>OW121857.1:87003035-88353721 GCA_933228895.1 Platycnemis pennipes
AAAATAAAGGAACCCTCTGATTCATCATATATTATATACCGTTAGGGCTTCTGTTATATCAGTAATGGTGGCCTTGGATAGTACATCCTTTATCTACCCTGTTTTTTAGAGTTAATAATAATGCTCAAGTAACCTTGCTAAATTTCTATATAATTTCCATTACTCTTGTTTTCTACGTTGTCTTATGCAGGTGAGAAAAGCTACCATCTCTTCCCTTTTCTACTTCTTCACGAATCTTTCGTTCGTTGAAAGATTTGGCATTCTTATGATGCAGTGTGTAGTAACGAGGTACCATTCTATACCCAAAAGAATTGTATTATTTTATTATTCTCTGCCTGGATCGTAATCTTAAGGGTATTAATTTATCTCTTGGTTTATCTCATTTATCCCATCTTTGTCTCAATCATAAAAAAAATATTTTTCATTGACCTATTTACGTATTGCCAATTCTATTGAGTAATCAATCTTTTTACCTTTTGAAATATAAAGTGATCGTTTTCCCATCATGAAATCGTTTATCATCATCATCGCTCTAAGTATATGATTGCTTAATCCCTTATTTGTTCCAGACTTATGTTAATAGCGTCATTTACTCTAGGGATATATATTTGAATTGGCTTTAGATTGCTATGAGATATTTGCTGCTTCCATGTTCAATAATAAAAACCTCGGTACATTTGGGCCATAAGGTATTGGGCTACGTGATTCCCTCTAATGTTTTTCAACTAAATTAGGCAAATGGATGCTGGTTATTTAGTCTCATAGGGCACATTCTATTCCATAGGCAAATGTTGAAAATGCTGTCTGTGAAAATGGTGGTCATTTAGTGAAGCAGGAACAGAATTAATGTGCTCTGTGTTTAAATTATGGTTCTGGACTTTAATGGAGTACGCGTGGAATTAGGCCCTCTTCTTTGCATAAGATTTAGATTTATTACCCTGAGAAAATGATTCTAAGTGCTATGCAAATAGTAGAATTGGGCTAATTATAGCTGATATGCTTATTGGAAATATCAGTATACATTTCCCACCAACGCATTGTTATATACATCCGTGATTTTCAACTATGTACCCGGCCGGGAGGAAAGGCATTGGCATGGAAATGTAAGGGTAAGGTGAAAGGGCAGAAAAAACCCGGTTCGGAATCGGCTTGATTTTTAACGAAAGGTGGCAAGAAGACCACCACTTAAGGCAGGCACGACAGGGAGATCTCGACGTCCCATCTGGCGGACGAAGTACTGTACATGATATAACCTCCAAACAACTCTCAAGTAGAGCAGGTTTACCGGTAAATAATAGCTTCCACTGCGGGAATTTGAATCCGGACCCTCGGGCAGGTAGACCAATAGCCTTTCCACTCCAGTCAAATTCCTATTATTATGTTCTTGCATACTATTTAACTAAACTTTTACCAACGTTTTACTAAAATTGGAAGTTGTGGATATTCCATGCTAGATAATAACCGTTCATGTTAGAAGTCTCCAACATTATTTTCTAACGAAAAATTAAATATCTATATTAAATCCCTCTTTAAATCCTTGTATAGGTGCCCTACCAGCCTTTGTAAGGTCCCGAATGCCAAATCGTTTCCTCTACCTTCTGCTTTCATAATATTCTTCCCTTTATTACAATTTCAATACTTTTCCTTTTAACTGTCAGCGTATTGTCCTCCTTTTTTATCCTAATAAAATAACCCTATGTTAAAATTACCTTTTTACATTCATGTTGAACATACATTGTATATATTAAGTTTGAAATTTCAGTATTTAAATTCGGTATTTGAAAAAAAATTAAATGTCATTTTTTTCTTATTTCCTTGTCATATTTACCCAAAAATGGGAAGAGACGGGCAGAGAAGCCGGCATCATCATCAGTATATAAATCTTAGGATTGATTTATTGCCTAGGATTGATATAGTACTGACGATGATGTTGCAGATTTCTCTACCTCTCCCCATTTTTGGATCAAAATGACTAGATAATAAGAAAAAAATGCCATTTTAATTTTCTTTAATGTAAAATTGAATATTTAGTCTGCATAGCACGAATATACGATGAGAGAAAATGGGTTATTGGGAGATAAATTGGTTTATTTCGTTATAAAATTTGTAGGGATACTAGGATACCAATCAAAATCTGAGTTGGTAAAGCGTTTATAGATAGTGTGTAGTGACACACGCTGGCTAGTCACTGGACACGATGGCTATAAAGTTTTGATGAAAAAAACGCTCATATTCCTGATACAATGTCTTAATTCACCCATTATTACTCCTAAAAATTTCGAGTTATCACCTCCTCTAATTAATTTGCTACGATTAATCTGCGAAAAAAGCGAAACTATAATGACAATCTCATTCAGATCGCATATGCTCCATTGCTCGGGAAAATTTAAGCACGATTTCCCCATGTATCTGCGAAAGAATGGACGATCCACGCTCTCCATTCCATCAAACTTCCTTTTTGTGTTGAGAGGAGAATGCCAGAGATGGAGAGAGGAAGAGGGAAAACATGACTTTGGCCTTCCTTTTTTCATTATATCCTTTACTGGGGGCAAATCAGGGTCTTTGGATGGGAATGAGCCTGGACGCACTTTACGAACCGATTCGAAAGGATATCGACAAAAGGGGGCAAATATTTCCGGACGGAGAAAAAAACTCGGGGCGGGGATCGATTGGGATCAATCTTCTGAAAGCTTGTGGGAGTGGTTACTCATTTGGATGAGGAGGGTGGGTTTGGGATGGAAGATATGGAAAAAAAACTGGGAACGTGAATGAAAGGGAGAGAGAAAGAGAGACGTGCAGCAGATATGAATGGATACACGGGGGGGTTGGACGAGACAAAGACCGTTTTATGTTGTCCCCTTTCTCTCCCAAATGGATTGTCGGAGGGAAACTGCGTAGCACCGTCGGCATCGGAGAATTACGCGTCAAAGGATAAATCCAGGGGAGGTCTATTCTTTCCCAATCCCTTCCACTCAGTCTCGCCGGCTTCGAAGTGTTGATTGAGTCCCGACTCAGAAGATCGGAGGGAATTAAAAGCGTGAAGGGTGGATGGTTGGTTGGACGATTTGGTAGACGGTGCAAAAGGGGGGTAATCCCTTACGGATTGGCTCCAGCCATCGGTGGTCGGCAAAGGAGGCCCAGACATAAGGCCTTCCGTCCTCACCCCGCACGAAAAGCGATTGATTAATGATGGGTTTTCCTTGGGATTAAATCCTTTCTCGCTCTCTGGCATTCCATCATTTTTAAGAACATTCAGTTTTATTCACCATCATGATTTTTCTCTTTTCCGCTCATTGTCCATACCCGAGATGAAGCCAGCAAATTGGAATGGGAGTCTGCTTATTGAGAAATCTCCTTTTCGGCGAGCTAATGGTTCAAGAAGTTCTCAGTCTCAATTATCCGGAGAGTTGTTAGAGAAACTTGAAGAAAAGAAAGTATGGAATTGGAAAGTAGGAAGCATTCATGCCGGAAAAGTTTATAACGAAGCAGATGAAATTAAGAATAAATGGTAAATAAAGCCGAAATTTTCATGCGTGAGAAAATCGGGGTTAAATTGGTAGAAACGATGTATGTCACATTTCGCCCCAGGAAATAAATACACTTTGTAAAATTTCCACACATTTATTGCCCAGAATACTAGCGGCCATGGTTTCGGCACGTCATGTAATAATCATTCGACACTTCGGCATTCATCAAAAACCATTTTAGGATGACGGCATAACGTGGTGAAACCATGTTTGGTTGCATTCTCTCTTGAAATGTTTGAACATTTTACAGTGTTTTTCTCCTGTGATTGAAGGTGATACCATAAGTGCTCGTTGAATACTAGCACGATAAACTAATAGTCAGTCTGTACAAGATCGTCAGAACGGAATGATTGGTGGCTTGGAAATCTTCTTTTATCTTGATAAGACGAGGCACATTTTAAGACGCCAGGTCTATTTTCAATTTATACCTGGCACCTTTCTGCATGCATTTCATTTCTGATAGATTTATATTCGTCTCCACATTAATGTATTCATTGTATCAACAAGTTATAAATATGCCACAACCTCATATTTATACAAAATATTTTTGTATTTTAGGGGAGCCAAAATATTCATTTATTGGAAATTGTTGAATCACGTTGAAGTTAAGTCTTTGCCATCAGGAGCTGTTGTAAAGCATATAGGTATAAGTTTATTCCTTGTGTACACATATTTTCACAGTTTTTATTAGAATAAATTTTACGAAGGGAAAGTGGGATATTTTTCAGCACAACCATTTGTTAATTAACTGGTGATTGTATTTTTGGTATTATTATAATATAGTGTTTGACCGAAATCTGAAGTGATAAGTGTGAGCATAAGTGAGGATTTTGTTACGGGCTTTAGCTTTTTTAAAAGTAGAGGTAGTAAGAAGAGAAATTCAGCTTTGGTATTAGCATATCTTTATCCCAAGCGTCACATGGTCCGGTTTTTCACTTCTGATTCTCAAGGACTGGCTTAGGAATCACTTCCTCTGTAAATTTGTCAAGCAAGAATCCGGAATACTTGAAAAACTATCCCTTTCATAGACTCAAACATAAAAGAACCTATGTTAAGCAAGTTAAAAGCAGCTTTGTAAACGAAAGTTAATTTTTTTGTGGCTATCATTGTCGTTTTAGTGCCGTGTCATGCACCTTGATTGGTGATAATGCAATATCTTAAGTTATTTTAGACATTTTATGTATTAAGCTGTAATATGCTTCTTATCTCCTTCATGCTCGACTACTTTTGGCTTTAAGGTCTGTGTATGGAGTTTTGTCGCTTACCGTTTACGTTTTATGAACAAATTTGGTTGTTACGGAGTCTATTACATTAGCACTTGGGCATAAAAGTTTTTCATATACGAGAATCAATACTATTATTTCTTCGCTCTTTTGTGTGGGGAATTAATGTAAAATTTACCTGTCATTGGAAATGGTATGCATATTGATTGAGGGATAAGCGTGAAAAGGATTTGCGTTATCGTAAATTGTTCCATATAATATTTTCATTTATGGCGTGTAACATTTTAAGCGAATTAATAAACACCACCATTGTCTGTGATTTGAATTAAAATTGTATTTGCCATTTTGAAAGCCATATTTTAACTATATACTGTACTCTCTTCTTGATTTACAAGTTTTGTAAAGTCTGATAATTTCAATTTTGAATTCATGTGCCTCTTTTCAGGCATGATATCCACCAGTGAGACTAACTAGGTTCAAAGCGTGGCTACTCAATGCCAGATTAGAAGGAGTAATATTATACATATATCTTTGAAGCGAGATGTGAATTACTAATTTATTCCCCGTTACCCAATCCGGACATATATTTCCATTAGTGATGCCGACGAGTAATTCTTCAGGCACTAAAGGAATTAAATACCATTTAGACCAGCTAAATTTACCTCCTATTTCCCTACAAATTTGTCCCCGGATTAATTTATGGCATGAAAAGGCGCTTGCATTTTGGTTGGGACTCCGTCTCTGGAATTCCGCTGGCATAGTCTCCGAAAACCAATGCGCTGTACTGTTCCACTTGCTCGTTAGCCGGCACTGTCATGTAATTGCGATCGCCATTTTTAAAATGATTCACGGCTTCTCCTCTTAATGGGCAGTTTTAATTAAGTACCCACTCTATTGCTCGTAAATTAGCTCGCGCCACAGTAAACTCGAAGGTGATTGCTAAGTTGGGAACTTTTAATGCATCCGTGGGCATAAATAGGTCGGAAGTAGAAGAGCTGATTATTAAGGAGAGTATTTCTGTCTGTTTGCTTTGCTTTGGTTCCAGTGATTGAATCTCAATGACAATCGGACTTTATAGATGAAATTTCCGATAGGGAGTTGTGCGATATAGCCGTATTATCGCTCTTGCACCGAAATTCGAATATATGCCTGTTTGGTTGATTATTATTTTATTATCTATTTTTATCTGTTCAAAACTCACCTTTCCACGGAAAAGCACTTACCTTTTAATGAATTAGTACCTCTCCAATGAAGATTTTTTTCTATTCAGGCTCTCTGTTTGCAGGCATATTACTGATAAATATTTTGGATGCTCATTATTCGCCCAAGTTTAATTGAATAGCTTTAAAACTATTTATTTATTTACCTCTCTATCCACCTAAATGTGCGTCTAAAAATTTATCTCTTGAGTATAGTTTGTTATATTAATATCACAATTTTGCCCACTCCATTTGGGCATGTTATGGAGTGTCATTTAACCCTTTAAGTGCTAAACCTATCTTCTGGGGTGCTAGCGAGAAATGCGGAGGGTTTTTTAATAAAATGTAGCACCTAAGGAAAGAACTTTATGAAGCTATTGTTATAATATCCAAATGCTGTTTTTTTATTTTACTTAAGTATGACAGGTAATAATGACAAAATTTTTTACATTGACTGATAAATAAATGTTATTGTTTTAGTGCCATAAAGTTGAACAATGTATTGATATTGGACCGATATATCGTCCCGCCGCAATAAGAGAGTTTATGAGTTTATATTAACCAGTTTGGAAACAGGTTACAATTTTTTTAAGAAAATAATATTTGACATTCCACCTAATAATTTTAACTCAGCGGTGAGCATTACTATCCCGAAATTGATATCTGAACAAATGGAACATCAGTTATAGAACAATTTCGCCAAAACATAGGAGTTAATCGTTGGATACTTCTGGACCCGAACCATTTGCCTTAAATGCTATCCGCATAGTGTGATATTGACTGTAAGACGTACTTGATCTCTTCAAGAATGAATGAAAACCAAGAATTAAATGCAAAACAAAAGCATCTTTCTAAGGCACTATCCACTTAGTTAAGAGGTTGTGAGTAAATAAAGCAAGGCATTATTTTAATGGTTATTGGACTACGCAAGCGGTTGGCTCTCGTTAGTTTTATATGATTTTTTGTTTTTGTATTGAAAATCTCTTTAGTATAAGACGTCAAGATTTGGATGGAATCAAGCTTCCTTAATCTTTATCATAACTGAATCAAGTCCCATTCACTCATACATGCGAGAAATGAAGATTCTTTGGGCTCACTCAGTTAACTTTCCACAGGCTAATGCCATGCTCTCATTTCTTTGTGAATTGCATGGGATCGAATTTCCCCAAACATCCTGCCGTTCAATGTGGCGATCTTTGCGTTCCATGCGTGTCTTCTCTCACTTCCGCAACGCTTGCGAATCGGGCCGCTTTTCCCGGGGGAAAGAAACCATTGTTGCAATCCTCCCCCTCCCTCTCCCCCTACATATCTATCTTCTTCTGCCTCTCACTCATACCCCCGAATTCGTCCCACCACCCCCTTACCCTCCATCGAAGGGCAACCCTTAATTATCATATCCCCATGTCGCCGGCTCACTTGAACCATTACCTCTTCACCCTTCTCTTCGCAGAAATGCTACGCGGGCGTGCTGGGGATGAATATAAAGGGCGCTCAGTGCTGCGTATCCCTGGGAATCGGAAAGACATGCTCCAGTCTACATTTTCGCCCGTCTTGCCGGAGCGTTTATTCGTTTTGGCTCATTGCTCATTAAATGGGAGCTAGTGCCCCCCCCCCTCCTTCCTTCGTGGCTCGCGTGGCACGGGCGAGGTCTTTTCAATCGACTTGACTGCTGCGAAGCGTGTCCGTGTCCATGAGCGTTGCTTGCTCTGCTCCCAATCCCCCAAGGTTTCTCCCCCTTTGTGCCCCGACCGTGGAAGAATACTCCCTTTATCCCGTCGACCTTTGTGCTTATTGTGACTCTTTATTTTTCCATCTGCCGTGACACTAGCGGGAAGAGAAAGAAATAATTAGCGCTAGTCTCCGCTTTCATTCCGCTTCGTACACAAATACCCCGCATGAATGTTTGTCTTCGCACGCTATCGTTCAAATCCCGACGAGAAAAGTAGGTTTCCATACATGCTGTTATTTGTCTCGGTGTCAAATAAATCGCTTTGGCCACCACGTTGCATAGCTTACCTAACTTTTTTTTTTAAATCTATTCTCGTTATTATAGTGCAAAAAGATGTTAAAAATGCATTTTCATACATGTTAGTTTCGACAGTATATTTAGGAGATGATTATATTTTTTGATACATTTTATCTTTATCATGCATGTTGCTGGAAAGGGGTTCAAAAATTATCTTCTGTGCATTTTAAATGTTCATTAACTTTCTTCAATAATATGATGATGTAATTTCTGTATTTTCGCGAAAAATGTCTGTGTCACGACTGGATAATAATTTACATGTCATTGGTAGACTTCCATCACAAAAATATTTCTTCATAATTTATGAAAATTCATTTGCCCTGGAATTTTCTCCTTCACACCATGGTGGAAGAAGGTTATTTCATTGTAAATTAATAAAATCTGCGCTGCATAAAATAAAATTCAGAGACAAAATCAATAATTATTGTTTCTGGTTGACGTTGGTGAATCTTTAAAAACGTTTACCATGTCGTGTTATCCAACATATAGTGTAGTTGTTTCATCCGTAAACATTATATTTAGAATTTTAACAGATATACAGATTTAGTTAATAAAGAAACATTCAAGCCGACGAGTAAATTGATGCGCAATCCATTGCTAATTTTACATAATATTTGGAATATATACTTTTTATTTGGCTAAATGCTCTAAAAAGTATTTCGAACTATTTTATCATTTACGTTATCAACATTTAAAGGATTATTATACTCCTGGTTTGATTTATTTCTACCTTCTACAAGGAATCATTCAACTAATAATGATCAGTGAGTGCGAATCTTATGAAACTATTATATCCGTGCTATACATTAGTGAATATGCTATCAAGTCATATAATGGTGTATGCAACTTAAAAGTAGTTAAGTTGTCTTATCGCTGTCATCCGCAGTTGAGTTCGAGACTTGTTGCCCGCAATGCCCTACCATGCTTGTAGGCATCAACAGGATGGGATAAAGCTTAGTCACGGGTCGGTGTTGAGTATAAGTGCTCCGACTTTCTCAAAACCCTCCACCCCGTTTGGTACGTGTTTCCGGAGTCCTCGCAGTTTAGCGAAAGCTGAGGCCTGAAGCAGTTTGAATCCTGCCGGCCGCGGATAAGATTATCCCCAATCTCGTCATTAGCACTCATACTGACAATAACACTGGACCATCAGAACATTTGAGCATTCCGTGAGACCTTTGCTAAACCCTGACCGTCAGCATTTACGTTTGATGTCATAATTCGGACTAGTAGTAGTATTTTATTTTTGAGGTTCATCGACGGCTACGGTCAATTTGCACCTTCCAATAGGCTGCATAAAAAAGGAATTGAAGATTTACATACATGAATCCAGACAAAACCTAGGATTAGAAGGACGAAAAAAAATATTTTAAATTGATGAATGGATATGGGACGAATAATTAAATGCTGAATAAAAGTCGGCTGTCTTTTAAAAACCGTAAAAGCTTATCTATTTTAGATGAGTCATTGCATAAAATATTGCTCACTTCTCCTGTGATTTGATGTTTTCTCTACGTATCGGAATATACTCGGCATTCTGGTGGCAGGTGCTTTACGAATAAAGGTGACTGGCAATTATCACACCAGGGTGGTTCTTTATCAGTGGTAAAAAGGAATGAGTGGGTGAGCGCGGTGTGCCTATTACACATCCTGGTGATGACTACCTTCTCTCTTTTATAGCTTCTTATCGTTTACATCCACGCGCTAGTACTACTCGTGATGGTACCTAGTTAACAGTTATGATTAGATTGCCATGAGGTTTCCCTTTCATTTAAAAAATGTCTTTCTTATTGAGGCTCTCAGGTCAATCAAAAGGATGCAGTCGATATCAGTCCTCGGTCTATCCAGTGCACGCTTAGCGGCGGTGTCTGCTGTCTCATTGCCTATTATGCCGCAACGACTTGGAACCCTAGCGAACTTAATTCTTACGCCTTTCTCCTTGAGGATGTACATGGTGGAGTGAAGATCATAGACCAAATGATGGGTCAGTTGGAACACGCAATGGATGTCAGTGTGCTCATTGAGTCAACTTATATGAGGATAGAAGCGTTCCGTTTTTTGCTTTCCGGATATAGTTCCATTGCTATCAACTCCGCAGTGGGGATCATGCTCATTGGGCGCAGCTTTACCTCCGAGGTGTCATTTAAATTTGTGGACCCACAAGTGAAATCAGTGGACGTTTTGAACCCATGGGTAAAAATTGGGGTGTAGTTGAGTGTCCTTGCCGAACTTTAATGAAAGCTACCCAGTGTTCTGTACGGAGATTTTCGTGTTTATTCATTTTGTCCAGATAAAATAAAATATCTGGCTTCGTCATTCTCCATGTAGGGTGTTTGGAAATACGAAGCTGGTATACAGGTGGTATCTCAACTCCTCTTACCGACATTATAAAATTATAAAATCTTATTCTTGATGGCTTCGTAGCCTTTGGTCTCCGGTTAAAAATATCAAGAAAATTTGGCTTAAAATTGTTGAAACTAGGGTGTGAATGTTTACCTGCAAGTTTGCTATCATGGTTGCACATTAATATGTTCTCCTGGACTCCAAGGGTGGTTCGTTTTGCTAACATCACTCTAGACACTAGGCACTGGACTAGTGCGGTAGGCACCAGTAAAGAGGAATGAGTGTGTGAGCGCGATGTGCCAAATACGCATCCTGGCAATGACTAACTCCTCTTTTTTATAGCTTCTTATGGATGAAATCCACGCCCTAGTACTACTCTTGATCATTGTAGAGTATTGATGGTACACAGTTTCTTGTTCTGAATAGATTGCACCAGATATTCTGAATAGATTGCACTGGTAGCACCAGCTAAATGGGAGGTGCGTAGCACCGTCTCTTTACAAGCCTAAGGCCACCGTCATGCAAAACTCTAATGGCAAACAGTTACGATTTGTGGGTAGCACAGTAAATAATAGACCCGAAGGCTAGTCTGGATCTGACTGGTGGCTTATACAGCAGAAGCATTGAAGTTCTATCTGCAACCTAGGATCGATTTGATAACACACGTAAAATATTTGTGGAGACTTGACATCTTGTTTTAAAAAAAACTTATGATGCTCTTCCAATTCAGCTGTCTATTTAAAACCAAACCCAAAAGCCGGGTAGAATCTATACATTTTAATGTATGGTTGCCCAGCCATAGGGTAGAGTGAGGGATGACACCTTTTAACCTGTGATAATTGATACATTTTGTTTTTTATTTAGAAAAACCGTATCCGTTTTCCAGGGACCACACTGATAGCTTTTGAGTATAATTTACAGTTGTCAATCAGCCATAGTCATTTTGGCGGAACGGCAGAATATTGCCAAGTCATCCACGAATGGCGATACTTCCATTGGTGATTCTATGCAGTCAGTTACGCTATTCATGTCTGTAGCAAATAGAGTAACACGCAAAACCGAACCTTGCGGGATTCCGTTTTCCTCTATGCAGCAATCGGAAAGGCGGTTAACTGTCCGCACATAAAAAACTCGATCAATTAGAAAATTCTGAATAAAAATGGGAAGATTCCCTTTAAAACCCCAGATGTGTAGGAATTGAAGAATCTTAAAGCGCCATTTTGTGTCATAGGCTTTCTGTATGCCAAAAAGTGATTCCAGTTACATGTTGGGAAAGAATGAACACCTCTTGGATGAAGCTCTTAATCCTAAGTGGTCTATAGTACTGTGATGTTTCCGAAAATCCCATTGTACATCGCAGAGAAGGTTCCGCTTCTCCAAGCACCAGATAAGCCTTCGATTGACCATTTTCTCCATCAATTTACAAAAGAACGACATGAGAGAAATAGGACGATAAATCTCCATGGATGATTTTTCTTTGCCCGGCTTATGTATCGGGACCACCACCGAGTCATGCCTTTTACTTGGGGAAATTCTGTCTTTCCATATGCCGTTACATGCGAGAAGCAATTCAGACAGTATTGGCTTGGGGATGTGCCATAGGAAGGCATTGTGTGCGCCGTCGCTTCCCGAGGCGGTGTCTCTAAGGTTCAATTGATTACTGGAGTTCCCACAATGAGAAAGGCTCTTTGTGGCTGGCCAGTTCGGTATCTGTTTGGAAAAGAAAGGGGATATACTTGTATGCACTTTTTATGCATGGAAATTGTACTGTCATACTCTGGGTTACTACTGAATTCAGCATAGTACCTCTCAAAGGCGTTAGCCACTTCCAACGGATTCGTCAGAATAACCCCATTCAACTCAATTGAGGGATTGTATGTGTGGTGTGTGGCACCTGATAAACATTTCACTTTCCTCTTAACCTGCGATATAGGGTTCCTATTATTTATGGAACCTTAAAAGTTCATCCAAGACGTCCTTTTTGCGGTATTCAGGACCTGACGAGCCTTTGCCTGGATTCCTCTAAAGGCCGATAGCTTTGTACTCGTCGGACATTTGTTAAAAATACGTATATCTCGATTCAGATTGTATATTCCCATTGCACAGTCCTCTGACCACCATGGCAAATGTGGCCGCATAGCTTTGCCACTTGATTTCTGAATACTGCACTCGGCGGCATGCACCAAGGCTGATCGGAAGTTCTCTACGTTCTCGGTTCAATTATAAGCAGGGTCATGCTTAAAAAAGAGATTTTGACTGAAGGATTAAATCCATTTCTCTCGACAGTTCAAATAGTGCTTAAAACTAGGTTCACAGATTAAAATGGGTACATGGTCACTACCACAGAGATATTTCATGAACGCTACGGGTAAAACGAGGAGAATTACTACTCGAGTATATAAAAAGATCGATCGATGAGTATTCTCCTGTGAATTAACTAAAACGCGTCTTCTCATCATCATTTAATACAATTTGGCCTAAATGTGATATTACCTTCTCTATAATTTGCTCTCTTCTGTTGCGCTTTTCGGGGGAAGAACCCCACAGGGTATTATGAGCATTAAAGTCCCCCATAAGGACGAAAGGCCGAGGCATTTGCCCAAGGTCTTCCAGTGCTCTAACGGTCACGGGTGCTCATTCTGGAAGATATATGTTGCAGAATTTAACCCTTTCCGAGACAGCAATTGTGACTGCAACTGCTTGCAAAGGAGTCCGCAGGTTCACCTGAGAGGTGTAGAGGGCCTCCCTGATGGCCATGGTGACTCCTTCTTGAGCTCTCTGTCCGCTAAGGTCGTCTTCTCGGTAGAGCGTGCAGCCTTTAAGGGTCACCTTGTCGTTTTCTTTAAATTGCGTTTCCTGCAAAAAATGCAGGAGTTAAATTTTGTCAATTAAAATCTGAAGCTCTACTGAGTGTTTTAAAATAACCGTTCTAGCTCCATTGTATGGCAAGAATTTGACGGTAAAAAATGTCGCAAGAGTTTCGCTCTCTAACTACTCCAATTTTTTAGAATGTGTTGAAGTTGTTCATCCAGTACATCTTCGTCCATTTCCTCCTCACTTGTAAACTCGTGAGTGGAGGTCGGCTGGGGAGCTAATTCACACTTACCCGAGTTATTTCTCTTTTGAACCTGGATGTTTTTGTTTTGCGGCTGTATTTTTTTCTTTCGTGCAGCCTTTTTGACCACCACTGTCAAATCTTTGGTGCTCGGCTTCTGCTGGGATTTTTACCGTTTGGGTCTTATGTAAGTACTCTGGGGCTTTGCTGTCGTCTCGTTTGCTTCCAGATTTAGATCCTTTTTCTTCTTCCTTGACATTATTATCCCAAATAACGATTAAAAATTGGCGTTTCATGTAAGGTTACCCCGGCACTTGCTTTCGTAAACTTATGTATCAAAACTTGAGTGGGTAAAGTCATGAAGTTCAAACTTATTTTGGGTAATACTCAAGCCTTGCCTGATAATTTGCTGATTGGAATATTTGAAATGTGTAGATCATCATGAGCATCGTGCATCAGTCTCTCTGAGTTCCCTCAATGTCGGACTTCATGAAGCCACACTGTCTCAAGATCTGTTCGATCAAGTCGTCCTGTCAATTCGGCCATCAGAATTAAATCACACGTATCTCTCTCTTGGTGGAGAGTTTTCGCTACACACTCATTCTTCCCATTTTATCTTCACCATACATTCGAATCACACCATTTGTTATGGTCTAGCATTTTCTGTGCATGCTGTTTTAACGACTGATTGCCATACCTGCTCGTATGATTCTCTTCGTTCTCTTCGGTGTGTTCAATTCCTTTTATTCAAATGTTGACTTGTCTCCAAGATTTTTTCTAGTTCTTGGTACACATTTCTTCTAGTGGAATAGAAACAATACCATTTCTTATGTATGTGGCTTCCACTATAAATGCTACATTTTTCAATGTAAGGTCTCTAAACACAGGTCCTTTTAAATGTGTCCAATATTCTAAATTTGTATTTCTAGCTTTAAATTTACTCTCTATCTGGTTCGTTCCTCCTGCCTCCTTTGCATACTCTTTCAATGTCCGTCATTAAAATTATCTTCCCAAGAATCAGTGCATATAGATTGATGTTCTACTACTCTTTAAAATTTTATTTCTTCCTTAGCTATAGGTCATAATGCATCGATATTTTGTCCTAGTGAAATAAATTATGTTTTATTTTCTTTTCTATCCATAGATGACATCAACAAACTGCATTTTTATTTGTCTCTAATCGTATCCTACGGAACATGAGAAGTTTTCTCGAGTCATATGGGATATCCCAAGCGGCTTTCGATTTCTCTGCATCGTTTTAGGGGCTGCCATTTCGTCGGGCGGAATTCCCACTGTTTCCATTCACCCCCCGAGCCCGCGGTTTCCCCTTCTCCAGTCTGGAGACACATTTCGCTCCTGAGGAATAATATCGCGGATTCTCGGTTCCCGCGTCGCTCGCGCCCATGAATTATACATCGACGAATTACTCCTCGCTCCCCTTCGACGCCACCTCAGCTCCAATTCGCTTTCTTCCCGAAAAATGATTTCACTTCGGCAGTCCTACCTCTGCCATATTCCCTTCCATTTCCATACGCTCCCCCAGCTCAGTTCCCCTTCCCTCTGCCTTGCGTTGCCTACGGCCTCTCCTGGCCTGCCTCTCCTGTCTCCACTCCTTTATCCTCCCCCTCACCCACACTCCCTTTCCCAATTCCACTTTTCGTTTCGCCTCCCTTCCTCTTCAAGGTTTCTTCCTTTAAGTTAGATCTTGCTTGATGATTGCTCGACGACGTGAAAACTATCAGCCTGCTGGTTGGAATGAATGATACGTCAAGAGGTCGTTCCTTAAGGCCCCTTTATGTTGTTTGGTTAAGTAGATGAAATTTATCGAGTTGGAGAGGCTAATTGGTCCTTATTATGTTTGATCATAAATGATTTGCTGTACTCTCAACTGATTTGCTCACCAAAAACTATTTTACATATATCTGCACCTAATAAAAAGCTCCAATAACAGTGATGCTGCGTCTCTGATTTATCTATAGGTATAACGTATTTTTATGTTTTTTATGTATCCATGTATTTCTATTCTTAATGCGCTGCTGAACAGTTTAAATGTGCTTCATATTTCGTGCGGTCATTAGAGTGTATTTTGCCCAGTAAATTTCAATGACGTTTAAGTCAGCAGATACGGAAGTATTGTTGTCAATTTCACTGCGCCAACTGTTTTCTTTCTTCATCCTCAACAATATTCATCTTTAGCATTCATCGAGGGTTGAAATGAAACTTTACAGGGTGCACTCTATATTGATTTGATGAACTCACATTACACAAACATAACACCTGTCAGCTCCAGGGCACATAAAAAGATGTTGATGGTGTTTGTTTAAATACTCAGGTACGCCTGATGATGACTCCCAGGCGTTGAAACTAGTATTGTGTGCATATTGTGCGTATATGTATTAAATCCTTGGCCTCTACGCAACCTGTAAAGTTCAATTTTGATCTTTAAAATTTTGGCCCGCCGCGTAGTACCGAATGCATTTGAACTTATTTAAAGTTGCTTCTAAGGAAATTACGCGTTGTAGTTCACAAGTATTTTATAGCATTTTGGTGCATTTTTCATGGCATCAATTCTTTTCTATCTTCGCCTCTTACTGAAGAAAAGTGCACAGATGTAAAAGGGTGGGATTATATTTTAGTAGAAGAAGTGTAGATATGCTTGGAGTCTACTTTATTTTTAACTAGGGCCTCCTGCATTTATAATCGATCTGAAAGCATTACCGCATCGTACACAACTAGAAACTTTGATTCGACTGTTAAACTATAATTGGAGTAGGGATTCAAACTCATGTTTTCAGAATGGGAGGTCACAGCACTACAATTTTCTCTCTTTGCCCTCCTCCCCCTTCTTTCGTCGCTCTGCAATTCTCTCCTTGGTGAAACTCTCTCTTTCTTCACCTTCCTGGCATTTTACAATTTGTCTTGTCTGGTTCTGCTACTTTTGAATGTATGAGGAAAGCGACTCGGTGTTGGGTAGGGAATTGATACAAAATGCCTCACTTTCCTCACCCCGTAGATGTTTTTAGCTCATCTTAAGGGTAAGTGGAAACATGTTACTTATATCTCCCTTGTTTCAATGATTCCTCAACACATGGCTCAGTTTCAAGGTTTCGCTAGGTAATATTGAAGGAGGGAAACACAAATAAACAGCCGATTGGAAGGAGGAGCTTAAAGAAACATATTTCCTCCTTTTATAACTTTTAGCCCCTATTAAATTATTTCTTGTTGGACAACCCTTTAGAAGCAGAAATTCATTGTCCTTTACATATAGTTATGTAGTTATACCCATGGTTTAAAGTGATGGTAGTATGATTTTGGGTCCTGGAGGTAGTTATTTAGATAATGGCGAATGGGGAAACTGTGCAGTGAAGCCACAAAGTATTCTTTATGACCGTGAGGCATGAACAAAAGCACAGGACAAAAAGCAGTATTGTAAAAAATGAAATGCTGATGCAATGGAAAAATGTATTGATGAAATATGCAGCTACGAAACGGTTCTTGGAGGTGTTGGAGTAATATTAAATCTTCAATTCTCTCAGGAAAACTATAGAAAAATCATTATGCCGTATATATGGACGTATTGGATTCATGGCGTAAATTGCCTTACGGAAATATATGTGTGATGAGTTGTAAATTAAAACCATTGCTGAAGGATGTGGTAGATAAAGTAATTAAAAGTAATAAAGAATTAAAAAGAGTAATGAAGTTAAGAGAAAATGAAAGTTAAGTTAATAGAAAAATAAATATTTAGTACATGTTTAGCATAACTCAACAAAATATCAGCGATTAAGATTATAAATACAATTATGTTGAAGTTTTTCACGCACTTGAATCACGTACACCCTAATTTTAGATTTAATGAATGTGTAGTCGTTTCAAATGATGAACGGGTAGCCTGAAAATATTTACAAAGCCTCCATTAGAGATTAGTTATAAAATGGATTGCTATTTTAGCGATAGTGGCAAGGGCAAACAGCATTTAATATTTGTACTAATCATGATGGCTTTTTATGAATGAGCTTTGAATATGTGAACCTCAGATTGAAATATTCTAAAACTGAGTAATCACTTGGAAATAACACAATTAATTAAATTCTGTATTTGTGATTCGTAAACTATATGATATTATCTCACATTTGGAATTAATTACAATGCCTTCAAATTTGCTATTAGCTCATGAAAGAAGAGGGTTAATACCGCGATTGGGCAATGACATTTTGATGCTGAATGTATCCCTTGCTGCATTAAATGACATAATAATTATTATTTGAAACAAAAGATGCAGCATTCTATGGAAAGTAGGTTGTCCAAATTATCTCTTTGCCCCTGAATTTTTTGTTGAACATAATATTGAATTTTTAGAGATCTATCAATAAAATGAAAGATGAAAGCGTTATCAATTGGAACTTCGAAATCTTGATTTTATGGCTGCTTGGTTTTTGGCTCAAAGTAATGTAAAATTAAAAAAACTGTTCAGCATAGAATCCTAGTTATTTTACTATTTTTACTATAAGCTACATCATTCATCAGAGTAGATCTTTTATATTTCCTCTATAGTTACCGATGCTTTCATTGACATAAGTACTCAGATTGTAAGTGAGGTCATTAAATAATTTTTTTCAGTTCCTCATGGTTAACACATTATTAATTTAGAGCATCACTCAACTCAAATCCATCAGTCAACTTTCGTTTTTACTGCACTTCCTCTCTGAGGAATATTCGTACACTCTTTCTTTGCATAAAATCCATGAACGTTCTCTGCCCTTATTCTTATTCACTTCCCTGGAAATCTGTCTTAATCAGGCTCTTCCTAGAAAAACCTCTTCTGTCCCACTGTCTGTCTAGTTTTCCGTTGTCATTCCTCTGTAGTACTAAATTGGAAACGATATCTGTCAACCTATATCTGGTGTCTCCGTTCCTACTCCCGTCAAATTTTATAGCACTGCTTTCGCATATGGGTAAAAGCATAATTTGATAGAGAAGTTATTGCGTATTTTGACAAAAGTCACATTTTTTGCTTTGTAATGCTATCATACATAGCGCGTCATTGCGCCGAAACGTCGAAAATAAGCACGGGAATCACTTGTTGGGGATGTTGACGCTCAAATTGTTGACGCGTCCTGAAACTCAAAGCCAGACCCACAGAAATCCCACCTTGCTCTTGAGAGAGGTGCGAGGCACGAAAGGAAAAGAAACAGATGACGAATTCCACCCACGCTTGTGCATACATCCATTTCCCACCCCCGCTATTTCACCTGCCCTGCCGCTTGTCACTCCCTATTTCATCCCTTAACGGGGATGGCTCCTCCTTGCGAACGGTTCCGCGTTAAAGTCACCCCCCACCACATCCCTCGCGAGCACCTTCGGATACATATGTAAATTCGGAGGGTGTCGAGAGGGAGGTTTGGTGGAGGGGGAGGGTTGAGTGACGAGAGGAAGGTGGGCCAAGCTCCGTGGGAGAGGAGAAAAAGACTCTCGCTTTTTCTTCCATTGCTCAGCGTCGGCGAAGCTCCGTGTTTTTCCTTTCGGGACGTCCCAAAGACGCCCCCACACGTCCCGGAGAATTATTTTTCTTCCCTCCTCCCCCCCGAGAACGTCCCAGACGGACGGCATCTTGACGTGACGGTACGCCAAGCCGTGAGTCGTTTCCGAACGTTTATCATCGCTCTCGCTGCAGAGTAGGACCCGAGATGAAATCCTTTCCAGAAAGCGTGTGTGAACGTAATTGCGATCCGAAGAAATAATGCTCAGAGAGTATGTAGATTATGAAACAGAAATTAAATAAAATATATATTAAAAACAATAAAACTGATCGTAAAAGTCTCCATTTTCATTTTGTAATGCACAGTAACCAAAAATTGAACTTTCTCGAGCGTTGCTCGGTGAAATATTTGCTTACTAAACCTAGAGCTTCCAATTCCATTTTAATGGTACAGGAATGTACGTGAATTATTCCTCTCAGGCTCATATAATGCCAGTTAGCAATCATATTTTCTATTCTTGCAGCCGGTTTATATATACCGGTGGAATATAAAGCAAACATTTATAATCACGTAAATGAAGAAAAATTAAGAACATTATTTTCTGTATGGAATGTTACGTATTCACTAGTGTTTATTTCTCAGATACAAGGTCACCGTTTTGGGAAATATCTAGAATTAATATTGTAAGGTTCTCCAAATGCCAAGGTTTTACCGCGTTGTTGAGTCCAATGTCTTATTCAGTCATTCCTTCATATGTTTAGAGAAGCATTTGAACCCAAAACCTTTGGGTTGCCAGCTACGAACACTACCGATCCGAGATCCGCGTCAAGCTTGTGAAGCTTAAATTCATGCTATAAACTTGCGTAGAAACACTCGGAAATTGTAGCTTATAATATTTTTCATTATAGTTAATGCTCTACAATGAAGTGAAAATATACTTGTTCCCCAGCGATAATTTATAATTAATTAATATAAAATGTATTAGCAAACGAATGATTTGGCTGAATAAAATATGGTCGGAATATCTTCCAGCGCAAATACTTTTAAAGGCGCAGCCTTTACAGTGAATTAAATTATTTTTCATCAAAGTTTTGTAAGGCTCATCAAATGTTTTGTTTGTATTTAATGGATTCCACTGTTTAAAATTAAGAATTTGGAGTAATATAGGGTAACGGAATGTCAAAAGAATTTTCCTCTCCTGGTCGTTGGGTAATCGTTTTCGCTTCTCCTGTATCCATTATATATATTTTTTTAAACTTTGAACTCAAATAAGAACCTTTTATCATAAGAAGCAGTTTTAAAACAAATTTGCATGAACAGTAATTTTAATAATTTTAGCTCTGAATGCGGGTATCATTTTTCAGCAAGTAATTATACAAAACTTTCCAAAATCTGCAGTTTAATTTCTTGCAAACAGTTTTCGCTAAAAGAACGATCATAGACTTGTTGTAATAAACATTTGGAATCGAACCATCTTGATCATTCTTTATTGGTATTAATGAAGCATGCTTTAATGGTCTAGACTGTATATCAAGTCATGAGTAACTTCATAAAATATAATTTTACATACTAGAAATTCCTGACGCGTTATTTCAACACATATTAATTCACAAAAGTTACAGCTGTTCTGCATTACAGTAATGAGACAAATCGTCCACTCAACGCTTGATACTTCATTCCTGGAGCAGGTGTCCTTTCGTTGTGGCGGGTCTTTTAGCAACAAACGTGCCAGCACTTGTTGAGGCAGATCTCAATGCTGATAGTTTATGACTAATATTTAATTGCCATTTATGAATAAAGGCCTTCTTTTAGTGAAATATATCATTATGCTTTTTATGGGTCCTGGATAAAAGTTATGATGCTCTAGCTACGTTTGTATTTTACTGTGGCAGTTGACGTTTTCTTCGCCGTATTTCAGCAGTTTAATAATTTTATAGATCACAGGATGGAACAATCAGACCGTAATTCTAAGAACTACGTGTCTGATTAAACTAATATGTGGTTAAGTAGTCCTGTTACATTTTCTTAGCATTAAAAGCACCAGTAAGCAGATTTACAGATCTCTTTTCAAATATATAAATTGTTTTATCTGGAATATTCGTGTTTTTTTGGCGCTAAGCTATGTAAAAAAATTATAATGTAAATTTTTTTTGTATTAAAATAGTCTGCAAGTCATTTTACTAATGTTTATTGGTGGTTTATACCAGTTTAGCCCTGATGAACGGCTCTAATCATTTCCATAAGGACTCTCTAATAATTTTCGTAAGGACCTAAACTCCTGATAAAACTATTTACAAATTAAAATCACCCAAAACGCCACTATCCATTGTTTGAAAGCTTACGAAAACAAGAACACTTGTTTAAAAAGCGTACAAGATGGTTGTTAAAAGTTTATTAATCGCTTGCTCAACTTTATGAATCAATTTCAATCTCCCATTTCAATCCAGGCAAATTTCAGCGATTGCTAAATTTCCTACGAGTTTGAAATTTCTCGCAAAACTCAATGATAAATTTAAGATTTTAGTGTCGTATGCACAAAGGTATAATTTTAGTGACCGGACTTAATGTACATAATTTGGAACTAATATTGGACGTAACTGTCATTTCATTCGCAAACAACTGGTATCAATCCTGATTAACGTCCTGTTGATCTCAAAAAACGGCGAATACGTCCGATAACGTATCAGTAAACTACGCCAGAGTTATTATGTGATTGTTGGGCCCAATTATGTTGGGTTAATAAGCTTTTGTTGGAAAGGCATGACGAATAAATACCTCCATTGGTCATTTAATTTCCCCATTGTTCTGCTCAGGAAACGGTCTCCGATCGCATAGCCGAAGATGATGAAATTCAACAATTGACGTCGGTCCGAGATTGACCTCTGCTCTTGGGACCACGGTTGCCATACCCGAGAGAGGGGAGTTTGGCAAACACCGAGTTGAAGTGATCAGGCCATATCGGAAAGCGCAATTCTGTTTTCATCGGAAGGAGTCGGAAATGGGCACCGATGCACTGCCAACGTCACGACGGATTGTATTTTTTGTTCAACTCTTCTCTATCCCTCTCCCAGAACACGGAGAGCAAATATTTCTCCTCCGAAATAGAATTCACTCCGGGATTGCTTGGTGGGTGAGTGGTTTGATGTGAATCGGTGCCTGAGAGGGATGAATTAGACGATAGGAGTCTTTGTGGATGCGGAACCGCTATTGATTGTTGATTCCCTTTGGAGGGAGAGGTTCCAGGTTTCCAGAAAATTAAGTTTCCTTGAGAATGCATCCCTCGTGTAAGAAGATGATTTGAGGTTAGATCTCAGGCAATGGGGGCCAAGCATAAGTATTATAGACTCGAATTCATTAAAGCATTCTTATTAATAACTATGTTTGTAGCACATTGTAGCGCAGTAAAGTGTCATACCATAATGTGGCACTCAAAGAACCACCGGTATCTCACGATTGCAGTTTTCCTGTGTGGAACTTCTTCATTATAGAAATACAACATAACTATCGAAATGAAAACAGAGTTTGCAATTTACCGCAGATTAAAAACAAACTATAATAATTTCTTTTAAATATAACTGAAAATTAGCTGAATTGATATGAAAAATTAAAGCTAAATCATAAATTTGGGTAAGTCAATAATACGTTGACACTCGACGTCGTCAACGGAACCTGGGTCGAATTATAGTTTGTTCTTAATCTGTGGTAAATTGCAATTTCTCTTTTCATTTCGATATGCTCGAATACCACTCAATAATTTAGATTCTTCCACATAAAATTTAATTCACGACCCGACTTTCGTTGAAAATATTCATCACTAGGCACAACATACCTCGGGAGCATAAAGCCATGCTTACGGGGTAAGTTTTACTTGGTGATGTCTTTCCTCCGCGAAACCAGAGTCATATCAAATTATAAACGGATGAGTCGTAGTTACGTCTTATTTCTATATCTCGCAAATACATGAAGTGCAATTAGTAATTATAATTATTACTTAAGCTAAGTACGCTGTTTAATTTAGACATTTGACAGAGATCTGGGGTAGTCTTTTGTGCTTAATTGTTCTAAAAATATAAAATTAAATCATAAACTAATCCGTTATGTAATCCAGTTGAGGTGGTTTGTGGACTTATTCCATTCTGAGGGAACCGAGTTGAATCCCGGAGTCTCATCAGTAGTGAGATAAATTGCCGAAAGGAAGATAATCCATTAGGCCAAGTTGAAGAGAAAAGAATAAAGTCTTATGTGGTGGTTTGGAGCTGCGGGGAGAACTTGACGATTTTAAACTCCTCTAGTGGCCCATCGTCTAGACATTTTGACATTTCTTTATTTATCTTGGGCTACATGAGTCCGTATGGCCCCCTCTTCCGCTCAAGACTAAGACAACACCGGGTTTCTATCCATCCTTCCTCCACTTCATAAAATTTCCAACCTCTTCCCAATTATCTACCTATTTATAGAGGCGCAAATGACTCAAACAGTCGGTTGTCTCCAAATGGCTCCTGTATTGAGAAGGGGTGCCCCACCACCGACGCCACCGCCGTCGAAAACCCCGGCGTGACAGTAAAAATTTACATTTCGGCCCCAAGCGTCTGCTTCGATGTGATACGGTTGCTCCAGACTGACAACGAAATTCCTGTCTTTGTAAGATTTTAAGCAGCCGCTATGCCTGGCAAGGGAGGGTGTTAATAATACGGTAATCTCCTATTACTTTTTTATTGTCTTCATCGAAAGATTATACCCTCCGGAGAACGCATTTTAAGCAGTACGATTTTAGTTGGATGTTAAGTATCTTTTCTCATTGATTAAAAAGTCAAAGAAATGAACGGAGCGAAAACGCGACGGCAAACAATTGCATGCCGGTAAATCATACGTGTGACGTAACAAGCTTTTTTTTACCTGGCGCTAGTTGATGCTGCGGACGCTTCCAAGCATAAGGTGTACTACGTTAAAGCTTATAAAGTAGTATCGGAGGTGTATTCAGTTAATTTATTACGATTAGCTTTTATTTGTTTACTCAAAGTTATTTATATAGTTTAATGATTTAAAAAAAAGTATTCATTTTAATAATCATACTGTGAATTTTGCCCATATTTGCGCAAAATTCACGCCAAATTCACGCCATGCTCCGCAGTAGCAGAGAACTCCATGAGCTGTATGGCCTGGACCCTATAAAACGACTATTAGTACCATATTTAACGGAGGACACTTTTCGAAATTTTATAGTTTTTAAGGCTATTATTATTACATATTCACTAGAGACGAGGGACTCTGAAATACAGTGATAGGTTCAGAAGACGTTTGAAAAGGGGCGCTGCGCATTACCGACGCTTTTTAGCTTAGACATTTGGCAGATTTACGTCTTTAAAATTTTAAATTAGACGAAAAAATCATTAACACGTACTGGAGCTCAGTAAGAATCACCGTATTGTAATAATTATTTTCTTATTTCACCAAGATCGTCATTCTGACGTTCGTTTGGACTGAAAAGATTTTGATTTGACTGACTCCTGTGATTATGGACCCACGGTTCTGTCTGCCTATCTTATTGTTAGTCGTGTGTTTAGTCGTCTCCGCGCCCTAAAGCAGTATTACTCCCGGCTCTCGTCAACTCTGAGGATGTATCTTCTGAAACCAAATCTCTTCGTCCTACCTCTGGTGTCAATACGGTGCAACTCGTACTGGAACTCAGTAAGAAACACTCTATGGAAATATCTGTGTATTCCGACTACCAGCACTCTCGGTGAACGAATTTGCAATTCCCCTGGGCTTTTTAAGAGATAAGAAAAACAGCACGGATCCTCTCGGAAAAGAAGTTTTATATTGAGGAGAATTACCATCTACATAACAAATTTGAGTATCTGACGCATTCGGTATTGTAATAATAATTTTCTCATGTACGCTGCGCACCAAAGGGCTCTTTGATTTGTTTACTTTTGTTAGTATTGCTATGATTACCAGATACCGTCATTTTATATTTGTGAGTGTACCTATGTAAAATATTTGAAAATTAATTATGAAGCTTGTGACTTTTCATCAATGGAAAACGGAATGTTCTGATTGACTTAGTGACTGACTAACTAAAAAATTCACTCATCAACGCACATCCCAAAATACTGAAAGTATAAATGTGAAATTCTGAGGAAATATTTCTATCATGGTGTACGGGCGCACAAAGAAGAAAATTTTTGGGGTAAAACATTTTTGGCTTTATTTTTACCCATTTAACTTGTGCTCCCATAAAAATTTAAATTAATAATTTAATTTGGTGCAGGTGTTTTTTCATTTACTTGTAAATATTAGATGCACTTAGAATCATTTGTATTAAAAATACGAAAAAAGAGAGCAGTAATTATTCGTTTCACTGATATTTTTATGCGATACTTTTTGAATTGAATTTGATATTTAGATCCAAATTCAAAAACATTTTAACAATCGAAATTTCCTTGGAAAAGAGTCGGAATTATCCATTTAAACGCCATTTTATAGATTTTATACGGGCACTTACCCCAGCTGCCTTTATAGTTCAGTTTTAATGACTCATTTCACTGTTGTAGCAAGAATTTTGGGGATATTATTTTCATTCTAACCTGTGTTTGCATGGCAGGGTTCAAGAACGACTACCAGCAAGTGTGCGCAAGCATTGAAATTATATTAAAAGTTATGACAAGGAGTAAAGATACATTACCGCGGGGCAATAGCCACTGTGCCATTGCTTGCAATTATTTTGCGTACATCTATATTAGCTCTCCCGATGGTGGAGCTTGTATGATTTCACTTCTTTGTTGCTGTTATTTTTGTGGGTCATTGTTGTTTTTTAATTCTCTTTTAATTGTACTTTGTATGGACAAGGCTTGCTAAGTACACGATGAAATATGTGTAATAACCTCATGTCGTCGTTCCTTTAAATGAGTTTTCCTGTGCTATACGTTTTGGAATCATTATTCGTTGCTCATTTTTATATTATTGACAAAGCTGTGAAGGTTAAATTTGAGGGGGCCAATCTATAGACGACTTTCCCGGATAGAGGACTAAATACTGGATCAATCCAAAGGTCAGATAACGTTTGTCATGTACCAAGGTGGGATGGTGTCAGAAAGTTAACTGCTAAATGTACAAACATGGATATCGAAATGAATAGTTCATGTTACTTTAGAATAAAGATCCTCAAGTGAATTTCACCTTCAAAATGGCGGTGAAAATAATAATAGTTCATCGGAGTAACTTAGTATCTGGTATTAAGTTTCAAGAGCAAATATATTTTAATTTGATTTATATAATGTTTAACGTAATGAATTTTACTATGTACAAAGTTTTTCACTCCCTTTGAATTTCAACGGGAACATTACGCTAATGTATTCTTTAAATACGCCTATTTGTCAGCTTACGCCATTGGCGGCGGCGCTTCCCAACGTTTTGATCCATAACGCCACTGTCGGAGTTACCTATCTAAGTGCTCATCTATAATCTTGTTTAAATGTTGGAAAACGTTTGGAATTGTAATTCTTGCAGGGAAAGTTTCTTCTACGAAATTCATGCCACTGAATCTGACATTGCCGGAAATTCTTAATATAAAAATGCTTTTCTCAAGATATTCGTAAAATTGTCGATAGCATTACATATACCTACTTATCACTTTAGTTGATACTGACCTCTGAATTAGATATGTTGCAACTATTTTTATACCAACTTCCCAAAATTAGGTAACAGAGATAAGTAGGCACGTTTCAGGAGTTTCCACGTAGGATTTTGAAATAATTTGTTTAGAGGACGTGATGTTTTCTTATTCGATGCGGGTTTTTTTAATTCAACAAAATAGTCATTTTTCAATTGTCAAAAGGTGTACTGGACATTTGGTCTTTTAGTGAAAATTCTTCATAACTTTATTTTTATCTGGAGAGTGAAACTCTTCAAAATGTTATTCATCCCCCTTTAGTTGGATCAAAGGAATTTTTTTCTTAAAGTTTCATCTCGAGCCCCCTTTTTAATTCATTAATATTTCAAGAAAAATTATAGCAAAGCAATTGATCAAAACAAAATAGATATGTATCTTATGCATAACATTTTGAAAGTTTGCTCTATGAGATACAATATTTTAATAAATTTACATGCTGATTTGTTTCAAAATAATGGGACTGGAATATGATGATAATATTTTTAGATGCGTCTACTAAAATGATTTCACTAGTGAAAAAAATCTCACCGTGTATGACATCGTTGTTAATTAGAAGAGATAATTCATATCGTGATGTATCCATAGCAACCGATAAAAAAAATGAACGATGTTGTTCAAATTGTTCGGGTGCCGAATTTTGTGGAAGGCAATTCGAGCGTGAATTATTTTTTTAATAACCGCAAACTGATAAAGCGTTGTAAGCAATCGCAAAATTTTCATTATGGAGCAGGAAAAAAAATGTTGCCGCTCGGAGGAAGCTGAGTGACGTTGATGAATGACCGATATGAGCCGCGACTTCGAGCGCTGGGTAATTGAAAATTCAAATAACTCGCGCTTCGGAAGCGCACACTACACTTATCGCTGGAACAGCACTCATGCCACACGCTCTGCAGTCACATCTCACTGTTGATCTCAATGGTGTAACGGGAACATTTCCGATAAAAGGAAAGTGCACGATAATTGCATTTTCTTATGCCTTGCTGATTAGCAGAAGGTTCAAAGGTACTACTATTTAATCAGAATTACACCACAGTTAGCTTTAAGAGACTTGTTAGAAATAGGTACTGATATTTTGTAAGAAAAACAATTAGTTAAACGCCGGACGAAGGAACTTATCTATCAGTTTCAAAATCACAGTTATTTTCCTTGCTGTAATTGAAACATAGAGTAATATTGTTCCTGACTCTATTCCAGAAGGGTGTAACCTACCTTTTATGCTCAATGGGCTATGCAAACATACACAATCACAAAATGTAATATACCATAAATATGTAATCTAGGTTATTGGCGAACAAACAAAAAAAACACATGTGCCAAATTGTCACCAAATAAAATAAAGCTTACCAATGAACTTTATCTCACTGTGCATTGCGTACATGCATTCCTGTTTCGGCGATTGTCAGGCCGCACATAAGAACTATCACCCACGGGATTCTCTGCAGCAGTCTATCCACACCACACTTCCCCAAGCTAGCTAACTCGCCAGAGTCCCCCCGGAATACTGCATTGTTGGAGTCTGGCGACAGTGCGGCGTCAGCAATACGCTTAAGGCATTATTGTGGAGAGACAGCGCGAACGCATTGGGCCATTGTCGGTTAATTCTTTTGTTATAAGGTGTGATAATCTAATGCCAAAATCAATGATATTAAGCTCATTTATCTTTGGATATTTTTAAGTGGATCGTGGTAATCTATAGATTTGAAGACGGCGAACAAGGAAAGGAAGAAGCGAAATATTAAATGCCTTGAAAATATGAGTGTAAAGGAGAAGGGGTAAAGTGTAATAGGTGATATAGGGGACAAAGTAAGACATTTTTATCATGATTTTGGCGGAAGGAAGATTGTAGTTAGAAATTAGGGGAAGCAAGAGGAGGTAATTGTAAAAAGTAAATAAGGAAAATGGAATGCGGAAGGTCGCTTTTGAAGGTAGAATACTGAATAAGCGCGTTCAAGAAGATTGAGAAAGGGCCCTATTGATATTGCGAAGAGAGTTAGGAAATAAATTGATTTGCCGCGAGAAGTGAAGTAGGAACGGAGCGGACGAATAAATGTCATTCATATAATAGTTGGGGCCCTTCATCAAAACCTAATGTAATCAGCAAAACCAATCTATCTTTACAAATATATGTTGCCTCCCTAAATCTTGCTCGCTAATTTCCTGAAAGGTTCGTTGTATTGGATTTATATTAAACCATTTCACGACTGGACAGGAAATATTTCCCTCGAAACGAAAGATGATTGCAATTTCATTCAGAATGGTGCTTCTTTATCTCGTCCCTAGCCCTTCTTGGAAAGATTCCCCAATCGTCTTTTAAATAGACGTTATCGCTTTTTTTTAAACATAGACTAGGAGTACTTAATGTGGGTTGGTGAGGGCTGAAATCCCTTGCCGGTCACATTAACCCAAGCGGGCATTACCCACCGCTATCTGCCTATGCGTAACCTATCTCCCAGCCTTATCTCCGGAGTGCCATCTGCAATTTAAGGCTCCCCTGAAACCAACTCTGCCCTCCCCAACCATTCGCCAAATCACACCACCTACTTCCTAATTGCCTCCTCTCTCCCACTCTCTTCTCTTGCACCACCTTCGTTAGGAGTTGGGATATGTGTGGCATAAGACCCTCCCTTAAATCCTTGTTCATTTAAGGGTTTCACTCCAACCTCCACGCCCTCGGAATTCGGTGGCAGGGCCGAGCTAATGATTGCCTGTTATTTTCAAGAGAGGTAAAGGTGGGAAGTTTAATTAACGCCAGAAAGTTTTCACCAAATCTATTCGTAAAGTATCCCTAAATTCCACTCATGATGAAGAGATATCTTTGAGCGTAAAATGCACTTAAAATTATACTTTTCCTAGACTCTATGTTATTGCAAAGAAGTGTAATAGCACTGGTTTTAGTGAACTGCTATGAGTAATGACCATGAACTCCCCATCATCATAATCATCATTGGCCAAATATCCTAGGATTGGATTGATCCAGCTTTCCACTCGACCAACCTTTTCATTGTGATGTAATTCTTCTCTTTTACATCCTTCACAACCTGCTCCTTTCAGAACTCCCCCTAATCTGCTGTATGGGGTTCAATACCAGTGAGCTCAGAATTAGGCAATTTGTATCCTCAACAGAAATTAGGGTTTTATATCACTTTTCTTAGTCATATTTCTTTGTGTAGTGAAATTCCACGTCTTTAATTCCCAATTTCCTCCTGGTGGTATACAGATTGCTGGTAATATACCGATGCCATATATACATATATGTTTGCATATCATCATCATCATCATCAAGGGTCAACAATCCCAGGATTGGCTTGACGCAGCCCTCCACTCCATTCTTCTATCTGCCAACCTCTTAATATTGTCTCTCTTTTACATCCTTCACAACTTGCTCCATATACCTCATACGAGGCCTGCATTTTCCATTCTTTCCGTTCACTTTTCCCTCAACAATTGTCTTCATCAGGCCATCTTGTCTCAAGATGTGGCCCATTAAGTTGTCCCGTCTTCTTTTTAATGTTTTTAGTAGACATCTCTTCTCTCCCACTCTTCTGCAGACTTCTTCGTTTGTCACTCGATAGATCCATTTTATCTTCATCATTCGTCGGTAGCACCACATTTCAAATGCTTCCAGCCTGGACTTATCTGCTGCTGTTATGGTCCATGCTTCGCTGCCATATAGTAGAATGCTCCAGATGTATGTTCTAAGGAAATGTTTCCTCACTTCAACGCTTGCATTTGCAGCTGTAAGCAGAATCTTCTTCTGGTAAAATGCCCTTTTCGCTTGGCCAAGTCTACTGGCAATTTCTCTTTTACTTTGTCCATCACGTTTGCATAATGTGCGTTAATTATATCATGCCCAACGAGCTGTTTGTGCTGAGTTTCTGTTATCGTAAAACGATGGCTTAGTTTTCCTGGTAGGTAACTCTATATTTTGACGTCACATTAACAATTTAAGGCCAGGGACACTTCATGACATCCATATATCTTAGAATAATATCTTCTGTCACGATTTCATGCAAGCATTTTTCCTTCAATAATAATATACACATTATTATCGAAGGAAATTTAAGACTTTTAAGAAGCTATGTATCATCTTTGAAAAGTATTGTGGTTTTGCAAAAATTTAACTGACCACCTTCCTGGGTGACAATGCTACCGCTATTTATGTTTCACGTTCAAAAATAAATTAATGAAACCTCCGGGAATACCAAAATACGGACTTATATTTTATTATTCCATACTTGCGCATAAGTTATTCTAATGACTGCAAGGACACGAGAATATAAAATGATTTTATTTGGGAAAATTATTGCATTAATGGGCACTATTGTTGACTAAGATTTTATTGGTTATAAAGTTAAGCGCTGAAGAAGAGGCGTGTTGATGGCGTCATTCCAGAAAGAATTTTCCTTGCGCAGAGAACATTTAATTTTTAACCCCTGACTTTCAGATATCACGAGTCAATTCTTTTATGTATTATTCTAAGGACTTTTGAGGGGTCTTATATCTTTTATTTCCATCACTCTTCAGTCGTCGCAATCCGATTCTAATTCACCTCGGTGCCTTTTTAATCATCTCGCAATTTATTTCCCTTAATTTCCTTCATTCATGGTCAATTCAGCGTGTTTGATCTTCCCTGGAAATGATAAAAAAAAACTTTCAATTTCGTATCCTTTTTATCGTTTTCAATTTGTTCTTTTCCTTGTCCCTTCCTATCCTCCACTTCCACACTCTCCGTCCTTTCTCCTCCTCTTGCACACTCTCCCCTCTTAGGTTAATTGACCACTTGGCTCCGTCTTCTCTCAGATTCTTTCTCCTTTCCTTCCACTAGCGGAGAGACCATATCGTCCACTTTATATTGCCCCTCCGTTTCAACCCGCGCATATTTTTCTCCGTTTTTCTTCTCTTGAATCAGTATTCATTTTTCTTCCTCCACCCATCACTGACTCCTTGCTCTTATAGCCTTGAGAACAAACATTAGACCCTCATATAAATTTTCTCTCAAGGCACCTTACTTCCAGGAGTGTGCTCAAGTGAAAATGAAATTTCAAAAAAAAAAAGAAAGGAGGCATTGACTTCTATCAATTGTTCCGCATTATTTCTGTACCATCTCATTTTATTGTTTGTTTGATTGATGTATTTATTCATGCCGTGGATGTGTACGCTTTTAACTTTGTGTTCAGTTATGACCCAAAATGTTTTGTTTGTTCAATGAATTATTCACTTCGCTGTTTCCCTTCGCCATTTCCTTGTGCCTAAATAAAATAAATGTAGCCATATTATAATTTACATGCTTTTTAATTGCGTTTTTATGTCCTTTCGGTGTTAATATCTCGCCGCTTGGCTGAAACGGCGATTGTATATCCAGTCGTTTATCATATTCACACCTTTGTGGATACAGTGGAGGATTTCTGTATGCAAATTACGAACGAATCACCAAAATAAATGGTATTGTTCATAAAAATTATAAATTAATTGATGTTGTTCAATTGCAATGGCCACTTGCGTTTGAAAACAAAATGTTATTCGAGTGTTCGCGATTGAAGACGAATTTAAAGCATTATCAGACTACTGCATTTCTGAAAACTATACCTTTGGTCAAACAAGTGTAGCAATTTATTGTTAATGCATAGGAGAATGCATATACACAGGTAGCAAATACCTCTTCATGTAACATCATTATAACCCCAGTAATACGAGTATCAGATTATTGGCCCCGGGTTTAAATTTCTTAGAGGCTATCTTGAACACGTGTAACGAAATTCATTTCGAGAGTATTCTACAGCTTTATTGCCATATGATATAATATATTCGTAGAAATGAAGTTTCTTAACGATTTCCGGCGTTTAGTAGAGTTTTACCATTCTGTAACATTGGTAGTAACTCTTTTGAATCCATGGTTACCATCGTTACCATAAACTTGTACCTATAATATTGGCAATGAAAACGGAGACTTACCTACATTTGGCACAAAAAATTTTGCCCTTTGGTGGAATTTTTGGGTACCGGGATTTTTTCACTACCATTACCATTACGTTTCTTTTAAGTAAATATAAAAAGTTTGTTGGAATAAAAACAAAAACAATTTGTTTGCTTCAATTACTTATGCTTGCTACAATATCCTTATGCTAATTCTTGACCTTTCCGCTGCTCTTACTATAATTTATTCTTCATTCGTACAATAAATGCTCTTAATTCGTGCCACGACCTCTTAATACTTTTTTCTAATCTATTTCGTAAAAATATTGTTTTATCACCTAAATCTCACATAATTATTTGCCATTATTTATACCACCAAAAAACTACGCCGTTTGAAATGAATGGCAAGAAACGGTATCATATTTGGGTAATGAGGCCTTGTCATAATTGTTAATATCTCATTTTTGGCTTTTTCGTACATTCACTAATGATACCCATTGAAAATAGATGCTTTTCATAAAGTAGAATTTACTTGGAAGACATTCATGTCAATATTTCTGATCGTGAGCAGTTCCTTTGTTAAAGCACCATTCCAGTGGATTATGATGCCTTGAAGTGTAACCTGTATTCTGTCAAGGAAAATGCCATAAAGTATATTGAATTTCGTCGAAACTAATCGCTTACACTCCCCTGCCCATGTTCTATTTGAAGTCTCAATTTTGAAGAGCAGATATTCCGGAGGGCACGGAGAGCGTTTAAATGACGCATTGGCTCCATTGTGTAGCACGTCTTTCTTTAGATGGAGAATCTGCCGGCACAATCCACATTTCCTTCATTCTCTCCATTGAACAACTGGGACGGTAATCATTTTCCTGTTAAACTTTACTACCGACCCATACTCTGCCTACTTTCAGCGATGTATTTCGAAATACGAGGCCGAAAAAGTAAGAACTGCGTCTGAATTTCAAGTTTTTCTTCTACTATTAAATGGGTTATTTGCTATGCATGAAGGTATAGCTAACGCTATATTGACAAGTTATGTCAATAAAAGAGTGATTCGAGATAAATACTTTAAATTTCATTACATGGCTCTATGAATTTCAGTTTTACTGCAAAACCTTCTGCTTATTGTAATGGGAGTGATATAATAACACCAGTTCTATCTTTAGGGGCTTAATTCGTAAACTATTTTTTATTTCCATTGCTACATAAATGTCAACATACTAACTTCCGTAAGTCAGTATATATGACAGGCTTGTTGCATGTAAGAAAAATGGGCTGCTTAAATCAATATCTAGGAGACTACTAAGCATTTATCAAATGAGAGTATAGCTTTTTTTAAACTTTTGTATAGGCGTAGGCATTTGTGTCGCAATTACCGTTCTCATAAAAGGTGGCTTCGGCTACTTGTGAACCGTTACGCTACCTTTTCTGAATGAAGCCCTTATGCTATCTTCTAAAAGAGAAATTGTTTTCGGGTTGACACCTTGGAGCAGTTCGCTAGGCGAGGCGCAGCGCCTGGGAAGGCTGTCGAGTTCCCGTTTCTTCTCCCGGATACCTGGAAGGTGCAATCATTCATCTTGGTCATGTCCACGTCCATTTCGAACCTTTTCCTTCCCTTTACTCAGGTTCTCAGTTCCTCCTCTTCATACCCCTCCCGCGATCTCTTCTTTGGTGGAGAATAAGATGAAAGACGACCTGGTCTCCAAGGAAGAGGCCAGCGGGGAACCTTGGCACCTCTTGCCCGAGTTCTCGGAAGGAGAGGTAACACATGGGCTGTCCATCTCTGTTCCCACTCCTCTCCTTCCTCGGTTTGCTAAAAAAAATAATGTCCTTCTTACCCCTGCCATAATGCTTTCTCGACACGCTCCTTGCTATAGCAAATCTCTTGCCTCTTTGTCCGGTAGATCATCTGTCATGTACATCGTTTTCAGAGAAAACCGTTCCAATAGCATTAAGTTGACGCTCTATCATTAAAAAATAACGTTGTCTGGATGAATACACAATATATCTTGCGTAGAGTGGGTCATAGTTTTTGTATTACCATTTTCCAACTATCATTTAAAAACATATTACGAGTCTTTGACCCTATGTGAAAACATCTGATAGGTACATTGCGAAACACAATTATAAATACATTAAAAAAAACACCCTGAAAAATAACCATAAAACGTCCTGGATTTTGCGAAAACAGTTCCCTATCTATGAGGCGTACGTACATTGAAGTCGGTTATTGGTAAGGTCCCAGATTATAATTCAGGTCATATATTTTCGAAACATTAAGGTCCGGGATAAAGGATTCCTCTTTAGCGTTATCGTTATCAGCAACGCCAACTCCTATTGATGTATTATGCGTTGCTTGTTGTAAGCATCCTAATGATCCACCTTAACAACTGATGTTGGGGATATGATGAAGTACCGGACTATTTTTGAAAACTTAGAGTCTCGTTTTCGAGACTCCAAGTTTTTCCTTGAACTTCCTTTCTAGACCAATACTTGCTGATAGGAACTAATGCCATAAATTTACCGAAGTCATTGACTTGTTTCCCAGCTATGATATTTTTTGCCATCCCCTTTCAGTCCAGCTTAGCGTATGCAGTTATTAGTTGGCTCAGTTAATCTGAATACTTTCCTGAGCCCTGTAGTAAAATGATTACATATTGTTGCTTTTTATCTCGTCATCCCCGGCCATCAATCCTTCGATTGTTGAGATGCTTACTCCAAGCACATCGGTCGGCTAAATTATATATGCTTGCTTTACTATACTATTTTATCTATTTCACTAGTTAGTACACGAATATTTTCGCTGCATATGTCAGTAGAGCTTTGAATTCAGATTTTACTCAATCATGGTGGTCACTGTTAGATTATATTTACTCAAAAGGTTTCTGAAGCCGGTGGCTTTTTAGTAATAAGACATCATTGTTTTAGTTCTCAACTTAAAAAGGAGAAATTTTCGTTAAATTCCATACCTTGGGCTGTGCCAACTATACTGATATGGTGGAAATAAGGGTCGAAATATCCTTACAGCGAATGGTAGCTTTTAGGTGATAGGTATCAAAGAGTACTTGCTAAAGCCGTTGTACCGATTGCTCTACAGAAGCAGATATTCGTAGCCATATCTAGCTTACCTATCACAACTTTGTATTGTAGTGAGCATTTATTCATTTTTGCGTAGCCTTTGGTATTAATTGTATCAACATTTCTTCAGCATTATCTTATTAAGTTTTCCCTATTTAACAAAACAGAGTTATAATTACCCGTTACTGCTCTTTCATCTCATTTGAAAACGCCAGAGTTTCTCTCATGATGGCCTTACTGTAAGAATTGATGGTAACACACACATATATAATGCTATGGCATTATGTCCATATTTCTAAAGCAACTTTTTTTCGTGTATTTCTCAAAAGTGTTTTAAAAAAATTAAGTATGACTCATTCAAAAGCTTTCTTTAAATTTGTTATGATGCTCAAAGTAACCCATATTTGGAGGGATTTATCAACCCACGTTCTCATCTTCCAATAGGTTAATTGTGTACTTGTACGGTGTTTATTCAATACCTATCAAATACTTTCGAGATGGCTTCCTGGGTAACACGTTGTTTCACATGCGTGTTAAAGGTCATGAATCATTTTTCGAATACCAATAGATATAACGGCTTAACTTATCTATTGCTGAAAGGAATAAAATAATATTGGAATGAATGGGTAAAGGTGTACATACAAACCGAGTGGAAACGTATGTATTTATTTGTTCATGCCTTCCACATGAGGAGGAGTCAATGTTTGCGACAGACCTTCAGCTTTATGTACCTCCGAAAAGCTTCCTCTCTTTTCCCAGGTAGCCTTCGTCTATTCCGATTCCCACGTCCTAGGCTTTTGAGCCGTTGGAGTGGCTGAGAGGTGAAACACGTCATCAGTCAAAGGGAGAGCGGTCTGAGTGGAGGGATATGTGAGATCTGGAGAAGGTGTGACATGGAGAGAGAGAGAGAGCACTGAGAAAACGTTGAGCGCTTGAGTGTTGAGGTGGAATGTGGGGAGTGTGGCGGGGGTTGTAAAAGGCAGCGACAGATTGCTTTCAGGGACAGAGGAAATAATTCTAGTGATGGAATCGTAAGGAAATGTGTGGCACAGAATGCTATGGATGAGTGTACTGCGACAAGCAATCCGGGAGCATGCAGGTTCATGCTTCTGGGACGCGTCCATCTAGACAATTTCAGATAAGGGGTGTGCATTGTTGAATTCGTGTGTTTTTTCCCGAGCCAACACCGTATTACAAAGATTCAAAGCAGTTCAAAATAAAAATAACAATTGTAAAGTAAAAAAGTGGAAAGGGAATTCTTGAATATGATGTAGCAGTGGTTTACAATCTCATCCATTAAAAACTATAAAACCAAATTAATCCAATCACAAACAATTTTGTGATTGATATTACATTAATCTGCGGCTACATAATTTCCTATTATCTTTCGACAGAGTGGTAGGCAGAGAGTGAACATATGATGTTCGCAGATCAGTGCAAAGAATCGATATAAATTCCGGATTACAGAAATGGAAAAAAGCGATCACTTCCTGCTAAACACTGTCTTGACAGAATGTAACGAGGATATTTTCATTGCTTCAACAAATTATGTATCACATTTCCAAGTGGGCACAGAGTTCTGGGTCGTACCACATTGCCGACATAAGTATGGTGATCTGTAAAGATCTTAGTAGTAGATAATAATAATGTTTTCTTTTTGTATTTGACTTGCGTGCATGGTTTTAATACGCCGAATCTTGGGCGCCCTTCACTGCTATTTTGTCTTCATTTCCTTTTCACGTGCTATGCATGAACTCAGTACGGACGTTTGGGTATTGTTTTCCTTTGATTATAGCTGAGGATTATAAAATGGGAAAACTGCATTCCTTAAATATTATTGGACTGTAGATCATATGAATTGATATTACAATGATTACCCGAAGAACAATCTATTTGATGCTTTTTGCTTATTTTTCTGGAACAATTTGTATTTTTGCGTTGTGCTCGAGGATTATTTCTATATTTTAATGTTTGGGAGTATTTGATTTTGGCCTTTAATGTAATGCTTTACTTTTGAGAACATTTAGAAAATAAATAAATTTTCATTCAGTTGTACTTGATCGCAAATATAAATATTTCGATACTTTTATCTATCTTTAAAAAAATAATTTTCTGTGCTGTTTTAAAAGGAATCTGCTTATTTTACTTATTATTTCATTAGCAGTGAAAGGTTTGAAACTAATAATGGCATTATTTCCAATGAAAAAGTCACCTTCTTTGTTTAACCTTGCAACCCACTCATTCATGTGTTTTTCAACTCTGTATCAGCACTAATAGACGCTGCAGAAACGTACTAAGGTAGGAATGGATGGAAAAGGAGAGAGGGTGGAGAGAAACACGGCGTCGGCATTAGCTTGCTCCTAACAAAAAGGCGCTAAGGGGAACACGGCTTAACGTCCCATTTGGCGGACGAAATACTGGACTAGTTGTTCTCTATTTAACGCTCAAGCAGGGGCCTTGCTAGTGATGCAAAGCAACTTCCACCACCGAGATTAAAACTCGGGCTTTCTTAGTAAGAGGCCAGGTCTGTAACCAATTCACCTAAACCTGAGTCAAATTAGTTCAAGTAGAGTAATATTCTTTATTGCTTTTCAAATGAAATATGTATTTGATGAAGGAATATGCTTAAGAAATTCATGAATCGCAGGTCGTAATAATGTGATAGAAATTGGTATGAATAAATTAATCAACTATAATATATAATACAAATAATAGCCAAAAATGTTTCCTTAGATAACATTTTGAGTGCTTCCAGTTCTTGACATAAGGAGACCATATGGTGTTATCTCGTGTTCATAATATAATGAAAGTGAAACTGTTTGTTTACTCTGCCATGTAAGTTACTTATTTTAAAATTGAGTGAAACGGTATTTTATTAAGCTTATATTGGAATTTCAATGATGTGTTCGACACCATTTTGCTATATTAGTGGTTAAACTTGCTAATTTGTAAGTTTAGGAGGGAAATTAGGGAAACAAAAATGATGATATGCGCGTTCAAGTTTATACTAGGTATGCTCCAGGTATATAAATATTGTCTATCCTAGCTAGTCTTTACGGAAACACATACATGCCTCTCCTCCGTGGGAACCACGTTATTGGTAGGCTGCGGCAGGGTACGAATAAAGCTCTGGGATAGGGTATTAACGGAGAATATGGAGGAGGGAGGGGAATTTGAGTGGAATGGTTGGTGGAAATTACTTGCGGAGAGACGGAAATATGTAAAGATAAATTGAAATATGGCGCCTGGTAAGAGGATTGAATAGCGGCGGGGAAATAAGGAAATGTAAATTGATGCAAAGTAGAATATGCTAGGGAGTGGATAAAAGTGAGAGGATGAATTGAGTAAAGGTGGAGATTGTGGCAAGCGGGAAGGATTGGAGTGGAAGATAGAATATATTTGCGTCGACGCGTGTGGGACGATACGGCGCGCAGACGGAATCAGATGGGGTGAGCGGGTTGGGTCGGCCCTTTAAGCCCTGGCTGCTCCTGGGACCGTCGCGAAAAGTTCCCAAAAAAAAACCTGCTCCTCCGTCTCATTCTGAATATTTATTCCATTGCCGTTGAAATTAAATTTTTTATAGTTGTGGACACAATAATGGAGCATATGTCGTGTCCTGTTCAGCTTTAATTCAACGTATTGAGATAAAAGCCACGTGGATATATCCGGTAGATATTCCATGGAGTTAAAACTTCTCCGCTCATGGTGAAAGTTTTTTTTAACTTCGGTGAACAAAAACATTTCTGCATGGAGCTATAAGGATTCATTCCCGTTTGGTCCATATAGTTTTTATCTTAGTCCTCAATAAGTATCTATTGTAACTACATTCTAAAATTACTTTGTTATACACTTGTAAATTGAGCCCTTTCAAAAAATACAATTTGCACCATATCAAGTGACTGCTTTAAGCGTAATTGTTGGAAAATACTTTTGGACAATTTTGTTGATAAAGGTTTTTATTATAATTAAGTGCCCCAAGGTTTGACATTAAAAATTGACATTTTTTATCTTAATCAAGCCAATCAGTTGCATGGTTACATTCCTTTATCATCCTTAGCATTTTGTAACCTGTATTGTATTCTCTTTATAAGTCTAAAGATAGTTTTGACGCAGCAATCCAATTTTTTCAATCGGATGGATTCTTATTCTTTTTCTCATGGCAATATTTTCTGTTTTAGACATTTAAATTCGTTCTTTTCATCTGATGCAAGCAAATTTTTCTCAGATAAGATGTGTATAAAATATTTCTCTGCGGGAATCTTGATGGGTATTGCGCATAACTGCGATGGTTTTCAGAGCTTACTCGCAATCGTGGACTCCAATACAGTGATTGACACGTCTCAATATATTTTTCATAAATTATAATCAATTTTGTTTCAATATTCTCATTGGGTTTCTTATTTCTCTTGTTCTTAGATTGGCCACATCATTATTCGCTCTCTCGATCCATTTCGCGTTGAACATTATCCAGTAACAGCACTTATAATTTGTAGTACCAGTGTCTCTTGTGTGTGAATAAAAGTACTGCACTCTAAAATCGTAAATATTTGCACACAAGTTTGTTGAAGGAAGAAACCCTGGGTAATGGAGACCGGAACAGGCGTATATTCGACACCATTATTCTATCCTTGACGCCTCCATCAAGTCATATCATTTGCCCAAGACCGCGGCCTTAAGGAAGTTCCACCAAGCCTCCTTCAAAATCCCGTAAAAGAGCCATGTTTTTTAATGAAGAAATACCGATCCAGAAAAACACATATATGGAAAATCATCTATAGGGTGATAATGCATACACAATAATTGTATGAGTTTGCTAATATATAGCGCGTTGTAGTTACATTCTATTTTTCACAAGCTCTTTTCACTCATTTGGACTTCGGAACATGACTGAAGTGTTGTCGCCACGTTTAATTTATAAAGTGAGAATACATTCACATTCGTACTATTACGCATTCTAAAATAGGTTTATTATTTTTTACTTAGTTTTAAAGTATACCCTTGAAATACAACCGTTTGTTTTGAATTTTATTAATACTCACATCTTTGAAAATTGTTTGACAACAATGACGTTGCTGCCATTTGGAAGCATTGGTATTAATTGCACTATTTCAATAACCAATAAAATATTTAAATTGCATAAAAAATATGAGGAGGGCCCTGGTATGGCATTTTCTGAAAATAAGTTAGTAAATAGGCTTGTATGCACGGTCCGTCACATACTGTAGCGCCACTTGCATGTAACTAAGGGTTTTCTGCTTTTTTTCGAGCAAACATTTATTAATATCAATTAAACAAGTGTGGATGGGCGAGCACCTTTTTACAATACTGAATTCTACATGAAATTGCTAATCTTGTATTAGTTTTCCCTCAAAACGACATTTCTCTTTACATTATTAATCTGTAAATTTTACTGCAGGAGCAATGTCATGCCGTATCTATAACCACGTATAAAATATTTGATTTTCAACGTCTTTTTTATTCAAATATGTGATGGAAATTATTTTATTGCCAATTGATAGAAGGGCCAAAAAATGATTTGTCCTGAAATTTTCAAAAAATGACATCTACTTCATAATTCGGTGGAGCCCTTTTTTGGCATCCCTTCACTTTTCTTCAGTATTTTCTTTTCTGCCCCGGAACGGGATGAGACTGCTCGAGGAGTCTTCTCTAGCTCACGCAGGCTGCCTTGCGGGATGCACTGGAATTACGTGTTAAATATGCATGCGCGCCGCCCTTGCTCACTTTTTTATTTCTTCATCAACCCCCATCCTCCCTTCCACTATACGTCCTGGGCGCTCTTAAGGACTCCGGTTTTTCTCCTGTCTCTTCCACACTACAAACGGGAGGAGAATTATTCGTGGCAGTGTAACTTACGCCTACTAAGGAAGGAACATTTCCTTGGACGGCGTGGAATAGGATCCATTCGCAGGGATTGAGGTTGTAAAGACAGCGTGGCCAATCTAAGTTCGCGAAGTCAAGGGGTGGGCATTTCATTTAAAACTACATGCAAAATGTACCATTAGAGCAACCACGAAGGTGTGTGGCAGTAGTTGAACCATGAAATGTCATTCACTACGTGCTGTTAGCGAAAAGATATAGAAAAGAATGAAGCATTTTTTCGAGCAAGAGATGTTAACATTTCTTTATGAATAATTACAAATAAAATGTTCCATTGTTTTGAGGAATGTAGTTATGTTTGTGCGGATAGCTGTAAAAAAATATCCCATATTGCAACAAAAAAATTCAATAATATTATAATTTATTTACTATTTAAAACAATAATGGAAAGCTACTGGGAGAAAATAAACATTCATCTATGAATTATGCTCTAATCTGCAATATCTAATATTATATCATAGGCTAACAAATGACATTTCAAATATATGTCAGGAACAGTTTGCCTCTCATATCCCTACATCCCCTTACCTCATAGCTTCACTGCCATTATTTAAACCTGTCATTGTTCAAGAGACGAAAGTAATTCATTTATACTGCAGAATAGAGTATATCTGATTTTATATTCGTAGCCTTCAATCTAATGAAAACATCATTGACGTCATCGTAGATAGACGTTAAATTATCTTACAACTCTTTATTACATTATACGATCAGACTTGTTATTTTCATCTGAATTTCCTTGATATAATAGTACCACCAAATGTATTACGACATTTAGTGCCATATCTCTTGTTAAAGTAGTTAAAAATATTCATTGGTCATATATTTAATATTGTGGTGGGTGATGCCCAAAATTACGAAAGTCGGTAGAGATGTAGCGTCCGTGTCCATATTGGTTAGGGTGACTTAATAGCTGTTTTATTCATATCATTATATTAGCTGAAATGATTACGAATACATGTACTCAAGAATAATTTGTTAGACCAAAGGTTTAAGTGTAGTAACTCATAGCCTGGTGAAAAGGACTTAGGCCGGAATGATAAACTATAGCCTTAGTCGCCATACTTACAGAACACTAGTACAGAGTAAATGAGGTTCTGAAAGTTGATATATATTAAATATTTCTATTGCTAAGGTTTTTCTGGTTACATTGAAAAAGCTTCAGTGTAAATTGAAAAAAGAATCCATCTCAAAAATCATTTATGCGTTGAAAAAATGAATACCATTCAAGCAGCCTCTTTACAGCAGTGATGTAGTAATAGTGAATACACAGCAGTGAATAAATTACTTGAGGAAGTAATTCTGTAAGATGGAGGGAAAAAATATTTAGGACATGACCGTAGAATTCAGTGTAGTTAGCTGCAAATGATATCCTATTTTATTTAACATTAAATATAAGTTTTATAAATTATATTTTGACCATTTCGGTGTTTTTAAATACGTCATATCAAAAACTGGTGGTAGGTATTTACGGGTTAACAATGTCTTTTTATTTGAATGAATTGAGTGCGCAAGCATTTAAAATACGCATCAGCTTCATAAATTTGTTGGGCAAGTAATTTATAGAGCGTAAGAATGAATTAATTCAGGCAAGAAAATGATGAAAGTATACGCGATTTTTTTTCTATCAATTTTGAAATTAAATTTTGCGAGAGGAAGGCTCTACGACTCATTTACGAGATGATACTTGAGCATGAGTTTTTCCGGACTGCGTATCAAGAGATAAACTCCGTATTTCCTGCGAAATTACGGCGAGAATATCTCTCACAGTCTCTGTCTAGCTCGCACTGAAGTAGTGCCGATGTACTCAAACGCCATGCTCTCAAACCATTTGGTAGTTGAAAGTAATACCTTCATTACCCTCTCTCTAACGAGCTATTCAGAATAGACGACCATTTGTGTTAATCTAAAAACTGGCATCAAGCTACTTTAAGTTATTTAAAATTTTTTTTGAAGGAGTACTCCTACCATACGCTACACATTGCTTGTGCATTCTTTGAATAATTTGTTCCGTACTCTATTCTTGCTTCAGATGAGCATACTTCATTATGATCTTTCAAACTACTGCAAATATTGACCCCGGTGACGGCGGAGTAAATCCCATTTCCTCGTCTCCCGGCCTTAGGGTCGCGGGCTCGAATCCCGCCCGGGTAGGATTTTCACTATCCGGGACAAGGATGTTTGTGATTTAGAAATCTGTCAATTGTAAGAGAGGACTTTAAAGTCCTAAAATTCGCAGGTCAAATAAAGACATGTTTAATAATTATTTTAATCTTAATAATTAATATTGCCATTGGTCATCCCTTTCTCCTATTAGTTTCTTTAGCAGATAATGTTTCTTCCTGGCATAGGTACTATCTTAGATACCTTAGTAAATAACTATTGCTCATCGCATTGGACTTTCAAAGTTTTCTCCACAACTTAAATATGAATCTTAGAAAATGTTAGTGGCAATTTGGCTTTTTATTCCCCTTTTCATAATTGTTGAATTTGTTTCCGCATCACTCGTGGACTGAGATCATTTGAGCGAATGATGAGGAAAGATTGGTAGTGCAATTTCATAAAAGTGTGTATGCGGCCGGCTACCAGAGGGAGTGGAATAATTTTCACTTCTTTCACATTTGGTTTCCACTCTCTTCCGGTGCTAGGCTACTTGTAGAAAAAATGAGCTCGCCTCTGGAAAAGTTTTTCCCTTGCTTCCTCAGGATATCCGCCGAGAATGACCGCCTTTATTTCTTATGCAAGGGCTTCCTTTTTTCATTCTTCCTTATCTCGAGGCGGGAATTGCCAAATTGCCGCCAGAATTAAGTGAGCTGCGGTACGTAATATGCTCTCGGCCTGGTCACAGAGGGTTGGCAGTTTATATTAAAACGTTCCTTGCAATGCACTCTTGCGGCCAAACGTAATACCTACGTAGTCACTTACTGTAAAGAAGTTTTATAGGAGCGCTCAGATTGCCTAATACTGAAATGAGTTCGTTAAATATAGCTCAGATTATAACTTCATTGCATGTTTCTCTCTTCGTTTTTATTCTAAGTTTTGTTAACAATTGAGTCTCTTGCTAGTATTTTTGAAGCTCTTAGGTAAGTTGTCATTAAGTAAGTATTGAAACTATCCATTCGACTACTAAAATGAGTGGGCAGTAATAGTATATATTATTGCTTTTTTATTACGAAATATTTAAATATGTTCATGATCAGAACAACTTTAAAGAGACAATTTACAGGAATGAGAAGGCAAGTCTGTATAGTTATCAGTGGACAGAACTCATAATTATATAATTTACTTTATCTCTGAAATTGATTTTTACCACTTTTATGTAACTTAAGTGTAGTGCCTTTCACATACCTTAAAAATGACTTGCTGTAGAAAGCAGAGTAAATGAGCTTCATTGTTTGGATAAAAATCCGTGTTGGCTCTAATTAATTTAATTTTTACTCACATCAAAAATTTCAATTAAACTGTTGTAAAATTCCCAACTATGTAGTTCCTGGCTAAATTATTTGACTATGGGTAGTACGACTACAAATTTTTTCTCTTTTTAACTATCCTTGAGGGTAAGATACCCTTCGAAATTTCACTAGATTTGTAGAATTTCTTATTCGGATTTGATTTTTTAGAAAATAGAGTTGCTCAGGTTTTTTTCAAATCATCAAATATGCACCTATATGTTAAGAGCATCTCACATTATTGCTTTTTTTGCTTAACATTTTAACTTTCTCTTTCACTTTTTCCTAGATAGATGCATGTATAATCCAGGTACTATTATCATTTACCCCGATTTCTTTAGAAATATGCGTAGCTCCGTGAGATTACCTAAATTGGCGAAGTAGTTAGAAATAAAATATTCTAAGAGCCCTTGCTGCACTGCGCAAAATATTGTTTCAGATGGAACCACATCAGGATATTTCGAAATTTCCTCCTCTGGCCTGAGGATGAATCCGGGAATCGGAAAAGGAATTGGATTGCAAGTCTCGGAAACCTGCAATGAAATACATAACTTGTTATTGCGTGGTACATGAGTCCCAGGAACGAAATGGAAAACGAAATGGATATTTTTTTATCGAAAGACACATGTCAACGGGGTTGAACAGAAGTTTCCCTGCAGTCCCTGCCCTTTTCCATCTTGCTTTTTTTTCTGCTTTGATCCACGGGGCTGTATATTGTAGGCTATGGTATGGGGATCGGCGGGGGGAGATATGATGGCGAAGAGAGACGACAGAAATCCGAAATTTTTTGACGCGCGAAGTCGGGAGGAGAATGGAATGTTTTTTGGAAGGCCTTGTGTGATTGGCGGAATACATGCAGAAGCAAGGTTTGCGGGGGGGTGGGAATTGCGGAGGGGGTGGGCAGGATATTGATGACGAGGTGGTGAGGCTGGGGGACTGGGGGACGCCGGATACAGCTGTGATGCTGTTGAGAAGGTGCCGTTTTGGGAACTGACTTCTCTTCAAGATGGTTGGAGAGGCACTGAGTGGCTGAATCTTGAAATGCTGAAAAAAGGGTCTGGAAGGGCATGCAATACTGGAAAGTTATATTCTCAATCATTTTTTATAAATGTTGTATAATGAAGTCCCCTGTATAGGTATGTAAAATTTTTACATTTGCGTGAATTATTTTGCTCTAGAATATCCGTTAGGGGAACTTCATCTCTTGAAGTCGTATTGTAACATGCCATATCGGTGCAACTGTTGGAACATGCGTAATTTGAGCTCGTTTTGGGATAATTATCCGCTATCTTCAGGTTTCCTTAGTTAATGTCAACTTTGGCTACCTCAAATGCTCGCTGAAATAAGAATGTTGTTGATTTTAATGACGCACTAGATTAGGAGTATTAGCTGTCAACGTGGTTTAGACCCGTTGTATTTGGTTGGCCATGCTTTATATCAACTTAGGCTACCTCATGCTGCACGCTTGCAAAAAATTGGTTGTTATTTTCATGACGCACAAGACTAAGAGTACTAGTTTCTACCATGTTACTTAATCCTCACTGATTTTCGGTAAACTTGAAATCCTTCACCAAATTTTTTTTATGGGATCGACTTCAACATTTTGTAAATACTCATTATGGGTTTCAATGAATAACATTTCTCTTAACTCCACAAAGTATTCTATGCATTAATAATTGTAACTTATGTTTTGTTAACATAAAATAATTTGAATATTCTTTTAATTCTATGTATTATTATTAATAACAATTATTTAATGACAGTGTACTTGAAAGTAAAAAAGTGAGAAAGGAAATAAATGCGGTCTGTAATGTATGGACAGCCATGAGGGTATAACCTTATGCACGAAAGCAATCGAAAACAAAATTGTACGTACTCTCATTCAAAATTATGCACCAACACAACCAACTGATAGTTCCGAAACCTGTCCCCTTGTAAGAGGATACAGCACTATCGTGTCACAGTCAGCTAGGAATTTATGGGAAAAGTCAACCCAACGCAAATGACCAATGTGAGACAGTCACACAAGATATCGCGAAGTGTTTTGCGAGGATGTTATTAACGAAAGCCATGAGCCAGATTCCTAAAAGACTCTCCCGCAGAACCTTTCGGCACAAGATCCACAAATGGATGGATAATGTCACAATTAATGGCCGTAAGAAAGTTGAGAGAGCGAAGGGTAAATACAAATATAGTTACGTATTTAATCCAGGAAGTAGCACCCTTAAGCCTACTGGAGGTTATCTTCACGATATGAAGTTGGAGTGAGTCCATTATAACTATCGTTTATTAAATCAGAGTTCTTAGATTCTCAAATTAAAGTTAATTTAAAGTGGTATTTCTCCTTATGAGTGTTGGTAGATTTTTAAAAGTGTGTCTTATTTGACACTCTGTCTTGTGCATTTGAAGAACAAAAATGTAACATTGCAGTTAAACGTACCGTGAACAAGTTCTGTGTACGCAACGTATGAGCTAATTTGTGTGACTACTCATGCTAGTAAAAGGGTTGGTTCTCTTTGAAACACGACTTTTCGAGTGTCAATTATTCTTTCGCAATGAATAAATGGAATACTCGGTTGCATTTGCATCCCAAAGCTTGTGTTATAAAAAAATCGCTCGCTGTGCATGGCAATGATGGCTATCTCTTGCTGGAGCTGTTATGCGTAAAATGCCTGATAGTGACAACCAGTGACGCGTGATTCAATGGACATGATTATATCGCACCACTTAGCATAAGAAACTACTCCTGGGTCAGGTAGGTCATCCATCCCCGAAGCAGGATTCAAACCCTTGACCTTTAGTCTGCATCGCCGGCATATACCAATACTGCTGTCGCGGTTGACGGCAACTGCTCGAATCGCATTGGTGAGGAGATAACGTGGACTTGATCAATTGCCTGCTAAATCAGCCAATTTCGCGGCCACTCTTATCTGTTCGCAAGCTGGCCTCGGGAGTCAGGTCTCCATCGCGTGTGTATATCACCTCAAAGGTCATGGGTTCGAAGCTTGCCTCGGGCAAGGATGATGTGCCCGCTGCTGTACAAATCAATCATTAAATGTCACGCTGCAATAATTGCCGTAGGCATGGTGATTTCTAGATTTCACCAGTACTTATTTTGAGAAATGATATTTATTCTAGACGTATAAAATTAAGGATATGGTACGTGTGTAAAAAAGCTTCTTATATTTTTAACTCTCGTATAACATATCTTGAGTTTTTGATTGATTTATATGCATATTTAACGCACGAAATATTAAAAAGAGAGGAAGTTTTTGGGGAGAGGCTGGGTGATAAGGATAGGACAGGTTTTGCATCTAGCGCGATTGCAGGAGAAGGGAGGTGTTTTGGGAGGAAGATAGGATTTGGAAAGAGGTCTGGTGGTTCTCAGAATACCAGAGAGGTTGGGGGGACGTTTGAAGGTAAGAGATGGCCATTTAAGAAAAATATTGGTGGTGGTAAGGTTATCAGACAGGATAGGGAATAGGTCTTTGAGGATTTGTTTAACAGGATTTTAACGGCTAGTATGGAACAATATGATGGAGTCAGTGATATATTGGGTGTCATTAATGGGATGGAACACCAGATAAGCACTGAGTGGTATCTAATACCTTTGTGTGAACTCCATAAAATATCATCTATATATATGAGCTTTTCACAGTATCGGCACATTAATGCTGGAAAGAAATATAACCCTTTGGTGTTTGAACTCAATGTCAACCATTGTCAATGTTACCTCATTTTTGGTACGAAGTTGAAGCAGAGAATAATAACAGTTGGCGATTGATAACGCTACGGATGCTTTGTCTCTCAAATCCCGTAGCCGTAAAAGTTTATGCCTCACATTTCAAAGATTGAGCTTTTTTATATTTCCGAAATGGCCTCCTTTACCATCACTATTTCTCCACTTCAACAGGGTATTGCATTTCGACTTCAATGTTCATTCTACTTCCGGCGATTAAAGTGGAGAGTTTGGAATCCCTCAAAAAAACGGAAACCCTTGCATCCTGCCTTCGCTCCCTTCGCATCCGGGCCCCCCTTAATTTTCACCCCGGCGACACCCTGAGCCCTTTCCATAAGAGATGCCTGCCGCTCGTGGCCGACCCTGCGGTGGGTAATGCTCCCGGAATCGAGATTTCTGGCGAGGAGAGGAGTGGGGGAAGGTTTTTGGGTAGGTTGGAGGGATAACAGAGTGTGTCGACGTGGGTCAAATGTTTCCCGAGGAGCGGGGAACTGGCGGGTTGGGGGGGAGGAGTGAATGTGTGGCGATTCCCGACCAACCTCTTCCCCTTCCTTTCTCTCTCCACCCCTTTTTCCTTTGCGCCCGGATCGATAAAGAGGAAAAGGGGGTAGCGCATACGGAGATCAGTGGGGGTGGAAAGGGAATTCGGTGAAGGGGCTTTCTTCGGTTCCTTGGGACGTTTCTTTTTTTCAGTTCCCGCCTGCCCGCCTTCCCCTACGGCAGAGGAAGATGAAGAAGCAGAGAAGAAAAACTCCCTTTCCGATAGTTTGGAGGAACATAAGTGGGTGACAATATGGCGCCATAAATTTCCCCCCTCCCGTAGTTCCTTTATCCAACTCCGCCGCTCTCCTTGTTATGACTGTCTGTGATACACGATCCCTCGCGCCTTCTCTAGCGGGACTTAGGAGCAGGAAGGAGTCGCAGCAGTATGGCCGCACCCCTACACGGTTGGCCCGCGAGTCTGTTTTGTGTGTAACAGCGGGGATTTGGCAAAGGGCTAAGGCCCTTCCCACGTCTCGTTTGCATTCGTCCCACCCCCACACCTTTCGCCCATCTTATCAAGAGCGCGAGAAAAGATATCAATGGACCCAAAAGCAATACATATCCTTGAATCAAGGTTCGGTTTGTCGTCAATCACTTCGGGAAAGATTTATTTCCCTAGGTTGACTTGGAGATTAACATTCGTCGCTATTGGGCCCAGTGGGTACCGCGCTGTTTACCCCATGTGATTTCTCGTTACTCAAAGCACTTTCATGATTCTGATGGATGACAATTATTGCATGAAATCAATTATAGCTGGGAGCAGGAGTAAAAGGGGACGAAACGTTATCTGTGTATATATCGGTGAAATATTGTTCTATTTGCAGTTTCAAATTAGAGATGGAAAACAATAACCTAGAGTAATATAGTAATTTGGGCTTTTGATTAATTGTTTCTAATAGCCACTTATGGCGATGCAAACAAAAACATCTTTATGATAAAGTAATTCCATTGCAAAAAAGCTACTAAATGGATATGTTTAGGCATCTTTCTGAATTATATTTAAATACCTAAAATTATCATACGTGTAAATTCATAGGCCCGAAAATCTTGCCGTGTTAAATCAAAATAGAGCTACACGGATATATGAACACCCTTCCTACATTTGTGCTTATGCCACATATATAAGATTATATTACCAGTTAGGAACCCAAAAACGTATTCCTCAGTATCTCTACATCTGGAAGAAATGTTCCCTCTTTTGTGGGTCTCAATGGATAAATAAATTACATTCTATTAATGTTAGTCTCCAAATATTTACTATTATGGGATCACTTAGGTATTTATTCCTTGCATTAATCTCGTGTATTGCCCCATAATCGGTAAGGGCATAAATTGGTCCATCATCATTAACAAACTTAACTCGTTATTAAATTATCAAGCACTTTTAAATCCTCTGATTTGCATATGCACGTTTTTAGTGCTTTTGAATTATTAATGGATCGATATTCTCTTGAGGTTTGATAATAGATATTCAGATATTGTTAATCAAATCTTTCATTGTGAAAATTTTGAAGCGTATGTATTTTCCTGTCCATGTGTTCAGCCATGTCTGATATAATATAAAGTGTTTGATAATTGAGTACATAGAATAAGAAAGTCATGCTAGACCATGACATTCAGTGGTTCGGAATTATAGGAGATTTAATTTGGCTATTAATTAACGATAATACATATTGTTTTTAGTAGTTAGGATTAATTGAGTGGTAATCCCAAGCGAGATTAAATATTACATAAAGGATTTTCATTTGCAAATGGATGTTTATTTGAAACTGGAAATGAAAACAAAATGGTATTATTATTTTGATTGAGGGTTGATATTTTTAAATTGTATTAGTCTTAAATGAGTCGATAAGGCAGCGAATAGAAAGTTCATACTCCGGGAGAATATAATGTAATGAGTCGTCGCCCTTTGTAACAAAAAGTGAAAAATGAAAATCTTTCAGTATTTTTATTCCGTATTAAATTCTTTCCACACAATTTTTAATTGGTACGATTCAACTTGTTTTGTCTTTGATTCATTGTTTAGCTTATTCTCCCTTGAACTCGCCGATCCTAATTATAAATCCCCAAGAATCTTTAATCAGCATCGAACTTAGTATTGTTTGAACCTCAATCTAGTGATTGTTTGCACGAAATTTCAGAGTGCCCTGTAAATTTATAATTACAGACCGGTATACTGTTTGATTTTCCAATACGAATGAATGAAAAAGCTAAGCAATTGAGACTGAAAACAAGAGAAAAAAGTATCCCAACTCTATAATGTGTACCAGCAAGTGCTATTATGGGAATTTGTAACAATCGCATCGCTTTTCTCATCGCATTGACCCAGGAGCGATGGGTGAGTTTGGGAAGAAATGACTCCTGGATAAGTATGGCGTATTTGGCTATTGATCCTGAAACTCCGTGTTTGAGAATTGGGAGTGCAAGAAATTATAAAGTATTTTATTATTCTATCTCAGTTCCTAACTTCGTTAAATTATAAGCAATATGTGGTCTACTCCATCCATTTAATAGAACGTATACCTGAGAAAATTTTGTGATGAATGGGGTAGTTTCTCATTTTTTTAATAGCTTTGATCAAAATTGTATGCATCTTGGAATACGTAAACAGTTTGGATTTAAACTGACGATAAGGATATTTCCTGATAAATTAAAAAGTGATAAATTTTTTTGGGCGGAAACTCAACGGTAAACTAGTGCAGGCCAATCATTCCTATCTATGACGTCAAAATAGTGGACCAAAATTTCCACCGCCTGCCACTGGATGGTGCTGAGTACGCCGCTTTTGGACGTTGCGCTCCATCAAACCATGTTCAATGAGTAGGTTGCGTGAGAGGTTAGAAAACCACTATTAATGCCATGTTCAGAAGTAGGAGACTTTGCGAGCATTGATAATTCACGTAGGTGTTAAGTAATAGGTACCTACATACTAATCAGAGCTTATGGACTCTTAAATACGAGTTAGGCTCAAGCGATGAATGTTACCTATCATTCGTAATCTACTCTGTGTACATGTTCTACGTTGTGAACAGGGCTGCCGCATACCCGCTATTCTTTAGCTTTTTAAACCTACAGTAAAATTGCTCGTTGACTGGGATTTATTATTCGCAGTTATTTACGTTTGGTGACTGCATTAACGTTGGCCATGAATTTAAATTGATAAATTATGATTTATTTGATGAAGGAAACTACCTTATTGGCTAATGCTGACTCAAGAGTTTTCTTCACCATTCTACCGCTTCCAAAACTTCGTCTGCCAGCGGACACCATCCCTACCCTAATCGCAAAAACTGCATTGCTTCTCTTTCACCAATACTTTAAACAAACAGCTTGTGATCGCTTAAATCGTACTGCATTTTCAATATGTAGTAATAATTTGCCTGACTTTGGTTTCTATAATACTTCTCTTCACTGCGCAGCTGAGGATGGTGTAGTATGCTGTTACTAAATTTGATTTTAAATTAATTTTGCCATTGCAACGCCAATTTTCTCGTATTTACTAATGTTATTGAGAAACCGTGATAAGATATTTGGAAAATTTTAGCCATTCAAGCACCGTTCCAAATAAAGGTATCAAAATCATTCTTTACGTTTACCAGTTTAGGTCAGTGGTTGTTAAAAATGTACTAGGTACCCCTTTAGGGTTGTGCTCGAAGGCTATGCTTTCTATTTGAGCTTTACACTGCCTAAATAAAAAAAAAAAATGTCAATCACAAAATTCACTGCTACTCAGGTACCACCTTAGGCGAACAGAATTTTTTGCTCAAAAACGATCGCGCGAGATTTATACGAGTGGTAAGCTTGGCGGCGCACGATTTGCTCAGAGCGTCGAAACTGCCAATACGTGCACGCGAAAGGGTTATTGTGGACGAGCCGTGGAGTGGGAGACCTGGGGTGGGAGCGTTGCTTTTTCCGTTGGAAAGGTTTTGTAGCGGGCGCCTCGCCTGTTACCTTGGAGAATGAAAGCAAACCGCCCCCATCGTCTTGAAGTCTAGCCTCTCCTCTCCATTGCGGGCGTGATTTGCCACGACTAGGGAGTCGTAGAGAGTCCGCACCCCTTTCTGCCTCGTCCCTTCTACATCGACGGGACGAAATGCGGTAAAATGCGTCTTCTTCGAAGGAAAAGGATTCCTTTTGAGTCGAATGTGGAGCGCGCGCCGTCGAAGGAGACGGAGGGACCCTCCTGCCTCGGCGAAGTAAATGTAGCGGCGGAGCCCGAGGTAGTTTTGCTAAGGGGTAAAGGATGAAAGGATAAGATGTTCCCTCACCGTTCCTTTCTCGGCAAGGAGTGAGTCTACCGCTGCCTCCCTTTTTTCTCCTCTTCCCTTGCCTCCTCCCTCCCTCACACCCATTCCCACCGCTCGCCCCGGAGCCATAAGTGAGCGGATGGGCTGGAATGGGGCTGGGTTTTATTCCTAAAGGAAGGGGGCGGTCTCCTTTTAGGGGTTGGGTCTGTGGGGGAGGGGGCTGGTGATGGCTCCTTGTGTGGGCGAGCGCAGGAAATAAGTCGGGTTGGTGAGAGGTGGCGACGTTGCCAATTGTGCAAGTTTTCCCGTAAATTTGGCGGAAGGTCTCTCTATTCCTCTCCCTCGGTCCCCCTCAACGGCGTCAAATTCAATGACGCCGGCCCGGGGAGTGGGTGAATATTTCGTTTTAAGTGCCGCAAGTGGCGTTGGGGATGGTGTTATGAAATTGTCCGTTTCCGCTTGAGGTGTGGTCCGTCTTCGAAGAGGCATCACCTGGATATTGGACGCCATGCGTTCATTCATTCTCCCGTCCTTCACTCATTCAAAATTTTCGAGGAAGTTTACAAGAGATTTAAGTAGATTTGTTGAGACTGTATGAGTGACCAGAAGCGTTCTAAAAAATTTTCATTTATCTTTTTACGATTGTGGATTGTGTTGGTGAGAAAGCTTTCACTTTTTTGCGTTTCTAAAAATGGTCTGTTTAAAAATATATAAGTTACGGTAAAATAATGTCATTTTTATAAATAATGTGTATAATTAGGCACTCCAAGTTACATCATCTGTACAATGTACAATACTTTTATTCCAATGCCATTACAATTTTAACACTCGTTTTTCTAAAAAAAATACGCTAATAAATTTCTCTTAATAAATGGTGCATAGCCATTAGAGTAACTGTATGTGTAAGATTTGTAACTTCAAAGTTAAAAACTGGGAATTTTTAAGTCCTACAATTACTAATTTGAATTATCTTGCAATGCCTACGTTAAGTTTTTAAAAAAAAGGATCCCAGTATTTTATGAAGATTTTTTTCATTAGAACAAGAGATTTTTATGAGCATGAATTTATGAGATGCCTATTTTGCATTTTCATTATGACGGATTCTCAATAAATACTCATGAACATCTAGTACATTTATACTCTTTCTAATGAAAAGTCAATGTTTACTCGTGGTGAGAAGACGTAGAAATATGAGATGTAAACATTGTATCTTGCTAAATAAGTTTTTATTTTCAAGAGTCCAAGTTCAAACTCAAAGCATTATTTTGAATTTTTTGACAATTTCCGTCTCTCTTTCAGCCGTTGAAAGGGCAGCAAAAGTTGATACAAAATGTTGACTTTGAAATAAAAGACTAATTCAACGAGATATTTCTCAGAAACGTATTTATTCACTGTTAATGTTCAGAATATTATTTATATCGCGAGTTGTTTACATTTTGACGGAACAAATTTTACAGAAATATCGAAAATTACTGATGCGTATTGAAAAAAAAGCGTTGGAAAATTTTCTTATTACATATTTTATGGTGTTGAAAATGGACAGGCTATTGGTCGTGAAAATATTTTGAAAACCAATTTTACATATGGGTGTGAACGATCCCGCTTCACCACGCAAGCAAACTCTCTATTAAGGCAAAGACATCGCATTGCCTTTACTTATTTTAAGATTATGAAGTTCTCTGCTGGTAAAAATAGAACGAAGGATAGAAATACATAAAAATTGTCGTGTAAAAGAAAATTATTACTGAAGCAAACGAGCTTGCACATCAGTTGTGCATGCTTTTGTATTATCTGGTGGGTAAAAAGACATTGAGTCTATTGACAGTGAATGAACATTGATATTATTTCTAAAAAGCAATTGACAATAGGAGCTAATTAACTAGATTTGTACTTTGTTTAGGTTGGGGATGAGATACTTCATTATATTCATGAACTGTTTAGAAAAATAATTCTATGTTAATGAGCGCATTTATTAAATACTAGTCTTAATTTCCCAAAGAAATAAAGCTTAAACGGGACCTTTTTTTTAACAATTCACTAATTTTTAAATGTATGGTCCTATTCAGGGTCAAATATTTTTTTCGCGATGCTATCATGCAGTTGGAGGGATTAAAATTAAACAAAAATATATCCAATCAAAAATCCACATTTTATAATCAAATTAAATGTGCTAATGTATTCTCTTGATTCATTCACTCAGAGGAGAAAACTGCTAAAAAATATCAAAACTATTAATATTAACGCAGCATCAATATGTAGGTACACATGAAATCTTTTATTTTAAAATGGAAGTTTACGGCTTACTCCCACCAGTTGGTATTCTACCTCCATTGCTTTGGAATCAACGCTTCCTACATTTAATTCCTCTTCAAATCTTCTTGCAATTCATAATTTGTTGTTTACTCTTCCACTCAAACCTAGCACTGCCCTTCTATTACCCTCTCAGAATCCGTTTTCCCGCCTTTCCCATTTTCCCTCTATCAAATTTTATATTCTCATACATTCAATTAACTTTATTTATATCTTTGCCATGCTAAATACTTGCTTATTAAATCTTTATTTCTCCACTGGAATTCTGAACTGAGATTTGAAAACACCAGAGTACCGCACGGTCGACCGTGATCCTGACGCCACGGCCACTGATTACGGCCACGTGACATTTAAACTAAAAATATATTTCTTTCTCAAATGTAATTGCACCTCTATCAAACTGTTTAAATATGCGGAGGAGGGTTGCATCTACAATATGCAAAAATAAGCAAAATAGAAGGCCTGAGTTAATCGAAAAGAATCGATTTGAAAATTTAAAAAATGTTATAAAATTTATAAAATTGGATAATAATATATTATAATGCTTTCCCTTAATATATGTTTTGCAATCCAAATCCTTTAAAATGAGGTCTATTTCACATCTGTAGCTTTAAAAATGTCGAAGCTTTAGCGTAAAATTTGTAGTCACTTTTGAAATATTTGAATTTTGCAACTTTGAAATTTTTCATAAAAGGTTTCTTGTTTTGCAAAACGGCCTTGGGATTTTCATTTTCCTACCAAATAACGACGTTTTGCCAAGTTTGGTCAACATCGGTTTCACTAAGGATCATTTTCGCCGATTTTCTGTTCGAATTGATGTGGAATGACCCGTATATGATATAAAGTCATAAGGAGACTAATCGTGGAATATAAACAATGTTTACAGGTGTGAATAGGTATATGTATATAGTATGCATACGGCAAATCTCCTAACATTGCTATAATAGTGTTTGCAAGTAAGACGGAAGAGGCGCCTCCTACAGCCAAATAAGTTGTGACTCTGGAGAATGCGAGTTGCCAGCGAAAACAACCCGAATATCGTCTGCTTTTTGCGAATCACTTACTGAGGGCTGAGAGACCGGTGTGTAAGGGATGGGAGGGGGAGAATGTTCCGCTGCTTCGAGAGGCAGCTTCAGGGGTCAGAGGGGAAGTGGGAGAGGCAGTGGGGCGCGCGCCATGAAAGGACCTAGCATTATTTCGGGCAAAATCAGTTATGGGAGCGCGCGGTGATTGGCAGCCACGCACACTCTGTTGCCAGACTGGAACTTCCCGGAAGGGGAACAAGAAGACAGACAGCTCGGAAGGAAGGAAGAGGTGAAACTGTCTTTTGGCCGCCCTCATATCCGCCAGGGGTGCCCCCCAACTCCTATATTTCCCTCCTTCCACGGCCTTCTCGAAGGAACACACTTTTTTTTATCTCCCACCTCCTCTGAGAATAGCTTCGAGGGATTTCTATCTCTTCCTCCGGGAGGCCGTCTTCTTTCCTTCATCGCTCTTTCGTCCTGACTTCTCTTCCCAATCCCTACCTTGCCTTGCACTCACCGTATAACGTGGGGAGCTCTTTTTCTGCTCTTTGCTCGGGCAATTTCTGTGTACCTCTCCACATTTCCTCTGGATAAGGGTTTTTAACATTTATAAGCTATTAGAAGAATACAATCGTTGAAGGAAAAGTAAACGGGAAGAATGAAAAAGGCAGGCCTCGCATAAGTTGTATAGATCAGGCCATGAAGGACGTGAAAGAGAGAAACTACGTTAATATGAAGTTGGTGGCCGATAGAAAAATCTAGTAAAGGGCTGCGTCAAACGAATCCTAGGATTGTTGGCCCATCACTATAATGATAGAAGAATAAGGTTGGCAATTGGTATCACATCGAATGTTAAAATACCGATTTAATCTCCTGCAGACATTTGAAATGAGAGGTTCACTGAGGGATGGAACACGTTCACTGTTAATTATTTGTTAGGATTCCTAAGTATTAAGCTTTATTATATGTTATGATCAGATATTATATTATCATATAAATAAGATTAGAAAAATAAATGGTCCTACCGATAGAGTTTGATATCATAAGAGAACATAATAGGATTCATGGTAGAGGTAGGTGAAACATTGTTGGAGTAGTCTATAGTTCATGATGCGTATTTTAACATTACTAAGCAATGCATGTCTGAGGAATAAAGATATTAATAATACCTAGTAGGTAATATATTAAAAGTAGGTAATATATGTAAGAAATGCCTTTATAACCAGGAGATACTAACCATAAAGTTTCACGTGATTCTTATATCGAACAGGTTTCGATGAAATATTAGCATAATTGCTCTTAATTGCCTGGAAGTAGTGCTTTTTTGGTAATCTTGACCTCTTACCACACATCCTCGCGGTGGCTCGTGGGGTATTACGTAGATCTACATTTGTTAATATCATCATTATGATATTTTTCCTAAGGTTGCTTAACCACAGGTTTCCTAAGGTTGCTTAACTTACTCCATTCTTCACTACTCTATGCCAGCTCTCTTTTTAGTAATTCTTCCTATCCATATCTCCCTTGATCTATCCTTGGAATTTGTCTTTCGGTCATCTAAGTGAGTCTTTTCCGTCGATGTTATTTTCATCATGGGAAGTTTCCTTATTTTAGATGTTATTTAAAAATTTGTTGCCTCCTAAGATGTGGGCAATTCATCTTGTTATTCATTTTCTTTTGTTGCCACTCAGAGTCTGTTATTTTTTATCAGTTCTGCATGATTCAGCACTTCTTACCCGATTCGTCCATTTGAGCTACAGTATGTCCATCGTGCCTGTTCCATCGACGTGATACTTTTATGATAAGGTGGAGGAATGTTACCACCCACATTTTTTCCCTAATTGTCCTTCTTTAGCTTTTTCTCTTCCACATAGTTTTATTCTTAACAACTTCCATTTTACATTCTTGGAGCCCTTTTCCCATTCTCTTCAAGAGAACTGTAAACCTCTTCAACTTCCAGCTACGATTGCAATATAGTTTAACGGAGCATGTTGTTTTATTCACGATTCACTGTGAGCTTAGGAATCCGATTACATTCACTTGTAGGATCGCTTCCTCCGTGTAAATATTGATAAAATCTCAAAATAAACTAATAGATATTATAATATACCTCCATCGAGGACCTAACTGAAGTTTTCCAGCAAAACTTGAGTTGTGTGTTTAGATAATTTGAGCCAAAGGTCTTTTTGGGAAACTACTGGCGGCGCAAGGGATAAATGAAGTCCGCAGGCCCTAATATGTGCATTTCTAACTCCGTTGGGCATAATTCTAGATTAGTCCTCTCTTTTACACCCATACTGACCTGTAAAGGAACAATTTAGTGGTGTCACTTGTTTGGAAATGATCACTCCCATAAAGTTTTATGTTGACGTTTAAATCGAGCTCTCAGTAGCCGGATAATATTTTCTTCCGTTTAAAATTCAAACTTCTGACTTTAAAATGTGATTAGTTAGCCTGTTAAGACGGAAAAAACGTATTTATGATCTGTACATTCAATTAATTTTAAACTCAAGGGAGAAAGCGTCTGTATCCAAAGGTATATAGGTACGTGCAGAAATCGCCTTCTTGTCTCTTCCAACCACTCTGGTGATTTCGAACATTCGTTTTTCCTCATTTTCGCACAAATTTCCCTTTCTCCTTCTCTCTTCCTCTTCTCCCACTTTCCTCTCTTCCCGCACCCTTTCACCTTGCAAGCTCCAAGTCTCCCCTAAGGCGGTGCTACTCAAAAAGTTAGCGTTGGGTGGAGGATGGAAATGCCTACTTGCCCGTTCGCTGAGATACGCGAAAAGGCACTCTGGCTCCCGATGTGTGACGGCGTACGTCCGTGTCGTGGGCGAAGGAAAGGAACTTGGACGCAGGAGAAGAGGCCAAATTACTGCAACAACGTGGGAATATGGAAGACAATTTCCAAACAGCATGAATTGAATGTGTTGAATTTAGATGACGCTGTGGATAGTGCTTCATTCGGGAATATGGACGAAATAAATACTTAGGCCACATACCTGTGCACATTTATCTATTATATTGTAGCTATAATTAATAATGATATAAGGCTGAGCTATATTTTAGGAAAAAGATACATGGGTATGGATATGACATCATTTCAAACAAGCTAGGGAAACATGGTTTCGGGATCAAAAACTGTGAGCGTAGAAGACAAAATGAATCACGTAGAAGACATATCCTTTATTTACATCTACAGTAATCAAATAGAGTATTATCTACTAATAGGCTGCAAAGGCATCTCTTTTGAAGACGATTGGTTATATAGGTGAATGAAGGTTAATTTCAATCTTCCCTGGAAGACGTTGAGGTTGTACATATCATGAGGCGTTGTGTTTGATACTACTTCTTTCACGGCTAAGTTAAGTATTTTCAGAACTTCAACAACTTTCGATTTAGATATAATGGTAAATTTAAATACTGAATAATTTAATTCTTTCAGTAACACTATTTGTATTTATTTTCATATATGGCTCAACGGATTTTCTAATGAATGAGAATTATTCGTAGAGATGCTACTCATTTTACGTCGTTTTAACTACCTTACTACCGGCTAACTGTATATTTGCAAATGATAGCCGGTCATTTATTTTGTTGTTATGGAAGAATAGTCTATGAACTTGTGCTGCGGGATAACGTTTGACATTTTCAATCACCTTTAAATATTTTCGGCTAATTCAACTTGGTATTTGGACTTCGGCCAAAGAGCTTGCTTAAAAGCTTTCTTGCCTAATGAGCAAATATTTGGCTAATACTAATAATGTTTTAGGTTTTTATGTGTATTCATAATTGTTGTTGGACCAATTGCGTTCGGTTACATTTATTCAGGATTGCACAGTGTGGAACATATCTTTTTGAATCCATGAAGAAATTTTGTTAACCAATCCAAAGGTCAATATTCAAATACATCCTTTAAGCTCACAAAAATCGTTTACTGCATCTATACGATACCCTGCAAGACACCGCGAGGGTATGTGGCAGGGGGTGAAGATCACCAAGAATGCACTACCGACATGAAAACAAGCAACTATAGGGTCTTAAACTTACTGCCCTTGAAACGCATATGGTAGTTCATCAGGCAACTGGTGACTGAGTTTTGTTTCACCATTTCAGAGAGCTGGATATTTCGGTAGAGATAGGAATGCTTAAGGAAACGGAGGAAGGATTGAGTGACACGTGGCATTGGCATCTGCCTGCGCTTAGATAAGGCGCCAAGGGGTAAAGGAGCCAATTTTCCAACGTCCCGTCCGACGGACTGAGCACTGCACTTCAAGTGCATTCCGCACAACACTCAAATAGTGACCGATTTACTGATGAAAAAATTTGCCTATTCCTAGACTCAAACTTGGGTCTTTAGGATGGTAAGTTATTGCTCTAGTCACCAAATCTCATGGTGAGGTGTTGTGAATTTTTTATTGAATAACCAGTTTCAGGTTCATGGATTACGGATACTAATATTTTTCTTCGCCTATCCTTCTAGTTCATGTAAAATAATGAGTAGGTTTCTAATTTCTGTAACAAATGTACTCAGTTAGCACACTAAGATAATACTAAGTCATAAGCAGTGTAAATATTTTATTACTGCTGCATGTTTACGTACTTATTCTTCTTTTAAAATTACTCTTCTGAAAGAGTATCCGAGTAGCTCAACAGTTGGTTTTTGTCAGCTATTGACGGGACAAGCTTTTGTCATTGATTTCCCTCTTGAAATATCCATGTTCACACTACACTTCCTCTTAGGATATGTGAAAGATACTTATGTAGCCTTTAGTCTGTAGTTCGTTCCGTATCATTCTAGTAGAAATATTTTTTATATTTCGTCTTTCATACGATAGCGCAAACAAAAATTTATTTAGGTTGTCTGAATGTAGGGTAAAGCATAGGTATAAATATATGTAATTCAGCAAAGAGGTTTGATCGATGACAGCAGCAAGGGTAGAAGTATCTGAAATGTGGTGATACTGAAGAATGATGGAGATTAATTGGATCTAGCGAGTGAGTAATAAAGAAGTCTTAAGAGGAGTGAGATAAAAGAGAAGTCTTCTGAATACCCTAAGAAGAAGACGGGACAGCTTAATCGGCCACATCATGAGAAATGATGGCATGATGAAGACAGTTGTTTAAGGACAAGTGGACGGTAGGAATGGTAAAGGAAGGCATCGTATCATATATACAGAACAAGTGATGAAGGATGTGAAAGATAACAAATACGACATTATGAAACGATTAGATGATAGGAAAATTTTGGAGTGGAGAGCTGCTTCAGATCAATCTCAGGATTTCTGCCTAATGATGATGATGATGTTATTCCGGATAGATTACAGGAGTACATTAAAAGGGGTTTCGGTGAGATTTATCGTGATTTATGACTAATATATAAATACGAACAAATATTTTATCCACAAAACGTAATATTCACGGCTGAGTACCTACAGATCCATGCTACACGCCGTTTCGGCGATTCCCACGGTAATCTGCAATTATAGATAAATGTTCTTGCTGCCCACCCTGGCCTTGATAGTCACGTCATTTAATGAAACGAATGATTTAAACTCTGCTAGTGTTATCATTTTTAAGCTTTTGGAGAATACGTTCTTAAGCCTCTCCGAATAAAACATATTCGTCTGCCCTTATTTCAAAGTAAAGATAAGGAGAGGAGGAAAAAGAACAGCTTCAAGAGTTATCGCCACTTACTTGTGGCTATTGCTTCCGCCCCAAACGATCCCCTTCAAAAGAAGATGGCCACTCCATCTCAGCCTCTTCCCTCTTTGCCTCTCCACATCCGACCGTGTTTTTCCTTATTCCGAAACATTTCGCCTCCCTCTTCTCGATTTGTCTGCTCCTCCCTTCCCGACCACTTCTTCTCTTCCTCATACGACCCATGTTTTCTCTCCCACGCCGCTATAATCCCTCCCACAGACCCCTTATTTATTCCTAAGGAACGAGAAAGGGACTTTGCGGTCTTATTCCCGCGCCCCCTACCTTGAAAACCCTTACGGTTTTTTGCTCATTTCTTCTTCTTTGCGGATCGGGAAAAAAAACCCCTCCGCCACCCAGGATCGACGCGTGTATTTCATATTCGACGAAAAAACAAAAGCGGTCCGATTCTGACGTCGCGCCACTCCATCTCCTCATTAGGGCCTTTTTTTCTTTCCGCTCAAAGATTTATTTTTTTCTGACAGTTATATTTTTCCAGTAATGGGTATCCGACGATCGCTGTTCTACCTCCCATTCCCTCCAATTCCATCCATTCCATTGCTCATTAAAAACATGCATTTGTCACTTTAAACGGACGATTCGAGATGTGCCAATGCTTGTGCTGGCCAGACCGAACATTTGATCCGTGCTGTAGTAGTATGTCCACAAACTCTTCTTCTTCCTTCCATTATTCCGCTAATTAGAGGACCTGCTATCCTGCGCCTTCCCATCTATGTATTGAAATCTTTTGTATGTTACAGGTGTGTTAGTGTGTTCGCAAACTACCCTTCATTATTTAACTTTGCTCAAACCTAGTGATTTTTGTGTAATTATTTTGTCCCCTGTAACGTTCTGGAATTCACTTTTCTGTTAAAATTTTAAGTGTAGAATGATACGGAATGTTTTCTTTCACCTTCTTTATGTGATTGTCTTTTTCATATGGAACTGATAATTGAGTAGGTACTTTTATTCCATTAATGACAAGATGGAAGTGGGTAGGTTCCAATAGAATCGAAGGGAGTGTAGAGGTGAACAACGGTTTGAAGACACTATGCAGTTGCTTTTCAATGTGGCTTTTTTATGTGACTGCCTTGGATAAAAATGAATTTTGTATATTCTATTACAAATAGAACATGAATAAAGATAACTTAAATTATATTTTGTTCTTAAATCTCGCACATTGTGACCCTGAACCCAACCATATTACACAATTTTCGTTTAAAGTAAAAACATGGATTACGTTTTTGTTATTAAATACTTATGTACTGCACTTCAAAAGTTTTTTGCTGCACCATACCTCTTAAAAAATATATAGTGACCCTTTGAATGCATTATGTATTTAACTCTTCCAGACAGTTTTTGATAGTGAGAGAATAATATAGGCAAGGGATATTGGGTAAATATTTGGTGAAACAAAATACCTATTTGTTGTGAAAAAAGGTGATTTTGAATGCATCCCTAATTCCGAAAAATAGAGTAATGTTCAGGGTATTTAGGTATTTAAGTTTTTATATATTTTTGTAGATAATTGGAAGCTTTTGGCTGCAGATGCATCGAAGCTGTCTTATTTTTATTTGGTATTGCATCTTCTAATCAGCCTGGAGTGGATTTAATTAAAACGTGGAGAAAAAACATTTGACTTTTTTCAATTCTGTTGGATGATTGACTTATCTCGCAAGGGTTTTTACGGAAAAACGTTTAATGCTACGCATTTTTCTGTATTCTAGTGAAGGATACTTTTATTTTAAAAAAGGTATAATTGATAGTTCTTTTGGGCTCTTCTCGACGTGATGAGGACTCTTCTACATTTAGGGTCTTTCTCGGGAAGAGGCAGCCGAAGAAGGGAGTTGGCAGAGCCCTTGCAGCAGTAAAGCAAGGGGAAGTTAGACGTTGACTTCTGTCGGGAAGGCAAGTGATTGGATAGAATGGGTGGAAGCATGGAAGGCCTTCCACTTTCATTCTCTTGAATAAGGAGTCCATTTGTATTTCGACTCTAGCTTTGCGAATCTACTCTGAACCAAACACCGGCGTCGTTCCTGCATTCACGTGGTGCTCGCTGGCACCAATTCTCGCCCAATCCCCGGATTGACTGGAGGCCCCGTCTTTAGTTCCATCTCATTTACGAGTCTCGCTTTCAATCTCCCTTTCAACCCACGTCGCTCCTTTTTTTTATTTTTTCGAGATCCAGAGGTTAATAGACCTTTGGTATTACCCAATGAAATTTTTACACTATCCATTTCCTTAAATTATCATTTATATAGATACTAACGGGGCACTATTTCATTATGCAGGTTTTTCTACGCGTTGCGTTACGCCTTCAAATATTTTATTGTAACAGAAGTAGACTAAAATATCTACTGGCGAATTCCATGCTAGATACGTATTTTACTTTCTACCGAACACGAATCTAGTCCTTTACGGCATAATCAATGTTGGATATATTATTATATTTTTCATTAAGAAATGTATGTATTATGTATAATACCAAAGTTTTTTTGCAAGATTTTTTTTCCTACTTTCCGTAAAGGTCTGATATGTCATGATGAAAGATAATTGAGGAATAAAGGAGCGGGAAGACTAGAGATAAAACTGGCATCGGCATTGGCCTACGGATAACGGCCTACGATAAGGTGTTACGATAGGTTGAGTAAAGTATCAGAATTAATACAAGAATTAGGGTGGGAATCATTATCAGAGCGTAGATTAAGGTACAGATTAAATCTACTTGAGAAATTTCTATCGGATAGCTTTACTGAAGATGCTAGGCACATATTAAAAAAACCAGCATATTATGCTAGATTCGACCAGATAAATAAGATTAGAGAGCTAGATTGTCGTACCGATAGATTCAAAATGGCATTTTTCCCCCGGACTATAAGAGAACAGAATAGGCAGCATAGCAAAGGGATAGCTAGGGGAAATATTTTAGAGTAATCTGTAGTGCATTATGCGTGTATTAATCCCTTAAAGCCAATAGATACTAACAATCTAGTTGCATAAGACCCTATAGTTGCTTGTTTACATGTCGCTAGTGCATGCTTGGCTATCTTCATCCCCCTGCCACACACCCTTGCGGTGGCTTGCAGGTTATCGTGTAGATGTAGATAAATATTTATGTGCATCATCATAAAATTATATTTAGATTTTTATTCATTTTAACAGTAATTAAATTAACATTCAATTTTCGTGAATACAATTCAACTATATTTTTCAGCCCAATAAGCAAAATTCTAATTTATAGTGCAAAATACACCAAATATAATAAATTACGATAATGTTTTTCTACATCTACATCTACGTAATACCCTGAGAGCCAACTGGAGGATGTGTGGCAGGGGGTGAAGATCACCAAACATGACTATTTACATGAAACTAGGATATTTAATGGAGACATGCTATATTATAGGGGCACATGCAGCTAGATGGTTAGTATCTACGAAATAAGAAAGGGTTTATTGGTTGCCATTACATGCATCATTCACTATAGGGTACTCTAACAATATTTCATATACCTATCCCTTTGCTACGCTGACTGTTGTTCTCTCTTATGGTACGCGGGAAAAATGACATTTTAAATCTATCGACACGACAATCCATCTCTCTAATCTTATTAATCTGATTCAACCTAGCATAATACGCAGGGGTTCTTAATATATATCTAACGTACATCTGTGAACAAATCATTTCCAAGTTACTTAAATGGTTTAACCTAAATTTTAACCTGCGTTCTGATAGTAATTTCCATCATAGTTCTTCTATTAAACTTGTAACGCTTATACAATTATCATTACGGCCTTTAACATATCTAGTGGATCTCCTTTGCACAGGCTCTAATTCTTTTATCATATCTTCCTCGTACGGATCCCATATACTTTCGGCATATTCTAAATGAGGCCTGGGGGGTTCAAACCCTAAACCCCCCCCTGTCGGTACGCCACTGGTCAGGACTCAAAACCGTGACAATAGGATGGGTGACTAGCAGTTCTTTTGTAAGCCACTACTCAAATCTAATTTCGTAATGTATTATGTTTTGTTTATTTTGTATCCATTGCTCTTAAGATGGACCTTTTCTTATTTACTCTAGGAAAAATATCTGAATTTCTCAATTTTCTTGTGCTCTTGGAATTCAGCGTCCGTAACTTAATATTGAATATCAAAAGATTGCGTTCTTTCTTAATTGGCCCTCGCATGCGATCCAGATCCTTGATACCTTTTGCAGTGAAGTTGAGCGCGATGCTGTCTAGCCTTTAAATGCATTCTAATAGGCATAATCGTTGCCCATTCGTCATTCACAACTTTTATACACTTCCATGCTTACCTATCCATTACCGGGCTGTGGTACAGAAATAAGGAACGATGATAGAGGTTGACATAACATTTCCTGAAAACGGGCAATATTTTCTCCGAATGGCACTGTTTCGGCAACTGCCATTTCTTGTTGAATTTGGTTTTGCCTTATTTTTGAATCTCCCAATAGAGTAGGATTTCCCAACTTGGAACTCGTATCCCAAGGACGCTTTTACATTGCCTACAGTAAATGGCAGGTTTCTAAATGTATTACGCCATCAATTCACGCAAAAATTGTTTTCTAGGCAGGCACCTAATTAATGTTTCTATTTAAACCAGCATGGCAAAATGGAAATACATTTCTTATGACAATGAATAGGGGGCACCGGATGGTAAACTGAAAGTGTTGCGATGTGGGGACTAAGAATGTTCGGAACCTTGAAAATAAATTAAGACGTAATGATTCTTTGCTTATGTTGCTCTTAATTCATATTGATATCATCTCCTTCATGCCGTACGGGTAATTAAAGGGCTTATTTGAGAAATTTGAATTCCAGGAGGTTGCTAGTCGGTTAAAAGTTTAGGGATAAATTCAAATCACCCTAGTGGTTGTGACATGCTTTCCTTCTACGTACTTCATCATTAGTGCAACAGATGCGTCAAATCTATGGAACTCCACTGTTGGACTGAAAGTTCTATATATTAATTTTCATCACCTGCAAATCAAGTTCAAGCGTCCAATAATTTAATAGCTTCCCAATAAGTTATTATGTTGTTTTTCCTTATTTACACCCTTACTTTTCTATATATATATTTCATTTCATGACCCATACTATCATTATTTCCGAATTCTTTCGTACCGTCTTTCCGGTGAACTTTAAGACGTATGTGTAGATATGGGAAATATTTATTTTGTTTGCATATTTTCCCACTTTTTTTAATGTAAGTGTATATGTAAAGTATGTTAGCGCTTCTGCTGGCTTTTGCAGGCCTACTAATGTGTCAATGTCTTGTTTATCTTAATCGTTTATAGGTCACTCTGAATTCTCTTCTGATATTTTAGATTTTGTGTTTCCATTTCCAATTTTTTTTAAATGTTTAACCATCCTCCCGTTTGATGTAATTAGGTCTTTTTACCATCTCTTTAGTCTCTCCTATCAATCGTGGAAAATAGTGCCCGTCTTTTTAAATTAATTTCGTTCATTCCAAGTTGAAGTTCTAAGTTGGACGGGTCCAAAAGTCTTCTACAGTGGTCGAATTGCGGCAATTTTGATTTATAATAGCTCTTCTATGTTCCTAAAGGCGTACTAGTAAAGGCTTGACCGATGTCTGATGATGCATTGCCGACAACAGAACAAAAGGGAAAAGGGAAATAATCACGAATTGGCCTAAATGAAAACTGCCCTGTTAGTACGCACAGTAGATGTAAAATTAAATCATAGGTATATCACCTTTTCAGGCGTGACTATAGCTATGGAGAAAATCATTAAAATACCCTGTAAACATATAATCGTGACCAAATAGCATATACCACCAAGACAGCACTTTCCTCGTATTGCCTTAATTTGTTTAGACGGAGAAACAATATGAAATTGATTTAAAAATTCAAATAGCAACTCAGATGAACATTTAGAAGATAGTATAATCAAGATATTGACGCTTCAGCACACTAGATGAAGTCGGCAGGTGGGTTAGTTAAATTTTGCCATTAAAAGGGACTGACACGTAGTAAATGCCGAAAAAAATGTTGTACAAGAATATATTCGCGGAAGATTTTGATTAAGACAGTTGGATGTAGGTAGATATATTTCCCTTTTCGGATTTCCGTAAGACTTCATGTATGGAAGTGGGGTGTGTTTTTTCCACATCGATCTGTTGGGTCGTATGCGGAGAATTCATCTCCATCCAATTATCTTGTATCTGGTCAAAAGTCGCCTTTTGGTCCCCTGTGATGACTCACCAGCTATGAATAAATATTCTGGGCTGCATCAGCAGAACAGGGAATGTATGGTCCCTCTTCTGATCTCACCATCATCCTTATTTGGCATTATCCGGGATAAACACGCCTGTCCACTTCTTTCCAACGGTTTCGGAGAGTCTTGACCCTTAAGGAGAGGGAAGAGGAGGTGAAGGGTAGCCTCAGACCCTTCGAGACCCCAAAAAAGTCCTTCAGAACTTCTCCCTTAGATAACAGGGGCAGCGCAAGCCGGTACCGGTCCCCATTATCTCTAGCCTCTATTCAGTACAAAATTGGGGAACTTGAGAACAGAAATGTATGAATCACTGATTTTTTTTCCTTACAGATTTAGCCCGCGGGGTACAGTTAACGGGCAGTGCCTCAGGGTTTCAAAAGAGAACATCGAGGGTCTTTTAATAGGATCGGAGTTTGATGAGGGATAAACTTTGAGTTTAGGAAGATAGGTACCTAAATTCACTCCACCTGACTGCTACTCATTTACTCACTTTAGGACTTTCCATTCCATTGTATTAATGTAATTTTCCTGGAAAAAGAAGCGGAATCATATTAAATCGTTCCTGCGGATTCCTTAAACATTGGATTTTTACTTGATCTTTTACTAACTATAAAAGAGTATGCGTTAAAAGGAATGCATCAGCTTTAGTCAATACTCCTTCGAATATAGCAAGATGTCAATTGGCTTTTGGAAAGGTTTGGTTAAAAATCCTTTTTACTATTTTCCTTTCCTCGGTGTGGTATGTTTGACAAAAATCATAAGATTTGAGAAGTCGATGTTTCAGCTGAAGAACTCATATTCCCCCAAACCATTTTCGACAACAGTACTATAGCCGAAACAAATCAAGGTAGACTTAACTTTCACATCCATTTTTAGCCTCCTGTTACCATACTTTTCACTCACATATGCTGGTGACGTAGCGTTCAGAACATAGGCATCGTGTCGGCTCCGAAGATACTCAGTATATGCTAACGGCAACCATAGTATGTTAATTGGGAGAATAGAATGATTCTCGCACCAGACATCAGCTTCTTCGTCAAAAAATAGACGGACACGAAAATGAAAATTTCTTGCAAGTGAGCCCGAGGAAGCTGAGAAATATTAACTTTTATTTAATATCAGATTATTTTAAAAGTAGTTATTGCACTATGCCTGTGTTGGCATTTTTGATTTTGGAAAAAGTCTTACGCAACTTTTTACTCAGCCTTTCAAGCGAAAGTCCATGTTTTATATGAACTTCATATTACAGCGAAACCAACTCATCTCTTGAGAAGTCCTCCGGACAACTCATTCATCATTAGGGTTCAAATATTACTGCTGGTATGATAAATGTAGTTCATTTCATGAATATTCATGCAATATTCATGTTACATTCATAGTTGGGAAAGTTACCAAAAAAATAACTTTCTAATATTATAGTTAATCTCTGTAAAAAGTAACTAGTTAAAGTTAAAAGTTACTTTTCTGAAAAGTAACCGATTAAAGTTAAAGTTAAAAAAGTAGCTTTTACGTTTAAAGTTACATTTTCAGTTAATTTGGCAAACTAGATGCTTTGATAATAGAGGCCTTGATGGTTTTTTGTTTTGTCAAACAAAGCTAACCCTGAAAATTGTCATTGCGTTTTATTCCATCCGTATTCATTTGTTTACAAATATTTGAATTGGAGATGTTCGTTGTAGTGCTATTTAGTGTCCAGTGTGTTGTTGGTCAGGTTTCCTAGTGTCTGCTGAAACGATTCAGCGATTTTTCTCAGGTGGGGCTCCGATTCCGGTATTTTTAAGTTGTGAAAGTAAGACTTTCTGACGAACGATGGTGCGTCTATAATTTTCCGCAAAAGATTTGAGAGGTAGAAATTGCTTAAAGGTTGGTTTTTGATACCGATCCCCACATTTCGATGATAAGTATCCTTTCACAATTGTAAAATTGCAGTGGAAACGGCTTAGTTAAATAGAGTTACAGTAGATGCTGAGGATGTGCCTGCGCACCTTTTCCTTTAATTCACTGGGGTCTGATCTAATTTAGGAAAAATCTAATCAAATATAATCTAATATGGGGCCTGATCGAATTATTTAGGAAAAGAAACTAAGTGAATATTAACCATTCACCATGAATTGCTTGGGTATATAGACGTTTGATGACTATCTATTTTAAATTAAACTGTTTTGTTGGCAATCATCTGGCTGGCACGCGCTTGATGGGCGAATGAGATCTAGGTGGGAGTTTAATCTGAGCAGGATATGTGATAACTCCTCTCAAAATCACGTGCCTAAAATAGCCCGGGGTACTTGAACATCGATTGACCTATTTTGATATGCATTTCCGCGAAGAGCGATCTCCAAATTCATAATTGATGAATCCGTAGGTCCCACACTCGCGGTCGCACTACCCGAATGATGAGTAAGAACGGTGCGGCGCATATATGCTGATTCATTCGAGCGCTGAACGACAAAAGGTGGAAATAGCTAAATAAACGTCTCTGCGGATAAGAGAGGGGATGAGGGAGGGAAGAGGGTAGAGGGAGAGTAGCCTCACCAACTCCGGACCAATCAGCGGCGAATAATTGCTGGCTCATGTCGATCAATCAGGGTGGGAGGGCAGGGAGAGTGGAAGCGGGACGAGAAAAAAATAGAATAAAAGCGCTGACTGGCGGGAAAAACGGGAATGAGAGGTCCCGGATGAGGACCTAGGGAGAGGACTCTGAGGGGTTGAGGGAATAAAAAAAACAAAGAGGACTTCTCTCGACATTCCAAATAATGAAGCCAATTGAAGGCCCTAAAATTCGCCCTCCCTTCGATCAATTCTTTTTTTGCATGAGATCCCTTTTTTCGTCCTTTTTGGGACGGTTTAAACGTGGGACGCTCTGGTGCTCCCTCCAGCCGTAAACGTTCCTATGTGTGCGTTACGCATGTACATATTCATATGCCTCTATCCTCGCTCAATGGATTTTTAAAAGTATAGCAGTTTGAATAAAATAAGTGCAAAAGCTCGGTCAATATTCCCAGAACGTTATTGCCTTAATACATGTAGCATGCGTATTAAAAAGTACCAGAGGTCTTACACTTATTTACTGGTAATCATTCAGGTATGGCAGCATAAATCTAATGGTAATCAGTAAGTAAGTTACAAATCTATGCAGTGATTAGTTATTAGCTTGATTTTTGCTATTAGACATCTTCATGACATCTTCATTTAATGTTAGTTGATATTTTATTTTGATATTTACAATTGCACTTATTTTTTTTGCGAAGGAAACATTGTGCAAAGTTTCGTTCATGGGATATTCGAGTGAGTGAAGATTATTTTAATGTATGTACTAATTTATTCGTAGTCGTTCAAATAATTCGTCTAATGTCTTTTCTAAACCACTCATACTCTGTTGACCCGATGACTATTAGCCAAAGTACAGCTTTTTCAATTTAATTCAGAAGCTAAGATTATGCATACCAATTTCTGTAAATTAAAACGAAAATGATACTGAAGTAGAAGTATTTTCCTCAGGACTGCTTTTCCATAAACTAATATTTCGCAATATTTATTTTTAAATTCCATTATGGGTCAATTTTAATATTTTTGATTAAATAATGTGCGCACGAAATGCCTTAAAAACATATTTTTATGGTTCTTTTATACTTAGTCGTTGTCCAAAATAATCGTTTTGGAATTTGTTTATTTTTCTTGCTATGTATTATTTTATTTGCGGTTATTATATATGCTTATCAGCCAATCCCTCCTATCTTCCCTTATTCTGAAACATTGACTCTCAATTAGAGATTTTTGTTGTATTCCGTACTCCTCTCTCAATTCCATCTACCTAGCCTGTTGTCCATCACCTCGGCTCTCATAATATTTAATCCTAAATCGTGATCACGTGGTCGTTTATGGAATCAAATGTTTTAACGTATTGAAAGGCACTTTACTCAAAGCGAGGCACCGATCGGAGAGTCCCGGGTTCAAATCCTTCGCAAATCCTTTCTTGACATCCCCACTTAAAATCTGCATCAAATTTTCTAAATGTCAGAACTATGTATAAAATCGTAGGTGGTCCAGGTAAAGGAAATGGCCCCCCTACTCTTATTGTGTAAATTTCACACGCTGATGTCTTAGTACAAGGTAATCTCTACAGTTACCTAACTCAAAGCAACCATTGGGTTACACAATAATTGAATTGATTAATGCTGGTTTTAATGTTTGCAACTGGATACAGTTTAAAATTCACCGTCCTGAGCTTTCCCGTATTCTTGTAGTAGGTATTTATTTATATTTTCGAAATTTTTTACAGGACTCGGCCATTGATAACCCTTAATTAAAATGAAAAAATAGATATTATTTCATTTTGGTCGAAATAAATCTCAATATTCTTCTTTCTCTGTCATTTACAGATTATAATTGGTGTTATGATGAGATTTTATAGAAATTGGAAGAGGTAGGCGAATAATTCTAAATTAAGTTGAAATTATTAACAGCCTCGGACTACCAGATCTCAGAAATACAGAAAATAGTAACTAATACCGTTCCCATTAACTTTTATCAAAATAATTTGCCTTCACGTAAGACCATACCTCTTGCAAAACCAGCAAAAACGTTGTCACCCGAATTCAACGCAGTGGAATTCAGGAGAACCACTGACACCAATTCTTCACGCTTTTGACATAGCTCTTTTAGAATTATTTCCTGCTTTGTTATTACTTGACATTCACTATAATACCATTACACTTTCATAGATACTGTGGCTCTGTATTTTTTCAATAAAAGTGAAGAGCTCGCGAAGTCAAGGATTATGTTCCGCGTAATAGTAAATTGTCCAAATTTTTGAAAGTGAATTTAAAATATAAGTTTCAGGGCATTTTGCTCATTTGCCAAGTTTATGCCGTCCGCCGATGTAAAACGAATCGTTGTCTACCTACGGTAGGAAAATCTCTTCCATATCAAAAATTTTGAGAAACCTCAAATGATCGTGTTTCGTTAGCCACTGCTTCATTCTTTCCGCCCTCTAAATATTTTGATGATATCCGATATCCGCGCATGAATTATTACACGCTTCTTATACGTTCTCACTGATATATGGAAAAGTATGACATGATTCGTCGAGCGCTCCCAACAAGTGATGGATGGCCTGATAAATTTCGTCTTCGGGAAACGCGTCCATTTTTTCCCTCTCAGGGATGCACCAGCCGGTTTTCGGGAAGCGACGATCGTTTGGGACGCGGCAATTCCGTTAATGCCGAGCTCGGCGCGTTTAAGATGGCACCGAAAGGAAGACCTCGCCCCAAGACCCTTCATCTCACTCAAGCCGAGGGTGCATGGGTGAGTTAGGGTGGGGGAGACGACGCCATTTCCGCCTTCTCTTGTTTTTTAATGCATTGCTTTTTTCCGCCGGCAGATGGAGTGGGTGATGGTCTCACTTGATGGCGTCGCCGCTCCGCGCAACAGATAATCCATTACTTGTCGCTTTAGTGCGCAACTCCATCTGCCATCAACACCGCGCCTACCTCATCCCCACCTACATCTCCATACGTCTTCCCTCCCGCTTTACTCCCTCGGGAATATCAACCCAATCTGCATATCTTACGGAACTCCGCGGCTGAAGATGAGCTCAGGAAGGGTGGGTCGTGGAGGATAAGAAGATGAAGGTGCTTCTTCTTGAGCCTTTTTTCTACCCCTCATCCGCACCCTCCTCAAACCACCCCTTTCGCCCTTCCATCCTTCCATTTTCACCCCCTCTTTTCGCTTATCGGGACGAAAGGTGAGGCTGCAGCCGAGACGCAGGTTTTGACGCAGGAACTAAAGCTCACTTCAAAGGGGTGAAGTCGTCCAAGTTTCTACAAAATCGTGATTTAGGATGGACTTCCAAGCCAGAGTAATTATACATGTATGTCGTCAAATAAGGACCTATTCAAATCTTTGTTTAGGCTTTTGTACTCCTTTAAAGGAAAGGACGGTTTAGAATAGATACCTACACGACTTCGTTACAATGGTGAACATGCATTAATTTTTATAATTCTTTGCAAGTGAAGTTTATTAGCTAAAATGTACTTGGGGAAAATTTTTCTGAAAAATTAAGTTGTGCTACAAATATATATATATTACGCTTTACAAATGTACGTTTTCGGTGGCTTAAATACACGACGTCATCGCATGACGTCACGGCACGGCGTTATTTTTCATATCTCTACCGCAGATACATGAGCATTCAGAGGGCATACTTAATTTTTACAGTTGCTTTTAGTGTAGTTTAGTAAACGGGAAGATTGGAAAACGCAGGCCTCGTATAAGATACATGGAACAGATTTTTAAGGATGTAAAAGAGGAGAATTACGTCACAATGAAAAGGTTGGCCGATAGAAGAATCGAGTGGAAAGCTGCGTCAAGCCTATCCTAGGATTGTTGAATAATGCTATAGTGGAAATTAACTGAAAATTAATTTCCATTATACTTTCAGTGTTGCTGAAAGTATAATGGAAATAATTTTAAAATACTTGAGCGTGATGCATTGATGTTTAGCTTCCGTATAAATCAATGGAACGGAATTCGGCTATCTTGCTAAGATATTGTTATGGATGAAGAGGGGGGTAAATAAATAGGCGAAGATTATTGTAAGTAATCTTCGACAATGCTTGCATAATTATTTTTATATTTGGATACATTAGCTACTTCAAATCGTGTCACAGCTTTTTTAGAGTATATTTGTCCTCGTGCTTCACATATTGCCTGATTATGAAATAAATATCGAATATTTGAGTTTCCGGAGTTTTTGCGGTTGTAAATGAATGCGTAAAAATAGTGCTATTATATGAGAATTTTGATACATTCTCTATTTTATGGAGGTTAATGAGCTATTTATCCCAGTCATTTGATTTTTTACGATAGAATTCATTCGATTCAACTCCAATGACATCTAATACGAGTCAACATTAGTTGAGCACTCAGAGGCTCTTTACATACAAGTAAAATTACCTTCAAAATATGTGATAGTCCATGGAAAATGAGAGGTGCAGTTGTCGTGAAGAGAAATTTATATCATGTTTTTGTCCTCCGAGGAGCTTAAGCGAGTGACCTTTGATGTAAAAATCAACAAGTGAAGGAGGAAGGTGACCGCGCAGTTCCGACGAAATAGTTTGAACTCCCATGCTGGCGTGTTGGTTTTTACGTTCGAAAACGACCTCTGGAGTTCATGAATCCTTCAATAACTCCATATTAACGTCAAATGTTTTATAAAGTGTTGCCTTCCCATCTCATTCTCTCTATCCCTCTCACACTAACACATATCCTCTCCCACTTTGACCCCTTTGGGAATTAATTCCGTGCGTACTCACTCCCGGCGCTATATTGGCTCACTCGAGCACAGGTCTATCCTTCAACAGGATCCATACTCCCTCCCCTGATACCACTGAAACTCCCCCAGGACTGTATGAGCTTTGCTTCACATTCGCCACCCAGTGAGCTCATTACCCTTAGTTTGACCTTCTCGCACGTTTGAAAATCCTCTGGTAACACTAGATACGAGGCAACGCGTGGATTGTGAAATGAACTACATTCCACTCCATCGGCTTAGGCATGCCCTATAAACGTTGGGTGCCCACTGCCTCTCAAAAAATATTCAATTTCTGGTATTATCTGAGGAACTTATATATACAGGAGTTCTTGTATAAATCCCCAAGTAAGTATTCCTTAGGCAAATGCAATTATTTTATCTTCAGCTAATAAGTAGATAATCTTTTTTGAGTGATTCAGCTACTATTCGCAACTTAGAGCTCGCTTTACTGTCGTAATTCATAAAAATGAATGGAAAGAAATCTAATTTATTTTCACTTTTTCGGTTTTTCTTCCGAGTAATTTCAATTATTTAAATTCAAACTTTTAATTTTTATGTATAGTATATACTAGTGGAAGGGGGTGGTGGTAGCGTAGTGGGTAGAGCTCTGAGCTGCTTACCGGAGGGTCCCCGGGTTCAAATCCCGGGTAAGAATTTTTCTGGACACCCCCACCTAAATTCCTCCCGATCCAATTTTCTGCGTATCAGAACTGCGTAGGCAATCGCCCAGGGAAAGGAACTGGCCCCCCTACGCTGAATGTGAGAACTTCACACGCCAAAAGCCTTAGTAGGGGGGCTACGGGGTGAGCCTCACCTGTCAAAAACCAACTTCTGGGTTGAACACACCTTTTTTTTATACTAGTGGAAGGTTGCGGGCTCCGATTTTAAATCATAAAAACACTTACTTCATTCGTTTTTGCCACGCCCGTAAAATTACCAAAGATCGTCTCCAACTTTATATTATATCTGAATTGTATGCCCCAATGTTTTAAATGATCAAAGAAAACGCAGTTGTCAAATTCATGTATTATAATTTCTCTAGTGATGATGTTTGACTCAGGAACCGAATGAATGTTAAATCTCGATAAGTATTTTGGCGAAATACAATAGAGTTAATTTCCAACCATATTAAATTAGTCGTTCTGAAAATTAATGTTCAAAGCTATCTCTGGAAGTATAGATTGTGGTTGAAGACGAAAAGTTACACTTGGTACAATGGCCGAAGTAATTTCAGTAAGAAGCCATGCTTAAGGTTGTAAAGTTATGTGGGTTATCATTAGTTTTGTGCTTGATTTTAAAAAGATATTCAAGGTCCAAAATTATTGATGAGATAAGTAACGAGACAACTAAACCTGACCGTGATGTTACATCTTACCTTTCTTATTTCGCAAAATCAGTTTAACGAAACTTCATTACCGCGTCTAACAGGAGTCATAAATGAATCTGAGGTTTGCCCTGAACGACTTATGTTCAGCGTCCTCCTCAAAACCAGTTTGAATCTTTGTGACGTATTGCAGGATTTCTGATACCTCCCATTCACTTTTGTTCTGCTATTGTTATGCAGCTGCAATCGCAGTGTGTGATCCTCCTTCTAACCCATTCTTTTAGGCTACGATTCCTCGAGCGTTTTAGGGAGAATTTCCTCGGCATGAGAATATCTGCCCATTGTGCAGAAAAGTCTCCGGTCGTCTCTATTCCTGCTCACTACCATTAGCCCAGAAACGCGAACTCCGCCTCGCGCCTGTGAGTGTACTTGTTCCCGAGGACAAATCGGGAGATTCCGTTTTAAATCCGAGTCATTGGCGCCTCGCAAATTGATATTCTTTTGGAATCAAAGGAGCGAAGTTCGGCAGTCTTGTGGGAGTTTTATCCTCCATTTGTCCGAGTTTCGATCGTTTAGGTAAGTCGCTCCGATTTCTTTGAATACTATGGAATTCGATTGATGCAGTTCTGTGACAATCGCCCGGATAAAGTCAAACTTAGGTTCGCATTGTGTGAGCGTAATTTATCATGATGTGGGCGCCGTTTGGTAACGTTATAAAGCATTAACCTACAGCAATTCTCCATTAATGGTGATGATTTTGAATTTAGAGTTTGCTGGTTGGACTTTCTGCCCACCACTTAGAATTTTTTTTCCCTTTATGATTTCTTCTGCACTTGAATGGCAAATTTCCATATCCATATGCATTTGCGTAATACCCTGTGAGCCACCGCGAGGTTGGTTGGCAGAGGGTAAAGATAACCTAACATTGAACATTTACAAGCTACTAAGAGCTCCCAAAACCTACTTAGATGCAACTGCCATTCAACGAAACATGCAACTACTATCTACCATGCAATACTAACCGCAGAACTAACCATGCAACAAACAGCAACCAGCTAAGGGCTCCTATCACAGGCTACTCGAACCTATTTCATATACCTATTCCTTTGTTTTGCTGATAATTATGTTCTCTTATAGTATGGGGGAAAGTGATATTTTGAATCTATCAGTATGGCAATCCACCGCTTTAATCATATTTACCCGGTCAAATCTACCATAATGCGTTGGGGGTTTTGATATATATCTAACATCTTCAGTAAAGCGGTCTGTTGTAAATTTCTGGAGGAGATTTAATGTTTATACACTGCTTAACCTATCGTTTTACCTTTTAACAAACCTAGCTGCTCTACATTTCTATGTATCACATCAAACCTAACTCATTCGGATCCCATGCACTGGTTGCATATCTAGGTAGGGCCTAATTGGTGAAAAGTTCTCCTGAAGAGAACGTTAGGTATTTCAAACGTTCTTGATAAGAAACAATGATAAGGTGATTAGACTTTTTGAATTAGCATTTTGTAAGTAAATGACTACATAGATTTATAATTTACTTCTTGAGCTACCTTCCGTTGTAGTATAATAGCAGTGTGGTTATATAATACGCTTTATTATTATAGGTGAAAACCGTGTGCCAGATATTTTGGCATTACTGAGATTATTTACTAATCTTTTGCTATTGCACTTTGGCCAATAAGCCTTATGTACCTTTCATGTCCGATTTTACATACATAGGTACCTAATGAAAACACTAAAATTTTAAATGTCAACTGTGCTGCGGAAAATCTTTGATTTTTATCGCGTAACTTGCATTCGTTTTGACCAAATCGTGTTAATCTACTCTGCGATGCATATTAACTAAGTTTTGAGTTACGTTCATCTGTTTGTACGCATATAAGTCATTTGATATGGCATTATATCTAAGTATTCTATTATTATAAAATTAAATTATCGATGGGCATACTTCACTCAGCATATTATAACAGTGGCCATTCGAAGTGTTATTGATTACGGCATCGCTCTGATAGTTCGAAAAACATGATGAGACTTCATTTCTCCTTCGTGAAATCAGTTATCTCTGCAGACATGATGTTCAGTTGTGAAAACCTATTATATGAGGTCAAGAGCATTGATAATAGCGAGAATAGTAAATAAAATCCCGAATATTCTCTAAAACGAGTGAGATTAGTCTCGTCACTAGGCATTAACTCTGAATGATCTTTTCTAAAGCGTGTGATAGTTTAAAAGCGGTATTCCCTGTGACTTTGGGGGGATTGGGTTGGTGTGGTGGCTAGAGTACTGGCCTCCCATCCCGAGGACCCAGGTTCCTGGCAGTGGTGGATTTTTCCGAGGAAAACCGGTCCCTACGTGTCTAGTGGAGGGCATTTCAAGTTCAGTACTCCGTCCGTCGGATGGGATGTTAAGCCGTGGTCCCCTTGGCGCCTTTCGTATAGAGTAGGCTAATGCCGACGCTGGGTTTCTCTCCACCCTTCCTCCGCTTCCTGAAAACTCCTACCAATACCCAATTACCCACCTATCCTAAATGGCGCAAATGACCTTAGCTGTCGGTCGCCTCCCCTGAATAACCAACCAACCTGTGACTTTGGTCGAGTACATTCATCTACATCTACATAATACCCTGCGAGCCACCATAAAGTTGTGTGGCAGGGGGTGAATCCTCACCAAACATGCACTACATATCATGCATAAAAAAGGATTAGTATTTATATAGGTACTGTTCAAAAGTACACTATTTAAAAAAGATAAAAATAGCAAAGCCTACATGCAAAAACATTCTGTTAGTTGCGTTAGCTTTAAGTACTTATACCAACATGCAGCTACTAATGTTATCCATTGCCACACTCGTGCTGGATATATTTACCGTTATTCATATCCCTAATAGTACGAGGAAAAAACATTAGGTTAATAGTCTTATCAAGAGTGTTTTACCAATTACATCCATAAAACTTGCTGAGTCTTTCTTTTTCGGCTTCTCTTCTATTCCAATCTTCTTCCAACAGCAGTTTTTAGGAATATTTGAGGATCTGGGCTTTGGTTCGTCTTTAAAGTCACTGAGGTCGAACTTGGAGAATTGTGCGTATAATCTTAAAAAAAAGCCGTCACGCTGGAGTAAAGAGGAGTAGTTCCGTTTCCCTTCGTTTATAGCATGGCAGAGGGAAGACTTCTGGCGGTTTGAGTTTGCCCCAGGCACTGGCAAAGTGGCAAATATAAGGGTGAGCACGAGTGGAGGTGACCTGGAAGGAAGGGACTGAGAATAAAATCCAAACGGAGTCGTTGGAAGCGATTGGGGGAGAAAATGGTTACGCACACATGGATGGAGTGGGAGGAGGGAGTTAAGTTTCTCGTTGCTGTACGTTTCAGCTGGGGAGGGGCTAGGGTTTGAGGAGTTGGAGCAGGGCCGAACGGAAATGGAGACCGGATGGAGTGGTTGGGCGATGTTTCGATCACGAAATGAGAAAATCATTTGATACATTGGCCGATACATCGCTTTGTAGGTGACATGCGATATCATTCTGATTCGGGCGAAATCGCGTCCGTCCCGATAAAAACGTCGTACATTGACCTCTGAATTTTGGATATGTTCTAAAAAATACCTTTAAATACTTACATTCATAAATTTAACCCTGAATATGACCTCAAACAGTTAAATTTTATTGCAGAACCAAAACTTATGCATTACTCTCAAAAAAGGATTTAAAGGTAATCCGCATGTTGTTTAATACTGTACCGGCTGCAGTATTGATAAAACATGTGCTATGACACAGTGCTGGTACGTAATCCACAGCGTAATAATGTAAAATGCCGATCATAACCCTATTATTGCTGTAATTCATGCGACTTTGGATACTTAAATATAAAGTGCTAAAACGCTTGAAAATAATAGATGCATATCCTTGAAAATACGGTATTTTCGATTTCTGAGAAGTTATTAGAGAAATTACTTTGAATGATTTTCATTTCAGTTTTTCTAACTGAAATATTAAGTATAGTACGCATAAATATGTTAATCAGATATAAAGTAATCTATTGAGTTGTCCACAATAGCCTACTTGAAGTTAATGGAATGGGGTCGTTTAACATGATATTGTATTGCCAATTCTTTAAGAGTTTGTAAAATTAAAATACCAGTATTTTTCCGTTCTTTGATCAATCGATTAGTTCTCGAGTTATAAGTGGCGAAAAACTGATTTTTTTAACCCTTTTGGAAATAGAGGGCGTGAAAAGGACTATTACGTCATCCACTTCGTCCAATCACAACCGATACCACGAAGCTCCTTAGCCTTATCACAATAGGGGACACACAGCTGTCTCTGCCGGAAGAAGTGGTTGCGATAGGGGCTGTGTCCCTCCGACACCCCCCTACACTCCCTTCCCTTTCCCTAAAAATGGTTAAGGACGGGAGGTGGATGACGTAGTAATCCTCGGGCACCTTTTGCTTACTTTAGTTTTTGATTTATGAGTGAATGGCTCTGGTTAGAAGATTATTTCTTTCACAAAAATTCATTTTTCGTACCCATCTAACTATTTCGTGTGCAAAATAGCGATTTCGGTACCGAATAAACACCACCGTTCTTAAGCTGAGCACAATACGGAGTACGTTATTTTTCGATGAAACTTCATGTACTACCTGCCCATATTGCTGCTGGTCCACAAAACTTTCCCGATACACAGTCCAAAAACCAACGAGATATTCGAACCTCGAGCGCAGCGCAGTTCTAGCCTGGTGGGGAGGGAAGGATGGGCTAGGGGTTGGGCCTGGGGACCCGTTCGAGAAAGATGGAGTAAAATCTTGCTTCTGGCTTGTCTTGGTGGGGATGAGGCAGGTCGCAAAACTTTTCCGGTCCATTTGAGTTGAAGGAGAATTTCAAGTGCTCGAGCGGGTGGGAGAGAGAGAGAAGGAAAAGGGAGGTTGTTGAAGGAAGTCAGCTCCGGAAAGCGCACGAGTAGATTCCGTGGTTTTCCAGTGGATGCGACTCGAACTGACTGCTCTCTCCCTCGCCATGGGCCATTCATAAAAGACCTCACCCTACAGTCGCCTCCTTGTTCCCTGCCGATTCCCTCCCTCGCTTCCCGAACTCCCCATCCCTTTCCTCCTCCCGGCGAACGCTCCCCTTACGGAGAATGCTACATCGAAAACCTCACCTTAAGAGACGAGGGGTAGGAGTTGGTGTCCCACACCCTTGTGAGCTCAGTTATCCATATTTATATTTCAAGGAGAGAAGGAAGTGTAACGGAGAAGTTTTGGTCAATCGTGGAAGGGGATTTTTTTATTTAACATTTATTTTCCCCACATGCCTCATGTGGGAAATATATGTGCGCGCGTCCTTCACTAGTACTCCTATGTATATGGATTTTCAGCTCGAGGGTTATTTCGTTCTCATTCGTTTCCACGTACTTAAATACGTAAGGCTTTCTTATCTCCTTTCGTGCATACATTATCTAATGTGCTTGCTGGCACCGTTTCGGGATATATAATTAAACATCTACAGTTTGCGTATCACCCAACTCTCGGATGAACCCGAAAGAAGAGCTGGGAGGATATTAGAGATGTATGTTGTTACATTTTTCCCTCACCTCAATTATCTTACATTTACACCACCTTGGAACAAGATGGGCTACATGAACATGCAGAAAACATAAATATATCTATATCATTTAAAGCAAGAAACATTTATTATTTAATGATATTTACGGGCATATCTGTTTAAAGCAGTCCAAAGAATTGATACATTGTTTTAAGCACCCACGTGTTCCAAAATAATTATATAATGCTCACCTAATTCACTTCATCCAGTAAGAGGTCACGCACGGTCTTACAGACCTTGTTGATTTTTAATGCAAAAATTTAACAGTGGTCTTCTCTGCTCGTCTCTTCTTTTCCGTACCATATTTTTATATCTTTTTCTACCATCTGACAAAATATAAGGACTGCTTGTAATGAAAATGTGGTGTAGTGAACTTTTTCAATGCCACCGGTCGTTAGATTCTAGCTACTACCAAGAGATGGCCGTACTGTATCATTTCTCTTGGCTCGTTATTTTACTGTTATTCTTTCACAGAGTGATAGTTACTACACGATATCATATTGTCGCATAATGGTACTATAAATATATTGATAAATTTTAAAAGTTATGTTACTTTAAATATATATTTCGTTTCTAATTAGCTTCACTGCTATCCTAAGTTATCGTAGCTCCTATTTGCTTTGTAAATCATAATAAATTATAAAAATTTCCTTTCTATTCATTGTTATTTTTACTTTTCATCGAGTAGATAGACATAATAGAATAATCACATTTACACTTCAAGTAATCCTTAATTTGGTCAATAAAACTTGAATTCCCCACTTTAATATACACGGTCTTTTAGACCGTGCGCGATGTCTCCCGTCCCAATATACCGCGCGATATATCTATCTACATAATACACTGCCATGATACCTAAGTAGGGATGCCGCATCGGCTAAAAAACATCGAGTGGTTAATGTTTCGATTTTTATGAAAGTATCTCATTATTCATCGACAAAAAACATCAATGTTTAGATGTATCGAGTTTTTATGCCTTCATATCCGAGGTTAGGTATTATCATAGAGGTATTATGTATTAGGTATTATGCATCAGAAATTTTGTATCATCTTAAAAACTTGCAATTTTGAAAATTATTCGGAAATCGGACCTTATTTAGTAAAATATTGATAATAATACGCAAATATTTGTCCATTGATTTTATTTTTAAACATAGAAAACATAACAATGTTTCATAATGAAATAAAGATTAATAAACATAATACAACAAAAAACAAATAACACAATAAAGTGGGTGTACCAGTTCCCTGAAAATATTCTAAGCTTGGTAGTATAAAAAAATCATATTGAAAAACAGTGGGTTTAAAACGTTTAAACCTCCCATTATCAGTAAGGAACACTCTCTGCTTCATATGCAGCGATCCCAACCTACTCATGTTATCTTGTACCACCAAGTTGAGAGCTGATACAATCCTCTCAGAAGGTACTGATGTAGGTATGGCGGATCATGTTCTTGGAAGGCAACACTGGGATGAAAACATGAACGATTTTACGCCTTCACTTGTTTCCCTACACGCGAACGACAGATGATGTAATTAGGGAAGGTTCGTTCGTATTCTTAAAAGGCTTATAATAATCAGAAAAATGAATTTTTGGTCAACCAAAAACATTTATTATACCGCTCGTTTCCTAAAACATCGCTGCGATGTTGAGTGTTTTGAAAAAATCGAGTCGATGTTCCATCGATTGTCTAACCACTCGATATTTTCGATGTATCGGCAAAAAACATCGAGTAGTCCGATACATCGATGTCGATGAGACATCCCTACCTGCAAGCCACCACAAAGGTGTGTGGCAGGGGGTGATTTCTCACCAAACATGCACTACGTATTATGCATAAAAAAGGAATAGTATTAATATACTAGTCAGAACTTCATTATTTAAAAAAGATAGAAATTGCAAAGCAAACATGCAAAAACATTTTGTTAGTAGAGTTAGCTTTACGTACCTATACCAACATGCAGCTACCAATGCTATCCATTGCTACCCTCCGATTGGACTTATTTACTGTTATTCGTATCTCTAATTGTACGAGGGAAAAAGGACATTTTGAATCTATCAGTTCGGCAATCAATTTCTCTAATTTTATGATTTTCGTCCAGTTTGCATTAGTAAATTGGGGTTCGCAAATTATTTTTAATATTATCACTGAAAATATTGTCTTGGAATTTATTTAATAGATTAAGTCTAAATTTCAACCTGCGATCTGACAATGATTCCCATTTCAATTCATTTAATAGACTGGTTATGCTAATATAATTATCGTATCATCCCTTTACAAATCCTGCCGATCTTCGCTATTGGATCTCGGTCTATTAAGGAATAATAAAATATTGTGCGCGTGCACTTTCGTTTACGTGTGTGGCCTCCCTCGGCCCTTTTCTACGAAGGTTTTCATCCTCCAGGTGATCGTCCGGCAGCTCCGCATAGTATCTCCTTCCGTTGCACTCCGCTAATCAAACTTTCAGCTTGAATTTCACTCATGAGAGTCCATGCGGCCAATCCGGTTAACATAACACTCACATGTGCTCCACTCCCTAGAGGCCCTATTGATTTAAATTAATCAGTGCTTTATATTTTGCTAACGTTAGCTTTTGTGGACATAGTATGACTATATATATACTTTTATGATAGTGGAAAATTTAACTTTTGAACTCTTTTTATTTCAGGTAAGCCCTCCAGCAAGCAATATCATGGGAGTGAATCTTGTCTGCGCATTTTTACTGATTATTCTTTGTGATACTCCACTGGGTAAGCGAATTATATTTTTTGTTTAAATTGGAAAATGATATTTTAAGTTCGTAATATCCGCTGTGACGCATAAACTGCGATGATGCGGTGAAAAGGTGCCTTTCAAAAATACTTGAGCGTCTCATCCATTTTCAATTGGAAACGAATGTGAAAGTTCTACGCATAGAATGGTAATGATACAGTTATAGGCAGCTCTGCTCACGCATTACGTTTAAAACTAGATTGGATTTAATGATATTTTCAAACCTTCCGTAATCTATGCCTTAATACTGTGGGAAAGATATTTATTTAATTAAAAAATAGGTATATATTTGCCTGCTTAATGACGGTATTTACAAAATATCGTTCAATTACCCAGCTTATACTGATATTTCGAAAAAATACCTGAATGTTAACTTTTGAAACCTCTGTCCTAAATGAATCAGGTGGTCCTGAAATTCCTTGGCTTTTTCGTAACTGTAGCCATCACAACCAATTTTGGCCTTTTGCTAAAATAAAGGGAAAGAATTTCCAGTAATTATTTAGGTGACTGAAATTATTTACATACCATCAGATTAATTTTAGAAAAAGATATTTAGTGGTAAAATCGCCTCCAAGAAGGGTCCTGAGGCTTATCATTTCTCCAAAAATGTCAATTGCCTTCCGTAATTCACTAGAGAGTAAAACCTCGATAAATAACATTTGTGATGAATTAGGGTACACAAAATAAAAGGATAAGAATCTTACTAGATTGAAAAATAAGGAATAGGTATTTTCTGAAGAACGATACGCTTAACGTGTTGGATGCCAGGTCTGAAAGGGTTAGTTTTTAAATTGCAAAATTATTGACATTCACTCAAGCATTATAAAAAGCGGGAATAAATGATACTCCAGAGAATAATATTAGCCAACATTTTTACTTATACTAACCAAACGATATCAGGGGCAGAACATTGTAACATATAAATAATTTAATTGCCAAAATCGTATTTTTGATAAATTTCACGTTTTGAAAGACCTAATGTCCAAATTGTCCACTAAATAATTTACTTCTTTGGATGTTTATTGGCCACTTTAACAATATATAGGTTAATTTATGAAGGTTTGGTCATCTTTTTTAAAAAATTCAACTTCCTTTTTTTCGCCAACGTTTCGCCTTTAATAATTTAGACTAAATAGCTAAATTAAATACTTATATATAACTACCGCTTCGTTTTTATAGGTTCTTTATTATACCCTATCATTCCTGTTTCCTAATCATACCGCAAATTAATCGTTTTATTAAAGTTACTGTATATTCATTATCAGTGAGGATTCCCTGGAAATTATTAATTGTGTAGCAAAACGTTTAATTTGTTGTTGAGCCAGTTTTCATTAAAATGATATGTATGTTTGGTTCTGTTTATTTTAATTCACTAGTATCCAGATTGTTTGAAAAAAAATCAAAAAAATAAAGCCATACAGGAGCATGTGGCTTAAAAATAATACAAAATTGAAAAATAATATAGATAGATGAAATGGGTTTCATAGTAAACTGAATATCAAAGCGGAGCCAGCTATAAGATGAGACTGCTATGGATAGGCTTTCAGTATCTCCTTCTTACGACATCAATTTTAAACACCTATTGCCTTCATTTTGACTCTTCATGCCATTTTAATATCAACATTTACTTGTTATTATTTAATATTATGAGTATATATTAATACTAATATTAATAGCATAAAATGAAATCACTTTCTTCGCTTGAAAATTGATGTCAATTTCACTTATATATAGTTACCTTTACTCCTACTGCTTAGAAATTGTGACGTCTAACCTTAACTTACACAGACAAACTTAGCTGAAACGTATAAACAAGACGTAAGCGTACATAGTATCAACTTCATGTTGCGGAAACTGAGGGCCCTAGTTTCCTAAACTCGTTCAAATATTTTTTTAATGTTCCCCGAACCAACCAAGTTCATGGCTTTGTTCTAGAATGAAGAAATCTTCGCGCATGCGCCACGCGGATGTTTATATTGCGGTAAAGAAAGGAAGGGTGGTTGAGGCGAAGAAAAAAAGTTTCCCTTGATAGGCGAAAGTTTTCGGTGGTTTCTGAGATCCAAGAGATTGAGAAGGAGGGAGGGAGACCTTAGGGTAGGGCGGAGGGGAATTGTGTGTACGGTCGAGGGTTGGGGGAGAGAATCTCTTTCCCTCTTGCGCTGAGAAGTCGTGGAGGAATGAATTCTTGGCTGTGTTGTGAAGGCCTTCCTGCGTCTCGGGGGGTGTTACGACGCTGTGTCCAGTGTCATCAGGGTGAAAGCATCCCCGGCCCCACCAACCACCCCCGCGTCCACCGGTATTAAGGCTGGTGGGGTCGGAATATGGTGAGGCAGTATAGAGGACGCCTTGGCAGGAATGCGAGAAAATCTCAAGTCTCAAAACTCAAGGGCAAGAAGACGTTACTTTTTTTTCTTCTTCAGGATGGACGAGGATGAGAGCGAGTGGAATGAAAAACGCTCGCCTGGACCATAATCATCCGAAGACGCTGTCTCCGTCTCCTTGAAGCGCTCCTTAATTGATAACGTCTCGTGCCGTGTTAAATATGCTATAGGCGTAGGCGTAAATCACTAACCTATCACTGAGGGAATAGACGTAGGTAGTTTTACGAACATTAGTTCTAAAAATTATTACTAGGATTATCCATGAGTCTTTAATCCTAAGATATATTATTAAAATAAGGACAGGGATCCATAAGGCATATATTTAAAGTGGATTGCAAGAGGATTTTTATATTTTGTGTCACAAAAACGTTTTGATATGCTTTAAACCTGGTTGGATGCGACAGAATCGAACCTGTACGCCGCTTTAGATAAATTTAGAAGAAAGAAATAAATTAAAATATTTACAAATATTTCCATAAATCACCACCACTAATAAAAAACCACTGTAAATGTGTTTAACCTCGGAGATAAACGACATGAAGAGTAAACATTAATGCTCCAACGATTTAAAAGTGGTATTTTATATTCCCGGAAAATTATTCTTTAATATTTAATCTCACTTTCACTTCTTTTCAAAGATCACAATCAGAGAGTACCAAGAGAACTATTTGTATGATCAGTGGACAATCGGGAAATACTACATACTGTGAAGGGTGATACCAGCTAGTTGATTTCTTAACCGTGCAAAAGATATAGATTTTTATAATGCGCTATTAATTGATACTGTGATGAACGTGTTAAAGTACGATATTGTATATGAATACTAAAATTATGGCCACCCAATGGAGTTCAGCAACTGCCATGCCATGAAAAATCATTCTTATTTATCCACGATTATATTCCATGGTGAAAGAATTTCTCGGCCATTTTTTCCATTTAATTCAATCATATATTCCTGTCCTTGTAGAAGGTTTAGCATAAAAAGGTAACAATTTAAAAATATACTGTCGATGACTTCATTAAAGCAATCAAATACTCTTCACGTATGCATCCTATTTTAAGATATTTTCTCCGAAGATTTTAGCTTCGGAATAAAAATAAGGATTTTTAATTCATGTATTACTTGAATAAACTTAGTTGGCTGAAAGTAATCTCAAAACACAATCGGTTAATAAGCAATGTTAACAATATAAAAATTACTTAAGTGCTTGCTCGGTGAATGTCGTTCATATATATTTCTTTTTTTTATTTCCTCCTTCATAAAGATCTTTAATTTTTTTATTATTATCTATGCTATAAGCTATGTCCGAAAAAAAAAACGAAATCTCTTTTCATTTACCCGCACGGCAATGCTGTTTAAATATGAAAATATCACTCACTTTTGTTTTGGCATATTAAGGTCAATTTTATGGCTATAGAAATCGATCATAGAAGGTAGCATGGGAAAGACAATGATTATTATCTCCTGGAGGTGTACAAAAAGAAAATTAAGGGAATCATATATAGTTGAAGAGAAAAGGGTTAGACTCAAACCTTGGAAAAGTATCGGTATCTGGTAATTAGAGTTACCCGCGATGAATATAAGAGAAAAAGAAATAGTAGAATAGACCAGGCGCTGAGGGTTGTGTACCAACCTGAATAACGTATCATAGCTTACTTCTGGATCTTCTTTAATTTTAGCTGTGAGGCATGAGCAATAACAGCAACTAAAAAGTTGCTGTCTGGAGGACAAAATGCATGCATGTATACAGAGGAATGTTGAAGGAATAATGGCTCAATTTCGTAAAAAATTGAAGATCTTCTAGGAAGAGGGGAAGGAAAGAGAAAGGTGATAATCCTTAGAAGAGAGGATGGGACAACCTAAGCGAGCAATTTCAGATAAATGATATATTTAGATGATTACGGTCATGGAGAGAAAAGAGAATGAAAAGTATGGAAAAGGAACTCCTAGTGTGAGATACAAGTGAAGAAGTAATGAATGATGTGAAAGAGAAGTTATAGGGACCTGAAGAGTTTACTAGTGAGAAGAATTTACTGGAGAGCTGAGTCAAAGATATCTAAGAATTGTCTGTTATTGATAATGATGAGACATTTGCCTTTCCAGCTTGTAATTATTTCACGCTTTTTAATCATAGCTTTCTAGATTCTCTTGTTGGCGCACTTGAGCGTGATGATAACTCTGCGTTTGAAAAAAGCATTTGTTTCTTCTGCAAAGACGCATCATTGAATTTCGTAGCCGTAACATCTGATCTCCATGGAATATTTCCGATTCAATCTCGTGTATTTCCTATTATTTAAGTACACTCTCCTCTACCTCCTCTCTGTATCTATATGAGCGCGTGAAAATGTCGAAGGAGAAGCTTCGTAACTTATCCCTGATGTCGAGACGAAAGTAGGTTTCTTGAGGGATAGAGGAGCCACCCGATTCCCACTTCCAGCCCGAGCTAGTTACGAGCGCTAACTTTAGATTGAGTTTAATTCAATAGAAGGACTCGAGGAGTGGCTACTGAGTGTGTAGGAACTGAGGAACGGTAAAACAAACTTTCCCTTGCAGTACCGATGCCTATTAAGACCCTACTACTGACAAAATCCTAGCACCCCCATTTCCAAAATTTTGTCATAAAAGCTTAGGTAATGATGCTATATACTTGGTTAGCTCTTTAAGCGGCGGAAAAGCTTCTTTAGAGTATTTTAAAGGCTGAGGATGATTTGTTTCTGTTGAACTAGTTCACTTTTCCCAACAAAGCTATCACAATTTTCCATACACTTTTTATGTTAATGTGAGATTTCGCGTCGTATGAAAACATCTTAATGCAAACGAGTTTACTTAGCATAATTAAGGCCATCAGCTTATGTGGTGTCATAGAACTTTATGTAATGTAACTCAAAATCGACCAGGAGACCCATTGTGCTTGTCTCTAAAATATTCATACATTAACATTACATATTATGTTAATTTCTATTAAACTCATAACGGTTTCAAATTTGCTTCTGGAAAATAAGTCATCTTGTTCGTCGAGTTGATGATGATGCCTTAGGGCTTAGGATTTGAAACCAGTCTAGACAAAAACATAGTGTTTTTCTCTAAATCGGGTTTAGGCTATACTTTGAGGATGCAACTCAGAAGTTAGAGCCGCGTTAGCCTGACTCTAGGTACACGTATTAGAATATTACAGCATTGATTGATTTACTCATTTTTCCTTTTATTATATTGATATTTCATTTCAATGAGATTTAATTTAATTAAAAATTTCGGCCTAAAAAGACATTTTTTTGGAATTTCCACCATTCTTGCCTTCCACGAACAATCAGTCGCCAGAAAGTATATGGGTAGAAATTCTATCCAAGGTTTATTAACTTCACAGTTAGAATCTGAAATGAGATTCCTCGCGCAGCCGGTTTATTATCGGCCGGACCATGAAATTACTGCTTTTATTTTTCCTCGGCCATTCCAGATATACCATTCCCACTCTCCTCAACAATCCTATATCCCTATGCGCTACTTCTATTCAGTTTGTGGCCATTGGCTTGTGACCACGTGTTCCCAGCTCGATCGTCGACAGTGCGAATTTTCTTCTCTATATTGCGCCAGGCGTTCGTTTGGCAATGGGGGTACAGGGGGGTTAGGCGAGAAAGAGCGAGCCGTAGAGGGATATTCTCGATGTGTGTAGACGCGCTGCGATGCTCTCTGAGTCGGCAAAAAGCGAGTTGGGCTTTTAGGCGGGAGGTAACGGCCTCTGGGTACAAAATGGCCGCCTCGCCGATTCTCAATATGGCGTACCGATCGTCGACGCCCACCTCTCTCTCGTGCACCGACAGAAGTCGCTCCCCGATGCGATTTTTTTCCCGTGACTTCCGTTTCGTCGTTCCCACCCTCCCCTGTCGCTGGGGTCGGCTAAGCTCTTACCCCCTCCACCCTTCTCCGTTCATCGCTTTCATTTTTTTTTCATTTCTTCACCCCCGCGACGGGGGTTGATTCGGGTGTGAATTTGCGCGGGAAATAAAAAAAAAGCAGACGAAGAATGAAACGCGAAACAAAAGTGGAACTGCGGAAAAAAAACGTGGACGGTTGACGGAACTGCCGTCGGTACAAAAGTTTTGTGCGGTGGGAAGGTTTTTTAATGCCAGCAGGAGCCCATTCGCTGCCTCTCCACCTACTGTTTTTGTTTTGCGCTTCTCTCCCTATCCCCGTCACCTTTCTCTTTTTACCGTTATTATTATTACTATTTGGTCCATCTCACGCCATCCGAGGGGATCGTCCGCCGCAAAAGTGGATGCGCCACCCTCGTCGGCATTTGTTTTCGTTATACTCCCCCCCCCCCCTCTCGCGCTCTTTATTTTAATTTCATGCGTCTGGGCCCCTCCTCCCCCCACAGTAAACAAATCACGGGGTAACCTTCAGTTCCAGAAAATATTCCGCAGGAGTTTAACGGTACACACTCCATGACCCTGTGATTTATGCTCTGGAGTCGCCAATTCGTTTTTTATTACGAGCGCGGGGCACTTCAGCTTATTTTTGTTTATCCCATGGAGTGTCTCGGAGAATATATGTCCTTCGGCTGTAATTAAATTGAGGTTAACTCATCTTCTTTTCAACATTATTGATATAAAAGTGAATCCGATGCAGGCAGCATTATTTCCCTTAACGAGCAGTCCGAACGATGTGATACTCTCCGAAGTGTGCCTCTTGCAATGGAGGAGTGTTGCAGTAAAACTTTGGTTTCGCGACTCAGTTAACTCGTTTTCAGAGAGACACAATGCCCATTCGACCAAATTGCTTTTAATGGCATTGTGTTTTTAATAGTGATGCAGGCGTTGGGGTACGAATCGCTCAATATCTATGTTTGTTTTGCCACACGATTTTTAAATGAAACCGTAACGTATTGAAACAAATGAATAATTCCTTCATCTCTCGAAATATATTTATTTTCTCTGTGCCTAATGAGATATTAAAGTAGTCCTGGTAGAATATTTGACGCAGTTTCTTACAAATGACTATTCATTTCCTATTTAATTTTATGCTTTACCATAAGTACAAATTTCTGTATGATGTTGTAATATTCGAAGAAATTAAAATGAAATTGTTAATGTTATTTGTTATCAATCCTAATTATTAAATGTTATAAATATTCCATTGAAGAATATATTTTATTTGCCTATGAATTGCACACCGGAGAGTTTTAAGATTGTAAGGAATCCAACAAAATAAGGTGCAGTAATGGCGATTGGAGTTATTTAAGGCCCCTTATAATCTTCACAAATTACAAGCAGCCTTTCTCGCATGTGTTCTGATCACTCTTCTTTATGTAAATAAAAAACTTATTTGATGATCGTGTTGTCGCCCTGTATTTTGCATATGACAAATGAAATCCTTATAATTTCGTTACTGCATCTTTATATTCTTCTTCTCCGATTGCGTTCATTATTAGTGACACATCCGTTCACTCTGCTTGCGGAAAATAATTCAAGTGTGTCAATCGGTTCAGTTAAGGACATTAACCTTGGTGTTTGGAGGTGTGGGCCTTATAACCACTTCTCCATTGAAAATCCACCATGCTCACAAAAGCAAATTTTTATTTGTATACTCTTCGTGCGCATTTTTATGCAAACAGTATTGCATTTCTTTTATCTTTTTATATTTTGTATGAATAACTCTGATTCCCCTGATTGTGTCCGTCATATTTTTCCACCACATAAAACTATAGCGTAGTTAATATTACTGCATTTCATAGAAAAATATATAAATTTGTCCATTTTAAATTTTGAGATTTGATTATTTTAATGGCACCGTGAAACCAAGTGCAATAATTGATATATAATGTTTGTCGTCGGAGGACTTTTTATTATTCCCACATCCTTAAAAATAAAGAAGTGAAGTCCCACTTAATATATATTTTAAGATTGTTCTGTTCAGCATAACGAATAAACCACCTTGTATGGTTAATTATGTTGGCTTTATCATCCCACAGAATATCACTGAGGTACATAAATTCCACTCATTAGTCCAAATTTTATTTTAGTCCGCAAATGATGAGTCGAGAAAAAATTCATATCTCTTAACATGCGTCATTTGTTCTCACTCACTGGATGCTGCGAGTGGAAATGAATACAGATCTCTTGTCATTTGCTCAGTGTGTCGTTCCTCCTTCACGAATATGCAAATGTATTTCATCCGTGTATTAATGATTCAGGTTCTCTCTAACCATGGTGATTTTCTGTGCATGCGTGTACTCCCTGTACATGGAGGCCTTCTTTCTCCGCTCCTGGAACCGCGCTGCCAAAGTAGTGCGGCGAGCGGCCTTTGGCTACGTGGCCCTATCAATCAATTTTCCCATAAATTGGCTCTTCTCCTCCCACGCCAAGCGAACCTCTGGAAATTAACAGGCAGAGTCCATCGTCCCTTATTATCTCCATCCGCTATTCCACTCCGCGTCTTCCGAAACCTCGGCAACGCCGTCTTTCTCACCCCTAAGCAATCTCCCAACCGCTCGTCCTCGGACATAATCAAGACCCCATTGCCAGGGGCCTGTAGTTACGGTCCGGTGGGAAGCTAACAAACTCGCTTCAAAGACTTTCCGATTCCCCATGGAGGATTGCTTATCAGCTCTGCATGGTTGTGCAAAATCTCTTTTCTAGTCCAATGCGTGATGGAAAACAATCTTACTCTTCCACTGAATATTATTAATTATGAAAATTTTCAGACCTTTTGCATCATCAGTTAAAAATTCCTCTCACATGTACGAATATTATTTTATTTTAAAAATGGGTAAGCAGTTAGTTCGCGTAACGCTTTAAAGTCAATAAAAAATTCTGTGATTAAGTACATTTATTTACGCAATCAAGGGCTTTCAGGAATTGAAGCCCAGATTATGAAATTCCGTGACTACCTCTTTTGTTATTCATTTCTTTTGCTCATAGAAGACTGCTCCCGGCGAATAAGAGGCTGGGAATGAATTATTATCCAACTGTCTGCGATGGCAATTAAACTACAAGGGGTATTTTCAAAATGTTATATCCTCGCGCAGGAAGGTCATTGTTGCCATCGTACTGATACTACTACGCAATAGCAAATTCACTTTTTCCTTCTTAGTGTTAATGATATGGCGTCAGAATTTTAATTTTTGCCCAGGTATGGAGCCCACTATTCGTCTGTCTTTATGATTTGGATTTGAAGAAGTGGAGAAGTGTGTACGAAAATCAATGGATAGCATAAACTAAAAGGTGCCTTCCGAAAATATCTGAGTAATAAAAATTTCGATAAAGTGGTGTCGCGCGTAGCGGTATTAGGAATGTATAGGTACCCATCCCAAGTGCCTAGGTTTGAATCTCGACATCGGTTCAGAACTTCCTCTAAAGTAGATCCTACTAGGAGTGTCGTGTGAGGGGCACTTAAACGCGAGTAATACATCCGATTAATAGGGCGTCCAATCGAGAACTATTAGATCTAGATTAATATTATTAGACTAATATCGACGCCAGGTTTTCTTCTGTCTTTCGTTCTCTCCGAGAATAATACTTATGTTGACCTATTTATATATCAAAAACAACATTTACTGCAATTTTTGTTATTGTTGTTATTTTGCGGGAGGTGATCGACAACTGATGTCATTTTCTCCAGAGGTAGCTAATTTTGTGTAAGTAGGGATTTTCAGGGAATGGTGAAAGGGTGGAGAGAAACCTGGTGTCGGCTTTAAACTGCTGGTAACAAAAATGCGCCAAAAGACCACATTAACCTTGCATCCGACGTACGTAGTGCTAGACTCGAAGTGCTCTGCACAAGGCACTCCAACAGTCACCTTTGTACCAATGAAAAATCTGCAAGAACCGGGATTCAAACCTGGACCCTCAGGATGGAGGCAATAATCTAACCACCACACCAACCCAATCCCTAGCTGATAAAGTTTCCCATTTACAGCTCTGCTACTATGGACGAAATCATACGGTAAATTTCATTTTCTAACTAGGAAAATTGGATGAAGTTCTTTATTACTGATGGTAGTTTTTAAGGCCAGAGAGCATAAATTACATGTTTTAAATACTCAATGCGATATATTGAGGGATACAAGTTCAAAAAACAGTGAGGAATAACGATATTTTTCTCTGCATTTTCCAACTATTTTTACGCAGATGGGAGGTTAACTTCACTCAGGCTCTTCAAGAAAACTTGTCGTTGCTTGCATGAATCTAATACAACGTATTTATTTGGCTACGTGAAAAATGTTTAGTGCATAATACTCTGTAAGTATTTTTTACGAACCTCTTGGAGTAGTTACCGCGTGTTTCTGCTGGCGTAGTAAATATTAAAGGTTTGCTTTTCCAGCGACCTTAGTTATTTGGAGCTTTATGACCAACGGCCGCTCTATCACTAAGGCCAGGGCAGGGAAAACCTTGAGTCTTTCGTGTTCTTAGAGCGTCCGTCATCCTCCAGTCAGCTTTTATTAATCTCGTGAGTGGAGACTTTTTGCCGCTCCGCTCTCGACTGAAGGCGTATCGGGCACTCGAAAAGACTGCCCGATAACGTAAAGGGACAGACCTTGATACGTGACCCCTCAACGGCTTCGGAATATCTAGGGAAGGATGCCATTTAGATGGCTCTGTAGATAATCATGTCCTCGACGGCCTCCAGGGCTGCAGGAATACTCGGAAATTGACTGGAATCACGTGGTGTGCAATATATTTTGATTCTTGCTTAAGTTATGAAACATCTCTTGCTATGGGGTGATGATACGACGGTACATTGTAATAAGGCAATGGTAGTTAATTTATTTTCTGTGTATGGCTTGGTTGACAAATGAACATTGGCAAGTAAAATGCTGATTAATTTCGTTTTTATTCAACATACAAAACCTCTTGTAGCAATTGCATTTTATGCTGATTAAATTAACAAGTAGCGATAATTCATCTTCGACAACAATAATCCATGCTTTGATTAAAGGTCACCGATTTTCTCTTGGTTGAAATTTGTCAATTGGTCTATCAAGGGCGTGGTTTTTTGCATTTATAATTTTCTACGTTGGTTTGAGAAATGCATTTACTTTGTCAATAGCCAGGTCTCTTTACGATATCCGCCAGTCTTGTCATTCACCTGATCTGATACGCCTTCAGTTGATAGCGGGCATCAAAAGTAATAGAAAATACATGTCATTATATCTATGTGCCATAAATAATAGAAATTTGTCTCATTAGATTGTAATTGGAAAATATTTATGCTTGTGAGGTATACAAAAAACATGTCATAAGTGATGAATTGAACAGGCAGTCATACCTTTTCATCGACCGTACAAAATATATTTCGCAGAAGGGAGAGTGTTTTCCATATTTTTCTTATAGATACTTTTCAATATCTGCAGTAGAAAACTAAATGATTCGATGCATGGATTTTTGTTATAATCTGGAGAAAAAAGGGCACTATTCTCAAAGAATGTAGCAGTAATGCGGGAGAAAAATGAAAATATATCAGTTCATCTTAAATGATACAACGATTATATGAGACTATTGAACTTTGCAAACCAGAACTCAAATTAAATATTAGTGATGAAATATGTGTTGAGCACAGTATCACACTCATTAGGGTTTGATGATTCAACTCATTAGAGTTCATTTAGGTTTGAAAGATAAAGAATGACGCAGGATCTTCATGATGCATCGTGAAAGAAAGTAGTGAATCAGATAATTACATTAAAGATTATATGCTACAGCAAAATGTTTCATTTTTGCAATAATTGAAGAAATTAAAAATAGAACGATGGTGATAAGCTTGAATTTTTGGTGTTATTTTCATAGCAAGCTTAAATAGCACTTTTTTAAATTATTGCTCCAACATAGTAGGCATTTGTTAACCATAGCCAGTAAAATCTGATATAACTATCTGGTAGTTGCTGTGTCACTAGTATGGTTAGCTGATGTATTTATAATCCCGTGGTTAGCCATTTAGCAACGTATCCTTCGCCAGCATTCCTCAAAGATATAATATTTTGGGAAAAATTTTAAATCTGCTGTTAATCTTCGTTTTAGGGCGTTGTTTGACAGATTAATTCTTTCGCTTTACGAAAGAGAAACCTGTTCTCCACGGCTCAACTTACAGCTGGGATGGAAAAAGTGTATCCTCCCCATCAAATTGCCTCCATCATGCAGCCTCCCATTACTGGAATTTTTAAGTAGCCGGCCGGGAGCCAGAAGGGATGCAGGCTTGTCCGTGGATTTAATGTAGTCCTTAAAATTAATGAAAGCCGCAGATTAACTTTTTCGTCGTTTCCGTATCTCTTATTCCCCGCAGCAACACGTTGATTTACCGCTGAATTGAAAAAAAAGTAGCATCGTGAGCTTTACTATTTTATGATTATGAAAAATGAAAGATCTCCCGGGAGTCCTGGAGATAATCTCATTGGAAACAGGCGGTCAGGCCATAAGCCTTCGGAATGATTTATTCCCTTGCCGCGCATAGAGAAAATTTTTAAGATTTAAGGATTTGGGCAGCATCAAATTTTATTACCCCTGAACTAATTGCAAATGAAAATTGCTATTTTGAAGAGTGTATTTACTTCCATCGAAATTACTCTGCGTCTAGTTTCACGAGTTTTCACCCCTGTGATGCCATAGGTGTATCTCTTTATATTCTCTCATCATAATATTTAATTATCAATTGCAAAAGCATTATCATTAGGGTGATGAAGGTTTAGTCAATTTTATGTTTACCTCCTTCGGTGATAGAATTCCCATGTTTTCTTTTTGCAGGAGTAACCCTCGTAACTGACTGATTATAATTTGTACTCGCTGGAAGATATAAAATTGAAGGACTTGGGAAGAATCTCAATTGTGCTGTTTGCTTTTTTTACTTCTATGCTGTAATTTTTTATGCATTCATAATTTGAACTTCATGAACAATACAAAACCTAATGAAATGGACAAGCATTTTCATGGACATAGGAAATTAATCACTGAACCTAGAATAGACTTCTAGGTTACTTCCTAAAAATGACCTCGCGTAAAAGAATTTTGGTTTTGCATTAAATTCATGCTCCCTAATTGAGCATTTCAAAGGGTGAAATACTGTAGTACATGATTACTTTGAAACATTCATTTTCCTCTCGATAAAAATGCGATCAAATTCACTTATTGGTTCTTGAAGCTAATGTGAACAAGGAACTGGAAAGAAAGCCAATGGGTTAACATTCCTTGATTCGAAGTGGGACATGAAAAGCTCTTGCTGACATAATTGGATGACAGTGGCCACATCTTGGGAAATGTATATCGTATTTAAGGGATTAAAATCTCCAGGGCTTAATGCAGAAGGTATTTTCAGAGGTTTTGATTTTTAATTATTTGATTAATTTCGCATTTCACCAGATGAAAGCGCTTGGCATGCATTGCCATAAAAAAGGGCTTGGCTCATTGATTTCCACCTTTTATTTACTTTGAAGCACCATAATTTGCCAAGTAACTATTGCACATGTGGTTTTTTATGCGTTTAAGTCCTCTAGTGTAGGAATGTCTGTGAAAACATTTGTTTACTGAGTGATACATAAACTTTTAAGAAGGTTTTTCTTCATTATTATAGTTTATTCAAATATTCATTCAAAAACCCAAAATGTCGTTTCTAAGGGAGGTGCAATTGTTCACAAAGTTCATATGCGTTTTGTTCTATCTTAATTTTTTAGCAAAGTGTATTTCTATCAAAACCTTTATTTCAATAATTTTTCAAAACAATGGTTCAATGAAAACGCTGGAATTGCAGTCTTCAGATTATAAAGGAATACACCCCGGAAGAAATTTAATTTCAAGATATAACCGTTTTGGCTTGTAAAAATATTTGGCTTACTTATTGGCCAAATTTGGCGTGACAAATTTTAGTACAAATGTGTTTCACGTCAATTGGAGTGGAACAAGGAAAAAAGTTTATTCTGAAAAAAAAATAATTTAGCTGCACGCAATTAATCGAGATGTTTCCGTGATAACTATGTGAAACGGGACTGTGTATTAGCATTGGTTTATTAAATTTTAACCTTACTTCACACATAAATTTAGGAAGGGCTATTTATGTAGTCGAGACATGTGTTTGTTGAAGCGAATGTTTCCAGAGACTCTCTGCGTGGCTTCGCAGTTACTTACCAGATAAAATTTCACCTTGAATTTGTCTATCGTGTGATTGTAAACAAATATGCATTTCATTTAAGGAAATGTAATTTAATTTTCGGATAATTTACTATCAGTTTCAGGTTGCTTATAATAGTGTGGCGTTGTGCCGGATTTAAAGTTAGTTAAAGAGGCAAGGGAAATTAGGTTCTCATGAGAGTCTTCAACACTAAATCTCTAGTACACATAAGATGAAGCATTTGGTCACCGCATATCCTTGGTTATCTCTGTTGGAGACATTGTGGAGGCAATGACTCCACTGACGAGGGACCTTTTCGTGTCTAGCGGCCTTTAGGTAGGAGCGGAGAAAAACGAGTGATTCTGATGACACTCCTCTTCAATGCTTTCGACGGAATTGGGTGGTGACGCATCTGACGAATTGATAACTGGAAAAAGGATAACCATCGAACAAATGATTAAATCAGAAAATAGTTATCGGTGTGGCTTACTAGAGACTCACATTGTGGGCTAGTTGGAAACACTGTCGCCAGCAAAGGATATGCAGAGGAGAAGTAGAAATGATTTTTAGATACTCCAGCATTTAGATGCTCCACGTTATTCCACATAATATTAGCACGATCTGAGATCTAGACAAGCGTCACCCATGCACGACTGAAGGAGTGAACTTTGGGTTGCCAGCCATATAAATTTCTCACCTACCAAATACCACGGCCGGTAAGTTGAGTGGAACATAAAGCAGATGTAACAGTTGAGAAAAATACAAATTTTTCTGATGTTTACTCATTTTAACTCGGTAAAGGCATTTAAAAATAAGGAAAACAACTGATTTTGGCAGTATTTTGTGGGGCATAACTATTCATCGTGAGAAAGGATAACAGTTGTGATATTCCTTGATATTTATCACAATCTGACCTCTGTGTACGCTTGATAATGACGCGGAAGTATTAAGACCGGTCGGGGTTTAATAACCATAGCGGTTGTGTTTATCTTCCTTACAAAACGTAAAACAGAATTCTTTAGAAGTGGCAATTCACGGGAAACCTTTAGAAAAAAATAACTCTTTGATGTCATAGTGATCATGCTAGCGACGGAAATGTTTAAGTGAAATGCTTTAGTTATTTTAGGAAAGGCATTTATGAAGTATCACCTGTAGGTTGATGAGAAAATACACAGGTATATAAGCAGAAGTAAAGACCAGTGTCAAGGTTGGTGACTCTAGCTTGAAGAGCGGGTAAATGTATTGTTACCTGGGAAGTAGATTGACTAGCAATGGGCGGAGCGGTAAGGTAGGCAAAAAAGTAATGAAACCGCCCAAGGGAATGGAAAATTTTCTTAAAACCCGAGTATTATTATTGATGAAAATATACGCTTGATAGTAAGGAGAAAATTCATGCCTAATGTTTTCAGAACGAAAGAGTCGGCGATTAACCCCTCAGAAATGTAAAAATGAAATAATTTAAAATTAGATGATCCATAAGAATGATGAAATGAAATTGATACGCTGTGTGGTCGGAGTTTTGAATACTGACTCCTGGTTAACGAGAAAATTTTCTCCGGCATTGAGTTATTGACATAACCAGCACCAAGGACGCGGAAATGTGATTTCTTTTACTTATGAAGCTCATTTACTTTGTTTTATAGTAATATAGCAATTTTAGTATATTTCGTATTTTTCAAAAGACCGTATACATTTATCTTAATTCCTCGATAATTTATCCACAATTTGGCAGCAAAGAGTTTTATACTCATTAAAGGCATAAGGTTTTTTAAATGCATTTACAGACGTTTTATATGGAGAAAAACATTTTTGTTTGATAATCCCCTTCCTAATAGTGAGTGCACGTGTTTCTATGAATAGTTATTGTCCGAAATTACTGTAGAGCGCTTGCCTCACTCTTAGGCCACTAAGGCCACAAAGACTGAAATAAATGCTTACCGCAGTATTTAATTCAATTGACCTTGTACTTTTTTCTGGATATTATCATCAGGTAAATTGTTTTTAAAAATATATATTTTTAGCACGGTCATTTTAGTTTATATTTATGTACGATGGCCATTAAGTGTTTGTCATTACATTATGATGCGTAAATCAAAGGATTTTTATGGTATGGCTTGAGTGCGATTCTCCTCATTGAACTGGTGATTATTGTTACTAAATATTCCCATTCCAATGTCGTAATTCGGTAGTCTTGCACATTATTTTAAACTTTGAAATGAATACATCCCTCTAATTTATTTAACTCACTCAGAACCAGGTTTTTTAAAATTAATGATTCACGTATATAAAGTTAAAAACTATGTTTATCCTTGAAAATACTTATGGTCTAAATTTTATTGCCAATTATAAACTTGTACAACGAAGAAAAAAGTGAACCACTTGGTGAGAATAAAGGAACCCTGAGAAGAGTGGAAGAAATGAGAGGTTTTTTCAAATTTTTAAAAAAGGTTGGCGAATGAGTCAGCCATATCTTGAGACATGTTGGCCCATTCCAGGCAATTGACGATAGAAAGGTGCAGGGGAAAAATAGAAAAGAAAATTTTTGCTTGAAAAGTGCATAGAAAGAAGGTATGGACTTGAAAGTAGAAATTTTTAATTATTAATACATTGACTGATAGGAGAATAAAAGAGTATTTTTAATATTTTTCAGTCATGATGTTGAAGTATGAAAAAAATTGAAAATCCAACACTCTTCGAAATCTGCTTACTGCGAATAATGAGAGGCAATCATGAGTAGTAGGAGATTGGCGGAATCATAACGAGGTCATCCGCGAAGCTCTTTTCCCTTTCACTTTTGCGCACTCTAGCTGAGCTAGGCCGACGTCACACCTCTGCCCGGGAGAACATACACCCCCACCCACTCATCTGCAGCATGAGGCGACTATGATTAGGTCATACATCCACCCGGGAACATGAGCATGAGAGCACAGCCCGAGGATACCATACCACCCAACTGCAACGTGTTAAAAAAAAAGGTCAGACCCGGTGAAGGGAATTGTTCAGGTAATACGAGTCATATGATCTATAATAATAAAGACAATTTTTTCAAATTTTATGCCAAAATTATTTGGCCATTTATTTTTTTTAGTTTCAAATTCTCCCCCCAAGCATCTTCATTAAACAATATTATTTCATGTTTGCTCAATTTGAAGTACTTGGGGAGGAATATCCCCCTCTTCACCCCACCGAATAAGATCTCCGCCAGCAGGCCACCAAAGCGACTACCCGACTCCCGGATTTCTTCCACGCAATACTCCTCCCCCTCCACCAGGTCCTCCTTCCTGAGGTACCTAGCCCTCTCCTGGGCGAGGAGTAACTTGCTCCGGATTGACGTCCTAGGAGTCACGATGTCGGCGGCGAACCTACTAGCAACGTTGGTCGTAGTTGCGGTGGCGGCAGAGACGGTGTTGTTAACGGAACTCATCCTAGAAAAGAATTAAAAATAGTTGTTTTACATATTTAAATTATCATTTATTTAATAAAGTTACATATCATAAAAAGTATCACTACCTTAATTAGTATCTGAACTGCCAAATCCACTCACACCTCGACTAGTTGGTGAAAAGTGGTCATTGGTCGCAACAAAAATGACGTCTGTAGCAATATGTTCAAATATAATTTGACATATCCGATCCCCCCTGTTTACTATAAAATCCTCGTTGCTATGATTATAAAGGAGTACTTTAATTTCCCCTCTATAATTTCCATCGACTACCCCAGCGCCCACCTCAATTCCAAATTTTAATGATAAACCCGACCGAGACGCTAATCTTCCATAAAACCCCTTTGGGATCTCAAGAGATAATCCAGTTCTCACAAGACAACGCCCCCTTTTAGGAATAACATCATCCTGAATAGCAGCAATATCATATCCAGCCGAACAGTCATAACTAGATTCAGGAATGATTGCAAGCGGATGTAATTTCTTGATAGCAACAAGCATTCTACAGCGTTAGAATGAAAAAGAATAATTTAAGATAAATATGCTACATATGAATACTTTGATGTAAAAAGTACATTTAAAAAAACTTAACCTGTGATGAAGGTGTGCGATGGCGTAGGATACGATACGGTGCAGGAGACGAGATGGCGTAGGATACGAGCTGGTGCAGGATACGAGCTGGTGCAGGATACGAGACGGTGCAGGATACGATACGGTGCAGGGATGGCGCAGGAGATGAGACGGTGCAGGAGACGAGATGTCACAGGATACGAGACGGTGCAGGAGACGAGACGGCGCAGGAGACGAGATGGCGCAGGAGACGAGACGGTGCAGGAGACGAGATGGCGCAGGAGACGAGACGGTGCAGGAGATGAGATGTCACAGGATACGAGACGGTGCAGGAGACGAGATGGCGTAGGAGACGAGACGAGTCGATCTGCAGATGCGAGTGAATATCTCCCAACAAAACGAGCTCTTATATACTGAATTAAGTGAAAGAAACCTTTGATTCACCAAGGAAGGTTAGTTTACTTACCAGCATTATCCTTCAGAATCTGAATCTAGAAAGGTGTCCGAGGAAAAATAAGAACCCACTCGTTTCCGCTTCAAGGCACGGTGATACTCTAGATAATTAGAATAATTCTTGCGCCTTTTATGAGTATTGAAGGCGAACGTATACGATTCCCTTGAGTCAGAGGACGAATCATCTTCTGACGACGAACTTTCATGTCTGGTAAATGTAGATGAACAGTCCGACTTATCAATCAATGCAAACAGAGGCGTCCTAACACAGTTAGAGCACCAATAATCACTCCGCTGAATCACAGATTCCGTCTCGATTACATTTAAAACCGTGTGATGTATATATAGATATACGCTAAAGGGTTTAAACGGTCTAATTGATGATGCACACTTCAAACAAAATGTAGCTGCCGTATACTTTGAACTAAAACTATAGTGCATCAACACCATGTGAAATGGGCTTCCTATATAAGACTGCATATCATAAAGAAAATCAAAAGGTCTATCCAGCAAAATTTGATATGCGTATGGTGTTAGACGCGTATTAAAATTAAACTCAATATTATTAATCTCCAATTCATAATCTAACATGGAATCATCTGACAAAGCCCCCAAACACCGTTTCCATAGGATTTTCCTATTACATTCTATATAATATACTAAATCGGTACACACTGTCTGCGGAAGACTGAGTTTATATGTATCCGTTTTTCTTTCCAAGCATGATGCCACGACTCTCAGACATAGAGTATAAAGGGGTGGTAAACCGATGAAACTAAAATATTTCTGAATATTATGTAGAGCATATGCAGAAGCATTTACTTCAGTAAACTGTGATCGGTTTAAACGTATAAAACGAGTCATAGTAGAGCTTTCAAAGCACATGGGAAAATGAAGTATAGGATTGAGTACATTTGATGTATTTATATGAACAAGGAAATGGATGCCGACTTCATTGTAAGGTTTTTTTAGTTCAATACAACACACCTCGCTGCGTGCGGCCGGTGATGGAGTGAAAGGATGGCTAACAGTCATCCGACTAAGGTTCACCTTCATCATTATAGCAATTGCATTTGAGTTCTCCCCCCACACCACGACCTACATACGTATATCTAGGATGACTCATATAGAGGTTACTATAGAGGTCGTGTTCACCTTAGATACTCGCTTCGTCAGCGCATATTTTTTCCCCCACCTTCGACTTCTACTGAAGCGAGAAGTGAAAGGCATTAGACCTAGATCTTTCTGCTAGGCAAGACCGCACACACCTCGGTTAGTTCATAGTCGTCGTTCATGGGAACAAGTTCCAATCGCTACCCGTACGCGAGATACACTGAGTAAACTAATTTATCTATAAAACTCTACGGTGGAGAGAACATTTTCCATTCCCCATCGAGATTTCGAGAGATTCGGAAGAATTCCACAGAAGCTTTCATCATCTTCATCACCATCTACAGACATTCACAGTGAGTAAAAAAAAAAACATTTTTTTGTTTCGATTTTAATCTTTTAAAATATATTTGGATAGACTTATTCGCGGTATCGATTATCTTTACAGCACCCACTTTTCCGCTACCTTACAAAAAAAAACATGCATTCAATCGCAGAAATTTTAAATAATTTCAATTCTCGTCAGTTCACCTCACAGGAACTAGAACAGGCAATCATGAACATTCATCGACGTGTTGTTTTTGATAATGATGTTATAAATGATATGGAAACCTTCACACGGATGAAAGAGGCGCTAGACGAGGTAAAGGGTAGAAAATTTTGTAATTATTGCGAAGTGTACTACAACACAGATGAGGCTTTACAACACGAAAATACGAATTTGCACAGACAGAAGGTGACGAGCCAACTAGGTCGAGGCTTTATTGAGGTGGAATCTGCTATCCGATCTAGACTTCAAACGTTCTGGATCACTCCAGAGGAGGATAAAGGTGGGGACGTAATTTCTTTCCTCGACGACATTAAAGAACAGGTAGCCGAGAAATTACTAGAACAGGTAATTGCAAAAAAATCGATTAAATTTAATCTTATTTTAATTTGTAAATTTCATAAAGGTGAGAGAGAGGAAATGGATGCATCTTTCAAGACAAACAATAGACGTCTCTTATCTGCGGATAATATGGGGGAAGTATTGAACGAGGCTTTTTCAAAATTGCTCAAGGAGAAGTCGGAATTCCAAGCAAAGGGGTCCGGATGGAGCCTTGCTAATGTAATCGGATTAGAATTGCGAATTAATAAATATACACCTTTTCGGGGATCTACATACATTAAACTTCCGGCCAAAATAGCTAATACACTATCTGTAATCAACGTGCAAAATGAAGATATATATTGCTTCAAGTATGCTGTTTGGGCAAAGAATATTGATAATAATCCTCAAAAGGTTTGTAAGTATAATACGCAAGCGTTTCGTATGGGTTATAATTGGAACTGTATAGAATATCCTGTAGAATTGAAAGATATTTCGAAATTTGAGCGAGCAAACAATATTTCGATAAACATTTTTGGTCTAACAGACAAAAATGAGGTGTACCCGATGAAAGTTGTCGATCTAGAGCTAGAAGATCATAGAGATTTGCTTTTTGTTACAAACGATGAAACTTCACACTTTTGCTGGATCAAAAATTTTAATAGATTGATTCGCTCGCAAATTACAAGACATGAGCACCGAATCCACATTTGCAAACGTTGCCTCACGCACTACTACGATGAGACCAAACTAGAAGAACATCGGGAGTTATGCAAAGGAACGGGAGTACCAACTAAAATTGTAATGCCGGACGAGAGTGATAGCATTTTAAAATTCACTCACGTTAATTATTCCCTTCGAGTAGATTACGTCATATACGTTGACTTTGAATGCCTTCTCGAAAATGTGAGCACTTGTGAACCCTCTTCACATACATCCTACACGAACGTGATACAAAAACACACACCATTTAGTTTCTGCTATATGGTAATCACACCTGACGGATGTCAAAGGCCTCAGTTATATCGAGGACCGAACGCAGCGCGTGTGTTTATTGAGCGAATGAAAGAAGAGGCGGATAAAATACGTGCTTTGTATAAAGATACCGTCCCCATGAACCCCCTCACTCCCGAAGAGGAGAGCGTGTTTCAGGAGACAGTGGATTGTCACATTTGCGGGAAAGAACTTAACGAGGATCGCGTGAGAGATCACGATCACTTGACAGGACGATTTAGGGGTGCAGCGCATCAGTTTTGTAACATGCAGTATAGAATGCCGAATTTCTTACCAGTCTTCATCCACAATCTTTCATCATACGATGGTCATTTCATTGTCCGCGAGTTAGATTATGACGAGAGGAGAATATTCGTAATACCAAATTCTGAGGAAAAGTACATTACATTCGCAAAGTCTATCGATGACAATTTTAACATTCGGTTTATCGATACGTATCGGTTCATGTCTGCTTCTCTGGCGTCCTTGGTCTCAAATCTGAAGACTTTTAAATACACCCAGCAAACATTCAACAAGATGACACATTTGGTTACACGAAAGGGGGTTTATCCATACGACTACACTGATTCACTGGAACGATTAGATGAAACCTCACTTCCGGATAGAGAAAAATTTCATAATCGACTCACAGGCGACGATATTTCAGAGGAAGATTACGCTCACGCTTCCAACGTTTGGGCATCATTCGAATGCAAAACATTGGGGGATTATAGTGATGTCTATCTTATAAGTGACGTCACACTTTTAGCCGACGTCTTCGAGAATTTCAGAGACGTTTGTTTTGATGCATACAAGCTTGACCCTGCGTGGTATTACACTGCTCCGGGGTTAGCTTTTGACGCTATGTTGAAGCATACAGAAATTGAGCTGGAACTTTTAACAGATTACGACATGCTCCTGATGTTTGAGGCAGGTATTCGCGGGGGAATATCACAATGTAGTAAGCGATATTGCGAGGCAAATAATAAATATTTGGAAAATTATGATCCCGAAGCTGAGTCTAACTTTATTACCTATCTTGATGCGAATAATCTCTATGGTTGGGCGCTCTCCCAGCCACTCCCATATGCAAATTTTCGATGGCTCTCCCCTATGGAAATTTCAAATTTTGAGGTCGCTAAAATTTCAAATGAAAACGAAAAGGGATATATTTTGGAAGTTGATCTCGAGTATCCGCAGTCTCTTCACGATAGTCATTCCGATTTCCCGCTTTGTCCGGAAAACCGAGTCCCACCCGGTGGAAAACATAAAAAGTTAATTACCACGCTCGAGGGTCGGACTAAATACGTTATTCACTATGTCAACCTCAAGCAGGCTCTTTCCCTTGGACTTGTTATGAAAAAGGTACATAGAATCATCGAATTTAGTCAATCCCCTTGGTTAAAGACATATATTGACTTGAACACTAATCGAAGGCAATTAGCCACTAATGACTTCCAAAAAGACTTCTTCAAGCTCATGAATAATTCCGTATTTGGCAAGACGATGGAGAATGTGCGAAAAAGAATTAATATGCAATTAGTGACTGACGAAAAAAAATTACAAAAGTTAATCAATAAATCGACATTTTTGGACAGAACGATTTTCAACGAGTCTCTGGTGGCCGTTCACATGCGAAAGGCGACTATCAAAATGAACAAACCGATATACATAGGTTTCTGTGTTTTAGACCTCAGCAAGACATTAATGTATGACTTTCACTATCAGACAATGTTGCCAAAATACGGTAAGAACATCTCCCTTTCCTACAGCGATACCGATTCGTTTATTTACCAAATTTACACAAATGACATTAATGAGGACATATTAAGCAACCTGGATGCGTTTGATACATCAAATTACCCAAAGTCTCACCCTTGCTACTCTGAGAAGAACAAAAGGGTCATTGGGAAATTTAAAGACGAATGTAATTCTTTAATTATGACTCATTTCGTAGGTCTGAGAAGCAAACTATATTCCTTCAAGGTCGAGGGTGGAAAGGAAAAAAAGAAAGCCAAGGGTATAACCAAATCTGTCAAAGATAAATGTCTAAAATTCAACGACTACGTTCGTTGCCTGCATGAAAATTCCACAGAATTCAGAAGGATGACAGTCATTCGAAGTAATAAGCATGAATTGTACACGGTACAAATGAACAAAGTCACGCTAAACGCAAGCGATGACAAAAGATACATTTGCGAGGATGGGATTAATACTATGGCTTGGGGTCATTACAAAATTCCGCGAAAGAGAACGCATAGCGAGGCGTTTGGTAATGAAGATTTTTGATACTTATAAACACCCATTAGGCGCTATAATGAGATCAGTACCAATCATGACATTGGTCTGGAAACATCCTTTCACTTGCATCTGCGCAGGCCCTTCGGGGTGTGGAAAAACGACGTTCGTGACGAAATTCTTGAAAAATTTACCTTACATGATCGATAGTTCAATACATCAGATTGTGTGGTGCTGCAGTCGCGGAAGTGAACCAAGAATACGTACGAGTACACCAATTCAATTTCGAACCGAAATACCCCCTTTCGAAGAATTCGTAGGCGTGCCAACATTGTACGTGCTAGATGATCTAATGAGTGAGGGAGCGTACAGTAAAGACGTATGCAAATTGTTCACAAGAGGAAGCCATCATTTTAACATTTCCGTGTTCTTAATCACGCAAAACATATTCTATCAGAGCCCGCAAGCGAGAAATATATCCCTAAATTCCAAGTATATAGTAGCATTTAAAAATCCTAGAGATCGACTACAATTCGGTCACTTGGCTCGGCAGGTCTATCCTGAAAAATCGCAGGAATTGGAAAGGGTATATAAAGAGGTGACGCAAGAACCATTCGGCTATTTGGTCCTAGACCTCGGACAGGACACGGACGAAAGGTTTAGATTCCGTACTAAAATCTTTCCTGAAGATAGGGTCACAGTAATCTACATGCCCGTGCATGATGAAAAGATTGGAGAACAATAATCATTTACTTCATGTGCTAAAATCTGCCAAACCAAAGTTGCGATCAGCTATAGTAAAAGCATCGGATGCGGAGTTGATTAAAGCCATCTCCGAATGTTGTTTGAATACGCTTGAACGTAGACATAAGATAAATAATAGGCTAAAGCGAAAACTATTCAAGCATCGATATACTTTGAGAAACTTGGCTTCGCGTGGTATTAGCATTAAAAAAAAGCGCGCGCTTCTCGTACAGAAAGGAGGCTTTCTGCCAATGCTACTCGGATCCATATTGAGTGGTGTCATTGGTAGCCTCATTGGCGGAAAATGAGTTTGCGTAAAATGCTCGTAGTCGACCCTGAGGCTTTTGAGCGAGGTCAAATGAAGAGGAGATTAAATGCATTAGATGTTGAAATGAAAGCCGTATTGGTGAAAAGAGGTGTGAAGGACATAGACAAATGGCACATGTACAAGCGTGTGCTAGATAAATATCTGAACGCAGTTTCCGAGATTAAATCGCCCATTCATATTCCGATAGTGAAATCCTTGGGTCAGAGCCAGTCACATAGAAGGTCACAGGACAGTGAGGAGGAGGAGACCCACGCACTGAGGAAATCGCTTGCCGATGTGAAACGAGCGAATGCTGATTTGGATAAGACATGGGAACGTATAGAGGGAAGACTAGACGCGGTGGGGAATCTATCGAAACAGCTAAAGAGAAGAAAAAGAAAGAGGTCAGAACGAAGCGAAAAAGAAAAGTCACCAAGAGCAATGCCGAGGCGAAGCAGTCGACAAAGGAAACCGAAAAAATTCGGAGACGAGTGGATAACGATATAATCGAGAAGGTGTACAATGATCCAGAACACTCTGCGGGTTTTTCCACTGTCGAGAAATTAAATCGAGCGACTGGAATTTCGAGAAAGACAATACGCGAGTGGTTAGATTCTCAAGACGCATACACACGCCACAGACCGATGAGGAAGAAATTCCCTAGAAATCGTTACATCGTATCATACATTGATGAATGCTGGCAATGTGATCTGAACGATATGCGAAGTTTGAAAAAATTCAACAAAGGACATTGTTATATTTTGACGGTGATTGATTTATTTTCGAGGTATGGGTGGGCAAGAGCTTTACGAGCAAAGAGCCCAGAGGAGGTAGTCGAGGCGTTTAATAATATTTTTCGCGAAAGAAAACCGCTAAAAATTCAAAGCGATAAGGGTGGTGAATTTGTGAATAGTAAATTTAAAAATTTCCTGTCGAAACGTGGTGTAAAGTTTTACACAACAAACAATCCAGACATAAAGGCCAGTCTCGTTGAACGGTTCAATCGAACTCTAAAATCAAAAATGTACAAGTATTTTACGAGATATTCAACGTACAATTACGTGGATATATTATCCAAATTGGTGAATAGTTATAATAATAGCGTACATTCCAGCTTAGGAGTTAAACCTGTTGAGGTGAATGAGAGAAATGCATTCTCAATCGCTAGTCGCACAAGGAAACCTCTTATTAGCAAAAATGTTAAATTTAAAGGGGGTGATTACGTAAGAATCAGTAAGGAGCGACGCCCATTTGCGAAAGGATATACGCCCAATTATACCAACGAAATATTTCAAGTTGAGGGTGTGAATCGGTCGAGGGAGATACCAACGTACAAGTTGAAAGATCTGAACGGTGAGGATATAAAGGGTAGTTTCTATGAGCAAGAGTTAGTGAGGGTTAACCTTTCCCCCGATACGGAATACAAGATTGAAAAAATTTTAAAGCGTAGGGGGCGGGCTGGTGATTTAGAGTATTTTGTAAAGTGGCAAGGATACCCCAAATCATTTAATTCTTGGATCTCCGCTTCTTCGGTGCGTAAAATATGAACGAGTTTTACATTACGTTGCCTAGTGATAGTTCAAAAACATATTTTCCTCACAACACGATCTCACATTTCCGTACGAGATTATCGCATCGTCTCGATTTGGTAAATGGTGAATGGATGGTGGGTTTGGCCGAGATTTCTATTCCTCCAATCGAGGGAGTAAAGGATAACGATAAGCAGAGCGTTTTGAGAGAAATCACAAATTATTCTTCAACCAAGGACAACAGGACTCGGAACGAGCAGGGTTTGGTCCGGGGTGAAATCGGTGGGCCTGAGGATAAAGATATTGTTAGAGTAAAGTTGAAGGATGGTTCGTTTTTCATCGTTCCAAATGGTAGGTACGAGAGCATAGCTTTTGCCTTCGAACCATCATTTTTTGAGATTAGCGGAGAGAAAAGGCTTGACATAGCGAATGATGTAGTGATATACGCAGATAAAATGACAGTGAATGATAAAAAGAGTGGTATAAATGAGAGATTATCACCAAACTCCGTGCAGATTATTACGGATGATGTTAAGTATACGTTAAAGCCAGGAACATATAATTCGTTCAAGGAATTATTCGATAAATCGATTAAAGATTTCAACGGTGAACAGCAGGCTAAAATAAAACATGATATTCTGATATTATCAAGTATTCTTCTCCGTTTCTATCAGTGGGATTCATCTTCATCAACACTTGCGGAGGATTTCGTAAAGAATTTCAAGAACATTAAATCTGAATACCGTAAATTGCGAAGCGGTAGAACGAAAAGAGAAATCTTGTCTCCTTCCAAAAACGTTTACGTTTACACAGATATAATTAAACCTCAACTGGTAGGTGATTCGCTCAGTCGATGCTTGCGTATATTAAACACTCAAGACTTACACTGGGCATTCAATCCCATTTTCTATCACCCAGTCGAAAAGAATAACATTGAAAGCATTGAAATTCTTTTGACAAACAAACTCGGAGATCCAATTCCATTTCGTAGTGGTGAGCAATCTTCCATCGTCGTATTGCATTTTATAAAAAAGGCGTAATATAAGTTTATTGATCATTGAGCGTCGAGATGGCTCCAGTGGCGGATCGATATTTGGCTTACTACCTAAAGCAGTCAGGTGGGGAGATTGGACCAATATATCGAGCATCGTATCGTGTGCAAAAGGGGCGGGGTATAGGAAATTTTCTTGCTGGCTTGTGGCGTTTTGCCAGACCTCTTTTTTACAGCGGGTTGAAGACGGTTGGTAAGGAGGCGGTTAGTGCCGGGGCGGCAGCCTTGAGCGATCTAGGAACAAAGCCTTTTAAAGAGATATTGAGAGGAAGATTAAACGAGGCGGGGCAGAACTTGAAGCGTAAAGCAGAGGAGAAAATAAAAAACATGAGTGGGGGTGGGGTGAGACTGGTTAAGCGTCCACGATTGAATAAAATAAAAACTAGCGTCAGGAAAAATAAAGGACATTCGCAGAGAAGGCGAAGAGGGAAGAAGGTCGTGCATAGTGATATTTTTTCCAACTAAGTCATGGCTGAGCATATGCTAACCTCCTTGGACTTATTCCAACCCAATCCACCCATTCAGACTAACATTTTATCAAAGCGACTAGTTTCCTATAAACCTATATCATCGCTGGATAATAGATCGGTGATTGAATTCGTGATTAAAGATTCCGGTGATGCCTACAAGGATTTGAATAGTATATTCCTCAGGTTGAGAGTGAAAGTGTGTAAGGCGGACTTGACAGATTTTACGTCTAGTGATGCTAATCAACCTGGCGTTGTGAACAATATTCTCCACTCCCTCTTTGAACAGTGTAACGTTTATTTCAATGGGACGTTGGTCACTCCTTCGGAGGATAATTATCATTACAGGAGCTATATTGAGAATGCGTTAAATTATGGCGTCGATGCTAGCAAAACACATTTGAGGAACGTAGGTTGGGAAGTGGATACGGGGGATGATATTAATAAAACTAATAACAGCAATGCAGGTTACATAAAGCGAAAGTCGTGGTTCGAGAACAGTGCCGAAGTTGAGCTATATGGTAAATTACATGTGGACGTGTTCAATCAGTCACAATTGTTGTTAGATCGAGTCGATATAGGAATCAGGTTGATGATATCAAACCCTGCATTTCATCTGATGGGTGAAGTGGTAGGAGTAATGAGAATACTAGATGCGACTCTTTACGTTCGACATTTTGACATCAACCCTTCAATATTAGTAGCACACAGTAACATGCTGGAAAAAAATAATGCTAGATATCACTACAAACGTACGGAAATGAAATCTTTCACGATTCCTTCCGGTGGAAGAACTCTGAGCATTGATAATGCGATTGTTGGTCGAATACCCAACACTATAATATTTGCTATGGTTGATAATGACTCGTACGCTGGTAGGGTTGAGAAAAATCCATTTGCTCTCTCTCACTATTCCCTGGAAACTTTTTCACTCTTTGTAAACGGTGTTCAGATTCCTTCCGAGGGACTGGAATGTAATTTCAGCAGTAAAAAGTATTGGGCGCGGGCATATGATACCATATTTTCAGGTAGTGGAATAAAGCATTATGATAGGGGTAATCAAATCACGTACGACATGTTTGGACATGGATATTTCATGCTAGTGTTCGATCTTACACCTGACGATTCGGGAAACGAAGATTATGTAAGTCTCGGAGATCGTGGTGTGGTGCGAATAGAGGCGAAATTCGAGAAAGAATTGACAAACACAGTAACGTGCTTGGTATTTGCAGAATACGATGCCTCGCTAGAAATTGATAAAAACAGGAACATTATCACAAATTATTAGTCTAGCAATGGATAGTGTACAGATTGATAGGTTATTGAATCCGCTAAAAATATTCCGCGGAGTCTACGCTTCCGATAAATTACCCCACTCTCCTATAAATGGCATATACGTAGTGAACTTAGATCCTTCATACTTACCTGGGTCTCATTGGGTGGCGATATATATTCTCAATGGTATAGCAGAGTATTTTGACTCATATGGATTGGTGCCTTTCGTTCCGGATATTATAAATTTTTTGAAACCTTTCGCTTGCACTCACAATCGGGTTCAGATTCAAAGTTTTCATTCTGACATTTGCGGAGAATACTGTTGTCTTTATGCAGTTAGTAAGTCGTTAGGATACACCCTACACAAATTCCTCACACAATTTCATCATACCATCCCTCACCTCAACGACTGCCGCGCTCTGAAGCTGTTTCACTTAACCTTCAACGAGTTGAGGAGTGAAAGGAGGTGTCATCCTGCGGCTCAGCATTGCTGCTCGAGAATAAATATCATGCTTCGGGGGGAGAAACGTCATTGATGAGATAGACTCTCCGGAATGCATATCGTCACTTCTGTGTGTTTCTCTAAGGGTGGGGTGATAGAGCTGGCTGCAGTGAATATTGACTCAAATCGTCTGTTTTGGGGGAGTTTTAAGAAGAATGGGAGGCTTATAGCTGGTGGAAAAAAGCTGCGGTTACATGACCCGCTAAACTGTGAGGAGACCACCTTCGATCATGGATTCATCTCTCATGTGGAGCTTCTACCCGCCTTGGAGGCCATCATTGAAGGAGCAACCTCTCTGTATGCATATAGCGAAGCCGAGTGTGAGTTCCTCTCCGACCTAACAGACCGTACCTTCATCTCCTTAAAGAAAGAACTCCGTTGTCCAGCACCTGAAAAATGTTCCTTCCCCACCTTTTCCTGTCTGAACCCATGCCATAAGTTGCGTAACAGCACGTGCGCACTCCGAGATGCTCATTCCCTCGCTCAATGGATGCAATATAACCGCCTCAAAGCAGAAGTTGAGCCTTGCTCCAACGACTGTTCCCCCACCCCTCCTCCACCTCATTCCTCTTAAGTAAGATAATATCTCGTCGATCGTCAGTCATCATGCTGTCGCCATCGCAGAAAGAGTCCCCGCCCATTAAGAGGAAGAGACCGTCTGGACATCATCCCGTTCCTCGATCATCTTGTGATAGCAATAATTTACTGCTTCAAACAGTGTATTATCTGAATGGTGTAAATTCAAAAAGTGTTTGTGTGGGCTACGATCCCAGCAGAGACTTTGAACCAGTAGTGCAATTTAATCAAGCAAATAAGAAAAGTGTTATTGTTTCACACAGTGAATGGACTAATGTTATAAATTTAGAAAAATCAGTGAGTAATTATCTATATATTGGTTTAAAAGATCAGCTCTCTTCAAAGTGCTTGTCCTACGCAAATTACTTTGGGAAGCGGCATTTGTCCATAAAAAATATTTTATCAAAGAGTTCATTTAATCTTAATGTTGATGAATGGGAAAAGCTGTTAAAACTCTCCACTCTGATAAATCTATTTCTTCGGAGACTTTCGGACAGCCGTGATAAGGTTAGACAATTTCTCGCTACCGGGTTATCTAACGAAATCACTGAATATGATCTGGAAAGATTGGAATTTGAGATGGTGCTCATGTTGAATGATGTGTCTGGTAATCAAAAGGTATAACTTGGTTGTACTTTGATTACATGAGTGTGTGCGTTGCAAAGTGTTTCTGACCTCTGGCACGAGGTAAAATTCTGCAAGTCAGAAACTCTTGTAATCTCTTGAACCTCTGGCGTTAGATGAAAAAAATCTCGCAAGTTTGAGAGATTACGTCATGAGTGCTATATCGAATTCCAAGGATTCACTAAAATTGATGGCGAATACATAGTCAAGGAATTAACTATCATTAATGTGTAAACGAAATGTTGTAATGTGTGGCTTTTCAAATCGCCGGCAAGATTTCTGTACGCGAAAGACTCGTTTCGGTTAAAGAACAATTATCATGGTCTGAATTAATACTCTGGAGATGTAGATTATTCAGAACTGGAGAGTATATTATTTAAATATACGAGGGATTATCAGTTTCAATTCTCAAAAGGTGCTAAAAAGTCGTTCTTGACTAGTCTTCTTCCCAAAGGTATTTGCATGGATACTTTGAAGTTATATTCTCAAAAAAAATGTGCTATAAATACAATTGTTACAAGCTAGTTTATTTCTGTGTTAATAATGAAATATGTTTAAAAAATGAAATAAATTTTTGTAAAACCTATATGCAATGCGTTTCATTTATTGAATAACCCTTCCTCTTGAGGATATAATAAATGAAAATAATAATTTAGTTTACTTGATGGGTAATTTGAAATTTAGATTTTATCTGCTCAAATAGTGGAGATCGTTATTAAGTTAAATTTTCTAATTAGCAGAAGACGTCATTCTATAGACATTGAATTCAGAATCTCTACAGTGAAAAGATTTTTTCTTAAATGATTAAATAGTTCGTATTGATGTTTTAACTGTTTTCTGTGTTAATTTCCAACTAAAAAGTGAATTATCCAGATTGAATGTTATGACTATGAATTGATATAATCTAATAGTCCACCTGGACACGTTGTATTAATGATTCTGGAGCGGGATGCTTCCAAAAAGCGTTTGTGGGAAAGTTATTTTGTGTTCCCGCCGCTACGACAAGGACAGTTCTGTAGCCGACCGCTTGATGTCGTGAGGCTTCGGGGAGAGAGGGCGAGAAAGCGATGTCTCGCGGAGCGAGCTCTTCGGAGAGCGAGCGAACTCGCTAGAGAGAGATGATGTGGCTCCCACCTTCGAAGCGGAACGCTGATTCTCGCGTCTTATTAACTCGCGTGAAAGATTTTGAGGTTGGTGGAGATCTGTTTATCGTCTCTTAATCAATATATTTTTGATGGTGGAATCATATTGGTATATTTAATAGTATTATAATCTTAGAATTGGTATACTGCGGCGTCATTTATCCCTTTCTTATGTTAGTTCATTAATTTCCCAATTACTTGTCTCTGGGACTTTCCTCAAATATTTCCCCCCATCAAGGAGAGTTGAGTCAGGAGGTAAAGTATACGGATCTTAGTTCGAAGCTGTCACATTGGTAATGATAACAATTCCCCCCTTTTGCTTACATAAAATTCGAATATCATGGATTTCGATATATCTTGGTATTAATCTGCTTAGTGAATAAAGCGAATTTTAGAACTTCAGCATAATACCATTCTGAAGTTCATCTATTAGTTAGATTTAAGATAAAAAATTCCGATAGCTTTTGGGGGCTATCGAAAATATATTCACCTGAGGTCAGCGATCCCGAGATGGAAGTTCTCTTGTTGAAAGCTAAGTGATGATGCCTGTTGGACCATATTTGAGAGCTAATCTTTCAAATGCTGGTATAGAGTAGCTTGCAGTACAGGCTTATATACTGCTAAGAAGGGTTGATGGTGGGAGTTAGGCGCCGTGGAGGGGGCATTATGTAAAAGGGTGTTGTCTAGTGAACTAAATTTCTCATTTACGTAACCGTATTCGAACATTTCCCCGGGCAGAGCTGATTTCATGCTCATGGATGTATGACCTATTGCTGCAGATGAGTTCATGGGGGTGTATGTTCTCCCGGGCAGAGGTGTGGCGTCGGCCTAGCTCAGCTAGAGTGCGCAAAAGTGAAAGGGAAAGAGCTTCGCGGATGACCTCGTTATGATTCCGCCAATCTCCTACTACTATCATGTTTCTCAGTGATGAGTTGAGCACATGAGCAATCAACTGAATGTAGAGATTAGTTCCAAGCGTTCTTACCTAAATGTGTACTTGGCCGTCTAGCACAACCTCTATATCATCTCGTAGCACCGGAGGATCTCGTCCCAGTGGACGAGGCTTCACGAGACTTGAGCTCCCTTGTGGCCCAGGGTCTTCCAGGCACGAGGTCACGAGACTGGCTTGAAGCTGCATCGATAGAGCGCCAAGCCTTTCGCGAAAGAACGGAGCATGAGAGTTTGGATGGATGCTGCAGATGAGCGAACTAACCGGAGCGCGGAGGTCGTGCTCGGAAACCCCAAGTTTTGGCAGGTCGGTACGGGATTACGGGGAAAAGGGGCGGAGACGATTTTGACGTGAATCGGGGGAGATCAAGGGGGAGGTGCATCTTGGGCGGGTGCAATCAGGGTATGGGCCCCGTGGCTGGCTGGCGGGATGAAGTCGCTGCACTGCTGCGGATTACCTTGGGCCGGAATCGGGGGTAGCAGGTGCGGAAGGCGGGAAATTACACTAGGGTGCTTGCTCCGGGGAAGTTCGTGCCGCGGCTATATTCAAACCTCGAGGGAAAAGTTGAATCGCGGGCCACGTGCATGCTTCCATCCCATCCGCTGCAGCGGCGTGGAGGGAAATTAGACTGTTTCACTTGTGATGCCCAAGGAGGACGTTCAAGCGACTCTGGTCAGTGCAGTGGCGAAGTAAGGAGGTTGCCCCAGTGTTTTTTTCAATCTAAGTGACCATGGCATTGATATCTTGCGTGAATGAATCACATACGTGGGTATTTCACGTAGACGTTGTTCAACGCCGATTCAACGAGCGAGACAAACTTGTTTTCTCCCGGGTTTAATATTATGAGAATGTTGATCATCGGGGTCGTGTTATCATGAGTAAAAGAGAAGAAACCAACGTGGAATATTTTTCCTCTCGTTGTGTGGATAAAACTAAAAATATAGTGACATCACTGTACAGTGTAATTAGCAAACAAAAAAATTATTTATATTCCCCAAACAGGTTGCTGGAATAAGTTAATGAGAGTGTTTTCCTAATACGGTTTTACTATATTATTTAATGATATGCAATGAATGTAATTAATATTAAATTGCTGAAAAGTGCACGTAGCAAAATTTTTTTGTAAGGCAAATGGCATGTATTATTATTAATGTGCAATAAACATTGTTAAATTTGAAATGTTGATGAAATATATCTTTCCAGGCACGATTCTCATACGAATGAGGATATAGAAAATTCAGCATGAGTATATCTTCAATTTCTTTTCACCCAAGCAAAAACTTTCATCCATTTTATGACGGCCTCTCTTATGAGATAAAACATATTCTAACATTCAGTATTATAATGTGAGTTAATTTAGGGGTCAGATTGTTACAGTGGATAAGTTACTCGCCTCATACCCTGGGTCCGGGCCCGGGTTTGATAACCGGAAGGGTTTGATATATTTCAGTGGTAATCCGGCACCTGTTTGTTGTGTATGCTGTGCGGAAACTACTTCAATTTTAGTAATTCGCCCGTCAGATTGGACATTTGGCCGTGGTCCTCTTGGCTCGTGTCGTTAACTCCGAAATCAGGATTTTTTCAACCCTTCGTTTTTACTCTTCAATTGCCATATATGATACTTTTTTCCTATCGAAACGTTATTTTACATTTTGAACTGGCTATTGTTTATTTAAAGCCTATAAATTGCAATGGAAGTGAGATATTATGCCTAAAAATATTCAATGATTGCAAGCAGGACGCGGATACCTCAGTGGAGTCACCTGTTGAAATAATTCAAAAGAGCGAAATTTCCACAGAGAAAAAATCCATATTAGCCGGGGCTCGACCGGTTGCCGGGTTCGACTCTCGGTCAAGGCTAGTTTTTTTCTGTGGAAATCGAAATTAACGTTTTCTTGTAAGTAATTTTGGGTATGTTGCTACATTATATAAAATCAAGGTAGTCATTGCTTCGGAAAACAAACTAGTTATTTTTGCCTGGATAACATAATTTAGAATGATCAGATGTGTTCTGCAAATCGGATTCCATTGCTAGGACATGTTTTGTAAAACCTTTCAACACATCTGTGCTTTCAATGGTGAATCAAAGCACGCATGATGTGTATTTATTGTTTCGTAAGACCTCTGTATACAACTCTACTAATAGTTGCATAACTGAAATCAGTTAAGTATGCATCCGTAATTTACCTTTTATAGTGCCGTTTACGTCTAGCACGTCATTTGTTATCCTCTGAGCAGTGTACAGGGGCGTCGGAACTATTTTCGCTGGAAGGGGTCAACCTTGAAAAGGGCCCGCATTTTTTGTGGAAAGGAGACGGTAGAGACTAGGATTCCGCTAAAAGTGCATATTAAGGTGGTAGAATATGAGTCAGAAGGGAAAAGGCAAGCTGGAAACAGGTAAAATTTAATTTTTATTAATGAAGACTCATTCCTCAAGGGCCCGGGGCAAATTCTGGGGGGGGGAGGGTAGCAAATTCCCCCCCTGCCCCCCACTTCCGACGCCGCTGGCAGTTTATAATCATATTGTTACTCCATCTTATTCCATATTCTCTTTTACCGAAGTGACAGTGTGCTACATTTACTTGAACGTACCTTTGATGGTCTTTCTCTTCAGTTATTGATCATTCCTGTCCTCTTCAAATGTTCGCCCCATTTCCCTTCTAATTCTTGATTGCTCTTAATTCTTAATTCACAATGTTGGACATTTTGCAGTGTGTTTTATCTTCCGTTCTTTTTATTTTATGTTAACCTAAGTCTCCAGTATTGAAATTTTTCAATCCATCTACTGACCTTATTTTGCTTTCAGTTATGCATTTTTCTGTAAAATTCTGAATTTTGTGAAACCCTTTGTCTATTTCGCAAGTGAAAGACGATTTGTCTGCATAAGGTGATCTCTGCCAAACGTGGGAATGAACTATTACCCTGATTGCCCATCGTCGTTGCCGACTTAATTAAGTGTAGGACTAGTGGAGCACTGCAAAGGCCTTGTTAATCAAAGCCAGGTCGTTACGTTTTGCTTGCACTTTGATGCAACGGCCCCGTCAAAGAGGAATTGGCTAATTATCCCCAGGGGTCGTGATTTTTAAGCCCGCGTGAAATACTGATATTTTTCGTTCATTCCGAATAGAGCAACGCGCCAGCGAGAAGGTAGTGGTACAGCATGATGTCCGATTTCCGTATTCGCCCGGTCCGAAATTTGTGATGGGATTATCTTTACTATTTGTGTGACGTCGTAGATGATGCAACGTTTGGAAAGGGGAACGGAACTAAAACCCCGGTTCAAACGCAGCGCTTTTCTCTACTCTGCTTGTCATGTGCTCGCTTATCAATCACGGTCCATAATTGAAACGCGGTCGGAGTTAGCGTTGGGCCGAATCTGAAGAGAGTAAGCAAGCATGGGAGCTGGACGCCGGCCATTTAAGTTGTCCGCCCGTGATGATTTGGACGAGCGGAAAAAGAAACACCCGGAGTGCAGTCAGCCCAAAACTCTGCGCTTGAAACGTCATCCGTATTCGGTTTCGTTGACATGTCATTTATGCCTGAGAATGAGGCGGGCCTGTTGATGTCGGGTTGTTTCATCATTTCCACTCACAAAGTAAAGCTCCTACGCTTAGATTCAGGAGGGGAATATATTATTCCTAAATGTTTTGAGAGGAAAACCTACCTCGACTCTGATACCCTTGTAGTAAATATATCGACGATCGTAGTGAAAATATCAATGGCTCTTAAAGCCATGGCAATGAATAATATGTTGTTTGATAATATGAGAGCTCGGTTCACGTCCTACATGCATAAACATCCATGAATTTTAAATGGTTCTATAGATAGATAAATAGTTTTAAAAGATTTTACGACACAAAATGACACTGCATATGCTATTGGGACCATTCCAGTTCATGTAAGGTATTTAAGCACTCAAACGGGGTAATTGCTAGTCAGTGGTTTTTTTATTGAAAAATATGGTTATTTGCTACTAGACATGCGGGACATGTAATCTTTCTCCGTAACGATGAGCCACAACTTTTTCTCAGCTTACTAAAAACATACGTAACCGGCATGAAATGTAAACAGTTTGCCAAAACACAGGTGAAAATTGAAAATTAAAATATTTTTCCCTTCGAAAATGAGAAGAAAGTTTCTTGCTATTTGTCAAAGAGCTTCTTAAAGTTTTGAAACAGAATATATTTTTTTTAATATGTGCACTTTTTTATACCGAGAGGAACTCGCCAATAATTCATTTGCGATAGAGCACGTGAGGGAAAATAATTGGTGATATGGTCTTATTCTTTTGGGAAAATCGGTAGCCCACTATCAATAATTGCAGGAGGGAAGGACTAAATAACATGCGTGGGTTTGATTAGGCTCCCGTTCTTTTGCTGATATTTCAAAAATCAACCAATTTATTTATGCATGGTGCTGGCCATAAGTATAACTTATTTATGATTCATTTTAAAGCGAACGCAAAGTATCATAACGTATGCTATCCATCATATTTAACATCGCTAGTGAAAGAAAAGTGAGAAAGTTATTACTATTGATGCATCTGGTAGCTTGCTTTTTTACCGACAAAATAACTGCAAAATGCTATAAAGGACATTCTTAATATCATAATGAAAATAACACTGGCCTTATTTGGTGTGTTTTAGGTTTCATTTATTTTTATATCACCGTTTGGATGTTTGCAGTTTTTTTTTAACTATACATCAGGTAAACTTCCCGTTTTTCTCCATTTCACTTTTTTTTCATTGCACTTTATCATATAAAACGTGTAGTTTTTTATTTGAGTTAGTTTTACTTGTCGTAAATGAGACAGTGGCAGCCTATTACGGCTTGTGTTAATGGCCCGATGTGACCTTAATTTCCGCGTAATAATTTTTTATGAAGCATTCCATTGTGACTAGATGTATGGACGAAGCACATTTAACATTGTCGGAAACTTCCTTTTATTAATATTCAATCGTTTTCTTTCTGCTTTTTTTTAATATTTGGAATGAATTAAATATTGTCCTCTGAGAAGAAAATTCAACATTTACTGCCTAAAATGGTTAGTAAAACGTCAACGAATTTTAGAGTGCACTGCCCTTTGAGGATTACGTTTTGGGTTTGTCTAAACACTTTTTTTAATCACTATGATGAATTATTAGAATAAAATATCGAACTGTCAAACTTTAAGCACTTTGGTGATTGGGAATGGAGTACCTCGTAATTCAATTGTTGTTTCCTTTTGAGTCATGTGACTACAAAATAAAAATATTATGCTTCAATTGCGAAGCATAAAATCTGTTAGTTAAAATATATTAATTCCATTTCATGAAGCCATTTGTAATCACTAAAATTTCTACTGTGTATGTGAATAATGAGCAAATTATCTCCCTCATCATAAGATTATGTTTAGGTCATTTGAGTGACGATAGATCCTGAAAAATTTCTTGATCATTCAAACCATTTATCTACATAATACCCTGTAAGCCACCATAAAGGTGTGTGGCAGAGGAAATTTATATGATTCATTAGCTAATAATATGAGAGTGCCTGAGTAACAGTGAAAAGTATCTATTTTCCATTTTGGTAGTTAATTTTGCTTTCAATTTGTCTATTTTCTATTTTTTTCCACGCTGGAGGATTAAAATTGGTATATATCGTCTGTTTTACATAATGTGCTTTGTATAATGGCTCTTATTACTTTGTGAGAGCAATAATTCACTCAATCTTTTTTGGCAGTCAAGTCGAACAGTTTAATTTTATTGATTAGATGAAATTCACATTTCCCCCAAACCCATGTACTCCTTAGGTACTGAATCGAAGAAATGTTGAATAGTTTTTAATTATAAACATTTCGGGGTCAATTTAATGTCTTTACTAACACTTAGTGAAAAAGTCAATAATTTCTACCCGCTATGTAATTGATATGAGGCCTGTCACCCACTGCCAATTGCCATGCGCTCTCCTGGCGTGCTAATCCAGATGCGGCGATAAGACAACGCGGCACAATTACATGTGAGTCACGTGGGATTGCGACCCTACTTCATGCAGAGAGGAGGGTGATTTCTCGGCTTGGACATTTGGGTGGGGCGGAAGAGGGGGAGGGATGCCATCATCCCCCCTGGCCGCCGACTACCACCCCTGGAACTCCACCCTCTCTCTCTCTCTCCCTAGACTGGGAACATTCGCGCACGCCTCCGAGCCACTCGCAATTTATTGTTTCAATTCCGATTGGTGGCGCGGAGTCCCCTTCACCCTCCTCCTGCACGCACTCAGTCACTCTCGCCCTTACCGGGGCGTGAGCGGAATTGCATGCGATTCGAGGGAGAGAGGGAGGGTCGTGGGTGATGTTGGGAGTGAGTGAGTCGGTGGGTGGATCCATGGGAATCGGATAGGGGCGTGCGGATGAGCAGGGAGGGGTCGGCGAGATAACCAGGGTGACTGATTAGGGTTCTGAGTAAAATTGGGTATCAGGAGGGAATAATCCTCGGTCGATTTCTTACTAAATTCTAATCCAATCCGCCCTTATGGTAACCTAAAACTAATCTATTCATATTTATCAATAGAATGTTTTGGTGCATCGCTAACTATACTTTAAAACTTGCTCGCACTAAAAAAAAACTTGCTCGCACTAAAAAAAAACTTGATAGACGAGCGAGCAGGGTTCAATTTTCACAATATATTATTTTGTAGATGCTTCGGGCTGCTATGTTTTAGCATTTCGATTTACGCCCAACCGTTACCAAGAGCACAGTTTGTGAGATTTATACTCTCCGTCTTTGAAAATAATTGGAATAATATAGGTAGTATGTAATGATATGTGAAGTGGAGAATGGAGAAGGATTCCGAAGAAACAATTTGTATATTACGTGATGGCATCGTTAAAAAAGTTTAAAAGTGTACATAAGTACATAAGGAATAAGCACAGGAGTACATAAAGTGCTAAGATAAAAATTGTAAGGGTAAGGTGATATTAAGTGGGGCATGGAAAGAGAAGATATGGAGTAGGCGAAGCAAGAAAGGGAGATTTAAAGTCAGGAAAACTGGAAAGCCAAAAAAAAAGCACGCGAGGATTGTTTACTTGTGAATCGCTTCACAAATTATACTTGTATTTATTCACTGTATGAAGACAGATTTAAGGTCAGCATCGGAATGTTTTTACATCCTTATCCATACAATTCTTATGTACGACTTAAAGATCCTAAAAAGTGAAGTTTTTATTGAAATTTAACATTTTATCTTAATTTTAAGAGCTTAAATATTGGTAGAAAGAAATGAATAATTTACTTCTTAATATTTGTCAAAATGATTTGATATTACGACTATAGTCTCTGAAGGACAGATATGTTAATTATATATGAAAAGAATTGAGCGATGAAGCAGTACGTAGTCCTTTGTACTGGACTAGGAGGAATAGATGAAGGATATCTAATGACAAATTACAAGAGGTAATTCTTGACTAACGTTAACTCACGCAAGAAAAAGAGGTGATAAGTGTTCTGGAAACTAATCAGCGCATACCATTACAGCCTCCCAAAGGAACAAAAAGTAACGTTTAGTCCGTATACACTAATATATCCCATTTGCAGTCCATCCTTTTGTTCCAACGGTGTTATGTTCTCCTAAGCTGAAATGCGTTTTGATTTACAGTTTAGGATTATGAACATAGTGAGAACCAAAAGTTGATGATGCTTCGAATCTCTGGCGAGAAAAATCTGGTGGAAAAGACAGGACATTTTTTAAAAGTAGGCAAGATTAAGTTATTACAAAAATGCATGAACTGAAAAGGAAACGAATGAAGAGGCCAAAAGCAGGATAGAGTGAGATGATCTAAGTAGGAAATTTGATAGTATGCTGTGCTCAATTAGACTAATTTTGTATTCCCGTTCCTTAAAGAGGGTAGTAAAGCAGTTGTTCAAAATAAAGAGGATGAAATTTTAATCTCAAATAAAGCGACTTAATTATTTTGAAGTGAGGAACGACCTTTTTTATGGAGTAATGTAAAGGCATTTAAAGGAAATTAGGTATCAGGGTAACTATTGTACGGAAGCAGATTTGCATTAAAGGAAAGCAGTAATTGATGTGAAAGGTGTTAGACACCGAATTATTGCAGGCAATAAATCCTATTAGCAGCGCTGGTATCGTATTTTGAATTTTTCCTTGGAATTGGCAAGGCGGCTCTGTGTCTGAAACTTCAACCCCGGCTAGAACATTCGCCCTCTTGAACGTTTATAATTCATCTTATTCCTTTGATTTTTTTCCATTCATGATTTAGATTAAGATTTCCATAGAGGGTAAAGTTTTGTTTGATCAAAATTGAAAATTTTTCCTTTTTTATTTACAAGATATCGTTTTAGTAAATGATACCTAATGTGGGTTAAATCAGTTCTAATATGCCCGATTACCGCGAAAGAAAAATATTTGGCAAATTTGGTCAAATATTCAAAGCCTGATTGATATTGGTGCATGTTAAGCCGCTAAACATTTGATGCTGCCTCGTCTTAAATCATCCGCGCGTTGCGGCTGCACCCAATTCATCATAATTACGCTCCGGCCGAAGGAAGGAACGCGGATTCCAGCGTGTTTGCCGTTTTCCGTCGGCCGATACGGCAGATAGATTTGGCAGAACTGCCGATTCCATCAGAATAGATTGCGATGTGTGTGACTGGCGGTGCACTCAAGTGCCAGCTCGGGCAGTCATGCATGAAAATGCTTTCGTAACTTGTTCCTGACACGCCGGGACCGGCGGAACATGTCGGCCACCCCATCCCTCTCTCCACCCACCCCTCTCTCCCCCACCCCTCTAACCCCCACCCTCTCCACTTGGATATGACTCTCGTCCGCCGGCCGTAAAGTTCTAACCGGGGTTGAAGTTGCTTGCACAGAGCCACCGTACCGATTCCAAGGAAAAACTTAAACCACAATACTGTCAAAAGTGGCGCTGCCAGCGAAGTTCCGATCTGGCTCAACTTCGACCCGAGTTTAACTTTTGAAACGCATTTCACTTCCTGGTCTAGACGTGTACCGTTACTCGAAATTCTGCGAAATATTACTCTGGCACTGATAGGGGATTTCAATTCCGCTTTAGTAGTTACCGACGTATCTTATGATGTGAAGCTGAAAACATTGTGTTCAGTGATTCCATATCTCTCCGAACTTTGGAATTTGTGGCGGTGTACTTGAATGAGTCAGTTATGAAACGTAGAAATTTCCCAATAATCTACTAACTTCCCTATACTGAACTTAGGTCACGTTTCTGCAGTTACCAAGCATATTATTTCAATAGATTGGTGAGTGACTGACTGATTATTGTATTTTATGCATAAATAATTATCAGAAATTTAGAATAATTGAGTAGGTGATTTATAATTTTCTTATTTCTCAATAACTATGAACATATGATAATTTAGCCATGAAAATAAAATATAAAACTCAACATATTTCATTACTGGGGCACCTAAGGCATTTAATTATAATTTCGAATGCATTGTTTATGCCTTTTTTATTTTATACATTTTTTAATTTATACATTTTTAGCCATAGTTACGACAGCTTTTATCATCCTTGGATTCTTCTTTCTCTATTTTAATGCATTGTTAAAACATTTATCCAAAAATACATGCTACAATATCAGAAGCTACTATAAGATTTTAAATGAAAAAGATAGTTGGTCTATAAGAGAACTAGATATATAGTAGGACCATAGGAACATTATCAATTCTTAAAATTAATTGATTTATTACTTTCGTGAAATTCACTGGAGTAAACGATAGTTTCCGAGAAAAAAAATTCTTTATTTCTACTGTGCTATGTTCTTCTATGAAGTATACAATCTCAGAATTGGGTACTTTTTCTCTTCGATACAAACATTTAAATGCCATAGTTCAGAATTTTACATGTGCGTACCTCGGAAGTCCATTTCTTTCATGTATCCCTCTATAAGCCCCTTTCATGTATCTATAAGACCCCTTTGATTACATGTGCTTGTATTTAGGTTATTCTTGTTTAACTTTTTGTTAACGGTTGATAATTATGTGAAAATCTGGTTACCGGCACTCGTTTATTGGGCACGTGAACTAAATCTGCCTTGACTTCGTGAATTTTTCAGAAGTCGAGGAACAAAAAAATTATTATCAATCGTTAGTTGTTTTGGAACACTCACCCTTAAAAAGTATCATTAAAAGATCTTCAAGCTACTAAACGAATACTTTTTTATTTATTTAAAAATTGTAGCTCAAATTTAGGTCTTAATTTGCTCGAAAATGAAAAATGGAGAAGTTTGTTTTAAAAATACTGCTGCAGTAGTTTTGTAACTCACCGGCATCTCGCCATTAAACTTTCACTACATTTGCGATCGTGATGATCTACATCTACACGATACCCTGCAAGCCACCACAAGGGTGTGTGACAGGGGATGATAGGTGTAAGTGTACTTTTACCGTTTCTTATTTCATCATTGGTGATTGGAGAGTAGCTTGAGGATTTTGTGTAAATGTGAATACAACTCAACGCTACTCAACGTCAGCCAGTCTCCCGATATGGCGATTATTAATTCCGCGGACTACATCGTTCCGGCAATATGGTCCGAGCCCCTACCCGCTCGGGCTCCACGCCGTGTCGGCCCACGAAGGGATCTTCCGCCAGTTTGGCCGGTCGGCTTAAAGTTTCGCGCTTGAGGAAGACGCATGGCTTCGCCGTTGACGTTGTAATCAGGAGTGGCGTCGGACCGAATGGATACGGGAGAGGAGGGTGAAGCGAGGAGTAAGGGGAGCTTGCAACCACTCCGGTCACCGTGGACGGACGATATTGGGGAAGGGGGGAGGGGGGTAGTGACGCCGAGTGTCGCCGGGAGGCGTTGCTTTCCCATTCAAAATAGCGAGCAACAATGCGGGGTTGGCCAATTAGGGCCTCCACGGTTTTAGCGAGCAATGAATCATGGCGTCCGCAGAGCTTCCCATCCCACGTAGCTGAGGAGCGAGATACGCTTCGCTCCCTTTGCACTCGAAATTCCACTCCAGAGCGTAAAAAAAATGAGCCACGACCAATGGCGGGATCGATGTTTCATTGTGAAGAGATAAAGGGGAGTAGAAGCGGATGGACGAAAGAGGGGCTGAAGAAACAACGGGTGACAGAAAGGATGGAATAAAGGAATGGGAGTGACGAAGTTTTTGGGGACGCCATTTGGAAGTGGGCGACACGGCGGTGGTGTTGCTCACCGTATCCTTTTTTTTCGTAGTCGTAATTCCTCGCTCTTTCAGTTCCCCTCAGTTTCCCTCTCGGCCATAATGCGCCATTGGCGGTGGAGAGGATCATCCCTCTGCTCAGTTGTTTATGTCCCAGCGCATTAATGTTCAGGAAGGCGGCGAGATCCCTCGCCAATGTCGCTCTTGTCGATTTAAATTTCGTTCGGTCCATCCGAGGAATTGTATCACCACCGCTTTCTCCTACCTTTCTTGATTCCTTCCTCTAACTCTAGGTCACCACTTCTATTTTCTACCTTTTTCTGTTCACTAAATCTGTACTTTAATTGGTTTTCAATTGGTCATGTCACTTCCCTCACGAAGTGAAAATGACTTTATCATTGCTGTTATTAGGGGAGGCAAATGGAGGTTAGTGACTGCACTGTAAACAAAAGTAAGCCAAATACAAGCACATGTAATCGAGTGGATTTTAATTAACATGGATAGGGGAGATAGATAAAAGAAATGGACATCCGTGATACGCACATGTAAAAGCCTGGGAAAAGATAGACCATTGCATTTAAATGTTTTTATTATAGAGAAAAAGTGCCAAATTCTGAGATAATACACATCAAAGAAGGACATGGCATTGTAAGAGCAAGATAATTTAAGTATTAAGGAAAGCCCAACATTGGCATAGGTTTTGATGATTTGGGCCAAGAGGTCCACGTTTTGGTTTCTATTCCGTTGGGTTGGGCTCTAAGTTTAGAGATTTTTCTGCCTACTCCTGAAAAAATGCTCATTGCCAGGAGTAAATCACCGACTTACGGTAGGAGAGACCAGCACCCGACACGATATTTAATTTTTATTTCTATGGCGCAGATCATATACATCTAAGGGTTACCTAACTGTAGATGCCGTTTCGTTGGGCATGCAATAGAGAGAAATCTGGGATAGATAGCCATCTCTAATGAAATCTCCAAATGGTCCAGAATATGGCGTCCTTTTCGGTTGACAATATTAACTACTTGTAATGCTCTCAGTCAGAAAAATATATTCCACTGAAACGTCTCTGTTGGGGCTCGAACCTGGGTCACCAGAATTATATACCAGATTTCTGTACTTCAGAAGCATCATACCAATACGGCCTCCTAACGGGTCTTTCATGTACATTCCTTGTGGTATTTTTTCCTGTTAGTGGTAACAGTGGATTTTTGGAATTCAGTGACCAAGGTAATATCGTCCAACCCAAAATCCTATTCCTAAAACAAGCCCAACATCCAGGCCCTGGGTGGGATTCGAACCCGTGTCCATTAAGTTGCCGGGCCAGCGTGTAGCTGACCTAGCTGTCAATATTTCTTTCGTTTTGCACTAATACAGGGATGATAATTATTCTAACAAATACTAACTACAGATATACAAACTCCTCGGGATGAGAGGTCTCTAACCACCACTTCTACCCATTTTCATACTTTATTTACCATTATATTTAAAAACAGTGGGAATAAAAGAATTGATAAGTCATTAGAAATGACTTGCTGACTTAGCTTGTTAGCTTTAGTAAATTTTCTCCTAAATCTGCTCAAATAAAATTTTCAGATGAAAGCCAAAAATATGTTTTTAGCCCTCCGATTAGACTCGTGGCTAAAATACAGTTTATATTCGGCTATGTGAGAAGGTAAAACAAAATCGTCTATTATAAATTACTTTTCATATTCTTGTTCCCTTTTTGCACGTATTTTTGTGGTGCATAGCCAGTCTCAAAAGTAGGTAGGTGGTATTAAGGAAACGGAATGGAGAAGAATAAAAGATTGCAGCAACTTTTTTCTCTTGTCCATCATGGAAAAATACAACCAAGTAATCCGGGAAACAGTTTCGTAAAGAAATTTCATGAATACGGAAAGGGGGAAGGCGAAGAAAATCCGTCATTCCGTCCAGAGTCCCTATGGAAAAAAATTCAAAACATGCTGACGATGAGAAAATCAATATGCACCTCTATTAAAATATGCATAGGTAATGCCCCTACTAATATATTCTGAAAACAGGCCTAATATTATTTCCGCCTGGGAAGCCGAGTAACCATCGAAAGGGTGTTCGGAGGAATAAGGTAATAGCCAAGAGTATATATCCTAAGTTAAACAGGAATTCCGCCAAAATAAGAAAGAATTTCCGCCAAAAGTACCTACATACAGATGAAAATAGTAGCATGGAAGTAAATAAACATTTAATCAGACAATGCTTATGAAGGGAATTTTATGTTTGCAGTGAGGTATAGACAATAAGCAGGGAAGTCAACACTAAAAGCGTTCGAGTAAAGGTGCTACAGAAGAATGATGAAACTAAAATGGATCGACCGAGATGTTACCAAACAACTAAGAGAAGTGGGAAAAAGGAGACAGCTACTATAAAGGCTTAATAAAAGACGCGATAAATTGAGACATAATGCTGTGATGAAGGAAATTGTAGAAGGATAATTGATTTGGAAGAATGGCAAATAAAAACTTTCCATGAGATACAATTATTAAGTAGCTACGAATGTGAAAGATTAGAGTTATGTAAATATGTTAAGTAGGCTAATAAGAGGCTAAAATGGAAAGTGGGTATAACTTTTCCATCGACTGTTGGCAGCTAATTAAGAAGTGCTTAATGTAATTAAACTCATTTAATACTCATTGAGCCATATTCTTCAAAAGTTGCATTACAAACTGTTGGTGAGCTTTCATTTGAATGTGTTGTATAACCTAAAACATTGAATGAATCAAATTCAATAATATGCAGATTTTAATGATAAAGTTTAATATTAATTTATATTTATGAACAAAGGAATGATGTTTGTAGTTGACTACTCATAAAATGCTGCTGAATCCACCAATTGATAATTATGGCTTATTTCATCGGGTAATCATCGATGGAAAGCAAGTGATGAATAAGGATAATTATCTACGTGTTAAGCTTAAATCAACATGACTGGATGTCTAGTGATTAGACCGAAAATATATTACCGGCAGTATTGGAGAACATGGCGTCAGTATTAACATTTTGCCGTTTATGTTTCTCCATTACGTAACATGGACAAATTCGAAATCTTTAAATATCAATTTCTTATTGTTTACCTTTTTCATTGTATCGCTTTTCACACGCACTTATTGTGACAATCCAGAGATACAGAAGTAGTTAGACAGAAAGAGGAAATGATTGCAGAATTGCTATTTATAGTATGAATAAATAGCCTAATATACTTTTTATCATACGTATTTGTCCAATATTCCATAGGTGAGTCAAATTCCCCAAATCTTACGAGTTCCTCAGTTCTTTTCTCCATGCGAATTTTTTAAATCATTGACTTTAATAATAAAACTATAAGCACACCGTGATTATTTTTGTAGAGTTTTAATGGTATTATCAATCACCAGCATTTAGTTTTCTCTACGAGTTTCAAAGTCAATTTTTGTTCCCTTTTGATGAAGAATCATATTTTCAATTAGTCATGTAGGCACCACGTATTATCAAATATTTATTCTAATTTCCACTGCATTATTATAATTGCGAAATATAATTGAACGCTTTGATAGCGAAGGTCATGGCAATTTTTTATTAAGTCCATTCAAGGAAAAGAGCCTATTCACATTTGGTGTTTTCAATTTTATTTTTGAAACCTCCCCAAAAACCTCCTTATGAAGGCAGAAAATAGTACCCTACGGACATATATATGTGTCCAAAAAAACATGCATGTATTTTTTTATGTGTTTAAAAATATTATTGATTGCTATACAGCAAAATCATAATGAAAACTATACATGAGGTAAACCTCAAACATGAGCTGGATGGTGAATTTTTATTCATTCTCAAGGAAAAAGTGTGCTGAAGATTAAAAAAATGGTTCATCTCATAACTATGGCTTGAATATTTTTGTTTTTTGAATAGAATATTATTATAAATCATACAGATTTTTTCCTTCGGATACCATTATTCTCTCGTATTATATTCACAGCTATATTTACCGATGCCATTATTCCTCATTTTCAAGAATAATGTAGATAAATTATCCCTCACGGCTGTAAAATGAAGTAATTATTTCTGAAATTTTCACATCCATTTTACCAGTTTCTTCCTACCTATTATATTTTCTTCTAATTATCTCAACATATCCATTCAAATTAAAATATCCTCTGGATGTTTAACGTTTTATTAACTTTACCGACGGATTTCTGTTTGACCTCATCATTCTCAGCTAAAATCTAGCTTTACCTTTTGTTAGACTGTATTCTGTATTTAAAAAAATTAATTAATTGTTATTGCCATGTTCTCTCAGTGTGTGCATCCACTGGAAGAAGTTGGATAGGTTTTCATTTTGCTAAATGTGTATGGAAGCATAAAAATTCCAAATTAATGTATCCATTTTATCAAATTTTAGAGTTTTCTAATTTGCTGGAGAAGATTCTGTCTCTAGCTATCTTATGACCAGAAGAACCTTCTTTCCATTTCTTATATCTTTCCATTTCTTCTCTTTAAACGAATCGAGTTATTTTCTTATACTAGTTATGTATTTATTCTATGATATTTATTTCAATCGCAGCGGTTCTTGCGTTCTTTTTTTTTAAGTTCCATAACCAGTTTATACGATAATTTTCATTTTATATTCCCCCATATTGGATATGTTGACCGTGATTCAATAAAAGAACATTTTTCTTACTTCTCCTCTGCACATGGCGATGCTTTTTAATTTTTGCCTCAAACCCTGGCGAATGGCGTTTTGATTCCCTTTCTCGCTCTCACCCTATGTCAACCTCCCTCTGACCCCTTCTCACTCCGTTCCCTTCTACATCCCCTCATGAAACATTTATCAACTATTTGTATTCCAGTTGTTGACCCATCGCGGTGACTCCCGAGTTTAAATTTTGAGTTAAGCTCCTGTAGTTGGGTGGACAGTAAATTGAATTCAGTTCCGATGTATGTTTAGATCAAGCGATACGTCAGATGACTGGTAGGGAGTAATTATTGTTGCGTCCGTCGACTTTCCTTTGTTTCAGTAAAGCATAGCCGCCGATATTGTTTCGCTAGCTTGCTTTCTCATTCTATTTCTTCTTCTGTTTCTCATTTCTACTCTCTCTCTCTCTCTCTCTCTCTCTCTCCCTGTTGGCATAACTGTAAATTTACGCGCGGAAACTTTTATTTCTCTGGTTTATTCACGAGGAGAAAAAAGTGGTTTTCCCTCTGCTCTAGCCATTAAGTCATCTCCGTACCCTAGGGATTTCCATTTCATGCCTCAACACCTCTTCCCAACCGATTTTTTTGTTCGCCTCTTGCGTTTCGAAAGTGAATGACGGCATATTCCCCGAATTTCCTCTCGCGCTCAATTCGTCATCATATCTGTGTACAATAATAAGAATAACCTTTAACTCTAACCCGTTAGAAAAGTAACTGATCAAGAGGAAAAAACGGCCAAGCTGTCTTCATCACCTATTTATTGAAAAATATTTTTATTTTAGAGTATAATCAGCTTTTATCTTTTGTTGTTGCTGATTCTTTTTAGATAATAAACGGATTAAACTGATCTCCAAATTTTTTCTGACCGGCAAAAACTAGGGTAGAAACGCCAAAAATAAGCTTCGCAAAATTTCATTCCCAATAATTGAGGCACACAGCTTTGATAACTATGGCACAGGCTGTGTGCACAGTGCATTTACGAGGGCAGTCTGTTTATTCAGGAATTTACTATCATTAATCACGAAATTTATCAGTCAAGAAATGGTATTGATGTACAATAAACAAAAAATATAAACCTCTCATTATAAAACCCCTATAGCGTGAGAAACTGAAATCTTTTTTTAAAATGAAATATGCCTGTATATGTAAACCATCTGTCAGACATGGTGACAATGGTAGATATGCAAAATCCTTCAGCATCACCTTAAATGATCACTGATGTAAGACTTAAAGGTTGTTAACGAATGAAGGGTGAATAGTAAATTAAAATGCTTAATTGACTTTCTGTGGTTATTAAATTTTGGTAAGTCATGTACCGAATTATGACTAAGCTTAAAAAGGCAGATAATCCTCTACGATACAGTGGGGGATTGGAAAACTCTAACTTGATTAAAGACAAATATAGGGAATAATTTGAGCCAAATTTTGTACGATATTATTATTGTTATATTATTCATGACAGAAGCCCCTGATTTGAGCTCATAATAATTTGAAATATAGATATTTTCTCAGCTGACGATTAGTATTCATTGATTGATTTTGGAAATTGCCAGATTTCCATATCTACATTGAACGTCCAATTGCATTAAGTAAATATGTATGGTAAGTCTCTGACAAATTAATGACATTTTTTCTTCTTGGTATGAAAGGAACAGTTTCATGTAACTGAAAAAACTCAAGTTTCAGAATTTTGAAGAGATATTCTGAGCAAAATTTCACGTAAGCCACAACAAGCAGCAATGATGAAATTTTTCAAAGATAAGTACGCATAGTCATTCAGATGTGTTGCATGTCTGCATGCCATCGTATGTTTTTCTTAGCATAAGTTGGGCTTGAAAAAAATAGATTTTATGAACAAATATATTAGGAATTAATATTGATGATGTTTTCCATATTTTAAATCATTGCTATTCCTGTCTGAATAATAGAGTAAATGGATAAAATTTAAGTTGTATTTTTTGTAAAATTAGGTTTTCTAAATGCGTTTATATTTGTCGGGACTAGGCAAGGAATTTAGATTTTATAACTGAAATATCAGATATTTTTAGAGTAATTCCAGTAATTATAGGAAAAAAGGCCCGAAACTATTGGTATTATCGTCATAAATGCCTTGACTCCCTGGAAAAACCTATCTATTTTGCTGGAGTTAATATTGTTGCGTTTAAATTTGGCAGCACATTACTATAGCCCATATTTCCCGAAAGTGGCTTATAGTACTTACGTGCATCCTTTTCATATTCGACCAGGTGATTTAAAGGGTAATGTTTAAGTCAGATGTAACAGCAAACATTTACAAACGCAAAATGACGTTTACGAATCCCCGGTCATCATATTATTTATTTATTTTATTTTCACGCGACTCATGAAAATCCAAAGTTGCAGTTGATGCGTATTCCATAAAAGTGTTGGAGACTTACTTTTTTAATGCAAAATATTTATGTGTTATTTCGTAGTTAAAGTATGCTAAAAACTGCTGAAATTTTACGAAAAGCGTAAAAGAAGTGAATTTAAAATACGGCGGATTGTGGATTGGTTGGTTATTGTTCTCATGACACCATATTTATCTTTTATTTTGCTACATTTTTCAAATAATTTAACTGTTTTTTGCACTCTTAAATAAATGCTAGCAGATCTGCGGCTTGCTTTGCATGTAGTGTCTGCCTGGTGTGCTCTTCTGGTGAACCTTGTGTTTTAGTGTCAAATGAGGTTTTACACAGTGTTTGGAAACTACTGATGACCCATTACCAAAAGGTGGCAGTAGTGCTTGTGCTTCAGGCAGGCAGTTACTGCTTCACTACTAAAAGTAAGCTTTGCTTTTTTTGACACTTTTGTGAATCAACTTTTCATAAGCATTTCGCATGCAGACAGAAGGAAATGGCTATTTTATAATAAGAGAAATTTTGTCCCACTCTAATTAACTTTATGTTTTTTTACTTTTTTCTACACCATATTTTCATTATATGTGTTCTCCACTCTCAAAAACCACAATTTTAGCATTTTTCTCTGCCCTACAAACTGATAACTATCCAAAATTACTACCATATCATGCAGACAGAGAATCAACACTCAACGCACCAAACCTCGCCCTTTCAGCTCCAAATTTGGGATAGAACAAAACAAAACGGATGCAGAATGACTGCCTGACACGCTACAAAATTACGCCCACATTACACCCAAACCGATGCAAAGGTGGCGATGATATTTTCTGGGATCGTCTGGGTGGTGTAAAAATATAATCGGTCCTTTTAACCTTTTCAAATATTTAAGGTGGATATGTAAGTGAATGTCTTTTTTTTAATTAATGGAAAATGGAATGTTTGATATAGTAGAACGAATGGTTTTGTCGAATATTATGTAAACATTATACCCAAAGCGATGTAAACGTTGGTGTAATATATTTCTTGAATCGTCTTGGTAGATTTATTTAAGAATTGGTTTTTTGAGCTTTTGGAAATAATTAAGGTGAAACACCTGCTTGTCAACTGTGTAAAATATAGGATGGAACTCAAGCACCACAAAATATTTGGGGACCTTAGCAATGTATTGGGTGACAATTTCTAACGTGTCGATTACATTCCAAAATTTCTTCATGAAATAAATTTACTACCTAAAATTTAAGACACATTGTAATCTGCCCTACCGCTCTAAATGCAACTCTATTTCCATATGGCCTTTACGGATAACATATGTTTTAAATCTGGTTTATTAAATGTGCAAAATGACCTTAGTAGTCGCAGGACATTAAGATAATCATATCTATCTTTTAGGTGGAGATATGAGTGAATGTTTTATTTTAAACTGACATAAAACGGAGTGGTTTGGGCGTAGGACAGCCGTTGATAATTTTAAAATTGTAGGTGTATTTTCGAATTAACCTGCTGATTTAGAAACAAACATTAAAACATAATAAACGTTTTATGACCTTCTTTTAATTATTATAAAACTAGTTCAAAACTCCTAGCTTTGAAATTCACATTTCATAAGCAAGATCGGGGCTGGTAGGCAAAAATTGTTTAATTTCACTATATGCTCATCGAAAACGCCAATATTTTAATACTTAAAAACTTGAGTGATGAAACTAATTCTACTTTTAATTTTTCTAATTTTTCAATCCAATTTTTGTCCCAAAAAATTTGCATACCAACTCTATTCCCTTGTTAAAAAAATTGGGAAAACACCAATTTTTCTTTTGCATTTTTCTCGGCACCACTAACTGCTAAAAATCCAAAGCTACTGTCAAATCATACAGACAGAGAATCCACACTCAACGCACCAAACCTCACTCTTTTAGCTTTAAAATTGGGAGAGAACAAAACAAAACGGATACAGAATGACGGACTGACTGACACGCTACAAAATTAATGTATATAAATATCTTAAGACCAACAATTGTAGAATACATCTTACCAGTAAACATAAAAACTGACTAAGCTTTTGTTTATTATTTCAACAAGACATGCAATGCGTTAATTTCTTAATTCCTTTAATTCCCTCATTTATATATGCCATTTCGGAATACCCTATACACCATTTTGAGACTAGATATATAGGGAAATTCGACATAAAAATGCTTACTCTTTAATCAAGTTTCATTTATATCTTTGTAATATGAAATACTAACTTGATTTTAGAATTTTTCGGGATAAACAAATACTTCAATTGCGTGGTTTTCTTTTTGTAAAGATTAAGTAAAATTTGCGTTTTTCTTTGGACCAACGTTTTAGTGAGTAGAAAACCTGAAATAAAATTAAAATCTTTTGATGTGGTTAAATGAAACTTGATAATTGCTTCAAATTACACCACTGCACACGTAAGGACCATGAGATAGTGACCCTCAATTGGCTTGTCAACAAAATATTAAAGTCCTCCCGGATGAAGATCACTTGAAATGCATGTCTCAAAATACTTATATTAGCTCAATTTAGCGTTCTTATTTGAATGAATTGGCCCTGTGTGAAGCATAAGGAAGTGATTTCCGACTGTGATTTTCCCCCGTAGGCATATTTTTTTCTTCCCAGAGGCAGCCACTTCTCGAGAACCTCTTGGGAAATCTTCGAATGCATTTTCTGCCCTTTCGGGCGGAGCCTTCAATCATGGTCTCCTATGAGCCTTTCATTTTTAACGTACAAAATCTAATACCAAACCTATCTTTGCCCATTCCTGTGGCCTTTGGAATTTCTGCTATTATTTGACCTACTGATAAATTTAGTGACAAAGCAACCTCCTTGTTGGTAGGATATTGACTTCCTAATTCATTTTCTGGGCCGTTGATACATGTATCCCAGATGACTGGTGGTCCGAAATGTTCTCTAGAGTTTAAACAGCATAAGCAGTCAATGGCATAAGGTTTTAAACCTTTAATGAGGTTTGTACGTCTCGCTGAAGTGTTTTTCATAATCCTGTATTGTACGTAAAGGCCAATAACCTACAAAACTTTAAAGTAACACCACTATTATTTTGAATATTTCGTTAAGATTTTTGAAATTTCCATGTCTCTGAAAGTAGTATTTTAATGAATATCATCTTTTGAGTGAGCCGGTATTGAACGTACGACATTATATCAAACTAACATAAGTGATATGTATTATTGTATAGCATATTTTGTAGTGTTGTTCAAAATTTGAGTGTCCTGCCTTAATGATTACGAAACCGTTTATTCCAGTTAAAAGATGCCTCTCTCATGTTTCATATTCTTTACAATGACGCATACATGACTAATATGCAAACTGCAAACATTTGGACATTTATGTTCCCTCCATCGACGATACTATGTTGAACAGAGGTCAGGTTAGGTGAATATGGGTCAGAATAATTTTAACTTTTGAAGAATAAATAATATTTAGGTACCAGTTCTTTATTCACATAAAATACAGGTTTCAATCCTAATTCGATAATTCTGGTTTATAGAACTTTGCTGCAAATTTTGAAATAGTGAAATGCAGCTGTCATCAAGCAAAAGCACTAACGTCATTCTCTCTTGAGCCTATCGATTTGATGTGTCTTCCCGTTACGCCAGAACGTTGTGTTTCTGTCAGGATCAGTGACGCTTGCAATCGATATTAAACGAGATCATGGGAGTAAGTGCAGGAGTGAAACCTGTATCTTTAGCCAACCTTCAGTCATTGCTCTGTTCTCCTTCTTAGGCACTTAGAACGGTGAAGTCTCCCCGCCGTGAAGTCTCCCCACACTTGCGACATTTCTCCATCCTCGTTAGGGGGAGCAAAAAAACTACATGTCGTCAATGAACAGCATCATGCACTGAATGCCATACTTTGGAAAAGAGGATGATATCAAATAGGCGTACATTGTAAATGTTATTAAACTTAATGTCTAAATCATCAATGCTTTGCGAGTTTACTTTGTGTAATTTCATAATAATGCGAGAGTAAAATCAATTACACTTAGTTCACTCGATTTTACTCTCTATGGCTGTCAATGCTATCTCTATGGCTCTCTCATATGGCTGTCTAAAGCTAGAAAAAATATGAATCAACTGAAAAAAACCGGTGGTTAATCAAGTGTTTCTTCGCGAGAGCAATTTTTTCGGACAGCGGAAACAGCTTCAAACCGTACAGATATCTTTTTTTAGGTACGAAATTGGTAATTCACGAAGCAATTTCCATGATTGCGGTTCATAGCAAAATCATCAGGTTTTTCCAATATATTAACGTAACGTCTACTTCTACATAATACTCAGCAAGCCGCCATAAAGGTGCGTGGGAAAATCTATGGAAATAAATGTTACATTTACTACAAAAGATATCCTTGAGAGATTAAACATTCCATACTATTAAAAAAATCCCAGTATCAAATGCCTGTCATATTAGTGTAATAAAATATAGTATTTGTATGTCAGAATTGGAATTATTTCCTCTGTAGTTGCTTTATTTTGTTTTAATTACCTGTTCATAGTATGCTTAAATAGATATTTTTTTGATTTCTTGGTCAAGTGAAGCAAATAGTATGCCACTTCCTCCCATATTTCAATGATAGGTGCAAATCTTCTTGTTCAGTTATTGAAAAGTCACTTATGTATCATACCTTTGTGCATGCATGATTTCCTAACGACTTAGTGCACCATTTCCTAACGACTGGGGACGCTCTGGGGATTTTTCACTTACTTTCCTAAGTAGTGCACATTCTTACTATGATGTGATAGATATTGCATTGACCGGATATTTCATTAAGAAACAAATAATTTGAAATGAAAGGCTTGCATCATTATGTAAAATTTTATTATCTGGAAAGTTCCTGCAATAAATCTCACAATTTTCAATACTTACGTATTCGTGCTTCAATGATCTATGAATTTGATTTTTTTTAAATCCCATTATGCCTATATTATTTTGTCGGTATTTAGTTGTACATATTGATTGTGTGACGTGGAATAATTTCAGCATTCTCGTTGTCGATAGATTACAAATTATAAAAAGAAGCCGTAGAATTTCCAGCTATGCTATATTTTTTTTATTTATCCTGAACACTATAGTTTATTTTTATGATTTAAGCCGTATTTCAATAACGTTTTTGAGCGTTCTTCCATATTAAGAATAAATTTTTATCGGTCACTATATTCTATCGGCCCCTATATCGGCCAACATATATTTTGTGATCTGCCTACCTTCACTTAAAATAATATGCCGGTATTTTAGTTCATAAAAAAGTAGTACCGGCATCCTAATTTTAGTCTTTGATTATACATACAATATAAAATGTTGATCCGATAAGATAGATCAACTAACGACCATGTATTTCAATGGTGATAGATTACGTTTTTTGCGCATTTACTTGAGGAAATACTTTCAGGGATTAAATTTATAATTTTCTAACCTAGAATTTTTTCTGCTCAAAGTGAAACATTTCTCCTTTGATCTTTAAAATCACGCACCTATGTATTCTTCATTTTTTGGGCCGGAAATAAATTATTTCCCTACAGATTCCTTAAGAGGAACAGGCATTTACTGATTAATTCAATTTTGTTTAATACACTTGGTTATTATCTTCAGGATATACGTCGATTGAATAAAATCAGTGAATTCTTGTAAATCGAGCATACGTACTATTTGGAGTGGAGTGTTATCTTGTTGAGCGATTGGTCCAGTAGTCTCTGCCGATGCAGAAGGGAAGTAGATTCGTCCGGGGATTAGATCTGGCAGACTTTTCCTGTTTGCCAACGTGACGAACTAAAAAAAAAACGTGAAATGTGGACGTTCGCCCAATCGCTTCGAATGAGTAGGAGAAGATGAAAAGCACCCGTGGCGCCAACGGTGGCCGCTCTGTGTACTAATTCGGACTCAAATAGCGCAGAGTGGCTTGAGGTCTGACAGGGAGCCCCTTTAGACCGGCTGAGACACCTGTAGGGTAGCCTAAGCCCTGTGGGTGGACAGAAAAAAACCCTCACCTCAACGCCAATCCCAAGGGCACCTTCTCGTACTGGGAAAAAAAGTAGACGGCTAGAGATCTATTCTCGGACCTACGATGTTTCCGCTTTAAAAATAGTTAATCCTTTTTTTCCTGTTAACGTTCATTTGCTCTCCGAATACGCTTTAGTTTTTTCGTGATTCCTTCTAGGTGATCGTTGGAATTGCAAGACATTGCCTATTCAACGTCCTGTTTTAGTGAAACGTACTACCTCCTGGAAGGAAAATTTTTATCAATTTTTTTAACTTCTTTGGCTAAAATGTCCATCTTTCAATTTGTTTTTAAATTAATACTTTTAGGCTAAAAAAAGAAGAGAGGAGAAAAGAGAAGATTTACGATAACATAAGGAAGTTGGTCGTTAGGAGAATCGAGTGGAGGGCTGCGTAAAACCAATCCTAGAATTGTTAACCGATGATGATGGTTAGGCTAATAGAATATAAGGTTTTTTATTTTGTGTGGCACCTTTTATTTTTATTACTACTAGCTTATTGTAGTTTCGTGAAACATACTATCTCATAAACGTAAAAAGTAGATTAGGGGATAAGAATTCATTTTAGCAGGAATACACTGTAAAATAAATGAGAATGATCTATTTAATATCTTTTAGGAATATTTACTGTCCTTAAAGAGGAAGTCGTTGTAATTATCTTTCAACTCAACATCCTCAACAACCTCGTACATACCTTATTCTGTATTAATACATTTCCTACAAAAGGAAATAACAAAGTAGTTGCATTATTAATCAAACAATAAATTTTCTGTAGCAGCTCAACCCACTGCAAGGTTATTGAATAATTTCTGGAACATTATAATATCAAAAATGTAGATTGCTGAATGAGAAGATAACTGGCAATTTTCAAAAATGTTTAATGCATTTTTTTAATCCTTAGAAAATCGTTAGAAATTAAATCAGAGAGCAAGGTCGGGAACCATTTGCTGTGGATGGGAAATTTTAAAATTAGTCTCGTAAAGCTGAAAAATCCAGATTACAAATTTTACCAACAATGTCTTGGGCAAGGAATCATATATTCGATGAAGTCAACGGTTTCAGGCTTAATTTTATAGAAACCCATGATCACAGAATGATAAAACTTTGATTTCATGTAAAAAATATATTTTTTCTTATACTGCAATCAAGTATTCATATATGTTCACTTTCTGTTTGGTAAAAGTATTGATTTAAATAGTTATCGACTCATGCATCCACATATTTTTTTCCGTTTTATTCTCTCATCACTCATAGAGCCAATTATGCAGGAGAAGAGAGGTGGTGATTCTGATTAGACCCTGGTGTAGCCTTGGCAACGGCTGGAGCTCTTCTCACCCCACCCTTCCTGTTCCCAGCATGCAGCATTCCGTCCCTCATCCACCCCCGCAACCCCCGCCCTCATTTCTTCCCCTGCGTCTGTCATCCGTCCTCTCCTTTGCCGTACTCCATCCCTCTCCTCCCAACCCCCGTTCTCTCTTCTTTTCCGGAGGGAACGCGTCACTGGGGAGGGTATTTCTTTTATCGGTTCCTGACACACGCTGTGCTTGGAACGAAAAAAGGTCCTCCCCCCCTGATCGATGGCCCAAAACGATTTGTGACGTTGTCACGCTTGAGTAGTGACTCCGAGGAGAGGAGGTCGCCTCTCTCGCTTTTCCCATCGCCTCGTCAAAAGGCTTTTGAGACGCATTTGTGTCTCTGTCAAATCGAGTGTGCGTGCGTGTGACTTTGTATGCATTTAAATATCCGTAAAAATATGCAAAGCAAAAGCGTGCACTTACATGCACATATATAGTAGGAAAATAATTTCAAGGTAGCCTGGTGAGCTTGTGTGGTAGCTTGGTGGTAGGTGGCAGGAACGGTGGTCTGGTAACCTAAGTGTCGCAACTTTGAATCACGTTTCGAGCATGAATATTGAGTGAGTCTTTAAGTTCAAGGAGTTTGGCTAAGTGATACGATGAAACCTGAGTGTTTGTATCAAACTCGAGACCAATTCTGCTACTGTTACCACTCCAATAAAAAAACACGCTCAAAAGCGATTACAAGTGTATGTACCGGGATAAGAAACATAGTGGGGTCAATGGGTATATGGATAGTCGCCAGACATCTGAAAGTATGCTTTGGATCCGTGATTCGATTCCAAGATACGCTCAACTTCTTTTATTTTGCGTTTGTATCTGGCATTCTTCCACCTCCACACTCCAAAATGTGCTTATATATCTTTTGCGTTCCTCTTCCCATTTTTGCTCCTTTCACTTCTGAATTGGTGTATCTATATGAACGTATCCGTGCATAAGATAGCAGATCAAAATGAGCGCACCATGGAATACATTGCCTTAATATGCTTCATAGGATTTTTTTAAGTTAACTTCTTAAAGTACGTCCTAAAGATCTTTCTCTTTATGGGATTGTTCCGTAAAAAAAATAAGCTATCATATGATAAATATTTTGCTTTAAGCAGCAGAACAAATTCTTTCATTTTCCAGCTAGGAGTAGATTTTGTTGCTCTTCTAGCTATTGTCTTTGATAAGGTAAATAGTATTTACGGATGAATTGCTCTAAAAATAAGCATGTAACTGACGCGCTCATTGAAAGTGTGCGTATTCGGACAGTTAGAAGGTCAATATTTTGCCAGTTTTTTGAGTTGGATCTCCTGAGTATGAAATATTGCATCTGGAAGATAAGTGTATCGACCATTAGTCGTAGAAACTAATAAGGTATTTACAAATTTCTCAATGCTATTTAGTGGAAACAATTTTTCCTAGAATAACTTGCATCCAAACATAAGGTAGAATGCATTATTCGCATCGGGGTATAGTAGCTAAGTGTTTCAAAAACTAAATACGTTAGGTAAATAACTATATATATATACCTAAAAATTCAGTGTCTGTACGTTTTCTACAAATTCAGGTAAAAAAATCATTGCTCGTCAGATAAGCCTTTAAATATTATTTTAACTGTAGGTTGATTTGGCCTTTTGTAGAAAAAAGATTTCATGTTCTTATTATAATTATTATTCAAGTTCGTGCAGTCAACGCTATAATTTGTTGCAAACGTTTGGGAATGAACGAGAAGAAGGATAGGGGCTGTATTGCATTCCATCGTCGTCGACTGTAACATTCTCGAGCTCGTAAAGAAGGATTCTCGGAATGCTGGAACAAATTAGGGAGAAGAAAGAAACCCTTCCCGACCGTTGACCACTGCAGGTGACCCACTGCCGCGAAACTTTAATTCGGAATGACTGGAATGGATGCACCCACGCGTTTAATGCGGTAAACACACACATCCCATTCAATTTGATAGCCGCCGGCATTTATTCCCCGATGCATCTCGCGAATGTTTGCCCAGATATGAGGGTGGGGGACCTTTTTAAGGGTCGTCGACTTCGAAGCCGGCGCCCGAGCGAGGGCCTTTTTTGTGTCTTCTGCATCGCGGGGGCGTGTTGGCCCTGCAGCTACCCGGGTCCGTAGGATTGCATTGCTGCGAAGGGAAAGGGGCGGGCGGGTATCAAGGATTCACGAAGGCACAGGGTGCCTTCGTGTTGTGAGAGATTGGGGCGCCAGATTGTGCCTTCAGGATGTCGGTTACCTCTTTATCGCGTCCTCGCGGAGGCGTGCGTGAATTTTGGGGTCATCATCACCGGTCAACAATCCTAGGATTGGTTGGACGCAGCTTTCCACTCGATTCTTCTATCAGCCAACCTTTTCATTGTTGCGTAATTCTTCTTTTTTACATCCTTCACCACCTGTTCCATGCATCTCATACGAGGACTGCCTTTTCCAATCTTCCCGTTCACTTTTCCCTCGGCGATAGTCTTCATCAGGCCATCGTGTCTTAAGATATGGCCGATTAGGTTGTCCCTTCTTCTTTTTAGAGTTGCCAGCAGACTTCTCTTTTCTCCTACTCTTCTTAGCACTTCCTCGTTACTTAAATTTTGGGGTACCCATATATTTTACAAGTATTTAAGTTGAACCGGCCCCCTTCTTCTATTCTCCTTTGCCCTCTTCATTGTGGTAGCATGATAGAGTTTCCGAAGCTAAGGACTCATCTGTGTTTTACTTGACCCAAATTTTCCATTGCATATTTCGATCACCACTTCCTGCCTACCGTAACATTCTCTTCAACCCAGCCCCCTTATTTACGTAACTCTGCCAATGAATATCCTCTCTTATTAAAAATATTGTTTCAGGCCTTAATTTGTGGATATTCTTCATATTATAAAATAAAATCTCGAAATGGTATCATCGGCTCAGTTTATTAAAACCACCGACCAAGATTTCGTCGGGCCGACCTTGATAATGACGGAGATTTTTCTTTATTATATACTTTTAATTATCAAATCTATTATTTATTCACTAACTATAATTTCTATCATCATTAGTTTTTAACAAAGAATATTTTTTTTATTTATCTTTCTTTACGATTTAACGAAAGGTTCTTACATTCCTAGTCTTATGACCTTACCGAATGTTTGGCACGTCTCCTCCTTCATGGTTATGAAAAATATGGCCATGAAACGAGGTTTTTTAAGCGCGCTAAAGAAGATAAATATGTAAGCAAAACTGTTAGTAAGAATTTCTGCCAATATTTTTGCTGGTTAGGAGGGTTTTCCATGGTGCCCAATACTTGGTTGGGGTAAGTTTATACAGCTGTTAAAAAATTTTAATCAATGAAGAAACAGCATGAAAAATAATTGTTTTACACAAAAACTGGCTTAGAAACTTCATGGAAGAGAATTATCCACCATGACCCGGACCCGAAGATTAATAACTTTATGACTCCTCGGTGAAACCACAAGTGGCAGAATTTGTAGAATTTTTTTTTATTAGGAGATGTTTGAGCATTGTATCTTTTATTTGTAAGGAGGTTTATTAACAATATGGAGAGGAACGACGGATAGAGATGCGTAAATAAACAGCCAAGCGTCTTGCTAAAAAATTCTAAATGTCCTAACTGAAATGGTGCATGATAAGACATTGGCCCTCACAAAATTGATAGTCGTGGAAAGAGTAAAACTATATAGTTGCTAGATTATATTGGTGAATTAAAAATTTAATGATGTTGCAAGTAGTGCATCACATTTTATCTGCATGCTCAAATTTTAGAGTAGGAGTGGTCGAACAGTTATTGATTTAATGATACTTTTGCAATTGATGCTTGCCATTGAACGATACTCGAAGCTATTTTCATCTCACCTGAACATCAAACATTAGTTGTAGATCGCCAGCTTGAGATCCAGACATGGACTGAGGGCAATATATTTAGTTTTTTGACAGTCACAAAGTAACCAAAGACAGCAGAGACCAGAGACTAGTGAACCAAATTAGGCAGTTAGGCAGATTTTAGAGAAATTGATTGACATACTGGCAGATTCAAAATGTCCTTTTTTCCTCGTACAATTAGGGATATGAGTAACGGTAAATATATCAAATACGAGTGAATCAATGTTTTAGTAATTTTGAGGAGTTGGAAAATAAGTTGATGTAGAAGGAAAAGGTTAATAGCTTGTTCATAGGTAGTTGCATGTTGGTATAAGGACTTTAACCTAACCCAACTAACAGCATGTTTTCGTATGCTTGCTTTGCTATTTTTATCTTTTTAAATAGTAAAGTTTAGACTACTACATTATTATTAATCCTTTTTATGCATGATATGAAAAGCTTATTTGGTGAGAGTTCACCACCTGCCATACACCTTTATGGTGGCTTGCAGGGTATTATCTAGATGTAGATGTTAATGGTTTACCTAATTGCTCACCGTGTAATGTGTTTATTGTTTTATTCGAAATAGGAGTAGTATATGCTGAAATAAAATCAACTGAAATTTAGTGAATCACAACTTTGCTGTAGCTGCTAATGTGAAGTTGCCCGTGTTTTAAATCAGGGCTCGCATTACAAAAGATAGCTAATAGTTTCGTTGTTTTAGCAATGTATTCACGGTCTTTCCTACAGAGACTTTCTTTAGCACGTAAAGGCTTAAACATTTTCTTTTTTCGTCCATGGAAATGGGTTTGTAACGGAGTAAGCGACCAGAGAGGAACCTATGCCGCTGAATCCTGCCGCAAACTGGCTGAAGTGGCAGGACCGGTTGTTTGGCCTGCGTCCGAATCTCCAGGATAAGATACGTGAAGCATTCCCAAGGGGGCGATGCGAAGCCGGAGGAGGATAATATATCGTGGGGAGATCGTTGGGTTTTCTCTCTTGGCGAGTATCATGTGGAAGGGTGCTGGGCGTCTGTGTGGTGGGATTAAGGGGGTCTGGGCCGAGAGAAGGAGGCAACGACTCTTTCTCACTTGTTTTCCGCCATCGCTGGTGATTGGGGTGTTCTGTGGTAGCAGACGGGGGACATGCAATCCCCTATCTACCGTGTGCCTGCTTGAACGCTTTGCGGCTAGCTCACGAGCTAAGGTTGGAGAGATACGGAGTTTTTCTCGAAAAATTTCCGCTCTTTGCGAAGGTAAACGTTACGTATACGTGTATTATACGCATATTATACGTGTATTATTTATATTTGATTTTTTTAAAGGTTCAGCATAAATATTAGATTCATTTCAAGTAATTTCAATTTAACCGGCGTGTAATGTAAACTGGAAACTTAAACTGGTGTAATCAAACCGAACATATAGTATAAGTAAGTATAAATGCCTTATGGTACCAGTGAAGAATTTTTACTTTGCAGCATTACTGCAGATTTATTGTATTATTGTTTTTTGTCTCTCAGTGAAAGCCATATTGGTAGAAAAAAGCTGGATGAAGTGACCTATAACTCATTTAGTCAAGCTAAACTAACCATGATATTTTTTTAACTATATTGTTAATTTGCAATTATTAAGTTCATCTTTAGGTATTTTATTTTAAATAATTCTTTGGCTTGGATGTGAAACCTTTATTAGCCCATTCGACTTTCATCAATACAAGATCCAGTAGTATTTCAGAAAAAAACCCAAATTTTGCCACCATTAATGCTCCGTTCATGATGAGAAACCTCTTTCTATATGGTTTATCGCGAAATACAGGACAGCAGTGTTGAAGTTGAGATCTTTTGTTTTTTTTTTCTCCAGGAAGGAATGTAATAACGAAGTACCATGGAATAAACATAACCGGTCGTATAAATTTGCAATTCCCAGTATGAGATATCGATTAGAAACAAATTTCCAGTATGAGATATTCATAAGAAGCTCCTAGGTCGATATTAGTCCATAATTTCCTATTTAAAATTCCTGATACCTTTGAGACATTCAATCCGCATATATTCACTAAAATCTTTTTGATGGCCTGTTTAGCTATGTTTTTTTTAAACGTGGAAATTATTTTATTTTGCGTTTAAGATGCAGTTTTAAACTTTAAGTTTGGAAGGCTGTATGTTATAACTTGGTTATAAGTTTCGTAATGTCGTCACGCCTGCATTATTTTTTATTGATATTGGCTTTTGGCTACTTATAATTAATTCAGTAGCTACCTACCAAAATTTTAGATTATACCTTATGATAAGCAATAAACTCATTTATAGATTTTATTATAAATTATGTACTGAATATTTTTATTAATTTTAGGACATTCACATGTTATAATTTTCGTTACCAACTAAATAAAACAGTTAGTTACCTAATAAATAAACAGTTTTATTTAAATATGTATTAATTTAAGATTACGTTCTCAATATAAAAATGTAATGCACCAGACCAGCATCAATTAAACGCTGGTCATCTATCCCAAGAAATACATAAACACACGTCATAAATGTTGTTAAAAAAAGCAAAGTGTAATTTATTAATTTTTTTTGTACTGTCAAACACAATTCCTTTGAACCACACGTAACATAACATAAACAATATAATAAATTACCCTCCTAATCTTTTACAATATCACCTTCTTTTTCTTCTCTCTTCAGGCTCAAACTGACCGGCCATAAATTACTTCACATATAATTAATATCCACTTCACTATTCACTTTGCACATACATATCATCAAATACCCTCTTAAAATTACGTGCATACAATAGTAGTGGGGAGTAGACCGCTTTATCCCTATAGTACGCTCTGGAGTTCCCGGCTGTGTCCTCCAATGTGCGATCCCTGCCTCCTTCTGCACCCTGACTTCTCCGCCTTGGCTGAAGATCCGTCGCCTGTCTCGAATTTGGTCCAATTCCGCCAGATGATTCCCCGACGTGTATTCAGCTTCCCACGGGCCAATTCCTAGACCTCAATGGCTTTTTCCTATATTATACCCCGACATGGGTTCCGCTCCGATCGGGAAGATTGTTGCACTCGAACTCCTTAGCCTTTTCTTATATCAGACCAACACCCGACGTGGGTTCTCCTCCGATCGGGAGTATTGTTGGGCTATCACCCTCGTCTCGCTCTCCGTTCCTCTTTATATAGTCAAACTCCCTCATTGTTTACGCTCGGCCCAAATTTAATTTCCCTGCGTAACTTGCCCCGACTTCAACAATAACCACGGTTACAATTCCTATTGTTGAGGACTGCAACTCGCGAATGCCCCGGATCACTACGCTCAATACTAAATTAGCCATTGTAGAGCCCGACGCCATTTTTCCCTATGACTCTGTATAAACTCTCCTAATAAAATTTAATATGGCGGCTCCTTTAATCCCATGCATGATATGGCTAGTAAATGACATGTTACAAAAGTAAGAGACAAAGAGCGTAATAATCCTTCTTGTGGGTGAGAAAGTGGAGCTCTCTAGGCTGCTTATATTAGATTGAAAAAAGTAACACAATTTTTTCTCTTCTTAAGAAAGAGGAAATACAGCAAAATGAGATACGTATGATTGTAAACAGGTTCTATTTCGGCTGGAGTAACTTACTACCTACTCACTTGTTTTTTTTATTTTAAAGAATAAAGATATGATAAAGGAATTCGACTCAAGGGCAATTAATGCTTGTAGACTCAGACGTGAAAGTGGCAGGTAGGTCAATTTTTATCTCATAATTTTCCTAGTGCCGTTAACAACCGTTTATATGGGAGCCAATTTGTGCATTGACGTTATTCTGTCGTGCCTTTTCATTGCTATTAGGTGCCATAAAATAAAATTACAAGTCATCCCTTGAAGTAAGCATCGTGAATAATAGAAATCTCTCCTTGAACAGTGTTTATGCCGCGTTTTTTCACGAAAACAGTTATTGTAATCATATTTTTGCATCCATGGTGAGACTGTAACTAAAAAAGATCCGAAATTTTCAATTTTTTGCAGTTTCTCCGATCAATCTCAGAATATGTTTTAACTACAGCATTTTCCATTCATTTTGTACCGATTTTGAAGCCTCATCACCATAAATATCCCTTTTATGCATTCAAAATCTCCCATATTTCTTTACATTTCGACGGTCGTTCATGCGTATTTGTGACGCCAGAAAACATCAATGTCTTTCATCTCTTTCGTGAAAGGAATCCGAGTCAATGGCATCTTTTTCCTCGGAGACCCCCTTAAACCTTTGCTCCTCCCCATCTTTGAGCACTCGGTTAAACATTCCCCTGCAGGCTCCCCCGACAGCCCACATCCGACTACCCCTAAGTTACCACGTCCTGCCCTCTTTGGCTCCAGCGGGACATTTGTTTTTTGTCCGTAACCCATAGAATTACAACTGCTTCCTATAGTGTATAGTATATTCCTATTGTGCGAAATGATGTAGTATTTTAAGGAGTTGGAAAAGAATTTGATGTGGAAGGAAACGGTTAATAGTTTGTTCATAGGGGGTTGCTGGAAGGTGGTATTAATTTTCTTTATACATATAGTTAGTCGGTGCCTACATTGCTATCATGCATGTAATATATTTGCTATTATCTGAAATATAGTTAAATATATTTTATATTGATCTTTACTGAAGCCAGGTTTAGTATTTCTATGAGTTATTGAATTGAATAAAAGAAACTAGGTTAAAAGTCCCGTTTTCCGTAAAACTGAAAATTTCTGTAACATCTTAGCGCGTTAACTATTAAGATTTTAGGCATTCATTGGTTGCGATCAATTTAGTTCACTTCTAGAGCTTTAGGCCTCGTAGCTTGATCATCCTTATGAAAAGTGATAAAATGTGTTAAAATATATTAAATAAACTTGTTTGTGGGACCTCTGACGAAAGTAGGTTTAGTGGTTATCACGAATGTTTGGAATTTAGTTTTTAACTTAAAACCTAAACTTTTCTTCAGCGTTAAGATATTTAATGATGCCTTGAGATTAAAGGTAGCAATGAGGGGAAAATTCAAGGTCGCGTCCTGCAGTAGTTTTGTTTGCTCCACTTTCGCCATTTCCACGCTTAGGCGTTGGGTACCGTCTTGAGAGGATGCCGTGGAAAGTTTGTTCAGACACAAGAGTTGTTTTTTCACCGACTCTCGGTTAGGAGTTTGGGTAAATATTTTTCTCTATTCCTATTTCCTTTGTTCGGTGTTTTTACTCGCAAATGCACTTAGACAATGTGGGCGGTTGACAAGGAAAGCAGACGACGCTAAGGACTGAAGGTGCCAACTCTCCTGCACTGCCGTGAAAAGTGCCACCTGGAACAATCTCGGAGAATTATTTCAGTCGAAGCAATGGCTTCAAGACCTTTTACAAATCAGAGCATTTACAAAACCTTTTGTTTTCTCAAATAAATTTAGATTTTTTCCTTCCACGAGCGCCTCGGATATTTTGGAGTAAAATAGAAGTATTTGACACAGTGGGAACTTTTTCCATATTTCTTCAACGATAGTTTTTAAATTATTTTTATTGGTATTCAGAAATTATTGTAAAATAACTTGTTAAACTTTTGTTTTTGTTTCGTAAATAATTCGAAATTTTCCCTTATCAGTTTTCCTGGACGACATGTAATTTTCTACTAAATAATTACGCTTATAAATGATAGTACAACCATTTCATTTGGGTTCAGCTACTTGCATCCATAATGCAGTGATTGGAATATAATAGGCTGACATTTATTCCGACTGTAAGCACTTGGAGCATTATGCTAATGAACTCAGTTGAATTCGGTAGAAGTGCAAAGGTAAATGGAAGAAAACTTGTCATGCAATAATATGCTGTGTATGTGTATTGCTGTAGAAGGACAAGCATTAGGCCGCGTGCACAGTTCTCGCTACCAAGAGCGACCATGAGCGTTGCGACTGCGAGCGACCGAATCAAACAATGGAAGAGCAATGTGTCTGTGTCTAGTGCGCGCGTTCCGAGGCGACTTGGGTCGCGGCGACCTGGAGCGTCTCTGAGCGATTGTTTGGTCGACCAAACGCGTTTGTTCGCGGTCGCTGGTCGCCCCTAGTCGCTTGCGAAATTCTTTGCGGACGCGATGGACTGTGATGCCGATTTCGGTTGTGAGGAACAGGATTCCACTTTGGGACCAGTAACATAAAAACTACCACATCAGGGATGAATCCCAGAATCTGTGGAAAGAAATTGCAGATGAAATGGGTGTGAAATAAGAGTATGCAACAGCTATTTTGCACTTATTTTAGTTTTAATTGTGATAGTTAAGAATTTTTTATCCTAAGTTTCCTATCAAAAGAAGAATAATAGTTTTTTTAATTAAATGGTATTAATTTATCGTGCTTGAGTTTGTCACTCACCTTTTTGAAATATTATAAACACGGTAATAAGGTAGATGTAGTTATTTTTGGGTGGTAGCATGAATGTAAAAACAGTCCTTTCATTATATCAATTCCTGCAGTATTTTTGAACGACTGTTTTTATACGTTTTCTACCGTCGAAAATAGGTCTTAATAGATATTTAATTCTTACAACACCCATATATTTCACACGATGTCCCTTTCCAGCCACTCATACCTTCCATCATTCTATCCTATCATTCTATCAGTTCTTCTCCTACCTCCACCTCACCTACCCAGCATTCTTCCCTCAATCACGTCTTTCAAAACACCATTCCCATAATTACCTTCCTCATTACCTTATACTTTCTGCCTTCTCCTAATTCACTCAATCGAATTTCTTTCCTCTCATGCCAACTCTAGTACTTCAGCGTTCATCCTCCCACTTCTCTTTCTTCATTCTTCTTCAACACCAATACCTTAAACGCGCCATATAGTGCCACACTCCATATACACTTTTTAACAGTGTTTTCTTGACTTCCCTGCGCCACTCACCCTGTCATTTGTTCACGCCTATGAGTAAAAGTTTCTTTTGCCAGTGTCATTCTCCTTCTGACTTCAATGCTCCTACACTTTACTTAGAACGACTGGAATATACAATTTTACTCCCCAATTTGTCACGTACTAAAGAGTAGAGGTTGTAACTAAGAATTAAGTAAGAAATGATTTGAAACTTTTTCCGTATTATCAAGCAAAATAAAGGCATACATTTCTCGTATTTTTTCTCCATAGGCCCGGGTTTGGGAGAAAAAAAATAGAACGTCATGATCATGCATATCCTATATAAGCCTGCCATAGGAAAGTCGCCATTGACGGAGTGCTTAATACAAGAGATAGTACATAAATTGCAGGTCACCCGTTCGATCCTTTTGCGGTTTATATTTTTTCTGTAGGTCATTGTATATAAAATATTATAATCTTCAATTTCCAACTCTTTCTTGTGCACACTTGCTTTTTATATTTTTATCGTTTAAATTACTGATTTAAAGCTAACGCAATGTTTCCTAGATTTTAGTTCAGAAATAAAATATTTTCCCAATCTTTTTTTTTACTCTGACGTTTATTATTTTTATATTTGATTATTGACATGTAAACCGGGCGATTGAATATTCAAATAAACTATGATTTTCAAGTATCTCCTGTTATCTGGGGCTTTATTCCTTGGATAAGGCAAAGTTCACACCTTACGGCTGTCTTTACCGAAAACCGCTAACAGTAACGCTCACCGCTTTTCAACTGAAAGAGTGCAGCCTTGTTTTCAATTTTCCTACTGGAGGGCAAGGCAGGTGGGAGAGGGACATATTTCAATGGCTTAAACCTAGTTGAGATTGAAACAATGAATAATACTAACAATTTACATTTGCGATATCACTTATTACAATACATAAAACGGATGGAACTACCGTGGAATTGTTGGCACTCATTAAATCATAATTGTTTACGGCATTATTAGTTGCACAGCCAACCTCTTCACAATGCACATGGAGCCACAGTAAATTTCAATTGGTAAAGACGAATAACAAAAAAAGAGGCTTTCGGGATAATCGTTTGAAAAGGTCTGCCCGAAAACTTCTGAAAGGCTCTGTGATATTACTGATAAACGGACTGAAAACAAAGGTGCACGCACTGTCATTATCTAGACGAAGTTGGGCATGGACAAAAATAGGAAAATTTATTTAGGTATTTTCTTATGACTGATGCAATCATAGACTAAATTTAATGAAAAGTATTAAGTATAACAAGGTAGTTCTCTCGAAACTTGTGTTCTTCTCTTAAATTGTGGTAAAGATGGTTAAACTCTTCATGTACTGTCCGTGGTTTGTTACGGCTTGTACTCCCTTGACACGTTAAAATTTTTAAATTAAGGGAAATAAAGTTAACGGTTTTGAGGAACAATTTTTCAGAATTGTGAATGCATGGTAAAAGAAAAACTTCATAAATTCCTCGCGAATAATTTAATTGGACCCAGGTTTCAAATTCCCTGTAATCATTTTCAAGGTTCTCAAGGCCTTGAAAATGACTGCAGGGTAATCAAAACATAGGTCTGATTAAATTATTCGTGAGGAATATACGAGTTTTTTCAGTGAATTCAGGGAACTATTCTCCAGTAGCAGCATACTGAGTCCACCATTGTCTCTTGGTCGCTGCGACCGCTATTCGCCTCTGGTAGCGCTTACTATACACGCACGAGCGCGGGCAACCGCATTGTCGCCGATCGCTCCCTCGGTCCCTCCAAGTCGCAACAGTCGCGTCGCTCAAGGTAGCGGCCACTGTGCACGCGGCCTTAGAAAATATTTACTTCCGTTTTCATATTCCTTTTCAACAACACTAAAAGAAGAGTTTGTGGTAATTAGTGAACCTTCCATCAAGGAAAGCTGCCACGCAAGCCAACAATAGATCCTGGCAATGCGAGAAGAAATTGAAGAATACGAAAAGATTTTGCGATATAGCGATATTTTGATTAATGACAGAGATCAGTTTTATGAGCACCTAGGGGGCAATATTCCGTCCATCAGATAGGTCGCTAAGTAGCGGAATCCTCCGTGTTCTTCAAGGAGTTAACTTCTTTACTCCAAGGAGTAAACCAACCACATTAAACTATTTGGGGATATTTATTGCCTCTTAATGGTATTTGGGAAGGAATTTTACTTGACTCAACACATGATCTTCAGAATTGTGATTTGATTTATAACACATTTTTAAGTTTTGATTAAAGGTTTCAATAGGTCTCTAAAATATGGGTCCATACTAAAACTATACCTATACATAAAAATGCGAAGAGACAAAATACCTCTAATTAATCTGCATTATTCCTGTTACTCATGTTGATGTATATGTACGCAATAGTGATTGAGGAGAAACCTGGCGTCGCCATTTGCCTGCTCTTAATGGAAGACGCCAAGGGGGCAACGGCTTAACGTCCCATCCGACGGATCGAATCTGGAATCCTTTTCTCAGCACACTCAGTTAGTGACGAGTTCATTAACAATGCCAAATATCGGCCACTGATCAGGCCAGGATCAAAACCCTGTCCCACCATATGAGTAGCCAGCACCCCAACAATTATATCAACTCTACCACGTTAATTAATTATCATGATGGCCTTAAGTCGGTTTTAAACAGCCAAAATTTTGTATGGCAGTGTAGTGGGGCAGTGGGATTTACTTCTTCTATGAAAAGAATCAGCACTGGGAAGAAATGGACTTCTTTCCTGTACCATATCTAGCGCTCTAGGGCCGTGCAGGAAGGCTGTACCTTGCAGAAGGAGGGGCATTTCTTCCCAAAAATGGCTCTAGAAGGGGAAGCGGCAGGATAAGGCTTGGGGACAGGAGTGGGGCGGATCAGAGGCATGAAAGGAAGCTAAGGGGTGAGCAGTTTCCAAAAAGGGAATTCGGATTCGACGAGGGGTCGAGTTGTTGTGGAGTTTTCCCATTCGTGGAATTCGCAAATATTCTTGTTCCTGCCGTCAGAAGGCGTTGGCGTTGCGTTTTAGCCCGTCCGACGCCGTTTCCAGCATGGGGGTGTGTGTGTGGAAAGGGAAGTTCTGCGTGTGGCGTCGCCTTTGATGTATTTTTTACCATTGTTTGCGGAGATTTTCTTTCGGCGTTGCCTCAGTGTGGGTGACTAAGCAGCGTTTGTTGTTGGGCTTCCTGCGAATTGATTTCGCGATTTTTGTTTGTTATTCCCCATTCTGCCCGTAAAGGCTTTTGTGCCGATATTTATGGCCCATTTCCGTTTCATTCATCCACGGAACGACCTGTTTTCTTTTGTCAAGCATTTGGGAATTTTTGTGAATAATTACTTCGGTTTGACCTTGGTATATTTTTGGCGTTCTTCTGCATTTCTTTCGGTTATTTACATTTTTGTGATTTTTGATTCTTTCTGTTTGAAAGTGCCTCTCTAACATTTATTTCAAAACGTAAATCATAATATCAAAGAGATATTTTTCCTGAATGATCATTTACGTAGCCCTTACACTAAGTAATTTTATCTGGTTACTGATCGTATAATCCTGAATATCGTATAAGTATTCATGGGTCTTTAACATCCAACCCAGTACAGAGTAGGACGATAAATTGCCAGGTTGATTGGACTTCCTTTGATTTGTGCGCCAGATATTTAGTTAAAAATTCATGTCATATCTTAGGTGGAATAAATATGTCATCGTAATCAATAATTTGGTTTTTAAGACAGATTCGGGTCAGTAAATGAAGTCACAATGAATATTTGCAAGGATACAAGATATATGGTACTCCAGTAAAGTTTGATTAGTAGCTACAATTGAGAAGAGACATTGAATTTAAGCTTTTAATATTTGGATGGGAATCGATTTTTCTCGCACTGCTCGTTGAATATTGTGGGATAATAAATGTGTTGCAAATACTGTAAAATCGCTTGTTTTTGCCGTAAGTCCGTGGCCGTAAATAATGCAAACATAATAGAAACTTCCAATTCCAATAAGAAAATGAGCAACTCCTACAGAGAAAAACGTTAATTGCTACCGTGTTTTTCAGCATCTTCAGACCTGAAACCTTAGAATTTCTTCGTAATACAAACATCTGTTGAAATGTAGTGGAAAAAATGATGGACGTAAAAGTTTGATTGCGCAAGAATTATTTTTTGTAAAGGATTCACCTGCAGTCTGACGAGTGCAGATTATGAACCACTACCACAGGTAATATGTATGTCACACATCCATCCGTGACTCTCTTTGTTATATAATAATTTCTATATTAACGGTTTTTCACCTTGTGGTACATTTGGGGCGTTTACTCGGAACCGAAATTGCAATTTTGCACACAAAATAGTTAGATGGAAACGAAAAATGAATTGTATTGAAAAAATTAATCTTCTAACCAGAGCCATTCACTCATAAATCAAAAAGTATAATAAGCAAAAGGTGACACCCACCGAAGAAGCTGCTTTGAGACTTACTATGTCATCAACCTCCCGTCTATTTCCTTTTAGGGAAAGGGAAGGGAGTGGAGGGGGGTTTCGGAGGGACTGCTGGCACAGACCCGGTCGTAACCACTTCTTCCGGCAGAGACAGCTGTGTGTCCCTCATTGTGATAAGGCTATTATCCGTTTCAAATATCTTTGCGACTGAGAGGCAGTCCTTAAATTCATGGGGGCGGGTGCGTTTCGGGAAGGTCCGGAGCCGTTCGAAAGTCTCCGCTGCCGGGGGGTGGGGAACGGCCTTCGAGAGGAGAGGAACGAGCTCAACGTTGCCAATGTCATCGTCCCAAACTACATGAGCCGTGATATCCGAGGGACGCACAGTGGGTAAGGCCAGGGTATGGTAGCAACATGGTATGGTAGCGGGTCATTATGGAAAAAAGTGGACCTAATGACTTGGTCGATTCACAGGTAGAGTGCAGAGAACATAAATGATACTTTGAGACACAGAATGGAATGCAAATTCCTTCAAAACAGGCAGGTAGTGGAATGAAAGCACCTGGATGATTCACCGGGGGAATTTTGAGAAAAACATACCTGAATGCTAAAAGGGGAATGTTATTACTCACGAAAACGGTAGCAGCAGGAGTAGGTTTAAAGTTGCAATAGGATAACGAATACAACCCTTTTTTCGATATTATTCAAGTCCTAAAATAGTTTTTTTTCCAAAGAAATTGTAACAAAAATGTTTATCAAGGGAAATCATTGGATGACCCATTTCTTTCTCCCGCTGAAAAAACCTTAGCACATATATTGTGTACTATTTTCTTCGCTTGGCTGTGGAGAAGAAGTTTCACCGTCTTCTGATCCATGATACCGTCAAAAACACCAAACAGCAAATAATTACTCCCGCGAATTGGGAATAAAACCAATGATGATTGGTTTCCGTAATGGGTATAATGCGGAAGGGGAATAATAGGAATACGGGGAATAACAGGAAAGGAATATGTGTTATGGTATAAAGGAAAAAGTGGGTAAGATAAAGGATTAAAGGGTTAATTGGTAAAGGGAGCTAGGAAATAACACCACGAAGCACCGATCAAAGGCAGCGGAGATTTGGCAACACAGCAAGCAGATTCACGAAGTTCACACTACGGAGGTCTGAGAGCGACTGAATTTTCGAGAAGCTAGGCCACGCCTACTGCATCCTAGTTCGCCCAGAGAAAGTCACGTGACGAGCGACTTTCACTTCGCTCACCCCCAAAAATTTAAGGCCTGCCTCTCAGTCGCAAAGATATTTGAAACGGATAATAGTGAGCTGCGCTGTCTCGGTTGTGATTGGACGAAGTGAATGACGTAATAGTCCTTTGAACGCCATTTTTTCCGAAAGGGTTAAAAACATAATTTCTTCGCCGCTTTTACCTAGTGAACTGATTTCAGCATTAAAAAACTGAAAAAAACGGTCTTTTAATTCTACAAACTCTATCAGATTAGGCTATAAAAATATGGAAAACAACCGCATTGATATTCACAAAAATTGCCATGCGAAAAAATTCACCTGGACCGGGAACTTTTTCGCATGGCAATTTATGTGAATTTCACCGCCGTTCACGCGGCAGGATAGAATTATCCTACATTAACCGCATTGTTAGCCTAGATAGTGATGGTGTTTCATTTTGGTATTGCTTGGTATTGCTTTTTAAGTTGTTGGTCCATAGATAACCGCATCTTTGTTCCATAGCTTGTTTAATGTAAAGTATATCATTAGGATGCAATTCATCCACTATTAATTTCATTCTATGATATTCTTTCGCTATTGATTTCCAGGTTTGAAAGTTTCTTCAGTTTGGTCGCAGCAACTCTTCTTGATTGTTAGTATGGACTACAGTGCTACACTTATTTCTAGTCTTCAATCTTTTGGTAGGGTTATGCTTCATTTTTTATTTTTTTCTATTTTCCACATGCTGCATGGTGTTTCATTTTGGTATTGCTTGAAATATGCCTTCTAATTAGATTCAAGCGGGAAGGTGTCCTCAAGGATTTGTTTATCTCCTTGAACGCTGATTCATTCATCAGCAAATTGGATCACGGATTGCCTCGGTCTTTTGTTTTTCATTTTGTACGCCGTGTAAGGCTTCCAAAGAAGATGATTTCTCCCAGTGGCCTTTTATCAAATTAATCGACCGTATACATTATCATTATTAAGCTTCTCCAGACGCTTTTCTCCCCCAAGGGATACTTCGGTTCAGAAATGTCCATTTTCCCATTCTCTATGAAAGTACTAAACCCCTTCTTATTCCATTCGCTATGTCACCCTTTTGCAAATTAATCTCAAACGCATGTAACCGATGTTGATCAACGTTTCGCCTCAATAAGAATTAACAATACCTACATATTGGATGACGATACTGAAGAACTGGTATCTGAAAAATAATATTGAATACATTTTCTTCCCGGAACAATTAATGTTCTATAATGTCCAAACGTATTGAGATGGTAGGCCTAGTTATTTCCATTGTAAATGGAAAAGTTCGGCTCAAAATTTGGCCTTCGAAAATAGCCGAATTTCTGCTTAAGAGTCAGATTTTGCAGTTTTTTGGTTGTTGGTCTTCCACATTGTGTAATCTGATTTCCTTTTTTTTTTTGGAGGTAGTTTAGGTTAACATTTCAGCTGTTACTTCCTTTACGTACACTTACGGATTTAAAAGCTAGAATAGCCAGCGGAACTGCAAATATTTGATATCAGATAGGCTTTATTTTTTTGTGGATTCCTATCCTAAGATCTTTCATATTGGAACCCTTTACAGCTAATGTTTGATACTCTTACATAACCTGTTTAAAATGATAAACATGTAGATCAGTTTATTTAGGCTTTTATAACTACTGAACACTATGAATTCAAAAGCAATATTTGTTTATAGTCGTGCTATAAATTATAACATATAATTTTTCTGCGTAATGTGTTACAAACAAGTTGTTGTTTGAGTGAAAATATTTTTTCCGTGTGAAACGTGAAAAAGTCTTGCGCGAATGAAAATTCCCATTTAAAAACAAAGCATTACCGCTGAGAAGACTGGTGACCCTTTCGTCAATTATTTGCATTTCTATGAGTCTTCCTACTTATAAGTCAGATAATTTTATTTCATTTTAATAGGATTTAGGAAAGGTTAAATTATTAATGCCTAGTGCTATTCCTATTTTTTTGTTTTTGCTCCACTCTTATTTATTATCATGAAATTCTGGCGTCCATTTAGTAAAGATAAATAATAAACTTTTCCCTTGCTTCCACCTAGGAGAATTATTACGTAGCTGTCACATGTCTCCTGAAAACCGAACATAGTGCCCTGAAAATGATCAATTAAGTAGCATTCTCATTCTCTAACCTTTTTCACTGACAACAAAATGAAAGGTTTAATATATATAACTTATTCTATTGCATTTTCTAAATGCAAAATGCAAAAGCCTTATGAGTATCAATTTTTATTTTTTGTTTCGTCCTAATCTTTGGGTAGATTGACTACATTTTGACGTTTCAAGTGAAGTTAAATTTTTTTGCAGCTGAACTTATCTGCCATCAATATCAAATCAAATGAAATGGCCTACCAAAATTGTGATATTTTTTATTCGCTGAATGTCTTGCATAATAGCGTAATCAGGGATTAAAAAAGCTTCAAATTAGACATAGTAGGGACGAATTGTTATCACTCCCTAGTATGTTTAGTGATGAATTTTAGTGTTATTTCCATTGGTCTCTGTGCCCTTCTCAACAGTCTTCTAAAATTACATTGACAATTTGGAACAGGTCCACTTAACTATGAATTGATGTGTAAAAGTACAAAGCTCTCTTATTTTGAAAAAACAAACTTAAAAGAAGAGAACCCAAAACTATTGATTTTATTTTTATAAGCGTGATTATGTACATCAGTGCCGGTATTTGAAGAATTAGTACCAAACCACTAAAATGTCTTATATTAATACTTAGTTATCAATTACAAAGTATGTCCGATTGCTTACCCAGAGATGTTACAAGAAAATTATTTGCCCGCTGAATTGTCATAGATAAAAAAATGACACAGGTAGTGAAAAGGAGGTACTTTAAAAATATTTTCCCGTTATAAAATGCAACATAATGAATTTGGTTAAAGTTGCCTTGCGGATCATCTATTAGAAAACTTTATAATAGGAAAATTATATTTCCCTGGTGGATTTGCGTTTCTATAAATACTTTAAAATTATAATTGGTTTTGCACGCAATAACATTGTCTTGTGGGTGCAAAGCTAATATATGCAGCAAGTGAACCCTTGCTTCTCAGCCAATCCATACCTAGCTTGCAGATGTGGTGATAACTTTCCGGATATCATTCGCATGCCAGTTTGACTTTGATGGAAATGTTATTTTCTGCCCTTCGAACTACGTTTCACGATTTACTGGAAAAAAGAACTGTCTCGCCTTAACCGCAAAATTTAATGCCTTTCTATCTTCCTCCCTGGCTACGTTGATGTGTTTTTTTTTATTTATCTCCTATACGGTGTAGGAGCCAACGATGACCGATCTCATTCATGGGCCTACGCCTCCAACAGTTCCGCAGAAATCGTCACCACTCAAATCAAATTGCAGTCATGCGCAAGGGTTTTGATGCGAAATCCGGCATGTCCTTTGATCTGAAACAAAAAAAAAACATCTCCCCAGGGAAGTTTTTGAAAAAGTCCACGGTTTCACAAAATGTCGTTCCGCGAGCTTTGGCTAAATGAAATTGCCAGGGCGTGCCAGCTTTCCCGGGAAAGCCCTTGTTCGAGCTTCACCCGAGGATTGGCTATATTTAAAAACAATTCCCGGCTTATTGCACTCGCTCGCATAACTGATTGAAATCAATTGAAAACGAGCCGTGGGTGGGCTCAGACTCTGTGAAAAGTTGTGCGTCACAGCCCATGGAAGGTCATTTCAATGCTGTTGGAGAGGATAAGGTATTTGTTTGGAGCGGTGGCAATCTGAATGCTCGCTAAAGCTGTGCGCAAATGTATGAGAGCACTGCAATATCTGCTCTCCAAAGAAGTTAACAATGTGAATTGCGTTATGCTTTGATTTCGCGGGCCGTCACAAATTCGTGGATAAACAAGCCAAGCAACATTTCATGAAGATTGAATTTTGCCGTGAAAAAATTTGGCAAATTTCACGAGACTATTACTTTTTACCGATTATTTGGCTTAGGTCAATAATTTTATTAAATTTTATTCCAGCAATATAGAAACCGCCAGCAAAAGACCCTCAGTATAACGCTCCGAAATGGTAGGGTATTACTGTTGATTTCCTTGGAGAATTTGGTCAATCTAACGGCTGCTTTTTATGATCTAAACTGTTTAAACCGCGCTTTATAAGTGAATTTTAAGAAAGGTTAGTGAATCCTAATATTGTTTTTTAACCAAGGTTAAAAGAGCATCCATATTTTACTAATTTTATTATGACAAGGGAATGCCCAGGATTTTGCTCATAGTATATTGATTGGAGTGATATCCCACGTAATTTTTTGGAGAATAGGCATCCGATGATAATATTTCACTAGGATACCTAATGAAAAAAATGACTGAATGCTGAGTTGAATGATTTTTATGCAAATTGGGAAATCTATGGTACATTTACGCTAATTTGCCATTTTAAATATTGTCATTAAATGTATCGTATTTCAAATAAAATTTTTATTGAAACGAAAAATAGATGACTTTACATCTCCGTCTTTTAAAGATCATTTAAAGATCATCGTTTATAGATTTAGTTTATAATTTTTTACTAGCCAAGTTGGTTGACTTGTATATATAAGAAATACTGAGCAACTCTCTTCAAAAAAAAGCTAATAGCCGTTAATGGAGAAGGATATTCATTTCACATTATTTTTATGATGCAAGACATGAGGCATAATTCACTCAGAAACATAAGTCCTGTCGAAGTACGAGCCGATAAATGTACGTGTAAACCTGTACCCCTAGGACTTACTTAGACTTGAATTTTATTAGTTAGTATGCAGTAAAACGTTACTACGTTGGATGGCTGTATATAGACTTTGTAAAAGTAGGTACCTATTAAATGTTTGAAATATTTTGTCTCCATGCATCCTAATGCTCCATTTTTTGCATCCGTTGGGATAAGGAAAAACATTTTCAAAGCAAAACAGTTACATTGTTCTTTATATCATCAATAATTGTAGCAAAATACTTATTTGATAATTTAGTGTGCACAATGCTGTTTTATTTCCCTCTCAAGTTGCTAAGCCTTGTACATCTAGTCAAGTAATATACGTATGAGTTTTCTAAAGCTTTTAAACGTCGCATTGTCCGTTTTGTGCTCAAGAGGATCGTTCGTTCTGCATTTCGCTGGAATAGTCTTACGTTACACTTCATATAATCGGCTCCCGCCCCACCAGTCTCTTTCTGTTCCCTATTTCCGTCACCATGATTCATTTATGTGCTTCGTTTTTCCTCCATAATCTCCTTATCTCGACAGCCAGCTCCTATCGCATCGTAGTTCTTTCCTCTTCCGCAGCCACATTTTTTATTCCATATTATCCTGCCTTATCTTCCACACTCATTAGATTTGATCGCTTTCGATATCTTTTTTTTGCAATCTGCTCCCCTGGGGCATTAACGAAAGTGAATCATTAATAATTACGGAATCAAATCTCTTTGCCCTACCACCATCAATCATTTTTCCCTAAGTCTTGGCTGCTATCTAAAACGTTCTGTTTCAATAACTCATGCGCCTTGAGTTTTTTATTGCGTTGGCTACTTTTCCATCATTCAATGCTCACAAATTCTGTCTTTAAATTGATATCACCGTTCTATCAAAGCTTAATTTCTTTTTCTAGATGTCCAATATAGTAGCGTGAATTTTCCTATTACACATTTTATTGTTTTTCTCTATCTTGCACTTTTCACCAGAATGCATTCCAACAAAGGACCTATTAAATGTTTCCTCTAAGATACATCATGTACAGAGATTCTGGATTAATGAACTTAATAACAGCATTTCTAGCGTATTATTCTAGTATTGCCTGCCCTGACTGTACATTTTAGAGCTTTATGAACTTCATTACAACATTTTTAGCGTAGTTTTCACATATTGCCTGTCGAGAAACATCGAATATTTCCATTTCATCTGGCGTCGCACTTTACGTCGGGGCTGTTCTCAACATTTGCTGCCGGGATTCCCTAACAACCATTATTCTCATCCCCGGAGTGCTTTGATACCCAAATACAATCCACTGAGGCATTGGCATTCCTAAATATTCCCTCTGAAATTTTCGTATCGAGCTCTGGAAAGTATAAAATGCCATGAAATTCAGTTTGCTCGCAGCCTGCCTGCATTTATTTAATAACTGCCTTAACAAATGCCGCCACCTGGCGATGGGAGCCCTACTGACGAATGTGAAAGTCAAATATGCAAATCAACTCTTCTTCCTTGCCTTTTAACGTGTTTTTTCTGTTATCCCTCTAACATTTGCTCCTCACTCATTCTTCTCTTTGCATCGCAGTTTTAGCACCCTTCCCATTTCCTATTTCAACCATTATTTTCTCTTTACGTACTCCTAGGCTCTTCTGATTCTCCCACTGACTACTCCCGCTCACTTACCTAGGCCCGCTTATCATAGTTTTATTTGCCAAAGCAAGGTAGGCGGAGCATTTTTCACTTTTATTATGTCCCTTCTCAATGTGGCATGAGACTCTGAATTCAATCGCATCGCATCTGTTCGCTTAAAGTTGCTTAACTTGCCTTTTATAGTGTTGGATGGGACGATTCTACACTATCAGGGCAAGGTTTGCTTTTCACACCAGTAAGTGATACCGGCAAGGAACAGAATACAAGTATTTTTACTTGTATTGTATTAATGCACATTGTTACACTGCTGCTATCAGGCGCATATGCTGTATTTAACTGGAGTTTTAATAGATTGATCCCGAGTAGTATAATAATTTTGTCCAGATAATGATAAATCGAGACATTTTGATAAATTTTCATGAAATACATTTGTTGCATGTTAACTGGCTCGTCTACACATATTTTGGCCACTATCGATCTGGAGCACTAACTAACGTTTAATTTATTAGTTTTTATTATAAGGTTTTTAATTAAATAATAATAAAGATATCTAAATAAATCTGCTCTTAATGTTATTATAGATGATTCGAAGCCTATATCCGTCTCAAATTTGAGTTAAATATATGAGTTTTATGCATCTGGCGCCGTAATGAAATGTTGTCATCGTCAGTGTGGTATATATTTCTGATTTAGATATTATTATTGGTGTTGAAAATGCGCAATTAAGTATTATCGTTCGCAGTACTGCTACATGGCTGAATGTGTTTTTATATAGTGGAAAGAGTTTTTGACTGGAATATTTAATCGAGGGTTTAAAAAAATGTCTAGGGATATAATGTGTGATAGGAGTGGATAGAAACACTAACTATCCGAAAAAGTAACGAAAAAAGGTGGAAAGCTACGGAATAGCTAGTGTGAATAGATTAAGAATGGGAAGATGGTCAAATAAAAAGATTTGCAGCGTGGTGATAAAAGAAAATTTCCATGTATCGCAGGCATGTTCTGGTATCTGTTGAACTTTAATGGAAGTAAAAATCCACAAAGATCCAAAATAGGACTAATGGTGGTTGCTAGTGGATGGCTTAGGGTTTATAGCCATTATATCTACGGTATGAATAATTACCTCTTTTCCCTAGAGAATTCCTGTTAATTACGAATTTTAATCTTATTCTCAGTTCCAAGTTCGTCTTTTTTTAAATAAAAATCTCCAAGTGTTGATAGCGTACAATGCTTCACGTTTGCCATCTCTTCCAATTTTTAATGGCGCAGAGGGAGGTCGAGAGAGAGAAAGACTTCACCAATTTTTTGTGTTCAGAAATATTTGCGCCTACTATTTTGACCCTTTTTAGACATGTATTTTTTAGCCCTAAAATTTCCCCTTCTTTTAGTTCACCTTCTTTCTGGGCAACAATGACGTGCGAAATCAGTCGGTAACAGAAATAGAAATCATTTGCTTCTTTGAAATCCGTAACGTTTTGGTCTCTAACTCACATTTGATCTTTTGTTTCAACCAAGTTCAAAGAAGAACTTGGTCTAAGGATGCGAAATCACTCATTACACGCGTTTGTCTCTCTTCGGCTCCTATTAACTTCATTTCTACCTCAATTCTATGAGGAATAGCATGATTAGAAAATATGATTGACTTTAATTATAGGATTTATTGAAAGATACGGGGAAACAGTCAGCTTTCTCATCTTGGTAGATCAGACATCCAGCAAGCTGTAGCTAGGGAGTGTCGTAAGGGTCATTTACCAGCAAGAATTAACTATTTATGTTTTTCCTGAGATATAGGAATGGTTGTAAGGAATAAAGGATGCTAAATATAGAGCTAAACGGGGTTGGCCAATTCAATGACTTCACTTCAATGCTTCTCTTAAATTGGATGATTTGATGTGAAGTATCCTATATTTTGGTTAAACAAGTCCAACGAGAAATCTACGATGATCGCACAATGCAATTGACCATTCTGCTGGTGACAGCCGTTATAATATCTCAGGAACGCTAACACATCTACATATGCTGTGTTCCTTAGAATTCATCTCAAGGGGGTAAAACCAAGCATTCAAAATTGTAGTCCACACCTAGGTAATATGTAACTATGTATTAGTTAATAGACAGTGTATGACACTATTACTGTTTATATGGTACCATGCTACTAAAATGTTGAAACTCGATAGCAATGCCGAGTCGGAACACCTGCAGAAGATTCGTGCAGCTAAATTATTAGTGTTGATTTATTAATACATTACGTTATATACCAGGTATTGGTAATGGTATACCAAGACATGTAATAGCGAGCATTACCATCAGCTTTACTACCTGAGCATCAGGTTGGTAACTGATGAACGCCTACTACATACTTATTTCTAAATCTTTCGCTCTAGGTTGCACTAACTCCGTACTACGCATGCAATGATCTTTGAACTAAAATTTACTAAATTTACCGCAGATGTAAGCACGTACTCTTCCCTCAACACTCAGTCTATTCCTATTCTGTCCAGACTTTTATTTCAACCTCTTCATCCTTGTTTCTCCACTTTCTGTTCCTTTTCTAATACAGTCTCCAGCCCCCTTGTTTATTTTGGTTTGTCTTTTACTCATTGTAGATGATATTCCACGCTCACTCTCACCCTAATGAGTTGAGGAAGCAGCACGTGGAATGTATAATGGATATCTTGATAAAATATCGCTTTCAAAGGTTCTTCAACAATAATGGCTCAAGAAATATTCTTTGAGTTACATTTTATGGGAAAATAAAAATTTAGATGCTTGCGAATTTTTTTAATTCACAGTGTTTGCTATCGGTTTTAGTAGCTAAAAAAATTATCGTAAGATTAATGCGTATTACGTGGAGTAAAGTAGCGTAAAGCAGAAAATTAACATTCAGAAAAGTTGATTACCTTAAATTTTATGACTGGAGGAAAGGAGAGAATTGTTTTTTTTTTTGTTATGACTCGTATGGATGTTTACCGCCATCATGAAGTACTTGATGGTTATAGAGTCAGTTGCATCATTTAATTGAAGTCATACATTTTTTCTCGTGATATAAGGCCGGAATTACAAGCACGTCGCCTCAACGTCATTATAACTATTATTTCATAATGTTGATGGATCATATTTTACTTACTCTTGTTAAAATTGATCATATTTTCCTCTAAGAAAATATGAACGGATGATTTCTTAGTTTTTATGAGTGTTATTACACGTTTATCAAAATGACCTGAAATAATTATCTTTTCCTCAGAAATTATTACTTTCCTTATCACTAGCATTGTAATCTTACCTATTCCTTTCGACCTTTTGCAAAAAGTTGAAAACTTAATTCTCCATATATCTTTAAACATATTGGTCATACATTTTTAAATATTAACTAGTTAGGAAATGCTCATAAAAATGTTAATTTTTTTTCATTGCCTAAAACTGTTTCTGGTTTTTTTTTAACCCTATCGTTGCATTTTCTTCTTAGGGCATGCGGAATATAAATTATTTTAGGTAAATAATGTTTATTTGCATGATAGTACATCGTTTCTTTACTCGGCTTTTAGGCTTGTGTCCACATTTGAAAACATTTTTCACCCATCCTCTTGCTTGCGAGTATTTCACACTTTTAGCCCCACACGACGGGTACTTGCGCCTCTTACGTAATTTTTCCGCAATAAGCCTCCCACACAATCACGGCATCCTTCACACAGGCTTCTGCCATACTCTCTCTCTCTCCCTCACACACACATACATCTACTTCCTGGAAGCCAGCCTATACCTATATCCCGTGCGTACTTCGAAATTCCCTCAGCCGTCCTCCCTTGCCTCACTCCCGTTGTAATTGGTCCGACAATCGAATTATGTTCTACGGCAATCACAGCAGCACGGCCCCGTCTCCTTCGCAAACGAAATTTCACGCTTCGCCTTCTCCCGCCCGTCGCCTCTCCCTTCTTTCCGCGCGGCCCTCCATCTTCGCTTCCATACCACCCACGGAGCTGGAAGAGCGGCCCCTGGAGTCCATTTCTCTTGCCACCCCCCTTTGCCACCGACGCCACTCCCGAAGCGGAATCTCTTGGGGTCTCTCTCGAATCGTGTCGGCAGTGGAAGCGTGGGCCGGATACTCCCCCTCCTCACCTCCCCCTGAAGAGATTTTTTTCCCAGGCTCCTCAAGCTCAGGGGACGTAATGACCCCCACCCCCTCACTGCCTTTTTTTTTAACTCGGCTGAAGATCGCCACATGCCCGGATGCGAGAGCACATACTGAGACAAGAATCGCGCTCCACTCTCGGCCCATATACGCCACCGCACCGTACACCATCTCGTCCACCACCCTTTACTGCCCCTCCCCCTTCCATTTCCACCCCCTAGCTCCCTTCTCACCCCCGCCTCTCTTCCCAAAGCCCACCTACAAGGCTTTCCTCTCCATAAAAAGAACTCCATTCGCCCCCGTTCTCCTTTTAGGCACGCCCGGCCAATGTCGTGCTCACCAAGTCCGTTGTCACCGTCTTATTTTTTCGTCTTTGTCTCGCCCTAGAATATCTCCTCCTTCCTTCTCTCTTCATTCCTCACGGATTCGCCATTATTCTAGAGCTCCCTCACCTTTGGCGACCAAGGTTGAGGGGGCACTCATACGCCGCCCTCCTAGGGATGTTGACTGTGATTTGGTGAAAGAATTAGTGATCAGCTTTCGTATGATGCTCGAGAGCCGAGATTTAATTTCCTTTTAAGTCATGAATCATCATTATCATCCTCTTCCGGGAGAGAATTTAGATGAAAGCTTATGTTAAAAAGCGAAATGTTACCTATTTTCAGTCAAGGTAGTGATGTCAAATTAAACATTAACATGTACAATAACAAATAATATTAGGTAAATTTCCAAAAGTTATCTTATTCATGAACATAATATTTTCATTTGGCAAAAATTCAATACTAAAACTGGAACTCATGTTTATAAAACGTATTCATTATGTAACGTTTTTCGTAGTTCTCAGCCCAAAAATAGATGTCACAAAATAATGCAAAAATATCTCTCTTAACTCCTTTGAACTGTAAGTAGATAGCGAAAATAAGTGCCTGAGTGACAGGTGAGCAATGTAAGCTTATTTTCTTTTTTGCAGGATGTGTAAGAATTTTTCGTAACAAAATAGTGCATGACATATAACAATGAAAGGAAAAAATAATGTACTGTGACATAAATTTCAATTCTGCGTTTTTAACGAAACGCATTGCTTGCAGGATTTATTTTATCACGTTTAAGATCATTAAAAGAGGTGATAGCTGGCAAAAAGAGGCGATAAACATTGTAGAGAATGGCTTGTTATTACGGATTGGTGGTAGTAAAACTTTTAATGGGGAACTATTTGTCTAACGTACCTCAATGCTCAGAGATATATAGCCAAGCAGTATCTTTCAGGTCATAAAGAATGCGCTAATTATGACAGAAGTATAAAGAATGAAATTGGCTTTGATTTACTTTGTTGGCCTAGCATAAACATTCAGTATTAAAAATTTCCTTGTAGTACTTGTCGATTCCAGCAGGATTCCCTTTCTGCATAAAATATGTCAACGCTTAGACACCTTAAAGCATTTTTAAATGTTCTTTAAAATACAGCTACGTTTTAACTAACTTTGTTTATTCAAGCCGAAAGTTAGATAAAAAGGAAGTACCTACCGCAAGTATGCGTAAACGATTGGCTATTCTGATGATTTTTTTATTTATTTTTTATTCAGGTTGCATATTACGAAATTGAAACTATGTAATTAACTCACGAGTGCACACTACGTTTCTTACTCCTTCCTTTTGTCGTTCTTAAACAAAATACCATGCTTAACCGTTGTACATTGGTAAACTGAGAACATTATTATTTCTCGAAGTGTATGCTTTCCTTGTTATCTACATCACTAAGTTAAAGCTTTGAAATAGCTGAGTAGGGCAGAAAAGCCGTACCTACGTTGGATGCGCTTGTCACTAAAACCTTTGATTGTTATATAATATCTTAAAATTTCTGGTTACATTATTTTTTTCCAATCTCATTGCTTTGGGGTAGATATTGATTCCTTGTAGCCATAGCAGAAAAAGACAATTGGTGCTTGTCGAAAATGAAATTTTTGAAAAAAAATCCCCTGAAGTAATTAGTTTTACGCTTACAAATAATCGGCCAAAAAGATAATTCGTCTTTTTTTTTGGTAGGTTTAATTCACCAACCTCATATTAACACTCCTCTATGTAACTTGTCAAGAAAAACAGCAATTTTCGTACTATTTTAGCGTTACCCATCCCCATTCCCCAGCCATTGATTGGGGAATGGCTTCATGTTACTAGAAGAGAGGGCGGCCTTTTCCCAATTAATTCCATGGCTCGGCTTGCTCGGTTCGTGAAATGTGTCATTTCATCAGCTAAACTCCTGGCGAAAAAAAGTGAAAAAAGTAGATGACATCGTTTTGGAGGCAAAAGGACAAATTCACCTTGCTTCCTCACTCCATGTTTCAGCAACTAAGTATTCTAAGCCTTTTTCAAGTCCCTAGTGTGTAGGCGATCCTTGAGTCATTTAATTTCTGCGTGAGCCCTTCAGGGCTTGTGACTAGGAAGAGTAAGACCTCTTCGGTCAGCTATTAAAGCCCATTTCACAAGAGGGTGTTAAATTGAGCCTTCCCAGGGAAATAGTCGCTTCTCATTCATTTCGACTTTATCTTTATTCTCCGGTCTCCTTACCTCTTCCTGTCCTCTCACCCTTACCTCATCCTCTCCACAGAATGGATGCCTCTTCCCACACTGTTCCGATGGTTTGGCTTGCTTCTTTTTTTTATACTCTCGAGCGCCGCGTAGCCCTCAAGATGCGAAGATGCCGGCCGACCTCTTATCGCTCCGACTCTCTGGCAGTGGGGAGAGGAAGGAGTGATCCGCCTTGAAAACGGTTGTTTGTCGCCTCATTGCTGGAAGGGAGAAGAGCCTCAAAAGCTTGGTCGAAAGGAAAGAGACCTCACTTCCGGGAAAAATTAGGGCCATTACCCTCATCCTTGTTATCTGTCGGACCAGTCGCTAAACACCAATGGACCGAGGAACATAAAGTGCGAATTGTTGAGGCAACGTCCATGAACTCGTAGTCTTGGGACGCTTCCTCGAAAATATCGGTGAATATTACAACGCATCCGATATTTAAGCAAAAAATAATAATGTAATCTGTTAGGAACAGGTACCTCCGTACGACATCGCTGTCTTCAGGTCCACTCTTTACAATGAGAGACTGTGTCACTATTCAGGTCAATTGCATGACGGCCTTTAATATGATCACAGATAAAATGCAAAAATACTAACATCCAAAAATAGCTGTACCGAATAAAATCAAAGTACCCCGGCGTAGCTCTGTGCCAATTTAGAATTGTGACAAAATACCATATATCCATCTACATAATACCCTGCAAGCCACCACAAAGGTGTGTGGCAGGGGGTGATTTCTCACCAAAAATGCACTACATATCATGATGATACCCTACCTGATGATGCCCTAGCGGGTGAAACCGGTCGTGTCGTTATTAAAAAGTTTTCATGTGGAAATACAGAGTGTTTTCTTCTTTATGAAAAATCAATTTCCACCAAGTTACCTCCGATACTGTCAATTTTACTACACATCATGCATAAAAAAGGAATAGTATTAATATACTGGTCAGAACTCCACTATTTAAAAAAGATAAGAATTGCAAAGCAAACATGCAAAAACATTCTGTTAGTAGGGTTAGCTTTAAGTACTCATACCAACATGCAGCTACCAATGCTATCCATTGCTACTCTCCGATTGGTCATATTTACCGTTATTCGTATCTCTAACTGTACGAGGGAAAAAGGACATTTTGAATCTATCAGTTTGGCAATCAATTTCTCTAATTTTATGATTATGGTCCAGTCTGCCACATAACGACGGTGTCAAAGTGGCAGTTTTGTTACAGCACCAATAATATGGTCAAGAAGTTTAATAATAGCAAGCAATTTACTACTCATTCCAGAAAGTTCACCTCAAAGCAAGAACATGTTATTCCTGCGTAATAGCAATTGTTACCAATTGAGGTAACATACTCGCATAGTTCCAGGGTGATGTTAGTCGTTGTTCCTGTTATAGATTTTATTTTGTTCTGTCAATTTATTGACATTCAATCTCATTTTATCTACACACCTTAATTCCAGTTAATGTGTATTCATATATCTCGTAGAAATTTTTATTACAATTAAGGTATTATAATATGTTTTTTTAACTTTTCTGCCACTGATTTCTTACAATTCAGATTCGTGTCATTGAACTTCTTATAGTTGGTTCCAATTTCAAATTTATAACAACTTCACTCAGACTTAATTTATTTCAGTTGAGTCAGAAGCTATTCCTAAATGATAATTTTAAGTTTAAGGATTTATGAAAAAATTTAAGCTAAAAATAGTCACATCAGCCCTGCTCTCGGTGGTATTTGAACTCACGACCTTTGGGTTGCCAGCTCGACAGCATGACAACTGCAGCCGGTATCTTCCAATTCATTTTCTTTAAGTCAACATGTTTTATTTTTAATATTAACCATTTGTTTAACATTATTGTCACAATGCTTATGCAGTGCATGCAGGGTGTGCCGTAACAGTTTTTTCTAATAAATTCCGAAAAGCATTAATATCACGATTTTGTACAAATGGACATTTATGAATTAACTCTACTGTAATGCATGCAGTGATATTATTGAGAACTCAAAAATCTGCTCAAGAAGCCGCATCTTTGCGGGAAATGTACATACCAAAGAATTTCTTTCCGAATAAGGCTCGTGGCCGCTTACCAAGCGGCTGAGTCCAAATAAGAAATATTTGGGACAAGCCGACGAGCGAAAGCGCGATAGCGACAACTACATTTGAGGAGGAAATTGAGTGAAGGAATTGGATGGAAGGGACGGAGATAGAAGTGAAGGGGAGGTAGCGGGTGCTAGGAAGGAAGAAAGAAGGGCAAATGAGATAAGAGGAAGGGCGGTTGGCACTTCGCAAAGACGCCCTCCCGTGCTGCTCGTTCGGCCCCATCGGTTGGTGCCTCTTCCCCTCTGGTCCTTTTTTTGCGACCTGGCCCCATAGGCCCCAGGCAAGAAATGATTTTCTGATATGACGCATCGGATGGGTGGCCGTATTGGGAAGCTGCAAAACGAAACATGTGAAGGCAACACTCGATAAAGAAATCTAGCTGTATTTCTCGTTTGATTCAGAACTAGATGTAACTCAAGAATTAAAAAAAAATGCTCCCAGGTTTGATATCCTTTGCTGTTTTGACGTGCGAGCCTATCTACACCTACGCAATACTCTGGGAGCCACCACGAGGGTATGTGGCAGGGGGTAAAGATCACCAAACAGCCACTATTGGCTTTCAACTAGGATACTACATGGAAACATACAAGATAATAGGGTCACATGCAGCTAGATTGTTAGTATATGCATAATAAGACATAATTGGTTGCTAATACACGCATCATGCACTACAGAGTACTCTTATAATATGTCATCTACTTATAAACAAATCAGATTCAGGTGAGATGTGGTGGAAACGTTCCATATTAATAGAAATATATTGCAATTTCCACAAGTAAAAATTTACTCCAACTAGTTTCGATGCTACTACATCATTGTCAAGTCAACTTGAGTGGTGTAGTAGCATCAAAACTAGTCGGAATACATTTTTACCTGTGGAAAATTGCAATATCTTTCAATTAATACTACACATATTTGTCCCTTTGCTATGCTAAATCCAAGCCTAAGCCTTCTGAATGCGTTTTAAAGAGATGCTTTTTAAAGTATCCACGATATATTCAGTATCCAAACAGATCCCCCATGCCACACACACCCTCGTGGTGGCTTGCAAGGTTTCGCGTAGATGTATATGAGAATGTATATTTGTACCTTTCCTCTAGCTACACGTGCATGATGGGTATAAAACCAAAACGAATCTCTGGTATATTAGTATCATGTCCACTCTTGCATACACGCAGTCCATGTTTCGCGATCGTTAATCCTCAGCTTCACTCAGGTGGCACGCAAGGTATTTCAGAGATGTGTGTAATCATACATTGAAATTAAGCAGTGAAATCATTTTAATACCCTGAAATACTTCTTAATCAATATTGTAAACGTCATAGAATCTTCTAGACATGTATACATTTTTAAATTCCTGATTGAGTATTATTCTTAGCGTTTGGCATTGATATGTAAATATGTAGAAATATTACCAAATACTTTCCAGGAGAATTTCGTGGTATTTATTTTTAAAAAGTATTTGCGTCTCTCTTTAAACAGTTGCGAAGTGGTATGAATTTTTAAATAAAAGCTTCAGTGTAGGATATTTCAAGCCTGCCGCGTGAAGGGCAGTGAAAATCAAATTAATTATCATGAGAAAAAACTTCATTCATTCGATTGAGAGAACTTTTATTTCAACCGCTTCCATATACTCTGCCGATATCAAAGCTAAAAGGGAGTGAGGATGAAAAAATCTTGCTCCTGCGGAAGCCAAAGTCAGCTCACATTTTTGCATAGGATCTCAGGATCTAAGAGCCTGTTTATATCCATAAGTCTGCAAGCTACTACCACATTCGTTTTTAGCAACGTATGAATGAATTGATATTGACGTGCGCATACGGCAATATTTAACTTATAACTCAATTAGTGATTGCTTTAATTTTCATACGACACAGAAATTACGTAACTTCATATCTTTCACATGCAACATATTTAAGTAAAAGTACACATATACATTCATTATTTATTTGCCACGTCATTAGACTCATGTGATTACATGTTTGGTATTTACCGGAAATAGCATTTATACTAATGGGTTACTCATATGAATGAATAGTTTCGTGCAAAAAAGTATGGAATTGATAAGTAGCTTTTTCAAATTTTGAACGTAGAAATAGCATTCATGATAGAGAAATGCCACGTTTTCATAGTTGGCATTGATTACAAGTTAACGTTGATTTGAAAAAAAAACGTTGATGCTATTAAAATAAGTACGCCGCTGATGTTTAACGCCTGTATCAATCATAATTAAGGCCAAAATACATATATGTAGGTCTTCTGGTCATCCTTATCTCATCGTGAAAGGTGCACCGCCAAACAATTATTTTGCAAGTATTTCAAACGATAGGATTCATGACTTCAAGTGATAAGAGTTTCAGCAGTGAAAAGAGCTCACCGTTTTGTTTACAGCCATTGAACTAGGTAGCAGCAGTACTTTCTTTCGTGAATACAAAGGACTGACCGATACTCTATCTATATTTTAGAATCCTTCCTCGTTGTCATAGCCTTTGGTGACCATCGCGCTGGTGGTTGTGGGGTCAGGCGTGGGACCAAGTTCATGGGGACCGAGTTGGATCGAGATGGGGATGCTGCGCTCGTGTGTGATTGAAAGAAGAAGGTTGAAGGTGTCCGGCCGGGAAGCTGAGGGAGGGGGCGCGTGAGGCCCCCTTTTTCCCCTCGCTCCTCCGTCCCCCATCCGTGAGGCGGAATGACCGCCGCGGTGGCGTGGGCGAGTGACCCCCTTGAATAGCAGCGTCCCCTCTCGGAGCAAGCGGCCCCGAGTGGATGGATGGGAAAAGGAGATGCAGGGGGAAACCTTCGGTGGACGCCCCTGATTGGACGTCTTCCCTACTTGCGAGGGATTTCCTATTTTTTTTCTCTTTTTGTAAAGAGGAAGGGAGAATGGGAGCTTCTTCGTCCAGCAGGGAGGGGTAGCGTGAATAATTCCCTTTTTTACGACAGTTCCCGTCTTCCACTCCCTCACCCTCCTCTCCGATCTTTAAGCGAGCCTGTCCCCCACTCCTCGAGAAGGATGGCGTCCCTTAATTTTTTTTTCCCATTCCCCCACCCCATCTCTTCTCTCCATCTTGCCGCACCCTTCCCATTTCCTTATTCATTGGGCAGCCAGTTATTAACTGAAATGCATGTAAATTTTAGTAGGGGATCCTGGAGGCTTATGAGTGGTTGTTTAATTTATTAGGCTCAGGTCCAAAAAGGAACGAGATGCTAAGAAGGTTGACTGGGTTTTCCTAGTTTTTTTTTGCAAAAAAATGGAAGTTTTTTTAAATTCCTAATTCTGCACATTTTCCTTTTACACATGAGCCGAAGGTGACGTTGAATAGTAATTTTTCCTCTTGTTAATTTCCTTTGTGATACTGGCACCTCTTCAAGCGTTCATAGAATTGGGTATACATGCGATTTCTCTGTGCATTGGTAGTCAAAAGCATCTATGGAAATTGTGGGGCAAGTTTTAATCACCACACTTTGATCGGTGTCCTTACTTTCGCGTTCGGCGATGTGAAGACTTTTGCGGGGAAGTATACATATTATGTCGTCGTCGCATACAAACCTCGCTCAATTTATTCGGTAATCTCAAATTCTCTCACTTCGAGAGGGTTTCCAAATTTAAATTAATGAGCTATAGGGGAGGTTAGACAGAGATTTTTAATGGCTATCCTTAGATACTTACAATAATATCATCACTTCCATTCCATTCATAATTCTGTTAGCACGCTTATCTCACAGCACACGTACCAACTCTAAAAGTGATGTAATTGTTATTTAGAGTTTTCTATTCCTATTTCCCATGTCGCGGGAAATCGCCCTTATTTTATAGAATAAAGGCACCCTAAAATGATATGATTTTGCTGAGATTTCGTTGAAAACGGTGTCAGTCGTATATAATCAAACTATTTAAACTCTTTTTTAAAGAAAACATTAATTGATAAGAATTAACGAGCAAATAATCCAAAGGTTGAATAGATATTTTGGGTAATCTAACTGCTGAAGTTATATAGAATTCTCTCCCATACATTAGTACGAAAACCAATGCTACGGAAAACATTACTCATACGCCAGATCGGATGCAAAACCATCTCGGTTGCGTTAACGCCCTGGATAATTAAAATACCATCAGTAGAATTCTTTGACATTACGCTAAATGTGTAATCGCAAATCCATCTTGTAAATGTAACAAAATTTCTAAATTTTTCTAGGAAAAACAAAATTCTACGTTAAACTACAATAGATATTTATACAAAAGCGGCCCTTATTCCAAAGGACTAAAGTTTATCTTTTAGGAAATACTTCTGATTTCTGTAGCAGGTAATTTAAGCGAGGCTCATCCTGCATCATCTTCTACATTACCAATATTATTTTTGCACTAATCTCTGAAATGCCTTGATTAAATTTAGGCATCCAGAAAAATCTGGGAACAATACACATGTCTGTGAAATTAATATAAAATATTGGTTGTTCCTCTCCGAACAATTATAGTAAAAATCTTACTTACTTACTTTTTAAATTAAGGTTATGGTGATTATATTTAACCTTTTACATTTCATGAAAAGCTCTAAAGGAGATTGATCTTCAAGGTGAAGAATACCGTGCATTTTCGAATCAGCAACGGTTTCTCGGTCTATCAATGTTGAACACAAATCTCACTGTTTGAAGATGAACTTAGGCCCGTGCTTATAGCTCAAAGATTCAGCGAAGAGATTTATTTTCCTACATTAGGTAGTAAATGTTAAATTTTAGTTCTAAGGGAAGAAGTGATCACAAAAAAATTTTTTAGGAATCTTTTTTCTCAAAAATGCATCAAAGGTGATGTGCTACCGCTGTATTAGACATATTACGATCACCTCAGCCGTAATCGCATCATCATGTGCAGTTGCCACCGTCCTGCTTTTCAAAATATCTCTCAGTCAGTAAAGAAATCCCCCTTCTTTGTTCATCTACATCTATGCAATACTGTGTAAGCCACCATGAGGGTGTGTGGCAGGGGGTTAAGATCAACAAGTGTGCACTATTGACTTCCAACTAGGCTACTACATGGAAACATGCAGGACAATGGGGTCACATGCAGCTACATGAATGTTATCTACATAACAAGAAAGGGATAAGTTTTTAACACATGCATCATGTACTAGAGACTACTCTAACATTATTTCACCTACCTATCCATTTGCTATGCTGCCTATTGTGTTATCATATTGTACGGGTGAAAAATGACATTTTGAACCCACCGGTGAGATTCCCTTGGTAAGACCCTTCATCAGGACGAGGCAAATGTGAGGAAAAAGGATGTCTGATGTGAATTTTGCTATTTTTATAATGTCCCCTCGACACAGAAGCCTTGATCCATTCCACTCGCAGACCTCGTACTGGACGCGAATGACACAAAACCCTCTCTCTCATTCCCCTCTCCCCACCGCCACTCCAATTCCCTTCACACTCCTACCACCCTTACCTCACTCACAGGTCCACACCCCCCGTTGGCGCTTGCGAGAGTTGGATGGATCCAGAACGGACCCCTGGGGTACGCGGGACTGTCCATCCCTCCTCATCCCAAACATGAGACACGTGGAGAGAGAGAGAGGGAGGGACTCTTTTGATAAAGCTCGACGGCTTGATGTGAAAAAAATATATTCTCTGGAGGTATTCCCCTATTTCCCCTTTCATGCGGAGGCGTGGTCCAGGGGCACGAGAATTTCGGAGGATGGGTAAAGGGTGCTGTCTTCTTGGTTACGTGCGATAACCTGAGGAGCCGTTTGGATGTGGAGGGAAGGGACAGAAATTGCCACGCCATGTAGGTAGGAGGGGCTTCATTATCTCGTCGGAGATCATACAGGAGCAATCCATCTATAGACCCTTTTCCCTGCCATCATTCCTACCTCCGCCTTCATACGAGGGTTAGCCATTCGTCCCGGCCTGTTCATGCGCTATTCATATTGAAACAGCTATCTTTTACGAAACCGATAAAAATATCTTTTTTTGAAATGTAAGTCTTTTTTATCCTTACAATCATGAATGCTCAAAACTTTCGTTGATGAGTCTCATACGTCTTGCAAAAGTGAGTCAATCCTTACTTTTTTACGCTATTCAGATAAATTTACTCTAAACATAAGTAATTAAAGAGAAAACAAGAATCATTTCAGAACCTATTCTGAATTAATAATTAACACTGTCTTAGTTAATTCTGTATTTGATATAGTTCTAATAGTAATTTAAAAAAATAACGTTTTAAGGAAGTGATTTTAGTTTAGGCATAAATAAAATATAATAAATCAAGTACCTACCTTTTTTTAAACCTAATGGGAACAAAAATTTATGCTACGTTGACAAACCGTTTTGAAAAAAGACCAATACACGACTCAATAATTAGTTCCCATGGGTGCTCTACAGTATTTTTCGAAAAATAACATTGTAGTGACTTTAAATATATGACGTTTTAAACAATTGGAGCACTATCTTTGCTGGAAATTAGGGAGGTTAAGGTGTTCCTAAATTCTAAGCAATTTATGATGGGAGGTATTTGAAGCACACTCAGATAACTAATCCTGTTTTATTTTCTGTAATATACCTGTTGAAATTTCTGCTCAGCTCCGAGAAACGTAACCAAAATGGGATTTGTTCTATTCTCATTATAGTGTGAGAATACAACAGCTGAATAATTATGTCATAAAATGTGTAAGAACGGCTTATCTATGAATAGAAAAATATTTAATTTTAATTTTTAGCGTCATCAAGACGTTGGTAGTGAATGTGAAAAAGAATGTTTTTCTTTGGGAAAATGTGTTTTCTTTGAAGTGCTATGTACCCTTAAAATAAATATGAACTGAAATTACTACACCAAAGATAAGAATGAGATTATTTCCGTTTCCCTCTTTTTATATGAATACTGATTTGTCCATGGAGTTAGACGATCGTATAAATGGTTTGATCATATAATATACTATAATTTGATCGTGAACAGGTTGATGTCTTTGAGTAAAAATGTTAAAAATAAATATTTTGCGGTATATTTAAAGAATTGGCACATTTTTAGAGCAGAAAAGGAAAAGCAGTTTAATTTTTTTAAAATCCATTTTGATATTTATTGGAAAAATATAGGAATTGCTCTCACTTGCAATAAAACGTGTTATTGCATACATCGTAGAACGAAACTTGTTCTGAAGTTTTTGAAATCTTTGGTCTCAGTGGCTTTATATAATTCCGTATTATAGACCATCGGAAGTATTGAGCTGAGCTAACCAAATTTTCATCCGAAGTTAATAAGGACATCCACTGACACGGAGTCATGTAGCCCGCCTTCTCTCCTAAACCTTGTCATTTCAGGGTGGGCATTTATTTTCAATGACGGCATGTTAAATCGAAAAGGGATCCCTGAACTGAAATCCGCCTACTTCGCAACTGATAACTCACCCCGGGGGGTCGAAACTCAAAAACTCGAAATTATGCTCTCTGAAACTCTCCCTCCTTCCATCACCCGCTGCTGTCCTTCTGGTTCCCTCTTACCTTCAGGGGTCTGTTTTTTTTCGGAGGCTAACAACCCTCTCCCCCGTCGGTGTATTTCACCCCACACCTGATATCTTTTGAAAGGCAAAACGCGAGCTCTCCTTATCCGCTCATTCCTTTCAGCGTCCCTTATATCTCTTCTCAAATAATGTCGGTGACGCATTCACTTGTCGTTATCGACACTTCAGTCAGCGATCGGATGGCGGGAAGTCCCTGCTTGTCTGTCATTCAAACTGTCCGACCTTGGAACCCTCTTGATATCTGGTATCCATTGCGAAGGGAAGTTTTTTTTTTATTCGCTTGGGCATTGAAAAACTTGAGCACAATTTTTCTTCCAATATCACGGTATCAGGTTTCTTCGTCATAATTTCCTTTATAAGACCAATTACTTGCATGTTTTACTTCTCGTTTTCTCTCTCCTGTGGTTAAAATCATTATATCTCATATATCCCTGCAAGTACATATTTAATCAGTGTTTTGCTGAAGCCATTTTCTGAGCCGGGAGTCCAGGCGGTCAACTTATGGTTTAAGGGTGAGATATAATCTATTTACGAATGAAAATGTTTCCTTTTTGATGTAAATTTTCTCTAATAATCTTCACTAATAATTACTAAATAAAATTGTATTATTTTATAACGGTAATGGATCAAAATGCTTAGGTTCACTCCATCAAGGGCAGCTGAATTCTGCGAGGAAATCAGAAACTTTCAGAGAATGGGGCCCGTCTACGTAATACCCTGCGAGTCGCCGCAAGGGTGTATGACAAGGGGTAACGTTAGAATGAAACCCGCCGTCTCACATGCTTACTGAAATTGAAGAAATTTATTCAGTCTAAAAAATACTAACGGTTATAAATTGAAAAATATCAGCCTCCGGCCAGATGTGAACCCGAGTCATTAAAATGTGCCACCCTAGTACCATAACTCATCATATTAATTTAAATTAGCATGCAAATGCATAAAGCGTTAATTTGAAAATGTGGAGTGTAAAATTCTCTTGAGGCAAAATATATTTGATCATGTATTTTCCATCACGTCTGGTGTACTGAAATCGTAAACACTATTTAGTTTTATAGTGTCGTGATAAATAAATACAAACTATATTCTAACATTATTCCGTAGTTAGTGTTCAGAAAGGATTTGCAGAGTTTTGCTCCTTGGCTCAAAATTCATGTGGTAGCAGGAAAGACATCTCATTTCTTCGGGTATGATTAGTTGCAAAGGATCTTATTTCCGAGAATGACTGAATGCCTTTCGTAATGCCTGTTTAAATTCATTGTACAACCTATCCATTTTACGAATTCCATTGGTTTGGAGTATATGTCCGCAAGTTTTAGGGAATTTGCTCAAATGAACACTATCTACAAGAAAAATTTATATTGCATTTCACTATAGGTACTTAGGATTTATTAACGTGGCAGATAGATATGATATAGGTAGCTAAGATATTTTAGTCTATTTAGAGGTACATGACTTGGCATTTGAACAGTAGCACAATAGCACAGCACATGATATCATTCATGTGTTAGCAATGTTAATGCATGCACCATGCACTACAGACTATTCTAACAATATTTCGCCCACCTATCCCTTTTCTCTTCAGCCTATTGTGTTCTCCTCTCATATTACATGGGAAAGTGAAAGTATTGCTTGTACCTAAAAGTTAAGAGTTAGCATTTACGAAGGTATGGTATTTTTTCTAATGAGATAGGCATTTATTTTAATTCATTAATATATGAAAAATCCTCGAAGCATACAAGGGTGCAGTTTACATCTACAACTACTCAGTACCCTGCAGAGACCTCTAGGGTATATAGGAAGGGGGGTATAATCACCGAACTCACCACGTACATGCATTGATGGTTGCTGTAATTACTGTTCATATCATGTGAGACGGATGCTGCCGAATTCATCGTTTACGCAGCATCTAGGGTAATACTGAGGAAAGCTAAATGCCGTATTTACACGCATATAACACGCACGTTTTTTTTCGATTTTTGAGGCCCAAAAAGCGGGGTGCGTCAGGTACGCGTGTGAATCTTATACGAGTGTACAAAAGAGGAAAAATCGTGAAAAACTCCCGTCATGGATTCGTACTCGTTCGCGAAATAGGTTCATTCAATCTATGTACTAAGTGGGATTACCCTACGATTAAGTGGTTTTAAAATCAGGGAAATGCGCCGTTCTACGATAATTTAATCTGATTTCTGCCCATTGTTGTGACTAGTTCATTTTTGTCTTATATGCGCGATCAAACGATTTTTCACGATTTTTTGCCACAAAATCTGGGGTCCGACTTATACGCGTCTGCATCTTATATGCGTGTAAATACGGTAAATGCACCAGATACTACGTTTTTTCAGAAAATAAACGCACAAAATTTCATACAAAAGCTTATGTGGAGAAATAATTTCATACATCCGTGGTTACATGATACATGGAAGGATATCCCTTGTTAGACCTCATTTGGAATATGCTGCCAGTGTATGGGATCCATACGAAAACGGTCTAAATAATGATCTTGAACGTGTGCAGCAAATATCGGCAAGATTTGTAATGGACCGGTACGATAACCTTATTAGCGTAACCAGGGCCTCGATCATGGATCTTCATAACGCGTGCGCTTGCGTTATCGTTATTTTTTGATTTAATTTATGTCAGAGAGAACGTGATCACTGTTCTTCATTTTTCGCACAGCACTTCAAATCGCTTATCTTAATCTGTGGAGCGAATTTTATAGGCGGTTATTGTTAACACTGCGCTACTCTAGGAGTCAGCGTTAACGATAAAGGTTGCGATAACGCGAAAGATAGATCCGTGATAGTCTACTGAATGAATTAAATTGGGAATCATTGTCAGATCGCATGTTGAAACTTAGACTTAATCTCTTAAACAAATTCCAAGACCATATTTTCAGTGGTGATGTTAAAAATATTTTGCGAACCCCAACTTACTATGGTAGACTGGACATAATCACAAAATTAGAGAAATTGTTTGCCTAACTGATAGATACAAAATGTCTTATTTTCCTCGCACAATTAGGGATATGAATAATGGAAAATATATCCAATACGAGTGTAGCAATGGATAACATTGGTAGCTGCATATTGGTATGAGGACTTGAAGATAACCGAACTAAGCGCATGTTTTTGCATGTTTGCTTTGCTATTTTTATCTTTTTTTACATAGTGAAGTTTCGAAAACTATATAAATACTAATCCTTTTTATGCATGATATGTAGTGCGTGTTTTGTGAGAATTCACCCCCTGCCACGCAAATTTATGATGACTTACAGGGTATTATGTAGATGTAGATATCACAAGAATAAGGACGATAATTTCAGCACAGATAACAAATTTATGGCTGATCGCCATTGGTAGGCGAGTGGAAGAGAGTAGAATGGCGGCGCTGAGAATATTTTCGTCCGCATACGCACTAAATACTTTTCCTCGGAACTGTTCCGTCATCCGCGCGCTGCGATCGAAAACGTTTTATGACGGATTAGTTGAATTTCTGCCATGAGATGGAGTGAGTGCTCTATAATGAGCTGAGAAAATGTTGTCAGGGGTTGAAAAGGGATACGAAATGGGTGTGCGATGGGATGGGGAGAATGGATGGGGTGGTGATTGTGGTATGGTTGGAAGAGGGGATACTCGGCAGTGGCCCTGCACTACTCAGGGCCCTCGGAGGAAAGCCGATGCCCGGAATGGTTGGATGCCATGGGTGTGGCCGATTAGTTCCTCATCCTCTCTGATACCACCCACATCCCATCTATTCGAGAGCACACAACCATTCCCCACCAAAACCGTCCCCGTCTTAAACCGTCTGGAACGTTTCTGCCCACCAACCCATAAGTTTTTCCACGTATTATCATTTTATCATATTTCTCTTTTTTTTTTTTTGGTGAGACGCTTAGTTATGAAATCCTGTTTTTTCGCTCATATTTCTCTCTTTTTAGGCTCTATTTCCTACCTCCCTTTTTCTTACCTCATTCTGCTTCCTTCTTTCCCTTCTTCCTACTCAATTCTTCTTCCTTCCAGTCATACCCAACCGTATCTCCATAGCCGTCTTCACTTTCCTGTCTTAGATCCGGCGCGCGTTTCAAATTTCAAATATACATGTGGAGGATTAATGATTTTCACAGAGTAGTCCATGAAGAGATCACTGCCGATAGCAAATTTTTAGCAACTACCTCTTGCTCTAGGAAAAACATTAAGTAAAGAATAAACAACTTGAATTTAGCTATCTAGGGTGCCCTTGGTCAACGGTAGGCAGTCAACCATTTACGTGGTAAGAGTTTTGGATTCCATCGAACCTACTTATTTTTAAGTTGATAGTAATATAAATTGAAGAAACTGCAAACATACCGGTTGGATATGAGTCCTGTACTGATATAAAACTTTTTATCAAAGCTTGATTATGTTGTGAATCATATTGGAGTTAGTATTTAAGTTCTAGCTTCATATCTCATGGTCCCACCTTGGCAATGGCAAATAATTTTCATTGGCGTACCGGTTCCTGAGTTTGGTGTTGGGCAGTAGGGCGACCGCCAGACGAGACGTTAATAAGTAGTACCCTCGGCATTCATGGTTTTGGAAGTAAACTTTTAAAATACGGGAGTAAAGTTAATAGCTTTTCAAGAAATAATATTTCTACTTGCAATAAGGATTGTTCTAACCTCTAAGTGCAATCCTACGTAATAATCCGCAAAAACGCTTAGCAGCGAGCAAAAGATTTTGTATATTGTGTTTTAGTACATTTAGTACATAATACAAATTGTGGGTATTTATAAACTACCATGCACCTTCACTATTTTCCCTTCATTAAACGTTAAATTAAAGAAATTGAATTAAAATGTTCTCATATATATCTGCCTCTTTAATTCCATCTTTATAATGTAGCACACCATAGTACTCTGGAGTTTTAAACATTTTTATAACACCTTTGGAATGACAATCTTCCCCGAATGTGTGCGGGAGATTAAGATAGCATTTAAAAGCCAAGATCTCAATGTGATTTCCAATGTAGTTCATCAAATATGAACACTCTAACAGCGTAATGAACCAAAAAATATTTCTCGTGAAGCATGGAATTTTGATGGAAAAAATCATTCAGTACGATGGGGGTTAAGAGGAATATTGTTGGTGGGGAAGAGAGGAAGCGACGGGAGGTGGATCAAGTGGAAGATAGAGGGGTGAAATGTCTTAAGACGCTGGCGTATAATAATCCAGCGGTTTATTCCGCAAAAGTGGGAAAAGTGCGTCCTCAGGGTGTGAGGAGAAGAGGGAAGAATTTGAGGGTGCGCTCTCTGGAGAGAGTGGATTTCCCTTGGCTGCTGCGGTGCAAAAACGCCGTGAATAATGCAGCGAGAGGGGTGAAGATGGCACTGATGGCATCCATCAAGGGGGAAAGGGGTGGGAGCCCGGAGCGGTGTATGGCAGGATGTAGGAGGAGGGAATAAGGCTCGGTTGAGTTTGACGATTCCTTCCAGATGCCTTCCTCCTTACTCGTCCTCGGAAAACGAAGGGCGGAATTATGCCTGAAAACTGCCGTCCCGCGTAATCTATTGCGGGGGGGCAGATGCAGTGAATGTATGTCACTTTTTCAGTGGCGGAAAAGGGTTCGTACCCTCTCCCTTCTCCTGCAAGGACTAGACAAATGGACACGTGTTAGTCGCCCTTCACCAGCCGTCAATGCGAGCACCTGGGGGAGATTTAGAGCTGGATTATTCACCTCGAAGCGCGGAGATTTATGCTTGGGAAGTCAAGGCTTAAACTACGTTGTCATTTTAATTGGAGGGCAGTATAATGCCCGCCCTTCCTGATAAATGCGAACGGGTTATAGAGCGAAGGGTATTTTACGTCGTGTAGCCTTGATGAGATTACGTGACTGTGTTCACGGTGAGTTGGGATGCCGCGTGGCATGGTAGTAGTCATGGTAGTAGGATCACAATACTGGGGTAAACAATTAAGCCCCATTGTTGCATTTGCGCAATAACTTACGATATAATATAGCCCCTTGAATACATACCCTGGAAACTAACTTTCTAGGAATACTGCATGTATTTACTACCTATTTCATAAATAACCTAATTTGCTGACAAGTGAGCAAGAAAATTTTAATTTTTGTCCCACATGTATGTTTTGTAATAGACATTAAACTACAATTGTATCAATCATGGTGAAGTAAATAACATCATTGGCTTATTGTTAATGATTTCTAAATTCATCTACATCTTGAATGTAAAATTTAACTCGTTGCTAATTATCTTAATAAATCTGTTAACATGGAGGTTTGTTTCCCTGTTCACCAATTCATTTATATATGCTTTTATAAGGAACAATAAAATTCTTAACGTTCCTAATTCATCAATGAGTTTGCAATGCCTCAACGATGTGCAATCTCATTATCTAGTATTCAAGCTAGGCAGGATTTTGCAATTATTGCGGTAAAACTACTCCTGAAGACTGTATAGCTTCATGATTTAAGTAAGACTCAAAATAAATGATTACTTAGTGCTAAACTGAAAAAATAATAATTTCACTGTCGTTTAATAATTGGCTTGAGACGTTGATATCAATGATGTTCCACGGTGGTCAATATTCAAAGGGAAATATATATGTGTCGGCTACACGTCAGATGATAATCTACTTTTAACTTAAGTAAAGATTTACTCGTCAAATCATTCATCGTACAAAATATAATTAATGTCATAATAAGAAATCTTTTACTACTTTACTTGCTTTGGGAATCAGTAATATAATACTATCTGATAATGGAATATCTTTTTTTAATGAATCTTGGCAATATGAAAAAAATTAACTTTAGTAACGAACATTGCATTTAAAAATGTTTCCACTTTCTCAGAAAATGTCCATTGCATTAGACAACTAATGCCATTTTTAAACTTTAAAGCCGTAAAATTTTTACTTATAAAACTAAATAAGTACTTGACCTATATGCGGGTAAATCAATAGAGATGCATTTTGCCAGATCATTGTATTTGTTGTTCAATTAAAAGGATTGCTTAGAAGCAAGTGACCTATTTTTCTATGTGCCAGCAGTTTTTTTTTCTACTTTTTAATGCGTAGATTCAAGAAAGTTCTTTGAGCACGGCCAGACCCAAAGTTAATTTTTTTCGTAATTTGTGGGACATTAACGTTGAGTCGACATCACATATTGGTTTGTGCTAGCGTTCATTCCATTCTCACCTATTTTACATCCTGGATCGCCTACAGGTAATTTATTCTACTCAGGTTTACGAGTCATTAAGTTAACGGTCAGTCAGCTAATGACGTAAATTGGTGAAGGGGAATAATGAGCTGATAGAGCACCGTTGATTCGCAAATGCTTTGCGTAAATATTGCGTTCAATTAACTATGCTCACTCGGCTGTCTATTTGCATTTGTTCGTTGACTTTAAGATCCTTATCTTTACATTTTATTAAATAAGTACTGAGAATATGTTGTTGAAATCGGAAAAGGGAATCTGAGACAATTTAATTTCGATTTAATGCTGTTATATAAATATATATTGATATATATAAAATGCAGAAGTGCTAATAATTCTAAAACGTTAAAATAAAAATAATTTTAAAACGTTGAACATCACTTTGTGATGTCAAAATCTTGGCAAGAGGACATCATGTGATATCAAAATGGAAAACTATTTCCCCGGTATCCCATAATTCAGGAGGCTTTTGGAGTGCTCTATGGACCTAATTGTATGATTCGTCGTTGTACACAAGAAGCTCCAAAATGAAACGCAAAATTTTTTAACACTATGTTTCCGTAATGAATGGTACATGTATATGAAATAACATGCAGTAGCATGCAATAATACTTCCATCATTCTCTCTGAGGGAAGGATAATTGCGTAGTAGCCTAGTGCATGTTTGGTGATCTTCACCCTCTGCCATACACCCTAACGGCGGATTGCAGGGTATTGCGTAGATGTATATGAATAAAGATAAAAAACCAAAATGATAAAATAAGCAATTAGCACACATGTTAAAATTATTATTTTCTTCATACTATGCGATCCACAAGCTAGCGACAAACTTTACATTCTTACGATTGAGGATTGAAATGATCCTGTGAGATTTACTAATAACGGTGGAGGACTGACTTATTTGTTGGCGGGAAAGAGAAAACTTATGCAGGAAAAAATAACGTTAAAAACTTTTTCAAATTCAATGAATCAATGATAATGGGCATTTAAAATTGTTATTTCGGTGAAAATGTTGCTACGGACGGCTAGTATGTTGAGAATCGTAATAGAAAGGAGAGATTTATGGTATAGTGTGACTTAAAGGATAGTGTGGAAGACATAAAAAAATTTGCGTCCTAGCCTGGTGCATCAATAATGGGGAAAAAAGCATGTAATATCTAAAAAAAAGACGGTGATTTGCTATGAAAATTTGCTACGCAGGCGCGCAGGCAAGTTATTTTCTGGTTTGTACGTACACGTGAAACGATTGAAATATGCGTAGTAGGAAAGCGACACACGATATGATTTCCGTACAGCTGCATAAACTGGGAAGAGATCTGTGGATATGACATCGACAATGTGGTGACATCAAAGCAACATTCTCCTCTCGCCGGCTTGAGACATTCCGCCTTGAATATCGCGGAGGAGCCGAGCCGACTTGAGTCGGACCAGCCTTTCAAGTCCTCCTCCTGCCCTTTTGAGATTTGAGCGCCACTCTTCCACTCTCGCGAGAACACTAGACGCCCCTCCGCTCGTGCTGTCGTCGGCGTCCACCAAAAAGCCCTCTACTTCCAACCCCCCTCCTCCCCCTCGAGCCCTGTTTATATGTGCCTCATATACGCCGCTGCGTCACGCACCCGCCAACCCCCCAAGCATCCTCTTCCTCCCTGAGTGTTTCGGCGCCCCCGAGAGGCCATTCCGCGACCACTTATATCTGCACCCTACAATCCCCGCTACCGACCCCAGGGTAGAGCTGTGTGATATGAGAGGATATCGTCGCCATGTCGATATTTTTCAAATTCTCTCCATGTCGATATTCTTCAAATCGACTCTGCGAGGATAATTTTTATATTGACTCCGTGTGCGTATTTTTCATATCGACTTCCTGTCGACTCCATGTTTATACTGTCATATTCGTTGCATGTAGATACTTTCCATTCCGATATTATCATATTTACTCTGTGTTGATATTTTTCATGCTCGCTCCATGTCGATATTCTTCAAATCGACTCTGCGTCGATATTTTTCATTATGATTCCGTGTCAGTATATTTCATATCGACTTACTGTCGACTCCATGTTGTTACATTCATATTCACTGCATGTAGACATTTTCTATTCCGATATTATCATATTTACTCTGTGTTGATATTTTTCATGTTCGCTCCATGTTGATATTCTTCAAATCGACTCTGCGTCGACATTTTTCATATTGACTCCGTGTCAGTATTTTTTATATCGACTTACTGTCGACTCCATGTTGATACTTTCTTATTCGCTGCATGTAGACATTTTCTATTCCGATATTATCATATTTACTCTGTGTTGATATTTTTCATGTTCGCTCCATGTCGATATTCTTCAAATCGACTCCTCGTCGATATTTTTCATATTGACTCCGTGTCAGTATTTTTCATATCGACTTACTGTCGACTCCATGTTGTTACATTCATATTCACTGCATGTAGATATTTTCTATTCCGATATTACCTATCATATTTATTCTGTGTTGATATTTTTCATATCAACTCTGGGTCAATATTTTTCATATAATCTCCGATTCAATATTTTTCATAACGACTCAGAGTTAAATTTTTCATATCGATTCGTTGTCTATTATTTTCATATTGACCCCGTGTCAGTTTATTTTTTAAATCGAGTTCCTGTTGATATTTTTCATCCTCGTTCCATGTAGTTACTTTCATATTAACTACATTAGATATTTTATATTCCGATATTTTTCATGTTCGCTCCATGTCAATATTTTTCATATGTGCTCTATGTCAATATATTTCATATTCACTTCATATCGATATTTATCATGTTCACTTCATATCAACTCTGGGTCGATTTTTTTATATCGACACAGAGTTGATACGAAGTGAATATGAAACGGAAATATGAAATATGATGTCACGGAGTCGATATTTTCATATCGATTTCATGTCATTATTTTCATACAGAATTCCTGTCGATATTTTCATGTCGATTCCGTGTCGATATTTTCATGTCGATTCCGTGTCGATATTTTTTATGACAACTCCGTGTCGATATTTTTCATGTCGAATCCGTGTCGATATTTTTTGTATTTGATCAATGCCAATACCTTCATATTTATTGCCAATCTATGTATTTTTTCCGATATTTTTCACTTTCGATATTTTTCATATTTACTCCATGTAAATATTTTTCATACTCACTACATGCCAATGCTTTTCACATTGAATCTATGTGCATATTTTTCAACTACTGTACTATCGTTATTATGAAAACACGTCTTTCTTAATTGCAATTATATAGGCTGACAATCTGCTAAACCACCTCAAGCGTGTGTGGCAAGGGTTGTATAACGTCAAACATGTACTACCCACTGCATGCACAAAAGTTTACTCAGAAGACTGATATTTTACTATACACTTTTTATCCAATATGCAAACATTTAAGATGCTCCCTTTCATGGAATTCAACTTCTCTAAATTTACGGTATCACTAAGGTATCTACATTCTCCTCATTAGAATAGTTCCACTTCCACATTCCACTTAGAATAATTATCGTCCCCTCGATATGAGATGCTATACTCGTGCCCCCGATTGAATGACATTATTATCACCTACATTTATTTGGTTACTCGTTATTGATTTCAGGACACGAATGATAGTTACCATTCGTAGCAGGCTTAGGACAGTTATCATTTGAAAGATAAGGAGAAAATTGTTGATTTTAATTATTTTTTGTACGTTTATATTGCCGATCATTTTTGTATCCAAGATCGGTATTAAATTAAGAATCGAAGAAAAAGGAAAATTAGATTCCCTCTTTCCTTCCGTTTCCGGGTTTCCTCCCAAAGGATACCGAGTGTAACTCAGGGGGGGCTTTTCACCCTGGGAGAGTGTTTGAAGTAGGGTGGGGGGACGGAGGGAGGGATGGTTGTAGAGGTTTCGAGTGTTGTCCACCCCTGCACCCTGTCTCTTAGGGATGGCGAACGTATGGGTAAGAAACCCTAGGGTTGGAGCAAGTCACTCGCATAGCAGTAAGACTTGCGGGGAGATTTTTCAGCACTTTTTTCACGGATCCATGTTTTACTAAGTTTCCCTGCCGTAATGAAATATTCTTCACATATATCTTCTGATGATTATTTGCTTTTCATGCTTGCATTTCCAGCTGAAATTAGGTTCTTCTTCCGAAAGAATACCTTCTATATCTGGGCTATTATAGCATCTTATAACCTCTTATAACATCCTTATAACATCTTCTTTTTTGCAACATACCATTAGCCTTCTTTTCTACTTTTTTGCCTTCAAGTGTCACCTAGTCTTCTGTATTTTCTCCTGCCTTACTTGAGTCCTTTTGTCAAAGCTCGTCGTCAGCGATCATGGATTTTAAGGTTGACTTGATCAGCTCACCTCTCACATATCCCTTCTGGTAGTCATCTTTATTTTCATGTCTTCACTTTTTAAATGCTCTCTTTCTTCATTTTTAGGTTTTCGTTTCAAATTTGTCATCAGAATTTCGACTTTATCCGGCACTGAACTTGAATATCCTAATTCTTAATTTCGCTCCCAACTGCTGATTTTAAAAAATATCTTACGTTCTCACGATAATTCTTTTTCAGCATATACGAACACGTCCTCTCTGATAGCTTCAGTTTTTTTCGTAAAAATACGAGATCTGTTCAAAAAATACGCGGACTGATGTCATAAAACAAAATGCACTTTATTTAGAAGTACATGTCTGGGTTCCCTTCAAAGTACTTTCCTCCCCAACTCACACTTATCCCAACGGTGTTTCAACTTGCAGAAACTGTCCTGGTACGCTTCTTTTGTAATGTCCTTCATCGCATTTGCCTTAATTTTGGGAATTTTCTCCCGTTCGAGGGTCTTTTGAGTTTGGGGAACAAGATAAAGTCACAAGGAGCAAGGTCAGTTGAATAGGGGGGTGGGGAAGCCTGTTATGATCCTTGACAAGAAGTTTTCATCTTCTTCTGAACGATCAAGCACTTCCTGACAAACCTGGACGCGACTGGCTTTTTAGTCGTCCGTCATCATGCTTGGCACAAATTTCGCGGCAACGCGGTGCACCTTTAATGTTTCGGTCAAAATCTCTTAGCAAGATCCAAATGATATCCCACACTCTTCAGCAAGCTCCCTGACGGTCAGACGTCGACTTTCCCGCACCAACGTGTTGATTTTGTGGACGTGTGGGTCGTCAGTTGACTTGGAAGGACATCCAGAACTCTCATCGTCTTTGATCGAATGTCGACCACCCTTAAAACGTCCATGCAACTTGAAACATGCCGTACGCTTCATGGCAAAATCACCGTAAGCCGCGTTGAGCATAGCAAATGTTTAAGTCGCAGATTTCCCAAGTTTAGCACAACATTTCACAGCAAGCCTTTGCTCCTTTAGGTCATTCATTCTGAAATCTGACAATCGAAACAATCGCACTTCACAATATACCGCGTAGCTAATAAACAAATGAAGATATCTCCAATTGGGAAACGGCATTATTATTAGCTGATCTGTTCAAATCTAGCAATACCAAGTGGATTTACCTGGAATCAACTGGAGCCGGGATATTCAAACAGTCCGCGTATTTTTTTAACAGACCTCGTAATCGTAATGGTATTACCAGCGCCTGTTTCGGTTACCTCAGGGTGTCTTCATTACTCTTGGCATTGAATGTTTTATGCTTCAAAGCCTCCCAACTCCCTCTGCCGTTTTGATGTGGCAAGCCGTGAAACACCTCCTTCCGGTAGAAGCAAGGTTGTGTTCAAATGCGACGGGCCGGATCGTTGGTCGAAATGTACCCCCGGGTCCCGAGAGAGTTTTAAGAGCTGGTGGGCCCCCAGGGAATGGAGGACCACCGAACGGAATCCACTCCGGGTTCATGACCTCATTTATGGCCTTGGCATGCTTTATTGCTTGCGTGGAAAGCTGTGTCGTTGGGTTAGCCTGGAAGAGGAGGAATGCTGCTTTGAGACGTCACGTGTCACTCTAAGTGGTCACGTGAAGCACGCGAGAAAGCGTGGGTCATTACGTCCTCTTTAAAATTTCGGATATATAGCGTGGTGAGGCGAGAGTAGATTCCGTTTTTGTCCACCCTGTCACCGGAGACGTATTCTCCGCAAAAAAGTGTTGGCCGCGTTACATGAGAGGTGGGTGAAACAGGTCGTTAGATAGCTAATTAAAACTCTGGTGAAATGCTACGCTATTCAACGTCCTTTTGTTATTTTGTAATGATGCAAAATTGTAAATGCCTATATCAGCAAGAAAATAGCATAGCTACTATTAGAAAATTAGTAACGAACTCTTACTTCATGCTTCATGCTGACATTCTGAGTTCATATTTGAAGGCATTCTTAAGTAAAACCACCATTTTAAACCATAATACTCTAAGACATACCCGCCGATTTATTCCATTTTATGTCTGGTAAGTGAATTATTAGCGTTTAAAATCATATTTTAAATTTGTGTACTTCATGCTTCATACTTCATATCTTCAAGATTAACCTCTACATATAGTAAATTAAATTAAAATAAATTACAAATTCAAATTTAGACTAGTATATAATTAGTAATCCTATTTATGCATGATGTGTATGATTGAGTGTGTGATTGAGTATGAAGGCAGTGTATGGGCACTAATGAATTAGGGTTGATCAGAGAACTAGACAGTGTGCAGCGTAGAGAAGCTAGCTTCGTTAAAAGGTGTCACAATAGGTTGAGTAGCGTTTCAGAATTAATAAAAGAATTAGGGTGGGAATCATTATCAGAGCGTAGGTTAAAGTACAGATTGAATCTATTAGAGAAATTTCAATCGGATAGCTTTACTGAAGATGTTAGGCACATATTAAAAACACCAGCGTATTATGCTAGGTTCGACCAGACAAATAAGATTAGAGTGATAGATTGTCGTACCGATAGATTCAAATGGCATTTTTCCCCCGTACTATAAGAGAACAGAATAGGCAGCATAGGAAAGGGATAGGTAGGGGAAATATTCTAGAGTAGTCTGTAGTGCATGATGCATGTATTAACCCCTTAAATACTATAGATACGAACAATCAAGTTACATGAGACAATATAGTTGCTAGTTTGCATGTTAGTAGTGCATGCTTGGTGATCTTCACCCACTGCCACACACCCTCGCGGTGGCTTGCAGGGTATCGTGTAGATGTAGATGTGTAATGCGTGTCTGGAGTGAGTTTACCCCTTGCCACACACCTTTATGGTGGCGTGAAGGGTATTGTGTAAATGTCGAGTTAGATCAAATTTACTGCTTTTTGAAAGGAATAATAAGGAATACAGATGTCTGGTTGGCATTGGAAACCGGCAATTTACTACGAATCGCGAACCTATGCACGTTAGGAAGCATGATGCAGCTAGCATTTGAGTTAACCTATTTTTCCACTCAAATGGGGTTTATTTGTCATCTCTTGACCAGGTAAACCCTAACTTGCCTTTATTAGGTCACTAACACACCCGGTTATGACAGGAGATGCCGGAATATGGCAGTGGTTTTTAAAATCTTCCATATTATTAATACAGGTATTCACTCGATACAGACTTTCACTCAGCATTAGAGTCCTAAAAGTTTGCTAACATTCTTATCCAGTAGATTGGATGCAAATGCAGCGGAAAAATTTCAAGGACTTTAAAGGATCTTGTCCAAATTATTTTGAGGCCATCCACCCACCTAGCTGTGATTAGTTTTTTTAGAAAATTATTCATCTATATCTACTTTTACTTCTACGTAATACCCTGCGAGTATCCGCGAGGCTGTGTAGAAGGGGGGGTCTAAGATCACCATACATGCACTGAGGATTCAAGATATTATCTTGTGTTCGACCTGCATCTATTTTGATGAAGGTGCATCTTTACTGCTTCCATTAATAGGAAATGCATCTTCATAGGTAGTTGTCATTATGTTATACGCTTTAATCTTCCAAAACTTCATGCTAATTGTGTGATAACTCGCGGAAACAAGTCTTTGCGATTCGGCAACCCTGCATACACTTACAGCTTTCTCAGTCCTGACCCATGCTTAGCGTAACGTGGCAACGCTAACGTTGGGAGCTGCTCGATTAAGATGTAGGTTAATCCAATACAAAGATGGGAAAATCAGCGTTTTCTTGATATCCGGGTTTTAAGCGAAGTGGGCACCTAAGCGTCAGTCCAGAGGAAGAGAATTTTGGGGTAAATTCAAGATTTTTATCTCAGTTCCACCCTTCCCCCACCCCAGCGCTCCGCCTAAAAACCCCCGACCTTCTCTCCTTCCCCGCCAGCCACACCCTCGGCGGGCCATGCAAATATTTCCCTTCGCCCGCAAGCCGAGATGATTGATGTCCATGCAGCCTATTCCCTCAAGTTCCAAGTGAAAGGATTTTTCCCCGGAGAGACGCAGAGGAGGAAAAACTAGCGAACCTGTATCGACATTTTTTGTGCACCGGTTTTTTTTCAAAGTATATATTCATTTCTATGTGTCTCTTTATATACATTTTCATGCGTTAACTTATTTTCGTTCTCATTCAAGCCGTTCTATGATGCCGTCCAAGTAGAATTGGATGGACGGCGAATTTAAGAACGGAAAAGGTGAGTTAGGTTGAAGAAGGTTATTATCTTTAAGATCATGTTCATCATTCAATACCATACGTACCCTTTTAAAAACATAGTTTCATTTTAAATTTGAGATATTCTACATCTGTGCTAATCGCTTAGTGTTGGGAGGATATCACTCGTCATTTCTAGGAGTAATGGATTATAGTATATAAATCCATTTGAAGCTGAATATAATATTTTTAGGGCGATGGCGGGTATGAATGGACGCTGAAAAAACTGTATCAAGCGACGCTTGTTTTGGTAGCATCTATTCCTACAAAACTATACGTCAATAATTACTTTTGAAACCACCTCGAATTTGAGTGGCAAATTTTGAATCAACACTAGACTTGTTCGACTAGTTAGCGGAAGAATGGTAAATAGATCTTCATTCAACGAACATACACCTAAAGAATTCTCGCCTTGTATATATTTACTCTAAGTCGTAGATAATTGTCTTATTGAATATAATTTAATTTGAACAAAAACTACTAAAATTTTGCTATTTTGGTTTTAATCTTAAATTAAAATTTTTCATGCATTTTAGTTCAATAAAGAATTATCTATAGCCCTTTCTATGACATTCCAGGAGCTCAACTCGTGGTTATTTCCTTGCGTTAACATATGCAAGTGCTACTTCTTGCGTTCATGATAGTGGCCATTTTTCTTTTCTTTATTACGAAATTAGAACAACAAATAATTATATAATGCAATGAAATAATTCATACCATTAAAAAGTTGCGAAGTACCAAATAGTAATCACTAATTTACGAAAGCTATGCTCTTTACAATGGTAGCTACAGGATGGAAATACAATTTTATGGTAGCGATTGATGTTGAGCAGCAAGTGACTGAATTAAAATCTACAATCTGTCCAAACGGCAATGAATATGGCTTTGGCATGCAAGAATATGCTGGAAATGTGTTCCCTATTCCATGGAAAAGGAATACTTTTCCGTAGGGCAACTCCTGACCGTTTTCCATTCTTTAGCTCTTCATTTCAGCACACCACCTTTTTTGAGTGGAAACATTCTCATCTTTATTTTTGCCTACCATTATTTCATAGTTTCTATTTCTTCTAATGTTTGTTTCCAATTCTTGTTGATTTTTGTGTGAAACAAAAATGAAGTGTAATTTTCTTGCATCGCCACAATTGGGCAACATTCATGAAATCGGTTTGACTGGGCTTGTCATTTTTTTCTGTGGGCAAACCTAAACAGATTGATATCTGCCGATACTTCTAGCCTATCGAAAAAGATACCTCTCTCGATATCTATCTTCATCACGGTTATGGATAAATTACTTGCGGGCCTGCTTGGGGTTTTTATGATTTTAATTGGATTGCTAGTAATAAATTGTTCGGTTTAGCTACGCTACAAATATATTTAAATTGAAGGAACGTTTAAATAATTAAAATTAATTTGGCATATAGTTCAACGTAGAATATCAATTTTGCTTTCCAGATATATCTATAAGATAATTCTTCATTTTCCTTCTTTTCTTATTAATTTTGTTTGCAAATTTCGTAATGGTACACCTATTATCTATTACCTAAACACAGTTTTCAAAATCTTCACTACCTCTCTATTTTAGTAATTAAATTCTGTTTTTTTAGTCTCAATTTTAAGCACTGAAAAATAATGGGAATTCAAGGAAGGTGTACGTAACTAGTGAAATAAATTCAGCCATCGTGAACAAAGCTCTTTCCCTTACATCGCCATGATCCAAGTATTTGTAGTTTTGGAACTATTATAATCACTTCCTTGAATCATGATATGAAGGGCTTCTTTTAAGTTATAAGCGCAATTAAAAACTCGACTGAACGCAATGTCAAGTACAGCCAAGTTGGGTGAAATAAACGATAAACAACTTGTGCACTCTGTGGGCTCGCGTCAATCGTTGCTTTCCTCACAAAGTTCTCAGAGTAAGATGCATACGATCACAACGCATATTTTTGATATGCATAAGGTATTTCGGGGAAATAATTAAAAATTCAGTATGTTGTTTTCTTGAGAGAGATCCTTCTTAAAGAAATGGCGCCTCGAGATAGTATGTTGTTTCGAAAAACTTCATAGGCAGGAGTACGTTTACGATTAATTTTTGTACATACGACTATTCCCAGCACTAAGATCCTGGACCATGGCAGTACACTTTACTGCACATCTCTTGTACTTAAGCCTCTCTTAGGTATCGCAGAGAAACTAGTGTATTTTACCTTTCAAGTTCCTCATAATTAATGCCAATTGACTTTCTTTTTTCCTGGCGTTAAAAATTTTAAATAAGGCCCACTAAATTAGTGAATATGAACTCCATTAGATGCATTCCATTGCTGCTACGTAAACTGCTTTCAAATTCATATTTTTAGATGGAAAATAATTTGAAGTTTTACTTTATTGTAGTTGATTTTTAGTATTTATACCTTATGTATGAATTCGTGCTTCATTTCCCTCGCAATTCCTACTTCTTTCTGTTCATTCTATTTTCTTGCGTTTTTGTATGGATTTTAAAAATTACAGAAATATAAATACACCTGACCTTTACGCTTTCTGCATGCCACCCGCTCCCCCCTTATCTTTCCCGCTTGCCCCTTCAGTGACGCCAAACACAGCCCCGCTGGTGAAGGTGTTTGGTCGACGGAAGTTATAATGCAAGAGCGACGCCATTGTCGACGACCTCAAGAACGTTTTTCACCTGTTCACACACACACCACTCTCGCAAACACACAGACAGACAGACTTTCCAACCGTCCACTCTCTCTCTCTCTCTCGCGGAGGAAGAAAATCCCATCCCACCCCACCATTTTTTCCCCATTTCCGTCCATTTTTTTGTTCTCGGGGGCGGAGAGAAGTGTAGCCGGGGACCTTCCCGCTTTTCGAGACGTGGGTTATTCTCATGCGCCCGTACCCTGAGTTTTCCCCCTTCTCTCACTTCCACGGCCCTTGAGAGGGTTGTTGTATGTGCCAACCGCCACTACGGGGCCGACGTTGCCCCTTGGCCTCCCCCTTGAAGCACACCCCCCCCCCCGGGTTTTTCTTCCCTAACCCCCAAAAACCACCCACAACAGCAATAACCGCTTCTTGTCCCCGAGGTGAAACGCTTCCAGTCCTCAACCTCTTTCGCTCCCAGTTTTTTTCCCTCTTTTTATTTCGGGTTCACCCACTCTGTCGCACTCCTCCCCGCAAAAGGGTTTATTTTTTTCCCCACCACTGTCTCTCTCGCTCTCGCTCTTTTACTCTTTCTCCTTGCTCTCAGAAGAGGAGACGATAATGGTGGCTCAAACGAGGGGGCAGTGCTGAATACATAATGTTGAATGGTGCTAGAGACTCGCGAGGACACGTTCCATTCCCTCCCAGCCATCTTTCTTGGTCTTTTCAAAAATGTAGATTCGCCACCACCGCTTCTCATCTCTCTCCCCATCTCCTGCCACCGCCGCCGTCTCTTCTTCCTCAATCCCCGCCTCGCTTCCCCACTTACCTCGCTGCGTTTGCTTTGTGCTTTCTTTTATTCCTCTTCACGCCTCGTTATCTCGTTCGGATTTCATTACGGCTCTGGGATCAACAGTTATTGTGTGCGCTTCTGTCTCTTCTATCCGGCTTTGTTTGTTGTCCCAACATTGTCTGGTCCATGTGATTTTTTTGTGAGGGTTCATCTAATTCTATGGAAATCCCGGAGAGAACCTCGTGGCTGTATGGAGGGGAGTTATGGAGAGGAATCACATAGTCTGGTTACATGAAATTTACAGATATACTTTACGTAATTATGAGGAAAAACCTTAACAATAATTCTCGTTAGTCAACACTTCATCCACCTTTGCATAATACCCAATGAGGCTATAGGAATGAAAACAATTCATGTCCTTGCAAACCGGTATGAAAATGATTTAATGGTAGACAAGTGTGGAAAATTGCAAACTTTTATATATGTTTAGTTATGTTTACACAATGCCAATTCGCCAGCAATCCATTTTATATTACTAAGTAATATTAAATTCTAGGACTATTAAAATAGCGCGAAGAAATGCTGCAGAATTATTTTATACTGCGGCATATTTCAGTTATTTGTTGTTGGTTATTTTATATATTAAATGAATTATTTATTGAAGCTATACCTAATGCATGTTTGCAGTGGTGCGGGTAGTATATGTTTGTGCATTTAAATATTCAGGTACACTATTGGCTTACCTGATTACATAACCCCTAATTTGCCAAACGTTGACCCTTATCTGAACATTTATTGGCTCTTAATGGGTTTAGTCAATGTGAACACTTTCATTACACGTTGGTTACGCTGTAATATTGTCTCATAATGTGTTTGTTTCTGAATTCATCACATTAAATGGGAGCTGTCTAACCTAACATTAACTTCAAAGGCATAGGCAACTTATTTACATAAAAGATTTTCTGATTATGGTTTTAATCTTTAGGTATGATAGCCGATCATTTAGATTATTTCTTTCGATTATTTTTCTAGTGTTTGGTTGGTTCTATAAGTGGTGTTAGTGGTAGGCATGCCAGTCCTTAAGTGGTGTTAGTCTACCATTTAGCTATTCATGACTGACTGTATCCGAGAAGAGTTTCCAGTGTAAACATCGGATGGACTCCTCTCCGTCTTAGAAAAAGATTTTATTCTCTCTTACTGTTTTTTTTATATGAGAAAAGGGATTGTTGAAATGCATGTTCCATCCTTAAGTCTTTGCTAATGTGGGAAGAAAATCCCTTAGAAGCGTTGAAAATCTTTTCTGTGACAATAGATAAGACCTCTCGCGGTGGCTTGCATGATATAGAGTATATGTAGATTAAGACTTGAGAAAATGTGTCATAACTTAAATGAATGAACATATTGGCCAACGGCGTTACAACTCACATTAGCCGTTGCTCGTTACTTTCATGACATCATTTATATAATTACTCATAAAATAAAATCATTTAATTGGAATTCATATTATTATTCACTGTAAATCTACTGTGTTTTTCCATTGACTCTGTAATGCCTCGAGAAGCCGGAACTAAATTTAAACACACCTTGAGCCTAAATATTTCTGGGCACCTAACGGAACTAAATTTATGTGATGCCATTCGGCATCAGATAAATTTAGTTCCGTTAGGTGCCCAGAATTATTTGTACTCAATTTGGATGAACTCAGAATACCTATGAAATAAGAAAGCATATTATGAAGCAGTGTTTACCTATCTCGATTAAAGACCAACCTTAGTGTTGATGAGTAGGTATACATGATGGAACTGCTGGTACTGATGTTAGTAATCTTTTTCTAAGGACGGAGTGGAGTACACACGATGTTTACACTGGCAACGGGCTTCGTTTTTATGACGTGAAGTAAAAGTGATATTAGTTCCTTGAAAGGAATGTTTTGCCTTACGGATGGAAAATTATTACTTTGGAGAAGTAAGTCTGGGGCAGTCACAGATGCGACAAATCGAGGATTTTCCATGCTAGCAACTGTCACAAGCTTGAATCAGTAAATAATAATTTCCCAATGAGAATTACATGATAGGTTTTTAATGTGGCCACAGTTCGTTAGTATGCTAGTAGAGGTTGTCCTTACTTCGCTTTAAAAAATGAGAATGGAAGGAAGGAAATAGTAAATCATCTTCAGCAAATGCCGGTCTATAATTAAAATCTACAGGAAGATTATTCTAACTCAGTAATTTTTCCGTTGGACGAAGTGATAATAATTGAACTGTTTGATGCCGTTTGTTTAGCACGAGTTTATTATAACACCATATAGAGCACAAGCCCCTAAACATCCTACAACCTATATTCCTTCAATAAACAAAAAAATTGAAGCCACTTAGGAAACAAGATTTCGCCCATAGAATGTGTACATGTACTGTTAAAATATAATGCATCTATACTAGAAAAACCATGTAAGTAACAAAGGTTTTCTAACAAGAGTGAGTGAAAGAGAAAAACTTGTTGAAAATGTTCGTAAAACCAATGTATGGTAATGTTTTTGGGGTAGGACTGCGAAATTTCAAGCAAACTTGAGTGAAGGCAGGCATTGATGGGAAAGTACATTTATAGAATTGAAAAAAATAGCATCTTTTGTTAATGTGGCGATCAACTAAGACAAGATGTGAAATATGAGTTGATTTTCACAAACTGTGCTTAGTCGATGTGAGAACCGAGTTCAGAGACGCATTAAAACAATTTAAGACATGATTGCTCTTCACCATTATTATATACCTATTATTGCCTATATATCTCGGAATGACGATTAATTTTTCCCCTTTTAGTATAATTATATTTATTTGTTTCTCTTGGAGGTAATGCTGACCCTTAACCAAGTTCTTGAGAGTATTTGCACTCGTCCTATATTACGCTCGTATGGAAGGATTTTGCTCGTGAGTCTAACCTTTTCTAACTTCCCTTCGCACGAGCAATAGCCAGGGCAAGGTTATCTCATGTTTTGTTTCCCGCGCAAATCCATCGCAATACGTCTGTGGTGCGAATCCATTTTCCTTATTTCTCCTCTATCATTTTCTACGAGACGCAAACCTCACTCCTGAAAGTGTTTAATGGGCGTTTATCGAATTGAAAACCACGCCCGTATGCACGGTGACATATGTATGAGCTGTGACGTAACGTCCATGCTTTTTTTCTGCGAAAGTTCTCCGATGCCACCGTTCCTTCATCCTCACCCCGATGGGAACTTCCATTGCCCCCCTTCCCTCATCTCTATGAACGAACGGTATAATGTCCTGCCCTCTCTCCATTCTGACCTCGTATCCTAAACCACTCCAGTGCGGGGATAAAAATGTCGTTCAAATTATTTTATATATAAATAAAATTCGCTGGAAAAAATGTGACGGCGTCCGTTTCCCGTTCACCACCCGCAGCGATTCCAATTGCGCTCGAACGTCCCATGTTTGCGGTCAAATATGTTAGTTTTTGGCCAAGCCACGACCTTTTTTTTGCCCACTTTCCCAACGCCCTCCGCTCCCTCTATCCCCATTGCGTCCCCACCCCCGTACCGCAACCTAACCCCTCCACCCACCTCCCGATCCTGTATTAAATTCGTGTTTGCTTTATTTCGGCATTTTGTTATTGCTCGTTACATTCGATGACGACCCTGACCGATCAGGCGCGTCCGCGAGGCGTGCGTCCGTTGTCGGTCCGGGTGCAAAAGAGGGAAAATAAAAGAAATGCCAACATGCGTGTGTAGGTAGTATGTGTCTACTCTCTGGGTTTATCGCTGTTGCCATTATTTGCTTTTGCAGAGGCGGGACGCACGTTTTTCGTGATCAACGTTTTCACTCGCTCCCCTCCCGCCGCGCCGCCGTGCTTCTTCTGCGGCTGGCTTGCTCGCCTCTCGTGACTCGTGCGCGCGATCACGTGAAGGTGACGTCAAATTGTCCGTATACTGGGGGCGGGTGTTTTGATTTTATGTATTGGGTCGAAAAAAAAAGTGATCGGAGGGTTGTTTTCAGAAGGAAAAATCGTGTGTGTTCAGTACGAATCCAAATCATTGGGCAAAAGTGAGCGGTGTTTATATCCGCAATATTTAAACGCAGAGGTGAAAAAAGGTGCGCGTCGGATTTCCAAAAGGCGGCTTCTGTTGACACAATTCAATTGAAATTGTTTCACTCTCAGTGGTGTGTATCTAAGGTTAATGCTGACTTCTTCATCTTTCGTGAAGGTCTTCTTGTGTCCAAAGCATTTAACTTCGAATTTTGAACATCGAGGTATCTGTTTTAAGTTTTTTTGACTTTTGTATGAACTGTCACTCATGATTCACAAGTTACCGAAAAATTAGAAGTATGTTTGATTTAGCCCCGGGACTTTTTTGGTTTTAAACGTATTCTTTATATGCACTACGCTCGCTACCAAATACCCAGTTACTTTTCTAGCTAATCGAAACAACCAACAAGTTATTATGCATGTGTATGCTAATTCTCACGAAAGAGGCTCATTCTCATTATTTGTAAAGCAGTTGGATATGCTTAAACCTTAAATGCATTGAATATGTGATTGTCTTGTTGAAGGTATTGGTGAAATTTTTGTTGCTTTAGTTTTAATAAAGAGAGGATTTTAGAAGAAAAAGTAGTGACGTTGCTTGCTAAAATTTCTCGATAGATATTCAAAACTGTAATTTATACTGCACAAAAATATATCAAATACCGTCATTATCTCTTGACATTGTTTTCTATGTTATTTGAAGATGAATTTTATCTGTTAGTAATGGATATTTTCTATTGATAATACGCAGATATTTACGTATATAAATGCTTTCCGTGCTTTTTTTGGTGGATACTTTATTATTGATATGCGCAATGTGAGCAACAATACCCAATTCCATTATTTTTTCTTGCAGGTAAGGAGTAAGAGGGAAGGCAAACATTTCTTGACTTATGGCTGACTTCACCATGGGACACTTTTTTCTACATAGCGGATGTAATTGAATTGATTTCTTTTACTGTTCATTTTCGGCTCTGCCTGACGAGATACTTTTGTATATGGTATGTATTAGTCTACATTACAATTTTTAAATTAAATCCATGTTGGCATGGATATTTGCCTGAAGCTCATAGGGGTAAGATCTATTAGTAATCGTTCCGAGTGACCAGATATTTCTTTCAATCATGTTGTAGTAATAACATTTAGAATGGAAATAAGCAAATACATTCACTCGGTAAAGCCTTGATAGTCCATAGTTTGTGGTGGATTTATAATTCACCTACTCTATATCTACATTGTATCCTACTAATTAATTTAGGTAATGAATACTGATTTGGCATACATTTTTGGCAGGCTAAAATTCGCTATGCTAGTGACTATGCTGACGATTCCGCTGGTGAGCACTAATATACCTGGAAGAACACCTCTACCAAATTTACATGACTTTATATTGTATGCAAGGAAGACCAGTCGTATTCTATCTATTTACAAAGGCATTTGGCATATTTGAAAATAACTGCAGGCAATTTTTTGAAGGTGTACCTATGACAAAACATCTTCCATAGTTCCTACTTTTTAGTAATTGCAGTCTTTCAGTAGTAATTAATGTGCCCAAGACTCACTCTTAAGGTAAGGTGCTTATCTGATGGATGATGATGATGATGCGTGAATTATTTTAGAGAATGAATAGCATTGGCAGTTTAAGTGACAATTTGCCATCATCCATGCTTGAGGCCGTTAAGAAAATGTTATGAGAGGTTAGTAGTGTAACTGTAAATCTAACAGGCGGGCTTATTAATTGATCTGTCCTCAAAGCAATCAATCAAGGACAGGTATTCCGCTAAATTATTGTTCCTGATTCACAAATTTGAACCTTTACCCTGTTGAACGTACTCTAACCGACAAATTACGTTATCTCGTTTAGATGTTTTTTGTCGAGATTTTTTTACATCCTGCCCGTAGGAATTGGATTGAGTAATAAATGTGAAAATTATACTTTGAATTTTAAATGCCTCTTCCAAAATCTAATATTACTAAATGTTGCTGTTTTGTTACAAGAACTTTTTTATAGAATTTGATTACTAATGTGCTAATGGACTAAATGTGCATGTGTAATTCACCTATTCCAGTAAAACTTGTGATTTGAAAAACTGTCTTTTTTAAGTCTATTACTTTATTTAGTTGTAAGTAGGTAACTATGAGATTTCAGACATTCATTTTTGACATTTAGGTCCTTGTTTAAGGGGTGTGCATTGAATGATAGATAATTTTAGCCGATATTGACGACACTTAAATTCAAATAAACATTAGCATTCATTAATTCTGTTTAATTCCTGTACATTAAAATATTTATAATTTAAAACTTAGAAATGCGTTTGCTTTGCCACAATGGGTATAAAAAATCTAAATGGGGAATGTAGCGATGTTGATTCCGCTTTTATTATTTCAGGCGTCATGTCACGCATTTCAATCACCACAATATTATATAAAGTATGATAATGCATGAATAAAATAGAAAATAATATTAATAATAATAAATACTGATTAAAATAACAATTAGGTTACACTTTGCAAAAGAAAGGGGACCGGTGACCCCCTCCCTCGAACACAAAACAAATTTATGTGTGCGCCTCTGCACCAACTAGCACTATATTTTATTTAAATTAAATGTATTTACCTTGTTTATGGTCTGTTGCAGCATTTTAAATATAAATAAAATATCACAAAAGGGTGTGAAAGTTTGAAAAATTCTTTAACCTTAAAAATTTTCAAAACACGCATTTTTAAGGGAACGGTGTTTAAGTAACAGTCTTTTGGAATAAATTGAGCAAAAGTAAATTACCAAAAATAAAAGGCCGGGGACCAAATTTTTTCTGCTTCCTCGATGTGAAACTGGTGCCTGTAAGTCAGTAAGGATTGCAGTGAAACTTTAAGCATGCTTAATTTTAGATATGGTTTTTGTTCGAAGAGTAGGACATTTAATTTTTTCGATGTTTTACAGCTTTTAACGTTAAAAAAGTACAACTATTATAAATTGAAACAAATGTGAAATCTCTACAATAATTTCACAGTGGCTGGAATAAAAAAAAAGTTTTATCAATTTTTTTATCATTTTGTAAATGATTGTATCACTGAGCTCAAAAATGCTACATTAATTTACGTAGTTAATGCGCAGTTATTATTGCGTATTATTGTACATTTTAAACATACTTTTGTACTCATATTGCCATGTGACATCCATAATGCGTGTGCAGTTGCTGACCTCTCTATGGCAAAAAATATTCATAATCGGTGGAAATTGTTAATATTCTTCATCCCTTATACTTTCAAACAACATTATTCTATTCAATCCCGCTCTCGACATAAATATTGTTTCTCCATGATATGAATGCTGCCAATGTCGATTATAAAGAAGGAACGACAAACATTCACCCTCTTGTGGACTGCTCGAAGCTCCATGCCCGTTAATTAAGTCGTTTCGGAATGAAGCGCCCAATCAATCGTGTGTTAGAGTGGACAACAGATAATTTCAGCGCACCTCGCATCGGCAATTCACCGTGATATCTTAATCCCTACCTTTTGAGTTACGCCCCGCGTTTCTGTGTCTCCTGGAACCCCGAAAACCCACTCTTAATCCGTGAGTGCCCAAATAATAGTGATTTGAGGGACGCACGACACTCCGCGGCAACGCTCACGTGAAGGATGACGGGCACATTTCCCGGATGCCTTCATGTTGCTGACCGCAGGCCCTTCCTCCGGCGACCCGGCGCTGTCGTTGTCCCAGGGTGATGGCGTGACCCGGCCGATTAGGGCGGTGAATTTTCGGAGAACAACCTTCCAAGACCCCCTAGGATCCTCCGCCTTCTTATGTGGTCGCGGCACGAACGAAGGCCAATGAGGTCCTTCTCCGTAAGTCCCGTTTCCACTACTGGCGTGGGTATGCGCGTAGACACGTGTGTTCGTAACGCTTCCAACTTATACCGGTTAGACACTAACGGCGGGGCGGAAACTATGAAATACAATACACGACATTCCACAACTTTGAACAAAATGAATGCGTCGGCTATACATTAATGAAAAAATGTCTTATAATTTTTAAAACTACAAAAAAACGAAGAATGTACTGGAGTTCTCCAAGAATTTCAGAACTTGGTCAGTGCAACTGCCAAAGGAAATCAGTACTGAGTTACGATTGTAGTGGGTTGGCAAAGCACGTAGCTTTGCCACGCTCGTACCAACACTAGCAGTGGAAGCGGGGCATTACGTGCTAACCACGAGTATGTCACTCAACCCTTACAATAAAGAAACTAACAGAAAATGATGCATCTATATCTACATAAATACCCTGCAAGCCACCGCAAGCGTGAGTGGTAGGGGGTGAACCATCACCAGGATTGCAGTATTGATCAGGGGAACACTTGTTATGTTATAGGTATGCAAAGATAATCCTACCCTGTTTAAAAACTACTTGAAAATGAGTCACAGTATATCCCCATAACGGAATATATTGGTATAATATGATCTTACAATATTTGCTTATTGCCAGGAACATTTTCTTCCTTGACTGCGAATTCTTTGGCATTTTCAAACAAAGGTAATGGCATAATCAGCTTCTTAAGGTGCCCTGTCCTCTAAAGTTAGATCACAGGAACCCTGTTTTTTTTTAAATCAGCTTATTATGTTTGGTTTTCAGGTCGATGTGAAGAAGGCGAATTTACCTTAAATAGCTTAATAATAGATTTGACCAAAGAAGATCAATAATTTTGTTTTACCGTAAAAGTCATGCATGGATTTTGAAGTAGGGTTACTTAGTAGTGTTAGAACATTTTTTCTGATAGACTGCTTTATCTGATACATACATCATCCATCCCTACCATTACCTTTGCAATTGTTCCCACTGATCTCATATGAATCGAAGAAAGGAAGGTATTTTGAATAAAATGCTTATCGAGTGTATTCTCTCGCTTTTTCGGCGGAAATTGTCTGCAAGAAAAATTCCATCTCTTGGAAAGTAAAATATTTGATGCGTGTTTTTTTTTCGTGTTATAAGTGTTTGAAGTCACACTGATGGATTTGCTGTGTTGATATTATTTAGAAAAAATGTAAAGCAGTTGTATAGTACAATATTGAGATAACTGGAGAATACTAACCTAAGAAGTCGTTTCAGGCGTAACTTTGTGGAAGTTTCTAATATGCATGAGTTTCAATATGCATATTATTAACCTAAGGACTAGTTTTTACATCATATGGTGAAAGTAAATAGCTCTAATTGCCTTAATATCAATTTCTTTTTCCAAAAATTTGGTATGGAAATATATTTGATCAAATGGTAGCAATTAATTCAGTTAAGAAAAGTAAAATTGCAGTCACTCTTAATGACTAATTTTATTTGACCGTGGTTAATCTTTGTACTCTGTATTGTTCTCTGAACCCTGATAGAATTTTAAACCGATATCTTTTTCACCGAATTTATGAGTTTTTTGAAAGTTCTTAAATGAAAAGAACAGATGTTTTCAATGATTAAAACAAAAACTGTGGTACGAATACTTTGAAAATGCATATTCTTCAACCAATAAGAAGTGGGAGTAAAAATCTTAAAGCCTTCAAGGATTGCCTCTGCCTTGTCAGTTTGTGTTATACCTACTGATATGTTTTAACAATACTTATGCATTGATAAAACTCCTGTTTACTTGCTATAATCGTTAACGTATTAATTGCAAATTCTTATGTGACATTTAAATATGATTTTGATCCTTTGTAGCATTATAATTGTTAAATTTTATACACAGATAATCGGTTCAGTGATAAGATTTTAATTTATAGAGCAGTAATATTTCTTTTAGTTGCTTGTGGCTATGATCTATCATCTCCAAAAACTCTTAAACTTCAATGCGGATTTTCAAATGCATAGTGTGGATAATAATTGACTTCATGTAGGAGTTGATGAATTAGGAACAATTAATATTCCTAGTATTTCTCTTCATTTTTTCATGAAAATCAAACGGAAGAGCAACAGTTGTTTGGGCCACTTAACTCTTGTCCATCATCATACAGTCCGTTTTTGGCAGAATGCTCGCTGTCACGCTAGCGAAATATAATAGAAGCCTTATCGGAATGGGATTTTTTATTACTAAGGTATTATAATCGAAAACGGAATAAAACATAAACATTTCTTTATTGGCGTCTGATATATTGTGAGGGTTTTTTCTATTCTTACTATATATTTCCTTCAGCTCACCGGAATAGAGAATACCCTAATCTCTTTTCTTGGCGGATGAATAAGTTTTCAGTCTTTCACCTGGAAATTACGTAAATGCTCTCCTTTTACATGAATTTATTTCGTGAACTCAACTTGAAAATTGTACTAAACTTAGCGTTATGTACCTACTTATATGAATAGAAGATACAATGAACTTCCACCACGCATTAAATCCTAATTTCTATCTCTCTGAAGCTTTACACAAAGCTTTGGTTGGGGTTTTACCCAAGCTGCGGATAGCCGATTGCATTGACACAAAAGTGCAATGCCCTGCTGCCCGCTGCGGTAAAGTCCTATTACGGTCAAGTTGTTCAGCCGTTGATTTGGCCGTTTCAAAATTGCTATCCCCGTTGACAGAGGCATCGCGGAAGGATTCAACTGGTGCTAATGTCATTATCTACCCAGTTCATGCCTTGTGCTCAATCTCGGAGTTTATTGGAGATTAAGTGGCCAGTCGTAGCTTAGCGTTGGGATTTAGTGCAGTTGGTTAATTTATGCGGTGTTCTGTCGTTGGATGCTTAATATATGGAAATGACCTGTGACTATACAGTATCGTGGGATTCCTGATATGGAATTACTGTTGGAGCTACCTCTCTCAACCAACCAAGTAGCCAACAAAAACTTAACACTTGCAGCAGTTAGCTTTATCCTCCACTGAATTCATCAAACCCTCTTGGGCACATTGTTTTCTTTTCATACCCAGTTAAATGATTTTTCCTTTTCAATATTTCCATTTGAGTAGCTTGAGGTTTGCGATGTGAAAGTCAAAATCAAATCGTCATGCCCACGATTCAGGTGTAACTTTTTCAATGGAAAATTTTGTTTAATAGTTTTATAGGGAGTTCTTCCTAGATAGTTTGCTGCCTAGCTGTTAGATGCCGTGTGACACCTATTGGGAGAGTAGAGGGTGGTACATATTGTTTTAATGCTAGTTCAATTGGTGATAAGACACGTTAAATGCGTTACAAATATCTGTTGTTTCATTAACCTTATAGGAATTACGGATTAAACAGTTAGCTTCAGGATTTTGTCATATTCTTTGACTTTTTTAAGAGCATTGACATAACATGGAACGTGCGAATCATCATTTTTTTGCTAATTCAACTGCGTTGGTTTTTTTTAATGCCTAGTAAAAAATAAATAACAAAGCACATTGAATTAGTAAGGTTAAATGTATGGCCTACCACCATCAAGGTTCGGATTCCAATTCGACCGATCAACATACAACACGAATATGCTATAATCCAAGATTTTGCACATTTTTCGTGTTGTATCGATCCTTCGACAGGTCTGACGGCTTGATGAAGACGATCGTCGAGGGAAAATGAACAGGAAGAATGGAAAAGGCAGGCCTCGTAAGCAATATATGGAGCAAGTTGTGAAGGATGTAAAAGAGGGAAGATAGATCAATATGAAGAGGTTGGCCGATAGAAGAAGATAGATCGAATAAAGGGCTGCGTCAAACTAATCCTAAGATTGTTGACCGATGATGATGATATTGATCCTAACTTGAGCGTATTGTTAGTGAGTTCGATGGGATGTTAAACCCTCGCGAAGATGAGTCAGGTATAATACATTTTCTCTCGATATTTCGGAAAAAAATCTGCCCCCAATTTACCACAAATCCTTAATTTCTGCTAATTACTCTCGTTTGTGGTGGCTTTATTTTACGGCAACCACATTAATTGATAGTTGATTTAATTGTATGCATTCTTCACTAAGAGAGTAGTACAACATTTGATTCTTGCATCAAATGGTATGGGTGTTTGTCATGCTTATAGACACGTGGATATGTTTATACTTGAATAGCCGTTCTTGCTTTTGCTCACTGGCTTTAGGTGTTTTTGTTCCATTTTTCTAACAATATTCACTTATTTAGGTAAATTTTGTACTCAACAAAGAGTTATCATTGTCAGCGATGCACCGAATTGCACTGTATTTTTGGAATGAAACCGGCAAATTAGTGAATGCTGTGGAATATTCAATTTTCAAGTTGAATCTAAAAATTTCCGCGAAAATCAGATCTTGTGTAAATATGATGCGAAAAAGCTGGACAATTTACTTCCATTTCTGCCTATATTAGTCCTCTTGTGATCATTTTACCCTTGTAGCAATAAGTGGTATCAATTTATTCAACGTTATATGCAACAGTCACATGTCCAGCAAAAGAAAACATTTATTAATTAAGGATGGGTCGAATAGCATATTTCTCGAATTCAAACATTGACTCATGACTCGAATATCTTGAATTTATATACCTTAATACCAGACTGCAATTGATATGTTATATGGTTTTCTACTAATTTATTTGTTGCCTATTGAAGTAAAAAGCTACAAGTTGATTAAGTTGAAAACATATTTTGGTTTTAAAATGTTAAATATAGGCATAATAAAATAATTTTACTACCAAATTTGGACTTTAGAGCACAGTAACTTTTATAGGCCTTAATAAGTGATTGTTAATTCGCCATGTTTTGTCCAGCTTTGAATTAATATGATGTAGTTCATCATTACGTTAAATATAGCGTAGTTAGAATAATTATTCGAGATATCAAATATCGATTTATTTTCGCATAATTATTCGAGCTATCGAATATCGAATACTTTCTATTATTCGAGGTATTCAAATACTGGCGGGAATTATTCGCACATCTATAGTGTTTATCTACGACTAAGTATTGCAATTAAAGTATTATATTATTTTTGATGCACTTATCCTATAACGGTGGGTAAGTATTTAACCATAACTCTTAACGTCAACGTGGCTGGAAATGTATTAGTTGCATGTCATTTTGGTTAAATACCAACAGAGTGCTTAGCCTTGCACATCCGCAGTTCTTTAGCCCCAAAGAATACCACATTTCTGTTCTTCCGTTATGACGCTAATTGAATCTGGGTGAGGAGAACAAATTCCTGAATCCCCCCATACAATTCGAGACGATTGCGTTCCCTATCAAGTCCGACTGCAATCAGGGCTGAGGTAGGATTGCGGGCGGAGATCTCGGGGAAAAGAGAACTGTCCGTGCAGTTGGGCCCCGTTTGTCTGCTTGGTTTGCCGGTTGTTCGTGGTGGGGAGCCTTTTGCTTGCTGGACCCGCTTCATTGATTCCCGGCGATGGATGAGCTTCCGACTGTAGGCTCGACGGGAGCCTGAGTAGAAGGAGCCGCCGCCGGGGGATATACGGGGAGAGGGGCTTGCGATAATTAACTGGATTACCGGGTTCCTACTCTCCTCCATTCGGGCTTCAGCACGTTCTGGGGCCGTAACTTGAAGGCCCCTCGGGAGTCGGGGAGGTTAGGTTCTCCCCCCGTCCACAGAACTTATCTCCAGCTCTCCTATTTCTCCTTATTACGGTCCCACGCTATCTTTTAGGCTATCTCCTTCGCCCTGCCTTTCCCTTAGCACCGAGCAAGGCGATAGAGTTGGGCACGGAGCGGTAGAGGTTTTGGTGGGGTACAATGCTTGCGTTCCGGGAAAGCGGGTGAGTTATCGAGGGCCTTCATAGTAATACCAACTAGAGAATTTTGGATTCGGCCTTCCATCTATCATTCTCCAAGAAGATTTGGCGTGGCTCCTCACATTTCATATGATAAGGGAGCAAAATTTGTGGGATTACAAAATATATACCTCTAAGGTAAATATGTGGAAATATTTAAAACAAATTTAGCGTTTCATTTAGTACCTATCACCTTTGTTGCCGACGAATGAGAGATTTTAAGTTGGAGTGATGCATAGGGTAGTCTAGAAAAGGACGCCGCTTTGTGCAGCAGCTTTCATGAAGAGGGCGCAAATTCAAACCTCCTCCGTGCCTGGAAAATTTTGCCTATTACGATTATTTGGAACAGCGCTTCCGTGTTTCTGTCGATTTTCTCACGCATTTTTGAAACGAAAATGATTGCCTGTGTCCACTATCGCATATTTCTCGTGTTTGCTTACCCCACGATTTCTGTTTATTTTTGGTTAAAAGCCTACAGTTTGCCGTTTTGGAATGTGAAAGAAAAATTGAGGCATATTAGGAAGAAAAATAATCATCAGAAAAATGACAAAATACACTGTAAATTTTTAAAGGATTTGTACTAACACTGTGATTAAATGTTAGGTGTAGAAAATTTAGGTGTCCTTTACGCATTCCTTTTCTTCTTCATTGTTGTTTTATTCAAAGCTTTTTGAAAATTCATACCTATGATTCAAATCAGGAAAAGCTTAAAAATAATTTAAGAGAAGCGAGGAATGGCATTTTACTTCATTTCAATGAATAATTTTCACAAGAATTAGTGAAAATATGTTTCTGCATAATTTGTAATGTGTAGTCTTTTTATTCTGGAAAAAATGTAATCCTTCTTGGCATTCATTAGTAAGCTATTTCTGTATTTTTTGTGATTAGTCATAAAATGACGGGCAATATAGCCAAGAGCTTTCGTTGACAAATTTTTTCGGGATAACGGATACTGTTTTCAATCAGTTACCATAATGTACAATATCTTTTCTCAAAGCAAGTTTATACGAGCGGCTACTATTTATCTCTGTGCGTATTATGGATCTTATTTCCGAAAAAAATCACAACATCAGCCTTGAAAAAGATTTAGAAATTATGCGGTTTGATACAGTGTTTCCTCTCGAAATATATTCTTTAACCGTATTATTGTTAGTCTCGTGCACTATTTTGCTGTGTTAATATAGTATCGGTTGTTCATAACCATCAAGAAAAGTTCAATACATTCGTGGCCAAATGCTATTATAATAGGTAAGTAAAGGAAGGTATAAATGATATTTAGATAAATGAAATAGCCGAATTAAGATTATTCTAGCAAATAGTAGCACACAAATATAATGTTTTGCATTGATTATTTTGAGGAATCGATTGATGTGACGATGCTGACTAGTGGCTTTGTTTTCTGATGGAGGGTCTTATTTCAGATTTACAGAGAGTAGGATTTTTACCGGCAGGATTACGTGCATCATTAAGTACTTTGTAGTCAAGTGCAATGCTCTATCTGTGAGTTGACGCTCTATGCTCACAAATATTCTCCACTTCTATTAGGACTCTAGGGTCTGGTCAACATTTAACCCCCTATCTCCTTCCTCCCTTTCTAAGAATCGTACTTTATCTCAACTACCCACCTATCCTTAAAGGCGTTGATTACATCAGCTCTTGGTCACTTTTCGTGACAAAGACTATGTAATATGATTGCATGAAGCCATTATGTCTTACTATTGTTAACAGGAAGACGATTTACCTGAAAGAGTATAAATACGTTAGTCATGATGTTACGGATCGTGTATTTCAACGGAAGCTTCTCTGAGATCCTTATTGAAAAATAAAAATAATTTTTCAGACCTGCACATGGTGAAATAAGATTAAAGCTGCGATTGACAAAATCAAGGGGTCAATGAAACATTCGAAAACGATCGAACGCTCTCCTGCTTAGGAGGCGTTGACTTTCGTGAATGCTTAGTAGCCACAAAAGTGCTTGCGCTCAACCATAGTCGATTCTTGCGGCTGTGACACTCCTTGTAAACTTACGTCAAGAGCGATTCTCTCAGGGCGTTTCGGAACGACTGTAGGATTATGACCTGAACCGACCTTAGGGATGACCGGAATGGGTTCTGTCTCCTTGTCATCGGTCGCAAAACCATTCACGCCTCGTGGCAACGACCGGACCCGCTTTCATGGCTACCGAACGCCGACGAGCCTCTGTTTCTAACTTGCACCTTTTCATGGCTTCCCTGTTTGGAGGCACCAGAGATAAAGAAAACGCGGGCAGAGAACGCCGCTCAAATGCTCAAAACTCAAGAGCACAACTAAACTTAGTACCGAATGGCAATTTCGTCGTCCTGAGTTACCGTTTATTGCCTCTAAACTTGTCATTTCACCATATTTTCATAAGCAAATTTTCTACCAGTTCATTGTGTTGTATTCACGACTTTGTAACCCATAAATTTAAAATTAAATTAAATTTAATCTCTATATATTATTAGAGGGATAGAAGAAGTTTATGATGCCTATTTTTATGCGTATAATGAACAAAATAATCTACGTTCAGTCCGTTCAACGAACGTTAATGATGTGTTAAAGTTTGAAACTTCATTCCATTGTTTTCTATCTGAATGTAATAGGAGTATTTTTGCATCGCATTTGTAAGAGTTTTGATGCTTAAATAAGTGATAACTTTCCTTGATTTGAGGTTTCATCAATAGCGAGTGTTGAATTCATTTTTACATAAGAGTTTGTAATTTTTTTTAAATACCTTACTGTCTCTTATCTGATCTGGCTTGCAGTAAAAGCACCTGTATCAATCATTGATGGCGAAAAAATTGCTGGAGTTAATAGTTTCGATCTTTTGTTCATAAGCTTCCATAAGATTGGTAGGCAACAGTCGCCCCGATGTAAGTTGTTTGTTGACAGCGTGACTAGAATGCTTGCGTCTATGTAGATCTGGGTTAAAATCTGGGAATAGGCTCCGGTATAAACTTTGACAGTGGGAAAAACTAAGCCGATCGATGTGTAACTTCTGTTTTGTTGGCATAAGTACTTACTTGATGACATCTGCTCTCAATAATGAAAACCGGGCATTGCTCTAAATGCTGAGAAATGATAGTAATTTACATTAGCAGCCGGTGAAAGTCAAAGTTATTGAATAAGCGTTGATTTATGCCGTGACTTTTTATCGGTGGAAGGTCACTCAATTCAATTTTAGCATTTTAAACGCTTCCCAAAGGTGACTAAAATGCCAAATCTCTTTTGGAGTGGAAATTATTTCGGAAAACCGGACCACTGAATCACTTTTCTCCTCGTCCGCGTTGAGCAAAGTAACTTCCCCAGATTTAGCGCTAATGTGGAGAAAAATGTTGTGCTTCAGGGGGTGACGGAATGCATGAGTGTGCGGTAGCTGTTCGCCTAATGAGGTTATTGCATGCGTGCGTAGGTATCATACCTATAAGCAGTGACGGCATCGTGTGTCTATCTATCTTGCGCTCCATTTTGTACTGGGCCTGAGATGCCATTGCACGATATGGTCTTTAGGCCTCCATTTCACGAATTCCGCCGGGGTATTTTGGGAGAAACTTGCCCCAGCAAAAATGCGCTCTTAAAGAATTCGGTGGCGTGTTCTTAAGGTATACGCAGGATTGCGCGGTAATCGCTTATCACTTTGCAAAAGCACTGTGCCCAAACCGCCGTTTGGCTCTTGCGTGGTGGAAATAGATAAACGGGAGAAAGATTTTAAACTATCATTACCTGCTGCAATTGCAACGTTTAACTCGCAGGTATATCTTAATGATCTATTCAGGTTTATCAAACTAGCTTAACTAATTCTACCTCAAACTAGATTAGACTATATTTACAATCATAGTTATGTATTCAAGAAAATTCAGACTTATTGACTGGCGAATAGGCCTGTTCGGAAACTTCCTTGCATGGGTTTATTTCTCCTGGCAAAACACATAAATGTGTTTTTTTTTTCTAATTTACGAAGTTCGTCAATGCAAGAGCTTCTTGATTAATGATGCAATACGTAGAAAGTTCTCTGAAAGTTCCCTCTTTAAGTTCCTCTAATTCTCTCTCTCTCTTACACTAACACACGCACACATGTAGGTATATCATCAGAAATCAATCGTATGAATTAATTGCAATTGATATCACTTCTGTAATCGTAAACATGTCGTTTGTTGGTGCAGTGGTGAATCGGGTTGGTGTTATGACTATATTCGCCGCTTTCTATCATGCGTTTTCTCAAGGTAGTGGCAGACCATACTACGTGTAGAGCACCTTATTTTAAGAACGCTCTCCGTTATATGGACGTTAAAACCTGAAAATTAGCGTCATTTGTTATGAAAAGGCTACTACTGACGCTTGTCTCCGCCTATTTTACCTTACCTATCTAAGGAAATTGACCAAAATAACCTTCTTTTTCAGTCAGACCTTCTAATAAGAACAGAAGTGCGCTTCTATAAAACTTGGTTCAGCATAGAGTACCTTAAAAACAAATATTTATTGATTGAACATGCAATTCTCGAGACAACTTGCATCTATTTAGTACTAAATCGAACAGCTTCACTGAACTTCTGTTTATGAGAAGTATATGAGTGGTAGGTTTGTGTTCCTCTAATTCTCTCTTTTGTAATTGAGTATTGTTATCATTTTGAATACCTACTGATAACGATCCACTTTAAATTAAAAGTTGATTGAACATAAGTGTCAGGCGTTTAAAATAATATGAGGGTTAATTAACGGCGGGAAGTGAAGTGGATTAATTCAGTTGATCTTTGAATTAGCAATTAATTGCAAAAAAGAGAATTAATCAATTTTATACTTATCAAAGTTCATGGACAACAAACACATTTTAAATGCCATGAAAATAAAAGCAATTACAAATGGTTGCGCAGTTTTGCTCCGAATTGATACTAAAATACGAAACCTTAGCTGACATTTAGCATTCTGTGTGGCAGTTATTAGCGAAAGACGTAAATATTTTATTTCATTGCAATTAAGGCGAGGGAACTGTATTTGTGTCAAATTGTGGCAAAACGACTCAAAGTCCTTGAAGACTTAACTCTCTACGCTTCGGTATACATAGGCTTGCAAAGGAAATGCAGCCTCCAGACTTTTTTTGAACATGTACCTTATTCCCTAGAAATATTTGATTGATTTAATATGCTGGAAGTATTCATGTTGGTAATGTATCGGTATGTAAACCTAAAAGCCACATGCTGACATCCCGTCATATACATGGATGTCATTTTGGGATTAGATTTGAGTCTGTGTAAAAAGCAACTCTCCGTAAAATCACAGTAGTGAAAACATCTAATTTGGGACTTAGATTTGGAGAGATAGAATAATGTGGATGAAGAAGTGCTAATGAGCACCTCTTAAAAGCCACGGGAGGAGAAGGAAAATGTAGTCGAAGACATTGGTGGAATATAAAATAATTTTGAGGATTAAAAGGTTTTTAAGAGCATGTGGATTATTATGTGGATGGAATTGAAGGTGATGCTGCTGGAAAGATTCTGGGAAACACTCAGGAGAGAGAAGAAAGGAATAGACGTTCTAAAAATTCTTATGCAGCCAGAAGATAAAGTGTTAAAAAAGAGTTTTAATAAACGAAACCTGAAATGATTGTAAAGGGATCATGAGGCAGGAGCCATTCACGAGCCTACTAGTCAAATGAGAACACCTGAGCCTTATGCATTCTAAAAAGTAATTTACTTTCTAAGTTTCTACGCAGTTATATCTCCTGTTAAGTTGAATTTAGGTAATGAACAGACTTCAAGAGGTGTCTTTTTTTTCTTAAAATCCCTTTCTGCATTAAAAATACCTACATATATACTCTTCTTGTTAATGTTTATTTATAGATAAATCTTTTTCCAAGAGTTGATCTCTATGGAAAATTGCACATACATTACTTCAGAATTAATCTTTCCGTTTCAATTGATGGTTTATTTAAGGTACAGTCCTGGTTATTTTTTCTTTTAATATGAATAGCGAGCACCCTAAGCCCGTGCATATTACGTATTTAGTATTCTTAGGAGACTTTTCTTCACTACTCACCCCGCTACCTGCCTCACGAGATTTTCCTTTACCAGCTGTGAGTAAAGTTCATCCTCCGCCTCATAACTAAATACTGTTTCTTATCCCCTTTCCCCATTTCTACATGTCACATTCTCATAATTCAATTACCTCTTCCTCTTTTGCATCCTTTATCACCTGTTTGGGTATTCAGGTGAGTCCCTTAATCGCGTTTGTTATTTACCCCTGCCACCCGTCTCCATTTTCATCAACCCTCTCACCAAAGCGCCTTTAAGATCTCGAACTCCTTTAAACTTTTCACCGTTTTGAGAACAAAAGTCCCGGAGGAGTGATAACGTTGCCATTTTGCCACGGTTGCCTTAAATCCAGTGACACTGATCCATTGCTTGTCCGGAATGGTCTAGACACAACACCGAAGTCACTTTTGCTTTATTTTTCCTCCTGGCAAAAAAGCCTTGAACCGCTTGCTGTGGCGGAGTTCGAAAAAAAAGATATTTGAAACTAGTTTGAGAATTTGGTCGTTAAACACGTTTAATATAAGCATTTTCACTCTCACCTGGATGCAAACTCGCTTCAAGTTAGTTAGTTATTCAGGGGAAACGACCGACAGCTGACGTCATTTGCCGTTTAGGATAGGTGGATAATTGGGTAATGGTAGGAACATTTCAGGTAATAGAGGAAGGGTGGAGAGAATCGCGTCTATATTAGCTTTTTCAATGAAGAAATTGTTTTTAAAATGAAAATAATAAAATTCTATACAACTGCTTTAAAGAAGGCGTTTGAACAAGATAGTGATATGAAATCAATTTGCTATCTAGTTCGAGAATTTCAGGCCCTTAGTTGTATGCTAATCGATTACCATTTTGTGATATAGAGCATTTAAAAATATATTTCAGGACTAAAATTAAAATTTAATTGACATAAAAATAATAAGTATAAACTATGATTTAGATATGGTAGTAAGTTCTTCATTTCATGGTGATAAATATTTCTTTCAAAATATGGAATAAATAAGTAATACATTGAAGTTTCCGCGTTAATTTAGGTCTAGAGATCTGGTAAGTTTATTAAAACATGGCTTACATTCTTGAACAGAACTCTGTCAATATGATCCTGCTTTAGTTTTAGTTTTTCATAAGTATTTTTTGCAAGAAATGATGAAATGAAAAACGATTGATAATTCAACAATGTTCCAGTAATTGATGGAATATTCTCGTAATATCTTTGGTAATGAGAAGACGCAAAACAAAATACTTCAAACATAGATTACGCTTTATGAATTCTGCGTCAAAATATTCTGAGTCAATTCATTACGTGACTTTAATATGGATAACTGCATTTACGTAATGTTAGGGGAATGTTAAATGTTTGATAGAGCCATGATTTGGATAGGCACTCCTCATTTTATAAAACTTGTTTCCATTTTGGAAAATGCATGTTTTAAACGCAATTTGAGTCAGTTGTTAAGGACGGCACACGTGCTTTCTTAGTGCTACATTGTATTTGATATTTAGGACATGGATAGACAAACGGGCCGGACAGTTTTGTTGTCCGCTTCAGTTAATTTTGCAACTTAATATTCTTCAGTAGATAATTTTACTTATTGCTAGCTAGTACTAAATTTATTTCATTGTATACCATTGAATTAAATTTATTATTTTGAGTACCTAAATCTGAATATTTTCTGTACCTCTAGTGGCGATAAGTAGATGATAATTTTAAGGAATTAGTGGAGGTTTTTTAAGCACAGTGTTTTAGGACAACCGAAATATTTTTATCAAAATGTTCTTTTGAATATATGTGACAATCTAAGCCTTAATCTTTTATTATTAAGAAGAAAAATCACATCGTTTAAATTCATGAAATGTATCCTTTTTTGCGTTCAATCTTACAATCAGAGAATGTTCAGTTCTAAATAATAGTTATATCTCAAGCCTATACATTAATCTCATCATGTAGGCACCTTTTTTGTGTAGGTTACGTGTTCTAACCTACCTATAATGAAATTGATCCATGCATTCTTGGATGATATAGAAGTTATAATTTGTCATTCATATTGCGTTTTTGGGCTATTTGTCCTAATTTATAATCAAATTTATTTTCTATTTATAGGTCCGTTTTGGTGACGTTTTCTGTAGGAGTGCAGTTTATGATATATATGTTAAGAGCTTAGTCCTTTTTCCAACTCTGCCATTATTTTTCCAAAAAAACTCGGTCGCAGTAACGTATTCGTAGTTCGGTGACTGTAGGTACGTTCGGAGATAAATTTTTAAGCTAGCAGAATATTTTTCATGAATCTGAAATATACTCCTTCTTCTGCTTAAATGATTTTCCTTTGTGTGCAAATAATAAACCTTATCTAATTAGGATTTTGTTTATGAATTTTATGACAGAATACATGAGAATTCTCTGCACTTCTGCTTGAGATTTCCTTTAATTATTTCCAAACTTTTAACAATGTAATGCATGCATTCTGTTACCGTTGACGGATCTCCTGCAGTCAAAGGCTTAGCATTCTCTCTCTGTGTCTCCCGTGGCTCGACGAGGTTGGGAAACGTTTTTGCGACGCGCTTGGAAATGTTTTTGAAAAACGCGTCGCATACCATACGAATCACCATCACGCTCAGCAGGCTGCTTTTTTCGCTCGAAATATTTGATCGCTGCATCCACTGGCGATATCTTCTAGTCACCTTCGAAAGTCGAAAGAGAGGCGAAGGATTCCGATTACTCGCCTGAGTGGTCCGGTCGTTGGCGTTCGCGCCCTCAAAATCCCACTTGTAAGCAGACGAGAATCCGTATGAAAATGCTTTTAAAACCTTCGGCGTATCTCTACGGCGGCGGCGTCCGCAGCCAATTTCAAACAGCCACACAATTCGGTCGTAAACATCGCTTTGATATTTCGCTACCCCGTGTTCTGTTTCTCGATTTTTTCATACCAAACCTTTTCCCTTCCTCTCCCATCGCCCTGCCCCAGCGTTGCAAAATGGTCTCCTTGCGCTGGTCCAACGGGCGAGCGATATCTCTCTTCCGATAAGTCCTGTTTTAATTTTCATCCACCACTCTCCGATTTGACGCAAGGGGGGAAAAAATATGGTGCCCCTTGGAGCATGCAGTCTCTTCCCCCGTTTCCCTTTGGAGATCCCATCGCAACAACCGTTCCCCCTGCTCCTTCGAGTCTTTTTCCCCTATCGAATCTGGGCGTGAGAAATTAATTCGATTCCCGCGGACCACGGTTCGTTTTTTTAATGCGTAATTCCCCACGCGATGTCTTCACAGTTCCATCCCCTATGTGTATCCCTACTCATCCCTCGCACAACCCTTTACCGGGCTCTTCCCCATTCAATCTCCCTCCCGCCGACTCTGTAAGCTGCGTTGTACCCCCTCCTCCCTGCGCTATTTCACATAGCTGTGATCGCTCTGCCTCCTCTTTCCCACCAAGAGCACCTTTCTCTCCCCTGCTCCCTTATCCTCCCCAGTCTTACGTCCCCTACTCCTCCCACAGTCCCACTTCTCCCTATTTTCCGAACCCCGAAAACGGATAACTCGTTTCGAAATTGCATTGTGTCATCGGAAAAAAAGAAGGGGAGTCGTGCGTGGGGGAATGGTTTGGGGAACAGGGCTCGTAATTAGATTTTGGAAAATAATCATTTTTTCGCGCTATGATTTTTCGTTCCATTGGCATCATTCCTTTTGTTTATCCTGCCGCTCTATTTTCTTCTTTTCCCGCTCGCGGCGCTGGAATCCGGAGTCCGCGCTCGTCGGAAAAGCGCTTGTGTTGCCCGTGCGAAAAAGTCCCCGCACGTAGACGATCATCACGCTTGAGTGGACGTGTCGTGCACGTGAATATAAATATGCTTATAATTAATTTCTTTTCATTTGGCGAACCATGTTGCCGAGATAAATACGATAATATTCGGAGATTTTATGGAATAAACAATTGATTTTGAAAATACCATCGGCCCCAAGGGGCACCTCGTCTAGGGGGAGGTGTGTAGTGCACCAATATAGTACCATTCATATTTCTAATATCTCATAGACAGGATAAAGTGAAAAGGAAGTGGCTGAAAATATTTCATTCTTGGCATAATGGATAGTTGGATCAATAGAAGAATCACATGTCCACAAGTTAACATATCCTTGATTTCTACTTTTGTTCGTCCATTTTAATCACTTTCGGCATTATTCATCGGTACACGGCAGTAATTCTAGGCACTAATATGCATGGCAGCTGAGCGCGTTGAGAATTCGATGAGGGTTCAAAAGTCAATCTTGTTATTTATCTCTGAGATACCGTTCTTTGAACCCCCGAGCCAATACCCTGGCCACTAGCCTCAATTAGTATTGAGATATTATTACTATGTACTCTAAAGTCCCTTATATTTTGCAGAAACTCGCCATTGAAATGGTAAATTCTGGATTACTTAGTTATTAGCATTTGCACTTTCACCATTGTCCAAAGGTGTGTGATTGGATTTTCGGTCCAGAAGAACTATTAGAATTATCAATGTTGTCTGTTGATGGATATTTTTAAGCATTTTCCTTAAAATGTATTGTTTGCTGTCCAAAAATACTGGAATAAAATGACTAGAACTTCATCAGAATATATTAAATATATTTTAAGGGAAGGAAATTGATTTGATACACCTGCGGTGCACTGAAAATTACTTAGTAATAATAAAATGACGGCCTTTTCTGCCAGATAAGCAACGTTGTTTTTTTTTACTGTATCTTTTCGCGTTTGATTCTCATATTGGGTACAGAGGGGTCTCTACTTTATGGTTAAGTGATTAGGTTATCAGGTTATTAGATAGTAGTTGTAGCTGTTGGATCTTTACTAGCTGGAGCATCTTGAACTCACATTATATTATCTGTAAAATATACCTATAGGTATTTAAGCAAGAATCTTCGGTTTATATCACTGTGGTGCACTTTGATTAGACCAACGAGAAGAAATTTCAATAATATCATTAAAGAACACCGTAGGTGGTGGATCAGCAACAGTGTATAATTGGTTAACACCTGTAACTTGATATTCTTCGCACAATGAAGAGAAATTTTCAATTTTTCCTCTCCCCAAAACGGAGAGGCATTAGTTTTTCCCTTGAAATAATGAGATATTGTCCAGCAAATGGAGTAGAAAATTTAAATACAAGATGATTATGTTTTCTCTTGACATAAACCTATTTTATTTGTCCTTAATGGCAGCTCACCTGACATAGAATAGCCTTGCCCTACATATCCCCAAACTACCTTCGCCTCACTATTACATTCTACCAAACTGATGAAATATGTTAAAAATCTGTCCTTACAGTTACCATTTAATCACTCTTCTTTTAACTTGTCATACCTTGTCATGACGTGTATATATGCCCTTAAAGTTAACAATTATCACTCAAAACAAGTAAAGTAGCAGGAAGTTACTAAGGAAGTAAGTTAGGAGCAGTAGACGTGGTTTTTTTTCTCAATCATGCCCTTTAAGCTGCTTTGCAGAAAATAAATTCCATCCGTTTTTTTAGATAGATTTTCAACAATAATATACATTACTATTAGTACTGTTTGATAGGTAGAGTATTCGGACAGAGATATTTTTAACATATGGGAAAAGAAATTAATGTATCCTGAATTTTTAGCGTATTCGAAATGGCCGCTATGTGTAGGTGTTTCAAAATGTTTTAATATCATTAAAAAGCAGTTTTGCGTCAATTATGCAAAAAAAGTTTTTTTTTCAAACAGTATTACTTGCATGTCCGCATTACTATGCATGCCTGGATTTTTTAAATTGCATATTTCAAATTTCCGTCGATTTCACGTAGGAATGGATCATGAATTCCATTTGGTATGAATTGCTCGTGTGTGTCGATTTTCTCATCCGTGTGTGCTGGGATAGATTTTGTTGGAAACCCTTGTGCCTGGCGGGGATGGGATCGGTGGTGAGTGTGAAAATATTGAATTAAGGACGCAGACGTGTTAATTCCCTTTGTTTTATTCTGCGGTCGGCCGTGTTATTTCGATATGCCCCCCCTCAACCACGCCCCCGCATTAGGGCCCTCTGGACTCACCCCCTTCCGCCCCTAAATCCTCACCGCCCGCGTCATTAGTTCCGACTATTCGCCCCACGCCTCCAGCATGCCTCGCACTTTTTGGCGCGCGTTTGGGGTGATTGCACACGATTGTGCTCACATGTGCTGAACGACGACTGATAAATTCCGAACGAAATCTCGTGAATTTCCCGCATTCTTTTCGCGCGCTTCATTCGAATTATTTTCCAGCACTATTTTTCGTTCGTTCCGAACAGCATCAGCGCTCAAAGGTCGTGAAAATGATTGAAAAATCCGATGGATTGGAGAGAGAAACAATTCGTGGCACTCCTTTCATTCGTACTATTTAATTGTTTTCCCATAGTTTTCGCGGGTAACTTTACATCTCCGTTTTGTCGTTCTATTCTATTTTCACCACCATCTACGTGTACGTCTACTGCATACCCTGCAAGCCAGGTCGTGGATGTCAGGCAGTGATTGAATACATATCGAACATTTATTGTTTTTTTCTATGGTCATAAGTCTGTAAATTTTTTGGCAGCAGTTATATATTCCACTTTTCCCAATCTCACGTCAAACTCCTCAACTTCAGGTGACGCAGGGTATAGGAGAAACAGAAGCACATCGTAGTATTTTCATTCTAGCCTTCTTGTTTATTCATCTTTATTTTACATGTTTTCAAATTGCACCTACTTGAATATTTATTATTTTCCTTATAGCTTGAATGATCTTTGGTAATATGTACCATTACAAACACTAGTCAATTATTAAACCTTCTTTTTCAACGTACAATTGAAGACCTGAGTGCAAGAACAAGATAATAACCAAAAGTGAAGTTTCGAGAAAACTCCGGCTTGCTGGAGCATTATTATTAATTATCTGGTTCTTGCACTCGGAGAGAAGAACGTAAAATTCCAACAATGTCTGCTGAACTTATTTAGAACTTACCATCGAAAATGACTATGTCTACTGGTAAAGAGCTTCATGTCTTTGTAGAAATCTCATTTTCGCAAAAAGTGGTCATTATCTGGTTCTTGCACTAAGGTCTTCAATTGTTTTTACAGTTTTTTATATTTGTATCGTCATTGAGGCCTTTGTGTGCCTAAGTAGGAACTACTCTGTGTGCACTATTTACACTTTGCGATATGAACTTATCAAAAATTTTATTGTATCTTCTCATGGGCTTAAGGATGTATCTACATCTACATCTACATAATACCCTGCAAGCCACCACAAAGGTGTGTGGCAGGGGGTGATTGCTAACCAAACATGCACTACATATTGCATAAAAAAGGAATAGTATTAATATAGTAGTCAGAACTACACTATTTAAAAAAGAATGAAATTGCAAAGCAAACATGCAAAAACATTCTGTTAGTAGGGTTAGCTTTAAGTACTCATACCAACATGCAGCTACCAATGCTATTCATTGCTACTCTCCGATAGGACATATTTACCGTTATTCGTATCTCTTATTGTGCGAGGGAAAAAGGACATTTTGAATCGGTCAGTTCGGCAATCAATTTCTCTAACTTTATGATTATGGTCCAGTCTGCCATAGTAAGTCGGGGTTCGTAAAATATTTTTAACATCATCACTGAAAATATAGCCTTGGAATTTGTGGAAGAGATAAGTCTAAATTTCAACCTGCGATCTGACAATGATTCCCATTTCAATTCATTTATTAGACTGGTTACGCTAATATAATTATATAATTATCGTATCGTCCCTTTACAAATCTTGCCGATCTTCGCTGCACACGTTCAAGTTCGTTACTTAGACCGATTTCGTAGGGATCCCATACACTGGCAGCATATTCCACATGAGGTCTAACAAGGGAAAAGTAGCTGATTTCTCGTACATGATCGTCACATTTACCCAATACTCTTTTAATGAAACCCAGTTTGCGATTTGCTTGACCCATTATTTCACGAATGTGTTTACCCCAGGAAAGATCATTTGTCAGTCTTATTCCAAGATATTTACTGGATTCCACGTTTGTTAATTCATTATTACTTATTTTGTAAGTGGTAGGAGGAGAGCTATTCTTTTTCCAAAAATTCATTACAAGACATTTCTTAAAGTTTTAATTTAACTGCCATGTATCACACCAAGTTTCAATTGCTTGTAGGTCAATATTTAAATATTCTTTATCGTTCGGGCATAGAATTTCCCTGTACACTACTGCGTCATCGGCAAATAGACGAAGCTTACTTTTTACCACCTTTTGGATATCATTAATATACAAAAGGAATAGGAGTGGACCTATCACACTACCTTGTGGGACACCCGAAGTGACTTTAATTGCCGGTGAGGAAACACCGTCCAAAACAACCCTTTGAACCCGGTCATGCAGAAAATCATTAATCCATGATATAATGTTACTGTCTAACCCATAAGATTTTAACTTCAAAATTAGTTTGCTGTGAGAAACCTTGTCAAAAGCCTTCTTGAAGTCGAGAAATATAGCATCCACTGGAATATTATTTTCGCCAGAAACTAAAATATCGTGGGAAAAGAGAGCAAGTTGAGTTTCACACGATTTGCTCTTTCGGAAGCCATGCTGGACATTGGACAATAAATTCTGGCTATCTAGGTGTCCCATGACTGAACTGACAATTATATGTTCTAGGACCTTGCATGAAATGGATGTGAGGGATATAGGTCTGTAGTTAGATGGCTGCTCCCTATCGCCACTTTTAAAAATGGGTGTTACATCGGCTGCTTTCCAGTCCATCGGTACGACGTGTTCGGTCAGGGATTTATTAAATACTATTTCATGGTAGGGAGAAATTTCGGATGCTAACTCTCTATATACGCGGGAGGGAATTTGATCAGGGCCAGGAGATTTGTTGGGGCTTATATCTTAAAGTAATTTTTCAATACCATTACAGGAAATGTCAATTGATTGCATCAACCGCTGAAAGAGGTCAGGTAACACGACAGTTGTATCCCCGGAAGGTGGGTTAAAAACGGTTTGGAAGAAGGAATTTAGCAAGTTAACTTTGTCGAGTGTGTTTGTGGTCATTTCATCTCTATCATTTTTAAGTGAATGGACGGCAGACTTATGGCCTTGCACTTCCCTTACGTACGACCAGAAGACTTTTGGATTTTCTTTCAATTGTTCCCCAAGTGTTTTTCTTTTGAATTCTGCAAATGCATTACTAAGGGCTGTCTTTGCAGTGGATTTTGAAATTTTATAATTTTCAATAATTACATTACGCTCATCAGTGGGCATATGTTTACTAATTCTTTTCATTTTACCATGACATATTCTCTGCCGTCTCAGGGATTTTCTCACTTCGGCATTGTACCACCTAGGTTCAGTGCTTTCTTTTTTGAATTTACTAGGGATAAATCTGTTGATCCCAGAGCGCATGATATTAATGAACGACTTCCATGAATCGTTGGTACATACCTTTATGGAATTTTTGAAATCCGATAAGGAATCTCTTAAATAAATTTATGTATATGAGTACACCTTTTATTTTTATTGTCTAGCATATACTGTTATTCTTAATATTTTATCATTTTAGCGATTAAGTTCATTTTCGGGTAATGCCCGCGTTCGTTGTCTTGAGTTGACGACAGTTTCGCCTTGGATTCCACCAGGCGTCTTCAGGTCGAAGTGCCAGCTCCGATGTTCTGGTCGCGTTTATATGCTGCCCCCCTCCCACGCTGCTCTGCGCTGATTGGTTGTTTACGTTGATGACCCTCTTCCAAGCGTTCGCGAGGTGATATCCGTCTTCTCTATTAAAATTGGGAGTTTTGTGTATTTCTATTGCCTCCCTATAGTCTGGGATAAAATCTTGGTTCCTTCGCAATGACTTTTGCCTCGTCAAATTTAATGTCGTGTCCATGTTCGCTCCAAGCGTGCTCGGCGAATGCAGAGATGCTGAATTTCTTGCGTTCGGTGGCCCTCTTGTACTCTTGCAGACGAATCTTCATGGATCTGCATGTCTCGCCGACGTAGGATTTACCGCATGAACACGGTATGCTGTATACCCCTTCGTGGAGGTGTTTTGGAATCTTATCCTTGTACCTCGGGAGGATATTATTAATTTTAGTCACGCACTTGAAACTCGTAACCATGTCCTGTTTCATTAAAACCCTGGATATCTTTTCGCTAGTGCCGGAGATGCAAGGAATGGTGGCATAGGATCTTGGCACTTTCATTTCGCTGTCATTTCTCTCGTGGGTCTGGTGTCGTCTTTCATCTTTTGAAGCTCTCTTCTGAACTGCTTCTTTCTTGTAACCGTTCTTCCTTAGGGTCACCATGAGATATTCCTTTTCTCTGGCCAGTGACTCTTCGTCCGATAGTTTGTAAGCGCGGTGCATGAGTGTCGCCACCAGTGACGCATTCTGAGCTGGGTGGTGGTGTGACGAGGCGTTTAGGTAGCGGTCAGTATGAGTTGCTTTCCTATATACCGCGTGTCCGAAACTCCCGTCGGTATTCTTTTTGACCATCACGTCTAGGAATGGAATCTTGTTGTCTTTTTCTGTTTCCATCGTGAACTGTATTGCTGGATGCTGCGAGTTGATGTGCTGCAGGAACCTCTGTAGCTCAGTAACAAATGTATCGTCTGCATATCTGAGCCACAGCTTGGGTTTCTTGTCGAACGAGTCGATCGCCTTTTGTTCAAATCTCTCCATATATATGTCTGCTATTACAGGAGATAGTGGTGACCCCATTGCTGCTCCTTCACATTTTTGGTAGAAACTCCCGTTCCAAAGGAAGTAGGAATTCCGAAGGCAGTGCTCTATCAGTTGGGGATAATCCTCAGGAATTCCGGTTGTAGCGAGTTCTTTTATGATAGTAATTGTTTCTTGGACTGGGACGTTGGTAAATAGAGACGTAACGTCGAAACTGACTAATATGTCATTGGCGCTAATGGTGATTTTATAATGGTGATAATGGTGATTTTATAATGGTGGATGTTTAATGGGAATCTGTAGTTTACCTTCAGCTACTTAAAATCGCCACTTATAAGGCTCGGAAATAACGTACGAGTTATATCATCAAGCAATTGTGTACATATTATTTCAGAGATTCTTCCTTATAGACTTTTGTTTACAAGTACTGCATTATTTTTACAGCTACATAGCATATATTATACTATGCATAGAAAATTATCTGCCTATGATGGCACTGGTGAAAATACAATGGTAAGGAATAATTAGACACCTTGGTGCGATAGAATGTCCGCATAATATTCAGTGTACGTGAATGTAATGATGGTTTTCGGAAATGATTTTCGAGACACTTTAGTTTGCTAGTTTTAAAGTTATCAGTAATTCCACAATGCTTATAATATATTATGAGAAACATGACTTTAGCTTATCATTAGCAACCGAAGGGAATGTTTTGAGGCATCTATGGTTATCTACATGTATCAAAAAGTCAAAAAAGATGCTCAAATGAGTCATGTTTTATGAATCCAAAACCTAGACCTGGAGAGGATAAGTAAGAGCATTTTTTTCAACATGGGAGTTGAAGGGAATGAATAAAGTCTTTTAAAACATAAGACAGAGAGACGATGGAGTGTTCAAATTGGTGAAAGAAAGCCTTTCGCAGTAATTAGGAGAAGGCAAGATAAATGGATGGAACGAGTCTTTGGGGAAAAAGAGACACGGAAAGCCCTTATTGAAGACACAATTCGGCTGAGTAGAATTCTGGGTACACAAGGGAGAGAAAAGAAAGAAAAATTTTTGTTAGTAAGAAGAGAGATTGATTATGTGCTGATTGGAAAGCAGAAATAGAACAAAAATGGAGCTGTTCGAATGAAAATTCTTGGCAGAGAGGGATACTTTATCGAAACATGCCTTACGCGTCACAAGGCTGAATAAAATGTTCTCATAGAGGCAATTATTAGCAGGTTTTTGTTGATTCGTGCGCAAGACATAACATGACCTTCATATTTTATTATTTTAATGAGTTCCTTGGTTCCTTTCAAACTATCTTTCTGTCATGTATAGGTGGTCCAAATACGCGCTATGATCTAAATACGGGGTGGTTGATTAATGAGGTAAATGCAGGTGCTCCATGTAATCGTTGAGTTCATAAAGTAACTGGTATTTCATAAGAAAGAAGGAGTAGTTGAGCTAGCATTGTCCACCATGGTAGAAGATGTGGTGTTTCATGTCCAGAATCTTATTACTGAAGACTGGAAAACTTTTTCTCGTCAATGGTTTAGATTTTTTAAAAATTCCATTGAATCACTTAAGTTACTTTTGTTATTATTACATTACACCTGACATTTTAAAATACAATTTGGGGACGTCGAACAAGGATATTGCTTATCCATAATATCTGTCGTTAAGTGTAACTCAAACAGGCGGTTGGTTTAAATATGGGAGAGCTAAATGGGTCTAAAAACGTGCTAGCCCATATTTTAGACGTTTTTCGACCTCACATAAATTTTTTCGTTTTTTTTTATTTATGCCGTTCGTTATAAATTATTTTTTTTCCTTTCCTGCGTGGACCTTTTTGATATGCGCTCATTTTTCAGTATTAGAGTAATAAGTATTCCCTGTGTGTGCTAATTAGGGTGGGCAAAAATACCGAAAGTCTTCAAACATTTCACGTTGCCTTCTACTTCGATACCAAATGGATAGAAATCGTTGGCTTTGGGCTTCACTAAATAAAATGAGGATTACTTCTTCCCCATTTTATAGTAAGCATACATTCCTAGCCTTAAGGACGTACAACGTGGATGAGACAGGTTTGTCCATTGCCCAAAGTAAAGTTCTGTATGTTTTGGAAGAATGGGGAAAATGCAGATTGCTACTCTAACTTCCGCCGAAAGAGGCGTAACGGTAACCATCATCGCCTCTATGAGCACGTCTGTTATTTTGTGCCAACCTTAGTATTTTTTCCCTGCCCAAATATGAGTCAAAAGTTGTTGAAGGGTACTCCACCTAGTGCAGTAGGCAGGGACAAACTATAGGTATATTCTAACCTAAGTAATAAAAGCACTATTGTAAGGATAATAAGAGTTCTCTTGGTCGAACCGGCAGTTAACATCTCCCATGTGTGCGTAATCACCCATTGTTCCGTAAAAAGCAACAAAGCAGAATATAACGGCATGATGTATTGTAACAATGGAAAAGGATTTACAATTTGGTGACCGTAATTTTGAACCGCTTTCCGAAAAAAAATCGCTCATTGCTATAGTAGTACATGGCAATGGATTTAATATGAGCTCCCAAGTATATCATTGACAATAAAGGCAGGTTTGCATGGTGTTGAACATATCAAAAACTCGGCATTGATGGGAAACATTTGAACGTATTTTTTCACTGTGACTTCCCGGCTAACGTTCTGCTACGGTGCCAATTTTTTCTGTACCTTGATCCTCCCTTATATTTTATTGGTAGTGAAATGTGATGAGGAAGTGGATTGGTGGCAAGATATCCATTATAATACCTTTTGTTTCAACTGCATAGTTCCGTTTACCTCCCAATTGCTGCTGGTTCTATTATTTAATCCCTCGTTGTAGAGATCATAGATTTTTCAGCATAATACGATGAAAAGAACTACATTTGTCTCTCGAAATTTTGCTAAAGTTTTTCACGATACATTCAAGTAGAAGAGATTCGAGTAAGAGTTTTTGGAGACTATGTGGAAAGGGTAAAGAGTCCTTAGTGTAGATAGATGCAAAATCTTGGAAAAATGTATTTAATATATCAGTGATATACAAGTTGAATATGTGGAAACATCCATAGAAGAGGTAGTGATGGCTACAAAAAAAAGCGTGACTATTGGGTTTCAAAAAATTAGCAGAGAAGTTATAAGTGAGCATGCTTGAAGAGACGACTAATGATGAAAAGTCAGTGGAAACCACAAATTCACTGTATTGCCTTGGATTATTGGATGAAGGAACTTGATGTGTCAATGTTACCAGTTACATAGATGAGCGGCGTGTTCATTAGGTGAGAGTAAAATTAATCTCGGCTCCATTTTTACTCATTGAGTCTTTGAATAGAAATTATCTATTCCTGGTAAAACTAGGAGGTGTAATCATTTTCCATCTATGGTGCAGTAGATGATAAAATAATTAAAAATGCATAGTTATCATTAATACGATGACACAATAAGGAGAGAAATTGTTGCCATTTCTATATTTATGAAAGCGTTCAAAATATTATGATCAGCCATGCATTGTGGTGATGTGGTAGAGTATTTTGATTATGAATTAACAATGCACATATAATGGGAAAGGCTTATCTGTAATGAAAAACTAGGCAACCATTCGTCATATCGGTAATTAAAACCATACGGTACACGAGATAGTTATTCAGTATGTAGGAAATCATCTACATAGTTAAATTAATACCCCGTTTGAAAACGTATTTTTATTTCGCGTTTAATTAAAACGCATGCGTTTTTGCAATTCCTATACAGGGTGTAATTTAAAAATGAAAGATGTATAATAATACTCGAAGAAACCTTCTATGAGTACAAACTTTAATTAAAATATCGACTATAACACTGCAATTAGTATGATCGGGATGTATTGCTTTCTAAACAATTCCTTTCAATTCCGTACAAATAATTGCTAAGTCATGTGTATTTTTCCAGCGTATTCATAGATTGTAACTAAATTCAGATTGACCCATGGTCTGCTCTGCTGTAAAGGTATTGAAAATCAGAGAATTTACCCTGACCCATTTCCTCCTGTAGCTTAGAGATAATTTCACTTTTACGACTTCAAACTTCCACTAGTGTCCTCCAATGGCAATGGCAGCCAATGGTTTGGAACCATCTTTAAAATGTGTTTGGCAATCATGGTGAACATTTTCAAAGCGGCGTAAGTTTTCTTTGAAAAGATGTTCGAATGTATTTTAGGAAGGGTTGGCTTGCAAGCCTATGAGTAAAATGAAGCCAGAATCAGGGTGATTGCAAGTGATGAGAGCCACCTCCTCCGTACAAATCAATACGTTTTAAACGGCCTCTTATGGAGACTGCATGTGTATCAAAACTTAATTATCAACGAAATGGTAGCAAAATCAAATCGCAGTGCCATCAATTAACCCTATTGAGTCCATTTATGGGAGGTATCAATGCATTTGATTCCAAATTACGTATCCGATCCTAAAAATCATAAGCAAATAAGTGGAGAATAAGGTGAAGCACAAAGTGACTATTAGCCCTTAGTAGAACGATAGAACGATACCGCATAGGGGAAATTAGAACGCTATTTGAATAATTGGTATTTGTTACGTTACCTCGATGACTTCGTTTCTCGAGAACCGAGCTGCGAAAGGAAATACAACTCAATAAAACTCAGTCTTAGGAGAGACCTTAGACAACAATGGTAAAAATTATAATGCGGAGCGAGTTGTACAATTCAGCAAATTGGTCCTTGTGAATCGTGATAAACGGATACCGGAATTATTGTGCCTATTGTTAGGAAGTGAATAGGAAGAAAGAAAAATATGTATAGTATGGAACGGTATTGTTTGGAACGCATAATATATGCCATGGGAGGAAGTAGGGTAAGTCGAAGAGTATGAAGCGTCCAGAAAAAGTGGATACGGGATGTCAAGAGAAACAACAGAATCCTAAAAAGGGGGAAATATTACAAAGACGTAGATGGAAGAAAGAAGGATTTTTATAGGGCACAAATACAGGAGGATAGCTTGAAGAATTACAGAAAGATAAATGGTATTCATTTTTGAGAAACGATGTATGAGTGGATAGGAAGATACTATCCGCAAGCCAACATTTATTGGAGGATTCGTATGATGATAACATAAGCTATCATCATCATCATGGGTCAACAATCCTAGGATTGGTTTGACGCAGCCCTGCACTCGATTATTCTATCGGCCAACCTCTTCATATTAACGTAGTTTCTCTCTTTCATGTCCTTCACGAGCTGATCACATATCTAAATTTAAATAACTCAAACAAGGCGTACCGATTCCATTCTTCCCGTTCACTTTTCCTTCGACTATTGTCTTCATCAGGCCGTCGTGTCTTAAGATATGGCCGATTAGGTTGTCCCTTCTTCTTTTCATAGTTTTCAGCAGACTTCTCTTTTCTCCTACTCTTCTTAGGACTTCTCCATTTGTCACTTGATTGATCGATTTTATCTTCATCATACTTTGGTAGCACCATATTTCGAATGCTTCCACCCTTTTCTTCACCGCTACTGTCATCGCCCACGCTTCACTGCCGTAATGAAAAATGCTTCAGGTATTCGTTCCAATGAATTACTTTCTTACTTCTAAACTTGTATTTCCAGCTGTAAGTAGATTCTTCTTTTGATAGAATGCCCTCTTTGCCTGGGCTATTCTTGCTTCGCCCATCTTTGTGCTTCCCAGGTAACAGAACTCTTTCACCTCGTCCACCTTCAACGTAAGTTGTAGAAAATCTAAATGTTAGTAACTGAATAAAGACATTCAAATGCTATCCTGCTGGATGTGAAGACATATTTTATGATGGTATTTTCCGAAAACTTCTTTTTTTACATTTCCCAACTCCATAATTGCTTTCAAGTACATGAAAATGAGTGAGTCCCTTATAAAGGCATATTTTTTGAAACACCCATTTCTTTTCTTCTCCCCTATATACACTACGTCCATTCATTTGTTATTTTAAACGCAAAAATGGCATACCCCAGCCTTTTCCTGTGTTAATAGCCTTTTCTTGTGTAAATGCCATGCGAATATTGCATTGCAATGCATCATTTCATCAAAGTATTAGGCCGATTAATTTGAAAGTTGAGGAAGTCATGCCGTTATCGTAAATATTACATCATTTGTTAACGTTCTGTGGGTCACAGCGTCATATTTTTCCAGTGATAGCCAAGTGAATATTATTAAATATATGGTAGTAGCAAGTTAGAAATTATGTTTAATCTCGTTCTATGTAGTGGAAAGTTGAAAAGGCTTTTTACAATCACTTTTACAAGAAAAGCAGGTCCACCTTTTGATAAAAAGTAGTCATCTGGGTTAATTATTTTTTAATTATAATTATTTAGCTCTAGTCATAGGTACTTGTTTTTCTTTGCCATTAAAATATTATTTAGCATGACAAATGACGCTATAGTGATTGTGGTTACCAGAAAATGGCACATATCATAATTTAAAAAAAATAATTTATTGATTATAGGGTTATAGGTTGTATTTAAACTTTCTTGTATGTAGAAATTATAAAAAGAAAATTTCAATGTTTTAAACATATCATACGTTTTTCACCATAAATGAATGTCTGTAATTATTAATTGTGCATCGATCTGTAAATGTTTATAATATATTTTGAGTGTTCCGTCGAATATTATCCTGCAACTTCATTCAAACATATTGGGAAAACTGTGTCAACATCTTTGTTTACCCACTGGAATAAGCATCAAAATGCGTATTGGATTACTTTCGCTTCGTGAAGAGGCGTGCACAATCTGCGTGTATAGGCTTAGTACCAGCTTGCACGTGCACGAAAGTTTTTGAGGGTTTCAAAATTGTGGTTCATTATCAGTTTTTTAAATGTCGTTCATCAATTCCACGGCGTGGGGATTTTAAATTGCTCTTGAGCCAGCTACACTATTACCCTTCCACTCAAGAAAAAGCGGAAGCCCCGGCCTGCTCCAATATCCTTTCTCCCGGAAAATGAGACCAGTGACCCACAAATGTTTCCCGTCTCCACTTCCCCCCCGCTCCGTTCCCCTCGATCAAAACCGTCATCCCTTCCTCCCAGACGCCCCGAAAACCTCACTTCCAAGCGAGGCGACGCCGACATAACCGCTCCGTGTCATCCTACAAGCCCACTCCACATGTTTGTTCTTTTTTACTTTCAGTTTTTTACTCCTTGCGAATCGTACTCATTTCTCTCCCCTTCTCCATTGAATCATGCAAGAGGGAAAGGCTCCTCGTATCCTCATCCCCCATGAACCCCCTGCGATCCTAAGTTCCTCACCCTCTCTCCTACTCCACCATTTTTGCCAAATTTTTTCTGCGAAGATATAAAACGAACCTAGGTTAATTTTTTTTACATTATCATCTGTTTCCCTCTCCAAACTTTCCTTTAAGTTATTTTTTTTAATTTTATTATGGTCGAGGTTTTTCTCTCGCGGACGACTGAGTGGGTGTAAGTGGGAGAAGGGTGCTGGGTGTGCGGGATTTCTGGGCTTCGGGAGTGAGGGAGGGTTTTGCGTGGGGGGAAGTGGGCATGGGACCTCAGCAGATGGGCCCTTGCAATGAAATGAGCCGAGCGTGTGGGTGGGTCGGCTGGAAGGGTTTTTGGGACGGTAGGGCTTGCTTTCGTGAGCTTTGCCATTCGGTCGCGGGAGGACTACCAGGGTGAAGGGGAGAGATGATTTCACCCGCACAAACTTCCCTCCCCACCCCACACTAGTTTTTATAAGGGAGAGGATACGGGAGAGAGAGTAAAAAAATTAAATTGAGGGGATTTGGTCTGCGGAAAGAAGGTGGAGGATGAGGAAGGGATTTATTTTTTTATCATTCCCCAAAAAAACGTGTCGGAAAAGAGTTCTGGTTCCCGCTATTGGTGGGGTAGCATTGATTATGCAATGACTATTTTGTTTTCTAATCCCACTCTTTTTTTCGCCCGTCTCGTCTTCTCCAGGGTTCTGGTTTTCCTGCAATTTCCGCCTATTCCCTCGCTAACTTCCCTCCTCGTCTGCATAACTACATTTCAATTCGCCCCGCGCCTTGGAAGGTGACGGCCTCGGAATTCCCACAAGTTGAAGAAATCAGCTTTAGAGAGAGTTTGGTAATTCCGTCACCCGAAGTCCTCGTCGTGATTATTCCGCATTTTTTTGTGCCCAGGGTTAACTGCTGCTCAAGCGTCGAAGCTTGGACCGAATTCAGCCATGAGAGTCAACCAAGAAAGAGGAAAAATATTATAATTTTAGGAAGTAATTTACTCACGAACTGAACTGGTCGAAATTTACAAAATTTATTTTCATTATTCCAGAATAGACCACATGAAGTGAAACATAGAAACAGACAGTAAATACTACGTGGCCACACCGTCAATTTCTTATTCAGGTCAGAAGTAATGGGCGACATTTCATGCTCTTTTTTTTCATGTCGTTAGGAATCATTTCGATTGAAGAGAATTTGAGTTTTAGAATTCCTCAATTGCCAATGGGGGCGTTTACTCGGAACCGAAATCGCAATTTTGTACACGAAATTGTTAGATGGAAACGAAAAAAGAATTTTAGTGAAAAAATTAATCTTCTAACCACAACCATTCACTCATAAATCAAGAATTAAAATAAGCAAAAGTTGACGCCCACCGAAAAAGCTGCTGTGATAACATTGACGTCATTTTCCTCCCGTCCTTGACTGCTTTCAGGGGAGGGGGAAGGGAGTGGAGGGGGGTTCTCGGAAGGTCTGCTCGCACAGATGCTGTCGAAATCGCTCCCATTGGCCCCCCCTGCTGTGTCCCCCCCTTTGCGATAAGGCGAAGTAGCTTCGCGGGCTCAGTTTTGATTGGACGAAGTCGATATACGTCAGAGGTTGCACCACACCCACTTTTCCGAAAGGGTTAAAAACATCAGTCTTTCGCCGCTTATAACTCGGGAAATAATTGTCGGATCAGAAAACGGAAAAATACGGGTCCTTTTATTTTACAAACTCTATCAGATTCGTCAATAAAAAAAATATGGTAAACGACCCCATTAGAGTTCTTGGTGTAATTTTTGTTAATGTTATGAGTAATTTAACTGTTCTCTCTGCTAAGGAATATTTCAAAGGTACAATGTGTGAAAAATGTAAAACCTGGAATGCTAAATTTACCATTTATTGGTCGTTTCTTACTCTAGCTAAAATGTATATGCTATGTTATTCATGTCATCCTGAATTTTCTGCATAATATCCTTCATGGAGTCCTGTAGACCATTATTTTCCATGTTTTACTTATTATTCTGGTCGCATTTATCATGTGTTTGTTTATACACAATTGTAACTAAGAAATTGGCCTTATATATCAATCAAGTGCAATGGAGAGTAATTTTAAATTTTTATCTCTATTCTAAATGTATTAATCATTAATTGATTTGAAGAAACAAGTTAAAGCAACGATTTGAGACTAAAGTGGCTATACAACCAATACTGATCTTCTGGACTGAATTTTATGTCAGCGGTAAGCAGATCAAAACATTGGTAAAATTATATTTTGACTGGCTTGATAAAAACTCACATTTCAAAAAATATATTTGGAAAATATATTTACGGTATATAATTAAAAGAATATGTCCTCTCATCTTTGTTAAGGAAAGCGTGGCTGATTTACATTTATAACCCATACTGAATATTGTTAATATAGATGATTATCAGTAATAAATTCCGGGTAATTGATAATCAAATGGCCTAGCAAATCGATAAATGCCATTTTGAGCAGCAAAGCTGATTAGTATAACTAATATTTCCTAATTCATTTTTAAATGTACTTGTCATGCTATGAATTTTTTTCTTTTTCTGGTAGAACGATAAAATGACCTTAATTATATTTACTTTTATGTAATAATGATAATACTGAGGTAATTTACTTATTTTATACAATTTTGTTGCAGAAGGTTTTAAAGTAAGATTATATTCATTGATATTTTATATAAATTTGATTCTATTAATAGTTAACTAAATGTGCTTCATCAGAGAGAAATTGAAAATTATTCTATAAAATCGTGTCATTTGTAGCGGTACTTATCGTTGCTAGTACGAAATCAATGCTTCTTGCAAATGCAATGGATGGAGTAGGCCGAGCAAGGAGTTATGTAAGATCCCTACCGATACTCGAAGTTTCGGTACCGTCTTCCCTTTCCCCCTCCCTCTCGCTTCCGAAAGACTGTCTATGTGTCGTATCCTTTTCCACTGACCCTTTTTGTGGGCAGGGAGATGTACCCTTTTTATTTTTTTCCTCTTTTCCCCCACTACCTCTCAGCCCGGTTTTTTTATTTTTCCGTTCCCATCCTCTCTCATTCTCCCCACCCCCTTTTCCTCTAATCCCATACTGCCCCTTGCTTCCAGCCCCCACCCTCACGTGCAACCCAGTCCCAGCCACCCCCTCCCCGCCAGACATTGCTGAATCCTCGTAATTACAACTGTCGTCCGAGCCATTTCGGTCGTCGACGGCCGACGCCGGCGTGAAAGGTGTCGGGGGAGGGGGGGCTGGGAATGTTGCCCTCAAGTAGGTGACCAAAGCCGAAGGGTGCACTGGCATCACGATTACTTCATCGCCAGAAGGCTTCGCTAGGTTTAACCGAATTATCATTTAAGTAATTTGACCTCCTCGGATCTCGAAAGGGCGCTACACACCATTTTTTCATCCCATGTACATTTAGCGAGCGTGAAGCGTATCCTTCGTTTTTCAGACGAGGTATAGAGTAATAACTCAAAAAAAACAAAACGACGAGCAAATTTTTTTTACCATTGCTTAAAATATTTATTTGGAGGATGCCAGCTGAATGCAGGATCACATTAAATCATTTATGTTCGTTTTGACATTGGCGTTGTAATTCCGAGCAGAGGTCATTTGTATGTTTGGCATGCCTTTCAGTAGTTATCATAAATGAAAAGCTTAAATATTTTTAGGCATCTTATATTTTGTTTTCCTCTTTCAATTGAATAATGATAGTTTTAACATTCCCTTACCCTCATAACCATATCTTCCCTCTTTATTCCCTCAACTGCTGATATTTATTTTGCTGCGGTTTATATACTTAAACATTCTCCCCCGACTCGACTAGCACTCCTGAACGACGAATATATTTGGTGGTCCTTGTAACAGCTGATTAGTTTTTTATGTGCATTTGAATATATTCGTAAATGCACAAATTTAGCGAAGCAGTAAAATTGGTAATTTATGATTAGCATTTAAATGCGCTATTAGCGGTGGTTGTTGCAGAATGTATACTCATCCCCTGCCACACATCCTTGAGATAGTTTTCACGGTTTTAAGTAGATTTAGATGATCAGATATTATGGTTATCATACCCTTTCATAACAGCTTGATGTTAAGGAACTTTGCGCAGTTACTGAGTGATCGGCGAAATAATAGCCATAAAGAACTCCAAAAGGGGTAAGAATTTCAGAAAGTCCTTTTTGGTGCCTCTCCATTACCAGATTATTTTCAGATAGATAATTGGAATGGCCTGAGTGGCCTCTGGCCCACAAATTTTTGTTTTCTTGTGGATGGGTTGGCCATTCGCATAATTTCATGTTTAGCTTGGCATGTTTGGTGAAAATAAGACAGAATTCCCACTGAAAAGGCCAATTTTAAGTGCACTTACCACTGCTTAATAACTTGATTACATTCGCCCGACCGCACTCAATTTCAGTCCATTGCTCAAAGCTTTCATGCCATGGATGAGAGAGCGTTAATACTTTAACCACTTTATTATATAGTAATGGACAGCGTTATTTTAATCACAGTCGTTCCGTGAGTCGTTTAGGGTCTTTTGTCTATTCTATTTATCATGTTTCTTGTCTTTTTCATGCCCATACAACAAATAAATGTCAATAGCATTTGAAATATTTTATTTGTGTCAAATAGGAGAGTTTTTCCGATAAGGAAATTGATTTCGGGGCCCCTGCTGATGGGGAAAGAAAAACTTTGCTTGGTCGTGTGTGTTATTGAGAATGAGAGCATTTTATCCCCTTATGGAGGATACTATTAATAAATTTTTACTCGGAGGTAGCGATAAATTTAAAAGTAAAGGCCTACACTTATAAGCATGAAGAGCTCAGTAAAAAGGAGAATATACATAAGACCTCGAAGTTTAAGATTCATTGTTAATGATGATGGAATTAGTTAATATCTAACTTTTTTATTGCTATCGTTCTTTGTTTATCAGCTGAAATTATGTTTTACATGAAATTTCTTAAACATGGCAGCAGCAGCAGAAGGTATATCAATCAGCAACTATCGAATACAATATTCCAAGACAATATATAGTGTACAATATAAAATTGTCTATGATAACGCAGGTTGTTTACAAATAAATACCAAATAGTCACATGTACGATCAAAATAATGAATGATTATCGTTGAAGGAATAGAAAAGGCGAATTTTTGTGCCTTAATAATTATTTTTTCGTTTTATTTACCTCAAAAAATTTATTGAATTATAGTTATACATTGCGTACGTTTTACCAAATTTGCGAAACCCTGGCTTTTAGTTAAAATAATCAGGGCATGGAAAATGTCTAGTGGGAATTTAGTTTAGTTTAGTTAGAAATCTATTGGGCCGAATATGATGTGAAAAGCAATAACCCACAAAAAAAGAAAAATCTTTATCTACAAAGTACCTTACAAGTACCTAAATTGTTTGGCTTCTAGATCTAATTATTACCCTGAAAGTACCATATGGTGTGTGGTAGGATTTGAATAATCACATATGCAAAGTGATTGATTCGTACCATAAATGAACTAATATTTCGCGAAAAATCCTATTATATCTAATGTAATGGTGATTTTAAAATTAACTGAAATTAATTATGATGATAAATACCTAACAGACAATAGTTTTGTTAAATGCGTCCAAAATTTTAGCTCCATATTTTAGACTGGTTGAAAGCTGTCTGACGCAAGTAGTAAAAAATCGTCATATATATTACATTTAATGCTTCACGTCCTGTTACATCTACATCTACATAAATATCCTGCAAGCCACCATAAAGGTGAATGGCAGGGAGTGAATTCAAACCAGACTTGTATTGCATATCATGCATAAAAATGATTGATAATAATAATCTAGTTTGAATTTCACAATTTAAAAATAAGATAAAAGTAGCAAAGCAAGCATGTAAAAAAATGCTGTTCGTTTGGATAGCTTGAATTCCTCATACCAACTTACAGCTACCTAGATATTCTTTAATACAATTTTATGTTTTGTATTGGATATATTGACAGCTCAGAAGTCAATTTCTCTAATTTTATGATAATGATCCAGTCTACCATAATAAGTTGAATTTCCCAAAATATTTTTGACGTCATCAGTGAAGATATTATCTTGGATTTATTTAAGACCTTGTCTAAATTGTCAAAGAAAAGTCTTCTAGAATGACTATCCACGGAGAACAAATAAGCATGCTGCGATTTGCTGATGACATAGCACTCATAGCAGAGACAGAGAGGGATCTGAACAAGATTTTAGTAACCCTGGAAAGGACAATGGCCAGATATCAGCTGGAGATAAATAAGAAGAAGACTACGATAATAGTGTGTAGCAAGAAAGAAGAGGCCAAAACCAATGTCAGACTAGGAAAACAAAAACTTGAAGTGGTGAAAGAGTTCTGTTACATAGGAAACATTCGCTCACTCACTCACATGTTACAAACAACCGTCACACTCAAAATTAAGGGAATCAAGGTAAAAATAAAAACGAACAGTGACTAACACAATCACTCATTCACTCAGGTTTGTATACAAAATACAGTCACCTTCGTGAGTTCAATCACACACACAAGCAGGGTTTACGAGAATTTCTCCAACGCAGTGACCCTTTATGCACATAAGATAAGAAGAAAAATAAAAGTGGGGGAAAAAGGGAAACAAATAACTAAAGTAAATAAAATAAAATTGATAGTAACTTTCAAACATAGTGGGTTTGCATGCAATACACAGTCACCCTCGTGATTCTCATTCACACATACATGCAGGGTTCAGGGACTTATTTCACAAGGACGCACTCGGGTTTTTACAATCAAAACGTACAGTCACCCTCGTGAATCACATTCACACGCACAATCAGGGTGTACGAGGAAACTCCTTCGCCAGTCACCCGTCACACTCACAGGGAAAGGATGCCCAGCGTCAAAAAAATGATGAAGATGATGTGTAAATTGAAACCTACAGTCTGTCGCTAATTCCCATTTTAGTTCTTCTAATAGGCTAGTTACGCTTATAAAGTTATCATACCGAAATAATCAAGGTATTCCCAACTTATTCACCCCTCCACTTCTCTCCCAGTATTCCCCTTCCCCATTTTGTACCCCCTCCCTCCACGGAGTGAGACGGCGATGTGGCAGCGAACGAGCTCTCTGTCTGTGGGATTGTGATTCAGAGATCGTTGCCACCAAGAGAGGTCACTACCGGGCAGGGTGATGATTATCCACGCATGTGACGGTTGGAAAAAACAAATAAAATAAGGAGGGAATTGTCATGAGGCGGTTGGAGAATTGCAAGCGATGCAAAGAATTGGAGAAGACAGAAAGGTCAACTCAAAATAAGGGAATTTATGATGGCGTGGTAGTAAATGGCTGGACAGTAGCCGAATTCTGGGATATAAATATATTTCAATGTTTTGGAATATGTGTCGTAGAGCGGTGGAATACAAAGGAGAAGATGGTAAGCGAAAATGATAGCTCCTCACTCAAAGACCCATGTGCAAACTCCTGCAAATGTTATAACTAATTCTCTGTTGAGATTTCGAGTGGAGATCAGTATATTACCCCTATTTTAACTTGTCTAGTAAGACGTAAAACTGTGGACCCATCTAGATGAGGGAAATATAGACTCCAAGTCTCTCTTTCTTTCCCTTTCCCTCTCACTTCCCTTTAATCTCCTTCCGCTTTGAGTCTCCTTTGAAGGAGCAAATAATCGATAGCAGACCAAACCACCGATGATAAACTGTAAATTTGGTAGCTTTAGTGTTTAAAACAAGCTGAATAATCCGAAATCACAAGATTGATTATCGCTAATGACAAGGCATTCTTTAAAACTTTAAGTTTATGCCATGAGTAGGGAATTTCAAGAGTATTTTATTCTTAAAGAAGACGATAAACTGTTTATAAAGCTCTGCTATATTTGCTAACTGTTCTTATAAAATGATAAATCCGCTTCGGTTCAAGGCAGATGTGAATGCCTGGTTTGAAGCACTTATACAATTTTAATGGCAGTTTTCATCGTAGTATACGGTTGGAAAAGAAAGATTGCAAACACTTTTGCTTCAGTCCACGTGTGAGAACTGAACTTAAAATGCTCTCGAAATAATAATGAAGCGGAAACTAGGATTCCACTAAAATACTCCAGCCAATGAATTAGCTCAAACCTGGGGCCTTGGGCTAGGAAACCAAGCCACCCCTGTGGCCGCATCCCTTGCTTTACCGGTGTTAGGCGTTGAGACAGGGAATAAGGTTGGGTCGGGGGAAAGGGTTTGAGCTCAAATGAGTGGGATGGAACGTAAGGGCTCAGGTAGGGGGAGCTGCAGGCTTAAGCTCGAGGTTCAGGATGGCTCAGGCGGAGTTTAAGAGGGGGTTAAAGAGAGGTGTTTGGAATGGGAGGCGCTTAGATCGTTTTGGCAGAAGTGGTTGTGTGTGAGGCAATTTAGTATAGCATCGCCGCAATGTAGATTGGGAATGAGGGCCAATGCTCTGCGCGTCGAATTTGTTTTACTTATTCCCGCCCGGAATGAGTGACGTGAATCAAAATGGAGGGTCAACCTTGTGAGGCCTGCGGTGCTTATACCATTCCTGGTTTTCTTTTCTTTTTTTGAGAGGGTGTTCGTGGATCGATATCTCACGGGCGACGTTTAACGTCCCAGTGTAAATTCTCCTCAAAGGCGACTGGTTCGGGATTGCCCTCCGGTATATGTGTTTATGAGTTACGGAGCGTTTCGATCAGTGCGTGTGTTGGGAGGAGGAGACTTCGCTTCCGATTTCAGCGACTTGATAGCTTTTGGCACGAGATGCTCCAGATGATTTTCAGGTAGACATTGGCAACGTTTTGTATGACCTCGGAATACAAAATGTTGGAACTTAAAAACCTCGGAATCTTAATTAGTTAGCCGACGTTGACGATGATGTCATCATGTCATGTTAGGGACATATTAAAAAAAAGCGTATAATGCTAGATTCGACCAGATAAATAAGATTAGAGAGATAGATTGTCGTACCGATAGATTCAAAATGGCACTTTCCCCCGTACTGTAAGAGAACAGAATAGACAGCATAGCAAAGGGATAGGTAGGTGAAATATTTTAGAGTATAATGTAGTGCATGATGCATGTATTAACCCCTTAAATACTATAGATACTAACAATCAAGTTGCATGAGACAATATAGTTGCTAGTTTGCATGTTAGTAGTGCATACTTGGTGATCTTCACCCCCTGCCACACACCCTGCGGTGGCTTGCAGGGTATCGTGTAGATGTAGATGTAGATGTCATCACCGACTCTGTTCTTATTTTTTGAGTGGAAAGCATAGGTAACAAACTAGAGAGATTGATAATCTTCTGGATGAGAGGTAGTATTAATAAATCAATAAATCTGGTAACTGTAAAATACTAAAATAATTTTAAGGAATTATTGATGGATTCCGCGGAAATTTACCATCGAGGTAACTTACCTGGTGATATGTCGATGTATACGTAGATGTACATGAGCTTTTAGGATATATTTTTAATACGAAAAAAACTAAATTTACTATCGTGAATCTTTTTCGAACTACCTCCTGTTTGCCACGCCAAGCTAATTGAATGAAAGGATTTATTTTCATTCTACCAAAAAACTGCGTCACAGCGATTGACTCCACGTACAAGTTGTGCATAATATTCGAATATGCTCTGAAATCGTTAGTTGCTACGTTTTGGCGTGAAATAGTTGGGAAGAAAAAGAGCCTTGCCTCCTCACATGCTACACCATATAATATTTCAAACCGATAATTTTGATTGATGCTAGACTGGTCTTAGACAACTATTTCTTGCCCAAAACGATTACACTTAAAAGTTGCACAGAGAACTGTGTATGCTTGCAGTCCTAAATATGTCTCTAGTAACTTCAAACTCATTTAATTTTGTCCAAAGGATTGACGGAAGTGTCATGATAAACATTTTTCCTGTCTCTTGAAATTTATATTTATGATCTAGCATTTTCAACGCCTTTATTAATACGTTTGTGTCAGCTTCATAGTAGATGTTGATAGAAAATATTGTATACGATAATATAAACGCAAATTCATACTTATGCACTAGTGAGAATAGTAAAAAAGGTCATGGATTTTTAAAGCCGCCTCATACGTTAAATTCATCATATTAATATGGCGTTTAAATCATGACGTAGTTTGAAATTTACGTCACGATGGCTCATTAAGAATGAAGTGTCTGTGAGGGTTTTGTAATGATTTTTCAAACGTTTCGCTATTCGCGTAAATTCACTGCGAGTTCTCGTGTAGAAATACATTGGGCAATGTAATTTTCTAATCAAGGTCTGGTCAACCGTCCCCAAATTTATATATTTGTCTGAGACCACCGCTTTAGTTAGTTCAGTTGAAATATTGCTACATTGTACCAGAGATTGTCGCGTATTTCCTGCGTTTTAAGCTTAATAATTTTCTTAAACAATTTGGCAGCGACAGAGGACTTCTCTTCATCCTCTCCAATTTATTCTGCTCAGTCCCTTGCAAGACTTCGTCGTACCAAAGGCGATAACACGCTGGGACTGAATAGATATTTCCTTTTGAATATATCGATGAATCAGTGTGAAAAAATGTAGTAAATACGTATCGTCGTTGGGAAAGAAAATCTGTATTTGTGCATCTGTTTCAGTTTATTCCTAGGCAGAAACGATGATTTAGTAGTGGAAAATGTATATTTTTGGCATTCTTTTGCGAATAAACAACACCAAATGGGTGCCACAATAATCTACATGGGATTTTTTATTTCCCTCAACATTTTTTTTTGTGATGTCACAATGAGAAACTCTATCATTAAAGTATACATTTCAATGCAATCTGCTGTTTTAAATAATACATTCACTGAGATTAACATAAAGGAAGAGTGAACTCATTAAATTTGCTGAGGTTATCATTTCAATTCAACTGGTACAACTTTTGCTTATGCCTTATATTTAGTAAAACAAAGACAACATTAAATCTATTGTGCTTCCATGCAATGCAGGTTGAATTTAACCTGCCGGAAAAAGCTTCGTACCTTATTGGGATGATATTTTCTGTGCTTTCGTGTATCCATTAATTATGACCCTGAAAAATATTCTCGTTTCGTTTTAATCATTAATTGTTCTAATGCTGACTCACGAATACAAAGTTTGCCCCTTAATTTTTCGCGTCGCAAAGCTGCTCTATGCATCCGCTATTGTTTCTTGCTTTTATATTTATCAACTAAGGGGTCGTCCATAGTTTACGTAGCGATTAATGGGTGGAGGATCGTACCAACTGGTGAAGTAGGGTTATAGCCTTCATTTTCGTTTTTAAAGATACCTAAAATATTACCTCTTTGTTCAAAGAATAATGGTGATATAATGAGTGCATAAAGAATGGCATTCAATGATTAATTAGCCACATATGATTGCCTGTTTTATCATTCAATATAAACCGAAGGTACCTACACTGGAAGCGTTACTTTATTTTCATCTGCAAAATACCTTACAAGTCACCGCTAGGGTGCGGCGTGAGTGTTTCAGGGAAATCTGAGCAACAATATATGTGGTTGAGGGGAGAAAAGTGCAAATAAACTTAACATGATGCATAAAAATATTGTCAGCGTCATTTATTTATTTTTTACTATATATAATTTTCTGATTTTTTCATGCTTATGTTTCTAAGAAGTTCCAGGTGTATGTTTTAAATCTCATTTTTAATGAAACGGCGAACAGCAAAACCAAAGAAGATTAATCATCCGGTTATTTAAAAATCGATGCTTTAAAATTGCCAATGGATCGAAAGTTTTGAAATGGGTTACAATCAATGGTGCAAAATTTTACTGTACGATATTGGGAAATCAAGAAACCACTGGTGAACGAAACAAGAAAAGTATTTAGATGAATCACCCTGGCGAAGAAGGTTGTTTATTAAACGATGAGTCTACAGCTGGAATACAAGCGTGGGTTAAGGATATTCATTAGAATATGCATCCTTATCATGATGCATTATGGCCATCAGATATGGACAAAGAGAGTAGTAGAGAAATCAAGGCTAAATACTTTTCAGATGCTAATTTTTAGAAGATAAATGGTGATAAAATGAATCCACCGAGTTACCAACGAGTTTGTCTCATGCTGGGTAAGAAAAAATCTACTGAAAACTTTGAAGGGAAAACAGAACAACTTATTGGGCAATATATAGTCGTGACGGCGTAATCAAAAAAACAGTGGGGAGCAAAGTTAATGGGAAGAGTTGGAAACGATGAGATTAATAAAGCGTGTTGTAAAGGATGTGAGAGAGAAGAATTACCCGAATCCACATTTACAGATTACCCTGCGACACGGGATAGGGGGTGAATCATCAACAATAATGCAAGCATAAACATTTTGACCCTACATGCACTAAGGAGCATAAGTAATAAAACTTAGTCATAGAAATATTTAGGCCCTGCACACAAAAATCTCGTGAAAAATTTATTTCAAGATTTTGTTTATGTCCTGATTATAATTCACCGGAGACGGCATTTAATGCCAAATATTTGGTGTCTGACTCAGCCACCGTGCTCAGGGCGTCTTCTGTCTTGATCTTAGTTTCCATTTGCTAATGCTTTTAAATAATGTCCATCTGTCAATATTTACGCCTATTTTTGTGCTCGGTGCCTACTGCTTTGTTTTTTATTATTTTGCCTTACTAATTAATCTAATAACAGGCGTCCAAAAGACGTAGGACATAGCCAGTGTCGTGGTGGATATTGGTACTTTAAAGTTTAATTATTGCCTCATACGTGGAACTATCCGACGATTTTGATGTTCATCAGAGCAGTTACGTCTTTTTGAATAATGTGGTTATTTTTTGAGGCTGCGTTCTGCAATCGCCGATTGTTATGGATGGAAGAATCTGATGCAACGTTTGTGCGCATCCTAAAAATATTCCTCCTTTAATGTATTTTCATAGCTTCATACCACGCTTCTTCCTCGCCTTTCCCTCTCTCTCTTACTCCCCTCTCACTTTCTCTCTCTACGCATCTTGGTACCTATATGCCGTTCGCTATAGATCTTTTTTCGATCATTTACCTGTACATTCCTCCATTCCCTTGATGTCCAAACAATTATAGACGCTCCCTCATCTCCCTCTATACAGAGTGTTTTCATTTTGGGTGGTCAGGGAGACACAAGTGTTCGCATTCCATTGGTGGACTCGTCCTCAAACTGAGGTGCAATTATCCTGAAAAGAGTAGTATACCCTTCGGGCAGCGCCGAGCGTTAGCGCTCGTAAACTCGGTTGAGACGGTTAGCAGTTCAAAGTAATGGACGTTCCATGTACAAGAACTGAAATTTTTACGCTATATGGTAATTATTCCCTTTTTTTCAAAATCATTCAGAGAGGTTTGACTTACGTGGAAAAGCAAAGAGCCCCAGCGATTTCATGAGATAGCTCCCAATACGTGAATGGTAACATGTTCAGTATGAAACCGGAATTTGAATGAGATATCCGTATTCAAAATATTTAAAATAAATATTTATTTCGGGAACCTCAATATACAAGCCAAATTTCCGTCCGATTTACTGTATTATGCTAATAAAATGTGTGCAGCTCTATCCTATAATAATCGTTTCTTATTATGATCGGGATGGATGTTAATCTACGTTAATATTTCATCACACCTTGAGTTCCCTCGCGCGTATATTTTACTATGCGTTAAAAATCTAGTTTGCTTAAATTTTTTCGAGTGAAAAATTGCCAGAGAAATTATTCTTTAGTGGCAGAAGTATTGTTTTGAATTTTTAGAGTGTGTAAAAACTGTATTAGGCATTAATCTGAAAATTCTGTCAACATAGATTGCAGTACATGGATTGACTTCTGATAATAAAGGCTTATTTCCCCATGGACCTTTTCACATTATGCATTTAGAATGGCTGCGTAAACATCTTGTAAGCTCATAGTGGTATGCGAAAGTTGCGTAATTAAAAGGAAGTTACCCCAAGCATAATTTTGTTCTGCAAAACTTTCTCTAATGTCAAGATCCCTAAAGAACGAAATATACCATCAGCGCTTATTTTAGAAAAATAGAAGTGGAGTGGTAATGAGATCACTTAAAGTGGCTTATGTTGGACTCAATTTCTGAAATAGCCCTGTTGAAATTGGACGTGGAAACGTTGTGAGATTAAAAATTATTGAAGGCGTAAGAATGATATGGTAGATACGGCCATGATAATAAAAGTAGAGAGTAAGGCAGAGTTCTTTAGTAAGTCTTTTGTTATATGCACAATTAGGCATGCTAGCAAATGATAATAAAACTACTAGGAGGAAAAATAGGAAAACAATGTAGATTATCACAAGTTGTTTGCACACCTGCATGCGGCTAAATCTAAACCTATTTATTTATGTTGAAAATTTTTGACTAGAAAAATAATGCGTTAGAATATAGTTAATAACATAAACCTTGACTTATTTACATTTGCACATGCTTGGCATTGGTTCACCTCCGTTACTCAAACCTGCGATGACTTACAACGCGTAGGCGTAGCGTTCTTTAATCTGTGATCTGACAGTAATTCCCAACGTTTTACTTTCAATTCTAATTTCTTCTAACATATTAATAATTAACATATAGGTGAGTTCAACACATTGAGGGAGCCTCGTATGAGTTACATGGAGCAGGTCGAAAAGGACGTGAAAGAGAGGAGCTACATTGGTATGAAGAGGTTGGCCGATAGAAGAATGGAGTGGAGGGCTGCGTAAAACCAATCCTAGGATTGTTGACCCTTGATGATAGGTGAGTTTCCCATTCTCTGTTGCATCAGTGTGCGCTGCTTTAAGCAGTGTTCGTCTTGACTCCCAACCCTAGTCTCCAACGCATACCGTATCCACTCCGTTGAGCACACAGCACGTCCAATCGATTCTGTGGACCGCAGTGTCCTGTGGCATCGTCCTGTTTTATTGAGAATATTTCTCGCCGGATTGAATTGAAGGGGAAACCTCTCCTCGAGTTTGCACTGGAGGAAAATGGCTCCAAGTCATAAAGGAGTGCATAAATTGAAAGCTGAAGGTTGAATGCCTAAGGGTGGTAGCACGCCTTTATATCCAATGCCTGTTGTGCCGAAAATAACAGTATGAGGAATCAATGGAAATGGTCCAGGAGCAATTCATCATGGATTAAAATCACACATGTAGACATCCAAATGGGAATTGCCGCGACTCCCCGGGCTTCTTATGAGCTCGCGCAACTAGATATATCGATGGGAAAAGATGAGAAATGTACTACTTTAAATGATAAATGGGGAGAAGAGTACAATTAATTTTTTTAATAATTTTTTTCACGCTTTGCGTCTCTTTATGGTATTGAAAATTACAAAAAGTCAGAGGCAGTGTTTAGAACAGGCATCGCAGGATAATGGGATAATTATGATCGTAGTTGAAAGTAGTTTTCTTGGAAAAAGAGAACAATAAAGAAAGAGAAATAGTATTACGTCCGATTTGAAGTGTGGTTGGAAATATACCGATTTGATTCAAGGTAAGTGTAGTGATGGAGTCAATGCTCGGTAGAGTGGCGACAAACCATGAAAACTTGCCCTAACCGGTAGAAAACTATCAATTACAGTCTGGAGGTAGTTTTGTCGGGCTTTGCATCGGGCCAGGATTTCCATGGCTGACGTATCGAGGAGCTTGTATATAGCCGTACTCAGGGTGAAAAACTGAACTTTACACCGTCGTCGCAGGATAATGGGATAATTATGATCGTAGTTGAAAGTAGTTTTCTTGGAAAAAGAGAACAATAAAGAAAGAGAAATAGTATTACGTCCGATTTGAAGTGTGGTTGGAAATATACCGATTTGATTCAAGGTAAGAGTAGCGATGGAGTCAATGCTCGGTAGTGTAGTGACAAACCATGAAAACTTGCCCTAACCGGTAGAAAACTATCAATTACAGTCTGGAGGTAGTTTTGTCGGGCTTTGCATCGGGCCAGGATTTCCATGGCTGACGTATCGAGGAGCTTGTATATTGCCGTACTCAGGGTGAAAAACTGAACTTTACACCCTTAGGATGATGAAATATATATTTTTTTATTTTTCACTTGTGTTTTCTACGCTACATGGAGAATATAGCTTTGGCCGTCGGGTACCTATTCTGAAATCAAAATTTGGTAATATTACCTTTTGCGGATCTTTTTAAGCGCGCAAGTCTTTATCGAAAACTATAATGTCTACATCAACAGTGCATTATTTCAGCAATAACTTGTATGTGAGATATGAGGCTAATGATCACAAAACGTAAACACATGAAAAAAATTTATAAAATGCTATTTAACAAGAGAATTCAAAGATCACGTACTAGCCGTGAAAACTTGAGCGGCGTTACCCGCTGAAATTGCACTGTAGCAAATATTCCACAGAGAAAAAAATCATTGTTATCAAAATATTCCAATCCTAATCCTCCCCGGAAATCAGGGGATCCGGGTTCGAGTCCCGGTCAAGGTGAATGACTTTTTCTCTGTGGAATATTTGCTACAGTGTAATAAGAGAATATTGTTAGTTATGAACTAAGTACCTTCAACTGTATGATACTTGAATATGATTTAATATACTTCGATCAACAGGTTAGGCCCGTTATTTCAAATAAGACATAGGCATTTATAAATAGTTTTTGGAGATGTTTGTAGCATGAAGTGACAGTAAACCAGTTGTGAACTACGGTCATGCACATAATCATATTGCTAGCTACTATTTAACACTTGTCCTTAAGTGTTAGGATTGGAATATTCGGCAACATTGTGACTCCATATTCAACGCAACTTCTCATGCCAAACTTCCATCCCACTCATGCGGGCAGATATTGCCTCAGAGTTTTATGAGAAGTTATTAGTTTCAATACACCTGCAGTTGCATACTGAGTACTAATGCGAGGAAAAAAAAAATCAATTATATTTTTATGCTGTTGGTTATTATTCAAAGAGAATTAACAAAATTGGTAGAGACAATGGCAAAGCCCCGATTATGCTAGCATTGGCGAAAATATTAGTCTCCAATGATGACTATCAGGTATCAGCAGTTACCAACAATTTAACCTTGGGCAATAAACTTTTATCGTGAGGAAATTCATCGAAAAGCAGTGTTTACTGATTTTATATTTAACAGGCAGCGTTATATATAAACACAACCGTACTTATGGCGTCATGTTGAATCTAATGTGCTACGGGTAGTGCCATTCCGTGAGTCAATCACCGACTTTTATTTGACCTGAAGTAGGTTGTTTAGGATATGAGGTCAAGCTTCCAATCCATCCGGTGGCCTTATTTTGCTACAGGGAATTGATAATGAAAAATCCATCTCATTTCATAGCGAAATAAATGTAGCCATTAATCTGATATGTGCAATGGACATGGAATGTGTTTAACGATCCATTGACATAATATTACCCCTTGAGGGAATTCATACGACGCCAATCAAAAATTTTACTGCCTCGTTTTGTAATCGTGCATTTACGATTTCCTCTCTGCAGCGAAAAGCGAGCCAAAAATGCGTCTGCAGCCAACTTTGACACGTAAATGGTCAACAAAGGGAGTTATCTTACATGTATTAATATTGCATATTATTTTGGTTTACAACATAAACGGATACGTATATAAATAATTTCTTCACCCACCATTTTGATACTGACCCATTCTTCACGTTTTGGTTATCATTTGAATCAAACAGTAAAAAAGAAAATGAAGTAGCTGATCAGGAAAGGATAAAAGTAATCAGGACCTGGTGTTAGGATCGAGTACTGACGGCTGGATAAAATTCAATCATTTATAGGAGATGAAGTAAAGGTATGTAATTCTACAGAAACAAAATTATTGCAAACTCAATAACCAAGTAAAATCCTTATCATAATCTGATTATAACGTACCGCATCAAACCATGGTAGCTGACTGCTATAAATTATATGCAATGAAACTAAGCGACTGCGTGCTTATTTTGTAGAATTTTTGTATAGTGATACAGATATATAGAGTTGTAAATTCCACTGGTTTATTGCTAGCACAACGAGTTTCAGCCGTTAGATCATCATCAGGAGCATTCAAGGATTTTTTTATGTCGAGTGAAACTCGACTGATACCGGTTGTACCACCAATAAACGAGTGGAATTCACAAGTCTATATCTCTATATCATTATATACAGTGAAGGCTAATTCTGTCAATTTTGTATTCAGGAGATCTTAGAAAGGGAGGTTTATGTAGGATAGGGGATCGTGATGACCTACCCAAAAAAATGGTGAAGCCCTTCCCAAATAACATTCAAACGCTGATGAGGAAATTGAAAAAAATTGAATTATGATAGTTTTTTATTTTTTCTTCATTTTGTATCTTGGCATATGTCTGTGTTTCTTTTGATCTTGTTATTTTTATTGAATACATTTTTTTATTATGGTTCATTATCATTATTGTCACCACCTGACCAAGTGGTCACTTGTAACTGTTTTAATAATAATAAAAATAAAATGGAGCATATTACGATAGAGGGACCAGATGGATTGGCCACATCCCAAGGCATATTGGAATCCAAAAGTGCATAATTTGGGAAACTGAAACGATAAAATTCACAGAAAAGCCTTAGGGATAAGCATGTGAACCAAATAAATAGGTAATATGGAAATTAGAAGAACCGAAATATAACTGAGTTATCAATGGACAGGGAATAATGGAGTAGGTGCTGAAGTTAACCAAATGCTTATTTGGGTTGGCACACATATAAAATGTCATAGTGATTTATTAGGGTATCTCTCATTTGTGGAGTTCAACGGGTGATCAGACTGGAAGTTTTGCTTTTAATAAAAGGAGGAAAATATTTTTATCAAAATTTCGATTTCGGACAGTCCACAAAGGTCTTCTGTCTCGTGCTAAAAATACCATGATGCGAGCCTTACTTAATATCACTTCCAATTTTCACCGACAAGGATTTTTTCAGCATTTTTTCTAATTCCTTTTCAATTGTTAGTTTCATTTTGTAATTCATATTGAAATCACTCGCAACAGATGGTTAGTAGAGTTTAAAAATTGGAATGAACGCACACTTTCTTCGGTATTTTGTGACTTCAAATATTGATACAGCAGAAAAGTAACCTTTTTTCTCGCATATAATAGAGACCTGTTTCACATATGTTTTTAAAAAAATGGGAATCCATTTTATTGATTGCAACCATGATATGGAATTTCAGGGGAAATTTCTAGCACAGAAACCGTTTTAAAATAGCTACTCCAATAATTCACCTCGATGAAGGCGATCTCTGCCAGTTTACATCGTTTTCTGCCAGATTATTTTTTATAATTGTCACATCTAATATTTACCTGAAATATACTCATAGATTCTGGTTGAATTATTTCATATAATATAATAACACACAATTTTGAAACGCAGGTATTAACCTCGGAGTTGTGATGAAGTGATTCATTGAACCACTCATAAAACGAGGTTGAATAATGCTATGAAGCTTTTACGCGTAATATAATGCTGAAAAACAATATGGATGACAAGTCGGGCCTTTTCGGAAGCATGGATGCATAGTCGAAAATATAAAGTGAGAATTTTCATAGAATTTAATGTCAGTCTGAATTCAGATCCACAAGCTAGGATTTTATATTTAATGAAAATCCTTTAAATGAACCAGAATGCAGAAATAAAGCAATTTTTTCATATACTTGCTCTGTTTTTGCCATAAACTTTCAAAGTTTTTTAACCATCTTGAATGCCGTGGAAGCATAAGGATGAGCGACCAATGACATGGAATTTTGTCTGCCTTGGCATTATGATAAAAAATATCTGGCCATCATATTCGACAGGAGCTGAATGTTAGTATGACTCATCATACGTGCAGCGTATTTATATAAAAAGTGTTTTTGTGAAAATTATTCCCACATCTCATAAATTACGCCGTCATTTATTCTATGAACACTTTTTTGCCCAAATTTTATGCTCACTTCCGGTACAAATATATTTACATTGAGGTAATAACATAATATCTCAAGTTATATATTTACAGATTTTTAATTTTAATTTCAATTTTATAAAAGTAACTTTTTTGTCAACTAGAAAAATTCTTATTTCCGTCTATAATCACCCGCAAGATAATAGCTGGAGATATTTATTTCCCCTCTTTGATCTGTATAAAGACCGGTGTCACTCAAGAGGTATTTCAATCATCAATGCGTATTGTAGGATGAAGCACAGGAATGGCCAAGATTAGGCAGTGAATCGCAATTGTTTTCTTTATAGTTTTAACAAATAAACGCAGTGGAATAACCTTTGAAGAGAGTATGAGTGAGTATAATTTCCAGATTGTAGCGCAAAGAAGTTTTGAAAAATTTTAGCCACGTGCTAATGTAGCCAGTATATGTGAACTCTATCATACTATGGTAGACTGGGCTATGGCCATAAAATTAGAGAAATTAGTTACCAAACAGACATATTAATTTACTTCTTTCCTCGTACAATTGGAGATATGAATAGCAGAAAAATGATCGATAGTACATACATATACAAGTGCGATGCATATAGCATAGAAAGTTACATGTTGGTAGAATGACTTAAACTAATCGAACTAACAGCATGTTAGTGCATGCTATCTTTGCTATTTTTAGCTTTTTCTCTTTCAAGTTTTAGACTAGAATACAGTTGTTAATCCCTTTTTATGCATAATATGTACCAAATGCATGCGTGGTGTAAATTCACCCCCTGCCACACACCTTTATGGTGACTTCCAGGGTGTTATGTATATAGATAGAAAGCCTATCTTATAGCTTAGTTTAGACTGATGTGAAACTTTTCTACGCACCCTATGACTATCATGCTAGATTTCCTCTGCGGATCCCGAAAACAGCACCGAATTTTCCCAAGCCGGGATACCTTAAGCGTATGGTGGTCAGTTCCTAACTTGATTGCTCTCTATAAAGGCGTCGGTTGAAGTGTGGGAATGCGTATCTCCTTTTTATGTGCGGTCACCTCTTAATAAAATATGGCCCTAGCTATTTTTTTCTACCTCGCCCGAGTACCCGCATCTCCGTGATGGGAAATGAAATTAATCCCCTTCAGGATGGATAACGGAGAGGGTCGAGGGTGAGCGAGCGGTTGAGGTGAAAAGGACGGGAAAGAATGTTGGGAGTTGCTGGAGAAAACGCCAACAACCGCCCGCATACTCAGCTGGAATTTAACAGCCAGGCTGGTCTACGGCAGGAACAGTATTTATGGGACGAATAGATCATTTTTTTTCCTCGACTAAAATTGCTGATAATGGTCTTTTACCTTGTTTGAGCCCCTAGTTTCTCCACTCTGCTCGCTTCTATGGCTTATGAAGCGTCCAGTAACTCATCAACTTTGCTGTTAATTCTCTTATAGGCTTCATATTCTATTCTATATTACAAAGTACTGTTGGAAATATTTAATAAACATAATGATTTGAACATTTTGAGATTGATATCAAAATTGTAATATCATATTGGTCTAATGCTAAAATTTCTCTCTCTTTTCAGGTAATTTCAATTCAAAGATGCGATTTTCCAGAACCCCATGCGTCCCCTGGTGCCTTTACTGTTGGTTTTTTAAGGTAAGAGACCTATTTGATTAATCATAATTCGAAGTGTTCATAAGCGTGGTTTAGAAAATTTTAATTAAAAGTTCGTCTCATGACTGATGGTTACGCCGTGCCTTTCATTATAATGCATTTTTTCTTCACGTTGTGCCCATTATAGAACAATATTAATCTCTACACTTTTCCTGCCATTTAAAAATCCCTAGCACTTTGCACTCGTGCATTATTGTTTCAGTGGGTGGATAAACTTCCATATTATGAAGTCGTTTCTCCTCACCATAATGGCAAAGAACGCATGCTTACTAATATTATGCATTGATTAAGGATGAATATTGCTGTCTCTGTTCTTAAGGATATTTTATTCAGTGATAAGCTCTTCGTTATATTCCTTTTTCAAATTCTTTTCGAACAGTAATTTTCATGCACAATAGGGTTGTTTCCTATTATTTTTGCTCTGTCTTGATCGAAATTTTATAACCTCTGGAGTGCGTGTTTTAAGCCGATCGATTTTTAAATGACGTTAAGTATTTTTCCTCATTGATAAAAAAGTGAAAAAAATCAATGGCGCGAAAACGCGACGGCAAACTATTGCATGCCGGTTAATCCTACGTGTGACGTCAAACTATTTCCTCTACCTGCCACCAGGTGGTGCTGCGGACGCTTCCAAGTAGACGCTGCACTCCGTTAAAGCTTATGAACTAGTATTGGAGGCATATTTATTCCGTTAATTTATTAGAATTAACTTTTATTTATCCATTTAACATTACTTATGCAGTTCATTCATTTAAAATCAGTTAGTATTCCTTTCACAAGCATAACATGTAGTTCGCCCATCGCCGCACGACCTTCACGCCATTATTCGTCGTAGCAGAAGACACAACGAGCAGGACGTCCTTGAGCCTATAAAATGACTAATGATACCATGTTTAACTGAGAATACTTTTCCAACTTTGATATTTTTTACAGGCTAATACTAATAAATATTCACTAGAGCTGAGGGGCCCTGAAATACAACGGTAAGTTCAGGAGACGAATTTTCTTATGCCTCGCAACGTAAACTACCTACCTGTTATGTCAGCATGAAGGCAGCGCACCCCGCCATTTCAGAGCCTTTTCAAATGGCCTTAAAGTTAAGATTTCATTCTCTAGTAAACTGGGATTTCTCAATACAAACTTTTTGCGCAAATTAAAAACATTTATGGCAGGGCACGAATCGCAATCAATGAAGTCTGTTTTCTTTGATGAAGGAAACTACCCTATTGTCACTTCTCTATTCCAAATTATATTTTGATAGTGTAATTTCCAAATCATTTAATGTCAATACTTGCTCCACTCTCAAAAATACTTAGTCGTGGTGTACGTATATATGTTACTTCTATTTTTTGGAGGATTGTAAACATAAGGCTTACTCATATTTTATCTCCTAGTACTTCCGTGAATGCTAATGAAGCATTTATATCTTTATCGAAAATACTTAGTTAGTTGTACATGGGATGCAGCCTACAGCTGAGGTAATTTGTGCCATTGATGATAGGAGGGAAATAGTAGGAATTTTCAGGGAACGGAGGAAAGGTGGAGAGAAATCCGGCGTTTGCATTAGCTTACTCTTAACGACAGACGCCAAGGGGACCACGGCTTAGCGTCCGATCCGACGGACGAAGTACTGAACTTGAAATGCATTCCACTCTACTAGGCACTCAAGTAAAGACCGGTTTACTACTGAAAAATCCGCCACTGCCGGGGATCGAACCCGGGCCGGGATGGGAGGCTAGTACTCTAGCCACCACACCAACCTAGTCCCCCTCGATACTACTTCGCTAATTAATAATGGCGTTCCTGTGCGTGATGGTGTCTTTTAGCGACAACAGGTTGTCCAGCCATACTGCTGGCGTTTTCAGGCCTGATGTGACGATGCGATGATTATTGGCCGTCCTATGTATGTAAATGCGAGCTCCAGATTGGCCCTTATTGGTCATATTGCTTGTCTGGTCAATGAATTGAGCAATCAACAACCATGACCGTTAAAATTGAATACTCTCCTCCAGCTATTGGAAAGAGGATAACCGTCCTCACGGTTATAAGTTTCGGTTATTTTTTATGAGCTCCCTTGCTTCCTGGATTAGCCTTGGGTAGTAGCGGCTATTGTATAACTTTTCTTTGCCGAAGTCAATCGTGTGGCCCGGTTCAGACCACACATTTTCCGAGACGGCAGAAAGGCTAAATCGTTCCTTCTCTGTGGCGGGTGAATGTTCTCGTATTCTGAAGTTGATAGATCTTTCCGTTTGCCTAATGTATGATTTTCCACACTGTCGTTGAAGCTGGTAATGATAATCGCCGCAGAAGGCTGAGATTTACTTTGATTATTTTTACGCTAAGGTATATCAATATCCTACTTTTTCCACCGTCTTGCTTGCTGGCTTAATCATCACCCTAATGTGACTACTGTGAGTGGTAGAACTCTTTTCACGGCTAATAAACGTGTGAATGTGTTGAAACCACTAAAATATGTACAAAATATTTAGCTTTGGCGAATGAAAGGATCTTGGTCTGCATTTTTCGGTGGGAAGGACACTGAGCCAGTGAAGTGGGTGACGCTAGTTACTATCACGGGATTTAATAAAAATTGCCTTTCTTGTAATTCCTGTTAAGGAAAAGGAAGTTAACCGGCATGGGGATCAGTACTGAGCCCTACTTTTATGAGGATTTTCCTTCGCGGAAATCTGCTGACATATGTCCTCTTCTGTATAAAAGTTAACAATATTATTTTAGATACATGTGAAATCGCGCATGATAAAATATGAGCAGTTTTCTTCTCACATGATATATTTACCTGTCAAAGCATCTCTTGATGCATCACGTGTTGACCATATTGTTTCTTTGTCCAGGCTGTCTCTCATTTTTATAGTTTTAATGTTCTATAATGACATCCATCCATGATAGTGACTATTTATGTGTAAAATCCAATCTGAACATTTCTTATCCGCTATTACATGAACTCTGCTGTGCTAGTAGAAGGACCACGAACTGGCCGCGAGAATTTAATGACGTTACCCGCAGAAATTACACAATAGCAGAGTTCCGCAAAGAAAAAAATCATTTTCCTTGACTGGAACTCGACCCCGGATCCACTGATTTCTGAACAGGTACTTTAACCAAAGATGACGCCTTTGTAGCTTAACTAGTTACAGCATCTGGCCAGAAATCGAGATCCGGGTTTGAATCCAGGTCAAGACTAATGATTTTTTCTCTGTGAAATTCTGCTATTATGTTAAAGTATGCTAAAGGTAGTATTTTTTTAGGAAATAGATCATAACAGCATGAAATGTTACAAAATTGTCGGAATTGAGGTTAGATTATTCTCTTGGTATTTAGATTTTCTTTTGCCTTCTTTCTTATACAATCATATTTATATTGATACCTTCTTTTAAATTTCCATGCCTCATTTTTCCCTTCGAACCATCCAGGTTATCTGTTCCCTCTTCCATCTTTCACGTTATCCCTAAGTTTTACTCGTATTATTAACTTCAAAATTCAGCTAGAATTAAAAATTAATATGACTCGTTAACGTAATTTTAATGTTTTAATGTTTACACCTGATTTATTTTCCTCTCCTAGCTCTAAATTTTCATTTGTATACCCTCTTCCTGTCACCACCCGAATCCTTCCTTTGCCTCATCCCCATCTCTGAAGGGTCTCCGATTTCCTCACATTCTCTCTCCACACGACTGATTTCACAAGAATGCAACACCGGCTAACACTTCCCCAATTTATTCTTCGGATTTTACATAAAGAGTCTCTCATTAATTACTCTTTGTAAACACTTTGTTAGCCAAGCTTTCTTTGCCCATTTTCCATTTTCCTGGACTCATTCTCACATGAGTGAATTCCAAGGCGAGGGAACTTTTATTTATTGTGATCTATGCTCAACAAGCTTGACATGTAATTAATCCAATTTACTCTTTCAAATGTGATTTTGTTACAGGAAAAATATATGGCAATTAAACTGCATATTGACCGCAATGCTTTCGACCAAATTCTGAGTTGAAACAAGAATTCACCCTAAACCAATACTAGTGGTTTCCATTCATAAATTATCAATTATAATTATAAAAGGGTATATCTATATTAATAGGGGGTCGTGGTGGCCTAGAGGGTAGAGCGCTGAGCTACTGGTCGGAGAGTCCCGGATTCAAATCCCGGGCCTTTCTGGTCACCCCCAACTAAAATTCTCGCGATTCGATTTACTGCGTGTTAGAACTTCGCAGGAAATCACAGGTGGCCCAGGGAAAGGAACAGGCTCCCTACCCTGATTGTTTGAATTTCACATGCCGATGGCTTAGTAAGGGGTGATCTCTACCCTCACTTATCAAGGACCAACATTCTGGTTGAACACAACTTTCAAATAACGGTATGTGAAGATTCGAATAATCTCTGCGAACATCAAAAATATATCTTACTATTCTTTAGTGAGTCATGAGTCTCCTTTATCATATCGAAATACGTTTGTATTTTTTATCAAATTCCTATGGGATAATTAACAGTGATATTTTTTAATACTTTCTCATTCTTTGAATACTATTTTCTAAATGTAATATTCTGTAACTCTTCCATCATTGATTTTTTAACAAACATTCTTATAAATGTTTACCAGTGTCCTCTACGAATTGCCTTTGCCTCTATTAGGGTCTGAGTCTTTTGCAGGGCTAAATAGGTTACAGCCCATTAAAAATAATGAAGCCATAAATACATTGAATCAAAGGTGAATGGAAATCGAGTATCTCGCGAAGCCAAATACGGCACCAACTCTGAATCCACAGTCTTGGCTCCAAAGATTGAAGTACATTCGTACTATAAATAGAGTTAATAAAAAGAGACAATACAAATGAGTGAGTTTTTCGTAGGGGTCCTTTATTGGGTATTAAAATGAAAATTTCAGAATCGATTTGCTACCTCTGCCATCTTTTTCCTTATATCTGTCGGTCAGCCAACGACGTTCCTTTCGGAGGTCCGAACCCGACCTTTCTAATCTGTTTCCTCACTAATCCGCTGTGGATTCATTTTTCGGGCTGGTCCCTTTCCCCACGAAATTCCTTTTGAAGGCCCTGACTGCCCCTTCCATCTTTGTGGTCTACTTTGGAAACCAGATCTCCATAATCAAATAAACTTATAAACGGAAACAGTCGTAAAGGGACAATTTTTCAGTGGTTCGCCATTTTTTAAAACTCCGTCTTGGATTTCCGAATATTCTCACCCGAATAGCATGGACGCTACATTTTCTCCATGAGAGGTAAATCATGCCCTAACTACAAACCTACCTATATGTGGGTAAAAGATGTAGTAAGGGCGCACTTATGACTAAGTATTGTCACTGTTACTTTATTTTGGGCTGATTCCATCTGGATATTTAGCTGTTCCTAACTTTTAGACCCAATTAAAGTGTTAATTTAAATAATTTAAACGCTTAGGTGCCTGTTTGTGGTCTACACTTCACAAATCTCTCTTTTCCTTTAGTATATCAGCAGGAAAGACTGCTTAAGAGACATTTTTTTGTCAAATTGAAAGATTGAAAAATTAGTTTTTTCTCCCACCGACTCGATGATATTATGATGAATGCGTTATTTTTTTCAAAAACTCGCAAAAGCTTTTTATTTCCATTTTATTCATAGCAGTTTTGCATCTAGACTCTAATTTCACAGACGAGGACCTATCACTCTTCGCTACATACTTTAATGGCAGTTAGTAGTGTAGCATCATAATGTAGAAGCACTTAGGTTTAATTAGTATGTTTTCTGGTGATATAAAAATAACCAGACCAGTAAGGCAATTGTTGACTGGCGCATGAATCAGATCCGTTAGTTCGAATGAACCCCTCCCGCTCGTTATCTGTCATAGCTTTTTAGACGACCCTTCTTTCTCGGCTTCAGCTATGTAGTATTGACGACATGATGTCACCGAGTAAGGCACACGAGCCCTCCAGAGCATTGTCTCCGCGTGCTTTCGTGTTTTCTCGTCTGAGGGAGCGTTCCTAAACTCTGGCGGTCACTCCAACTCAACCCCGCTTTCATTTGGATGTGTTCCTCTGGGCCCATTCATTGCATTCTTGCACAACTACCCTTGCATTCTTAGATACCTTTTTATTTTCTAATTTGTCTGTAGGGCAACCTTTGCACCCAAATTCGGAGAGGTCGAAATCTGCCTAAACTTAACGAAAAAAATTAACTGAAGTTCCATTTTTTTAGTTAATGCCTAGTTTTAATGACTAAATTTAAAGTTGACTCTTCTAAAAATAACGATTGAATTAAATAGTTAACCTTATTTTTAACGATTATTTTTAATCTTTATTATTTTTTGAAAACGTTAATCCAAACTATGTGAAGGAGGATAAGGCAGAAGGAAAACTTAATATTTTAAAAGGCACATATCTACGAGTGTAATTCTGGTTGGTCAGTTTGTCCATTCCAGTTATACAGATTATTGACGGAATCTGAGACGGCCAAGGTTAAAGCGCACTCACATGAGCAAAGCTGTCTAAATAATCTTACTATTTGGCCAATTTGGACAGTCCACCAGCTCTACGCCTCGAGACTTTTGTCCGATATAATAGGCGTAAAAAAAAGGCGTCTTCAGTCCGTTTGAATTCTTCACAGTGCTAACCCTATGACCTACAATTTTACGTTATGTAAGCTAATTCAATGGTGGTTTTTGATCTCTAAGGGAGGCAATGTCATGCATGCTAAAATTTAGATGCAAAAAAAAATAAAAAATCCAAGTTGGGGAGCTAAGTGGTAGTATCAAGTTCATGATATTCCAGAACAGTTTGTAATATGAAACAAAATGTGCCTGGAAACCTGTGTGTGATTGATCCTTAAGCCCATAGAGCTCAAAAACTTTTCTCGTCAGTTGAATGTTCTCCAAACATTCTCAAGACGCAGTTTAATTAATGTGCATATGTAACTCAATCAATATCATTTAAAATGAATGACTGCGACCTGTCAGGCGGGAACGTGAAATATTGAAGCTGCTTGCACCGCAAATGGGTAATTTGGGAAATTTTGGAAAGAGGGAAATGAAATAGAGTGAGGCAAACTTAGATTTTGTAATTACGTTTTAAATAGTTCATGAGGTCCATAGTTCAACGCCCTCTTTGAGATCTGTCTACTGCTCGCATTTATCTCCTCTTGGTTTTCAATTACGAACTGGGAGCGCCGTAAAAAGTTCTCTCTAGGTTAATGAATCACTACCCAGCCGACCTACGTACAGTTTGGGTCAGGGGCTGACGTACTTGTGGCTTTGAAAAGGTATTAAGAACATTGATACCAAAAATTCCGTCATTTGTTTTCTCAGTATCTCGATAGTTATATTTTTTCGGCTCTGAATTTCGCGATTTCTCTTTTTCTTTGACATTTCTTGTTGGTGATGCTCTTGTTTTCCAATCAAAATCAGCATTTATATCACTAACTAAGACTGCTACAGCTCCACAGGTATTTAATTGATAACCCACCTTCTCTTCAAAGAAAACTTGAAAAACGGATTCCGATGGTTCCATTTTAGCTGCACACCTTTTCCTGATTTTTGTTTGGTTTTTCTTTAATCTGTTGCGTTTCAGAATTTAATGCAGAGTCCTATTCTACTAATAAATCATTTCACTTTTCCATCAAATTGTTAACTGACTCCCGTGCTGTATGCACTCTATGAAAGAACCTATTTTAAAACGGAAAACGGTGTTAACATGATTAGTGAGTTCTGAACATGTCATTGCATATAACGAACTGCCTGACCGGTGATGAGTTGCCCAGTGATGATAATATAAACTAAGTTAAGTAATCAACCCTCACTTTCCTCTTCTCCAAAAAGAAAACTGCTAAGCCTTGTGTACTACCTTACGGTTGTACCGTAGCCAGACCAACTGTAAATAGGCCGTAGGTGATGTTCATAACTAACTATATATAAATGAAATCAACCATGGAAAGTTAGAAGACATATCGCGATTGACGTATTTTTATTCTCTGAGCGCTCATGTTCTGAGCTTACAATTTTTTCTTGATGAAGCGCCCGGGGCCTCAGGCCAGGGTCTCGGCCCTGTCAGCCCCCAATTTAAATCCACCCCTGGCTCAGGACAGCCCTTCAAAAGCCACGCAGGGCCAACGAAGAAGAAGGTGAGTCATTGCTCATTCAGTCAGCAAAATCAGAGGGGTGGGGTATATATGGTAGAGGGGAGTCTTTTTTTATATGGAAAAGCAAGGGAGTGGGCCGCTATAAAACGCCTTGATACGTGCCTGAGAGGAAGTGGGGGGTCGCGCGAAGGGTCGTAGCAGGAGTGAGGGGGGATTTGCCTGAAAGGCACATTTCAGAACAGTAGGGGCCCGGGGTGGGCCTTTGAGGCTTGGCTGTACAGGGGGACTGGTGTCGCGAAGGAATGAACAGCGCCAGAACCATGGTTCGTGTATGATAAGGAGTCCAGGAGCAGCGTGATGGAGGGGAATTCGGGGGGGAATCGCACAGGGGGTTATTTGTGAAGGGCAAACAGGGAAGGGAAAGCCCCTAGGGTTGCTCTTTAGGGAGGAGGAAGGGTCACAAGGGTTGAACAAAGAGGATGAGGTGCGTGGGTTGATGATAGGTTGAGAGGAAGGATGCCGATGTCAGATTGTTGGGAAAGGAAGGAGCGATGAAGGGACATCTCGCAAAATAGGGATGCAGTGATTCCGATCCAGCTCGGGGTAAAACGATGCAGGCGTAACGCAAGGCTCATCCCCAGTTTATGTCACAATAGTAGTTATTCAGATTGGCGACGTACAACTAAGGTTGTTCGCTCCATTAGGAGTCAGTGTTTAATTTTTCAGAGGGAAAAAATTCTGAAAAAAGCGATGTGGAAGTGTTGCATAGGTTAGTAAATTAGATTAGATTAACCACAAATTAGTAAAAGCTAGCTGACGAGAGAATTGACTGATTAGTTTCATTAAACCAATCTAAGGATTGGTTACTATTGACGGTAGTGAAGATGTCATCAATTCTTTTCCCTCCTTCAAGGTTAGAATTAACTCATTTTAAAATGTAATACAGGCATGAGAAAGGTGGCGATGATCAGCTAAAGCCATATTAGCCATAACATTTTGATAGAAATAGAAAGCAGGTATAAATATTTCTCAGAACAAAGGAATAAGAATGTTTTAAACAGAGGGAGAGTGGCGAGAAACTCTAGCCTGCTTTTAACAAAACACAGCATTGGTGCTCTCTTCAAAGTTCCGTTTGATGGACGGAGTACTGAACTGGGTGTAACTCTCTCGCAGTACTCAACGTAGTGTCCAATACGGCTAAACAACCACACTGGACCGATTCTCTTCAGCTAATACCGGTGAAGAGGTAGTATTGAAGATTCTGAGTCGGTGAAAAAGAAAAAATATCTGATCTTTGCATTTGTGCCTCCTGGAGAATGAATTTTAATCTGTCTGGCCAGAAAGGTTTTACCTGGCCTCAATCAGTCATTTCACTTGTAACAGGGGATGTTTGGTGGTTCGCGAAACCTTATCAGACATGTGACATATTTTTGAAAAAAGATTTTTCAAACGACTCAAAGATAAGGATCTGGAAAACACTAAAAAGTGTGAGTGGGCGTCTAGGAGGACGAATGATATTTTGTTTCGTCCTCTAATAGAAAGCGCGAGTGTGCGACTAGGGTGAAAGACGGTCGTACGTGCAGCTAAGAGATTCAATGCTTCTATACTTTATAGACATGTTAGGTTTTTTTACATTTATCCATTCGGTATTAACAATATCTGTCTTAACGAGTATTTTAGGGTAAAACAGTATTTATTCATTAGAGGGCATATGTGGCTGGTATTTTTTTCTGGTATCTCATTTGATTTGTCTATGAGAGATTAACCATTGCGATGGATGTCAATAATATGATAAAAAATCCGTTTCAATACCATCACCAAATTCCCTGCTAAGATACTCAGAGATGAACATTGGAATTACGATTTTAGCAATGGAATCGAATAATACTAGATTGATATTTACTATTCGTAATCACGGAACTCAATGTAAAAGGGATTCCTTCGTTGATGAATGAGATATTAGTGTGCTCAGTCTGTGATAAGAGGCTTTAACTTAAGGAATAACTTTGTCATTAATCCATGAAACAATTGTAGAGGACGTAATGGAGGCGAACTTTTGTACTAAGGCCTAGAACGAATATTATGCTTACAATGATTAATTGGCATACAACTCTGGGACGCTGAAATCAAACGGTGTTTGAAAGGGGATGGTATATCAAATGAGACTAGCATAGAAGTACCTTAGTCATTTCCCCTTGAAGGACAGCCTTACGCATAATGAAGCAGAATTTACAGATGACTGCTTTTTTATTGACTATGAGCACTTGACTGGGGCTGTCGCTAAATGGTTTTATTTATAAACAAGTTACCTTCTGTGTCATACAGGGAAGAAGCGTCTTTGGGCCCTACCTCCTCTATTCTCGGTAATCAATATAAGCACCGGATTTGTTACAAAATGTAACCCAGAAAGTGTTACGGTCACGTTGACCTAAAGGTTTGATTTCAGTCTGCTTTTAAAATTTGTTATACATTTGACGTGGTGCGTAAAAAGGTAATTCGAGGAACGTTCTAAGTGTGAATCGACTTCTGACGTATAAGATGTACAAACTTACAATATCAGAGTATAGAGGAATTCACTCTTACAACATCAAAACCAACCTTGAACACAATTACAGAAAAATTCACAATTATACTACGTATTCAACTACCTTCATGCACTTTAATCTTATGAATATATTAACCTGTATGTTTACAAAGACCTTTGTATATTTTGGCCTCTTTTTTGTAAAGGTGGATTTTTAATTTATGATTCAGTCGGTATGCCCTCTATCCAAATGTTTCTTATGAAAACGACTGAGGCAATAAAGGCAGTTTTGTATTGATAGAGAGGTAAATCATGCCTTCACCAAACTAAAAAAGCATCTTTGGTGAATAGCTAATTTATATGATTGTGATTGAAAATTTGATAAAATAGGATTGGCACCATAATTACCGTAAAATACCAACATTTAAAGATTTGAGAAATGTATATTGTTACTTATAATATCATACATGTATTTCATTATGTCATCTATGCCGGGGAAAATTTTAAAAATCTTACATTCAATTACATAGAAACCTTTATTGGTTAATGAAATTAATTGCATTTTATAAAATTTTTAGGATAAAGTAGTTTTAACTAGATTTGGGTAGAATATGGGAACCATACAAGTTCTCTCATTGAACATTTTGAATTCATCGGGGAGGCTGCAACTGTATCCAATTAGTAGTTCCTGTAAAGACGTGCCCAGTTTCTAAATACCAGCGCACGGAAGCCATATGGCTTCTGCGTCCCCGCACTCCACAAACGGAAAGGCTCCAAAACGGTGAATTTAAGGGGCCAGGATTAATTAAATATGCCTCCTTTCGTGTAAATCGGATTGAGGTCATCATTCACTTTAATCCTCTTCCTCATTTTATTTTTCAAATTTAAGAAATGATTCATAAGTCAATCAATTTGCAAAATTTAAACCCTTTTGGCGTCAGTTTATGTGTTTTTTATATCCCAGGAATTAAATTCCGCGTAAAAATTTGATAAGTGATTGAATTTTAGCATAGGTTTAATAATATGAGAATCATTTAAGAAATGGGGTTAGGAAAACCCGATTTTCAGGTAAGCATATCCAGAGTTCTCATTATATGGTTTTCACGATTGACATTACTCGGTAAATATCCATAAGTTGAGTTTCCGGCACGTTTCACCATTCACATCTACAAGGCATTAGTGGATTTAAAGGTTGCCAATTGGGAGGTGCATACACAATACTCAGACCATAGTTAAACATGGTAAACAATCAAACTTTGCATTTCCACACAGCTTAATATATTCACCGATCGATTTCAACCCCTAAGCATCATTATCAAGGGGGGCCAACTGACAAAACATTTCAACACAGGACATTATATATGTTACCATGAGGAGTGGGGAAGGACTCAAACCGAAGGGGAGTGAGATTTTAGGATGGGAGCGAAGGGGCGGATCATGTGGGGGGTTAAGGGGGGGAGGGAGGGATTCAAGATTCGGATTCGGGGAATTCGAATCAAGGAAAATAAACTAACCATAGTGTGAACCATAGTGATTGTATATCATATTTTGCCAAACATCTCCTCAAGACTGGACATGAAAGTGATTTTTAACATAAAAATTTTGCATACATCTGATAAAACTTGTAAGGTAAATTGTTTAATAATTGTAGGAATTTTAAGACACTGCATTTCACCTAATGTATGTATTTAAAACGATTTGACAAATTTTAAATCCTCGTAGATGTTTTTAACGATTTAAAAATCCGACTTGTACCCCTACCCTAATGCCCGCCACAATACCCTCACCGCTAATTGTGTTCCCCCTCTGCTGCCCTTGATGGAACCTAACTCCGTCCTCCCCCTCCTTCCCTCCCCTCCACACCACCTCCCCCTTCGCTCCCATCCTAAACTCTCCCTTCCCCTCGGTTTGAGTCCTTCCCCCACTCGTCATGGCAACATATATTATGTCCTGTGTTGAAATGTTTTGTCGGTTGGTCCCCTTGAAAATGACGCTTAGTCGTTGAAGTCGATCAGGGAAATTATAAAGCTGTGTGGAAAGTACAAAGTTTGTTTCATTTACCATGTTTAACATTCGTAATTTCCACAAAGTATCGCCTTCATCCATTAATTGAACTCAGCGCATAGAACTAAAATATAACTTTACGACGCAAAACTGGGTCTCAGAGTTTTTTTTCACACAAATACGCCTCAATATTGGTGTAAACTAATGTTTTATTAGCAAAAATTAGTAATTTGATAAAGGTTTTCCAGGCAAATAGATTGCCATACGGTCTGAAATACACTGAGTGTATTTCAGTCCTCAGGTATTGACGTCCAGAGTCGTTAGCAGTGAGTGAATGATGAAGGTGGTAGACTCAGACATCGAAACCTTAGTGTTCGTTAATGATCTCACACGATTACACACGAAACCCGGGAAGTTTTCATTCAAAATATTGGCAGTGATTTCTCCATACCTGATTTTCTTCATAACAGAAAAATATTTGTTATAAAATTTAGCTTTTAACAATCGTAATAAAAGATTTATGGCCAGCAGTCATTTCAATGGAAATTGGTCGTGTAAGTTAAAAAATCGAACATCAAGTGGGTATATCTTGTTTATGAACGCTCTTGCAATTCCAGTTGTCTATGATTGCTACGGATTTTAAAATTAATGCATACAATTGAATGTGTGGTAGGTTTATATTCTAAATAATGGCAGAAATAGGCTCAGTATTGTTGTGAATAAATAAAATGAAGTTACCCTGTTGTTTCAATATGAATTCTAATTCAAAGACGACATAAGGCGTGGTTAACAAGTAGAAAATTATGCGTTGCCAGGATGGGAGCCTGGGAGCTCTTGCTTTCACAAAGCTTTGCGTACGGACCAAGAAATATAATATAGAGGCTTGCTGCATAGCAACATAGAGAAATGAAATCCATTAATTTTAATAGAAAGATATATAATATTAGGGAAATATCGGAATATGGGAAATAAAATGAGCATTAAAAAAAATGGGGAAAAAATGTATAGCGTGTAGAGGGAAGCAAGTTGACTGACAGACGGGAGGTGGTGGGAGTGGTTTTAAGGGTTAGGAACAGACTATAGAGATAAGAAATACACTCTTCAAAGGACTTTAACTGCATAACTAATTAATGTATAAATGATTAAAAAGAACGGAAAAACACCCTTGGTAATTATTCCCATGGAAAACGAATGGTGCTAATGAATAATAGAATTTGATCGCAGTTCTTAATTTTCGATTACGATGCATTTTCACAAATTAATGTTCAGGGTAAAAACCACTCTAATGAGGTTCACGAATACTTAAAAGGAATAAAGATAAGGCCAAAATAATATGCGAAAGCCTTTTACGACCTACGACCTTCGGAACGACATCGTTTTGCTTTATATTTCGGCGCTTTTTAATGTTTGACATCGTAAGGTATTGTGAAATGAATGCCTAAATACGGTATTAATTGTAATGATAGCTGAATTTATACTGCCGAAGTTAACTTTTTATCTTCATTTTGTCGTTATGTAAAGCTTTACAGTCCCTGTTTTTCCAAGTTTTCACCAAAATTCTCACATTCGTGAGAGGAATAATCATCTCCATATATGCGCATGATAAAAGAAATAGAATATCTGATCTAAGTGGCAAAAAACGTGATAAATTAAACTTCCATATCCCTTTTTGAAAATACGCAGGGTAGATATTGCATCTATGTATAGTAGGTACATACATTTATATTAAAGTTTTAAACGCGTTATGACATTTAAAGCAGTTAATGTTAAAAAAGAAGTTTGATTAATATTGTGAGTAAATTTGAAGAAAATATATTTACCGATGACGTCAGAAATATATTAGGAGTAATCCGCGTATCACCTGCATTTCATTAGAAAAAAAATTGGGAAATAAAAAATTTTATTTTTCCCGCTAACCATGAGAGGGCATATTAGGTTACATACCTATTTAAATATTATGTAAGTAAAACTTGGTTATAGCAGTCGTTAGTATATGGACTGTGTTTTAAGTGTGCTTATTAATACGTTCTTTAGGAATACATTTAAAGAAATATATGAATAATCAATGATGAATATATAACTAAAAAAGTACGTACTATTTTAGTCCAATACAATTCTAACGCGCTTTCATATGGTAGCAGCCCTTTCGTATAAATAGGGTGCCTCTTCCACCCCCTGCCACACACCGTAGCGTGGGTTCGTTGGGTATCGCGTAAGGGTAGATGTATGCAGCCATAATCTGTTTATCGTAGCTTATGTGAATACTATCTGTAGCTGACGTAGTATAGTAAGTTATGGGATCGTTTACCATGTTTTTTTTACTGCCTAATATGACAGAGTTTGTAAAGAAAGAAGACCTGTATTATTCCGTTTTTTATCCAATTACTTCTCAATTTATAAGCGGAGAAAAACTGATGTTTTTAACCCTTTCGTAAAAGTGGGCGTGGTGCAACCTCTGACGTATATCGACTTCGTCCAATCACAACTGAGCCCGCGAAGCTACTTTGCCTTATCGCAAAGGGGGAGACACAGCTGACTATGCCAATCGGAGCAGTTACGACGGCATCTGTGCGAGCAGACCTTCCGAGAATCCCCCTCCACTCCCTCCCCTTCCCATACGAGCAGTCAAGGACGGGAGGAAAGTGACGTCAATGTTATCACAGCAGCGTTTTCGGTGGAGTTTTTGCTTATTTTAATTTTTGATTTATGAGTGAATGGTTATGGTTAGAAGATTATTTTTTTCACCAATTTTTTTTTCCTTTCCATCTAACTATTTCGTTTACAGAATTGCGATTTCGGTTCCGAGTAAACGCCCCCATTGGGCTTCAGACTTTTGCTTTGTATAAATAATTAAAATAAAGAAAATAATGAGGCATTACACGCAATACAGTTCCTAATTTATAGCCATAGCTGATTAAACAGTACTTGCTGCCCCACGTCAAACATTAAATTTCATTTCAGTTCCAATGGAGTCTCTATTTAATCACCCTTGGAAGATCCTAACTGTTTTTTCCTTGGGCCCTGTGAGTTTGAGATGTGGGACACGTGTGGATACGGCAGGGAAAAATTTGTATGAGGACGGAGTAACCGGCGCCCCACTAGTATTTTGAAAAGACTTTATAGAATGGCTGGTACACGTCCTTTCAGGCTTATTCCCACCTCATTCCTTCCACCCATCGCCTGTGCTCTATGGGGGTAGCGCTTTTATAACCCGCGACCTTTTTTGGTTGGTCAACCAGTCGTCCGCCCACGAGGGAAACCTGCCCGGAGGCTAACTCGTTGTAGCGTGTCCCCTTGTAAAGCGGACGGGACGCGAATGGCCTTTTCCGATCGTGTGTGTTTTTTTCACTTGGAGCAGTCTTTCCCCTCGCCATTCCCAACGCCCATTCCGCCAATCTGAGACCCTCCCGGGGTGAAAGAGTCCTGGCCCGCCCGTCCATTTCCTCTGCCCTCCAAAAAAACCCTTTGCCAGCTGCAGGCGACTGAGCTACCCCTCTGCTGTCATTCATCTACCCCACTCGTTCCTCTGCAATGCTCAGGGGTGTAGACCATCACTCGGAGCATCGGGCCCTGTCGCTATATCTCTCCTGGAGCAAGAAGGATATCTTTAAATCCATTCCCACTGCTCGTTTTCGGTGATCTTTTGCCTACGTATGAGATATGAGAATGAAAAGAAATACTTGGTATATTCCACACTATTTTATTTACTGACCGCGGTTTTAACATCAGAGCCATCATGGTAACCGAAGTCTTCGGTTACCATGATTATGACGCTCTGACGTTGAAACCGTGGTCAGTAAATAAAATAGTGTGGAATATACCAAGTATTTCTTTCTATTCTCAGCGTCATAATTATGTTAACCGAAGACTTCGGTTACCATGACGCTCTGACGTTGAAACCGCGGTCAGTAAATAAAATATGTGGAATATACCAAGTATCTATTTTTATTCTCATCATGAAATAATTCCACAAAGTTACGCCTGAAGGCATCTCTCCAATGCGTATGAGATAGTTACTTGATCGTATTATCTAGCATGTCTCCATTAAATATCCTATTTGCTTGTCAATAGTCCATGTTTGGTGATCTTCACCCCCTGCCACACACTCTTTGGTAGATCGCAGGTTATTACGCAGAAGTAAATGTAGACACGGTTATTATTTGTGAAAATAGTTCTACCACTTACATTAGCGTGTTGATTAAGTAAGCGAGCAAGACGGTGGGAAAAGTAGGACTTTGATACACCTTAGCGTAATAATTAGCAAAGTAAATCTGAACCTTCTGCGGCGATTATTATTACCAGATTCACTGGTCGTGCGAAAAATCAAACTTAAGACTGTAGGGAAGATCTATCAAGTGCAGAATACGACAAAATTCACACGCCACGGAGAAGAAACGGTCCAGTCTTTCCGCCGTCTCGGAACAGGTGTGGTCTGAACCGGGCCACACGGTTGACTTCGGCAAAGCACGGATATTACATACACATTGATACTACCACACTTCATCAGCAAGGCAGACAGACGGGTTTAATGAAGTGTATGTTACTGATTTGCTTAGTCTCCCATTGTGATGGATCGGGTATGAACCCCGGTGATGAAAGTTGGTATGACTGTCTCTACTTGAGTTCTTTTTGAGGAGCATTTCAAGTCCCGTGCTCCGTTCGTCCGATGGAGCATATAACCTTGAAACTCATCGCGCCTCACGTACAGAGATCGCTACTACTGACGCCGGTTTTTCTCCACCCTCTTCCACTCATTTTTCCAAATATCCACCTTTACTTAATCGCAAATTACCTTGGTTTTGGTTGATATCTCCTCCAAAACAATGGTGAATTAAAAGATATATACTGCTGAGTTAAGAGAACAGGTTAAAATTCTGCAGTATTTTTTTATCTTTGCATCGTCTTAGTTGGTCGATCAATTTGTCTGACAATTTTAAAGTAACCTCGTTCTTTTGCCTTATCATCATATTTCCATAGTTCTCTTTGTTATATCCTAGCTTTCTATTGGCTGGACCGTATATCTCCTGGATCTTTCTTCCCAACGATAAACGAAACGAATAAACTAACTAAGGAAGACTGGACAATTAACATACAATTAGAGAGACTAATTGCTAAATTGGGAGATTTAAAAATTAGTCTTTACATTCTACTTATTTACCTATCAAACATATTTCCAAATTTCCCGGTGTAAAAATTCCTACGATTTATATGAAAACAAAAATCTCACTACCTGAGTATGCAATAATTATTTGTACTTAAATCCTTGAAGGTCAAATTGCCAAATAAATGTAGATTTTGTGACAAAAATCTTTCCAGAAAAATATAATTCTGGATTGCACTATAATAAAATACGCTTTAGTGTGATCAAGCCATCAACTTACTCGTTTCAGAATGTCATAAAGTGGAGTCTTAGGGTTTTAAAATGTTTATACTGTATTTGCGACTGAATTTATCAGATTTTAATATTTTCTATACTAGGAGTGACTTTTTACTAAAATTCATTTAATTGTTGATTTTAAGAGTGAGAAAAATTTTATCATGTATCGTAAATTACTTATTCAAATTGTGAACCAAGCTATATACCTGCTCCTGAGAGGATGTTAAATTGTGGAAACGTAGAGTTTTTTAAAGTTTTCTTACTCTGCATAACCCATTTGTGACTATCTTTACCTACTTCACACGTTGCTTGTGGTAGGAGCAACTTTTTTCATTCCTGTACGTAAAGAATTCAACGGGGATTCTACTTTTAAAATTAGCGCATGTTCAAAAAACTCTTTTTCCCTCGCTTGACAAGATTCCAATGGTTTGCGTCGCTCACACGTTAGCAACGCCTGTGCCAGGTCTAGGAATTCAAGCACCATAGCACGCTGCGAGCATGGAGCCGTGGGGCGCTCTTTAGAAATTGAGATTCCGATGCCAGCCAGAGTGTCCGCCCCCGTAAAATCCTCCCTTCCCGGCAGTCCACTGCCTCGCGCGTCGACGGCGCAATGCAAAAGCGGTCCGCGATGGTTCGGTCAGTCAGCCTTCCCAAGAGTCCCGCCGCCTCTGTCCACGCGAGCGGATTTGCGTACTGGGGGCGTTTTATAACGTCCGGAATCCGGGTTTTAGGGTGGGAGTGAGGGGGATCATTGAGTTTTGGGCATTCCTGTGGGGGAGACATGGCAAGGAGTCCGTGGCGGAAGCATTCCTTGACGTTGTTAAAAGCTTCAAGCGGCAGTATTCGGACATTAGGGCAGCACTTTTGTGCGACGTGTTTGAAGTCGAGTCGTGCCTTGGCGTGCATTTAGGAGACGTTAGCGGTCGAATTTTCGTTTCTGGCAGCCATGTGTGAATGCATACAGCGATGTAGCAACATCATGCCTCTTTCCGTTTCGCTTTCCGGGGTTACTACTCCGTGTTCGTGAAGAAATAAGATGGAACTAATTTTCAATGATTTGAACAAAACCAGACTTAATTAAAGGTAATGAGTCACATTGAAAGTATAGAGCGAATAAGGTGATAATCCGTAATAATGTTCGACCCGGGAGATATTGATCTTGGAAGATATTCAAAGTTTGTATCAATGAGTGAAAAAGTTCAATGTAGGCTGGAACTGCTACTATTGGTGTAGTCATCTATCTCATTCAACTTGTATTCGTATGTGGTAAGGAGGCCAATATTTGTATATTTTTAGAGGCTGGGATAATTGAATTAATCGAAATAACCGAAGTAATAGTTGCAAGAACTCCTTTTGAAAATTTCACGAGGTAATTGTCTCGATTACAACTGAAGTTTTTACGGCCGACTCAGCCATTTTCTTCTTGGTTTGTGGATTTTGAAATAGTAAAGACGGAAGCCGAGTTTGCCTTCAAAGATTAGGTAAATATGTAGACAATTACCCGGTGGAATTTTTTCTACAAATGCTTCGGGAAAACACAAGTTCTCTGTTCAAGGTAAAAATATTTTCTAACAGATTTATTTCCATGCATCTAAAGTGTACCTATCAGTTAACAGTAGATATGCCTGAACTAATAATCATTAAAAATGGAGTTTATTTAGGTTCGTGAGCTAAAGAATTATTCTGAAAAAATACGCGAAAATAAAAAGATTGATTTTGGAATAATTTCAGTATTCTTAGAACTAGCAAATCCTGAACGATTGATACGGTGGCAAGTATTTCCGAAATGCTGCCGTACTAAATTCCTGAGTTTGAAGGCCAACAACAATTGTGACCGCTTTCAAAGTGTTGTGAAAATGTTATGAAGAAAAATATATCAGTGCCATTAAATAACTCTATAATAATTGTAGAAAATTGTTTTTGTCCGATGTAGTTAGTAGATGTATTTAGTTTGTAGAAAAGTCTTTAGCCCGATAGATGGAAGAATCATTTTGTAAATGATTAAATGTAATCCTAGGGTTAGTTGACATGACGGCGCCCTTAAAATGTCCACAGCGACCGTAGAAATACTTGCTCGTATCCACCAGTGACCGACTGATAGCCAAATTCCAGCAGAAATTGACGCTGTGGATCATTTGTCGTGGAAACAACGGCCGAATAACCCAGTGCTCTTAATCGCCTCCTAAATCCCTTTATTGATGTTAGTTTTCTCTATCCTGTTTTGGTGTGGTCATCGATTTCAGCTGTGCGCAAAGCGTTAATTGACCTGCGATAAGGTCGTTGCGGAAATACAAGAGCTCATTCTGCGGTCGGCATCCGGCCGTGATGCATCGCAACCTCCTCCTTGGGTTCCATTGCAAGCACATTCGGGTCTCTCATGTGCTGTTGGAACAAGTACAAACCAAATGATATTTTTTATTTCTAATGGCTTATGTGAGCAAGCTCATATTAATAACTTTGCCACTCATTCAACTCGGTAAGTTCATCGTCATTCGTCTTTCTACGTGAATGTATTAAATTCTTCGCGGGTTTTCCACCGGGTCAGATATTCTACTGCCGACGTTTCGATGGCTAACTCGTCCTCAGAGCGTTTGATGCCGGGAGAAGAATAGTTGCCCTTGTATATGTTCACGATCGGGTCAGGTGGCTTCTGAATAGCTGCTGTCCCTCTTCCTCCTCGCTTGTCTGATTTTGCGAATAGTGGCACGATATTAACCATTCAACCATTGAAGTTCAATATAGTTCAACCATTGAAATGTCGACAGCAGAATAGCTGATCCGGTGAAAAACACGTGAAGTAAATTTACAGCATCAGTTCGCCAGGAAAGAACCAAATCCTACATTAATGTATTAAGTCCCGCAGCATTTTCACATTTTGCAGCAACTGAATGTGCTGGTAGTTAGTACATCTATCTACATCTACATAATACCCTGCAAGCCACCATAAAGGTGTGTGGCAGGGGGTGAACTCTCACTAAACATGCACTACATATCATGCATAAAAAAAGGATTAGTACTTGTATAGGTACTGTTCAAAACTACGCTATTTAAAAAAAGATAAAAATAGCAAAACAAACATGCAAAAACATGCCGTTAGTTGGGTTAGCTATAAGTCCTTATACCAACATGTAGCTACCAATGTTATTCATTGCTACACTCGTACTGGATATATTTACTTTTGTTCATATCCCTAATAGTAGATAGCTAGTCCCTATGCCCTAGGGCTAATAGCCCTAGTAGTAGCTAGCATAGTAATGGTATTGCCAAGTTACCACCTGAAGGCCACCACCGCCAGCGTGAATAAAGGTTTTAAATAGACAATAACTGATAGAAATCTTAAGCCTAAAAAAAACAGAACCTTGGGTATCGTGAAAAAATATTTTAATCTAGAAAACTGTATAATCTAAGCTGATCAAAACACGAAGGCAGTGGGTTATAAGATAGCGCATGCAGAGATAGAATTCTATCTGAAGTAGAATTTACTTTAAATTGGAATCATATTTTTGGATGGAGGTATTAATTTCATTAGAACTTGGATTTAGGTGATATTTTTTCTAGCTCTTAAGTCATGGGCTACTATAAGCTCCCTGAACGGGTCTGCGGTCAGAGACGCTAAAAACTAGAAAGAGGTGCCTTGTAAAATTTGGTAAAATATTCATGTTCTGGGATAGAGGGCGATATATATATACAAATCTACATTCATTATCTCACGGATAAGCTCAAAGTCACAGAGTGCGTCAACTGGGTTGAAGATGGTGAGCTGACCTCTAAATATAGGAGTTAGCTGTGAGATTGGAGAGTTAACTCATCGAAGAAGCAGTCGTGGACAAAAAGCGAAGGTATTCCGAGGGGGTATTGGTCTATCCCAGTGTAAGATAGGCCATTAAATAATACAGAACCTATGAAGATGCCGTGACTTGGCGACGGGAGGCCGCCATCACCCGGAGGAGAGGGCAGCAGCTCTTCTTCATATGAGTGAAGGTGGAGACCACAGAGGACGGTACAGCGACACTCATTTCACTACATGCATGGTAATATTTACTTTAACTGCTGTAGTGCTGCGATGTGGAAGGCAAGGGGAAACCACCACATTATTATCCCAAGGAGGAGCAGCTCTCCCCCATTATATTTCAATCCAGACATGTAATAGAGTAAAAATACGTAAATATGAAGAGATTGGCCAATAGAAGGACTCAGTGAAGAGCTGCGTCAAATCAATCTTAGGATTGGTGACCAATCATGATGATGTTAATAATGGCAGCGGACCTCAAATCTTAGACTCAGCACTAGCTCTTTGCACTACCTCTTTAGAGAAGCACTAATATGAATTATTAACATAGAAAGGGATGCAGTTCTTAGTGATTTTTTTGAGTCCACTTAGATTACTTGTAGGCTAATCGGTAAATGAAGATGAAATGTGGTTTTTTGCTATAAGTTTTGATAATTTTTTATAATGCGTGATCGTCCCCATTAAGCATGTAATCATACCAGTTAATATGAATGATAGGAATCCTAACTTTTTTTCAGTTTCGCTACTACCTGCTCTCGCTACATAACACTTAACTCTTCTTTGCGTTATCCTTTTTCCGAGATTGTCCGTCGAATTGGTTAATTAAGTAGAACCGTATTATTAATACTCAAATCTATCTGAATATATGCTCTGCAGGCGGGGTGATAAGGTTTTTCACAAAAATAATACAATAAGACCGTGACTTAGATGACCGCTTTTGTTAATAATTTTATATTTTTATTAGTGTGCATGACAAAAATGAAGTTTAGTTTTTTGAAAATTCCTTCCCTACTTTAGTGGTTCGCTGCCTTAAAAGCATTGGATACTGCTGGTCTATACTACAGCTAGCCTTGCTGGACATAGTATAGAGGCTAAATTCGCGGTATAAGATGAAGCTTGCACGGATGCTCATCACAGAACAGCGACAAAGAGGACTGGAGAGACAAATCTGCGGCAGAAGCGAAGCCTATTTCTCCTAACCGTCTCTCTTCATTAAGAGCGGCGCGAATGCCTTATTTATGCGGTCCTCTTTTTGTGGACGCAGCCACCGTGGCGGAGTTGGAATCGGTTGGCCGCCGCAGGGGTCAGTGGGGCAGAGGGAGAGAAAGTGGGGGTCCGGTCAAGCCCCTGAATAAATGACGACCCGCGTCCTACAGGGTTCGCGTCAGACGGGGTAGGAATTGAAAGAGAAGGTGGAGCGGTTGGGGTGGGACGTGAAAGGATTCCCGGATTGAAAGGTGAAGGCGACTCGGATTGGTTGATTAATCGTTTATAATTCAGGTCGTAGATCACGAGGTCGCGGTCTAAAACCACTGGCTAGTAAAAACCATTTTCGAATCGATATCTCGTAGACTTGTGCGAGGCAGTCGTCCCTGGACCCTGAATCCTTCACGGAGGAATGTACGAAATCATGCTCTGTTATCTGCTCATCTTTGGTCACCACACACCTACGCAACGGTCCCTTTGGAACAATAATGCGAAGGAATACTAAATTGTCTATCACCGACCACTCTATGTAATCCTGCAAGCCACCAAATTGGTGCGTGGCAGAGGGTGAGCCTATAATAGAGATATTTTCATGTTTCACCATCATCATCACCATCACCAGTCATCATTCCTAATATTGGCCTAAGGCTGCTATCCATTCGGATATCCTATCAGCTCCAATATAGTCATCTCATAATAGTCCTTTCCTTGACATATTTGCCATCACTACTCCTTCGATGAATATTTTCACTTGAACAGCAATTCTCAAGTTATGGTTGGCTAGATGCCCCGTTTCCTCTTTTAATTTAGCAGCCGAAATCTCTTTTCTTCCAACCAATTTTGGATTCCTTCATTTACCGCTCAATTTACTCGTTTTATGTTATCATTCTACGGTACTATTATGTTTAAATTCCTTTCAATCTTGACATTTTGGTAGCTGTTATCGTCCAAGTCTCATTGCTATAAACAAGTGTGCCCCATATTTGTAATGCTATATTGAAGCGCTTCCTTACTTTCATGCTAGTATTTCTAAATATAAGTAGTGTCCTACTGTAGTAGAATCCTATATTTGCTTGAGTTATTCTTCACGCTATTTCTCTCTTGCTTCCCCAATCGCTCACGGTATTTCGACTCCCTTTACGATAATCTCACGGAAAAAAGTCCTTTCTCTAGTGACAATTACTGCATAAAGTTGAAGTAAACTGAATTCTTCAGTGCATCACATCGTATTCACGCCCAATATTATTTATATTTCACACTGTCATCATCATCAGTATGCTCTGTGTGATTGCACTGATCGTAAGACCTAAGAGTATTCCATAAAAAAGCACTACGTATCAACACTACGCTCATCGCTATGATATTTTGTGAATAACAAAAAGAGATATAATTCACTGTGGTTAATTCATATTTGAATGAAGGAGAGAAAAAGCTTTAGTGAAATCTACTATCTTTGGCATGCAGAGGAGCGGAGCGAAGTCATATTCATCTACATAATCTACATCTACATAATACCCTGCAAGCCACCATACAGATGTGTGGCAGGGGGTGAATTCTCACCATACATGCACAACATATCATGCATTAAAAAGGATAGTATTTATATACTGTTCCAAACTTCATTATTTAAAAAAAGATAAAAATAGCAAATCAAACATGCAAAAACATGAAGTTAGTTGTGTTAGCTTCAAGTACTTGTACCAACATAGGAAATATTCTTGGAAAACTGCGATTTACCTCCAGAGTAATCGTTTCTCATTATCAAAAAGAGGTCATGTATTCCTGGTTCCGAAGACTTGTTTTAATCTCCTTGCGTTCTTAAACATAGAAATCTGGGTGTATTCAAAAGTCAAATCGATTAGCAGGAAATCGTATACCTCATACATTACAATTGTAATTCCCGTGTGTCAATGAAATTCTATGGCTTAAAATTGATTGAAGAGTAATTATCAATTAAATTCAATTAAGGCATACTATAAGTGGGTTTCATGATCGGTGTTGAAAGTACGATGGACAACGAAGGCTATTGGAAAAGTATTTTTAATGGAAGGAAGAAGGGGGCATTATAGACCAAAATAACTACAGAGTTGAGGTATATCTGTCTTTTAACAATGCGTAATAATTATAATGCTTGCTTTGATATGGGATTCACTCCCTTTAAAATCTCATTTATCATTTCGACGAGGCGATATTCGGAGTTGGGAGTGATCGGAAGTTATAGATAAGCAGAGTTGAAGTTGGTCGTTTTATGATAAAATTTTGCTAACTTAAATTAAGGTATAGTGTTTGTAAAGTGTTTGAAATAATTATACATGTTTGCCTTGTAGTTTTTTTATCGTATGTGTGAGGAAAACGAATTCCATATCTCTCGGTCCGTCTGTTGATTTTCCATTTTTATGTCCTGCTGAGTTGTCCAGGGGTAGAAATATTTCAGCTTTGTCAGATGTCTAATGTGTGTGCTTTGAATTTTTCAAGTGTCAATTATCTTGTGGACAATCCTCTAGCCCGTAGGATTTTCCTACCAAACACATCCGATAATCAATTGACACTTTCTGCATTTTCATAAGAATTAGTTACGGAACTCCCCGAAGTAAAATTTTATTCATCGGGTCCCACATGCTTAATTCATATTGCAAGTGAGAGCTTGCAAGTTCGGCATAGCTCTTTTTACTTTTCCTTTTGAGCACTTTCGCACAGTTCGTTGAGTGGCTTTATTTGTTGTGCGACACAAATACTTCATTTATTTTGCATCCGAACTATTCTGTTGGTCCATATACACATGGGATTCCAATAGGCATTAGCGTGTCACCTGATAAATGTATTTAGGCAAGCATTTCCAATATAATGTGAAAGATTTGAAGTGATAGGAAGCTCCAGTTATTTAATTTTACCTCCAACCCATATACTTTCCCCATCCTCATTATACTTTGATTATTTTAATATTTGCCGATATTTTTTGCGTAGCACATTTTATCACTCAGCTCTAGTCTTCAGTCCTTACACCCAGTATCGATACAGTAATAATCGGTTGCGAGACGCACATTGCGTTTTTCACTCATTTCTGGATAGACAACAGAATCTTCAGCCAATAGTTATTAGGGCTTGGATTTTTGCCTGTGCATAGTTATATATGCGTACATGTTAGATTAATATTTTTCCTTGTCAGTTTCTCTCCTTTAAATATCCCACTGCGAAGCATATTTTTTGCGTAGTGCCAGGTTTTATTAGCTACATAGATTTAATCAATACCAAATACATAGTTTCCATTGATATTTTCTCCTCAGTGGTTTTACTTAGATGCGATTTTTCATTTTAACTTTTGGCAATATAATTGAATGCCTTTTTATGGCTGTAATGACTTTTCACAGCCTATTGATTTGACTACCTTTCATGAAAAATTGTTGAATTTTTATAGCCAAGCGGCATTCTGCAGGGCTTTCCCCTGTCCATACCCCGAAGTATTCAGCGTCAAATTTTGGCCCCTCTTTTTATGATCTCTGAGAAATTGAAATATTGGCTATGTAGACGTCGGCAAGGCTTTTTTAAGCGTACTTTGCTCACTCATAGGCATTTCAATACTCGAAGACGATCCAGTCAGCCAGTTAAATGGAATCCAAAAGTAATTAAATAACATACATTTGTAAATGCTATACCTAAAAAACTAAAATCCCAATTATTTGTAGAAACTGAAACTTACACTTGAAAATATGCTTTTAGTCATGTTGTACGATGGTCGCCACGCTTCGCTCCGCTGCAGTCAATATCCCTTTAACATTCATTATATGTTTAAGTTAGTGGACTTGCCTTAAAAATGGATGCTCCGCTGCAGTCAATATCCCTTTAACATTGATTATATGTTTAAGTTAGTGGACTTGCCTTAAAAATGGATGACCTCACCATACGTGGCCAATTAGTGTCGACGTTATTTAATCAGATTACGATATTATTAAATATATTCCCGAAAACCTTCGTTTGGCATTCATACAGCTCCCTAACTGGACTTCATAGGAAGAACTTCTTTTCATATGATAATGATACTTTTCCGGCTACACGTTCACAAAATATTACGGCCTGTTATTTCACGACCATCTACCACACATCATAATTGTGGCTCACAGGCCATGATCCGGTTGCACATTTAAATAGAATGAATCTGACACTCTGGCACGAACCTCAACACTAAAACAAAATAAAATTGGTTCAAATCCTCACGATTCATATTAATATCCACTTGACCGGTTTCCGGCAGAATAATATAATTCACACTTGTTTGCCTGCTGCTTCTATATCGTATTTCAATTAGCAATATGTATAATTGGTTTTGCATTAACTGCTTATAAATTAGGGATCGTCCTTCATTAACAGCATACTCAGGGAAAGCTTGAAATCTTTCTTCAGAATACAAATCATTTGAGTAACGCTCCTTTATTATTAAAATAGATTTATATATATGTATATATATAAGTGACATCATTCATATTGTTACTCAGGTAGATTTATTCAATCACACTGATTAGAAAATACTGGTTTAACATTCATGTTATTTATAGAGGAAAATTTTGACCTCCGTTTTTCTCGTTCCAAACTGCACTGGTGAGTGTTAGTCATACCTGGGCAAAGTTAATCCAAAAATTAAATTCGTTAATGTATTAAAAGCTACTCAAAAAGTTAACTTCGTTAATCGTTAAATCGTTATCTTGATGATAATTTAACGCGAGTTAAAGTTATCCGTTAAAGTTAAAAATCTATATGAAATTGTAGGCAATTTTGAATTATATGTCACTTAACATTTAGGTATTTTTAACGTCAATGAACGTTATAAAAATTTCATGGTCAAAAATACTTAATAAACAGTATAGCTTGGTAATGTAGACTTATACACATGAGGTATGGAGTTTCATAGTAATATACCGTTTCCGTCAGTAAAGTTGGACATGACGCTGTTTGTATTTGATTGTGGAAATAGAAACCTTGGGATACGCGGGATAGCTGCGATACCAAACGATTCACCAATATTATGCTGGCGTAGTGTTTTTGCCATCAGATGGTGAAAAAACTATTGCCATTCCTATTGTCATAAGAATCCACAGCTCTTGAAGAAGCCTTAGACTTGGTTTTCGTTTTCCCGCGAGTTGATCCTGGCTTTACTTTTTCTTCAAATTGAACGTATTTAGATTGATGCGTTCTCTTCATGCCCTGTTTAATATTGTTTAGGGTGGTACGTGAGCCTTGACTGTGTAAATTTTTTCTGTAAAAGTTATGTAAAAGTCTGATTGCAGTACAAACGGTGAGTTCTCTAAATTGCATTCTCAACACAACTCCTTCACCAAGTTATTACATGACAATCCAGATGGCTCTGAACAAAAGTAACGCACTTAAATTATCGGAATTAAAAGTTAACGGAAGTTAATAAGACCGTTAATAGTTTTTGAATTTAACTTAAAAGTTAAATCGTTAAGCAATATGTTAACTTCGTTAATTAACGATTAACGGATTAACGCTCTTCTGCCCAGGTATGGTGCTAGTACACTAGGAAGGCTCCGCAGTTTAGAAGAAGACGCGACGGTTCGTAACATAGAGCGCAAAGGAGAATCTAACGGGAGGAAAAGGAACGAGGGTTTTTTTTGAGATAAAGGAGAGTCCACCCTTCTCGGCCCCCAGGGTGCTGGCCCAGGGAGAAGGGTGGAAAGGGAGGGGCGAGGGTTCCGGGAGTGAAAGGCCGTTGGGTTCAGGAGGGGGTGGGTTTGGTTGCTGGGAGGGAGGAAGAGAGGGGGTGGACGAACCGACGGCGGAGTGGCTTTGACATGGCGGGAAGACCCATGTCGTTGTTGGCCAGGTCACGTGTCAGCTAATGCCCTGTTCCACCGCCGATAGTCACCACGGTCCGCGATAGCTGGAGCTAATTAAAGCGACTGCCAGGGAGCGGGGGTGGTATTTTGCGACGGATGGGGTGGGTTTGCGGGGAACTGGTTGAGGATAGCTTGGAGGAAGGAGGGTTTAGAGTACGGCCTAATGGGGGCGGATGGTAAGGGGTGGATTTAGCGCGGGAAGGGGTGGAGGTTAAAGGGAAATGCTTGGTTGCATGCCACTGTCGCATACCTACCTTCCTAACTACTCCTCCTGCCTTTCCGCCACTCCCCTCCAGATCAAGTGACCCGGACTGACTGACCGGCCGTGAGATATAGAGGCAGCCAGGCAGGCGGTGTTGCCACGTCTCTGGCCCGGGCGGCGGGAATATTTTTTTCTTTTCACGGATTCCTTCTCATCTTCTCTTCAGCAGCCCGGTGTCGCGAAGCCCTTCAACTTTTGTTCTTTCCCTCCGACCAAATTGGACCGCAGGCCTGGAGATGATTTTCTTCCGCATTCCGTTATTCATTCCACGTTTTTATCCAGATTACCAGATTAAGTCAGGGTTAACGTTGTGCAGATGCGGGTAGTATGGAGTTCGCCGGCCGAAGACCGCTTCATTTCGCGTAACGTCGGGCGTGACTGGAAATGTACTGAAGAAAAAAAAATTCCCAAAACTCAAAAAACATACCAGCTTACATGCAAAGAAAACATCACTGGCCAGCTTAAAACGATGTACACAGTTTCTGCAAAGTTTAATTTCCGCTACAAAAATTTAAATTTTTAGTGAAAGCATTTTTTACTCAAGTAAATAGTCAGCATTGGAATATTTTCTCCTAATATCATCCATACTTACTTTACCCCCTCATTTTATCGCTCTATATTTTCACAGAAATGGACGAGGTGAAAGGGTCTTTTAGACCATTTAATATTGATAAATAGTTTGGTTTTCTAATGATATTTTTATGCGAAGAGGAAGGGCTGAAATAATCATGTTATCAGTTTTGAACAGCACAGAAGAACACAGAGGAATTCGCTATTGAGCGTCCTATCCGACGGACGGAATACTGCCCCCTAAGTGCTCACGAAACTGATCTCTGTCATAGATCAAAATATCGCTATATCGCAAAACCATTTCGTATTCTTCAAATTCTTCTCGTATTGCTAGGATCCATTGTTGGATTACTTGGCAGCTTTCCTAGAGGGAAGGTACACTAATCACTAGGGTGGGCCGAAAAAAGGTTTTTTTTCCGGATCAAATTTGCCCTATGCGGGAAAGTTGTGTACTGATATCAGGGTCTTGCATGCAAAATTTTGTCGAAATCGGATAATATTAACCACTGCCGCCCGAGCTCTAAAGTTAAAAATTTTGCGAAAATTCAGGCGGAAATGGGAAACAAACGGTTATGGAGACTAATTTGTTGCAAATACTGGAACATTGGTAAATATCAACGATAGATAAATGTGTTTAGATTACAACACTGAAATGTGAAGTTTATTGACGAAATCTATGGCTTGTACGATGCCTAAGAATAAACAGCTAATTTAGAGTGTAGGCAACCCGCACAACAACAATAATTTTGCCACGCTCCAAGCATCACTTCGAATAGATCACTTTTGGGAGCCGTATTTGGGATAAATTAATATTTTTTCGAATGCAGTTCCTTTATAAATGTCTCATACTTCATTTGGGTATAGATAATACATTAAAACAGACGGTAAAGTTAATTTTTTTTAAACTAACCTCAATTATGGCGAAGAATCACGGCCTGATATTCAGCACAAAGGTGATTCAAACATTTAATTTCCTCGGTATATACTGCAATATCCAAGAATTGGTTCTTGTACCCCTGAGCTGCAGATATTCTTCGCAAATCCAACGAATTCGTGTGTCGTAAATGCTCGTGAATTAGATTGCAAAAGGAGTGGGTGTTCACTCGGAGACAAAGCGGGCTGCGCGCTGGGAAAGTTACTACGAATCAGACATTTTAATACACTTGTGGAGTCCAAACGAATTCTTTTGTTAAAAAAGGCTGATATTTCTACTATATACTCATCAGAAGATAGTAGCTTTTTCTAAGAACTTTGATAAATTGTAATGGTTCACTGTAGGAAATGATAAACCGAAAAGTTCCATAATCAACGCATTATCTCTATGTACGGTATATACGTGTTCCTCCAAACGGCACTTTCTTGGAAAACCGGGAGTTAACTACTGCCTAAGCAATTGCAGGTACAGCTAGTTCGACGTGAGTCAGGTATGATAAAGATGGCCAGTGGTAGAGCTAAGGAAAGTATGAATGAGTCGGAGGACGGAGGTTATCCTTCTCTGGCCCCAGTGATGAGTTGATCGTGAATACTTCGGTGATAACATGGCATAGAATTCTCATACAAGACATATCCCATTGTAAACCCTCGTAACTGATGTTTAAACTCCCTCATCTCATGCTGTTACTATTGTTACTCATTAACTCACCATATTCGTTGCAATATTTTATTTTCCTGGGGATTCCCATCCGTTGTCGGGCAAGATGCGTATTCCACTTCATAAGCTTGAGGTAGTCAGTCAGTTGGTATTCATTGTTGTGACTGAATAACTACATTGTGCAGCGTACTGTGGTTTTGGTTACAAGAAGATTAAAGCAATGGCGAAAATACAGAAAAAGCTGAAAAGGTGTGGAGAGGAGTGCCTGATATATGGTGCACCCGAAAGGTTCGCGGGTAATGTTTTGCTTACTTATGAGGAGATGATGAAAATGTATTTGTACTCTCGGTACATTCAAGAAGAAAGTGGAAATACCGATACATCTGTGCTGGGAATCGCGGAGACGGTGGCTTATGTCATTGAAGACATCTGGAATAGATCCTCTATACCAGTTGTCGGACATAAGCAAATTGTTAGACGAATTATTCAATACCATGGAAAATACCGCAAAAATCTTCGATCTGTCAACAAGAAGACTTTTGTTGATCTGAAGCAAGATTTTCTTCGTCACGCGTGTCAGCTGTTTCATGTTGCGGCATGTAAATTCTCTAGTGGAACTGATTGAGTTTGTGATAATACCACCAAAGTGCCATTTTTAGAACGTGTATTCCTTCAGGACCAAAGTAGTGATAGAAAATTGAATATCAGTGCCATTGATGTCAAGGAAACTAACAAGAGGAAGAGGAAATGAAATAGGTTACAAATAAAAAGATCATTAGAATGTTCCACGCTACCTGAGCAAGAAGTTCCTGAGATTTGGAAAAAAACTCGAGTGATGAAACGTCTGCAGATGAAGAATTACGCGACGCAAGTAATGCTGATGATTTTTTGAAAAAAGGTGGGTGTAAATAATTGAAATTTGTCTATATTTGCGTCTGCCTGTGAAAGATTCTGTATATCGAAACGAGCTGCTGCAGCACTCGCATCCGTGCTTCTAGTGAATATCGGGATTGTTTCTCAAGGAGACCACGTGCTTTTTCAAGTGGAGAATGCCTGGACAGCCTTTCAGCGAGAAGTCCGGGGAAAATGGTTCATTCCAGGTGGACCACTACAGCAATTCGCATTCTTTGATTATATGTTTCAACCGAAACTCCTTCAAAAGAACAGATGACATTGGCAACTTTTGTGATGAAAGTATAAAATCCTATGTGGTTCGCGATAAAATTAAGATCACAATGTAGGGAAGGTCCGAAGAATATCATGAACATGATACATTTCATGAAATATATGAATCGAGACATCAAATTACGCCTTTACTCAATCATTCAGGGAAACGCTCTTTTTGCTCACCCAGAGAATATTCTGCTTGCAATGCTAGCCGATGAGAGAAGACCGATCTGTTAAATGGCCGTCGAAAAAATATTAAAATCAGAAGAAAATCAGAAGAAGAAATTTAGGAAATTCGAACTTCCAACTATGAATTTTGATGCACAATATTACGTCCACTTAGTTGACTGGTAAACAAAAGTGGTAACTTAACCAGCTTTAATAGCTGATATCATAAGCAAAGATTTGGGATATATTCTGAAGGAAGGGGCTTTGTTGAATTGCATGCCACACACAAGCAGTTGAAAGGATGGTACAAATGATCACGGTGCCGTCAAAATCCGTGTGCAGTCCAGAAAGCAGGCATGGATTGGCATTATTATGCATAAAAGGCCGAAAACTTCAACCAAAATTTGCAAATAAAGCACAGCATAAGGTATAATAAGAATCAGTGGTAGCCAGATACCTACAAACATGCCCTATGGAAGGGTGGTTTGGTAGGGCACGGTGGAACTCGATAGTAGCCACCTCCTCGTGGTCAGTTCTGGGTAGTTTCTCCACGAAAATAGCAAATAGCTACTTTAATCAATATTTAGTGATCAGGCTGTGCCTTATTCTTACCTTGATTAACTGATTTTTTTGTGGCAATAGCTCAACATGCTTAAAATTCTTCATCATAATTGAGGTTAGTTTAAAAAAAATTAACCTTACCGTCTGTTTTAATGTATTATCTATACCCAAATGAAGTATGAGACATTTATAAAGGAACTGCATTCGAAAAAATATTAATTTATCCCAAATACGGCTCCCAAAAGTGATCTATTCGAAGTGATGCTTGGAGCGTGGCAAAATTATTGTTGTTGTGCGGGTTGCCTACACTCTAAATTAGCTGTTTATTCTTAGGCATCGTACAAGCCATAGATTTCGTCAATAAACTTCACATTTCAGTGTTGTAATCTAAACACATTTATCTATCGTTGATATTTACCAATGTTCCAGTATTTGCAACAAATTAGTCTCCATAACCGTTTGTTTCCCATTTCCGCCTGAATTTTCGCAAAATTTTTAACTTTAGAGCTCGGGCGGCAGTGGTTAATATTATCCGATTTCGACAAAATTTTGCATGCAAGACCCTGATATCAGTACACAACTTTCCCGCATAGGGCAAATTTGATCCGGAAAAAAAACCTTTTTTCGGCCCACCCTACTAATCACCACACACTCCTCTTTTAGTGTTGCTGAAAAGGAATATGAAAACGGAAGTAAATATTTTCTAATGTTTGTTCCTCTACAACAATGCACATACAAGCATATTAGTGCATGACAAGTTTTCTTCCATTTACCTCTGCACTTCAACCGAATTCAACTGAGTTCATTAGCATAATGCTCCATGTGCTTACAGTCGGAATAAATGTCAGCCAATAATATTCAAATCACAGCATTATTGACGCAAGTAGCTGAACCCAAATGAAGTGGTTATACTATCATTTATAAGCATAATCATTTTGTAGAAAATTACATGTCGTCCAGGGAAACTGATGAGGAAAACTTATACCCTCATCATGTACCACGGTCCGATTATAATCCAAGTTTTTGGTCCGCACTAGTTTTATCCCAATTTTGAAAAAAACTTAAGATGTGTACCCCACGGTGCAGTGTTTCATCCAATACAATCAAGCCAGTGACATACAAGAAAGTGGTAAGCAATGAATGTGTCTTCCTCGACCGGATGTGTACAAACCACGAAAATTGCATTTTTCCTTGGAGTAGTGGTGCATTAACTGAATTATGCTTACACAAACATTTCGCAATTTAGCATCGTACGTGAATTCATCTTTTTGAAGCATTCAATTAGCATAACTGCCTCGTGGATTCATAATTACATCAGATTTTACCCTGATTGTAACACCCCAGTCCATATGCCTTGAATCGAATCACTATCAAAAAAGCGAATGGCGATGCTCCATTTTATAGTATTCTCTGATAGGTTTGTTACTTACTTTAGATATAAATTTACTGCATGTTTTAACTGTTTGCTTTAAAATACAATTCACTAAATTTGTGATCAAAAGCCATTTTGATACAATTCCACCATATCGAATGATCTATATCAGCTTTACCTAATTTGTACGTAAAACTCGTATCCAAATTTGACCATGGGACGCCAGATTTACGTTTATTTTTTTAATATTTCATTGCGTTTTGTATCTTTTTTCATAGAGAAACGTATTCAAATCATTTATTGCCAATCACTTACTGTTGAATACGATACCATCTACACTTTACTGATATTCATTCCACTAACATTTGAGTAGGATATTTTGTAGCAAAAGCTAAAAATCTCTATCTAATTTTTGTATCACATATTAAATACGGTTTTATCACACGATTTACATTAAAGTGGAAACATATTTTCGGATTAAATCTTTTAGATTAAACATTTTGCCATTTTTGGTGATTTATCTTTGGCATTATTGTTAAGCGTGGTGCTATGGGTGCTATGTGAAAAAAAATTATTTCATTCTTCATCGCATTGAATTGTAGAATTTTTTAAATTTCTGAGTATGTAATTATCAGTGCCATGCTCTTCATTTTCATTGTATATCTAATAATTCTCTTCAAATACTGTTTGATTCATACGCCATTTATAACTTCTGAGAAGACAACTGCCTATCTCATCTGGCAAATACTCGTTTTTATTAGATTGAAAATGTCAATCGCTATCTGCTGGCAAGGTTGGGCACCACGAAGTGGTTATCTAGAATATGATCCGATGCCTTCGAATTAATTGTTTTGATTCTACTTAATAGCAGAAATAGTTGTTTAACTGCAATTTGGTCAAGCTCGTGGGCATGCCTTCAAATGCAACACAATTTAGCAACAAGCCCTTTTTAACACTTCGTGCATGTTTTTTTATATCGCATCTCACTTTCCCCTTAGCCTCTCCGATGCATTTTAATGGAAATTTTCGTTTTTTTCCAAACACAATAATTATGTAATGCTAAAGAAGTGGCTCAGTAGAATATATGCATAACTGGTTAAATACCAGTATCTATACACATTATTTTCTCATATTGCGTCAATTAAAGTCTGCAGTCGGTATAGAAGACGAAATTCGCATCCGTATTCATGAAAAAGTGTGAATGTTACTTAAATGAAAAGCCTCCTTGCCTTGTGTGTATGTGAAATGGACCACAATTCTCCAAAAATGCAGCCTAAAGTGCGGTCATTGCCAAAAGTGAGGCCCAAAGCAACTGTCCACATTTTATTGCTGATTAAATTTTGATAAGAAAATTAACTGTGATCACTCTTCATCATTTTTTTCTAGCTCAATTTAATATTTTAAGAGCAAAGGTAAAATAGCCAAATAACAGTCGGTCTTTTTTGTGGAGAATGAAACCAAAGTGGAGTTGCAAGACTGGAACTCTGCATAAAAGATTTTTTTTTACCGACGCAGCATTCCTAAGTTAACGTCATTTAAGATGGTAAATTGAAAATATGTTTGATCATCAAGCTGAGATTGGTTTGTCGAAGCTCTCACAACCTTTTAATAGGTAATGTAAAATTTCATGAAATTTTTCTCACCAACTAGCGAGCAAGCAGCGGTAAATATTTATGTGCCTTACTGAAATTTGGATTAACTACATGGATTAATTATTATTAATGTAATATTAACTACGCAAACTCTCCCAAATTCGGGCTTTGAACTCTGTTTTTTTGGAATGTAGTAGCTATTTGAAGAATGCATGCTCCTTCTATATGAAAAATGCGCTCTGTTAATTTCGCGTGTACACATCTTGTGCATGTTACTTACTTCGATGCCTGGCATCACGTTTATAATGCTTAAAATATAATTTTTCTTTTTTTTATTCTGAACATTGTTATTTTGCCAAGAAAATATGCATAGGCACCCTCATACTTACAAATATTCCAAAGTAATGGCACTTGTGTTGCTGCTCGTAACCGTTTGTGAAACGACCAAATTCTTCATAATATTAGAAACATTTGTTTTGAGGAATGCAATTAAAATAAATAATTTGTATATTTCTCTGAAAAATGGGTATTAAGACGCCCTCGATGTTTGGTTATTTTAGCCCGTAAAAATATTTCTCGTTATCATTCGGATTTTTGTCAATTTTTCTACAAAATAGAAAATGACCATGTCTATGTAAAACACTAATCACCTGTTTTTGACTTCAATTCGGATACTTTTCTTTCTTGCGGCTATTAGGAGATCAATATCTCATCAAGAGTTAACACATGAATACCCCTATTTTTGCTAAGGCTCATCCGGTGATCACCAGTAACAAATTACTTTTTATATGGAAATTGTACACTAATTTTTGAATATTTTAAACATATACGAGCATTTATGGACTATGGAGCAAGAATATCCATGGATGTTTTTGTGTTATAGCATCGGCGTGAAAGTATGATTGTCAATGCATTCACATGAGGTTTTAGGCTAATTAGAAGTACATTATGAAAGTGAGGTTGAAATTTTTTCACGTGAGATAAGGAGACTGTCACTACTGACAAGAGATTAAACGCTGACATCAAACAAAGTGAAAGTGCAAAAAGCCGTTTACGAAATGGCTAATCACCTGAGAGGATGATGCCTGATTGCCCTGGGTTTGCAGGATGCTGGCTTCCACCCACTCCTGTACTTAATAATGAAAGACTGTAACCAGCAGCCACCAATACCTTAGGAAATTAGAAAAAAAACAAGTAATGGCGCAAATATTTAACAGAAATGCAGTGTGCTTTATTTGCAATATGGAAGGCGTTCCATTATCAGTCCTTCAACTCATCTTCAGAGGTCCTCTTTCTACATTAATGCTGAACCGTGGTGAAAATTATGATTAGCGAAAAACTTACTGCATGACTAATATTATGGCCATAGAATAACGAAAGGTATGGAGTAAAAAAAATGAAAAATGTGACGTACAAAAGGAAAATGGGACGGCAAAAAAGGTAAATAAAACAAATCATTATTATTCAATTATTTCGGCGATGTTTTTAAAATAGAGGCCATATCCGTTAAAGAACCTGGTGGTGTGATGTTATAAAAACTCCCTCATCATCGTACTAAAATGCCAGAGATAAAAAATTAGGGAAATTGATGCACTCCTAATATTATTTAGAGAGACGATTAAATGTTAGCAACAAAGTAACCGTTGGTACGGAAGTAATTGCTTAAGAGACTCATTCTTTCTGAAAATTAATATTCCCTGCCATCTTTGGGTTCCATTCATATGATAACGGCTTTATTATGATAACGTGAATAAGTTACCACCAAGTTTTTATTTATTATGATATCAATTATTGTATATTTTTCGATTTGGAAATGAGAACAACCTCTTCTCTGTCACCGACGGTAAGGTGTCTTCCTTGATAACTAAGAACAAGGAATGCATACCTGCCACTGCTATATAACAATATTTCCCCAGAATTACTGTATACATCAGAGAATCCATTTAATGGTTTGAAACCGGTGCGATTTTTTTCTTTTAATATTCCTTGCTTTGGTAGTAGCGCAATCAAAAAGTATATGACCAGTTCAATAAAAGTCAAATTACATTATTATTATTATTCAATTATTTAGCATTTTTATACTATTATTAAAACTAATAATAGTATAAAAATGCTAATGCTCTGCTAATTTTGCTAAGCCCTTCCAGCGTATGAGGTGGCCTCAATTGTAATTGATTAACTTGCAACCTATGCCAAATGTATTGGGAAAAATGTTTGATCAGGTGGTATTCAATGTGACCCAGTAGTAAATACTTATAAGATGGAAGTCAGTGTCTAATCATAGATTGGATTAAGGACTAACGCTCATTCCTCTCCAATATCAGCAATTTTACCATAGCTACAATAAATTATCAGCGCAGTTATGCAGGAAAAATGTAGGTAAAGTTTTATATTTAATGTTTATAAATAATTTTAGATTAAATCAAACTTACTGGTGAAACAAGAGGTATTAGTGATAAGGACAGGGAATTTAGTGTAGATATAATGCAGTTAGAACACTGTATTTGAGACTCCAAATGGTGTTGCAATTGTATTTTAATATTTTCATGTAATCACCGATAATTTCATAAGATTCAACTGACCATTGTAATGGTAGGTAGCTTTGTTGAATTTTACAGTAATTTAAGAGAAGTTAGACCACATAAGAGCGAAATCCGAAATGTAGCAAAATCACGTATTTCTTTGGCTTCAGTCAATTCATGCCCTGGTTTTGGAGTCGTACCTTGTCAAAAAAACGGTATTGGCTGACAAGATAGAGCAGATAAATAGATGAAATGCCCCCCAGTACTACCGGATAGAAATTTGTTTTTTTTTAGCATTTGTCACAGTGTACAACGATTTACTTATGTGGTCTTACCAGGTCGCGAGTTGTTAATTGAATGATTTCATCTAAAGACGTACTTACACAAATTATGGTCTTTGCGTTCTACATTAGCCCATTCTGTATTTTGATTAAACTCCTTTAACATTCGCAATTGTCATAGCAAGCTACCCTTTCATGAGATTTAAACTGACAATCCGTCTGGGCAAGTGAAATAACCCATTACCTCTGTCCATTCTTGGAAAATTTCTACTCCAAAAGTATGGAATGTTCTTTAGCGTGTATGGTATTTGATGCTCGACGAACCAAAGGGTTTTCTTCGCATCCAATTAATGGATTAATTTTCTGCCAGGATTAAGTGCTCCCTTCCTCGTCACCCCTCATGTCTTGATTGCCTCCATGCGTCTTCCCCTGCAGCGCTTCCTTTGTTTCTCAATTGAAAGGATAGGGACCCCACCCTACTTGTTCCTTCCCTCGACCCAGCCTGGCTGCTCCCGTCACCATGACAGCACCCTCTCACACAGCTGAGCGGTACGTGTAGAGAGGAAGCAAAGTATGCGAGTCATGGAGTCTCATCCCAAAATACCCTTCTCGAGTTGGTTAAAACGACGCACCAGGAATGCCCTCAGGTCAAGCAAGCTATTCTGCGTACGCTGCACTCATTTACCTCAAAGAGCATCCGTGGAAGGGTGGGAAAGTCAGGCCAAAAGCTTTCCTCTACGTACACCACGTAATCACTGCATTAAATGAACAGCTTAATACAGGGTAAATGCAGGAAAGTTAAAAATATATGGTGAAATTTTATCCTTTGGTTAGTCAGAAAAGCGCACCTACAATTTAAGGAATATGTTGCGGTGCGGACAAGGGTTGAACCATCTTTCAACGTTGCAGGTAACTAGAATGCAAATGGAATATCTATATTCCTGTGCATGCATTGTCTTAGAACAGTATTCCTGTTAATATTAAAATGGCTTGGTCCCTAGAGAGCTTACAATTTTATGCCCAGTGTTTCTATTTCTGGCTATGCACGTATTATCAATAGAGGGCCCTTGGGAGATCGGAGTTCTTTGATTACATTTTCGAGTTCATTATTTCCTTCTACTAGCTTTAGAGTTACGCCCTTGATAATGACGTAATAGCGTTGCAACCTTGGTTTAGACTTATTAAATAATCTTTGTGAAAAATTGAAGTCAAACAATTGTAATCTTTGTGAAGAAAGTACCTACCATATATACTATAACTTCTACAAAGTTAAGCATGAATCAGTAGAAACAACGGTTATGGGTTCGATTCCAAATAATACGTGGGTATTGAGTTTTTATTAGGTTTATGGAGTTAGATTAGATGGTGACACATTATCTACGCCGTTGTAGCTCCTAAAAACCAAGTCTTCTACTGAATCCTTGGAGCCTTGGTTGGGGATGTCAGTGGCAGTATCTGGCCCATATATTCCTGGCTACAACGGCCGGTATGTCCTCATACTCCTGTATCACATGACGTAGATTTTGTAAGCAAAAGGTGACCTCTCAAGGTTATTACCGATGTTGATGTGGGTAGTAATAAGGTGGTTTATAACCAATGGGTACATCAGTACCTTAAAAAGTACCAGCTGCGCATTTGGCTCTCTTGAAATCCTTCCATTTTAAAACCTAGGCCTAGTATGCCATTATGTGGTTTATGTCCCTTTTATATCCTCTATACATTACAACAACGGTATTGAATGTAGGACCGAAGTCAGTATTCATCATGTACGATGACTGTTGGACATAGATTAGAAAGCCATCGTTCACAATGTCCTCATTATCTAGTCAAAAATTGGTTCGGATACATTATAATACAGGCACAGCTTGGCATTGATATCCTCTGCAGCAAATATATCAACAGCGCTAGCCTACCTACCTGTGCATTACAACTCCAAATGCTTAAATTATTTTATATGTTACGTTTTTGGACATTTCCTTAGTCTCATTAAGAAAAAATGCTCGATACTTGCGAAATTCTCCTCAACACTCTTTAAATTGCACAAAAAACGCTTTAAATCCTGACCGGAAAACTTTTCACTAGACTCCTTAAGCCATTTTTCTCCTGACGGTTATAGTTTATAAATTAATATATTATTTCCTCGAAAGTGATTCTCAATACTTGCAAGTGTATTCAGAATGTTACCTTATTGCTCATTGAGATTTTTTGATTTATTTGTTTAGGTGGTTTTACTCCCGAGTTTTACTGAAATTTTCTTGATTGTCTTCTTAGTAATTGTAAATGGCAATTGCAACATCATTAGTTAATTCTTGGTAAGAGAATTTTTATGCACCTGCTATCTTCAATTATTCATTTCCGAGTTTTATTGTAATTTCGACCGGAAAATTCCGTGACATGCTTATGCAGGCATTTTATTGTAAAATAGTAACATTATAATCAAAGCCTGTGGATTCTATTGTAATCTTTTTATCACCATTGGCTGTTAATTTTGCTCCCACTAAACGAGAATAAGCTAAATATGCAACTTATCGTGTTTTGCTCTTTGTTGTACACGTGTTAGTCTGGCTGTAATGGCCTCAAGTGCTTTCTAAGTGACGGGAATCAGCACTTCATCTTAGGAACTTTTTGGTAATCAACTTACCGGTTGTACCTAGATTGAGTTCTGATTTTGCTAGGACTGCGACGTGACTACCACTTCGAAAAGAGAGAGAGGTAGTTTTACTGCTAGAAGTTATCTCTCTCTACTTGGCTGTCACTCGACTATGATGGGAATTGGCACTCTCAGTCTTAGTTAGATTAAAAGGGTTGCAGTATATCCTTGCGTGTCAGAAAAGTGACAAATAGTGGTGAATATGTGAATGACTACTAAAGTACAACGATTATTAACCTACTAATTGTATCCCACTTTATGCCAGACTTAATATTTTTAATTTTATTATATAAATATCTTATATTTTTCTATAGTATATTTATCTAATCTTTTTCTATAATATCTGTCCTAATCTAACTTTTTATACAAATTAATTGGGAATAAACGGTATCGTTAAAGAGGTAACAAGTGAAGTTTAGTAGTTTTGGGATCATAAATTTGTAAATTTACTTTGGTGCATATTATATCAACGGTGAGTAAATATCTGCTGCGATTGAACGTAACACGCTTGTATTTGAATTTATCATGACAAAGGGGTCAACATTGATAATAATTGGAGAAAAATAAACCATTGAATGGAATTTTTATATTCTTCAACATTTTAAACTGTTTGAAAATTAATTTAAATATTTATGTGGAGGGGTTTACACTTATGCGTTATACTAAGTGATTATTTATTTTGATGGTATCTTAAGTATATATATAATACTCTAGTTTTAATCCAGTCTTCGATTTAATTATAGTTGATTAATATATATCTCTGAAGATATGATAAGAAATTCATTAAATAGTCAACTTGCATCTTCGTATATCATTTATTTTATTTCGTAGGCTGTATTAATCATTATGGATATATTACTGAATTTAATTCAGCCATGACCTTAAAAAATTGCACCTGAAGTAAAACCATTTCCAAACAGATACAGTTGATCTAATAAATAGTTACTCATTGGGAACAAAACTTGCGGCAATAGTTTCAACTGTCAACAAGCAGTACATAAATTGCCCTAAGGATGAACTCATTTCATTGAATGAATCATAAAGCTGGTTTATTTACTTATTGATCTTAAAACGTAAGCGAGATCAACCATAACGCTGTTGCTTCCCCAACACAGTTTTCTATTCGTCGACAATTTTAAACCCTCCTGTTCTCCCCTTTGCGTCGAGCCTTTGAGAAAATTACAAGACAAACTGCAGCCCTCCCTTAAGCATGGGGTAGGGGCGAATTGGATTCGCGCGGACACTCGATGAATAATTTAATGCCCCACCAAATATTCGAATCGAATAATCGCCCCGTCCGTTCCGGTTTCATCATATCCTTCCCCACGCCCTCTTCAAAATGGCCGAAACAATTACGCGCCCGCCCAAGAGGGCTGGCGCGGCGAGCCTTTTATGCGGACAAGTTGGGCAGGAGGGGGCGTTGTCAAATGCCGCCCGTGGCCTGACGGGGAATTTGCCGCACGTTTAGTGCGAGGCTTAGGAGCGGACGGTGCGGGCGCGCACCCTGGATAAGGGTGGGATAAAGCGGCGAAGCCATCCCCCTTCAACGCGAAATGACAACAAGATTATATTCGCAGTGGCAATCTATAGTGCAAACCATTGTATCCCCGTCGAAAGCTTTATCCCTCTCCCTCTTTCCCAGAGGGCGGGCTTGCTCCGATGAGTGAGAGTGGGAAATGGGGGAGGCGTTTTGTAACTGGACATTTTGGGTGAGAGCTGAAAAGTTGAAAGGCATAGGTGGTTTAAAGGGTTTTGAAAAGGTGAAGGACTGAGGGTAAGAGAAAAAGAGTGGGTTAAGGGAGGCCAGGTCATTAAGGTTTTTTAACATCATGGAATTTTTTTCTGTATTATCTTAGCGAAACGGCGCTGTGAGATCAAAGAAGTTCGGAATTGAGTACAAAAGTGCTGTAAAAGCTAATGCCATTGACTTTAAAACTGCTTCTAAAGCCGATTTTTCATTTAAAAGTCGAATTAAACATTCATAAGTAGGTATAAAAGAATTTCAGGAGATCATGTGCAATGCATAGTTATTCCATTGCGGCGATATAATGTAAGTACTTAATCAGATATTTTGTCCCGTAGCTAAACCAGAACTCAGGAATTCAGTTTTACCAGTGGGTATGAGAGAGGAGTCGGAATTCACTTTCCCTATGGGGTGAAAGCAGGTTGTTAACATAATCGAGATTTTCAATGGTGGTATAAGACTGCTATTGAAGATAACAAGGCGGGATTAATCAGAAAAGCTATCAATATCTGTAGAATATTTGCTACCATCAATGAATGCCATCATTATAAAATCATAATTATTCCGTTTACCCTTATATCAATCGTTATATAAATATTGCATTTATTATTTTTCAATAGAGTTTCAATGGCACATCAATGAATGGAGTGTTGCTTCATCACGACTGTATCACAGTAAGACAGCTGCCCTTAAATAATATGCAAGGAATGCGTTGTTAAAATAAGCCCCAATCTAATGCTCTAAAGATGACCGTCTGAAGGACACTGAGCTCGAACATTGGGAAATTGCTTTACTTTATAAAAAATTCATCCCATAAGTTGAAATGATAGCGCAGGTATATTCTAAAGGGAACCCATGGTTTCGGTTCAGAATAAGGTTTGGTTTGAGGGCGAAGGGTACCTACCCCACTCGCTCCCTCCTCCGCATTCTGGATAAGCCCTCCACTCCAGGGGTTTTCCGTGGACCCTGTGCGGGAAGAATAAAGGGGCGAGGTGGAACTGAATGGGGTTGGAAAGAGCGGAGCTGTCATGCATACGGTAGCAGATTAAAATGTCCGGCAAAACTCCTCCTCATTGTTCTCACAGCTTCCACACGTACAGCCAAATTCCCCTCCCTCTCCTCCCTCATTTCTTCCCACGCTTTTCTCCCCCCTCCCTTACGACCGGGACCAATCAAGGCCGTGCATGACTATCCACCCCTCTCCAGTATGCATGTACCAATACACTTTTAGGAGGCCAAAGGTGAAGGCCATATTTCGACCTCGCTAGGTCTGAATTCGCAGACTTCGCGAATCCTTTCATGCGCGCAACGTGGTTTCACCTCTCTATAGCGAGAGTCATGCATGCATGTTTTTTTAATGCTAATCTATGAGCTCATCGATTTGTCAATATCAAACTGTAGGTATATGTTTATTTTTTAAATCCCATGAACCATGTTATTTAATTCCTTTAGGTTAAAAGAAATTTTAAACAAACTAGTAACGTATTTGTGCTAGATTTTTGGGCAAATGTACACTTCTTTTTCAATGGTTTTGAGAAATTTAAAGATATTCAATTTTAAGGCAATATTTGTACAAGAACTATGTCTTGTATCTCCTGCTGACTAACATATCTCTTTCTTATGATGTGGCCCATAATTGGTGATAGTAGACCCTCTGGAACACACCCTAGAGTTGGTTTGTAAGGTATTCAGTTAATGTAGATGCCATCGATATCCTGAAGCAATAATATTTTTAAGTAATGAATGATACTTAGTAGTAATAGATGATCATCTTCTTAATGGTCAATATGCATCTTTAATTGAGGCAAATCTATTATCTCAACTTACCTTTTTTGCCAATGACTGGAATTGCCGACAAAACGCTTTTGCCTACAAGAACGTTTTGCTGTAATCGACTTTTTTGGGTGCAAAATGCTTATAACAAATAATCTTGTAAATATATCGTTGTGGCTTTTACATTTGTGCCCATATTTTGGTGATAATGTTCAATGGATACGCTGAAATGCAAATAAATAAATGGTTACTATTGAGAAAACATTTATTCCTAATAAGGGTGGCAGCATAGGTTAGTGTCTTTGATTACCCATGCTCACAGTTGCTGCGTCGATTTATTTAGCATATATTTTCCCTATCCAAACATTAAGTGTTTGAATTTAATTTGGAAAAGGTTTTAAGGCCCTTGGTGGAATCATAACTTCAAATTCCTCCACCACTTTTTTGCCATTGGGTAGTTAGCGTGTAAAAAATGTATTTGACCCTTAAGAACTTACATAAAAGTGTAAGCTGGGTCGGAAATGCAGCGGCCAAGTTATTCAAAGCTCGTGGTTTGAATTCTATCTTAGGAATGGATTTCATATTTGTATTTAGATTAAAGTTAGAAGTTATTCTGTTTAGATTGGGAAATATATTCCACCAACTATAGATACCCTTAGCAGTTGGAGCACCATGTAAATATAATTCTCATACTACTTATAGAAGAAAGTGCTGAAAGTATCGTAGTGTGTTCATGGTAATCGACCTTATGTTTTTGTTCTGGTTTCATCCAGTTTTATCAGTTAGGAGATTTATAAATTTGTTGTACCTGCATGGAGCTCTCATCTCATAGCAGTACGGAGATGAAAATTGATTTCTTCTGTGAGTCCACTGCATGGGAAATTGCTTTATCCCATCAAACCCTGAGATGTTTTCCGGAGTTACTCTGTTTAGATGGTGAAATACATGAAACCAACTATACCCTTAGCAGTTTGAGCACGAATATAAAAAAATGATTCTCTAACTACTTATAAAAGAAAGTTCTGGAAGTATCGCAGTGTGTTCATGGTAATCAACCTTATGATTTTAGCCTCGTGGTCAGTAGATTGAATCCTCCGTTCACTGAATCACGACTCTTCGCTTCAGTTTCTTTGGTTATGGTGTTGCCACTCAGGCCACGCATTAACTGTGGTGAGAAAATTCAAGCCCCACGTTCGAAAATGCATTTGCTAGTTAACAAAGATATGACATAAATTAATGGAGGCTGAAACCACGCGGGGACTTTGAGAAACGTACTTCCGGGTCGGAGGCTGGAGTCTGCGGCTTTTACCGCTGCCAGAAACAGATTTGAATCCAGAGAAACATCTCCGCAGTCGTTTCGGATGTGGTCTCTTAATCTGAAAGGTTCCACTGGCGTATTATTTCCCAGTCCATTAATGCCTCGGAAAGGGGCAACTTGCTTCTTTGGGCGCGGCCCGCAAATTCAATATCAACTCCTAAAACTATCATCGCCAAGCGCGAGTGTTTCCTTGTAACCAAACCAACCTGACACGAGGTTTGTAGTGCACGTTTTCAAGGACTTCTGTGTAAGAAAAACAGGAGGGATTAGTAGAGGCGCACAAACTCCCACCACGTTGGTTAGAGTTTAACTTTCAAGTTAACTGAAGGACAGAGAACATTTGCCTCACCCATTTCTCCGTCAGAAACCACAAATCCAAATGCACTGCGCTGCTATTCTTCACAACGAGAGATTATGAGCACAGAAAAAATATCCTTCATGCTAAGCTATTTGAATTAACTCAAAACTGACAACTTTTAGACTGTTCCAGAACGTGTTGCCAACCGACAATTGCTTTTTGAGCTGTTAGTTCTTGTATTTTTGTACGGTCCAATTAATTGATAGCTTATATTCAAGATTTAATCAAAGAATTAGCTATTTTTGCACGATTTAATAAAATTAATTTTCAATTACGTTTATATAATAGAAATTACTATAAAACTGTAAAGGCAGGTGTAATAAGGATAAGAGTATGTGTACGTATAGAGCGTGTAAAAATTTGGCTATGATTTTACTTACCGCTCACCTTTTGTGAACAAGTACATCTACATAATACCCTGCGAGCCACCGCTTAGATGAGTGGCAGGGTCTGAATATCACCAAACAGACACTGCTTACATGCAGCTATGAGATGTAGTGTTACTAGTTAATGCATACATGTTGCACATAAGGATCACGTGTAACTAGGGGGTCAGTAACTACACAATAATGAATTCATTGCTGGTTAGAAAAAAATTTCCTTTTTTACCGGTATTTCCTTATCATGAATGTTTTAGTAATGCTTCATCATGCACTACTACTCTAGCAATTTTTTTATCCGCCGATAGAACACTGGGCAGCAATTACATAGACATTTTCAGCCATATTAAAGTAAATAAAAACGACTCAAGCTGATTGAATATGTTTTGCTCTCAACGGATATATCCTGTTGCGTAAATCCCGTTTGCATCCATTGAAGGACACATTTCATAGGCAGAATATGAGTAGATAAGGGTAAGATGGTTAATTCTCTTATCCTATTGCACAAACATTTTTGCAGAAGTGCTCCAGACGAAATTCAAAATGTAGTATTTCTATACTCCCTAACTGCATATGGTGGAATGTTGTCTAAACCAGTGTATTCTACTTACTGTATAATTGTTGCTTCATTTAGACGGACAAATGCGTGTAAAGTTGCGATTTTGGACTGATGATCCCTTCCTTGATCGCTTCCAAATTGTCCATATTTGGGATTATTTTCGTCTTTCCATGCTCTCTCGATGTGGTACCCAGAACAAATCTCTAATATGTCTTTTTTAAATATGGCTCACAAGCTAAGATTAAATGCAGCTAAAATATTTTTGCTACATTAGACTGTCTTTGTATAGTTTTTCCGCCTTACTATCAATTCGTACCAATTCTTTGATAGCTAATCTGCAGTTTTGTCTTTTACCCGATCTTAAAGGACCATCAAGCCTTGAGAAGGGGCACAAATGTGGAAAAGAAAGGGAACGGGCGTAGATTGGGTCGACACCCAGACTTGGTATTAGCCAACTCTTAACAATAGGCACAGCTTAACGTCTGATCAGGGCTGGACTTGGTATTATCTCCACAAAGCGGGAAGTTTAAGTTCTACCTGGGTTTAAACTGTTGCCAAAAAAGGTAGTAGATTATAATAGAAATAAATTTTTTTGTCCTTGGACGTCTTCGTCCACTAAGAACATACAACAAAGTACATATATGTTTGAGCTCGATAACACAATGATTTTCAAAGCAGTTACGTTATTAAGTACAGAAATAAGCATCTCCTTCAATTAGGTTTTGCATTCATATTATATCAAAACTTTTCTTGGTTGAATAGATACAAAAAAATCTTTTTTGAAAAACAAATACTGAACTAGATTTTGTATGTCAGTAGGAATAATATTCCACAATTTGGCCCCAGCAACACAGTAAGATTTTTGGTAAGCAGTAGTCCAGTGTAGAGGAGGAATTAAATAATGAGCCATTCAGGTGGTGACATTAGCCATGTTTTCCCTAGGAGAAAATAATTGCTTCTAATAACCTGGTTACTGATTTTGAAAAAGACAATCCATTTATATGAACCAAGCAAGTATTTTCTTCTGGTTTTGGCCTTCAGCCATGTAAACCATGTAAATTAGGGGAAACTATGATCATCTTTCTCGAGGTTAAAAATAAACCTTAAACACATATTCAGTAGACGTTCTAGCTTAACATTGAGCTCTTCAGTAATACCATGGTACAAAATACAGCAATAGTCAAAGTGGGGGAAAATGAGTGAGGAGATACGTTGCTTACGTGTATGAAGGGGTAGGAGTTTTTTCTGAATTTTAAGCTTATGGAGGATCATATTAACCTAATTGCGTATGGCTAGCACATGATTATGCCGAGACAAGTTGCAAAGAAAAGTTTTTTTTCGGAAACCAGATTGGAAAGGACATTCAAGTTATTATGGTTTAAGTAGTCGGTGACTTGTTGAAAAACAATCCGTTCCAGGCATTTAGAGGGGGAGCATAAGTTGGAGTTTGGGCGATAGTCGCGAGGAGTAGTTGGTTTTTACGATTTAATTGGTGCAATAAGTACGATTTCTAAACCTTTGGGATTTCTGCCAACATTAGGGAGAAATTAAAGATGTCGTGTGTTATTGGGAATTGTGTAATTGACGAAGTCTTTATAAATTTAATTGAGATACCATCAACTCTAGCTGAAATTGTTTTACCGAGAGATAGTGTTTTACGTAATGTATCTGGTTTTGCATGTTGGAAAAAGAAACTTTCATTATTGTAGGGTACAAGTGGATCCAAATTCGACAGACTGAACTCCCTCTTACTACCAACCAACTACAGAAAAGTAGTACTCTTGCTACCAACCCGTATGTCACCTTGGATTAGTATTTTCTCCATGCTGTATAAAATAAATCTCAAAGAAAAGAAAACTGTAACTGGTACAAGTATATTGGTTATAGGTACATAGTGGTTAGTATGAATAGGTATATATTGTGTATATAGTATGATTGTTCCATACTTTCTTCTCCTGAAAAATTTAACACCCATTTATTAAGCATCACGAGCTTGTGTAATTTGATACTTAGCATGACTAATGGTTTTAGTCTTAACTGTGTGTAACCTCTTCTTATCTACATCTACATCTAAATAATACCCTGCAAGCCACCACAAAGGTGTGTGGCAGGGGGTGAACTCTCACCGAGCTCTTACTCTTATCCAAAATTTTACAAAATATAAACTTGGTTCGGTCCAATTGAGAGTAATATCGTCAGATTTTGTGTAACGAAAACCGGGTCGAACTCAGTAAAAAAATCTATTGGACCGTACAGAGTGAATTTTTTTAACATTTCTGATATTAAGTAGTTTGGAGGGAGCGACAGATTTAATTTAATGCCGGCCAGTACTCTTTAGTCTGCACCAGTGTAACAACGTTCACCTTGATAGCTGTTGTCGCGTTTAAATGAACACACGCTAAAACCGACCTAGTTCCCATAAAATGTGTTTTTTCTCTCCCGCCCCGCCCTCGTTTCCTTCCCCCCACCCTCCGGCATTTCCTTCCCCCGGCTCCAATTCCTTCCTCTCCCCGCACCGCCCACCAGCGAATCTAATTGAAGCGCTGAACGGCGCGGCCGCATTCCCGCCGCAGCTATCGCCACTCCTCCCCCGCTTCCAAGGGATCCGGTTAGTGGGGCGTTTTCGCTTATAACTTTTGGCGGGCGTTGGGTGGCCGGAGGCTGGAGGGTGCGGTAATTCTCTTAGCGGCAGTGGGTACAGCGAGGGTGGCCGTTCTCCAGAGATGTCCCCTTACTGCGAACCTCTCAATACCCTAGTGAGGATGCCGGCCAAGGCTCGCTCCCTCGCTCCCCAGGGAAGGTACGAGGCTAGGGAGGTGAATGTTGTCACCATGAGACCCATAGGGGTTTTGGAGCGAATAGGAGCTGGAGCGATTGTAGTAATTTGAAATGCTGGCTGCGTTTTTAAGGAAATGGGTTTTGTACCTGAGTTTTCATGATCTTGTTCGGATCAAAGCCAGGTAAGGTAGCCATTTATGTAGGATTACGATCTGGTAACTCAAAGACTGTGGGCTTGCATCCTACATACAGTATGGATATGGAAGTCTTATAAAGATTACATTTGTTTTCATCATAAGCCGTCATTAACTCGGACAGTACGACGAAGACGGATGGATGGATGGAATGACGTTTATTTCATTTGTGGACTTAGAAAGGCTTTTGACAGCGTGGATTGGAATTCAATGCTTGGACTTCTGAATGGAATTGGAGTGTCCTACAGTGATTAAATAATTATCCACCGTTATATCTTTTTTTTAATAGGATATAATGTTAGTGTTATTAATACGCAAATTCACAGACGTTAAAAATGCCAGTTCAAAAAATAAAACCACTAATGTTATTTTTTTCAATTCGGTTTAAATTTTAAAATATATTCTGGTAGATATTCCCATCTGATTACTTCTGATGCTACTAAGACTTTGACAAAAATATATGGACAGGACATAATTAATACCGATATTCACAGTACAAATTATTAACCCTGATTAGTTGGGCAGTGTATACTTTCGAATAATACTAAAGTCGTCCTGATGAAGGGAGAGTAGCCTATTTCTTCCACTGTATCATCTCCAGATGTTTTCTCTCCCAGAAAGTTATAATAGATGATCGATAGTTCCACTTTGATTTTTAAACAATACAAGTTTTCTTTCCTTCGCGCAAAAAATGCTATCATGGTCTTGAAAAAAGAGCTGCTGCACTACTTTCACCAAAAAAGTAGTTCAAATTTCGCAAGAAATATTAAACCCTTCAGAAATAGCGGATTTGTAGATGTAAGCAGACTTAAAATAAAACTAATGAAACATTGCAACAGTTTTAACTGAGCCTGGGTCCCGCCTGACCTATAAATCCAACCAATAAATGGTTAAAAAAAATCACCTTCAGACGTAGGTCATCCACACTTGAGACGAAGAAAAAAATTCTTAGTTCCCCGTCGGCATCTTACTGAATAAAATATTTTAGCACATGAAGTTGAGTGGATATATGAAAAATATCCCATTATTACGCTGATGATGTGTAGCGTTCTATTACTAGTGAACTTGTGCGGGGAATAAGAGATTTATAAAATTAAGGGTATGAACCTTTCCGTATAAGAAAACATTACATTTTAAAATCATATAATAATCGGTTAATCTTTCACATTTTGGGAGCATTTGAATAGTGAGTGATGACGACCACTCTCTGGTGCACTTCATAAAATCTGAAAGAGCATTAACAGATCACCTTCTTATTTTGTTTATAGTTAGTCTTAATGTATATTTTTTTCCTCAATCATTGCATGGAAGAATTCATAATGTGATGCTACAGAAGAACGGTATGGATAAAATAGGTTTACTGAGTTTCAAAATAATGATTTCATGAAAACAGTATTGATAATACGAGACAGCTTAATCGGCCATACTTTTAGGTGCGATTTCTTGATGAAAAACATCGTCGAGGGTAAAGTAAATGGGATAAAGGGGAATGTCGATAAAGCGTGTGTTTAAGGATGTGAAAGAGAAAAATAATTTGCATATGAAAATGATAACCGATAGAAAAATGTAGTGGAGATCCGCATGGAACTAATGATAGGATTGCAAATTCTTGGTGATGATTTAAAGTAGCAAACTTAAATTTGAGAAAATCATTTATTATTATTTTATTTTAAGTATTCTACCGGTGAAGGTAGGTTTGAATGGACATTTTATTCTTCCCTCCCCCTAAATTTCACACGATGTCCCTCTTCAGCCCCTCATACCTCCTGTCACCCATCATTCCATCCAAGCTACCCGTTCTTCTTCTCCCTCTTCCCCGCTTACCCAACGCTCTTCCCTCAATCACCTCCTTCAAAACACCATCTCCTTTTATAACCTTTTCCATCCACACCTTCTGCCTTCTACTAATTTCATCTATCAAATTTCTTTCCTCTCCTACCAATTCCAGCACTTCGTCGTTCGTTTTCCTTTCGACCCACTTTATTTTCTCCATCCTTCTCCACTCCCACAATTCAAAAGCCCTAAGTCTATTTTCATCTTCTTTTCGCAAAGTCCACGTTTCCGCCTCATATAGTGCAACGCTCCATATTAAATTTTTCACCAGTCTTTTCTTCACTTCCCTACTCAACGCCCCTGTCATTAGTTCACGCCTACGAGTAAAAGTCTCTTTTCCCAATGTCTATTGTTCAATTCCATTGTGATCTTGGGAGAGTTTAATTGTGGTGGTTTCCCGTTGCCTGCCTCAATAGTGTTTTTAACGTGACACCATCACTTGTGAGGCTGCCCCACTGGGGTCAGACGCCTTCTCACAGCCGCCTCACTGAGGAACAGACGCTGCGAGTACGGTACGTGGACTACCTTTCGTCAGGCTCCTACCCTTCGACCTGCCTGGCATGGGTGACCCTACCAGGAGCAATATTAGTTACTCCCGCCAGTGTAGCTCTATGGGTCACGGGAACATGCAAGCCCCAATCCCACCACGACAAGGCGTAGTCCATGGGGAAGGGGGAAATCATTTACAGGAAATAAATTAAATGGTGATATGTTCCACATTATTTCACTGATGTCGACCATGGTTTCGACACACATAACGTAATACCTTGATTAATGACGTTAAATGTGCGGAAATCAAAGTCGATAGAATGAAGAATATTGTGGATCATACCTACGTTAATGTTTTCCCTGATGATGAATTTGAATCACATTACTAATAATTCCTTCTTAATTGGCATATATTTGGCTAATCATGTACCCACGTCTTGTTTTTTATATTTTCGTCACCTGCTATTCTCGCCCATTTCTTAATGTATCTTCGTTAGCTACTCAGTTTATCAATTTAGCTTCATTATTCAGCAGCATCACCACATTACCAGTAATACAAACCTTGACTTTTCCGCTGCTGTAGTCTTTCGTGCATAAATAATGAAAAGGTGCGCGCTCCAAATGTAATTTCTAGTGAGAAGTTTCATATCTTTTCTTTAATGCAGATGAGTGATATTTTCCTAAACTCTAGGAACAAACAATATAGCTCTTTTTGGACAATTAAATACCAGATTGACCCATGTCTAAATATGTGTACCGTGTTTAATTATATGTTGCGATGATCGCGAAAAAATGTGGAACTAAGTGATATGGTCAACGCGACACCTGTGAGGACAATGGAATGGTTCATATCTAAACATATCACCAAATATATGTATTTTAATAAGATGTCATATGTTAAATGTATACCTATTAAGAGTATCGAGCTGGATTTGAGTTTAGTATCCCCAGATGTGAGCTAAATGGGTGGCTGAATTTGAGAAAACAACATCACTTACCATGGAAAGCGTGTTCGAAGAAATTGTTTCGTAAATCACTCGCTATATTAAGCCCTAGAACGCAAAGCGCCGAAAGAGTTCCAAATGAAAAAAATTATCGGTTTCTCCGTTCAATGAAGAAATAAACGAAATCTCTTTCCAATCACCATATGGTAAATGAAATATAGTCTCGCAATGTTTATAAACGAGAAAGCGTGTCCAAGTTAGTATTCAATGTAGTTGCATAAAACTGCCTCCTGGAATGGAATTCGAGCATTTATAGGAATAAAAATAGTGGCTACAATGTTCTTGATCAGGAGAACCCGATTCCCTTTCATGTAAAAAATTAATTTAGCTGCTGATTTGCCATGAAGTTATGAAACGGAGATTGATATAACGTTTTTGCAAATTCAACCTGCTTTTGCATGCTTCTTGGTCATTCTTATTTAATGGTTTTCTAATTAAATCTTTTTAAAATAGTGAAGTTTAGACTAGTATATATTACTAATCCTTTTTTATGCTTGATCCGTGTTGCATGTTCGGTGAGAATTCAACCCTACCACACACCGTTATGGTGGTTTTCGGGGTATTATGTAGATGTATATTTAATGGTGATTCCTTTCTTGATGATAGGTATATTTCAGCATAAATATCAGCAAATAAGTCCTAAATAATTAAATCTTATTCCAAAATTACTCGGTGGCACCGACACTTGTCATGCTACGAGCTTCTCTTTGTATTTCAGTTTTAATAACCAGCAACATGTTTTAATCCCATTCTGATGCTTGTCTATTCTGTGCTTGATAATTATAAAATATTAATTTTTTAGTAGTAATCACTCCTATGACATATGCTGCATTTCCAGTTCTGGCATATTACACTTAATGTTTGTAAGGTGCCGTAATTATTCTTAGGACTCAGTAGGTCAAAGACTGTATTTATATATTGCCCTCTATTCGTTTTCAGCAGCCCTGTAGCACGAACTTCCCTTATGAAAACCAGAGCGTATATTAATAATATCTAAGAAAATCCTCAGTTGAGTACATTATTGCGCTGAAAAAGGTTTTGGTAATGCTGGCGGGAATTTTTAATACTTGTTTCTCCTGCTCGCCATCAAATTGATTCACCAAAGAAGATTACATGACGGTATTTTTATTAAGGATTTTCATGACCTAAGATGACGGAAGTGTTTTTCTTGACATATTATCTTTGAAATACTTTAGAGAATAGTTTCATTAAATTTTTCAGCTCAGCATATGAGTAAAAAAACTTTACTTGCTAAAGGGTTGTACATCACACTAGTAAGTTCGCAATTTCCTCGAGTTTTGTTTTGCAGTAACTTTATCGTACACTTATCTTTATTTATACTGTATATTGCTCGATGATTTTAATCTTAAAACACCCAGGTCCTTCAATCTGTTGAGACCTGTGTTGAGTGCTCATTTCCAAGAATTATTTTGCCTTTTCTATCATATTACAACCAATTGTTGCTTAAACATATACTGATTAATAATACGAAGACGTTTTGCAATAAATGGAGGAAAATTTTATATTTAAAAGGCATCAAATAGCAAAATACATTGATCTAAGCTACATAGCTATTTATTTATTAAAGTATTATTTGTGAATGAAAGTTAGATATTTTAATGCATGATATATAAAAAATTGGAAATGTAGTATTGCTTCAGATGATTTGCATATTTGTATTCACTTTTATAAATTTTTTATCATATTTAATACCTATTTCTCATATATTTTTTGTCGCTCAACTCTATAGGGAATGTCATTGATTTTTTAATATTTTAATGAGAATAAAGTTTTAAATTTTATTTAAAAAAATTAAATCCTATAAATACAACTGATGTCGGTCGTTGTTTAAGTCACACTACCGAATAAGCTAACGGAATATATAAAGCACGCTTATCTTTAATCTAAATATATGCCAATTTCTGTTTCCGATAAAAAGTATCAATATATTTTCCGATGCTGAGCAATTTAAGTCATCAGACATCTGTAAAGCTGCGTCTGGTACCAATTTCTCGTTCCTCAGTTTTTCGCCGCCGCCGTCCGAAGATCTATTGTAGCCGATATGGACCTGGTTGGTGGATTCCGTCGCGACTGGGAGACAATGTCTTAATTTCGCCCAAATGAAGTCGTTTGTCCGCCCGAATGGCTGCTCACCCGCGTTTTAATTTCCTCCCTCATCGCTCTATTACCTTTTTGTTCTATTTTTTTCCCCTCCACGTCGCTTTTGCGGGCAAGAGAGTTTTAGGCGCACTAGGCAGGCACTCGCTCGTTCGGCTGTCTCGCCGGAAGTGGTGCTAACGACACGGTTTCCCAACCGGGTGCGCTCTCAGCGTTCTTTTTTTTTCTCACACCCTTCCTCCGCCCTTCGCATTCCGACCTTGCGCTCTTGGTTGACCTCTTTTTTCCCGACGAAGCTGCGGCCATTATTTGTAAATTAGTTCCTTTGTTATTTAACAGGCGCTCGTAGTTTGCTAACAATTTTAATCGTTTTAGACACAAACTTACTTTTTCTGCTTACGGTGGTAATAAGGTGGTAAAAAGTAAGCTTCGTCTATTTGCCAATGACGCAGTAGTGTACAGGGAAATTTTATGTCCAAAAAATAGAGAATATTTAAATGATGACCTACAAGTGATTGAAAATTTTTGTGATACATTGCAATTAGAATTAAACTTTTAAAAAATGTCTTGTAATGAATTTTTGGGAAAAGAATTACTCTACTCCTAGCACTTACAAAATAAGTAATATTGAATTAACAAACGTAAATCCATTAAATATCTTGGTATAAGACTGTAACATGAGTGTCAGTCTTATTCCAAGCCACAGTCCTGGGGTAAACATATGCGTGAAATAATGGTTCAAGCGAATCGTAAACTGGGATTCGTAAAAAGAGTATTGGGTAAATGTGACGATCATGTACGAGAAATACTCTACTTTTCCCTTGTAAGACCTCATTTGGAATATGCTGCCAGTGTATTGGATCCCTAAGAAATCGGTCTAAATAACGAACTTGAACGTGTACAGCGAAGTTCGGCAAGATTTGTAAAGGGACGGTATGATAGCGTAACCAGTCTATTAAATGAATTGAAATGGGAATAATTGTCAGATCGCAGGTTGAAATGTAGACTTAATCTCTTAAACTAATTCCAAGGCCATATTTTCTGTGATGATGTTAAAAATATTTTGCGAACCCCAACTTACTATGGTAGACTGGACCATAATCACAAAATTAGAGAAATTGATTGCCGAACTGACAGATTCAAAATGTCCTTTTTTCCTCGTACTATTAGGAATATGAATAACGGTAAATATATCCAATACGAGGGATTAAATCCATTTTAATCGTTTTTGACACAAAGTTTATTTTTCTGCTTACCTAATGTCATCCAGGTTCTTTGCGATTCCCTAAGAGTAAAAAGGCGAGAATTTTACGCAGCCGCTGCGCATTTTGAGCGTAAAAACAGATTTCCCTGCTTTGAGGGAACGATATTTTATTTATATTTACATAATACAAAGCAGCACGTTTTTGCATGTTTAGTATGTTTTTCTCTTTTCAAATAGTGCAGTTTAGACTAATATATTAATACTAATCCTTTTAAATGCATGATGTGTAGTGCATGTTTGGTGAGTATTCACCCCCTGCCACACACCTTTGTGGTGGCAGGGTATTACGTAGATGTAGATAATTCCCTGCAAGCCACCTTAAGTATGTGTGGAATAGGGTGGATTTACCTCAAACATGCATTACATAAATTCCATGTAAGGGATTAGTAATTATATTCTAAGCTACACTTCGGAATAGAAAAAAAAGATAAAAATAACAAACCAAGCATGCAAAACATGCGAGTTCGCTTAAATTCCTTATACCAACCAGCAGCTACCAATTCTATCCATTGATACACTTATATTTAAACTAATGGATATATTTACACATGTATTTACGCTACTGACTGTGAATCGAAGGTCACATTCCATTCCGCAGTCTCTTTATTATTCTGGCTTACAATCTCTAGTAATAGAATTGGTATGTGTAGGTGATTGAAATAATCAACATGTACATCCACACGATATCCTGCAAGCCACCGCGAGGGTGTATGCCAGGGGGTGAAGATCACCAAGAATGCACTACTAACATGCAAACAAGCAACTAAAATGTCTCATGCAACTAGATTGTTAGTATCTATAGTATTTGAGGGGATAATACATTTATCATGCACTACAGACTACTCTAAAATATTTCTCCTACCTATCCCTTTGCTACGCTGCCTATTCTGTTCTCTTATAGTACGGAGGAAAAATGCCATTTTGAATTTATCAGTACAGCAATCTATCTCTCTAATCTTATTTATCTGGTCGAATCTAGCATAATAAGCTGGTGTTTTTAATATATGCCTAACATCTTCAGTAAAGCTATCTGATTGAAATTTCTCGTATAGATTTAATCTGTACGTCAACCTACGCTCTGATAATGATTCCCACCGTAATTCTTGCGTTAATTCTGAAGCACTACTCAACTTATCCTTACACCTTTTAACGAACGTAGCTGATCTACTCTGCACACTGTCTAGTTCTCTGATCAAACCTAATTCATTCGGATCCCAAACACTGGCTGCATACTCAAGGTGGGGCCTAACTAGTGAAAAGTAACATCACTCCTTTGTATTCTCATCACATTTCCCAAGTACTCTTTTTATAAATCCTGGCTTTGTCTTTGCTCGGCTACATATTAGTTAATATTAGAATATGATTTTTCTAGGGATCTTATGGGAGTACTAACTTTCCACCCCTAGGACCTTAGTTGAGTATCGGTTATGAAAAGATTTTTCATTGGTTCACCAGTTCCCATTATGTGTTTTGCGTGGAGTAAATATCGAGTACAGCACCACGTCCGTAGGATGGGACGTTAAACTGTGGCTCATTTGGGATTTATGACGTATAACACGTTTTATATGTCAATGCAGTAGGTTCCCTTGTCCAAATAGCCTTTGTTTTATGTTTTCGTATAATGTTCCAAGTTAAAATATCTTCTTAATTACCAAACATGCAAGGCAAAAACGCTAAACTATTTGGCAACCGAAGAAACAAAAATAGTACCAGCTTCTCAGTGCTGTATCCAGGCAAACGAAGGGCACATTATATTATTATTGCTTCGACAAGGAGGAAAAAAAACCCTCAGAAAGTGGCAGCGTTTCTGTTCCTGGAGAATATCTTGGCTGAATCCCTGCGTCGGCTTTAGCCTGTTCCGCCTGTTCTTAACAAAAATAGCAAAAACCACGGATCATTGTCCTATCTAACGTACTCTGTGCCTGACTCTATGTAGGTACTCTCCACAAGGCACTCAGAAAGTTTCAGAATAAAATCGAAATATCTGTATCATTACCGGTAATCTAAACAGGGCAGTTGATTTGGGAATCCGTTCCTCTCGGCCCCTTATCGCCCACAGTCGAAAGAGGAATTTACGATCCCAAGGAATTCCCTCCAGGGATTCGATTCAGAGCCGTTGGGCGTGGACATCACTACTGCTGGAATACAATGCTCGATTTTGACATTGTAGACAAATTTGTAGACTCACGGGGCCAGGCATATCCGATGAAGTGTTTCATCATAATTAAGATAGGATGCTTCAGATCATCGCTGCATCTTCATCTACGCAATATCCTGCAATCCACCACGTGGTTGTGTGGCATATTTTTAATATCACCAAACATGCACTTTTGACATGCAACTAGGCTACTACATGGAAACATGCTAGGTAATAGTGTCACATGCAGCTAGATGGTTAGTATCTACATAGTAATAAAGGGATTGGATTTAATTACACACATCACTCACTTTAGAGTACTCTAAAATATTTCATCTACCTATCCCTTTGCTATGCTGCCTATTCTGTTCTCTTATAGTACGGGGGAGAAATGCCATTTTGAATCTATCGGTACGACAATCTATCTCTCTATAATCTTATTTTTCTGATCGAACCTAGCATAATCGCTGGTGTTTTTAATATGCATTTAATATCTTTAAAAAATCTATCTGTTTCAAATTTCTGTAATAGGTTTAATCTCTGCAAACCTAAGATCTGATAATGATTCCCAAATAATTATTTTATTAATTCTGATACACTACTCAACCTATCGTAACCCCTTTAATATTTAACACCTTTAACTGCTACTCTGTTATGGAGAATACCTTTTTCATATTATCATGTAAGGTTATGCATCTTTAATTGTGGCAATTTGAGGGGAATTATGTAATAATTTGTTTTTATGGTAATTTGTCATAGTGAAGTGTCAGTAGTGAAATTGCAGGCAAATGAGTCTGATACATAATTCGACTGAAGTGTAACACTTACTGCGGCTCATAATCATTGTCAGTTAACAATCTTGAGACTGGCTTGATGCTGCTCTTCGCTTGATTCTTTTATCGGCTAACCTCTTTATATTAGCATTTTTCGGTACTGTCACATCATGTAGTGCTTATTCCAAGTACCTCATGTGTGACCTACTTTCCAATTCTTGCCATTCAATTGTCACGCTCCGTTTGTTTTCATTAGGCCATCATTTTTCAAGACTAGGAACATTTCATTGTACCATCATATTTTTAAAATCTTCAATATACTTCCTTAGCTCCCACTCTCCTTCTTTGAACTTCGTCATCAGTCACTCGGATAATCCATTTTGTCTCCACATTATTCTGAAACAACACATTTCGAGCGTTTCTTGCCATGACGTCTTTGCTGCTGTTAGCTGCATCCGTATCTCACAGCCATAATGAAGCACACTCCAGATGTTTGTTCTGATTAAATTTTCCTAACTTATGTTTCCAGCCGTAAGTGGTTTCTTCTAATGCTTGAACAGCCTCTTCGCATGGGCTAACCTGCTGATTATTTTCTTTTTTTCAACCATTAACTGTTTTATTGGATATTAATATGCTCTTATTTCTTCAACCGTATCTCAATCTAAATTGTACACTGCATTTGTGATAGGGTTCTCAAGTGAAGTTGAAATTTTCAGCTAAAATATATTTTATATTTCTATCAAAACTAATTTTATCCACTCAAAAGGATTTGTTCCCCTTTATACATTTCAAAGAATGATTCTTGTTTTAGAGCATTAGCAAAAGTTCTCAGCTCTCCTTTTAAACACTCATTAGTCTGAGACCCATGAAATTTTGCATCTGATTTCCCAAATCGTTAAATAATTCCATGTCTTTAATTCTTCGTAGTATTTTGTAAACTTTTCTTTCTGTTATTAGTTGTTTCCAATTTTGTTGAAAAAAATGTACATAAATGAAAGAAAGAGTACATATTTTACTTTACATTATGCAGAAATATTAATTTAGGAAAAAAATAGATTTTTCATTTATTTGTAGGGTTATATACGGTATTGCTTTCGCAGTAGGGACAAAAAACTTCATTTTTACTCTTTTCCTAAGAAATATTTCCCAATAGCTGCCTTTATGAGCCGATTATCTTCTAGATGCCCTAAGTCTGGCTGGAATTTCGGCAATAAATCTCTCCATCCGCGCGAGGCATTGTAGTCGTCAATAACCCGATGCGGGAAGTTTTATTTTTACACGCGAAGCAAGTTTTTCAAAGCGTTCCTATAATGGCATGAATCAGAGGCCCCTTGCGCTCTTCAAGGAGTCCGGACGAATGGGAAAACTTTACAAAGCATTCGTCTTGCCTTGGATACTTTCCAGGGAGCGAGGGCTTCGTGAAAAACTTATTGCATCCAGCGAGACGGATAGAGTCGCTCTGTGTTTTCCACGGCACCCATAACGATTTCCGTTCTCACAGGCGGCGCTCGACTCCCTGGCAGTTGTGCACGGACGGTTGTATCCGAAAACGCTCACGCCAAGGGCTCGAGCTTGGGGCTCTCTCGGTGAAGCCATGGTTCAGCCGCAGCGCGGGTTGTGGCCGGCCCTTACCTTCCCTCTCCCGCCCCTGCGCGAGCCACTGCTTTGCGTATGGGGCTAGCACGGCCCTGACTGGCATTAGACGGAGGTCAGACCGCACGGCGTTAAACACAGCAACTATCCGATGGATTAAGCCCAATGTTGTGGAAGGCAGTTGCACCACGTGAGGTACCGATTTGTCCCGTCCAGTGTGTAGTGCAGCTTCTGATCAAGGGTATCTGACTTAGGGTCGCTCTGTGCCGCGTTTCAATATGAGCACGCAATTCTTTCAACATATGTCTTCTAATCATCACATAGTGGAGTAATGTGAGAGGATTAAATTGTGAAGGGCACTGAATGACCCGAGCGTATGGGAAGCTATACTTACGCTCGATAGAGAACGCAGGAGCTAGTCGAAGAGCCAATTAGGTTTGGAGGTCTGGCATTGATGTGCATTGATGTGGCTTCCCGCATCTTCTTTGGAACGACAGTTAATATGGCCAGAACCCATTAACTAATTCCTCTTCCTTTCGTCTTTTCCTTCACCTACTCAATTTTGGTTTTCTCATCGTTTAACTTATAAATTTAATTTTTCTCTATGTGCGTGGTTTACTTCCAGTGCTTTGTCAGCTCTTTGTTCTTTAAGATTGTAACAATTTATAGGAATGGATAGGATGAATTGCTTTAGGTTGAATTGAAAAACTTTGTAAATTTCACATAGATAACTTTAGTCGACCAGTTTCGTCGCTGTGCGACATAATCAGGTACAAATACAGGAAAAGTACGACCATATTTACACTTAGTCAATAGGGGTGGAAGGCTGGCCAAGGTGGGGGAGAAAGGCTGAGCTGGAAGGCCGGGGAGGTGGGGGAATATCCAGGGAAGCTAGGAAGAAGAGTATGGTTGTTGGTGAGTTCATTATGGTAACTATTAATTGGTAAATTCGCATTTCAAATATTCGGAAGCAGTCAGTAAACCATCAACAAGGTTGGATGTTATATTTTCTTTCGGTTTAAAGTTTGAAATGCCATGATCAGCATTTAAAATCGCAGAGAGACTAAGGGTTAGTGATTTTAACATAAGTTGTATAAGCAGATGAATTGTGGATAATGCCATAATGCATAGTAATAAATCTACAAAAATAAAGAATAAGAACTCAAGTTACTTAAAGAAGTAAACGAAGGATATTTGTGCATCTAGTATATAATGCCTTCAGCGACTCATGTATTAGAGATAAAACGAAAAGAGAAATTGACAGAAAATTTATTACCAGGTGTTTAACGATGGCCAATTTAGGTTAAAAACTATTTTCTAATTATAATGTTTCAGTTAGAGTATCATCACCTGCATGCTATGTTTACAGCGTATTAATTACCCTACAGTACGGAAATGAAAATCCATTGTTGCTTCATCCAGAATATTTCTAAACGTGCTTAGGCTATGTGATTAGAATATACGGCTTATAGTTGGACGCTTAGAATATAGGCACGATCTAAGGCTTTCTGGGACAATATTTAAATTGTCATCTGGAAATATTCTGTGATATTCTTACTCATAGCAACCTGAACACATGGAGAAATATCTTGACGCTATTCCGTTTATGTAGTAACTTGAGGATATAAAAATACATTGGCATATATTAAAGCCAGTTTAATTGAAATTGAGCGTCTGGATATCTTTATATGCAGACGCTCAATTTCTGGCTCAATCGGTTTCTTCTCTTGTTTGCATTGGCAGTTTCATGTTTCAGAATGACTTTGTGGTTATGGAAATGTGGTGGTTTTATATGTGGTCAAGGTCAGAATGTCTTTAGCTGTGTTTTTAAGTAGGTTTCCACACTAAATAGGGTCTTCGGACTGGGAAAAAAGGGACAAGGATGGACAGAAAAGGGCCTTATCTAAACATAAAGACTCCAATGGCACCACGGTTTAATGTCCCAATTGACGGACGGTGTACTTTAATCGAATCTCTCCTCATAGTACTCATAGAGGGGCAGGTATACGAATGAATGATGCCTTCCATGCCGTGATTCGAACCCAGGCCTTCCAGAGGCCAGTACTCAGACCACTCCCTCAACTCGGCCCCCATTATACATTTAATTTTGTTCCAGCTTTATATTGGCGGTCGTATGGAAATTGATGAGTGACTTGTTGAGAGGTTAGTATATGCTTAGAGAATAGCCCGGTTAAAAGTTTTCCTTGCAAACGTTTTTTCTCTCATTTCATTCAGATTCCAAAAATGGATTTTTTCGCTTGATGATTTAATATTCATGGATAATCAATGAAATATATCCGAGGGAATTGAAGTTAACTTTTATTTGAATGTTCGTTGAAAGCTATTTTAATTTCAGTCCTGTTCTCGCAATTCTAATTTAATTAAAATTGAGAATTTTGTTAAAATTAATGTGACAACACAGAAATGGAAAAACACGAGCCAAATCCACAAAAATAAAATTTACCACGACCCGGGTTTCACTATATTACAGCATCATTAGGTCACCTGTGAAACCCGGTTCGTAGTAGAATTTTTTTTGTGGATTTGGCTCGCGTTTTTTTCTTTCCTTGTTGTCATGTTTCGCTTCCACTCCATATCGCCTGAATATTCAACATTTATGTGACCTAAAATTTAAAAAATACAATTTATTAATTTAATTACGAAAACATTTTCCTTGATGGTACGAAAATTTTTGTTATGGCTCTTTGGTAAATTCGTTCCAGCGTTTTAGTTCGAACTTCGAAGTTTTTAAGCGGCGGGAAATTTTTGCGGAAACAGGATATCAATGCAATCAGTCAGGAGGAGTCTCGGACGCGGCCCAAATCGGTTTCTTCCTCTCTCGCGGGCCTCTTGCTCGGACGACGCGCAGTCCTTGGCCCGCGGGGCCTCTCTTGCCCATCGGACCGTGGCCCCGATCTGCCGACCTGACTTTTCCCCCGTCACCCCGCGGGCCCTGTCAGCGACGGAGCGGATCCGGCCTCTCCCCCGCCCTGCCAAGGCCCGCGTTCAACGGAAGGGGCGGAAGAGGCCCTCAGGCATCCCGGCCGCCCCTTGTCCCGGGGAAATCCAATGGCGCACTGACAAGACGCCTCGTTGAACCCGTCATTACGGAGGCTTGAACCCGACTATGCTCCCAAGATTCCTTCTCGCTGCAGGTCGCAGCGCCATAACCCCTTCCGACGCGGAGCGGCGTCCAACTGCAACAGTTACAGCACGCCCGACCGAGAAATCGCGTGGCTTAGCGTCGGCGGCGAGGCCCTGAAGGGTTTTCGGATGTCGGGCCCCGGCTAGGGCAACCAGGGGGGGGAGGGAAGATTCAGGGTTTGGTTTTTCGAAGTGGGGTAACGAGTTGGAGGAATTATTTGAACGGGGGCTGACGGGAAAGTACGTAGCCAAGGCGTAGAATGAATGAGTTCTCTTATTATAGAAAAATCTATATTTTGAAGGTCGTAAGTTTTGCGAAAATGTCAGCCTCGGTATTAGCTCAAGGTTTTTGCACGTTTAGAATGTTTGCTGCTCTTGCCCGGAGCAATGTTTCAGATAAATGTTGTTTGATGGAGTGCAATGATTTTTCTATTCATCATTATCTTCATGTTTTCTAGGGAGACACCGAAATAATTCGAATCAATCGGTGGCAGGCCACTTGTTTTGAATAAAGGATTGCTGTGAAAGAATTCAATAAAAAGAAGAAATTGCAATATTGAATTTTTTCCTGAAAAATTTCTCGAACTTTTCACCAGGTTAGGTAATTTACTGCCTACATTTTGATGGCTGACTATGCTATCATATTCAGAGCGTATTTGTGTCTGAGGATATTCCAATATAATGCCACCATCAATAAATTCTATTCTCTGACTAGATACTTATCCGCTAATTTTATATCAAAACTATTGTCCTAATACCGAGAGTTACTCAAAATTGTGGTTTCACTAATTTTTAGCTAAGTACAGTATATATGCAATGCTTTTACAAGTGTGATGAAAAATGTTTGTTCAGTTTTTTTATTTTTCCCTTGCCGTAAGTTTCAAAATGTATCTTTGATACAATGTAATTTCACTTAAAAGTAGAGCAGCATTAGCCAACAAATAATAACAGTTTTTAGATATATTAAACGTAACTTATCGAGTACTTAGTAAAAAAATGGCTTTTTTAATGTAACTACATCTTGATACACCATTTATTTAAAAAATGGCTCGCTGCGAGTATCAGTCGTATACTTTATGCACTGCAGTTCACATCACTTCCCTCTAAAATTGTAATTCCAGTTCAAAGCTTAGAGAAATTTCCGTTTGAAACAATATTGACGGTAAATCGACAGCTTCTTTGTTCATGCAGAGTAATTCTCTAATGAATCCATTCAACTGTTTAGCCATAAAATTTAGATCGCATGTATCATCCAAAGATTGAATTTTATGCTCTTATAAAATTAATTTTTAGCAAAAGTGTTTGTAATACTATGTGAAAGAATGAATATTCTATCTGCATTTATTTTTCGTAGCTAAATATTCAAAATGATTGATTTGGTCAATTAGATTTGGTGTTATCGAGCTTTATTTCTGTATTCGAGTTAATGTGACGTTTCTCACGATATTTAGTAGTATAGTACTATTATTTAGTAGCATATAAGGTCTTCTTATGTTGCTTGTATGACCTTTATAAAGTAAAGGAGATTTTTTAAGTTGCAATAATTATTCGATAATAAAAAACGAAAAATCGAAAATAAAGGGAATGTTTATGTAAATTTATCTAAGCGTTTTATCAATACTCAAACTTCGCTAAAAATTAATTAGTGCGCATGTTTTTATGCATAAATCGCAATTCTCCATAAAGTTAATCTTTGAAAAAAAATATAGAATGTTTTGAAAAGGTTGCTTTTATTTTAAGGAACCTTTATTCTTTAAACTTAACTGAAGGACAGATTTTTTGCCCGGAGAGGAACTTGTAGGTAGTTATTTTGTGCTTTCACGATTGGGAAAAGTGAAAAAATATAATTGTTTCAAAGTCTTCGGTTTTTATGCCATACATATGCTAATGAAGATTAATAATGATTATATTATTAGAATATTTCAAGTCTAGTGCTTCGATATTAGATTTTATCCTGGTATTAAATAAAAAACCGTACACGTTGTATGCGGACATTCAAACTATAAGAATAGGTATTTTAAGTGGAGGGATACATCGTTGGATTAAAGAGAATTATAGTCTTGTCCTAGCGACAATGTGTAGCCGAAACTAAAATTGTGTGCAATCTTACGTCATACCTAATGAATAAGAATAAATTCAAAAGATTTCCGAACTAAAAAAAAAAATATTCCTTACATTTGGGATTTTAGTGTTCCTACCATATATTCTTTTGTTATTTATTTCTCAAGCATGTTCCATATCGGATAGTTCAATCAATTCCTCATAGTAAACTGTTAAATTCAATAAAAAAATCACAAATTCTCGTGCTTAGTGCATTACTGCGGGCATTAGGAACACCAGCATGATTTCAGAGGGGATGCTGTTGAATCTCACATCCGAGTATTGTCGTCCCATGTTCCCACGCAACATGCCTGCATGGATATGCACCGTTTGCGGCGCCAGTGACGATATATTTGCGCCTATGTGCTCGCGGGTATGAATTCGACAATTACTCCGCGCGTGTATGACCCCTTTGGCCGGGGACATGTACCTACCCTCTGGGATTCGGTTATCGCACTGCCATTGCCCGCGGTGCCGTGTTTACCCCAATGCGTGAACGTGTGTGTGTGTAAGTGCCACTGCTCCCGTGATCGAATTAGCGCGTCAAATTCCTACATACCAAGCGCCTGGACAAGGGTCTCTGGATCCGTGCATGACATCACGAGGCAGATTTCAGTGAAAAAGAGACAGTTTTCCAATGCTCAAAACGGGAAGGCTTAAAAAAAAGGTTTAAAAAAATGGAACATGAATACGGTTCCCTTTTATCTTCGTAGTCGAGATGTAACATTTTTGTGGCGCCTTACTTACGAAATGATCACTTTGAATACTTTGGCAAACATGTGAGACAATTAAAGAGTACATGAAGCATGACGGTGGGGGTATATACCTCCTTGAAGGAGATAGGATATATATAGCTGTACGTAACCAGGCTTAAAAAGAGCAAAGTCCATTGTAAAAAATCATAGAAAAGATGGTCAACAGATTTTAAAATATTTACATGCAATGTTGAACGAACCTATAATGCGGCTAACAAATTGTTCAAAATCATATTCTGCATCACACTTACTCTACCATATAACTCTTTCACTAGTTTCCGATGCATCTGATTCATCACTTTGACTGAAAGTGGACAAATAAGATTCCACATGACCAAGCTAAACACAGGCATCCACCCAAGGGTTTGCTGTTACTGCTAGTGGCACTACGGATTCGGTGCGGGATGTAAGGGATGAAAAGTCGTTTGAAAAAAATGTGTCTATATTTCCTGGGAAAAGGAAGTTATAGCTAGTAAGAGGTGAATAGAATTGGCGTATTGAGGAACATGGTGGCTGGAATTAATTACGATTGTATTTTATAAATGAGCCAAGTTAACGAAGGTAACATTACTATATGTGTTGCAGTAAGACGAAAACAAGAGAACGGTAACGAAATGGTCTTACGGGGAATTTTTAATGAAAATGGTTCCATCCAGATTTTATGAATCTCAATAACATGCGCATTTTCCTGCAAATCATTGTTAGAAGTTAATTATTTCTTAATCGTTTTCTTGTGACTAATTCAATTGGGAGTTGGCAATAATAATTCATTTGAATGGTCAAAATACAAATGTAACACATAAAACGAAGGCATATGTTGTTAATAAAGTTAACTAATATTTTCATGCAAACATGAACGAACATGTCACGCGACAAACTTCTTCAAACACAACAAATTGAAGGATCCCGAACTAGCCGCGAGAACCTTAACGGCGTTACCCACTGAAATCCTTTAAGGCCTGTAATATTCCACAGGGAAAAATGACGCCCCGGTAACTGGTAAACTTGGACGGAAATCAGGGGATCCGGGTTCGAATCCCGGTCAAGGCGAATTATTTTTTTCTCTGTTGAATTTCTGCTATTCATCAAACACTTAAATATCATCTTTAAAATAACCATAAAGTTATTATGGTATTATTTTTTGCTACACATCGTAGAAACAGAGAAAAAGCTCTACCTCTCCTATTATAGCTCTTGAAAAATAAACTGCATTATTGTTCTAATTGTTCTTTTCGTTAGGAATATATCTTAATTCAAATTCATTCTCTATCTTGTACAATTGGAAATAATTTTTGACACCGTTTTAAGTTGTGTAAAAGTGTAAAATACTTCATGTATAAATTAAAACTTCCGTCCAGCCCTTCCCAGAACATGCATATTCAATACCGCACCTGAAAATCTGCCAACTACCAAAATGTTATATGAATCAGGTGGTTTAATGATGCTCAATCTATTAATTTTAAATAAACATGGTAAATTATGCAATAATTAACTTATCATTAGAAAGAATATTTTTAATTGCTTAAATTATGGGTTTTAGTGTATTATGCTTCGTTAAAATTATTTTTATGTTATGTATGGTAAATTGTTTACGTAAACAAACTATTCAGTTGGTGTAGAAGAGGAAATAGGTTTTATGATAACGTTGTTGCTACGTTTATCAGAGTCTATGTGTTTCGATAGTCGATCAGAGCCTATGTGTTTCGATAGTTTTAATCGATAGTCAATTTTAAGAAGTGAGCTAAGCACGTGGTGGGCGATGAAGAAAAATTGAGTCTAGAAATGTTTGAGGAGCGCTTATTCTACCTGTGTACAACTTTTGTTGAATAACCTTGTCATTTTTCGTCATTCCCAATTTTAGCGTCGAGGTATTTCATTTCAGTAACGCCTTTTATTTTGTGGCTTTTAAGTCGGTGCTTTATTAGGTCACTTATAGGTGCTTAAAACCCGGAGGAAAGATACAAGATGGTTCAAGGAGGAGGGCCCTGTTGTTACGTATTGCATTTGGAGATAGGCAGAAGCGGCACAAAGAAAAAGACGTCCCGTTCAGAAGCTCACTGAATAATGAGTCTTAAGAGTATGATCTCAAGTCTCACTCAATAATGATGCTGAGTCTTAAGAGGCATAATAGGGTAAAATGAAACAAGGCTGTATTAAAATCCCTGTCCGGCATCCACCGGGTGCTACAAATGCACTCTATCAGGTTGGAGAGAAAACACACCCGCATATTTTTTAGACCTAACTCTCTTAGAACCGGTAATATTCTCATTTGGGCCAAATATAGTCTTGACTAACTGTAAGATGTGGTATTGAAGCTGCACTATTAACTAAAGAATCACTTATATCTACTCAAAATATAGAGGATATTTACAATGCATCACCCCTAGTGGCTAAAGGAGTGTGGAAAAACCTACACCACATATTTAAATGATGTACAAATATAACACGTTCATCTAACCATTGACAACGGCCACTGGGCACGCATTGAGTTTATATAAATGAATTTTTATTAACGTAACGCGGAAGAAAAGGCAATCCTCTCATATAACTGATTCAGTACCTCAATAGACTCATGTTATATTTTCATTACCCACTGGTCAATATCAACGGAAAATCTTTGAGGAATAAATTCAGTACCTATTAGCAAATCATTGCGATCTTTTGTAATATCATAAATCAATATCAATTGACGATTAAAGTGTAATGAATGAGTCTTGAAGTGCAATGATGAACTAATATTGCCTATACTAAGCTCGCATTATTGAATCAAAGCCCTGGCTAGAGGGCTGAAATGACAATAGATAACAAGTCATGCAGATTCCACACCCATTCGTCATAGTATTTTTTGCGGTCATCGCTCAAAAAATATCGATGACTTATGAGAGATATCATACTTTGATTTAAATGCGAATTATGTCCTCTAAATGTGTAAAATGAGAGAAAATTCTATAGAGGGAACAAAAATATTTAGCTACAGTAATGGAATTCTTATTCGTAAAAAGATCTATTAACATGTATACCATGTAAATACTCTGTTTAGAAATGAATGAAAAATCTTGAGTAGATATTCTATAGATGAAATTTAATTGATATTCATTCCATGCTTAAATATCTATTTCCTGTTTAATTTGTTTTCACCAACAAAAGATCGTATATTGGATTTAATGAGCTTGTTATCCTTATTTATGGGCCTTCTGTAGATCGAATGGAAGTCTTTGTAGGAATGTAGTGCAAATTGGAGTGTTATATGACTTCACTGATTCTTTAAGGTTTGGAAGATTCTTTAAGGCTTTCTAAGGATAGTAGTCTCAATACCGTATCTGAGGCATACGTCGTGATGCAATGTGCATAAGTGCGAAACAAAACTTATTCACGAAGGCATTGTTGTTCCTCCCTTTCGCATCCTTGCCCTTTGTCCTTTCCCTCCCGTGGGACGAATACCAGGCTTTGAGCCCGGGCAGTCACTCCATCCCGTCCCGAGCAACTCATCAAACACTCCCGGAACGTTTTGATCCGATCGTCGTGGCGGAACGCGGGAGTCGTTCCAGCGGAATGAGCGAGTCGTTCCTGCGGAATGGGTCAGTCGTTCCGGCTCCACCGACTCGCCGTGTGTATGCAGGGGAGCCAACTTAATCCACCGTGGATGGAAGATATGTATGAAAGAGGAAAGGAAGGGAAAGCAGGCGAAATGCGAAGACAATGACGGGACGTTGGTTTTAGGATTACGCTCGGTCGGATAGCCGGCCTATCGAATCGTGTTAGGTGTTTGACTGCGCGGCTCCAAAGCTGTACCCTTCTCGCCTTTGACTGACGGGCGAATGATGACTCCGTATCCTTTCTCGCGGAAGGGAGGTCGCATGGGCTGCCTCCGATAGGGGTAGATGAGCTCGTGTCTCCCCGTCGCTGTGGGATCTCGCGTTAATCGGAACAAATCATTAACAGTCGGATACAACTGTTTCTCCCCATACGAGCCGTCTCCCCCCCATCCCATAGCCTCGCTTCCTCCCCAAGCGGTTTTGCCCAGCGGAGTACGACACGGCAAGCGAGGTCGTGGTGTGGAGCCGGATGGGGGAGGTGGAAGTGTGGGCTCTGGGCGCTTGGGGGGTTGAGGAGGAGAGCGCTAGGGGGCGTGGCAGCGGTGGTGGAAACTGTAGCGAGACACGAACGCATTTCCCTAACCCCTTTCCTACCCTTGTACCCCTGACCTCCCCTCAGGGTAACAGGGGTTGGAGAAAGTCCTCCGAGAGTTCCTCAAGACGCACGACACGCCCTCACCATTCTAAACAGGGAGGAGCGAAAAAAATGAAGGGAGCGCCTATACATGGTTTCTTGTAAGGAGAATGAGTGAGGATTTGTATGAGTGCATTACAAGTGGCAATGAATAAGGAATGCTGGGCACTTGAGAAAGGTTGTGGTGGTTCGGTACCGCAGCTAATCTAGATTTTAGTCAAAACAATGGTATTAGTAATGATGTTAAGTATGGGCATATATAAATATATTCGCCAATAAATATTGTTACTATCTAATATTTATAGCGAGAATTTTTCTTGATATCGTACACATGTTAGGTTAGCTATGTGGTTAGACAAAATATTTAAAATTTAATTTGTTCGGTATATGTTAAATATATACATATTTTATAATTTAAAATATATTACATTATAAATATTGTAAAAACAATCGAAAAAATACTTTCAGACATTTTATAATTTAAAAAATATTAAAGTAATAAATATTGTAAACACAATCGAAGAAATACCTTCAGGCATGACTTAGTGGAAGATTTTCATGATGAAATTAACAATAACTTAGTATATTCCACACTCTTATTGAACCAGCCGACCGAGGTTTTGCTGTCTAAAACGTCATTGTAGTAAATAAAAAGGAAGTCCTCAGGATTCACCTGGTGGAACCGTATGATAGTAGTAAATAGAACAATCACTTTGTAAGATACCACAATTTTTATTTTAACACCGACCTAGGTTTTGATTGGTTAACCAATCATCTTCAAGGTACATACGTTCAAAGTTCAAAACATCATTTTCAAGGTACATTCACCAGTAAGGGGAACTATTGTTATTTTCTTCAATGTAAAAACATTTTGTTTTTGACTAGCTAAGCTATAATTCTGTATCCTTAGGAATCTTGCGACCTATAGCTGCTTTGATTCTGCGTACAAAAAGGTTATAAATATTTACTTATTAGGTGTAGGTGACTTAGATACTTTTTAACTAATACTCAGCCGAGTTGGAGATTCAGTGCATACTGGCCTCGCAAAACAATCACCGGCTCGAATCTTGTCTCAGTCATGAATGTAGTGTTTGCATTAATTTATACGAGATAATGGTGGACTTCATGAGGCATTTAAAATCGGAAAAAACGTTAAATTCTAATATTTCATATGCGTTTATACAGAGTAACTTAATATATTCTAATGATCGGTTTCCATTTTGCTAATTTAAACACCACCCACTCATTTACTCACCCATCTGCACCAGTATAGGAGAAAAAGGAGAAACGGAATGTCCGTTGTCGTGTCGTAAGAAGTAAGCACGTGACTTTCTAAGATGCCACACCTCTTTTGATAGTTTCATGCTGTTGCATTCTTGGTTTAAACTACTACTTCTAGAAGGAAAACTATTAATACATATTTTAGAATTAATCTTGGTATTAGTGTAAGTAAAGGTGATTTGTAATATGAATGGCTTAAATCAATCCGCAAATATGCCTTTACATATTGAAATATAATGCTCTAATATATCTACTAGCTGCGTGATTTTCCAATGAGATTATTAAAATTACGAGAAACATTTTTCTAAATTACTATTCATTTCTAAATTTTAAATGCGTTTCCTAAACGTCGTGTCAGCAGAAATAACAGACATACCATGAAATATGATTTTCGAGAATAATATATTTTCTTTTATCTCACGCTTTTATGTTTTTCCTTATACTACTCTAATCTCCGAAAAATACTCAATTCATCCACATAATGCCAAATAAGCAACTGAAAGGGCTCATGCTAGGGGATGAAGTAAAACAAAAGCTAGTAGAAATAAAGATTGAGATGTAGCATTACTCAGCTGGCTGTCCCATAATTAATATTGTTTTTTGGGTTTGAAAAGGACAATGTAATGGCTTATAAGGATTTTGCGTGACCTACGGTCGTATAGTGGTACCCTTGGGGCTCATTTTTAATTAGGGAAACACGATACCTTAATGTGCAGTACATAGCCATTCATAATAAGCAAAATCAGTATTTTGTATTTTGCAAGTATGCAAAATTATTTCTTTCTTCATAAGAATATTAATAAATTAATTAACTTGTGTTCTGAATGCAATGACAACCTACGTGAATGTTTGCAGGATTTAATTGTGGAATGATACGATTCGACGCTACGACGTCGTACCTCAGTCAAGAATTAAAAAAAAAAGACGTTCGGACCCTCATTTTGTCTAAGGAAAAGGGGGAGGAATAAAATATTTCCCTCCAAGTAATGACCTCCTATGTTAGCTTGCCTTCCCAGAAGCAGGATTCATGATACTCGTTCGAATTACCCATAACGATCGTGTTTCCCCTGCCACACACCCTAGCGGTGGCTTGCAGGGTATTATGTAGTAACTTTTTTTATTACAATCGTAAATATTTTATGATTTTAGAGTAGAAAAATGCCTGTAAATAACCAGAAGTACCTGGTATGCACATGGTAATTTGTAAACAGAATATTCACATGGTAATTTCTTGGATCTTGAAACCAACTCCGCCTTCAGGCTTTCACGGAACATGTATGTGCAGAAAAATACACGTTTGTAGACACAAATACATAGATAGGTCCCCGTAAAATCAAGTCAAGCATCTTCGCGCGTCCCATGACACAACTATCTATATTTATGACCATTGCGAGTAGACGAGGGTTGTCGGCACTGCCCCTAGAGGCTTAAAAGGCTTGAGAGCCGGCGGAGTAAGTGGGCGGGGATTTTGCAACATAACGGCCTCCCTCGCCTATATACGTATTCCATGTGTGCTTGGGCGTCTGGGAATATGCGCGCCGCATACTTTTTTGCCTCCAGAAGAAGAAGGCTGGTTCTCTCCGGCCTGGTTCTCACGGCTGGCTACGCCGTCCCCATTTCAACCATTTAGCCCGCTCCTCTACGGCCGTCGCTGGAAAGGGAATTTAATGCCCTCGTTACGCGACACAAAGGGAAAGTTATCTTCCTCCCTTCGGACAATGTCTCTCTGTGCCGGGGAACGGGCGAGATGAGGTGAGATAGGAAGAATGGTCGGCTTGTGTATGTGTGCGGTGGATAAGGTCACGGGGTTGGTGTGGGAGATGGCGAGGTCTTACGGAAAGGGTTGAAGAAGGGGTGTGGAAGAACCGGGGGCGAGGGTGTGACGTTATATGCACCCCCCTCTTTTTACTGCCCTCCGCCGCCGCCGCCACTGTTAAGATGAGGATTATTCCCACTTGTTCTTGTAGCGGCGTTCGCCTTAACGACACCTCCCTTGGCTCCTTTTGCCTCGGGAGGTGACAGGCAACAAATACGCCGTGTTCCGAGCGGAGCATGCATTATTTCCTTATGAGACTCACTCCTGGTGAGGGAGTGTGTGTGCGGATGAGGATGGGGAGATTTTCGTGGTAGGAGCAATCTTATGGCTCAGTCTCCTCTATTCACGTGTGGAAAAAGAAAAGTGTTCTACGGTTTTAAGCGGTGATGCGGACTATAGCGCCTCACGAACACAAGGACTGGCAATGGTGGCAGATATCTCATTCCTCCTCCACCTTTGGATTTGCGTGTGAATGTTATCCCTATTATGTTCTCGTCTCCCCTTCCCCGTGTTGCGCCTGTGTTGGAGCGAGCCTTAAGCGTCCTCTATGCTCTCTGGCGGGTAAGAGGAGAAACAGCAGATCTCAAAAAAAAGTGAGAAGAGGTGTGCGCCATGAATTTTAAGCGCAGTTTGGTATTCAAGATCATTTCGGTGCTAAGGGAATAGGCGATGTCGCTCTCCTAAGGTGAATCGTACCTATTCACCTCCATTTCTTTTTCCGATGTTATAAATATGTGCACATACGTACATATCGGTTGCAGACGTGGTGATTGCCCTGTTGTCACGTGCCTACAAAGGCTGTGAGACACCCGAGGTGTACATAAAATTATATAACTTATAGATTTAGGTATTTTTTAGAGACAAGGTGCACGTATTTACGGGTTTACTTAAAATGGATGATTCTTCTCCGTTCTATAATGTTTCGGCGCCAGAAAATTCTACTTCCATAAAGTAATTTTTATATTAGAATTGCACATGTTTGTGTAATAAGCATTATTTTAGTTAGAAATTGTATTAATTATAATACAACAATAATATCTATGAAAACTTTACCAGCCTTCCTGTAATGTTAAAAATTAGGTTTATTATGGTGTATAGGTTAAAGTGCAAAGTCATTTAGTACATTTACTAGGAAAAATATGCCTGCTGTTTAAACGATAAAGATTTTAGATATCTCCATTTTTTACTTTTATCATTCAGAAAAACAGGTTAGTTTCCACTGCGCTACCAAAGGTCAATGGAGAGAATTTTCCAGCTCTTGGGCCTTTTAATTAACTCTCGTTTTCAAGTATGACTCTCTCTAAGAGTTGGCCATGGGGATACAAGGTTTTAAATTTAGTGTACTGCTTCCTGTAATTAATGAAGATTCATTCTTAAAATTCCCCAATTCAAAACTCGGATTTACTGCGGTCTCAATGGCGATGTAATTTTCACTTTACAGCAAAACATAATTATGTTAAGGAGCGATACTTTTTAAATATTGTGCCCCACTTTTTAGTAACTTTTACTGTCTAGGATATGTGGAAGTCATTGTTTTGTAAGCATCATATCATTATTATCCTATTTGTTATTAATTTCGTTGCGTAAATTTTACGATGCTAGTAAATTTTTCCTTTTCCTTGCAGGTAAGAACGCAGTTCTATCGTGTAAAATTCCAACGATGTGTTTGGTGACACTCTAAAATCAACTTGGAGGTGCAGCGTTCTGCTTTGCTACGGATAATCCAAGTCCCTGAACCTCAAGTGTCACCTTTGACGTGTATGTATGACTAACACTCCTTATTATTGTACCATTTTTTACCTAGGTGCACAGATTATTTTGTCACTTTAAAATTTCTGTGAATATTATACCTTAACCCTACCGTCATGATGTATAAGGCATTCTCAATTTTGTTTCAACGCAATATCATGGATAGCTCGACATTTTGCGTTTTCAGACTTGGATGATTAATATTAAGTGTAGATTCCAACTGCAGATCGGAAAAATAGTACATTTTTAATTGGTTAAAGTCGTGTGTGAAATACCATAACTTAGAATTGTGTCTCTGGTGTCGTAGATGTATAAAAATACGTTTTTAATTAGTTGGTATGTCTATAATGCAAAGCGGAGTTAGTCAATCTCTAAGTATATAAGTTGTTCATCCCATTTTAAAAATGAGCCTAAAACGTTTTTAGAAAGTATACGTTTTTTGAACGAATGAGATGATATGTTATATTCCAATTTTACGTATTCAGAGGGATCATTGTTGGAAGAGTAATGATAATATTGCATTAAAATATCTAAGATTAATCCACGTTTAATTTTAATCTCCATGCCTCAATCACGAGGCCTCCATAGTACGAAGTCGACGTCTAATGAACCACTGATAGAAGATCTATGTTCCTTTGTGAATATACTCTTGGACTCTAGGAGATAATTTCAAGCCGATTCAAAATTAAGTGAATTTTTCCCCAACAAATCCATTAAGTAAAATATTTCCTTGAATTGAAATGTTTTATGTTCCATACACAATATTTGCCCAATTTCCTTAATCGAATTCTGTATTTACATGCAAAATTAAATAGTGCACATAAATTATTCCAAAATGCCTTTAGCCCCAGTCACGTATTCGTATTGGAAGAAAAATGTCTATATATACCAAAAGATAATGCGGATGACATTTCAAATACACAAAGAATTATTTAAAAAAATCAAATCCAACGAAATGGTTCCCCATCTCACAAATGAATTATATCATTAAGGATTATTCTAACTCTGAAAAGTGATATTTTATGTACTCGCTACATCTGTGAAAGGAAGGAGTGAGAGGAGAGATATAATCGCCTCCAGAGCAATGATTGCAAGTTTATCAGTTGCATTATTATTTTTATGGTACTTAATAATATAATAATTTGATAAATTATCATAGTCAGGTTTTAAATTTATAATGTTAATCCCTTGAGATTCTGATCATCACTGTTTTCCATTAATTACCCCCCACCTAGTTTTTATAACTTCAGTAAAGGTTGATGTATTAATAACTAAACAAATAAAATGATTCCATTGAGAACTTATTAAAGTAGGAGGTCCAATATTTGCGATCCACTGAAAGTACCTACCTGGTGTTGGTTCACCATTTGCCATTCACCATTTTGATGGCTTGAATGATGTTTTGTAGATGTTGATGAGCATAACATACTTGTGTACACTCGGACGTAAGCTAAAACTCTTGTTTTTCAATTTCTGGGATATTATAATAATTGTTACAAGGCTCTGCATACACTGTTAAATACATTCGTTTTTTCACTATTTATTTAATCGGTATTATTGCAATGGCACGATTATTTATATCGGAATACTTGAAAGCGTTGATGAACAATTTTTCCGCCGACGCAAGGCCGCTAAATCTTACGAATATAACTCTGTTTTTGTTAATTGCTAAGGAAATACATCAAAAACCACTCTTATTGTTTGGAAAGTGCCCAATTCACTTGACAAGAAATAGATTTTACTGCAGAGGGAACGTTTTTTACCCAAGGTACAAGCAATTCTCTGGCATGTAGTGTTAACTGAGGGACCGAAACATACGATGGACAAAAAATAGGGATGGGATTTGCGAACGGGCAAACATATCTTTTTTGGCTCGAGACGTGCGGGAGAATATTCCTATCTCTCCGCTCGCAAAAAGGGTCAAGTCCCCGATTCCCTCTCCGCCACCACGTTAACAACCGTACTTTTCCCTCAGCGGAATTGGGTCGAAATCTGAGATAAGGGGGGCAAACAATGTGGGCGGAGGATCCACGGTGGTCGCAAACAATGGGGGAGGAGTGAATGAGCAACGTCACAACGGGATGCTCCCTGGGTAGGGAGAGGGTGGGTGGAGAGTAAGGGGTCGAGACCAAGGTCGATCTCCGGATATAACTTCCCTTAGATGCGCGCCCAAAAATGTGGCGTGCCACGCGAACTGCGGCCACGAGCTTCTGAAATCCCACCGGGGGTGATGAAACACGTGTTAGCACATGTGTCGTGCTCCCCTTACTCCATCCACATGATCAGTTCCCGGCTAACCAAATCGCACCGCGTCTTAGGACGCCGATAATCCTGCCGATCGCCGGAGCCAGAATTCAGCCTATCAAAATTTGAGCACGATGATGAAAGCATAGGATTATACTCGGAAAATTATCATATACATCTCTATAGTACTCTGTAAGGTAATGGAATAATATGTAGTAGTAGCAAATCCCACATGGCACCTCCGTAGGAACTGGATTATATGCATCAGCCATCATAAACCGCAAAAGCTTTCAGGGAAATATATTTGAGGTCTAATACCAAATAATTCAGGTAATATTTAACTAAAAATAACGTGCGTTATATTCTAGACGCCCTTTTATAATAACCTGTTATGTTACTCTTACCCCAAGCAAGCTTCCCTAAGCATAATTTCAGTTTCCCATATCCATTATTCAGAGTGGTTTTTACACAAGTGTGTAAATTATCAATTTCAAACGTACCTTATCCAATAAAAATAACTTTTAATCCCTTTTATGCCATATTTTGTGCCAGATTTTCTTCCTTGTAGAAAATATTGCACATTTTGTTAATATTTCTCCTAGACAACTTATGGTACTGAAACTCATGCAGAATTTCGTGCAGATATTTACTGTTATGGTGCTAAAATACTCGCATTCCTTGCTAAGTTGCATAGCAAATATGAGGGATATAATGTACGTTGGAGTGGGTTTAACTATCAATTTCAGAGTGGCCGAAGAAAGTTCAATCCAATATGATGAAGGGTGAATTATGATGCCAAATTGATGATTGATTTATGACAAATGATAATTTTTAAAAATTTTTCACTTGATGCTATTACAAATTTAATTTTCATGGTAAAAATATCGTTTTATATATTTCCTTACCTTATAAGTTCATAAGTGCAAAACTATATACGAATATTGCAGCTGTCCGTAGGTTGATAGTTTTAATTTAGACGAAGTTTACTGTTTGCCTGCGGCAGGGTGATTTTCTACCATGGCATGTTCATTTTTATTTTCCTTGGTTAAAAGGTGTTATCTTATGATAAAACCATTAGTTTATTTTATAATATTTATAGTAGTAAATGAATAGCACATGCCAGGTGTTACGAGCCACCATCCTTTGTAGTGGCTCCCTATTAATTAACTGCTAATAAATGTGGATATATCTGTGTGGAGTAATTTCACCCCTTGGACTTGGATGTGATGGCAAGCTAGAAGGTGTTGAATTGTGAAGCTTGGTTACTCCTACGTGCCAAGAAATGTTAGCAGTCGTGCTGAGTGAGGGAGAGTTTTATTTTTTTATGATTTATGAAAAAAATTAAGAAAATTTTCCTCAGCAAAAATATCCAGGCCTTCCGTTCCATGCTACCGGCGCACGTAACCCCTGATCTCTGTACACCCTCCCAACCCCACGCCTCCTCATATCTGACTTGTCCCGCTTTCCCGACAGTCATCGAGATGGAGAATCCATGTCGCCATTAGATGGACTTTTTTTACCCTGCCTCCCTCCACGCGAATAAAACGGATAAGGGCGAGGTCTCCATCTGGCGTGTAATTTGCGATATCTTCATCAAAATCTTCCCCTTTTGCTTCCCGCCGCTCTCAGCGGGGTGTTGGAGAGTCGGTCTGGGGGGTGGAGAAACCCACCCGCGCTTCCTCGGTGGAACAAGACCGTTCGCCTCTCAACCAACACTCCTCCTTCACCCCTCACCATACGCCCCCTCTATCTCCTACACCCACCCCTCGTCCTGCTTCCACCTAATGAGATATCGCTAAATTAACCGGGCTGAATCTTTTCTTTTATTTCACACTCCCCCCATTCCCCTTCCCCACGCCCTCCCACGGCTCGGAGGTACGAGAAAGTGCCCTCAGTCATGCTAGCAAGGTCTTGATGCAGATCTTAGTCCGAAGCCTTTCTGGCGAGCGGCAGGCTCTGCACTCGGGAGCGGATGCTCGTGAGGCACGGCACCCAATTAACTCGTCACGCGGAGCATCTTGGTACTATGTGTATGGCAAAGACCTTCTGCAAAGTGGGTATCGTATTTCATCTCCATCCAGCTAGTATGCCCCAACAAAAGGCTCCTATCTGATACTTACCACGCTCGAAAACGTCTGAGGGTGTCCTCAAATCATCGTTACACTAATATCTCTTTAGCCTCTTGATAACAGTGCATACTCCATTGGGAAGTTTTGGTATTGTCGCTAGGAAAGGCGAAAAACAGATGAGGCCATATGCGTCACTAAGATTTGATGGTTGATTTGGAAGAGGTAGAAATACCTTCTTCATCCATACCATCCTCCTCCAGGGTGTAGTAATAATAATAATGTATTTATTTAAACAGAGAATTTAGGACTATGAATCTCTCCTACAATTAACAGATTGGTGGATGCCAAAATCCATGACCAGGTTAAAAACTACCCCCATGCTTTGATTCGATCCCTCAACCCTGGGATTGACAGGTGAAGGATTTACCCCACCGCTACTGAGGTCGATGCAAGGCAAGGAGTTATTTAGTTGCTATTTGTGAGAAGCGATCAAAAACTGGGGCTCGTTTGCGCCAGAGAGGATAGATAAGAAGAATAAAGAAAGGTAAGAGGAAGTGTCCGGAGAAACCCGTCGTCGGCATTAGATTTCTGTTCACAAAGGGCGAAAAGGGGGAAAGTCTTAACGTCCCATCAGACGGGCTGAGTACTGGACTCGAAGTTCACTCCATAAAGCACTCAAGTAAGGACCGAAATACCAATGACAAAACACGACAGTGTCGGGGTTCAAACCTGAATCCTCGAGATGAGATTTTACGTATGAAATTTATAAGCACGATCTAGCATTCACTACTATGTAGGAAAACTAGGTGGCAACATCACATGATGCTCCTTCGTAGCAGTGAAACCTAGGTAGTTCTGATGAATTCTTTGCGTAGAATCTGGTGATTTATTTCCTTTTTCGCACTACGAACTTCGTTAATGCAACTAATAGGTGCCACACTACTTCAATATAGAGATCTTTAAGAAGTGTATCTCCCAGGCGGGTGCTATTTGCTAGTAATTACCTTAATACGCATGTAATTATTGATATTTTATAGGCATTTGTTAAAAATTAATCAATTTATATTTACCGTAATGAATGCAAGGCTACAGTGAGCATGAGTCATTAGTTCATATCAAGAATATATTTCAAATGACGTAAAGTAAATCTACCTTCATATTTCAGGTAACTTGTTATCCATTATTTAGGCATGATTTGACGAAAACGTGAGTGATTGAGAGACACATGGTGTCACCGTAACATATTCTACTCTTAATATGATGTGAGGCCAGATCATGGACTTAGAATAATCCACACGGACTTAGATGCATTTTTCACAATTCTTACTGAGTAAAACCCAACGGTTTCGAGTCAGTGTCAGAGTACCATTGACATTTACACGAGAGTGTCGAAACCGGTAGGGTTTTACGCAATAAAAATTGTCATAAATACATTGTCAAGTTTTTCATACACCATGCCACTTTTTCATAAAGTATCACCTGATTCCATTCAATTTATGCCTAATTTAATCTTGCTACAAAGTAGCTACTATGCTAAATACTGATAAACGCTAAATTGGCTCCAATGTCCCATAACTAAATGCCCAAAAGAATCATGCAATGGTTGTTCAAATTAATCATATCTTGCAGTGAAAACAGGCGAACAAAGGTATTTTGCTCTTTGTAAGTCTTGTTACTTTCTATTTCGTAAATATATCTTAAGTAGTTACTGGAATGAAAAGAAAGGTTTTGAATACGTATTTAAACTCATGAAAATAAAGGTAGAAGTTCATGTATAATTATATATTATCGTTTCATGGCATTAAGCTGTCGGTTTTATTATAAAATATTGTGATGAGAGAGCAAAGGAGATATGCAATGCTATATAAAAATATATTAGTCGTTGGATGAAGATTTATGTCTTTGCAAAATTCATTCGATTCCAAATTTTGAAAAATTGATAATGCTGAAAACCCTATTTTATTAGCACGCATTTATCCATTTAAGTATAAATGACAGTGGAGAATTTACCGCTCTAAACATGATGAGTGAATTATAGCAGTGGACATCATTTTCATACTGTGCTCAAATTCACGAAGGACCATAAGTAAAACAATAATTTACGCTGTCATTATTTAGGTAACTTTCAAATTTAGCATTTTCCTTGGGAATTCTTTTTCTCCTATCACTGACGCATGTAATAAATGTGAGCCAATCTCTATTTTCCTCTAAGTTACTCGTAGTCGTTGAGATTGAAGGTTCTGGAGAGAAATGTTTAAATTTCCCCTGTCATTTCTACAAAATGCCGAATATTAGGCATTCGACGGGACTCTTTAGCATTAGCGTGACGTAGGCCATCCATTAACTTTTATCGCATAACATCTACCGCGAGCCCTTCATGACCAAGCACTTTCTTCTCACGAAACCAAGCATGGAATTTTGACGCTTTCAAATAAATTATTAAACCAACGCCATTTCCTTCATTGCCGGCTGTTTCTGTCTACGTACCTTAAGCTGAATCTTGTATCTGACGTTGTCGGGAGATAGGATTAAGGGCTAGAAAATGTTTCTCTTGAGATCATGGGTAAGTTATTCAGAATCGCATTTCTCTGTTTCAGAGATCATATGAAACTCGCGTAAATGATCTGTCTATGGAAGACGCAATTGGGTATTGTTAATAAAATAATTTCTAAATATTCCTGTGTATGTCATGCATTAATATTCAATAGATAAAATTAATTAATTAACTGTTAGTTTGTCAATATGTCTAATATATCATTGGTGTAGCGGCAAAAGAAGGCATGAAATTAATGGTTTATTTTAAATCCATAATATGCTTGATTATAATAATTACGGAATAAGTGTAATGACTAAATAGTACAAGTTTTTGATGCACCTTATATCGAAGTGGTCATCGTGATTTATAAGGCCTTTTAGATTAATTGGAAAATATTCAAGACTTTCAAATGATATTTGATTTTTTCAAATTTTGAAAAAGATAAGAAAAAAATTACAGAAAATTTGAAAGACAAACCATTTGTGCATAATAAACTAAGCTGACAACATGTAAACTGAATCTAGAATTATTTATTTTCTCCTTTCTGGAAGCCTCTTCAGCTGTCTGAGTTCCAGTTTTTTCGACCAGGGATACCTCATAAAAATGTGGTATTACCATCTCTCACTGAAGTTCCATTTCCAAAATGTTACCTATTTAGCGTAGGTACTCATCACAGTGGCGTTTAGTGGAGTTGAGCACAGTGGAGTTTAGGACGTAATATAAACCAAAACACGTAGATGGGCGTGGTTAAAGAGTTACTTTTCATCACGTGTCAAGGGCAGCATTATGATTCATCTCTCCACTTGCTTCTCCTATCAGATAACCTATTCATATTTTCATGATATTTCTCTAAAAAGTTACGTCCCTGCATTTCTATATGTTTACTATCTTAGTAGTAGTTATGGTTATTCTGGGCCGGCTTTTAACATATAGAAACATACGCGCAATTTAGGAAAGGTGATTGTATTGATAGGACTAGGTTGGGAAGGAGCAAAAGATGGGATAGGGTAACTCGACGTGGGATTGGCCTATTTTTAATGGTATATAGTGAGAGGTCCAATGTCTTGACGTAATGATTACTGAACTATGAATACCCTTCACGCAGCGCCCAAGTAGGAAACGGAATAAGTAGGGACACCGAAAAATGGTAAATAAAAATCATCAAAAGCGGTGTTTAAAATGACAAATGTGGTAAATAAAATCGTTTTAAAAAGGTGAAAGCTGTGTTTAATGTTGGGAAAAATGAGTCTTAAAGGAAGGGTTTTTTTAAAATATTATTAATAAATACTTCATACCAATGTGAACAAACAGTTAATTACATACATTTGAGATCCAATACAGAAGTTATGGCTACCCTACGCAACATAAAAAATACAGTAGGCAAAATTAAGTTAAAGGCAAATTAATGAGATAATGGTAATAACAATAACAGAGTGGAGTAGTGGACTGCAGGTAATGAAGTTTGATTCTTACGCTGTTTAAAATTTTTCTTTCAACCATTGAATCAAAAACTTTATCATCCTTCATTTTCAACCTTTGTGTGTGGATACTGACTTTTTTGTACTTCTATCGCTTCAACAAGATTTACAAATGCGTCACTCAAAAATACACTGTAAAGTTAACGTAATGATTCCACGATTTAATTCTGTGATATAAATTTTTTCAAATCATTTCCTTTCGCCTAATTTAATTATTTTTTTACTTATAATTTGGCATGAAATTTCTGATAACTTACTTTTTTTAACAGCCTACTAGCATTACCCTAGGAATACAGCACGGCTGTATTCTTAGGTAGTGTTAAGGATCGAACTCGCGACTGGCAGTACACTAGCCCTCATTTTTAACAACTACGCTCTCATAGGTTCACGGGAATATGGCGAATGTAGGCGACCCGCATGACATTCGGCTAAATTTTTTTCTCACACATCCGAGCCTATGGAGAAAAAGGTCAATACGAGTATTTTTTATTTTGTTTTCCTCGTTTGTGGCACGGAAAAAATCTTCTTCTCATTTCGTGACACGAGTTACTTAACTCTCCTTGTTGGTATCTACCATACGGGCATTCCATTCGCGGGGCGCATCGATCACGAGGCCGCGAGATGCTAAAATCTCCGATCCGGATCTGAATTTTTACTGTCTCTGGATATGATTTCGGTAGCGAATGAAATGAAAGACCCGTGGTTCTTTGGATCCGACCCGACCATCCTTAATTTATGAGTGGTTCATTTGTAAATCTAATTTAAACAACAAAGCCTAATAAAGTGTGTATTCAGATGAAATGGTTTGAAATTAAATATGATAACATTTTCGATGCAGTGACTGAAAGAAAAAATTAAACTGCGATTGGGATCGAACTTCGCACAGTACACTAGCTCTCGTTCATGGCTCTCGTTATATGCCTGATCCCGGCGAATGTAGGCTACCCGCATGGCATCCTACGTATTTTTTTTTCCCCGCGATACCGGGGTAATGGGGGAAAAGAGTCATATATCTTTATTTTGCTTCTAGTTGCACGGGAACGTTTTCATCTAATTACGTGGCCTTAGTTACACATCCTCTTCTTGTCAATATCTACCGCACCTACATTCCATTCACGGGGCACTTCGATCACTAAACCGCGAAAATTTAAAATCTACGATCCGGGTCCAATTTTACTCCGTGTCTTTGGATCCGAATCCGGAACCGAGAAAAATGAAAGATCCGATCCGGTCATCACTAAAGAAAATATTTCATGCTACAAAAATTCGGCATTTGCAAAATATCTCAAATTTCGTTAAAAAAATCGCGTTTCGAAGAAGACACGGTTATTTCGCGATTTAACCCAAAAAGTCGCTTATTTCGTGAATCCTGTCGCAAAAAACGTTTCGCGAAAATGTCATGTCCCTAGGAATAAGTCATTACAAAAAAACTGTATCACCCTCGGAATTCAAATAATAGCCTGGGAAGCCAGTACCAAGGGAATGACATCAACCTCCTCCAAATTATTATATCAGCAGTAATTTATGAATTTAGACCCTAATCTGATGGAGAAAAAGGAAATAAGTAGTGAATACCAGCCTCTGCATAACTCTTTGTTGCAGGTTCAAAGTTGCTGGAAGATTACATACCTCGTAACGAGATAAATCGAGTAGCATACTTAAAAAATCACGTGTATCTAAAACTTTTTTGCATAAATAGCGTTATTATGTATTCGAAGTAGTATTGATGGAGATGATGTACGCAAGTGGTGCTCGCTATGAGTGCTACTCGGGATTTTTTTAATTTCCCGGTACGGTAATGGTTTGAAAAAAGCTTGAACCCTAATGGCTTAAAGCGTGTCCTCCACTTAAAGGTGCGACAAACCAGAAGGAAAGGACTTACGATTAAATTGATAATACGCATAAACCCACTCGTTACCAAGGATGCCAAAGAGACCTCAGTTTTACGCTACATGGACTGAGAATGACCTTGGATTGCTCTCAACTTAGGATCAAAGCAAGTTTTTAATTGAAATTTTATTGGTTTCGAATCTAGACCCTTTTTGTGCATTAATAGTACTATTGTCATCCCATCTCATGCGAAAAGAAATGACATTTATAATTGAAATCCGTAGTAAAATTTATTAAGTACCGTAATCTATCCACGAACGAGCATACTACCACGGGTATAATTTTTTCTTTTGCTGGTATAAGTTTTTGCTGTTCATTAATGGCAGTGGGCAGACGTTTTTCACATTTCTAAGAATTAGGAATATTATCTCATGACCGTCATTTATGAGATTCGATACTGATAAAGGTGACATTTGTAGGCAACATATTTTTTGTACCATGTATTATAACTATAAAAGCTATGGGAGGTAGCAAAAAAGCGAATCGGTTGTCTATGGCCAGCCTTCGTGAGATAAATTAGCTACATGGAGCTCGTCCGATATTCTAAAGGTTGGCTATTTAGGTCATGTTTCGTGGTAAAAGTGGTATAGAAGGCTTTTTTTGGACTTGGATTGCCCTCGCTATGGAATCTGGAGGGTGGAGCGGAATGGCTTGGGAGGCATCAACGTAATAGGCTAGTCTCGAGGCAAACAAAGCTATACTTTCTGCTAATAGCTCTTGAGGGTTCTACAGTGATTAATTTAAGTTTTCCAGATAGCGACATCATATGAAATTTTCAATAGGAAGAGACTTTCTTTGTTTTTCATTAACAAATTTCATACGATATTTGACCAGAGATATATGGTTAAATGTTGCTTACAACGAATGTTGCTAAACGTATTGTATGAAGTCGATTAAAAAGCTCCTTTGCATCCTGTATTACTCTCCATAAATCACTTAAGTAAATATCGCCAACCTCTGTCATATCGGCGTTTCGAACTCAGGCCATTGAGGTGGGAAGCCAGCATTCCTTTAACTACATTCACCAGATCTCACACGTGTGCCATATGTCCTTTTCCATGTGAAATACCACAGAGTCTCCTTCCTACATAGCAATAAAATTGGCTCTCTTTTCCCAAGGATATCTTTTAAATAATGCTCAAGAAAAATATACATAAGGTGCTCGAAAATCCTGGCAATATCCTATTGACAAGGAACAGTTATCTTCATGATCGGAGTGGAGAAAAGTTTTGATTTTTTTTTCAGTCCTCCCATTCAGAGTATGTTGCGTTTTTTCACGACAATGAATACAATATCGTTGAGCGAAGTATATCATTTAATATATCCTGAATGGTGTAACCAACTCTTGAAGAGTTTTCCTTGTGCATTGGAATATTACAGCTGTGTGGCCACTTGTTTGCCATTGAAGAGATAAAATAGACTACATTTTCGCTCGCTTGATTTCCACGGAAATGAGTCGTCGTTTATTTATTTCATAACCCCTGCGTAAAAGAATTAAAAACTTTACTGACTTCTTTTTTAACGCCATTCTTTTGTAGGTTTTTTTCAGAATACCATTGGATTAAATTGTAATCTCGGTGTTTTTCCCGGATTAACTCTTTTGCCTGCTTGGCTTTTGATTGAATTATAAAAATCAGTATTAATTATTATAAAAGGAAGGAATGTGGAAGTGCACTTTCATCATAAAAATGGACGTTTCAATTAAAGTAGGATTGATTGGGAATTGTACAGCGTCCGTTTCTCATTTATACATTTGATAAATTGCTAACGATTTTAAGCAATGTTACTAGCTGTATTGGACTTATTTTGTATAGTAAATACGCACACGATGTATTGCCTCTCACTCATTCATGATAATTATGCCCTTCGTTGCCTTTCCATTGCTCTGAATGAAATTTCGTATGACATAGGACACTTGTGCCACCATTTTTTCCAAACTTGGAAGCATTTCTTGAATTCACTTTTCGCTATAGAGTTCAGCTCCTTCAGTAATTCTGTTTTTATATCATTAGTGGCGGCATAATATCGCCCTTTCATGGTTTTCTTCAGTCTCGGGAATAGAAAGAAGTCACAGGGGGCTATGTCTGGCGAATACGGTGACTGAGGCAAAATAACGGCTTGTTTTTTTACCAAAAACTCACGAACAAGCAATGAGGTGTGAGCGGGAGCATTATCGTGGTCCAATTCCCCTGTCGGATTGATATCGAAGAAAACGACAATGAGTAGTTATTCGCATCGTTTTTTATCACTACATATATTAACAACACTAGCTCATGCAAGGTTTAGGAAGAATAAGTTGATTACTATATTTGAAAAAATGCCTAACTAATCAATGATTATTACATTACTTTGTAGAGATTTGCCTTACCATCGTGTAGCCTTACAAAGTTACCTTGTCACACAATTGCGGTGGTGGCAGGGCAATTTGTAGATTGAACCTACTTGTAACATAACGCCAGAAAGTGTGACACTGGCGATCGGGTTGGTGTGGTAGCTAGAGTACTGGCCTCCAATCCCAAGGGTTTGTGTTCGATTCCCGGCAGTGGAGGAGTTTTCAGTGGCAAACCGGTCCCTACTAGGAGGGCATTTCAATAATCCGTCCGTCGGATAGGACGTTAAGCCGTGGTCCCCTTGGCGCCTGTCTTTAAGAGCAGGATAATGTCGACGCCGGGTTCCTCTCCACCCTTCCCCCCTTCCATGAAAACTCTTACAATTACCCAGTTACCTGCCTATCCTAAATGGCGCAAATGACGTCAGCTGTTGGCGTTCCCCCTGAATGACACAACATAACGTGTGAAACTATGCAGGGGAAAAATTTGTACTAGTTAGGCATCCTCTAGATACACTATTATAAATGTCTAAAGTTTGTATAACAATGTGCGTTCGGCATCTTTAAGTGTATCATTGTGCAGTGGTGCAACAAAGGTTTATTAGTAGTGTTAAGTGTTACTTTCCTGGGATAACGTAAGCTGAGCTTGCTTGTTGAGTTTTCCCATTGCTGAAATTTCTCAATGCTGTTTCGTTTCCATAACATATCGCCAGAATCTTCAGAATTTGGAAGCTGAGCTTCCTGGCTGAGGATATGCTTGTTTTGTTCTGAACAGAACATTCTAGTATTGCTTACAACCACATGTTTTGAATGAGCATGATTCTATGATGATCATAAATTTTCCCCTCCGATAACACGGAACCTCGTTGGAACCCTGAGTTAGAATAGCTGCATTTATTGGCCCCAGGAAAGAGTCGTGGCCCTCTCGCTGTCATTCCTGGCGTTAGCTCCCTTATCCGCGGAATCTCCCGGTTCAACTAGTGGCGCTCAATGTTCGAGATCGTCAATTGTTCGCATATCTCTCAATTTAATACTCCCTCCGCGGAAAGGGGTGTTATCCGCGGTATTTACCCGGCGTGCATGTGCTGTGAATTACCTTGTGTAGATGACCGCGGATGAATTTGTCCGCGAAATTGTATCCGGAACATTCCTCGTCTCTTTCACCAGCCGTCCCCGAGCCATCACTGGCCTCCAGTGATGGCAATCCTGGGTAATTGTGAAGGGACGTCCAAGCGTGACAAATTGTGAATCTTCGACATTGTTTCTAATTGGTAAATATCCTCTGCCATACTTCTTTTTCTAGCCAGAACCTTCCGAATTCTGAGATTTAGTTTCCTGTTTTCGGTTAGCATATAGGATTTTCACCATAAAGTTATTTATTTCATTTTCCAATGTCTTTATTTCTCCTTATTGTATAAAATATGTCTATTAACGTGAAGTGTCACTCGGCTATTGGAAGGGCGTGCTTTAGAAACCCAAGACACTACAAGGTTACCGCAAGTTCGAGTGGCTTAAAACATTGGAAGTAAACGAATATGTGAATGACACAGCAAATATCTTTTATCTATCAAATACCACATGCAACATTAGCAGGACATGAGGAACAATTTCGGCAGATTAAATTTCGGATCGAGGAATGTAAAAAAATTTCCCGATGCTAAATGAATAATTCAACGAAAGTAAATAATGATTATTTAAAAAATATTACGCACGAACTATCATTATTAGTTTGTAAATTATTTTTCAGCAAACTGTCATTTTGTTGGTAACCTACGAAGTGACGATTTAGGTCGATTTAAAAAAACCCTAAGGAATTCTTCAAAATTGGGTTTTTAACCACGTTCGTTGAAGTCGACGATATATCTGATTGTATAATTGAAATTGCATGATGATACTTTTATGAGTCTCAAGAGACAATAAAAGACACGGTGAAAGTTTGTAGAATACATTCAAACTTCGAATACATTTCATCCACCCTACGCTGGTTTCCACAAAGCATCCTTTGGAGAATGTAGTAGAGAAAAATTTCTAAGTAGTTATGAACTAACTTTGCACCCAATACACTAGTGTTAGAAACAGTGTTACGTAATGCACTACTTAGTTACATAAATTAACCAGAAAAAACAGTTCTAGGGAATCTATTTATGATTTAGATTATTATTTTGCTTGAGGTTGAATTCAGGATTCCATTTCAAATAATTGTGGTTACATTTCAGAAGATATGTAATGCAATTACACGTAAATGTTAAACTAAAATATCGTTTTCAAACAGATTTGGTTACTTGTGCGACACGAGTGCTACAAAAATCAGTTGGTGTCGTTAAAATTAAATTATGAATCTCTTAAGATTCTTACGATGCATCAAAAGCAACCATTTTAGAGGAAGTAGAAATATTGCGTATAGATCTAAAGTGAATTTTAGCTGACACATCAGAATGTAAATAGACCAATAGAAATAACAGTCCAGTTAACCTAGTGGAATTTCGACATTAAATGATTACAATAAAAGCTTTGCTCTATTCCAAACAAATGGTATTCATTACCGCTTGATCGGTTTCAACATCTTCAGGTCATTAACAAGACATCCAGCTCTTGATAATGACCTGAAGAGGTTGAAACAGGTCCAAGAGTATTTAATAATATTTGTGTGGAATAGAGCTAATTATTATTATATTTATATAATGAGAAGACCAAAGTTAAACGATAAGCAATGCATTTTAACGATATATTTATCATTCCTATGAACCAATACAGTATTTTGATAATTTCAAGCTCTACTTGGTGAACTTTTGTGTTCCATCGAAAAATAGAATTTATTAATTTCACGCGAGAACTCACCTTTTGTGGTGAAATTTCGATAAAATTTCAAGTCAGCCGGTTGAATAAATAGAATTTGCATCGCAACCTTATGCCTGGCTCCTCGATACTCACGGAGAGAAAAAAATGGAAGTGAGGGGCTTTGTGTTTTACGCGGTTCACCTTTCTTGAGAAGGTGCCCACGACTCTCCAAAATGGCGCTCGGCTACAGCTGCCGCCTGGGGCTCCATTCTTACTGAGGCATGCCGGGGAGGCGGCACCCTTGACCGTGGCGCGGTAACGCCCTTGGTGTGCCTAAGAAGAGTAAGCCTTGTTGAGGTATTTATTTCGAGGGAAGGAAAATGCCTTTGGAACTTTTATTTAAAACTCAAGGGTAGATATAACAAGGAAAGTTATTTGTTTATTTATTTATTTATCCTGGGATACATGAGGCAATATGGCCTACTCTACCCCTAGCTCAGGGTTCATTAAGGTACCGAGTTAAATAATTAAACAGTTAACAAACAAGAATTAAACCTATCAGGCAGCATTCCTGTCGCCGAGCATGCCTGGAGCGAATCCGGACACGACATAAAATTTGACGGAGCCGAAATCATCGCCAAGGAAAGAAGATATTATCCTAGGCTGATAAGGGAGTCAATAGAGATCACTGGTGAATCCCGGCGAAACTGTCGTCAACCATGACTAACAACGCGGCGTAAACCCGGAAAATCGAGAGATCCACGAATCCAGAACGCCACGGAAAACTACGATCTAACATTCTAAGAATTAAACCTTTAATAGAGCCGTATACATATGTTACATTTACACGTTACATTATTAATACCCCGGTGTAAAGGCCACATGTGCTGTTTTCGGAGGTATTGGAAAATAAATAAATAAAATATTTTTTTACTATTGTTTAAATCATCTTGAATGAATTTGTGGCTCTACAAAGGAAAAAGTAAGTGACACGAAATTGAAAAAATGAATTAGAAGGTCCATATTTGTGGTGAAATTTAGATAAAATTTAGATAAATATATAAATAATTATATTGTTAAATTGTTATTAAAGGTCCATACCCATGGTTTAAACTCTGTGACGTCAGCATGCGGCAAAATAATCTTTTGCGAAAGCCTGTATAATTGTGTATCTTTTTGAATTCTGCCGGAAGGTTGTTGTATAGACGCATGAAGCTGGTGGTGAATGAAGTGTCCATGCGTTTAGTTCGATGAGGCGGAAAACGGAAGTTAGTGGCAGCACCCCTAGTGGATCTTCCGTGAACTTCGTCGAGAGTCTATAGTTGGTCGTTTATGGTCCTTAGAAGTCCGGTGGCAAGGCATATACTCGTATACCCCAATATGAGGCATCTGAAGTCTCTTATTTCTTTAATATTTAAGAATTGGGCTCTGTTGTAATATGGTGTCATGTGAGCCCAAGGGTGCGGGCGATACACATAACGCATTAAGGGCTGTTTGTAATCGAGTAACCTCTCCTGAGCTCATGTCCGTTCCAGGAAGTAGCGAATAATCTATTATCGGCAGCAAAAGTGTCTTTACGAGTCGTAATCTAATGTGCATTGTTGGATGGTACTGCATTGTCCGAAGTCTTCTCAGGCCTATAAAGATCTTCTGAACAGTGTTTGATAAAATGGCATCCCAATTCAAGGTGTTAGAGAGGGTGACGCCAAGGTATTTCATTGTCTTTACATAAGGTATTGTTTGACCAAACATAGCTAATTGTGGGGGGTCATGGAGACGATAGAGGATTTTGTTATTGCCAACGATCATGGCAGAGCACTTAATCGGGTAGACCGAGAGACCTCGAGTGAGACACCAATTCAGTATTCTAAGTCACTCGAGAAAGCAGCCACGCATTCGTGAATTTTTTCAGACGGGGAACTCATATATAATGATATCGTCCGCATACATCATGATATTGGATGCAGGCCGAAATGATGCCAGGCCCCGTACAAAGATGAACAGAGAGAACATGATGGAACCTTGCTGGGCACCTGTCTTTTGGATATGCCATGTGGGTTCATCGGATGTTGTTGACTTGGTGGAGACTTACCGCCCTCCCAAGTAGCTTGAAAACCAGGTAGAAGTACTATCCTGACTCACGCCAGAAACATCGTGTCGGACTGAGTCAAATGCTTAATTGAGGTCAAGTGACGCTACGACTCTTACCTGACGGCGGTCCATGGCTCCCCAAATGTCGTCAAGGACACTAAGTAGAACCACCTGCGTGCCTTGATGCTCACGAAAACCGACTTGTCTGTCGTGGAGGGCCCTCTTAACGGTGGCGGCCAACTGATTGTGCACGATCTGGTCAAAGATCTTGACCAACGTGTTTATGATGAAAATTGGCCTATAATCTTTCGCTGTGTTCGGATGCGGTGTTCTCCGGACTGGGATGATAAATAGAGAGAAACCCAAACTGAACAATAGTCAGGTTTTATACTAAACCAACGAGACACTGAAACCGATGTAGTCTATGCTATACCTATAGGTCCATTTACTCAATGGTCTGGTGTATAGTAATCCCATCCCATGAACTCTGGCGGTGATAAGTTTGTGGTACATAATATGTAGGTTTAAATTCAAAAATGACTGGGCGTACGGTTAAGGCACCATCTAGCGGAGGGATACTGCTCTGCAGAACACGGCATGGTCTCTTACACTGTCAGGATCTGCACCCAAAAGTAAGATATTTGTACGGTTTATTTTTCTCGTCGAGAGTCTTCTCTTAGACTTTTAATGGTCCCCTCCAGTCGTTTGTATTACTTTAATTCCACTCGATAGTCCATGTTTGTATGTACAGTCACACGCAAAAAAAAATTTGCATTGCCTCGCAGCGTCAACGCTCCAGACCACATTCAGTAGCCTGTGGAAATATTTGAATGTAAGTAGAACGCAAGAAGACGGACGCAGTGTTCCGTATCAAATGATAAGGAAAAGAGCTGAGTTGAAGGGGCGCGTTGACAAAGCGAAGGGAAAATATTTTGTAGCTCACGGTGCGTGCAATTTAACTACTACCTCCCAAACTCTTGTAACCTTCGGGAAAATCTAATGTGGGAGGAAGTGGAGGAAGAGGAAGACGGAGGAAGAGAGAATCTTCTAGTTGAGAGGTGAAAAGAAGCAACTAGACACTCCATGGCATGCCGTATATGAAACGCCATTATGAGTTTAAGCATGTTATTAAAACCCTTAAATTGTCAATTAAATTTACCCTGATTACATAAATATGCCATATTCTGATAAAAATTCATGAAAACATTAGGGAGCTATTAAAAAAAATTCCAGCATTTCACGTTCAAGGGAGTGGGTTTTTGGGGGCCTGCGATATATACCCACACGTCGAAAGAAAACGAAATAAATCCTTGAGTCGGCTACCTGCCTTCCGGGCGAAAAGGCTAGTCTGCTTGAAATTACAGTTTGGTAAACGAGATACATCCGTTTGTAAGTTTGTCGTCTACTTCATTCACAGATATCAATAAAAGATTCCAGTAAGTGATAGGAAATGATGGTTACGCTGGTAATGAGTGTAAATGAAATATTTGCAATGAACTCTGAAATTAGGGAATTTAAAATGAGAAAAAACCAAAGCTCAGGCTTACTTATAATAAAACTTTATTTGATATTTTCAATATTTGATAGCATCTTCCTCAGCGTCCAGGACCTTGAAGGTGGATTCCCCTCTATCAACAAATATTCAAATAATCACGGATGATCCTAGGGAATTCCACATATCCCTCATTTGTGCCCTAAGATCTTTTAATGCTATAATATTGCTAATTTATCCTGCTAGAGGATGTTTATTGTTTCCAGCTCCAGCAAAAAATACAGAGATGGGCTCCAACCATATGATGCAATTCACCGATGCATTGCTTTAAGCCGCACCTGATTTTTAAGGGTGGAGACTCTAGTATGAATTGCGACGGAATTCCCTCAACCGTTAGTCGTCCTTCCTTCATAATGACATAACGAAAAGAGAATCGAGGTGAAACCACTGTGTCTATGAGAGGGCTAATGGTTGTAATGGTAGCCGCCGGCCGGTCTTTGGAAAATGTAGGGATAACGTTAGGAGTCCATCGTGATACTCTCCATAAATGGGTGAGACGCGACAGAAAAAATTCAGAGATACTTTTAAGTAGACCTCGAAGCGTTAGACCCCGCTGTACAATTGCCGAGGAAGATGAAACCATCCAGCAAGCTGCTCAGAACATGCCACTGAGAGCTGGAGGAGCCACCTCTTTTGAGAGAGAACTGGACCTAGCATGCAGACATGATAGGGGACAGTGGAGCTACATGGACCCCAATGGGGGCGTTTACTCGGAACCGAAATCGCAATTTTGTACACGAAATTGTTAGATGGAAACGAAAAAAGAAATTTAGTGAAAAAATTAATCTTCTAACCACAATAATTGACTCATAAATCAAAAATTAAAATGTGCAAAAGGTGACGCCCACCGAAAATGCTGCTGTGTTAACATTGACGTCATTTTCCTCCCGTCCTTGACTGCTTTTAGGCGAGGGGAAGGGAGTGGAGGGGGATTCCCGGAAGGTCTGCTCGCACATATGCTGTCACAATCGCTCCCATTGGCCGAGTCCGCTGTGTCTCCCCAAGGCAAAGTAGCTTCGCGGGCTCAGTTATGATTGGACGAATTCGATAGACGTCAGAGGTTGCACCACGCCCACTTTTCCGAAAGGGTTAAAAACATCAGTTTTTCGCCGCTTGTAACTCGAGAAATAATTGACGGATCAAAAAACGGAAAAATATGGGTCTTTTTATTTTAAAAACTCTTACAGATTCGGCTATAAAAATATGGTAAACGACCCCATTGTTTTCCTTAATTTGAAATTGCGCGCATTTTTGGGCAGCTAGAGTTAAAATTTTTACTGTCGACGGCATTGCAAAGGAACGTCAGCCGTTTTGCGCCATTTGTGGCAATGCAACCCATTTGTGCAACCCATTCGCATTTGTGGCAGCCCATTTATGTTTTGGTGTTTGTTATCTTGTGGCCACTCAAAATATTTAGTTCTGCGAAAGTTTTGATTGCTGAGGGTTTTTGTGAAGGTTTTGGAGGAAAAAAATTATGTTCAGGGGATCAACTCGTGGATTTCTATTGTGTGCCTTTCCCACTGCCAAAACTTGCTGTGGTGCTAAATGGTTCGTTTGCTGTGGGGGCTAAATGGACCGCGAGTTTTGTATGCATTTTGGCGTTTTCTTTGCTTTCATTGAGAAGGTAATCATGAAGGATCTATCAACTGAGTAGGATACTGCGGGAGCCGCCAAATGTGCACTCTTTATATATAACCGACAAATAAGCCCAAATAATCTCTCCCTTCCATCGTTTCCTTGGCTCTTTAATAATTCTGATGGAATGTAAATGCCGTCAGCATTTCCTGCCTACGTTTCCTGCAATGCCTTAACTATTCATTTTTCTTAATCTCAACTCATCCTTATCTACGTGCTTAACCTCTTCTATTCCGAAGCTCTTATGCCTTTCATTGATTTTATGTTGTACTTCCACGTATTCTCTCCCCCTAAGCTGAATCTGTTGAGGTTCCACCAGTAATCCTCCTGAAGCACCATTTAAGCACGGTATGGTATTCCATACCTTGATGCCGGATGAAATTCCTGCCTTAGAACAAAGGACATCAATCCCTCTGCCTGTCTAAAGCCTGCATACCTCTCCACATTGCTTCGCCACTTTTCCCTCACTTTCTCTCTGTTTCTCGCCGAAGTCAATTATTTATTCCCTAATATCATTTCTGCCCAGCTCCGCGTTTTCCTTGTTCCAATTCCTTCTTTCCTAAATGTCTCCATCATTTCTGTTACTATACATGATTTCTTGATCCTCCTAGCGTATGTTGTTCCCATTGTCTAATATTTCCCGTTATTCCTCAACCATTCTACTTTCCACCTCTTCCTTCATGCCTCTCTCTCTATTTCTATGTCACTCTCGTTCCACAAACACCTGATATTCCGTCCGCTCTAATCAGTTCCCCTTAATTTATTCATTACAATTCTGAACTATATACTTTATGAAAATTATTCTTAATGTCAAAAAGTCTTCATTAAATGCATTAATTAAATGATTTTGTATAGATCATTTAAATAAATTGTTGCGCACAATTTTTCCTCTAGTTATGACCCACAAAACATCATTCGGCAAAGAAATTCTGGTCAAATTACCCTTATTTTTTGGGGGGCAATAACAGCTGCTGGTCCGGGGCCATACGGGGCCGGGTACGCTGAGGGAGATGCCATAAAATATTGAAAAATTCAAATAAAATTTTCATTTTAAGTTCGTCTGATCTTGTGTATTTTTCTCACTTTAATACCCCAGTAAAATTTCTTGGTTTCATTGTAAATATTTGTTAATTCACTTATTACCATCAATCCCATATTGCAAAAACGTCATCTCCTATCACTCACTGACATCTTTTTATTGACTTCCATGAATAAACTGGAAAAACGCAGAGATGTATCTCATGTATAGAGAAGTAATTCATGGCACATATTAATTACATGTTTAAACTCATAATGGTGTTCCATATCACTGAACGAAGACCTTGCAATTATTTTTCCCAGTACATCTATCCACGTCTCAGAGTCGGCTATTTGCAATAGCGTCTTGAAGAAACGGATCCCTTCTCCGTCAAATCCTGTCCGCGTAAGATTTTGGTCAAGTTTAAATAGTTCCGAAGGTCGCAGTTCAATTGCACACGCCGCGCGCAACTAAACCTTTCCTCTCGGGTCCGTCAACTCTGTGCTACTTCCCCATCTATCCTGCATGGCTGAAAACCACGTCTATCTTTTTCCGTTATGCCAACATTGAAATATTTTTCATCCGTATCAAATGTGGTCCGTGTGGTGGGCAGAGAAGTTCTGCACATTTACTTTTGCATTGACTGTACATCTACACAATACTATATAAATAGTTGCCAGGGTATTGCGTGGGATGTATCTGGCAAACATTGATGAGAAAGAGAAAGTCCTTTTGCCAGTGATTGCATTGCGGGTTCTAGTGGAGCGGGGATCAGAGCTATCATACCGAGACGGTAATATCTTTAAGATTTTCTTCATTAGCACTTCCGTTTGTATTTTGCTTTTTATGGAGCAGCCATCTATTTTTAGTTTATGTCCTGGGGAAACGGACCTAAATGACCCGGGCACCCAACGACAGATTCACGCTCCCGATCTACGCGTGTTCTTCCGCAGCGCACGCTATCCAGGGTCGTAGTGCCCCGATAAACCCCTTAGAAGGGAGACAGAGGGTGAGATGGGCGGGGCGGCTGTCCGTGCCACCGAAATCTTTGTCTTTTTTGTGCGCGAATGGGGTAAACCTTTTCTTTATTCGCTGACTCATGTTAATCTTGCCCTCTTTTCCTCCCACGCCTTCCTCCTTTGTGCATTTCCTTTCATCATCCTCGCAGAGCAAGCCGCTCCGCTCCTGCCTGGCCCCGGTACGGCTCCTTCCACCGCCGCTATCTCCTGTCAGACCCGTAGCACATCCCTCATGCTGCCCACCCCCCAATCCCCTTTGGCCCCCGTGGGCTTACCAGGGGGAGGGGAAGGGGGGCACCCGACCCCTCGCTCCGTGGTCATGACACCACGGCCTTCGCTGTCAGTCACACTCCTCCGTCCTTTCGGGGGGTCTAATGGAAGCAGGGCGTGGCCTAGACGCAAGACAAAAAAGTAAGGCGCAGTGGTGGTCTGGGGTGAGAACGTGCAGAGGTAACGCAGGTAGGACAACTTGCATAGTGTTTGTATAGTTGGGAGGGGACTATTTTCAATAAAACGTGAATAGTTTTCAGGAATTATTTTTGATCCATTTTTCCGTGTCAGTTCTTTGCATATGTTCTATACTTATAGAGCGATTAGGCAAATGAAATGGTATTACAATAGGTTAAGGGGTGCATCGAAATTATTAGAAGAATTAAGCTGGGAATCACTATCAGACTATAGTGAAGTTATGAATGAAGCTCCTACAGAGATTGAAGGTGGATTACATACCTGAAGATGTTAACGATATTTTAATTACCTAATGTACTATATTAAGCTGATGGTAATGATAAGAATAGGAGGGTAGTTGAGGGACAGATAGATTTCAAATGCATTTTTTTGCGTACGTTCAAGGAAAATGATCGATTAGAATGAAGCTACTAGAAGGAAATAAATAATGAAGAGTTTGGTCTCTTTTTTCCTAACTCCATGGGATTGAATTTAATTATTAGTTATTATAGGTAAGAAATATTGATTTCTTGACATTAATGATTACCTAGTGTTGATTGTTTCCTTGCTGTCCACCTCATTGGAGGATTGTGAGTTTAGTAGTAGATGAAGAAATCTGTCATTCCTCCTCCGACCTGAACCCCTGGGAACGCGAGTGGGAACTAATCGCTTAGGTCGTAAAACGCGTGATATTGTGGTAATCGTGAACCTGTGCAGTGGCCTTTCTATTAGCTACCTTTTGAACTTACCAATAGCAGGGGTATCTTTCTGACTCTGAAGATGTGAAATGCGGCAATCCGCCATTCATTTATGTTTATGTACACACATGCAAGCAACCGCGTGGCTGTGCCAAGTAATACCGTCGAGTACACTGTACAATATTTAAACTCTATATTAAAGGCTCCGTATTTAAGAAATTTCTAGATATAAAATAGCGACATTCACTACTACAATATCGCGAGTGTGAATTAATTTATTTCTTCATTTTGCAGATTTTATGGTAGGAAAATTGTTTCTTTCCGCCGGTATATCTTCCTCTTGTGCTTCTGTTCTTGTTTACTCTAATAATAGCTTGCATTAGTGTTTAGTGTCATTTTCTATTCTTTGAGGGAAATGCGTTGTTATGTTGATATACTAATGCTTTCTGTCCTAGTCATCGATGATTTTTTTTCAAATTTTTATCTACATTTAATAGTGCCCTGTGAGCCGCGCAAGAGTAGATGACAGGGGACTGTAGTCTTACTTGGATGTTTTGCGTTATTGTTGTATTGACACATATCCTTAAACTCAAGGGTTGTGAAAGCAGTGGATTATGTTCATGTGCGCTTGCGTCAGATCGTTTAAACCACAGCATATTCCCCCAGGATGGGGGTACTGTTCAATGAATTCCATTCGCTCATTCTTCCATAGCGTTATTATGTTGATATCGATGGGGGCGTTTACTCGGAACCGAAATCGCAATTTTGTGCACGAAGTTGTTAGATGGAAACGAAAAAAGAAATTTAGTGAAAAAATTAACTTCTAACCACAACCATTCACTCATAAATCAAATATTAAAATAAGCAAAAGGTGACGCCCACCGAAAAAGCTGCTGTTATAACATTGACGTCATTTTCCTTCCGTCCTTGACTGCTCGTATAGGAAGGAGAGGGAGTGGAGGGGGGTTCTCCGAAGGTCTGCTCGCACAGATGCTGTCGTAACTGCTCCGATTGGCAGAGTCAGCTGTGTCCCCTCCCTTTGCGATAAGGCGAAGTAGCTTCGCGGGCTCAGTTGTGATTGGACGAAGTCGAATACGTCAGAGGTTGCACGACACCCACGTTTCCGAAAGGGTTAAAAATATCAGTTTTTCGCTGCCTATAACTCGAGAAATAATTGACGGATCAAAAAACGGAATAATATGGGTATTTTTATTTTACAAACTCTATCATATTCGGCAATAAAAAAAATATGGTAAACGACCCCATTCCCACGACTTCTGGCTTAAACTAAAAAGCACTAGGTACTTCAACTTGTCAGCCCTTTTCTCATTTCCGGTTACTCACGTTGATACTTTACGTGAGGACATCGCCTTTGCCTGCGGCTTGGTCCCCTGATACCCGAGCTTTCAAACCCAAGATGGCATTGGTGGAAGTGATACTCGTTTTACGCCGTGACCCTCTTGTGATCGGGATAAGGAATGAAGACTTCTTTGCGTCGGTTGCGTGGATCTGATGAGATTTTGGAGAGGGGGAGAAGTGGAATGGGAGAATGAGTAATGGCACATCTAAATGGGGAGAGTGCACACCTTTTTAGGGCCTCTGATCACGTGATTAGATGCAGGACACTCCCGAGGATTAAAATCCTGATTAAGACCTCAGCCGACCCGATGAAAGTTTCTTGCCCAGTAGAGGGGCGGGGTGACGTGGATGTTTGTTCACATAACAACGAAATATGTACTTGCTTTTATTCTTGAGATCACTTTACAGTAAAATGTGAAAAAAGCATCAGTTTACAGTAGTAATTAAGGGTTAGTAAGTATGGTTAAAATTTTGAGATAAGCTTCGCCTTTTTTTATAGTTGGTTTTATTTCCAGTTTAGCAATACACTGTGACGAATACTGAGGTATGTAAACCTAAGTGAATATAAAATTTTAATTGCATCAACGCATGGGGATCATGAATTGATCGTCCAAATTTCACCACTGTTAATGGGATTCTTATGAAATAATACCGATTTTGTACTAAATTTATTTTCAAACATCGTTCATCATGCAAGTAATCAAGGTCCTAGAAAAGAAAAACATAAAACGGGATTGAAATCTTAAAATACGCACCCATTACTCATTGCAAAAATACTTGGCACGTTATCGATGAATTTACGTTCCAAGGCATAGTAGGTACACTGCTAAATATTCACAGTGTGTCCCAGTTTCGATAGGACTGTGGCTATGAAAAATAAAATTCATTGATTATGTTGGAAAAATCACTATATTTATTCAAAATAGTCTCCCCCTGAATCAATATTCAGCTGAAATCGATTTTAAAGTATTTTGAAACAGTCGCTATAGTCACATTTCAGAATTGCATTTAGTACCTACTGCAGTACAAATTTCTCGGATTCCCCTAATGGCGTCGTAACGGTGTTCTTTTATTGCCAACTCTGATTTGAGGAACGACGAGAAGTCTGCTGGGGCCCAATCCGGCAAATACGTTGTGTGATCCAGAACTGTGATCCTTTTTCTGGCCAAAAACTGGCGTACAATGTTACTCGTACTCTTTGGGCTGGGGCGTTGTCGTGGGGGAGCGACGAGGAACCTTCCTTTCGGTTTTTGGGTGGAATTCGACAAATTTTCGCCCTCAAACGATGGAGTATGCCGGTATATACTCAGAATTAACGGGTTTTCCTCCTGGTACAAACTCCTAGTGAATGATATCTTTGAAATCGATGAAAACTGTTAGCATTTTCTTCACACGATTCTTTTGCGGGTGCACCTACATTGGTTTCGGCTTCTGAGGGCTCAACCACGCTGCAAACTGCCGCTTTGTTGGAGGCTGATACTGGAAACACTAATTCTCGACGCCAGTTACAATCAATTTCGTGAAATCGGTATCATTTTAGTAGAAATCAGTATCTGATTTGCCTAACTTAACAAAAAAAGTTAAAGTTGCGTCGCTGCTCCATCAGCATTTTCCGACGAGTGTCAGACACAGACACTTTGGCGGCCAGAACTCATGCTGCAGCGATACTAGCACTTTGAAATTCAGCAAGGTTGTTACTGAAACTTCAAGGATCGTAACAACGCAACTCACCATGAAATATCATTGCTGTGTGTAATTTCACACAATCAGTCTTAACGGAACTGGGACACACTATGTATCTTGAATATGTGAATATTTTGATGAAAGCGGGCTTAGACTACTTAACAACTGGATTTTTACTATAAAATTAATTTGAATATCCGTGTGGAAATACGTTCCTCTATCAAAATATACATGTGAGTTTTATAACTTCTTATTTCTTTCGGTCAGTATTCAAGAATATTCCAGTTTTAGCAGCACACCAAGTGTTTTGACCATTTATTTGCGGCATAATAGATATCAAATAATGCTTGGTTCAAACCGGCTCTGCTTTTGTGAAGTGGATTGCTGCGTAACTATGATCGTCCAATGTACTAGACATGGGTGATTTTAGGCTAGACTCCCAGATATGGGCGGAAATGCGGAGATGTGTTCATTTAAGTTATTTGAAAAGAGCTGTACTTTTTGATTATTTTTCTTGATGAATTTAATAGTTACAATTTTCTAATCAAGCAGGACATTATTCATTTAAAAATTTTTAGCAGTATATTCATAATTGTAGAGTAAATTGTGATCTAACTTTTCAGAGACTTTTGAATTAAAACGCCAAGTAACTGAAGTAGAAGCTGAAGTTAAGTAGAAAACCCAATCGGTGTTTGCTCTCAGTACAATTATATTTGGTCTAGTGTGGAATGCCAGTGATGAACACCGATCTTTATTACTAGTATTTTTTTATTCTTTTGCAAAAGAAGCGTCAAGGAATACTTGAAAATATCGAGAATGATATTAATTATATATTTTATGGGTTTAGGCCGCAATAGCGTGCCCCTACTTTCACAACTACGTCAGGGCTGACGGGGCTGACATTTGTTTCTTCAAGGACTGAAGACGACTTCGTTATTTATATTTCATTTTAATTAGCATTCATGAATTGTAACTATTTGCAATTCATTTGTAACTGATTCCATTATTTCTGGTAGTAGTTATCGCAAGTTAGATTTATATCCCACTGTCTATAGTGAAAGATTTTAATCGCAATATTTCATGTCAATCGCAATATTCATGACTTACGCGGGATTGTAACTCAGCAACCCTAGGTTTCTGGGACTGATGACTGACCTGGATATTGACTCAGTGTCTTATCTTTTGACGTAATTATTATATTGGCTTGTGGGCTCTCATGGCTATATATAGTTTTAGTAAGGATCAGTCTCCAAATTTTGTTAATTTTTTTAATGCTCCCTGAATTTTACTTGAAATTTTATCAAGGTGTCAGTCACCAAGTGACTAAAGCTGCATCTTAATGTTACAGGGACTTTTTCTCACGAGATCCTATTTGATCCTGACGCGAACGCGTAATTTTAAAATTTAACTATTTCCTAATTGAATCTTTGATTCCAAACTATTTGCTGTCTTTTGCCTTACCATTACCATTGAGCTACGCAGCGTAAATACATCTATCATTCAAAACTTAGTGCCTTCAGATTTATTGCTCATTTTAATATGTTCTTCCCTTTACGTAAAGTATTTTCATTCCATGACAAGGATCAAGCTTAATCGTATATGTTTCTTTGGTCGTTATTGAATTCTTCTCCCTGGTAGTTTTAGGAAGGCTATACATTCGAGGAACGGAAATGATGTAGTTCTAACCACGTCTCGCGTAAAACTCGTCGTATGCCACAAACTTCGTTAGTTCTTACACGCTGTGCGTCGCAAGCGTCTTTTCATTCATGGCTCAAGTTTCATGGGTATATGTGACGTGTTCCTTTTCATGTGTTTGATGACTAACTCGCCAACGTTATGCGCAGTCAACCCAAGTGACCATCACGGATTTAGAGCGAATAGCTAGTAAAACAATAAGCTGAGGCCGAGGTAGCGGCTTGCATGTACATGACTCGTCGATGCTTCATTGTCTACCTCCTAGTATTTCCCATCCCTCATCCCAATTTTACATCCACCTCCTCTTCCCTCCCCAACCCTCCCAGAGTGACTTTGAGAGCACTCCCTATTTTACATCCTCGCTTGAAATAAAAAAAACAGAGGCAAGATGGTACCACTTTATATCCTCATCCTTTTGTATGCAACCACCTCTCCCTCCCCACCTAACCCGCACAAGAAATTACTTTTGAAATGCAAGAATGAGAGACATAAAGTTTTTGAGGCGAAATAAAAAAAATCTCGCTTAATTATAAAGCTTTTAGACTTCTGCGAGGATTTGTTGAGGTAAAGATTCCGGAAATTCAAAAAAAGTCACTTAAAATTTGTTTCCTTCTATCCTCCCTCCCTAAAATTGGATGAGAGTCGTGTGCGGGAGGATCCTGAGTTTTGCATCCTCCCACATCTTCACAAACTATCTGGAGGTAATGGCGATTCTTTTATGACTCCCAATGCATGTTTCATCACGAAGTGGGCTGGCTGCAGAGGACTCGATGAGTAAGCATGTCAAACAATGATTTACTTGGGGAACCCTGGCCTACTTAAAAATTTTCTTGCGCGCTATGCGACCAGGTTGACCGAAATTGAAAAAAAAATAATTGATGTGAACAATGGTTCAAGATCCAGACGCAAATTTAACCTAAAGCTTACAGACACTCATCGACGCACAAGGTAATGGTTTTTCTGTTTGAATGTAAGCGTTTCCATATGTTAGAAGAAGATGGGCTAGGAGTACGGTTGCATAAATAAGTATTCGATTTATTAGTACTAATAAATCGAATGTACTCGAATAAATCTTTGTACTGAAATGAGATTTTTATCATTTTATTTCCAGTAACATACGAGTAAAGGTGCAATCATGATTTAATTAGAATGGTTTTTGGTATTTTTAAAGATATGAAATGTTACCTTTATACAGACTTCTGATCTTTCTATAGAAACGGACTACCCCCACTTGGCTAATATTCTACCATATCTCATGGTTTTCAAAGCATTTTCACTTTTATTAGCCGTTCTATTTCTCTGTATGCTTTCAACTAGTTTATTCAGTGTAATTTATCGATACTAGTTCATTGTTCCTAGCGTATTTACATACCTGCCATCACTGCTTATCTTCTTTTACATTTCTTTCCGTCTACCTTGGCCTCACAATCTTACTACACATCTACCTATAAGTAAAAACAATCCTATGATTCTCATTTCAAGTTCATGTTTTGAAGTTATGCGATGTAGTTATCCTTTATTTGTTTATAAATGATTTGCTTGTCTCCACTAACAGATGGCCAGTTGCTTTCTTAATAATACTATTTTTTCCACATTGTTTAGAGAAGTATGAATACTTGAATCACTGTGAATAAATTGATTTAAATTTAGGTTGAAATTCCAGTGGAAGTGTGATATGTATTATTTTCCCCACGCATTAGAACATTTATTATTGCAGCTAAATGAATCGTAGGTTAAGTGACAAGAATGAAATTTACGTTTGAAAATAAAAAATCTGCCAAAATAAGGTACGATCGATTTAAAAGGAAGTGAAAAAATATTTTATTCCGTACTTAATGGAGCTGCAAGAAATTTGAACGAAGTTGATGGGGAAGACTAATGGGTCTAGGCCTACTTGATTTTGGGATTTTGTAGCATCTTATCATAACACTAAAATATACTTCGAAAAAGTGTGACGAGTAAGTTCTTGACATTCCTTGAGAGCTCGGACTTTGACCTCAAATATGCTTGAATTTCCTTGACTCATTTAGCCATCGTGAAATAATTTCCCAGCTCGAATTTAACGCTAGTTTCAATTTCAATAATTATTGCACTAGCAGCTTCTTTACTTTCAAAGTTAGCATGTTTAAATTGACAGGACAGCTAGCTATATAGTTACTATGAATATGCTTGCGTGTATGTTGGCATTGCATTACATACCCTAAAAGGAGTCCACCTTTCCAATCACCTACCTGAAGCTTTCGGAGTACCACGAAGATTAGAAGGATGCGTTTCGAAATATCTCTCGTTCCGGCCAAGCAACACAGGTGTTGTTCTGATGTTTGTGCGCTCCTTTATTTTTCATGCATTATTCATGTTCGTGGAAGCGAGAACAAATGACTCTCATAATTACACGAATTTATTTGCAAGGTGATTGAATATTCAGTCTTGCATAATTATTTTTGGCTCATAAAGTAATGATTTCCAAAGGTTACCACACGCGGTCGGATATTTCCTACGTTAATGTGGTGTTGAAAATAAATTATTTCCACGAAGAAAGAATTCCCACGCATGGGTTTGCTTTCCTGATAAAAGTAATTGCTTTCTTGATGAAAGGTTAATTCATGTAGGATCTCCGTAGAAAGAAACTACATTCATGTAACAAAACAATAGCTACCATATTTGACATACTGAACATTATGGGTAAATAGTTCTACCAGGGGGAAGATTATGAGAAGAGACGCGGATTTCTTGAGCACTTATTCATGACTGTATGAATATTTAAGTATATGTACATCAATATGCTGCCTTAGAAGCCACAGCTTGGGTGTGTAGAAGGGATTCATCTACATCTACATAATACCCTGCAAGCCACCACAAGGGTGTGTGGCAGGGGGTGATTGCTCACCAAACATGCACTACATATCATGCATAAAAAAGGAATAGTATTAATATAGTAGTCAGAACTACACTATTTAAAAAAGATAGAAATTGCAAAGAAAACATGCAAAAACATTCTGTTAGTAGGGTTAGCTTTAAGTACTCATACCAACATGCAGCTACCAATGCTATTCATTGCTACTCTCCGATAGGACATATTTACCGTTATTCGTATCTCTAATTGTGCGAGGGAAAAAGGACATTTTGAATCGGTCGGTTCGGCAATCAATTTCTCTAACTTTATGATTATGGTCCAGTCTGCCATAGTAAGTTGGGGTTCGTAAAATATTTTTAACATCATCACTGAAAATATTGCCTTGGAATTTGTGTAAGAGATTAAGTCTAAATTTCAACCTGCGATCTGACAATGATTCCCATTTCAATTCATTTAATAGACTGGTTACGCTAATATAATTATCGTATCGTCCCTTTACAAATCTTGCCGATCTTCGCTGCACACGTTCAAGTTCATTACTTAGACCGATTTCGTAGGGATCCCATACACTGGCAGCATATTCCAAATGAGGTCTAACAAGGGAAAAGTAGCTGATTTCTCGTACATGATCGTCACATTTACCCAATACTCTTTTAATGAAACCCAGTTTGCGATTCGCTTGACCCATTATTTCACGAATGTGTTTACCCCAGGAAAGATCATTTGTCAGTCTTATTCCAAGATATTTAATGGATTCCACGTTTGTTAATTCATTATTATTTATTTTGTAAGTGGTAGGAGGAGAGCTATTCTTTTTCCAAAAATTCATTACAAGACATTTCTTAAAGTTTAATTCTAACTGCCATGTATCACACCAAGTTTCAATTGCTTGTAGGTCAATATTTAAATATTCTTTATCGTTCGGGCATAGAAATTCCCTGTACACAACTGCGTCATCGGCAAATAGACGAAGCTTACTTTTTACCACCTTACTGATATCATTAATGTACAGATAATGGATTATATCATCTAAAGGAAGGTACTTAAATTAAGAGGCCAAATTCTAAGTTTTTTTACTACAATAAGGGTTTTATTACTACTCTAATGCATTCGAAATTAAGTGAAAATAAAATTTCTTTCAATTTCATTTTTTTCCAGGAAATAATGTATTTTTCGGTCCAACTCTGTATTGGAAGTCATCACTTTCTCGTTGGGTCAGCACAAATAGATAACTATTCCGATATTTTTTCATCAAAGCAAAGGAAAATTGAATTCATCCTTAAAATCATGCGGGCATGTAAAAACACCAGTAGATACATAATTTATCAGTGTATTTATTAAAATCTATCCTTGTTGGTAGTGTAAAAGATGAGCGCTATCGTTTGACCAGACTGAAAACAACGCGAGTATCTGGTTTGAGCAATACTGTAGTCATAAATACATGACGTAGTGCATGCTCGTTTTGCGAGACTCGCCCGATGTTAAAATTCAAGAAATAAATAGAATCCACCATGCACATGTCGGGGGTTTTACAGAGCTGAGCTATCGATTGGAGAATCCCGGGTTCAAATCCCGGGAAGAAGCTTTTGTGAACAACGCCACTTAAAATCATCGTGATTACATTTTCTTCGTGTCAGAACTTCATAGAAAATCACAGGAGGCCCAGCGAAAGTAACTGGCCCCCTTACTCTGAGTATGTGAATTTCACAATGGCAAAGCACGGAGTGAGATTTTCCCTCAACTATTCACCAAAAATCAACCTTCGGGTGGAACATAATATTTTCAATGTAGGTGTGAGGCATACATTTAATAAATGTAAATCAAGAGATTTATTGTAGGTAATGTTCCAACCTCATTTGAAGCCATTATATTCGTTCAAATGTGTGTACTCAACGTTATTGTGCACAAAGTTTATGGTAATATGATCTTAAATGCCAAATTTAATCATACATTAGACATTCAGTATTAAGTTTTCTATTACCATGGTAAAACGCTGCAAGAACTAACCTTAGATAAGGGGGTAAGAAATGCAGAGCCTTGATAAATGCAATCGTACAAAAGGTCGATTCCTTTGCATGCTAAAGAATCTATTTTTCTAATGCAAACTTCCTCCGAGGAAGGACCGAATTGGTAAATTGCTTTCCGTTGGTATTGCAAGCAAAATATTTTCTCCTCAGCGCCTGCCGGTGTTTGCTTAGGTGATTCTACCTGATTTTCAACGATTATTTTGGCTCTATGCGCCAAAACAAACATTGAAATCGCTCACAAATTCTCTGAAAGGAATTCGTCATTGTGAGAAGAATTTCTTTCCTTTAAAGGCCGTGTTTTTCATTGAAATTTCTTTGCACGCCTGAATTTTCCAGGACAAAGTTAGGATTATTTCGAAACGTTCATTACATTTAGCTTGTCTGGTTCGATTTTGAATACGATGATTGCATATAGATGGAGATTTTAATAACTTCCTAAGTGACGCAACGTCACTTTTGTTAGATGTAGCCGATCAAAGTAACCGATCGCATTTTTAATGCAAGGTACATATAGCCATATTAGTTTAAGAGGATACATAAAAATGCATGAAAATTCTAAGATATTACGGCTATTAAAGACATCGTGAATATAAAATACGAGAGACCTGTGCACGGATAAACGAAAAATTCCTAGGAAATACTCTACAATAGTTCCAGAATAAACGCCGTATCGGTTGGAGATGGTCAGAATGATGAAATTGAGACACATATCTCGTGTGATGCCAAGAAAAAATTCTCCTTGTGCGAGCTCATGTAAACATTGTGAATGCACACGTTCAATAAAAAATGCCATCAGGAATTCGGTATAAGAAATTAAATTACTCAGAAACAGTATAAACCTGAACATCCTAGCACATGGGGAGAGGTAGTACAGTTCCAGTCCCAATAAACTCTAGACTTGCCTTCAGAGTAAGGAGATCCTTCATTGATATTTGCAATAGAAGAATGCGCCTACCATGACGCTTGTAATTCACGGTTTTGAAGGAAGGTAACAATAATAAAGCCGTGTAGTTGACTTTATCATGTACCTCATATGATTTTTGCAGTTATTCCGTTCATCGAGTTTTATTCTCTTGCAAGACCAGTGTGCAGCAGAATGGAAACCAGTAAAGTTGTACTTAAGTCGTCCCAGTAAGATGTAAATTTAATGTGTAATTTCCTCATAGGTATTGAATTAATGGATGAAGGCGATACTTTGTGGAAGTTGCGAACGTTAAACATTGTAAATGAAACGACTTTGTACTTTCCACTTTCAGCTTTATAAGTTCCCCGATCGATTTAGACGACTCAGCGTCATTTTCAAGTTGGCCCCCTATTGAAAATGACGCCGAGTCGTCGAAATCGATCGGGAAACTTATAAAGCTGAAAGAGGAAAGTACAAAGTCGTTTCATTTACAATGTTTAACGTTCCTCATAGGTAGATATTTTTTCATAGCTAGCCATCGAGGATTAAAATTACAATTCATCTTACCAGATGTATTGTACATCGGGTCACCCTTCAGATCTGGACCCTTTCTTATACCGGATGTCCCCGGCTACCCAATAACTTTGCCTCTTTTTTCCTTGGCCCCTTTGCGCACATGCACATGCCCTGACGCAACGCTGCCCCAATCCCTTTCATTTACTTCATATTGGTTCATCTCCAAAGGAGACGAAATAGAGGGTGGTAGTAGCGTGTAAATGATTGGAGGAGTTTTTGCCTCAGGATTGGCGGCATTTGCCCAAGAATTTTACATTATGATATAACATAGCATCGACGTCTACATAGCACACTAGATGCCTTGATAGAGTCCACTCCAAATAGTGCATAATCAGAACATTTACTTCAAATACATCCGCGTAATATCCTGCAAGCCACCGCATGGGTGTGTGGCAGGGGGCGAATGTCACCAAACATCTGCTAGTTAAGGAGGTTCCACCGTGACTCCGCGATTCAAAATCCCGTAAATGAGCTATGTTATTTAATGAATAAATAACGATCCAGAAAAACACCTGTATGGAAAATCATCTATAGGTGATATATGAGGTAATACAACTCTTTGTTTTGAATTTTATTAATATTGTTATTTTTGAAATTGTTTGGCAACAATGACGCTGCTACCATTTGGAAGCATTGGTATTAATTACACAATTTCAATAACCAATGAAATATTTAAGTAACATAAAAATATAAGAAGGACCTAAGTAAGGTGTATTCCTAAATTAAGTTAGTAAATAGGCTGGTAAGCACGTTCCGTCACAAGTACTGTTGCCAATGATAACAACATACTGTAGCGCCACTTTCATGTAACTAACGCTTTTCTGCTTTTTTTCGAGCAAACATTTAATAATATCAATAAAACAAGTGTGGTAAGGCGAGAACTTTTTAACAGTGCTAAATTATACAGAAAATTGCGCATCTTGTATTAGTTTTTCTTCAAAACGACCTTTCTTTTTACATTATTAAACTGCAAATTTTACCATGATCTGCAGTATAACCACGTATAAAATAGCTAATTTTCAACGTCTTTTTCCTTCAAATATATGATGGAAAGGCCTCATTGATTTATTGCCAATCGAAAGAAGGGCAAATAAATTTAATTTTCTGAAATTATCACAAAAATGATATTTACTTCATAATTCGGTGGAGCCTTCTTAAATTCAACTAAGAGCTACAATGCTCTTACTTAATGGAGAAAGATATAAAATTCACTTAAAACCAGATGGTTAGTGTGTGATGTATGTAATTTAGTGGTTACTGTACAATGACACGTGCTGTAAATTTATATGCTTGTATGGATGCTAACAGATATAAGTTGAATTGAACGTGCAGCCCTGTAAATTATTTGCAATCACGAAGCATTATTACCGCTGCTTCCAGATTTTTGTGTTTAATTTTTATTAGTTATCTTTCTACGTGAAGAATGCAAGAGTGCTTACATCAGGTGCTGGGAAAGGGACATTTTAAAACAAATAGCGTAGCAGTCTATCTATTTAAACAAGTTTTCATGTTAAAATCGGATGTAATATATGGCAGTTTTTAAAATATCTAATACCTCATCGGTAAATAGTTAGGATTTGTATTAAATTATAGGACTTTAAGTAATATATGTTCAGATGTCTAATGTCGTTCCTCAACCGAGTTTTTAGCAAGTTTGTGGGACGAACACTTATTTTATGTATTTTGCAAAGGCGCATAATATCACCGTATGATTCTTCATCAATTTTGTTTTTTTTATGCCATCCTTTCTTCCATAGCCTCGATATAATTTTAATGTCTGATTCCATAGGTTGTCCTAAGAGACGGGGCATGGCTAAGGTCAATGCTATTGTAAATGCTGTTTAAAGGCGTATAACCTCATCATAACCTAAATAGTGGTACATTTTCATTTTATTTCAGATCATTAATTGCATTCATTTAAATAGCTCAATTACTCACAGTATAAGTAACCTGACTTCAGGTAACGATTACATTTTTAAGGCTATGTATTATGCCGTCAATTTCCTCGATGGCGTGTGCTGACTGTCGCTTAGAACTGCGTGTTTAAATTATATGACATGTGTATAAATGCGTATTATTGAATTCGCACCGTGAATGAACATTTAGCATAGGCTGACGGTTCAGTAGTGTTTTTAAATATTTCTTCTAGACGCATAACTGTGTTCATAATGCTATTGTTGCTCACCAAATTTCTAATCTTGCTAAATGTTGAAGTGACGTACTAATAGTGATATTTACAGAATATTGTGGCGTAAGACCAGCTCTACATTGACCCTCTACCACACGGCACTAAACTTCGAGCGTCGCATCCGGGGGACGATATATCGATGTATTGCACCTCCCCTAGCTCGGCTGAGGAGGACTTTTGGTGGATGGGGTAGTGAGAATGAGGGAGGAATAAGAATAAAGAGTTGCCAAAGAGAGGAGACGTCAAGGGGATCCCTCCCAGAAAACGTGTGGCTTGCAACGCCACCCCCATGGGGTACCCAGCCACCCCAATCCCCACACTCTCCTTCCTCACAATCAACCCCCGCGGTCGTAGACCACTCCCGCGCGCGCCCAATGCCAAGAAGGAGAGACTCCTGGGTGTATATATCAAGAAGGAGCACCCCGGGGGAGGAAAATGGAGGGGGGTGGATTTTTGGTTGAGAAGGGGGTGTTCTTGTGAGAAGGAGGGGGCGGAGGAGGAGTGTTCTAGCGTGCCTGGGGCTGATAAATCAGAACAGCCGCTGCAGCTCTGGGGGGAACCTGATTTATGCCGGCGGGCACGGGAGGTGCGGCTAGCTCGGAGCTCAGGATACGCGATGTGGGGGGGGTGGGTGAGGGGAGGGTGCTGTTTTGTTGTTGGTGCAGAGCGAGAAGGAGATGTGGGGGGTTGGGATTGGTGGGCGGTGGGTTTTATAACTGGGGAGGGTGGCATGAAAGGAGAAAAAGGGATAAGAGATACGGTGAGAGTGATGGAGGTGGGAAATGAAGGAGGAAGGAGGTCGGGCGGTGTTAAATATTGTGATGTGGGGTGAATTGGCGAGGCAATGGCGGGAGCATGTCGTAAGGTCACGGGTGAAAACTTCGAGAGCGATCTCATACCCGTCAACCCCAGCGTAATTTCTTAATATAAGAGCATTTGCATATTTTTTGGTGGTTTATGTGAGATACAAAGCATTTGTTAAGTAACCCATTTTCTTTCGTGGATACGCGATGTGTTTCATTGTTCCTTATCGACATTCAGCCAAGATCAATAGTTCCAGGAAAACTCCAGTGGCATATTTTTCATGTTTTGACGTCGTCTCCTGTTTTTGGATATAGCGTGATTGTTATTCGGCTTCATTTGGTAGGCCGCAAATATTTAGATACCGTTGCAAAGCTTTTGTTAGCTTTATCGAAAAAAAGTCCAAACCAGTACCGCTTCTTTTAAGAGGAAATTAAAATTTGATTGATTTTATCCAAATATTGATTTATTTCTTTTCAAACTATTATTTCGTTCATGGCACTCTTGTCTTTAGTCTGCTGCTCGTTCATGTGCTATATAATTATATCGTTTCAATCATTACTGGAAGCAATTTCACTCTTCAACAAGTTTTTCTCTATTGCTTTAATTGGTCGAATATCTTGGAAAGATGGATAACATTTTTTTTATTGTTTTAAAAGTAATACTTGCAGAGTGTAAGGTTATGGAATGATGACGCAAGGACTTTTTTTAATGCAATTTAGAATTATTCTCTGATTCTTTTGATATTTCATAACACCTTTTAGAATGTATACTACTTGAAACATTTGGAACATTTTTCATCTCATTCAATACGTACATAAAATGTACATTACCGCTAACAGTGCCACTTCCAACTCAGTATCAGACTTCAGTATCTTTAGCACATGCAAATACTCCATTTGCCACTCTCCCGTCAAGAGCCCCACCGATGTAATTTATGGCAAGCAGTTTCCTTTCATTTCAAATTCAGAGGTGGGAATGTTCAAATCAGCATGTTTTTTCTATTACGTAAAAGCTTCGATCTATCTTGACACTAAAGGATCAACTTCCATTTGAGGTTATTGTTCGTATTAATATTTTTACTACGTAGTTCAAATATGGGGATTGGGTTGGTGTGGTGACTAGAGTGCTAACCTCCCATCCCGAGCGTCCCGGTTCAATTCCCGGCAGCTCCACTGAAAAATCTTGACGCTAATTGATCAACTTCCATTTGAGGTTATTGTTCTGTTTAATATTTTTACTACGCATTTCAAATATATAGGATCGGGTTAGTGTGACGGATAGAGTGCTAGCCTCCCATCCCGAGGGCCCGGGTTGCCGGCAGCGGATTTTTCAGTGGAGAACCGGTCCCAACTTGAGTGCCTAGTGGAGGGCATTTCAAGTTCAGTACTCCGTCCGTCAGATGGGACGTTAAGCTGTGGTCCCTTTGGTGCCTTCCGTTAAGAGTAGGATGCCGACGCCGGGTTTCTCTCCACCCTGCCTCCGTTTCCTGAAAACTCCGTTTCCCAATTACCCAACTATCCTAAATGGCGCAAGTGACCTCAGCTGTCGGTCGCCTCCCCTGAATAACCGAGCAGTCCAACTATGGCAACTTCTATTTTGATACGTAACCAGTTAATTGTCAAATATTTTTCCTTCTGACTTATTGAACGGCATGAATAATTATGACTCGTAACAGCCTACTTGGCATATAATTTATTTTTAATTTTGTACAGCATGTTTGGTATTGTTCTTAATCCTTGCTTTCGAAAGGAAATGTGTGACGAAGTGTGAAAGTGTGTGACGAAGAAATTACCACTCACTTTAACGAAATGCTTGTTATGAAGTCGATGCTAATCTGAACAATATTTTAAGGGTTATTAAATTCGTGTTGATGCAAACATGATATAAAGCTGGTAATATACGTAAAAGATGTATGAATAATTAAATATAAAGTTAAGTATTCATTTGAATTCCTTGCATATAAATTACAGGATGTGTATTAAATCCAATATTCTATAGAGTTTCTTAGAAAATTAGGATTATACGGATTTTATATACTTTTCTAAGGTAATCTTTCTAAATTTTTTTAGCTATTTCTTTTTTCTTGGTTCGAATTCAGGTAAGTCATGACTGATATTTTTTATTTGATACTCAAACAGAGACACGGCAGAATATTTCATTATAACCATAACCAGGATCGAAAACGTTGAAACCATAAGGTATTTAGGTGTAAGAATCACTAAAGATTTATCGTGGGGAAGACACATCCGGGAGATATGCGGCCGAGCGAAGAGAAAGCTAGGATTTATAAATAGAGTACTTGGGAAATGTGATGAGAAGACAAAAGAGTGCTGTTAATTTTCACTAGATAGGCCCCACCTAGAGCATGTAGCCAGTGTATGGGATCCGAATGAATTAGGTTTGATCGGAGAACTGGACAATGTGTAGAGCAGCTAGGTTCGTTAAAATGTGTTACGATAGGTTGAGTAGTGTTTCAGAATTAATAGAAGAATTATGGTGGGAATCATTATCAGAGCGTAGGTTAAAGTGCAGATTAAATTTATTAGAGAAATTTCAATCGGATAGCTTTACTGAAGATGTTAGGCACTGAAGATGCTAAAAACACCAGCGTAGTATGCTAGATTCGCCCGGATAAATAAGATTAGAAAAATAGATTCTGGTACGAATAGATTCAAAATGGCATTTTTGCTCCGTACTCTAAAGGAACAGAATAGGCAGCATAGCAAAGGGATAGGTAGGGGAAATATTTTAGAGTAGTCTGTAGTGAATAATCCATGTATTAATCCCTTAAATACTATAGGTACTAACAATCCAGTTGCTTGAGACCCTATAGTTGTTTGTTTGCATGTCAATAGTGCATGCTTGGTGATCTTCGCCCCCTGTCACATACCCTCGCAGTGTTTTGCAGGGTAACGTGTAGATGTAGATGAACCATCCCTCATTTCTAATGGTTTAATGGCACAAGATCTTATGGAGTTTGATGCACTGTAATTAGAAAATAAAATGTGGAACTGGGGTCATCGAGCTTGTGCTACTGATGCCCACAGTCAACCTCTCACGCGAGGGAATAATGAGTGAGGATCAGAAATAGAAGCGCGAAGTACAATGATAATTGGCGTGATGTGGTGATGTAAGAGAAAATGAAATGTTACTTTGACTCTTGAAAATTGCAGTTAAGGTATGTTTAAGTCCTTAATTCACAGGATACGGAACAATTAATTGGGTTATAGGGTAGAAACGCATGAAAGTACCTAGCACAAATGATGCAGTTACACATTCCGGCCCCCAATAGATAGCCTATTTTCTTACCCTAAATTCAGTGAGCACAATAATTAATTGTGTTTATTTATGTAGCTTCAGGATATTTTCTATTACATTTGTCGTACGATAAGGCCATAGCTCGGTTGTAAACGTAAAATGTTTGGAAATATACTCAACAATCAACTTCAATGCAAATCAGTGAATGAGTTTCTAAGTTTTATGCATTCTTTTCAAATTGTATTTCGGGGTTTTCCATCAGAATTTATTCATGTACAGCTTATAACAATGTATCACTATTATCTTAGAAATAAGAGGTCAATATATCTCAGTATATCTTATGAAGTGCAACGAAACTATCTTAATTTTTTTGTAAAAAACTCAAACAATCATTTGTACCTCTTCATGGTAAAGGTTGGCTTTTGAATTCTTACAAGTATGGGTGGACATTATCTAGTACATGTTTAAGAGAATACATGAAGAAAATACCGCTGTTTTCGTTGCGGTTGTTCTTTATTTGGCAGCATTACCATAGCGCGACCATTCGCCTCTCCTTTTTCTCTCTTTCTTGAGAGCCATGATTATATTTTTGTTTATGGGAGTCAATATTGGGTTTCCTCTCAATATCTGCTCCAACTAGTATTTTTTTTTCAAATTTCCTCTACGAGGGACATTATCACCATTAATATTCCTGCCATAATCATAACCTCTACTTTTGCATTATTATTGATTTGTTTTCCTTGAAGGTCCATATTTCTCCGTACCGAATTTATTAGAATAATGAGATGCGTTGTCATTTTGATTCGTTCATCGATTTGAAGTTACTCCTTGTTAAGCGGTTTAAAAATTCTAATACTGGACAATGATTCATTTTCACTGCCAAGTTTTGCTATATCCTTATCCTCTGTGCATTTAACAAATGCACAATGCAATGTGCATTCATCACAAATCATATATACTAATCAAAGCTGTAAGAAGAGGGGGTCAGAAACGAAACTTGGTTGAGCCATATCGTTCTTTATTTCTTAGAATTTCCCAAATGGAGTACATATTTTCTTACGATGAATTAATTCGTTTTTCAGTGGCAAGCAAAAATTATTTCAAATGGACACATTGGTATGTGCTGGCAGTTAAGAATTGCTATTGATCTGAGACGATGCTTTTCTTTATGTTTTCTCGTAGTTGAGGACGGATTAAGCTAAAGGGTGCTGCCACTGCCAAATTTCCTTAGGTTTCAAGATTGAATTTATCTCAATATTTACACTAAAGATTGATTGGCAAATGATGAGCGCAGTAATAAAAATTGCTTCCTTAGATTTGACATCTCATTGTCCAGTCAGTCTACCATCACTTTACTAAATATGTCGGTGTGATTGTATTAGATAAAAAAACTAGACCTGTTGTCCTGGGATAAAATACTAGAGAGGCTTCTCCAGATATTTGCAGCTAAGCAAATTATGCGAAATTTCCTTGGCACAAGATATTTGAAAGAAACCACTGGCGGAAGTGTAAAAACAGCTGCCCCTCCACTCTGATTAATGGAATGATACTTATTTAGTACGCAGCACTTTATTAGTTCTTCCTTCTCCGGAAACCGTGGTAATTATGTTGAAATCTAATAGTAGGTGCAGTAAAATATGTAGGTTATTTTCACTCACAGAGATGGAAAGCATCTAGATTCATTTCAGCAAAATGTTTGAATTCTGTTATTTTATCAAGGAAAATAAGTTCAGTTTGGCCATTTGAGCCGAATTTTAAAGTATTGTCTACACAATAACAGGTATATTCTGAGTTTTTCGCAGCAAAGACATCTCCAGATATGTGAATTCATTGCATAGTCAAATGTGAAGCATTTGAATTGGATATAATGTGCTATTTTTCACTATGGAGATTAAAATTAAACTTCAGAGGAACTTCAATATTAAATTTTTAAAATTTGATTTTAATTTAAGGCGTCGGTGCACGTGTTTCATATACAATGTGAGTGCATAAAAACAAGATTACAGCACACCTTGTGACGTTTAATTTTAATCCTTGAAACTCTGTTCCAACCTGCAACATCGGATACTTTTCAAATTATAGGGGTACTAGAGAATCGCTTCCCTGCGTACCACTCCCACATACCATCCTAGCAAGTCACGCCAGCAGCATGTGACTGGAGGTGAACCAGGCATACATTTACATGAAAAGGTCAATCCTATAGTAGTAACTAAAAACGGCATTTTCCGTCCAAAATATCTAGAGTGTAATGCAATCACTGTGAAATGAATCAATGTTACGTGAAATGCTGAAGCGAAAGTCATCCCCGTCTGGGTCGGAATTATACTTAAACAGGCATTCCCATATTTTGTCAATCATGCAAAATGTAGTTAAATTAAGACCATCTTTCAGTCAGGCATGCGTGAATACATGTAAAAAATCTACAATGCCTTCTTATTCTGATTCCCCACTGGTACCTTCGCTGCATTGTATTATTAACCCTGTAATTGTATATGCCTACTACATTCTTCTTGTAAACACACTCAATGCAATGGGCATTGCGTTTCCCTTAGGAAGCTGTCAACGTGTATTTTTACCTAAGGTGGCCAATCTCCGTTTGACGTAACACTTATTGATCCCACTAACGCACAAGAGGAATATGCTGTCGACATTCACGAGATTTGCTGCCGGCATGCAGACGGATGTCAGGCTACAGGACAGCGGAGGATTAATGCAAACGTAGGTACTGTACGTCCCATGTGTAGTTAAGTCGTCACCGCTTCAGAGCGCAATCGATTTTAGTGTGTACGTGCAGTCTAATGATGCAACTACTCTTCATTAATTAGTATTTACTCAGTATGGGACACTTGTGCCGTGTATACGAGGGTGAAGCGAGCTAGCGTTGCAAGTCTACGATAATTGCTTCTCTTTGAGAAAAAATATATAAATCGTATTTTTACTAAATTTTCTCTTGCAAGTATAAAGTAACTTCGTTAATTATTGCCCAATGAGCGGGAAGTCTTTTCCGAGGAGTGATATTAGCTTGCACTCGATATGTGTACTCGACCTCTTTTGTGGACATAATTGGCATAATATGAAGGGAAATAGAAGTTGGCTTACTAACACTATATCTACGTACAACGCTTCCAAAGGCGTACATGTTTATGCGTTAATTCTCAAACAGACAGAGATTTGACGCAGCAAATGAGATATGGAACGAGCATGCGGCATAATGACCTTATACCATGTTGTGTCTTGGAATCCCTTTGAAAAAGTTCCAATGCTTAATGATTTACGTACGATATAAACTTTTATTTAAATAGCAATGCCATTGTCTGTTTTTTACAATCATATATGCCGCTGTGGACGTAATCTGGAAATAAGTTCATGGTTGATGTTATAAACTGTGATCTACCCACGTTTGTGTGTGTATTTTTCCTATGTACAGAAAAAAATATTAACAAGATTCAGGCAGGGCTTTTTCTTCTCTAATTACCTTATTTTCTCACTCTAATGGCATGTTAACATTTTATGTTTTAAAGATAAATGAAATATTTTGACTCTTCTGATGTAACTTTGCAGAATTTAAGAAATTATAACACTTATTTTTGTTTATTGGATATAGAAAGATCCTTAATATTCCTCAACCGACCACATTAATTCAGATATTTTTGTGCCCTGATATGACCACTCTTTATTTTAAGAGTTAGTTTTCTGTTACGGAATTATTTTCACTTCTTTACTGCCACATGTCTGAATAAATGGTTTCGCATATGTCACAGGATATTTGCGACAGGACTTATGCGACCTGTAAAGCTGGTCCCAGATCACGTATTGCCGTCAATACTTTTATATTGCCTCGGATTAATAGGACAATTACGAAGTAAGGTGGTTCGAAGGAAGTTCGAATGAGGACAGTCTCAGAAAGATTTTGCTTCCTACAAAATAGGAGATTAAAAAGGCTTTATATCAAAGTTGACTAATACTAAACTAGAAGAGATGAAGCTGCTGATATATCTCTAAAACACAAGTGATGATATAGAACATGCGTATTACTAGCCAAAAATCATTTGCAAATGTAAGGGCACACATAGCTGAGATGAAGACTGGATTGGTTCCCACTCTAATATTTGCATTGCATTTGCATAATATTTGCATTTGCATCTCTAATTGCATTGTATGCGTTAAAAACCTTACCCCTTGGAAAGAATGCGTATAAAAATTGTAAGTCTTTGACATTTGAGTTTGGAGTGGAATAGAGAAATGTACGAAAATAAGTGAATTTTTCTGAAAAATCTTGGGAGGTAAAAGGATATTGCAGGAGTATTTGGAGTGAAACGATTGTGAATGTGTCATATATTAAGAGATGGGACGTGAGGATTATTAAGGCTGTGATTAATGAAGCTTGTATCAGGGTTGAGCAAAAGAAAGGAGAGCCGGAAATTAATCTCTTGTGAAAGAACGATACAAGCGATTATAAGCATATGAAATACGTAGCATGAAAGCAGATATTGGATTAAAATCAATATATAACTCATAAAAGGCGGGTGGGCTCGGAAAAAATAGAACAATAAGAGGCGACCTAAAAAATAGAACAAGGACCGCTAACAGGTTACCCATTTCGTAGTTTTCTTGTGAATATATATGGACAGGAGTTCAGAAGGAATTAGACATGGATGATGAACATGCTAATATGCTTTAAAACTGTAGTAGGACTTTAACAAAGCACAGTAGCAAAGTGGCTATGGATATGTAACTTAGTATTCTGATTATTGTATTTATTTCGCTAATAGCATCTTGAATAAAACACCAATGTTTATGACGTTCATAATTTTACATTAGGTTGCAGAGGGGCCTTGGTTGAAGTCCATCAATAGGTTATTGATGACAAGTGTGGATTTCTCTAAAATTCCAAGGTTAAGGGGCTTTTCGGATAAATTAGGGCGCTGCGTTTGGTGGGAACAACTCCTTCTCCAGTCCTCCAGCCGTCTCGTCTCCTCTTTCCAATACCAACCTCGCCACCGACATTCTCACTCCTCTCACTAGAGAAGCCTACCCGCTGCAGCCAAAACTCTCACCTCTCCAAAAGACATGCACAGACAGCAATCTCCACCTCTCAGCCTCCCCGCCTACATCCCACGTCAACTCCCCGCAAACCCCCTTTAAGGAACACGCCCGGGCCTCGTCTTACATGAAGTTCCGACCGAAAGATTTCGCCGAGCGAGGCGATCTCGGAATTCCTGCGGTGTGGTTTGTAACCCGTCTCCCGAGACAATAAATATTTGGAGGTGCTTAATTTTATGCATCGGCTCGGGAACTCAGGGAGCTACGGGCTGTCTCTCAGCTCGGCACGGCTCTTGCCTTTCCTCTCCTCCCGTCCTGCGGAGCGTGATTTATGTGATCGGGACGTTATTTCACCGGCAGTGGAGTCGAAAATTAGCTCGCATTTCCGACGTCACCGGGGTGAAAGTTTTGCGCGCGCTAATGACGGAAATTTTCGCCCAATTGTGTACATTTGGGATGCAAAGGGTGTATTTTTCTTTGCTTCTGATTCCAGATGTTTCGTCAGTTGAATGAGCGAAAATTGTACCATCTTGTCTTATGATAAACAGTTTTTAAGGGTATAAAATAAAAAAATTTGATCTTCCAGTACCTAATACGTCACCAAAATGGTGTGTTCCAAGGGATTAATCATTAGTAAGCATTTAAATCAAACAAAAATAAATTTACATAACTAACATGCAGGTATGCAAAATTAAGATGGAAAATTCTTAATACTGAATCTAATGTTCCTCCTTGGTATCTTTCTGTTATTTATTACTGTCCAAAAGTGCGTGGAAAAAGGATATTTTGAATTTATCTGTCATACTATCAATCTGTGTAAATTTATACTCATGATCTCATCTACAATAATCCAATAGTGTTTTTAATACGTTGATAATATATCCAGAAATCCAGTCTAGATTAAATTTTTGCGGTAATTTTATTATGTATTTCAACCAGCAAACTGATTATGATTCCAACCCAATTCTCGCAGTAATTTTCATGTCCCGACAAACTTATCGTTACATACGTATGCAAACCTAGCTTCACTTCGCTTCGTGCTGCCAAGTTCTGCGGTAAAATTATATTTGAATGCCATTTACTTGCTGAAAATCCTTGGTAGGAGCTTAACAAGTGGCAAAGTACACCACCCAATTGTCTTCTCGTAACATTCCCTATGTACTCTTTTAATAGATACCAGATTTCTGTTGGGTTTATCAGATATCTACCGGATGTTTTTTTCTCCACTATAAATACTCGTATTAGGTGTATGCAGCGTCTAAGTATCTTACTGGTTCAAGACTACGATTTTGGCGTTTACGATGCGAAAATGGCCTTCTACTCGTGACCATTTAAAATCACCATAATTTAACATGCAACGTATTTATTTAGCCCACCACTTTCTACATTTAAGATTGGTTTACTAAGTGAAATAAACCAAATACCTTTTCAAAATCTATTATTGTAGTTTCAACCTCAATACTGTTTTTACCGGGGTCTAAAATATCGTGTGCGAATAAAATTCATTAAAATTGACAATCATAGGTATTACTAATAACGATATAACAGACAAGATTGTAACAATTCTAAGAGTGATTTAGGATTGTTATTAAGATCAATTGTAGTTCGGCGTCAATAAAGAAGATATTCGAAGTAAAGTTAGGGAAAGAGGAACCTGATATAAACGATAGAGCAGAAAAAGGCGCAATCTAATGGAAGGGATAAGAGATAAAAAATGGATTGCAGTCACTAACTAATTTATGCTGGCATAATTAGAATAGTAACACCGTTTAGAATGGGAGGTAACACCGGCTCCATCTATCCGCAATGGCACTCTCCATATACATTCGCAGTTACCTGGGTATCCAGTTCAATAGTGTGGCGAGAAAATTGCGCGTGCGTCGGTATTGTATTGCCATGGTAAGGTAATAGCTACTTTTAATATTAAGTTTACGAAATTAACCCAGGAATTATAGCAGCTTGAAGTGTAAGGAACTTTTAAATTTGGAATTATTGTTATCAGCGACTAATCCGGTTAAAATCCTTAAAAAAATATTTTCTTTCTACGCAAAATATATACGGAAACACCTAAAATAATTAATTCAGAGCAATTAAACATTACTTATATTAGTTTTCACCCTCAAGATTCAATAAAATTCACCCATATCTCAATATCCGTGCATCAAGAACTTAAACTTATTGTGAAATAGAACTAACACATGTATTAATTTTCCACAATGAACTTCCACAAGGTTACCCTCTTAGAAGAAGAAACTGTAAAATAATTACTCTTGTACGTTCTATGTTTCGATCATCATGCCGAAGTGTGTAAAATATTTACAATTAAGTCTCACTCAACATTTAATAATATATGCCACTTATGAAAGGAAGAGTGACGCTCATCAATTTATTGTAAGTCTTCCTAAGAAGGATAAGTGGTAGTTTCTTCAGCTGGAAAGTTTAAGTATACTCATTTATCCTATAGCTAAAGTTGAACGATACAATCATCATGAAGAAAAGTTTTAATCCCTATAATCTATGCAACAGTATAATTACCTACCGGAAATATCATCTTCATTGCGGGATGTCATTATGGCATGTTTAGCGTGAGTTTTCTTTGTTGTATTTCACGGATTTTCCATTCATTCAGTTTTAGCGAACAGAAACGAAGCCCAGATACAAAGTTTATCACTTTTCGAAGGTCACCTTTTCGTGTAGCTTGCTGTCACTCAAAACCACCCCTCGCAAAGAGCAGAGTCAACCGTTGTAAAGAGGTTTCACCTCTAAAATGGGATTTCTATTTATTTCGTCGTATCTTTGCATCGATTCAGCCGATGAGGAAGTTTTCAACGCAATTTCCGCCTTGATGGCCTCCCGAGCGCCAATCCATCCCGTTCAGTCCCACACGACACTAAGCGGGCGAGTGATCTAATAGATGCGTATATTTATCCATGTTATATAACCTCGATCCCGGAGGCGGTATCATCAGCCACACCGTTAAGGGAAGAGAAGAGTCGGGGGAGGGTGAGAGACGGAGAGATTGTGGAAGGGCAGGAGGGAATATAATGGAGAGTTCGAAGTTATCCCGAAAGCCGCAAGACGACGTTCTTCAGGGCGAACAAGGAAATTGCAGGTGGGAGGGGTGGATCTCTAAGGGCGTCTGTCTGTGTGGGTAGGACAGGAACAAAGGTAGGATATGGGAGTGGGGCGGGACAGCTCATTATTCACCCTTTTCGGTTGATGCTTTTAACTCCAATTTCCCCTCTCCCATCGCCCCAGTCTTTAGAAACGCCGCCCGAAGTCTCGCGTTTTGCGAGACATAAATAAACTTTTAGCATAACAATCCTCTGCGCAGTGGGAAGGAGATCTGTTTTAGTACTTCCCCCTTTGAGATCTCTCTCAGTTCCGTCACAATCCCCAATGCCGCTAATTTTACCTACATTATACAAGGCCGTAAAATATTATACAGTTTTAATTGTAATAATTAATAATCTAAAATTGAAATACCAATTATTATTTGTCCCGCATTTTTCAACATGTGCATTGGCATATTATGTGTTTGAGTGTGATATCATCATAAATATGAACCCACAAGAATATTTAAAACATAATATTTGTAACAAAAATAATAATATATTAATAACAAAATTGTCCATAATATAATTGTAAATTTTGTTTTAGTGGAATAAAATATATCATCATTATTATTATTTAATTGTTGAATACTTACCTGTAATGCTTCGTAAAATATTTTCATTTTTTAAAAAGTATTTTTTTGGGACCAGCCACTGGAACCACTTAATTATTTAATAAATACGTATCAGTGGAGAAAAATATAATTGGATTAAAAAATCAATGCATATTCATGAAAATATTCTTTCGGAGGCAACCAACAACTGAGGTCATTTGTGCCAGAGAGGTTGTTAGGTTGGAAACTGGGTAAAGGTCACCTTTCGGGAACGAAGGAATGGTGGAGAGAAAATAGGTGTTGGCATTGGCCCACTCTTAACGGAATGCGCCAAGGGGACCACAGCTGAATGTCCCATTGGACAGACGGAGTGTTGCATTCGCAATGCTTTCAACTACTGCCATAGGTCTCACGCTATACTCTCGGTTTGAGACAAATTTGAGTACGGAGAAGGCTTGAAATCACTACTGACGAAGCACCAACTACGGTTGCATTGCTCCTAATTTGTTATTATTTTGATCATTTCAGCCTTCCTAAATGAAATACCTTGTTACGTTTCTAGAACATGTTGTACACGTTCCTGTCTACGTCGTTTATTTTTCGTTGCGTGTTGTGGTGTTTCGAAGGAATGGAATCAAAGTCTAATCTTTCCCAGTTTTTACATTTATTTGCGATAATGTTTTGTTTTTCCTCTTTCGCTCTGTATTTTATTTTAGAAATGCTTGAGGTTTTTTTGGTGTTTACAAGAAATATAATGGGATGAAAAAGCAATAACAAATATTTATTTTTCTTGGAAATTTTTATTTGGAGGGTTAGAAAAAGTAAGCTGATTTTGACGATTTGAAAGCCTTAGTTAAAGAATTTAAGAATGGGTTGGGCTATATACTGTTTTAGTCAAATGAGACGTTTGAAGCATTTTGACAAAATAGTATTAAAATACGAAATACTATTAAAAGAGAAAAATACTATTGAAAGAACACTTATTATAATTTATGATTGCCATATAACCTTTTTTGCCCCATAGAATGGTTGATTTGGGTGAAAATTAATTTTGGTATCACTAAATAGACTTTTTTAAAGCTTATTTAAAATATCTGCTGTCATGCAATGCATACTTAACATCACCATGATAATCACTTTAGGAAACTGTGCAAAGCGTGAAATAAAATTGATTATTTCTGGTCACATTAGCTAAGTCGATATTACGCCGGTGTGATAACCTTGCCGAAATAGCATCTCAAATGTCTACAGTTCAAAGTCAGTGATATATATCCTGCTTCTTTAAAATAATAGGCTTTGATTAGATGGCGGATGTAAACGTAGCATTTAAATCACCATGTTACTATTTGTACCGCTACTGTTACCTTTGTAACAGGAGTAATGGTTCCGTTTTGTACATTGTATTTTATTTGTGCTTCTCTCATAAGGATATACCACGCCTTCTATACCTTTATGTTTTTATACCAAGAAGAACGCGAATATTTTTCATTTGTGCTTTTTCTCGGCTCAGAAAAATAAAATTGTGTTTATCTATTCATCCCTCCATCCATCCTTCCCTTACTCTTCACCTCGAATCCTGTCTCTTCTTTCCATTCCGGGCGAGGTGCATGGAAAGATAAACCTTGGCAATAAAAGGGTGAGTGGGTGGAGAAAAACAAGCAGGGGAATGAAAACAGATTTCCCGCAAGACAATGGGTATACACACACCCTCCGCTTGGGAGTACATGCTTGTCGGCGCTGAAGTCTGAGACTCCTCCCGCATGTGTGGAGAGGCGGGGAAAAGGAGTTCTTGTCTTGGATTGCGGAAAAGGGTGGGGAAGGGAAAGGAAGAGAGGTGATGTAGGCAGGAGTTTTGGCGGGAGAGGTGTATTCCGCGTGTGTGTGAGCTGGGATTTTATCGCTGCCGCAATGGGATCCGTCTTCTTTCTGGGGGATGGCGAGGGGGTGGAGAAGGAATACGGGAGGACGAAAAAAGGAGGTAGGAAGGGAGAAATGGATGGAAAATAAGGATGGAGAGTAAGGGAAGGAAAAAGAGGAACATCCCATGCATTGTTTGGCGCGTGATGAAGCGATGGGTGTGGCGTTCGGGGGCGAGGAAATACCTCCTGACTCCGCCGATGTCTTACTCCACGTCACTCTAACCCCGTTCCTCCCCCTTCGACTCTCTGCTCCACCTCAGAGGAACGCAGTCGTTACGGCAGAGCGATTTCGCGGCGTATCGTTTGCGGTATGAGAAATTCATGCCTTGTCGCAACTCCATATTGAAACGCTAGGCAACGCGATAATTCGATTTGAGATGTAAATGCGATATGCGACGTGAATGCGATAGGTGACGTCAATCATTATCGCGCCACATACGAAATTTATGCGAAATTGCGGTGCAGTGTTGAGCCACAAAGTTATATGCATCAAGCGTTTGGATATGGATTTGATATGCGACGTAAAGGGAAGCGTAGACTAATCGCAACATACGATAGGATTTCATTTGATGAATATCGTGTGGTATGCGAAATAAAGCTGACCATATTTCCAATTCATTTGCTTCTATTTATGCTATAAATAAATCGCATTGACTTTCAGCTCTTATTTCACCTAGATTTATGTGGAGTTGGAGCATAATCAATTTTTTTGATCGCATGGGTACCTTCAAGGATAACAATCACTTATAAATTGTTGATTCCTTTAAGATAGGAATACTGTTTCTTTTCTGAGTAATAACAACTACTTGTAGTTGTTTTATGATTATTCACAATCGTTGTGAAACTTTGTGAAATGGTGAATAGTTAGTTAGTCAGTTAGGGGATACGAGCACATTGATAGTAAACATTAAGCCTGAATTTGGAAGGTCGGTGAACTTTTTAACATTCGATCGTGATACTCGACCGATTGAGAGCTTCTTGTTTTGAGATACCCGGAATATCATGAAGTACGAAGGATCACTACAGTGTGCCCAAGATTCGTGCTTTTGATGGCAATGCAGCTCATGAAGCATAAACCTATGTATGTGCTAAACTTATCAGGATAGTGAGACACTTACCGAACCAGTGGTGATTCTGTTCTCATGGTTCTCGGAAATTCTGGTGTATTAGTTTAAAACTGAAACTAACTTATCTCCCTTTTTTTTTAAGAAGCCAATTTTGTGGTATTAGCATCAGTAATAACTTAGCCATTCAGCATGGACAGCAAAGAAACCACTTGTAAAGGCATTAATTTGGCATACACCCATGCATCCTTGATATCGCCTTAATCGCCATAAGGATGTGTTTATGTAGCAGGCATTAATATAAGTTCTTGGGCAACAAGATAAACCGACAAAAATCCTAAGTTATGTAAGGTTAAAGATTGCTTTCACATTTATCATCGAGACAAAGAAACGATGCTATTTTGACACTTTTCCAGGCAGAACAACATGATAGAGTACTTTTTGTGGATCATAGGTAGTGAGTCAGAAAAAAATTACGAGACCTATGATGAAGGTTGCAAGAGCGCAAGGGCCTAGCCACGTTGATACGCCGCTTCCCGTGACGAAGTTAAGCAACATTGGGCCCGGACGAAGGTTGGATGGGTGACCCCTCCATTCCTCTACCGTGGTACTCATGTACCCTGTCTGCAAGTGGCGGGTAGGTTAAATATGGGATCTATCTAAATATATCTAAGTGACAGGAGGGCTCCAGAAGGCCCCCGCCCTCCCCTTCAATTTCCAAGACTGCAAGACACGATAATTTTTAAGTATTAATGAGTATAGGAATGATTTCAGTGACCAGGTGCATCCATTAGCAAACGATATATGTTCTTAAACGGGATATGTATCTTCACCATTTATTTTAAAAGAAGAACTTATTGTTAGTTAGCTATTTCAATACGATTTCATTGCTGGGAAAATTATTATGGCTCCGATAGGTGATTCACCGACAGCGTTATTTTAGGGAACAATCACCATAAATCCGATGCTACGTACAATTGTGTTTCCTTGCAGGGAACTGTTTATGTGTAGATAATATTCCCGCAATGTGCTCATGGTCTTGACTACATAGGCTGATGCTCAGCCTAAGGATAAGGTGCCGAGTTGACATGTTCTTAGGCAGTTTAATCTTGAATCATGTTCACAAATCAATCATAGGAAACCCCAAGCAGCAATTTATGATTCATGGGCTACGACACTGTATTGACACTGTACGTGCTTATCGGATCTTTTGTCCCTAGGTCAGGCATATTATGCATAACTGCAAAATGTGGCTCAGTGTATCCGCAGAATACCCTGAAAGCTATCTGGATGGAGTGTGACATTGAATGCGTGATTGTCAAATGTGCTTTGGATGTGTGTGGATAAAAATTTTCAATAAGATGCAGAAAAATTCTTTCAATTGGAATTCTAGCACAATCACGCTGGCTTCCTAGTGTAAGCGCAAAATTTTCCCGGGAAAATGAAAAGAAAACTTTCTAATGACAATCAGAGGTGATAATGTATCAAAGTAAATATTCTGAGTAACTTCAGCCAAAATTTGGTACTAACTGGTAAATTGCATGTTGATTTTCAGCTTTCCAGCTCATTATGGTAATTGATATATCATACTATTGTACACTTTACCGAGACGCGGGTACACATTTAACTACCTCTCTCCTAAATGATAGCCATTTGACCCCCTTGGTTTGGCTTCACTAATAGGAACGTAATTAATTTATCTCCCCAAACTAGATTTTGGGACCGTGTGAAGCCCTTCCCAACACATAAAATTAGTATTCTAAGTGGAAAGGTGAAGGAGCGTGGTAGAGCAGTGGGTAGGATATTGGGATTCTGACTTAAGGTCCCGGACTCGAATCCAAAGAGAGAGGCTCTAAATCATACCCATCCAAACCCAGGTAAGGCTATGCTCTGTACACTAGATCTTTCTGGGAAAACTGTAGGCGGTACAGGGAAAGGAACTTCTTCCCTCCGATGCGTGACTCCACCCATCGTTGGGTTTACTAGTTAGACAGCTCAACCCTTACCGAACATACTTTATATCTACGATAGGTATACCCTGCAAGCCACCTCGAGGGTGTGTGGCAGGGGGTGCATCCACACCAGGAAAAATGACACAACAAACAAAAATGAACAACACAAAAAACACCACACCTTTAAAAGTAAATAGGGGAAAAAACTACCAAATCCAAATCATGCAGGACAGACCCACGAATACCATGCATGACTTGAAACCCGACACCAATTTCATTGATAGTCATGCAAGCAAAAAAAAGCGATGAATGCGAGTACACCTTGATTTGAACATGCAGGAAATAAAAAAATACTATCGACCTACTCTGAATATTACCTCTATAATTATCACAGATTTACGCGATGTCGAACGTTCTAATCTCGAATCGTACGTGGAAAAAATGGCATTTTAAACCTGTCCGTCCTGCAATCTATCTCCTTAGTTTCATTAGAATTATTGAGCCCACCATAATAAGTCGGAGCCAGCAATATATGGCTAACGTCATTAATGAAATATCCCTCCTTAAATTTTCCCTGAAGATCAAGTCTATAGTTCAGCCTACGTTGTGACAGCGATTCTCCACCCAATTCGGCTAATTTTTTCTCCAGGTTGAACAAAACAGGGGATGGATTAAACTTAGATAGCGTTCATTATTGTTTCAAAACCAGCGCCACACAATCGCAACGCTTTCTTTGTATGCTGCACATCGATACGCAGGATAGAATTTGAGAGATCGAAAAGGACGAGAGTTCCTTGTCCTGCGTCTGCGTGAGGTGAGATTTGAGTGAGGCGGTGGAGGAGATGAGGAGGGATTATGCGGCGGCCTGAGGTGGCGCTCTCACGGAAGGAAGGCGCGGAGGTGTGGAGAGGTTTTATGCCTCTGTCTGCCCCAAGGGGGCGGCGACGACGGAATTCTGTCCCCCGCCCCTGAAAGGGGCCTTGCGCGGTAATGGGGCCGGGGGAAGGGACAAAGTGAGCAACGCACCCGCCCCTCAGACTTGCCGCCCGGGGCCTTGCGGCAGTAGAGTGTGTTGAGGAATCCAAAGGCTTGAGAATGAAGTGGGGGCATTCTGCCCCAGAGGGGAGGGGGTGGGGGCGGGTGTGGGGGAAGGTTCGATGAAGCCCTGCCCCTCCCGGGGGCGAGCGTGGATCAGGGAGAAGAGCGTGCTTTTTGAGAGGCGAGAGGAGTGCTTGTTCCTTGTGCGTTTGGAGGTGCAAAACGCAAGTCGCCAAGTTACTGGAAAAATAAAACAGGGTACATTGCGATATTTTGCCATCCTCTGCATCTTACTAATGTTAAGTCCGCAATCTATCTCTCATTTATTATTTTCCTGAAGACGTTGACAGCTATAAGCGAGTTTCCTCTAAATATTTTTACCATAGATAAAATACCGGGAGGCAGACGATTGCTGTCCTAAAAATGCTATTAAAAATGTATATGCGGTAATTGGCTAATGTCAACAAACGCTTCAAGGAATGCACTGTAAAACGGCTGTTCTTACAAATTGGACACTGGTCGCACTGGATTGAAGTGCACTCCTCATGCCAATGAATTAGATCCCGGTAATTTTCTTAAAATTCTGGCACAGGTAAAAATTGGACCCGGATCCTTTTTATAGGAGGCCAGTGCTTCAATACAAAATAGAAACTCAATACTAATATAGTTTACTCTGTTTTCTTAAATAGTTCAATGTTCGGCAAGGTATATGATGAAGACGACCGCTGATGATTCCTTTAAACCGTGAAAGTTGACGACGCATTTCTCTCCACATTTGCCTTATGAAATAATCTACGTATACCCTTTTTAACGCAGAAAGTTACCACACCAGGAGTTAATAATAACCAGCAATTAATAAATACGAGTCACTTTGCGACATTCAAAGAATACTTTAATCTTCTTTGAGAATACTTTTTGTGGAACTAATGCTGGTTCTGAACTCATCAGCAGTTATAGCGCACTGCAACACGGGGGTTTCTCCTGATAACTGTCAACACTTTCATGATAAAGGGAAGCATCCTGGTACGTTATGGTATTCCGGAAAACTATTCACTCACTGCAGAAAAGAGGAAATTTTCGTAACAATACTACAATAGCCCAATCTGCAAAACCCTCGCTGTACTATCAATTCTTGCCAAAAGAGGCATTCTGCTTGGGAATTCCAGATTTTAACGCAGTACTTAATGAAATACCGTTGGTCTTAACATTCGGTGATTTTGATAAAAATGACGATTGGACGGATGCGAGCCACACCGCTCACTATTACTTTCTGATGAGGCTACTGGAGATACTGGATTAAGAAAAATCACCCGTACGCATGAAAGTCTTTCTATGTCTTTCCATTGTTACAACGTCTATATCACCGCTCGTCACCGCTAAAAAAAATAAATAAGGACGGATAATTTTTCGCATGGGCCTCGTACTACTGTGGAGCTAGACCAGAATTGATCCAACCACCGTGTTTTATGAATATGGAGCCTTTCCTCAGTGAGGCACCTTTTTTTTAACGCGAATGCGTCTAATCATGGTGTGCTGTTAATTCCAAAAACCTGAATCACGAAGGTGGAATTAGGCCACCCATCGTTCCTCTTTATTTCCCACTCTTGAGTCCTCTCCGTATATATGTATGAATAAAAATCCGTCTGCTTCCCCCTTTACAGGTATCACATGAATATTAAATACTCGAGTAAATCGTTTTAAATAAAACAAAGCAGTCATAAGTATTGTAAACGAGGTATCTGCTGGGTAGATATGCATATCACCCGGCTCCGGTCGAGACAATCCCATATCTTATACACAATATGCGCCTTTCACGATTCCACCCCTTTGTTCCACCGCGGTAGAAAATGTTTAGCGACTTCCACCCCCTTTACCCGGCCTTAATGAATTGTGCGCGAGCAAGATGGGGTGGGAGGGGCGCCAGTCGCGGGATGGAGTGTTTCGGATGGATTCTGGAGGTTGTGTATGTTGTGGGAGTGTTTGTGCAGTTAGTTATAGGGTGGGGCCCCTTGACGCTCGGTAAATCACATCTCGGGCAAAAGACGGCGCTCATCCTTCAAGACGCGGGCGAGGGTAGGGTTGGGAAGTGGGCGGGCTGGGTTTCGGAGTCGGCGGAAGCGATCGCTTGGTTAAGATTTCGTAGCGGGGCGAGGGAGGGATGGGAGCGGAAGGATTTTGAATGTGTTGTTTTCACCAGAACTTTGCGTGGGAGAAGGATGCCACGGAGGGCAGGTACTGGGATATCTGTGTTGGTGGGAGTTCATCTAATGACGTGTACGTAGCGCATGCTGAGACTCAGAAAGGGTGAGTGATAGGGAGGGGGTGTTTCGAATCCAAACATAGGGTGATAAAACAGACAATATATTGAATATTGATTATGCTGAAATATCGTAAGTTTTCCGGGCTTTTCTCCTTCATACATTTACGAATATATTCTCTCAAAGATAACTCCAGTGGTCGCTTTCGGGAGCTGCTGCGTCGTTAGTTTTGTGTTCCAATGGCCGTTGCAGGGTGAATATTCAGGGAGATAATTAATTATATCGCTAATGGTGCGCCATGCAATGGCCGTGAAAGCTTGAAACGGCAATGCTACCGACGCATCAGATCCCTAAACCAAAAACTGGACCTGAACCACGCTGTGAAAATTTTCGATCTGCTAAGCAAAATTTAATTTTTCTCCCGCAAACCGTCGGAAAATAAAATGTATGGTTAATCCAAAAAAGCCTTCCTAATGCTTTCGAATTAGGTCTCTTTGAAAAAAAAACAAACCGATTGAAGGCTCTACCATTGATCTTCATGGTTATTTTTTTCATAGACTTAACAACTACATAATTCAAAATTCATAGACTTAACAACAACAAGCATTTCGGTCGAGTAACCTACACCACCGGTGTAAATCTGGATTTTAATTTCTTTTAATGGGGTCAAATAAATTTCCATTTGATAGACAAGGATACTCATGACCATGACTTGTTATCATATTTGAACGTAGTAGTAATTGGAATTTCGAGTAATCAATCAGAATTAGTGGAGGAATCGGGGGAAAGGGGAAAATGTGGCCTATTTTATAGAAATGAAGGCTTAAAAATCATGTGGGAAAGTAAATGGGCACTCAAAACATGAAGAGTGTGACTTTAATGCTGACCTGAAGATTGAAATTGCTTATGTTCAAAACAATGAAGTTAAAGGAATACGAGTAATGGTAGCGGGCGTGACTTGGTGGAAATCCTTCATAGTAGGAGTATCTGAAGAAATTACAACTTTTCTGTTTCCACGTGAGTTTTGTGGAAACTCATGTGGAAACAGCAAAGTTGTAATTTCTTCAGATACTCCTACTATAAAGGAATAAGGATTGAGTGAAGCAGAATACATGCTTTCAACCAATTTATAATTTCTTCAGCGTACTTCCCATCCTTATATCCTTCTTTTTTCATACGTCTCAAGAGCTTTCGTGTCCTTGGAACACTATGCTCAACGTCTAAACTGATTTACATGTTCTTTGACCAAACTTATATGCAATCATCCTCAATATTTTAACCTTACTTCCAAACAACTTCACCATAACGTCTACAGAATAATGTTTAAACATAAATGTTTTGTTTCTGATCATATTAATGAAATACCTGCAGGATTTTAAATATCAGAACTATCACATTGCTGCGATGTGGCTAGTATGTATTTAGAGAACGCCACTGACACTCCTAATGACTTGGTTGTGTATAATTTGGATTAATTTCAAGTGTCATTTTTCCCAATGCAATATACCCATTTCCGAATCATTAAGGACGTCGTGGGGGTGTGTAGTATTGTTGTAATTCAAATATTGCAAGGAGGCGTATTGTGTTGGGGAGTATAAGCGGCCAGGTCTCCCTAGCCGTCACAAGATCAGTGTTCTTGTAAATGAAAAGAGGGGGAGAGCAAGATTGGAGCACTTCCTACACTTTTATGCACGCATATATATATTTTTTTTTACCGAACTCCCCTCTCTCCCCCCTCTGTTCGATGAAGAATTGTGCCTGGGCGTGTGAAGTTCTTGTAGAACGCAGTGGGAGGAGCCAGATGATGACTGCCTCGGGGATTCTGATAAGGATGCGGTGACAGCTGATGCCGCACCGGAAAATTGATTCGATTAAGAATGATATATGCTCCCGGGACACGGAAATATGTCAATGCCCCGGCGAAAAACTTTCTTGGAGTCCACCCGAAAGGGCGTAGCGTGACTTAGGCCTTAAACGAAGTGCTGGTGGCTTCATATTTATCACTTATATTCGGCCCACATTGATTATTTCTTGGCAGCGTGTTGATGTGGTGGGCTCTGGGGGAAAGCTGTAAGGAAAGGCACTGAATTTTAAGTCCAGGAAAATATTAAGAAATTTGGTTGCCGAAGTATGTCCCTTACCTTCTATTCCATTCAGTAAGGTCGTATGAGTTAAAATATTTTGACATTTTTGATTGATGGGTTTGCTTCTTATAATGGGTTCAATAAGCTCTCCATAAAGCCTTATTTCAATTATCAGTCAAGAGAAGGAACTATGTTATGTAGATCTTTTGGAGTTCTAATATTTATTTACCAGAATCTCATGAAGCAGAACGTAGGAATGATTACAATGTTATATATTAATCATCACCAGAATAAGTTCCAAATTAATCCTATTTATAATATTTTATGTGAATAACGTACTGTTATACTTCAAATTTCTTTTTCTTTGCATTTTTAATGGCAAAAATTCATAAAATTTAGCCATGTGCCGTTATTATTCAATGTGTAATAATATTCTTTAGTATTCATCATATCATTAGCCACTAGTCATATTGCTAGTAAGGATTCTGAAGATGTTAAACATGTTTACAACACTCATATAACCTTTAGGTTTGCTATGTGTTTTTTTGCTGACATGGTCATACTAGGAATGTCACTGTATTAAAAAAGTTCACTATCATATTTTTATACATCTGAGTAGTCTCATCTCCAAGAAAATGCTATATATAGCATTGATTTGGCATCAATCTTGCAAAAATGCCTATTCACGTCCAACATAAGATAGTAATGACATTGGGGCTACTTAGTCAGAATTGATTATACTGTAAATTTTAGTGCGTATGAAAAAATTATGTAGGATATATAGATATGTCCTAACCTTTAAGTTTAAACTCGGTCTTCATCATTGCGAATCGCTCCTGGAATAGGTATCCTTTTTTGCTCGTTGATACATTTAATCGATTGTGTTTCCACATCCATGACTACCCGTATCAGCGCATCATTTGTGTTTGATGAAGGTACCGGGGAACGTTATTTGCTGCTGTGCCACACCCACGTTCCCTGGCTGAATTGAAATCCATGTTAGAATTTGGTTTGCAAATGCACTGCTCGGAATGGATATGGATCGGAATTTAAAAATGCCAACCGTCATTTTTTTTCCCTGCCCCGAAAATATGCGGATGAAGCGTGGAGGGCCCCTGTTATTGGCTCTCGTGTTACCCTTCCGGGATCTCATTGGAGCGACGGGCCCATCTCGTTGAGTTGAGAGGGGGGAGGGGAAGTTTGTGGCGTCTCCATCAATCGTCGATGTTCGCGTGTGGTGTTTTTGCGCCATGTCCCATTCTACTGTTAAATCGGTTTTTGCCCCGTGGCTGGGACGAGGAGGAGAGCCCTCATGAAGGACAGGCCCTGACAACGGGGCGGCCCTTAACGGGACTGCGTTATCTCTCTTCCTCTCTCTCCAATTTCGGGATGGTGCGAAATTACCGGAATCGAGTGACTTCAAAGCGATATGTCGCAGCAATCGAGGCGAATCGATCGAGGTGAGTTGATGTTTACGATTCAACTCCAGTGCACGACCACGGTACTAATGATTCTCACCGAATTTTATGTATGTCGGGGAATATAAAATTGTTTTGACAACCTCATTAAGGTCTTGGTATGGTCAATGTTCTTACAAACGCGTAACGGTATTTCATATCATCTCCGTGCTCTAGTTCCTATTTGCCTCTCACAAAACCTATGCTACTCTATAACCCTGCTGATACTGTGTAACATAGGTATTTTTTTAAAAGCGTAATTTCTTCTTAATTGCCTCGCTGTACGTTAAATTGACGTCTGTATTCTCCATATCTCTGAACGCATCAATCTTTCAATATTCACCTCCATTATTCCATTCATTGCCTCGTTACACTTACTACCTGAACTCTCTTCACCTCCTTCAACTTTCATATTTCTATAATATTTCTTTCTTCACTCACATATAAAACCTTGTTACACTCTTTCCTCTCCACGTTTCTTACATAGGTAGTAGCATGTATTGTTATACCAAGCAATAAATCCACCAATTCTTTTTTTCGAATCTCTCACAAAATGCTCATTTTATGATCTTCCTACTCTGCCTCATTTACATGTACTCCACCAAATTGTACCCACTGTTCTCTGCATTGCATTGAATTCCTCTTTGTTCATTTTTTTCTGAACACCTTCATCACCAGATCAGTCATATATTTCCCCTTGATTAAAGAAGCTCAATCATGGAGTTGCATAGTTGTGAACGATAGTGATAGAGCACAAAAAACGCTACCCATGGTCTGGCAGTTACCCGACGCTACTCTTCATAGGTAAAGATCTTTATTAAATTTTTCTTTAGATTATTGTGCAAGGTCCTAGTCTTTTTTGCTTAATAATACATAATACAATCTTCATAAGATCATTTGGGCACCACAAAGTTAAATACCTTACCAATACCAATTCGCATTGGCAATAAAAGTGATATCGGCTGAAGTGCTCCGAAAAATTGGTGTTAAATAAGTTATTTAAGTATCAATGTATTTCACATTTAATCTTTTGTTGAGGGTGTCAAGATAATAAGTTAGTTGTTTAATCATGTGTTGGCGCGGTATTAATGGGGTACTTACACATTTGAGGGTGGAGATGAGACGAGACTTGAAATTAGGTTCAGTAAAGAGGAGAAAATTGTATGTGAACATTTGGGAATACTGAAGTGGGGGAACGAATCAAGTATTTCATGTTAAGAAGGTAGTAATCTCACATCACGGATGTGAGATTAGAAGAATGGTTTTGTGCTGACGTCAAGAGTCCACATCTGCATCACGAAAGAAAGAGTAAATGCAGTCAAGTGATGGGCCATTTTCTAGGAACATACATTTGAATGTAAGATGCAACTAGTAAGTTGGTCAATAAAAGTCTATCTTTACTTTTGGATCTCAAAAAAATTTAAAAAAATTAAAATCAAAGGTAATGGCCAATATACTGTCTAAAATATTGTTTGCTAAAGCCGTAGTCAATTCAGGCTAGTGAATTACATTCTTTCGTGGATATGATTAATTAAACTGATGTTAAAAAAAATGATTGATATAATTTTTGCGAACTTTCTATTATATTGTCCTCTGATGCTCTTACTTCAAGCTAGGAAAACAGAAACTGGAAGAGGTGAAAGAGTTCTGTTACCTGGGAAGCAGAGTAACCAGCAATGGACGAAGCAAGAAATAAATAGTCAGCAGAATAGCCCAGGCAAAGAGGGCATTCTATCATAAGAAGAATCTACCTACAGCTGGAAATACAGGCTTAGAAGTAAGAAAGCAATTCATTGGAACGTATATTGGGAGCATGTCTCTTTACGGCAGTGAGGCATGGACGATGACAGGAGCGGAGAAGAAAAGGGTGGAAGCATTCGAAATATGGTGCTACCGAAGAATGATGAAGAAAAAATGGATCGACCGAGTGACAAATGAAGAAGTCTTAAGAAGAGTGGGAGAACATAGAAGTCTGCTGAAAACTATAAAACGAAACCGGGACAACCTAATTGGCCATATCTTAAGACACGATGGCCTGATGAAGAGAATCGTCGAGGGAAAAGTGAACGGGAAGAATGGAAAATGCAGGCCTCGTATGAGTTATATAGAACAGGTCGTGAAGGACGAGAAAGAGAGGAACTTCATTAATATGAAGAGGTTGATAGAAGAAACGAGTGGAGGGCTGCGTCAAACCAATCCTAGGATGTTGACCCATGATGATGATGACGTTTTTAAACGTATTCTCAGATGACGTGTACTTCTGAGTATAGTAGGTTTAGGAATAGGCCTTATTGTTTCTCTTTTCTAATTTAGGTTTATTTCTCCTTCCTCAGTGTAAAAAAATTTGCAAATTACAAAGCCTATAAAAACATATTTGGTACGCCTAAGGTTTGATGAAAATGTTTTTCAACTATCGGTATGGATGCTTTGATGTTCTCCCTCTGAACCCATTCTCCTAGGGCAAGCTGTGAGATCTGATTTGCTTAGTTAGAGCGTAGGCAATTCCAGAGCACTTAATTACATCTGTGGCTGGATTTGGTGCTCTGCAGAGAAACCTCTCTTGTTTGTCAACTCTACCTCTTGCAACGAGAATCTGCGGCTAGGCACAGAGGAGATTTCTATTTTAATGGATTGATTGTTTGAATCGGTCAATGTTCTGCTCTATCGGAATACACAGAGCGGAAATGAGGCACTAATTCGAATGTAAACTGCTGATTTCTATTCCCTCGGTTTGTAGCGTTATGATTACCTCTAAACGATGGTATAAATTACTCGATCAACTCACTAAGGTTATATAAGATATGATTACATTTCACAATATAGACGGTAGTGTTTTTGGCAAAAGCCATGATGGATAATGTTATATCTATCCTGCATAAAAAGATGATATGCTATAACGGAGTTTATTTTTGCGTACGTCTAATGGCTACATTTTTTTATATAGACCATTTGGAATCTTTTCATGTTTTGTATATATTTTTGGTTTTTTAAACTACAAGCTTTTTTATTTTTGGCAAATTAAGTAAAAAAATTCTGTAACATTTAGAGTTCAGAGTGGTACGTTTACCATCTAGTCAAAGCTGAGCATGGTTAACTTTTTTTTAAAATAGTTTATGAAAATGGCTAAAAGACGTCGCTCTAGCACTTCGAAAACAAGGACCAAGTTTTAGACGTTCCGGCAGCCGAATTATTTGCTTTGATGGCTATTTTTCAATGAACTTCTTGCGTGAAAACGAGAAATTTTATCTTTTTGTACTATCCAGGTTTTAATTTTTAAGTAAATTGACTCATGCTCGCTAAAAACTTCATGGGAATAAAATACCGCTATCCGATTGCACTTAAGCCGGTTATTTTGTTGCAATGGTATGTTGTGAAGTTACTTCTAAACACGAATTGGGGCAAGCATTTTTAAAGAAAAATGCCATTTGCTGGGATAGTAAACTATGTTGCACAGGTTTACACATTAGCATAGATGAAAAAATCCTTTAAAACGATGCTGATGGCGCAGCATGTTGGCTACTTCTGATGTAAGGCAAGAGAAACTGGCAGTATAACTCATACTTTTTAAAAATCTTAATCCAGTTACTAACCCCAGTCTCCGTAACTTACTACTGATCCTTCTCACTGTTACGAATTCTGTCAGAAACGTTAAGATCTGTGATCTATGCCTTACCACTATCCATATGCTAATGCAAAGATATAGTTCATCTCATAATAGGTTGATAATGAGTGAAAATCCTAATATAAATGTGATGACCTATTGCGATGCTACTGGTAATAAATTGCTATCTTGGGGTTGTGATTGGTAATGTTTATTATTATCATCGTATCTTTTATATTTCTTTACATGATCGAATTTCTGGATTTGCTAAACAAATTTCACTGGCTTTACGGTGATAAATACAACAAACCCTATTATTCTCTTTCCTCTCAAAAGAATCTTTAAATGATCACTTATTCGTAGATTCCGTTAATCTGTATGCTGATCTATTTTATGGAGCATAGGATCGGTCAACATCCAAGTAGCATACAAATATTGCAATACTGTGAATCTTTCGACTGAAATGCTTGCGTAACATACCATAGTTATGGAAAAATTGAAAGAGAAACTCATTATTAGTATTTAAGGTTAAAATTCGGAAGCTTAGGATGCGACGCTTTCGCTACATAATACGCCCGGAGAAATTATAAATAGCACATTAAATATTCCCTTTAGAGCTCGCGAATGTACTTCTGCACGCACTTGTCCCTTTTTTTCCTTCTCCTCCACTATTTTCCTTGCTATTCATCTCCTCACCACAATCTCCACGACCCCGCGAGCCACTCTTTTTTTATTTTCTTCATTCGTCCAGATTAGTTACTCTGTCGGACGCGCGGCCGGCGCTGCCATCGCCGCGGCCGCTCGGGGTTTCCCGCGCCGCAGTGTTTGCCCACGCGGCGGACGCGCACACGGGCGAAAGGGGATTCCGCCGACTCGCTCGTTCCCTCCTCACACTTGATTTACGGCTCGGAATGAAGCCGAGGGCATCGCGACCCTGGGTCAGCCCGCGTGGTAATAATGCGGGATATCGTCCTTTCTGCGGCAACTCTCACGAACCCTCATCGATTCCGCCAGAGCGCTTCCAATCGTGCCCATCTGACGCTGAAACGCACCTGGTGCGTGGTTTGTCTTTCCCTGATAGGAAAAGGGTTTTCTTTTTGCCCCTTGGATTAAGTATTCAGGAGTTGTAGCGGCATTGGTTACAGTGGGTCCAATTTCTCAGGAACTATCGCACCGTCCATGATAAACTAATCCTAGGACAAATACAGCATTAATATCTCTTTGCCGATTCCAAATCCTTTACCGTCTGTTTACTAGAACTGTGGAAACCATAGCTACTACGGTGGGCTCGTTTATATTAAGTAGCATCGATTTAAAATTCAAAATGGAGGTGAAAACATTTGCTGAAATCAATTGTGAGCCATATGTAATACGAGGGATCATTGAGGTAGAAAAATCTACTTTTTTATCCTTGGTTATAAATTTTCATGCCGCAGGATGATGATTAGTTTCCACCTTCGTTGGAGATTTGTTCCGCAGAGTACTTTATGTGGCGAAATGAACATAGGTATGTTGAGAGCCTTGATAAAAACATTTGCGAGACTTTCATGCGTCTCCAGAGAAGAAAATTGCAACATATACAAATAAAATAGAATATAAACTATAGTCGAACAAGGTAAAATGCCATAAATCGAGGAATAAGGAAGTGAAAACGTTTTAGTAGCTAAATATCTCGCATATGGGAAGGGCAATTCACATATGAAAGCCAGTAGGTGGCAATGCATGGAATAGGTACAAAATTTGGTGAAATATAATGCTAAAGATTAAGAAGTAGGAAAAATAATGTGAATTGACATTTGCACCTCTATAGGTAGAGATAAATAATTATTTAAGGTATTAGTTATCTAGTTGTTGTACAATGTTTACAGTAGGTTTCAGAAAGGAAAAATTGGAATTATTTGCATTGATGGCTATTTTTCTATGAAATTCTTGCGTAAAAACGAGAAATTTTATCTTCAATTTTCAAGTAAATTGACTCATACTCGCTAAAAACTTCATAGAAATAAAACACCAATATCCGATTTCACTTAAGCCGGTTATTTTGTTGTGATGATATGTTGTGACATTACTTCTAAACACGAATTGGGGCAAGCATTTTTAAAGAAAAATGCCATTTGCTGGGATAGTTAACTATATTGCACAGGTTTACACATTAGCAGAGATGAAAAAATCCTTTAAAACGATGCTGATAGCGCAGCATGTTGGCTACTTCTGATGTAAGGCAAGAGAAACTGGCAGTATAAATCATACTGTGGGTATTAGTTATCTAGTTGTTGTACAATGTTTACAGTAGGTTTCAGAAAGGAAAAATTGGAATAGAATTCAATGGTGAAAGACTTTTCATGCTGGAATAACTAATCCTTAAAAACAGTTTAATAATGTCAGTAAAACCATAACCTTTTTGGTTGAGAATAGCTGAGAATGTGATGGAGAGACACGTTGCTATGATTGCAGTGGCTCAGTAATCCCAGACGTATTATACCGTCTACTGCACTATTGCGCTTTATTTCATGTAATATAGTAATGAGATGCTTATCAACCACAAAGAGCTTTCCCGGACGTCGGTCTCATCAAGAGCGAACGCATAATGCTGCGCAAGATACCTCTAGACTCCCGCAATGCCTGCTATGACTTCCGGCAAGGGTCCTCGCGATTTGCTATTCTCTCGGAACCCTTTGGAGAAATTTGCCCATCCCCCTCCATCTAAGGGTTTGCACCCCCTTCCCCCGCCTCCAAACCAGGATCCCTTTCCAACCCCTCGGCAAACTCCCGCACTCAGGACCGAGAAACAAGCATTGAGCCGCTCGTCTTCAGCCGCGCGCTTAATTGCCTTATCAGGTGCACCCTTTCTGCCTCCACTTTGCTATCAAACCCAGCCTCTCCTCACGCACGGGAAGGCGTTCCTGACCGTGAAAGGCAGCCCAGAATTCCTCCTATCTGAAGTACTTCCCTGGCACAGCTCTTAGTGTGCGGTGATGTTGGTGAGAAGTACACAGCTCTCGGAAATCGAGAAGGCCTCCTGATACGGCATTGGCTTGAGGTCCATGACTTTATCCCTGTGACGTCAGCCTTCGCTATGCACACCGCCTGAACCCACTGCGCAAAATAGAGCTGCATTTCGAGCAGATGATCAGCTACTCTTCTCCTGCCGACGCGATAGAAAATCACAAAAGGCCTTTTCCCCAATGGACCAATGGGGTGCATGGGGTCGCTAGAAGGTCTGCGAATTCTTCAAAGACAACCGGTTCGTAGAAAATGATTTTCCAGGAAATCGAGATTAAAAAAGAGTCCGTTGCTTGGACAGCAGATTCGAAAGTATTGTAGATTTCAAGTTTAGCCGTGAAAATATGATGTTCCTTGCTTGAGATAAGTCATTGAAAAGATGACACAATAACCGCATATGCGAAATGAAGTTGTCTACTCAGAAAATTGGATATATTGAATTCCAGTCTTATTGTTAGTGGCGTATTGCAGTCTAATCGCATTGCTAGTTGATATTGATTGCTAAAAACTTGTAAATATATGTTTTAGGGATAGTTTTTGCTAATTTATAATTGTATGAGGTGTTCCAAAGATTAATATATGTTGTTTCGGATCCTATTTATTCTAATTTATGCCATTATATTGATTAGTAAACTGTTTCCGCTATATTACAAAAGAAGCTTCAATAATTATGTCAAAAACGAGATTCATTGAAATCATGATTGAAAATTAAATCTTTGATATGATTTGGAAGGAAAAAATAAAATTTGAGCCCTTTGGTAAGGTATGGTGCTCTAATTACATTTTTGAGGTTATTTTGCCAGAAGTGTGGCCTTTGTATAATCGTTGTTGTAAATTTCTAACTTTAGTTTATGTTTCCAAAATCCAACGGAATCTTTAAAAAGACGCATTCTGAAACAGAGTCATAAGATAGCAGCGAGGTTATTCTTGTACTTCATTGCGTCATTTCATGCGTCTACTTCATTGCACATCATTGCGTTCGAGAACGGTGCTGGCACATGGTTAAATGCTTAAATCCCTAGATTATTTAAAGAAGGATGAATAACATTCTTAAGGTGATGTATGCTCTAATTTCAGTGAAGCTGGCAAAATGATAGGTGGTGCACCTAAAATCATTTTTTGTGTTGCGGAATCTGTTAATGATCAATTCGTAATAGTTAGGCCGTAGATCATAGTAAAAACCTTTAGTGATATGTTCTTATCGTTAATTGCATATTTACCCTTAATATTTATCCAGTTCATTAATTAAGGGATGTCTACTCCTCTTTACTCAATTTTTCTCTGGTAATGCCGATTTTGTTATTTTGATAGCGACTTATATCACGCAATGTTGCAAAAATTGCCAAACTATCATTTTCTGCATTTATTCAACTTAAACCATCTTCAAGTATCGATCAGGAAGTAAAAATTACCAGTAATTGCAGGTTCCCATTTATTATAATTAAGGGTTTACATGGGTGCATTGAAAAATGCCACATATAGAAGTTACTCGACAACGCTAACTAAAGATACCGAACAACATAAGGTACCAAGAACTTTCAAAAATCATTAATATCTAAAATGAAAAAAAACTGTAATATATGTAATGTCATGGATACATACATCTTTTATACTAAGAATTAAAAACTATCGAATAAGACACCAACTATTAATTTTCTTTTTTTATGCATGCTCCTTTATACAAATGCAGTATTTTCTCAGGTGGTAAGGAATTCAAGATGTTTCTGAATATATATCAGGATTGGTGTAGTATCGATAATGAACAAGGTTAGAGTTGTCCGGAATCCCTCCTCAAGTTGCAAACAAACAATTTCTTTTAATATCTCAATCAATGAAGAAGAAAAGCAGGACGAGGAAGCATCTCGACGAGGAACGTTATCTCCACCTCACCTTCTCTATTTAATGTATTTTTTTCAAAAAACTCTACACTCTTACAAGAATAGAGATTCCTTTTTCGTTCAACCTCCTCATTAGTACAGATAAAATTTTATAATACATTTTACATTTTACAATACAATTTTAGGTAATTCAAGGAATAAATGGAAATGTATGCAAAATGGAGGCATGTACTCTAGATAATGAAAGTGAAAGGAAAACAAGACGGATTTGAAAATAACTTTTGATAGCACGATAACTTTGCAATTTTGCTTCTTTTTATCTGTAGGTCTTTGGGTCAATCTAAGTTTGGTGTTACTATACCTTGTTAGGATACTGTGTTCTTGCATCAGCAGATCTTTGAAAACTTAATAGAGGAGCATCACAAGGTCAGCGGAGTATCTCCATGGTTTTCGGGTAATGTTGCCTCAGTGCATCTTGACAGTGACGTTTCCTGGCCCATGCATGCCTTTTATTCAGATCAGCTCATTCGTGACTGATCTGAAGATATGGCCTGCATTGGCTACGAAGCATCATCGACAGAAGCAATACCATAGAGATACCAGCACAGCAGCACAGCGAATGCCTCCAGAAGAATGATCAGCGGAGCTCCAATCCCAATTTGACCAAGTTCTACAGATCCATAGAAGATTAATTTACAATGTAACCGGTCATGAAAAGAGAAGATTACGTCTTGCATATTAGCATTTCTCAGAAAACCGTGCATACTGATATCATATCGTGTACAAAATGATTTCCACATAATAATGAAGCATCAATTCATCGTCATCATAATCTCCTTCGTCTCATTCGATGATGAACTAAGCTACCTAGCTTTTCATGTTATCTAATTCATTTCGTGAAACAAACGATATCGTTCTTTTTTTACCTTTCTGTTTTGGCAAAAATAATCCTTTGCCTCAGTATTTCATTTCATATCAATTCTCTTTGTTGCATATCGCTATATGGCATTAACAGAAAGAGGTTCACTTTTTCTCCTCAGTTGAAGCATTATTGTGTACATTTTTCTTCTTCCTTATTTCATTTTGTAAACACATGCTGCAATATCAGAGAATAATGTCACTGTCGATTTTGAGATGAGGGTTTCGAGGGGGCAGTAAAGAAGAAATGGGCGAATAGAGGAAGTGACGAGGTTATTTCAAGAAGAGTTACGGAAAACAGAGTAAAACTCCACACAATCCATAGGCGAAAAGAGATATGGATTGTCGAATTCTGAGGGAGGAAGGAATTTTATCCACGGTTAAGGAAACAATGGGTGAAAATTGAAAAGGAAGGAGGAGGCTTAAACTCGTACGTAATGTTTCAAGGGGAGGATGCAAGGACACCAAAGAAGAGGCACAGGGTATGGCAAAAAGGAAAACATTTTATGGATTGGACCTGCCTATAGGCAGACTACCGAATAATTATGATGCGCTTTTGATAATTAATGACTAACGGAGCATTAGTAGAAGGAATAGGGAAGGGGTGAAACGAAACCCCGTATTAGCTTACTTGTGACGGTAGGTTTCATGGGGTCCCGATCGTTATCGTCAGGAGTAGAGAACATCGACCACTGTTATTTCTTTTACTACCATTAATAGATGCTGTAACCTCAAGATAAATAATACAAGAATTAGGGTGGGAGTCATTGTCAGAGAGTAGGTTGAGGTACAGATTAAATCTATTAGAGAAATTTCAATAGGATAGCTTTACTGAAGATGTTAGGCACATATAAAAAACACCAGCGTATTATGCTAGATTCGACCAGCTAAATAAGATTAGAGAGATAGATTGTCGTACTAATAGATTCAAGATGGCATTTTTCCCCCAGTACTATAAGAGAACATAATAGGCAGCGTAGCAAAGGGATAGGTAGGGGAAATATTTTATAGTAGTCTGTAGTGTATGGTGCATGTATTAAATAAATACTATTGATTTTCACAATCAAGTTGCATGAGACCCTATAGTAGCTTGCTTGCATGTCGTTAGTGCATTTTTGGTGATATTCACCCTCTGCCGCACACCCTCGCGGTGGTTTGCAGGGTATAGTGTAGATGTAGATAGGTAGCCAATTGGACTAAAAATATATTTCTTCATCAGAAATATTATGTGTAGAAAAAATATTTACAGTAATTGCTATAACTTCATGACGAATTGGATTTTTCCATCGCCAAATCATTAACTTACAGCCAGGAATTAAAAGTGGTGGCAGCTGTTGATTGTGTAGTGAGGGCTTAGAGAAACGGAATCTACCTCTCTCTGCTAACAGGTCCATGCACGTGTATACTCATGTGTTGAAGGGAAGTTAAGGAATTCGAGAGGGTGCCGAAGTGAGAGGTGGGTGCATGTGGCTTTCGGTCGGGTTATGATCCTCCCTGTTCCCCCAGAGTTCTCTCGGGGCGCACGTATGTCGCGACTCACCTCCCAGCCCCCGCCTCTAATGCCTGCTTTTCCTCCTCGTGTGCTCCTCGTTTTGTCACAAACCCTCTTCAAGCACCTTGCCCTCTCCCGCGATAACCTTACGCCAAAACACTTACGGCATGCCTTCCTCGCGATGTCCTTACTCTAGTGGTGGGTGTGAGAGGGACTCTCCCTTTCTTCCTCCGACCACTCCTCGCATTTCACCCTTACGTTTCCTAACGCAGGTCTGATATTCGCGGCAAATCTTTCCATGAAACACATTGTTGACTATGTAATTCCGCGTAACCTGAAAATACTCCCTTTCACGCGCATCCCTCGAACGCTATTTCAATAAATATTTTACACACTGAATTCCTCTGAGATCATTTGTTCTTATAATCTCGAATACGTGTTGCGCAAGTATCATGCTATGCTATGTGGCACGGTCACTCTATTATACAACCTAGGATTTAAGCATTTCTCTCAGGTTTACGTGTATTAAATACTAATCTGTGTTCTGTAGGCTTGTAGTATTTTTCAAATATTTATTTTCGTGCAGGATGGAAAGTAGAAGTGGTTATATATTTCGCATGTTTATCAAATAATTCTCTCCTTAGCAACGTAGAATAATAAACTTAAGTGCATACGCCTATTGCATGCATAATGATAACTCACCGCCTCCTGTACACCCTCGAGGTGGCTTGCAGGTTAATCAGCAGACATATAATTTCCTTCGTTTATCTTTATCCTTAACTATCAACTTTTTCACGAAAAATTTTACGCGTTTTAAAAGTTACCATTCGAACACGTTCTAAATTCACTTCAAGGGTTAGTGAAATAATTTATGCGTCACACTGGATCAGTGTAATGGTTCAAATAAAGAAACCAACTCCTATGTATATTTCCACTTAAATTTATTTGCCACTACTAGTTTCATCGCATTGACGTCATCATCAGGCTCCATGATGATGACGCATTGTGCATTGAAACTAAGAGTGCCAAATAAATTTAAGTGGAAATATACATAGTTGTCGGTTTCTTTATTTGACCATGAATTTCCACATAGTTACGCCGCAAAGTATTGGGTGCCGTGTAATGGTTCGTTGCTGCGCAGCAAACAATTCGTTGTGGACAGAATTGGTGCCACGTCCGAAATCTTTTAGAGCGAAGAATACGTTATGATTTCTGTGGTGCTGCTTATAGGCGATGAAAGTAAACGATGGAATAAAAACTAAGTAATAATATTTGATATTATCTGCTTCACTACCACGTAATACTTCACAATACTGCAGAACACCATCTATATGCCGCGATATTTCATCCTTGAAAACAATATTTTACAATCTCAGTTATGCCTTATTTGTCGTTTTAACAATTTAATTGTTGTTATCATACATTGATTGGGCACTAATTGATGAGAGAAGTTGACGGCTCCTCATTTAATGTTCTATCACAGTGGAATCGAGAGCTGCACTATTTTTAGCAAGCGGCGCAAAACGTCCCTGTATCTGCTTCAACTCGCTCCCCTCTGGCTGACGTAATGGTGCCCGTATGTAATGTGTATCATAACTAACTGTTCTGTCATCGTCCGTAAAATGGTATATCGTACGGTTAAATATGTAATGCTGTTTTGAAGATATTGCCTTTTTAGACGTTGCATGAATACGTAGCGCTTGGTTCTTAGAACGACGGAGCTTATTGTTGGTCTAAAAGGTAAGACACCTATGTCAGAAGATTTGCGTTAGTTTCATTAGCGATAGGCTAATAGCATCGAATAGATTAGAAAGTGCGAATTGATATTACTTAATTAAGTATTGGTTTTCCATGTATTTACACTGGATACTGAATTTATTTCGGAGAGTAGACATTGTTAAGTAGGTCAGCTCTAGAGGAAGCTAAACCAATTTTCGTCCACCACACTTTTGTGTTGACCGTATGGGTAGGCATTTACACGTAGGCTTGTGCGATGAGCGATCTTGGTCATCGATTTTCGACGAAATAATTTCATCGAAATGCCTCGATGACGATGGCTGTCATCGATCATCGAATAGAGTGTACACGATGATCGATGAATGTCGATGATCGATGACTGTCGATGGTCGATGAATTACGATCATCGATGACTATCTCGATGATCGGTGCGGATGTCTCGGTTGGCAGTTTGGTTGGCTATTAAGTGAAGATTGAATTTGGTCAAACTTATTTGAGGACAAGGCCTATTTACTAAAGAGCGAAACAAGCACCAAGTTACAAATTAAGCAACAACTCTTTGTTGTGGTGTAATACAATTCTCATTTCCGCATTTTCATCGACGAGTAGATGTCGGTCGTCCAACCAACGTTCCCTGCATCGCTGAAGAATCGCTCTGATGACGTTGAAGTGGCAGGAATACAGAGGTATTTCCTCGCATACTTCTGAAGGCGGGGATACACATCCTTCCTGTCCCAATACCAGTGTAGGACGTCCGAAGATTCGGATGAAGCTCGGACCTCCTCGTACTTGCGAAGCTCTGCCAGGAAGGGGTCGTTAGCAGAGGTAGCGTTTCTCGTGTCAGCAGCACATCTCATCTCAATCGACAACAATGATTCGGATAAACTCATTGACATCGATGATTCTCATCGACTCATCGCAGTCGATGGTCGATGACATTCATCGTCATCGATTTCAGTCATTGAACCGCGATGACTGAAATCATCGTCGATGACTTCGATTAATCGACTCATCGCACAAGCCTATTTACATGCGTAGAAGTTTAAATTTCTTGTCCTCAAGAATTGTTTAGATCCCTTATTTTATGGTAAACTAAGTTATTTCTATGAGAAAAATACTACTTTCTACCTCCATAATTCTCCAATACAATCATAAATACGAACAATCGATTTGACTATTTTTACTTCAAAGCAGGGTGCGTAATTAACCTTCATAATCATTTGCTGAATGATAGATGTTGGATAGAAGCAATCTACCTCCATAACCCAACAATACAATTGAGGCGCTCGGGGCTAGATAATGGTAAGCCACATTTAGGAAATTTTACAGGAGAGACATCTGAAGGTTCATAAAATTCCATAAATTAGGTGTTGTGTCTTGGTGCAATACATAACACAGGATGTGTACTGCCATCTCTTGATTTCTTCAAATAATACTCCGCCAGTGGCTTCCCATCCTCTAGCAGATAAGAAAGGCGTACAGATCTCAATATTTCTCAGTGTGTGGCTTACCATTATCTAGCCCCGAGTGCCTCAATTATCAATCGATTTGACTATTATTACTTCAAAGCAGGGTGCGTAATTAACCTTTATAATCATTTGCTGAATGATAGATGTTGGATAGAAGCAATCTACCTCCATAACCCAACAATACAATTGAGGCGCTCGGGGCTAGATAATGGTAAGCCACATTTAGGAAATTTTACAGGAGAGACATCTGAAGGTTCATAAAATTCCATAAATTAGGTGTTGTGTCTTGGTGCAATACATAACACAGGATGTGTACTGCCATCTCTTGATTTCTTCAAATAATACTCCGCCAGTGGCTTCCCATCCTCTAGCAGATAAGAAAGGCGTACAAATCTCAATATTTCTCAGTGTGTGGCTTACCATTATCTAGCCCCGAGTGCCTCAATTATCAATCGATTTGACTATTATTACTTCAAAGCAGGGTGCGTAATTAACCTTTATAATCATTTGCTGAATGATAGGAGTTGGATAGAAGAAATCTACCTCCATAATCCTACAATACAATTATCAATCGATTTGAGTTTCTTTATATCAAAGTGGGGTGCGTATTTAATCTTTATAAGCATTGGATGCATGATAAAAGGGGTCGGATGGATGAAATCTATTAGTCTCTCTCTCTGCTCCCTCGCTAACGTGGAAGGTACCTACGTTTGCCCCAGCCGAAACTCCGCAAGGGAGACGTAGAGAGGGTGGAGCATAGCTCGCCTTTCGCCAAAGCACAACGCAAAGTAAATACGCGCCTCTTAATATTAATGTCTTCACTTCTCGGAGAGCACCGCCGACGTTACTGGAGCCCATTTCGCCTCCCCCAGCCCTCCCAACCGATTCCAAAGACCCAAGCCGCCCGGCAGACCGACCTTTCCTCTCATAAGCGCCACCTTCCTGCCGCCGCCGTCAGTATTTGCACTCCCCTCCACTCACCCTCCTAGTTAAGCCCGCCCACGTCCGTTACACCAAAGGAGCCCCCCCCCCCCCAGCCCCTCCTCTCATCCAGGGGCGGCTTGCCGAAAGGAGGGGTAAGGTCTTGGGAGCCGTAAGGGCTCGGAGGAGCCCACCTAAGAAGCAGAAGAGCCATTTCATCTTAACGTCGCTTTAAAAGCTTCATTTCGGTGTGGGGGGAGTCGTCTTCCGAGGGGGAATTTCGTCGAGGATGGAGGCAATTTATAACCTCCAAATGCTCCTTCCGGGCCGCATTCAACCCCATCCCACCTTTACTCCCTAATTATTTTGCGTGGGGAGATTAACAAATAAGCCTTTAGCGGGGGGAGGTGGAGAGGAGGGAGGGACTCCTGAGAAGGGATAAATAATGCAATTCCGGATATACATAGGAACGACAGTCTCAATGGGTGAGGGTTTTTGCAGAATAAATACCGTTAACGCAGACCGCAAACATTTCGAAAGGAAAGGGACTCGGATTGGTTAATTTCTTTGGATATCGTTCCACTAAAAGTGTGGGTGAAGCTAAAAATAGCCCGCTTCACGTGTGGATGAAACTTACAGAACGCTACTTGATTCCCCCACCCTATTTCCTAATTAATTGTGATTACACCTTAATCTCTCTCTTTCTATCTGTGATGTGGATTCATTGTCAACTTCTTATTTACTTTCTACGTAATCTTCTAATGAGACAGAGTTCATGCATATATTACAATGGAGTTCTTTGGAAATTAGAATTTTCATTTTCGTTCAACGCATAGGAATGGATAGGTATCATGAGCATAGTAAACATGGATGGGGAAATCGACGTAAGTCTAAGGTATTAGTGGATATTTTGGTGTAAGCCGTTACAAGGTAGTTACTATAAATGGATTTATAACAGCTTAGAAATGGAAAAGGAAGATAATGTGACCTAAAAACTTGTATATCCTTAAGTCAACTTCCCCCTGCAAATTAATGCATACACTATTATTTTATGCCCATTTTTTGTTGCAATAAATGGAATTATTAGAGTACTAGGCTGCTGACCGGAAGTTACGGATGCACATTCCGGAAAGGTGTTAAAACATGACCTGCCAAAACCAAGCTGTGTGTTTTTCCGGAATTCAGATCTTTCTGGGAAACCACAAACAATATAAAGGAAGAAACTGGCCCACCCTACTTTGATGAGCGAGTACCACACACCATTGGGCTTAGCAGTAATTCATGAGCTCTGCACTTATAAACCAGACTTACCTTTAGGTTAAACACAAGTTTGACTTACTTTCACTAAAATTAAATTCACTTAATTATTCTTCTCTGGATGGTTCCAGGTTTCCCTCCTCGTAGGTTGGCAAGATGGCAACAGTTTTGCTGACAGGTTAGTTAGCAAAGCTGTTGTCATTTTGCCAACCTACGAGGAAGAAAACCCGGAACCATTCAGAAAGCATCAAACTAACGCCTTGGTAGCCTTCGATCTAATATCACTTGAATATTCATTACTAGCAGACCGGCTGCCTGCTTTGCAGGCACTTTTCGTAAGCACTTCGTATGCAGAGAAGAGGAAATGGTTATTTTATAAATAGAGAAATGTGTCCCGCTATAATTATTCTATATGTTTTTTTACTTTTTCTAAATCATATTTTCATTGTATGTTGTCTCCTGCATATGCATTTTTCACCTCTATTTGCATTTTTCTCAGCACCACAAACTGCTAAAAATCCAAAACTACTACCAAATCATACAGACAGAGAATACACACTCAACGCACAAAACCTCACTCTTTTAGCTCAAAACTTGGGAGAGAACAGAACAAAACAGATGTAGAATGACTGACTGGCACGCTAAAAAATTAATATATAATCGAATTAATCTGTTGAATTAGCAACAAAAATTAATATAGGTATAATAAACGTTTTATAGCCTCCTTTCAACTATTAGAAAAGTACTTCAAAACGCCTAGCTTTGAAATTCACAAGTCGTACACAAGGCCGGGGCCGGTAGGCAAAAATTGTTTTATTTCACTATCTGCACATCGAAAACGTGAATTAATATTTTCGTACTTAAAAAATTGATCGATAAAAATAATTCCATTTTATTCAACTGCTTCAATCCAATTTTTGCCTCTTTACCAAAAACGTAAGCACATTTACTTAGCAACGAAAAGAAATTTGCATAGCAACTGATTTCCCACGCTAAAAGATAGGGAAAAAAACATTTTTCTCTACAACACAAACTGTTAAAAATCCAAAACTACTACCAAATCATGCAGACAGAGAATCCACACCCAACGCACCAAACCTCACCCTTTAAGCTCAAAAATTAAGAGAAAACGAAACAAAACGGATACTGAATGACGGACTGACTGACACGCTACAAAATTAATATACCTATATAGATTAATTAATCAGGACATTTATAAACTTAAGAAACCCTGAATTAGCTTGGTATCGTTGACAAACCTATATTTCAGTTCATCCAATCTCGTGACGGAAAACATAAGAAATGAAGGGATCGCAGAAAACACTATAGATTGAATGAAGCTTAGCTTTACTTGCTTCAAGGTTAGAAAGTTATAAAATAGTAGTCGGAGAATTGACATTGAATGCTGGGGAACTTTCTCGAATGAGAACGAGGAGCCAAACTTGTTTTTGCGAATTAATTTCGAATCCAAAGTTGGCTTTTCCTTCACCTCTTGCGACACACTAATTACTAAGAGTGCAGTGCGGGCAGGTGTGGTCCACTGAGGGAGAGGGGGGTGGGAATTCTTGGAACCAAGCGAGGGACGGACGAATCAAAAGGCGGCGGACGGGTGACGCCCCTGTCGTTTCCAACCGCCGTGAAACATTCGCCAGGGCCTTCTCTTTATCTCCCTCCGCACTCACTGCGTGGCCCGCATTGTTTTGGCTGGAGTCCCTGAGGTCACACACTGCGGGAGGAAAGGGGGGGAAGGTGGATGGGAACGCCCTGCCATCTCGCGGTAGAATTTACAACTCGTCCTCAGAGCGTGAATGTGAACTCACGCTCGGGGGCGTAGCGAGGAATAATGCCGGGCAATTACAGCGGATTATTTATTTGGCGGAGCCATTTTAAATATTATTAAACAGTCAGGCTTCAATTTTTTTAACCAAAGAGCAGTTGTCCCGTTACTAGGTTTGGCCGGGGGAAAAAGAGGAAGAATTAACGATGGTACTGGGCTTTCTCTGTTTATTTAAATGTTTAATGGACATCATCCATTTAGTTTTCATGACCATTTTTTTAACCTAAATAGAATATACTCTGCTATCCATTATGGAAACCGTATGTAAAAACCTGGAATCTTTCCCAGGGAAATTGTGCACTCAAATAAATGGGCCTCAAATTGCGTTTTAAATAAATTATTTATTTTTTGCCACTGAGAGATTTTAAATAGAATTTAAACAGCTACCTTTAAAGTTACTCTTACGAATCGCCCACTTATGCTCGCATGTATTTAAAGATAAGAGAATCTTCATTTAGTCCCGTTTCATTCTAGTTTTAGTTGATTACACGATAGATATTCTCAACGACAGTTTCTCCAAGTGCTTCCAAGAATGAAAAAATTAAGACTTGATGAATAGGCAATATCAAAACAACATTTGGTTTCCATTACAGATTCTTTGAGGTTAAACAAAGAAATAGCTTTAGAATGCGAAACAGGAGTGACTATAAGAGACTCTAGTATTTGAGAGCTAAAACTTTCATTTTATGGGCTTTAAAAAAACATAATTATTTTGCAAAAATATGTCTACAGAAAATAAATTACACACTCTTTTCAGTATGTTGCATGTATTTTATATAATTCATTGAGATATACCACACCACTCGACGTGTATCACGCCACTCAACTTCAATATGCTTGTCAAATTGCCATCCTACAACAGCACTTTTATGAATGTAAATGAATGGTTAGAATATCGTGGTGATAATTATTGAAAATTGGTTAACCAATATTTTACAACCATATATTTTTGCTTATCTTAAAGAGGGCAAATTCTGAACCGATTTTTATTATTGGTAATGGCATGTAGTTGGGTACATATTTAAAAGCGAGAGTAAGATGATACGAGCATAGTTTAGGCGTTAAACAATTCTAAACGAAAGATGCATAGAGATAGAGTGCTTTGCGATTCATCTGATAGACTAATAAATTCGAGAAATATGCATATCTTACGACATTTACTAGGAGCTGGGAGTCCACAGAACGTCTATACCAATGTCAAGGTATAAAATAAATCATTAAGAATGGAATGTTTGTCCATAATTTTACAATCTCATCCGTTATCTATGCACATATTCAATTTATTGTTATTTTTACTTTGAAATACACGGTATGCAAGGACTAAAATTTATTCTGTTTTTGAGATTTTTATTGTTTTTGGCGGTAGTGTTAGGATTGATAGTGCTCCAACTTCTAAGGCCGCACTGTCTTACGTACCTTAGCGCACTGTTCAAACGTTAAATGAGCCAGCATCCCTGCCGAAGGAGGGAATCTTTGAGAAACCAAACTACTGTTTCAATAACCGGACCTTTCCGTGCTTTCGATTGACGAATCTGTGCATTTTTCTGTTTCCTTCGTGTATAATATGCATTAAATATCTCAGATATTTAATAATTGCTTAGTGAGTGGTTGTTTGTAAATGATAATTTTTAGTATCACATTAATTAGCAACATCTTATCAATTTGATTATACCTTCATCCAAATTTGATAATTTTTTTGCAGAATTTTACTAAAAATATATTCTTCATAAGTGGTTAGCAAGCCTATGTAGCAAGTCTTAGCATTTCTAGGATTGTGTATATAATCTTGCATTGGAGATTTCCACAGAAATCACCATGACGTGCTCATGCATTAAAACAGTATTTTAAATTTAAATTATTACTGGCCTAAGAAAGCGCGGCTGGAATTCTTCGACAACAAAGAGCTGCACTACCGAATCCCGAAGGTTGAGCTATTCCTTCCCAATGCGACCCAATGGAGAAGAGTGTTAACTTCGCCTTTTTTCCATTGGTCTGCATTTCACCGTGGATATTTTTCGATGGGAGTAATTATCATAATGGGGAGTAAAGGCGACAGCAATGGACGCACAACTCCCACATTTTGGCCCTATAATGTTATCTGATGGCATCGTTAGATTCAGTCCGCCTTCCAAGTGTCACAAGGGGTTTTCATTCCAATGTCCACGTCTAGAAAATTTTAGCCGTGACGTAGTTCCATTGGGTAGAGGAACCAAACCTATTTCTCTCACCCAGAGACTAGTAACAGTTTCTTTCATTCGCACAAAACTGGCGTGCTTGCCAATTGCAGAAGAGGTGTGCTACTGGTTGAATAAGCTCAATTATTTCCGTGAATATATTTTCGTGGTAGAATACTATTACAATGCTTCTGGGAAGGCTACAATGACTACCCTGGATTTTGTTCCGGAATAAAACTTTTCATTCTTTGAGGAAATATTCGCTTACATTTTTGCATTAGAAAGTTATATGAAGTTGGAAGCATTGGCCTAGAAAGGTGAGGCTAAAAATCATTTTATCTTTGGTGATATGTAACTTGTTTGTACTTATTCACTACGTGAAATCTTAAGATACTGCTTTATTATTCTTATTTTCTCCTTTTCAGCACTTTTATGTATAAATTACTAGCGAAGTTGCGCATTGTTCATGAATATAAGTCAATTTATCCATTTGAATGAATTCCCAGTTAAAATTTAAACAGATTGTCCCAGAACATATGCTATGCTATTGGTTTAATAAAAGTGCTGGAGCTTAGATGATAATGAGGGCATCAAAGTTCCGAAGCATTTTGAAATTTTGATGCAATAAAACCTTTTAGTGAAATTTATTCAATAGACATGGAATGTGATGACACTAAAACCAGATTATATTTCATCAAAAATTTCCTGATTCAACTTATAGCATAAAAATATATACGATGCACATCGGACTTGTGAAAGAAAATATATTTATTTGGTAGTAGGGAAGTTTGTTTTAAATATGTATACATTTATTCAAAGTTTTATGATATTCTCTGCAGTAGAATTTTCACCGAGAAAAAACACTCATCTTAGCCGCGGACATGAACCGTCTAGGCAAATGCGACGAGGGAGTACGAGAAAGAAGCTATTTTACTCTTGTCAGGCCTCATGTAGAATATGCCGCTAGTATATGGGATCCTCACGAGGAAGGTATGATAAAAGAATTAGAGCGTGTGCAAAGGAGATCCGCTAGATTTGTTAAAGGCCGTTATGATAATTGTATAAGTGTTACGAGTTTTATAAAAGAACTAGGATGGGAACTGCTATCAGAACGCAGGTTTAAATTTAGGTTAAACATTTTAAGTAGATTTGAAACCGATTTGTTCACACACGATGTTAGATAGATTTAGAACCTCTGGGTATTATGCTAGGTAGGATCAGATTATAACAAGATTAGAGATATAGATTGTCGTACCGATAGATTTAAAGGGTGATTTTTCCTGCGTAATACCTATAAGAGAGCCCAATAGGCAGCCTAGCAAAGGGATATGTAGGTAAAATATAGTCAGTGTAGTCTATAGTGAATGGTGCATGTATTAAAAACTAATAAACCCTTTCTTATATGTAGATACTAACTATCTAACTGCTTGTGACCCTATTAACCAGCATGTCTCCATTAAATATCCTAGTTGCATGTTTGGCGATCTTCACCCCCTGCTACACACTCTCGCGGTTGCTCGCAGGGTATTACGTAGATGTAGATGAACCCGGAACCACCTAATTTCAGGTACTTAAGCCAGTTAAGCGTTTAAATTGTCCTCTATGATTGATCTATTCTTAATGGAATATCCACTGTTGTTTAAATCTATGAGGGCTCTTTCAAAGGTTATTCGCTACCATTACACAACCCTGAAAGTCACATACTCTTTGCCATGCAGGTTGGCTACTTCATTTCACGCCTGTAGTAAGAAAAAAATTGAAATACCTTTTGTAACCTTATTGCAGAGTCTCAAATTCTTTCATTTCTCATCATTTGGATTTTAATCTAGGTGAACAATCTATTCTAGAAAAGGTTCTAGCAACCCTATAGTTGGGTGTTTCACCACCTTACCCGATTTCATACTTCAAGTACCTACTTTATGAAGAAAATATCGTCCTATGTGATCAAATGGTCTGGTCTCTTTTTTTATTTGGTTTTACAGCAGTCATTTGTCAATTTCTTTTCATTCTTTCGTGTTTTTGAAGGAAGGGGGATGAGTCCGCCATACAATGCAACTATGCATGTTGGGGTGTTAGGAAAGCAATCGCTCACCATAGATTTCCCATGAGAATACCATATGGACTAAATGCCTCTACGGGGGCAGTATGGTGTTGAAATTGTGAGTTTTTTGCGTGCCTCTGATACACGTATGTTGCAAATGTGCTCCTTACTAATGGAATTAGACAGATTTTTTACTCATCCTTGCGTGAAATTCCTCACTGCTGACTGCGGGGAAAAATTTAACGAGGGGAAGGTTCCATGATGATTTAAGGAAAAAATATGACAAATTTATTTAATAGATTTGGGTGTTGCGATCTTAAGGGAAAAATCATAATTAAATGAAATACCTCAACTTTTTTCTGCATAATTCAACTCCTTATATCAATGGTTTCAAATCGTTAACTGGGTATTCCGAAAAATGTCCCCAGATTCTATTCAAGTTATCGGTAATCCACGCTGGTTACTAGTTTGGAGGTTGCCTAAAAAGTTATTCCGAATTATTTGTTTGGAAGTTAAGATATAGGCGCACATCCAGTGGTTGTTAAAAGGTAAACATCGGTGTGAATTGTGTTCGAGGTGAAAAGTTGATAAAATGACGCATTGCGGGAAAAAAGGAATTTAGAGAAGAGAATGCTCAAAATCCCGAAATGATTATTCGTTAAAAAAACAGCATCAAAAATCATTTTAGGAATAATTTTGAATTAAATATGTTGCATCTACGTATATGTAAGGCTAGCAATGGACGAGAATACGTCTAGAACTGTTTACTGAAAATGAACTACTTATACCTTTATAAGTATTATGTTATATATAGGTATGCCTGGAGGTATTGTTATGGAATTACTTTTTCCGTTTTGCCCTGTTATGGTATTCAGCGATATGTATTCCTCTACTGAATGAGATACTGAAGTCCTTCCATTTATCTTCCTTTGTTCTTTGGGTGGATTTAATTTTTTTCACTTATTTGGAAAATCTTATGTTCTCATTAATAGTGCTAAAGGCGATATATTTATCTCCACCAATATTTTGTGATTTTTTATTTGTTATTAGTTTTTTCCTTTCTTTCCGTATAACTTCTGTATTCCTTCCATACGTTGTATTAGGATTTTCTCCGTGTGGGTTCCAGAGGTCGTTTTTACTGGAGCATATGATACTGCCCTGGGTCATACACTTATCTCCCATCGCTGAAATGAGAACATTGTTATTTTGTCAACTAGCATGCAATTTAATGCTACAGGATTGTCAACTTGAAGAGGCAGAACCTAATTATATAAGACTTAATCGTCAAGCACATTCCATAGTAGCGTTTAGATAGTTTCTGAGACATTTCAGCCCATAATAGTTGCTATTTAAAACTTTCAGATATTTACTGCTCTTCTTAATATTTTACTGTTCTTTAAAAATTTACGAAGATTGTAAAATTATTGATTAAAAAAGAATATATTTAACTGCATATGACCAAATTTAAGACAGGTTTTACTCAGAGTTAATCTCGCTCTCTATAAATATAATTTGTTACGTCGGATTTAATCGCATTTCTTATGCAGGCAAGTTTTTATCAAATACTTGGGCACCATGATTTTCCGTTCAACCAAAGATTTTAATCCGTGCCAATGGCTTTTGCGTTCAAAAACGTAACGTTATACGGGTTTTTCGCTTTTACAGAGAACCTTTGTTAGCCATAAAACGAATTTTTACCTTTTATTTCCCCCCCGAGTAGCATTCTCACTCGCGCCATTAACTTGCACTGCATTATTTCCGAGAGCATGACGCACTGTATGACAACATGCCGTCGACGAATGCCTTATGCGTTATTCAACCTCAATCACGAACATCTGCCGCTCGTCGCTGTAGACGCACCCGCCCCCTGGCGACTGGGGCCGGAAGTTAAAAGGTCGAGGGCGATAAGAGGGTGAATGGCTTGGTCTGCCCCCACCTAGTCCCGTTCGCCCCAACTTGCCCCCGTCCTCCTCCGCCCTCCAACCGCCCATCCTAGATTCACTGCGGGACGGAGCTCACTGCCAAATTGGAATCTTCACGTGAGGACTTAATTTTGGGTGGCGCCTTGTGTTTCTCCATCGTATATGCGCCCGCAGGTGGCGTCTGCAGCTCCCAAGAGCCCTTACCTCTCCCCCACAACTCTGGAAACCTTCAACTTCCATTTCAACCCCTCCATACCGTACCTGCGGTGAATATCCCCCTTCACCCGACTTCTCCCCCTCCTACGAACGCTCTGGGTCATCTCAGCGCGACGAACGACTTTTAAAACTCATAATGCGACCAGCCTATTTACACGACTTCCCCCGAATTTGAATTACGACTCCCAACTACGGGGTGGTTAAAATATGAAAAAATATTATTAAAATGACTCCACTTGCGTTTTTACGGGTCCGCGGAATAATCTTTTATGTTCCACGCTTTAAAAAAAGCGATGAAATTTTTTTTCCCGTTCCTACGCATAAATATCGGGTAGTTTTTCGAGAGCACGGCAATAACTCGGCCGGTCTGGTCCCGCAACAATAAGTGCGGTCGTAATATCGAGATTTTTTTCCTTTTGTTCTTTTTTCTCGCGAATTCCGGCCATTAATTAAAAGTGGGGCGTAGCGTAAATATTTTTAACGGGGAGTAACGTGTCTTTCGGCCCTAAATTATATGTACTCGGATGCACATACAAGCACCTGCTATTTCCCATATATTCCCACCTCGCACTCCAAGTTATGTTGGTCCGGGCTTTTATTTTGTTATGCAAAGTGGAAATATAGCCCACCTATCTTGTCTTGTGACTTTATACCGCCGAAAAATACTTTTGAATTACAGTATCCCTTCAATTGCCCATATGTTGGCCATTTTCTGTACAATCCCCTTCGCTGTCTCTGAATTCACTATGCAAATCGCAGTTTCTTCTTAAATTGAGCGTGACAGTTAATTCATATTATGTTTCTCTTCCATTCCTGATGCATTTAGATGACGTGAGAATTCTTAAAGAAAGGGACAATAATTCTACACTCTTAAATACAGGGTGCGGCATTTTAGTAATTGCGTTTAAGCATTTTAATTTTGCGGCTTACGTTAATATTAATTTTAAAATATTAAAAAATAATTATGCTTCGTCAATCAAATTAAACTTTGGTTATCTTCACCATTATCATAATATTTATCAATTATTTAACTCAATATCCGCCCATCTGAATGGGCTGCAAATTATTGTTGACTTGAATGACTAACTATGCTAGTTATGTATATCACATTCAGTTGACTCAACGCCAAAAATCAGTCATTCAACATTATTGGGTTCTGGGTGAAAAATATCAATCTAAAAGTTCGCTTCATAAACTTGGATTGTTGATATTACGAAACCATTTATCCGCATATGAGGTTTTTTCTTTGTGCACCATAATTTGAGCATGAATAATATCAGTGACATAATCCATTATGGTGAGATGAATGAAATGTTAAGCATGCAAAAAAAGAAAAAGTGTGTAGCTGAAGAATCGCATTTTTTCATTTAAATCTTAGCTAGACATGGGAAATACACCACCTAGAAAGACGGCTATTATTATGGCCTATTGTACCAGAGAACTTTTTTATTTATCTGTAAATACAATAAAAACAAGAGTTGTAACGTATGAGTAAATTATATCCTATTTCCCTTGCCTTGGGTTGTTAGAAACAGCCAGTTATGCAGTAATGCTTGATAATAAGCATCAACTTGAAGACAATTTTATATTTCATGTTTGATATTTTTATGCTATTTAGGGAAACATCATTGACAAGGGATCTCATCTTTGACTTTCCAAACAAAAGGACTTTTGCATGTATTGGTCTAAGTAGACAAATTATATGTACTCATTAGTGAAATAACGTCTGGATTTGCATGCCTACTGCATGCTTGATAATGATTTTCGTTCCTCCCCCTTAGGGATAATTTTAGGCAGTTGTTATAGATACACTGCATGAAAAAGTAAGGCGCCAGTGGTTAAAATTTTATTCTTATAGTTTTATGTCAGTCAGCATATTATACAATTTTATAGAAAATCCTTTCATGAGAAGAAATAGAAGGAACAATACTCTATTGTTGACATTTTATCTGGTAATCAGTACTATGCCTAAATATTTTTTACTTATCTGGAACTTTATCCACTCACCTCGTGATGTATACGGCCGCTTATGGAAATCTCTTAATGTGGAGTGAAAAGTGTGGGGTGTGTGACTGGTACGCTCAGCGATGCAACAAGGGGGTAGAGGTGGCTTTCGACGCGGCAGAAGGTGCCGCATGCCTCCCTTATTAGCGCGGGTGTTCTCAGCAGCGTTATTAGAAGGCCGAGACGGTGACGTCCTGGACACAGCGTCTTGCTCTCCGGTGCACCCGGCGCCAAGCGCGCCATCTCTCGGGCGCGGCTTGAAGCCAGGGTGATAATTTGAACGCCGCTTTCTGCGAAACACGCGAAAAACAGGGTTCGCGATGCGTGCTCCATGTTTTTTAGCCCACCTCTCCTTACCCGTTCGTTGGGAATATCGTTACTTTTTCTTTCTTGGGATAGTTAACCCCTGGAAAGGAACATGATATTGATTTTGCAAGGTGGGTGATATAATTGCTGTTGCTTAAAACTGGCAAAATCCTCACGTAGAAAATGAGAAAACTTTATCTTGACCACAAAACTCTACAAAATAATTGCACTATATCATCACAATGCAAAGTTTATTTTCCGTCTCTTTTCTTATATCTTCTTTCTCTTGTATTTTGTCTCTTAGTATTCTTAATTTGTAACCGATATCTTTGAATGTTTATAATGATTTAGTGGACGACGGATAATGCCATAATTAAAACTCGTAGATGAAAACCTTTCATGGAGCCAGTCCATCTTTGATGTAACCTATGGAATACACTATGAAATTTTATAGTTCTATTTCCATATTCTTTCTTAGATTGAAAAAAATATTCCATATCAGTTAATAACTCCTTAGTTACTCAATCTTTACTAAAAATAGATTTTTTCGTTAGCTCAAATGATTTCAAAGCACTGTGTGCATTGCATGAATTATGTGTATCGGTCATGAAAGAGAGAACAATAGAAGAGCCACTACAATTTCATGTTATTGTCTAAATTAACTACTGTATAACTCTACATTTTCAATTATATCGATGTATTTTAAGAGTAGACATAGATGATCATGGATGAATAAAAAATGCATTGGATATTGAACCAATTTTTGGTAACTTTAAAGGCCGTTGTACACGGTACAATTTCTTGTACAAGATCTTGTACCATGAATTGAACGGTGAGATTTGACCAAGAAATTGTACAAGAAGTTGTTTGAAGGTCGTACACGATCATAGATTTCCATGACGCCATTTGTGCGCCAATAACATGCGCAGATATCGTTTTCTGTCAAAAAGCTGAATTGCGATATCCGATGACGATAGTATTTTGAATTTACTGCCACAGTAACTGGGTTACAATGGTTTTCTACCATTAATTTTAGCATTAATAAAATGAAATTATACGATTGGTTACTTGCACTCTTTCATCGGCTCATGAAACCCATCATTTATCCTCCAAACATCATGTTTATGCTTGTTGCTAATTATTCCTTTTAGGTTCAATAGCGTCTTCATAATTTCATTGAGGTTTAATGTTTGTCAGTGAGTCCAACCCATCTATTGAGACATAGGACACATCCAACGTGACCGACGAATATCAGAATATGGAAGCAATAAAGAATATCATAATATGGAATCAAAAAAGAATACCACGATGTTTACCACAAAAATGGAAGTTTTGCCACGATAATAGGAATGAAAGAGCCGCAAACACTGAAAACCAACCTTACGAATACCAAACAAACGCATCACTATCGTCAAATGTCATGCGCAGAAGCTACGGAGTGGATATTTGAGGGTTTAATCCAATAATATAGAGCATTATCTAATTTAATATACAAGAAATTGCACGAGCACCTCGAACACGATACTATTTGCACATTTGAAAAAGTTATTGTACAAAACATTGTACCGTGTACAAAGGCCTTAAGAAAAACTTGAACGATGTAATTTTCACACACTTTATTGAATTACTAAACACTGCTGATTTCTACACTCTCGTGTCATTAGCAAGAGTAATCTGACGTTCTCACAGTGGTGAGCCCGAATATATATTCACAGAGAGGGAGGGAGAAACTGCAGGAGTGTTTGGGATAGCTTCGAGTATATGATTAATTGGGATAAGCAGCGTGTTAATAATCAGGATGATGTGGAATGCTTTACAAAAGCGAGAAAGGTACATGATAAAATGGAAAAAAATTAAACGGCACAATTTTCTTTAACAATTTTGGTCCTAAAGTCTTAGATGTTGGTAAAATCTTGAACTTTTCGTAAAAATCCAGCTGTGCACCTTTGTTAAGAGCATTTAAAATCTCTACTCTAAAACTCGACGTGTGATTAAAACCAGGAATAGGAGATGGAAAAACTGACTTGTTGACACAATTTTGAGAAAAAAGAGATCATGTTTATTTATTGCACGCTAACATTCTTTTTTGTACCTCTCATTTAAGCCAATATATGTTTCCCATATTAGATATATTTTTAAGTCCTAAGTTTTTGCCTTCATTCACCAAGATTATTTAATGTCCTCTTTATCCGATAGAGATTTACAATAAATCTCCTCTTTTGTATACTTTTCAAATTCCATACATAGTGGTACATCGTGTACTTTTATCGCATCTTTTCGATTTACTTTTGTCATCATTTCATCCCCACAATTGACGGTATATATTAGTTATACTTTGAAATAAAATATAAAGTTAAATTTAGATATAAACTGTATAATCTGGCTCACATAGTACTGATTTTAATAAAGAATTGTTACAGAGCTCATTCTTTCTTTTTTTAATGTTCTCCCCATCTAATACTATCTATCACTTTTTATTTTGAGTAAAAACATATGCAATTGATTTCCCTGGAACTTATGATAGTGAATAATGAAATGACACTCTTTGTAAGTCATAAAAGCCAAAATTGCATATTGCATTTATTGAGTTCATGTGGACTTCATATTCTTTTCTCACTAGAATTTTAGGGACTGTATAATGCATGGGAAAACCGGAACCCACAATGTCAATGATTCATTGATTTTGTCCTTCATGCCAGATTCCAGGAAGGAAGTATTTAATCAACCTCTTAAATTAATTCAATCATAATACTGAAGGTAACTCATCAGTGGAACACCTCTTTGGCAATTTTCCTACGTATTCTGTACGTCTTCATTCATTAGGCTCCGGATCTCATAATAAAACTTTGATTACATCATCCTTGTAGAGGCCAAATAGGTTCATTTTAATGCCATTTTACTGTACTTGATGCATCAAAGTTAGAAACTACTGCTATTATCATTTTCTTTCCAAAGAATTTAAGTCTTTAGAAATCTTCTCAGTAGATTAATATTTCATCATCGAGGGGAAAAAATGGTCGCCGGTAAGTAAAAGTACAAAATTCTGGAGATAAGACATGAATATTACTTAAAAAAAAAGACTCCGACTCTGCCGAGAGAAGCGTATGTAAAACAGCCAAGGACATTAGTCACATGTGCGGAATTAAATTTCCCGTCAACGAATCCGAATCCAATAACAGTCGAGTTGTTCCTCAAACGTTCTGTAGGAGCTCACTCTGACCCCGTTCTGGGGAAAAATTACCCGTTCAATATGTCTTATGAATAAAAGGCCTGTATCCCATACCTCCCCCCCCCCCCCTCCTCTGTCCCAATCTTCCACCACACACTTCCCCCCCGCCCCCCTCGCGAATTTCAATTTCCAATTCCGTGATTCTCGTGGGAGCACAAAAATTCGAAGTAGGATCCTCCTCCTTCGCCCAAGAGGATTACTCCCTTGTGATTGCTAGTGGCGGCACTACTTCATCCCACTCGTTATTGCGTGCCCCTTTTCCACTGCTTGCCATCCTCGCGAGGGGTTCTTCTCCATCTTTTTTTTATTCTCCAATAACTGGCAGGCGCGGCAGTAAAGAGGGTAACGAAATAAAGAGGGATGTTCCCTCCACCCAGGGCGACTGGGAAGCGACTGAACTCGACAATGTTGAGGAATCCATCTTCATTCCCCGACTTCTCAAATAGTTCCGGGATCGCACTTTGTTGCAACACTTTTTGTTCCTTCAAAGTGAGAGTAGGGGGTGTGCCGAAAAAAGTACTTAGTAATAACGTGCGCGGGAATAAAAAACTGGAGAACTCGGCCGATGTAAGAACACGGGGGCCCTAGAATTACTTCGCGAAGTTGCAATTGTTCTCCTTTTCATAAGGGACACCGTATTCGTCGTCTCCGGGATGATTTCCATTCATGTTCGCTGCGACTCTTTGGAAGCGTTTCTCGCAAGTCCGCTGGTTTATTAATGCCCAGTGCATGCTGGAGTTAAAAGTTATTTGCAAGCGATGGGTGCTGTGAAAGAGGTTGCTCGAGAGTGTATCATTTGTTAATTCCGTTTGACTAGGACTGTTTACTTACTAAACAATTGATAATTTATTTAATCATGTACTGATGCGCCCATAAATGGTACTACTAACTGGTTCTTGGGCGACAAGAACTTACTCTTAATGAAAAATATTTAGAGTAAAAAATGATTGACAAGGATGGAATTAATTGAAAGGAAATGGAGCAAGCATATATTAAGGTATTTTAGTGTTTCATTTTATTTAAGTTGGCCCTCTAAACTGTGTACGCTAATCTCTTGGAGAGTCAATATTTAGCCAGGAAAGCCTGTGTTCAGCTATCTGTCTTATTATTTCTTATATTTCCGGCTAGTATCTCTATGAATACATATTAAAACGTTACACATTAATAACGGATAGGGTAGGATTTGATAAAAATACTACTATTTCAGTGCTCCTTACTCAGAATTCAGGGAAACTCGTCCCACCTTCGTGGAATCTTATTATCCGTGAATGCTAAGGCTGGTTTCATCTTCTAAACATCTTAGCGTGCGTTCACTATATATGCTATTGGTATAGATTTAAATGTAAAAAAACAACACATTTTGTTCAAGTATTACAACATAATATTGTTTGTTTGATTATTGTTATCGTCATGATATAATTTTTAAATTAAAATTATTGATCATATTATGTTATCATTTTTAAAATGTTTATTTTGAGGCTAAGTCATGGTACAAGCAAATTTCTAATCAATTTTACGACTACATGAACTCTTCCGTGATTTTAAGTGTCTGCATTTCAAACGCCATTATTGCAATCGAAGAGAAGGCTTCAGGACTAAATGTCCATGGGAAAAAATTTAACATTTTGGTGAATGCGGATAGCAAAGCGATATTTATAGACACAGGTATAGATGTATAGACGACTCTAGTTAACAAGTGTAAAACTATGGTCAGATATAATTTGGAAGAATACCATGGTAATGGTATGAAATATAAAAAAGCTTACAAAAGTGAATATTTAACTCAGCAAGCACATGCTGGAAGAGATGAGCGAGTATTGCTCTCTGGAAAACTGAATAACTACCGATGGGCGAAGAAAGTAGGATATTCCCGGTGAAAAGGGTACTCTCCCAAAAAAAAACTGTAGGAGAATCGAGTTAAGAGCTGCGTAAAACCGATCATAAGATTTCTAACCACTATGATAGCGATGAACTCTCTCGAAGAGGCATCTTGCAATTAAAACGCATTTACTTCTTCTCACAACGCTATTCCAGGAAGCAGTACGAGGGATCGCCAAACTTTTAGACCCTTTCATAGAACTCTGCCAGTTTCACGGCTCTAAAATTACTTGCGTTTGGCTCGAAGATATGGCAGTATTTTCTGGGACGTGATAATTTGTCTCTTCCACCTGAACATGAAATATCGTGAGAGGTCCTTTTCGAGAAAATGGAATGCTTAGATTTACGTAAGACACATTCTAAAGCAGGCAATCCCTAATGTAGCAAATATCCAAGTCCGTCCCACTTGGGAGTCGTCATTTTTACTCGTTTTAAGCAGCATCAGGCCGACAACCTAAATGGAATTGGAATGAAAGGAGGATGGGTAGTAGTAAATCCGGTATCGGTAGCGGTATTATCTTCATGTATCCTATTGCATGACTTCATCCGGCGGCCATAGTGCTGAACATAAAGCTTAACATAATACATTAAACTATGGATCAAGGTTTTACTTAAAAGACAATACTACTTGAGAAAGTAATACTGCGGGCGTTCTAATGGAAAAGGTCTTTTACCATGTCATCAACTGCTTTCCTATCCTTACCTTTCGCTTTAACCGTATTGCTGTTATGTGTTACAAGAATAGAATCTGACATTTACGAATCGATTCTTTTTTAAAGCCCGAAACGACATTTATTACCTGCTCATGTGTCGTAAATACAGCAATTTATTTAGGTAATGGTGAGGAACATATTTTTCTCCTAAATCACTTACCCGGTTGTGACCTGTTATTGCATTGTTACCATCTTAGTAGAAGATATAAATTCATAGATAGGTAAAGAGTACATTACTCTTGTTGATTCTAATTAAATATGATTGCATTTATTATATTAATTGCACGTTCAGCTGACTTATGGCGCGGATTGATCACTGCATAAATCACTCAATATCATTCTCGTTTGTGCTACTATTTGTGAAAGTTTGAATTTTTTATGTATTTAAGAGACATTAATAATGAAAATGGACTAGTGGTAGAATTCGGCTTTAAGGTGCTGTCATTATATTGATCCTTCCAGCTTAATCACGATCCAAAGACCAGAATCATAAGGGTCCCAGGCATAACTCTAGGACAAGAATAATGCGCAGGCCTGGGTAGGTATTCAAACGTGTGGCCTTTAGGCCGACTATCGTAAAGTCTTTATATGCCTTTACCGTAAAGTCTAACTGCTGTAACTAGCACATGCCTCATTTTACCGCCATACCTGCCACTATTATTACGTTATCATTACGAATTACTCGCCATTGTTGCCATATTCTTCTAAAAGAAAGTATTTCAGCCTTTCTTATATAGTTCCTGAGAGTTTCTTCACATGGGTGTGCTATCCCGCAGGGGGTAGGATATGGAATGCGCGTGAGAACAGTTTCTCATGAAATTGGATATTTGTATTGGTTCACGTTTCTATTGACTCACTCGTAATCTATTTACCGTTCGAATCTGTGCCTTAGGGAAGAGAATGTACGGTCAACTGACAGTGATTCAAAACTACGAGCGATAATAAATGTCCTTCCATGTCAACACAGTCAGTGCCTCTGCAAATCAGTACACACGGTGGAATTTTCCTGTATTAATCAATTAGTTCCCTGAAGGCTCGTGTGTCTGTATAAAAAAATGTTCTTTTATTCACTTTGCCGTTCATGTTGAAGGAATAACTTTAGGGAAAATGATTATCCAAAGCTCTGAATGTGTGATTATTATGTGCTATTTACAGCTGCTATTATCCCTCAAATTATTTATTTTTATGCTTGACATATTTATATTAATTTAATTACCAGGGGCTAAGAGTCATAGTGCTTACTAAGAGCAGTTATATAACTTCATGGCCGATTTTGTATTGCTTTTTTAATTATTTATACAAATATATTTTGAATCTCTCAAAGTGCTCATAGCCACATTTCCTCCAAAACCTCTCTTCAGAAGGAACTTTTACGCAAATTAAATTGCCAAAATGTATTTTAAAAATTGGTAGATTTTGCTATTACAAGGCGTTATAATATAGCTGAAGTCGTTGGCTCTGAATTTAATGTTTAACTATGACTAGAAAGACTTTTTTTAATTCGTAAAATAATCTATCGTTCGTTTATGGGTGAATTATAATTTAACTACAATTAAAAGAGCAATTAAGATAATGTTACTCGCTCGCATTTACCACATTTGGTCTAATTCAATTTTTCTCTATTGCAGGTAATCCCATGTTCCATTCGTCTTATTGATTGGTTCAGCCACCAAAAGAAGGTCATAAATGTCGCTGGTTGGTGTAAGTTCTCCTATTGATACATTGCCTTTCTATTCTGGGGAGCATCCCAACTGGTATGACTCATATAAATTGGGATGTATTCAATTTACCATAACCTGGTAATGCATCGGTTGTATATGAATGTCTTGTAGATGAATCGAAGTAAGAATATATGTAGCGTGATATAATACGTTATATTTACTTTTTGCTGTGGTATAAAAGTTAATAATAATGTCAAAAATTACACAAGTAAATTAATTTTCTTTCTACTATAAAGCTAGCACTTTCATAAGAAGGCAAAATTATATTTAATTATCCGAAGCAATGATTCATACCCTTGCTTTATAATTTTATTTCCTACTTTAATGTCAGTTTTACTTACTATGTTACTTCCCTCCTTACTATCCGGAAATCATTCATTGTATCAGTGTATATTATGTTTATTAGTTCTTTTTAATTATGAAACTTTTAGATTAATTTTGAATATCTGTTTCAAGTGATTCACGCTAAGCAATGAATACATGACAATGGCATGTGTGTCTTTTACTATTATTTGAAAAAAACGATAATCTTCATTTTCTTGTGGCCGTGTGGAATGAGCGATGAATATTTTGTTATCATCAGCCCTCATAAGCTCTTCTATCTTCCTAATTTTCCCCGTCATCTTCTCCTCCATCCCTTTTACTCCAGCTCTTATCTTCCTCTTGAAAAGCACTCTCCCCGCTTCTCAGCAAAACACTTCTCACTATCGCGTTTGGGCTCACTCATTTCCTATTCTTCCCTGGCTTACGTCAATATCAGTACCTCAGGAAAGGCTCCCATCCATTAAAATGTCTATGTTTGTGTCATTATACTTCCCCACCATTGAATCTGGTCATGTGTATGATTTAATTCATCAGGTTCATTAAGAGTGTGTGGTTCAATTATCGCTTCCCATTTTTTTCATATAAGATGTTGCGAAATTATACCAACCTTTTATATTTTACAAGCAAACTTTTAAATGGTGCTTGTCGTAAATATTTTGCATTATTAGAGAGGAGAAATTTAAACATATATAACGACGAATCCTCAATATAATTGTTATGGAGTTCATTACTCGCTAACGAAAAGTACTCATAACTGCTGACGTAGACATAAATATATTTTTTCATTGAAAACCCGACATTGTAACTCTGAGAAGATTAGCTTCCGCACTTCCAAACCTTATACCTAATTAACTTTTTCCTCCCTGTTACCTCATTATATCGAACTATAATGCTGTATGCTATAATGTGCTGTTTCACTTTAAGGGTGGAGTTTATAAAACATTCCTAATTTTTCGGTGACATTTGTTCCTATTTGAGGCATTTAGCGTTAGGACTCGTGGGTAAAATTGACATCGTCTTTTTGTTCACACTACTACAGAATCTGTCGAACAGCATAACCGGTTATTGGTTTCCTTTTTTTCAATACAAGAACCAAACATATGAACATTTTTACGCTAAAATACTATTATTACGTTTTAGTTCCTCAAATCCGATGACTGGGTTATACGAAATATTTGCTTATAATGCGTCCATAGATTTTGGAGTACAGGAAATCCTTTAATCCTCTATGAACTGAACAATAATTGATATGCTATGAGAATTATGTTGACCAAAAATGAAAGAATGAAGGCTCTAAATATAGAATAAAGAAGTAAAATAGAGCAAATGAAACTTTTGAATAACCTTATTATTCATGAATTGAATGATAAAAGACAACCGTAATTATTTCGTTCAGGTGCTGGAAAGCCGATGAAAATATTATTTTCTATTCTGGATGAAGGCTGTGTGTGTACTTTTAACCAGAAAACTAAATCTGAGTTGTTTCTCACTGAAAACTACTCCTCTTGTTCTGAATGCGCCGGTCTAACTCTAATTACTCCTACAGAAAAAGTCCCTAGAATATATGAAGTATCACTTTCTTTTTAGCTAGATGGAATCAAGAAAGTTTTCTTCCCTTCACGGAATCAACACTTTAATCTCCCATTTCCATGTAGAGTTGAGTAGATAATGTAGAATGCCTCAGTTGTATGCTCCTCAGCGTTTCAGCATCAATAGGGCTCTTCATTTATTTCTTCTTGGCAGCAGAACAGACCACATACTCTTCTAGCCTCTCGCCTTCCATCTCGTGTCTCAGAGATGGAGAGCACGTGAGGGGAATCTTTGATTGATTTCTCTGTCCCATCAGCACCATGCCCAGCTTTTTTAGAGGTATCTTATGCTTTCGGAGGGTGCCCTTAAAATCCAAGAATCCTCACTCGTCATGTGATCTTCCCGTGATCCTCCGGGGTGGGAGTTGGCCACTCGGTCACGCCCCCACACTCGAGCGGCCTCTCAAGAAATCTAATCTCTCGCCTCTCATCCTTCTCGTACCCTTCCTTTATTTCCACAACCAACCGTACACATGCTACTCACCATTGTATGCCGTCTTTTCTTATGCTTGGAAAGTTTGCACAATCCTCGTCCAATCTTTCACCCTTGATCCAACGTGGAAGGATAGAGAGTATCTGAGAACAATGCTTTAAGATTGTTGACTTCTTGGAAACAGTGTTTCTCGTTCTCCCTCAGACTTAGTTGTTGGTTTTCACTGCCATTCTCACTTTAAAACACGATCGTAAGACTAACGTTGGAAATCGAAAGCAATTCTACTCCCAATACACATCGTTACCATATAGGGTGCTTTCAATTGAAGAGCCTGCTTATTGGTTGTTGGTCTAAAAATATTTTAAGCTCTCTTTCTATTAATCCAAGGTACCTAATTCCCTACAGTCAAAAAGCTCTCTCGTATCACAATGATATGAGCGTATGTATTTTATTGCAAATATTTTGTCATTCCTCATTTTCTAGATGTGTCATTCAGGGATTTCTTTACTCAATTTTAACCTAAATTTATATCATTAAATGTTTTGGTATTAAATCAGTTATCACTTCAAGATGTACTGAGTTGGCAAATGATATTTCATTCTTTTCACAATATGAACAAATCTTGGCTACACTCTGATACCATAATCGTCCATAGATCGAATCCGTTAACCACAATTTTCTAATAAGACATTCTTTTGTTCCTCATAAATTTTGTGTTTTGGATTATCGCCAATGCAACTTTCCACAATACAAATTACACACAGAGCTAAGTTATATATTTTAGGATCTTGAGGAAAAAAATAAAGTAACATTCAGCTTTTAAGATTAAATTACCGATTGCTCTTAGCCCACACCAATGAAAAACGCGATATCCATTCTCTCAGTAATATTATAAACCGTGAACTTGGACTGCCCATCAGGCATAAAACACACCTCTCGGTTGGAAAAAGATGTTGCTTATTCTTGCATCCAGATGATTTAAAAAGCTGGCTTATCTCAATAAGTACTCAAACATCATCTGCACAAGTTTAGTTGCATTTTGCAACGCTTTGTCAGAACCAAAATGTTAGTGTCAGCTATACACTGAACATATCGATAATACCGTACCTTAGAATAACGCTTGCTTACATTATTGCTAGTGAAATGAACGAGGTAAAAATTAGCTTAAGCATCATACGATTTAATGGAAAATATTCTTTCACTTCCTCGTACCCCTAGTCATGTTAGTCGTCGTTACTAACGAAATGGTTTTGCAGCTCAAAGGTAGAGGGTTCCAATCTCACGTCAAGCATAGATATTATGATTATTTGAGTTTTAAACTGTGGATAAAATTATGTTAGAGGTTGCAGTATTTTCTTATCTATTGGAGCTTCTAAAACTTAATACTACCACTTAAATATACCAATCATTCTCATCTGTAATGTTTCCCAGACAAGGACGATGATCGTATCAGTTGAGTTCACTCAGGGTAGATCTGCGGGTACACTCATTTGACCCTCAAAACCCTAGACCTCCAGCATCTCCTCATCTTGTATTATTCTCGTGTTCCACACCGACCCCTTTAAATTCCTCCCACCATTTCCCAACCCAGAAGCCTCTCCACCCATGCCCCTACCTACCTACCGTAAGGAGTCTCCACATCTCAAAACCCTTGCTGCGATGGCTTAACCCCTCCCTCCCGGTGGGGCCCCGGCCCTAATTATCATAATAACCCCTAGGAGGGAGTTATCCATCCGCTCGTTCCCTTCCGCCAGAGTGGTACGCGCCTGTGAGGGTATCTCTCCGTATCAACGCAATAGGCGTTCCACGCAGCGAGAAGGGATGAGGGTCATAGCGCTCAATCACTCCCCTAAATCTCCATGTTACTCCATTAGCGGTCGCTTGTGGGAGTGGGGACCGAGTGTCAGGAAGCCACTCGTTTGGGATCACGAGGGTGGCTGAGCAGTAATATCTGAGACGCGACTGTGTGGTGTAGGTGAAAGCGTATATGACGGTTTACCACTTTGGGTTTTTCGAAACATAGTTTCTTAACTCAAAGATGCACTATTAATGGTTTAATTGCTGTCTCCGTCCAATGTAGGTCATGCTCAGTTATTCCTGTGAGATGGAAGGTTGAAGTCGTTAATAACATGGCACCTTTGTTCAGCGGCGTTGGAAGTGGGTGGCAGGGGGGGTCATTCGCCCCCCCCCCCCACCCGCAGAATTTTCCCCGTGCCCTTGAGAAATGAGTCTTCATTAATAAAAATTAAATTTCTCGTTTCCAGCATGCCTATTCCCATCTGACGCATATTCTACCCAATTCATATGCACTTTTAGCGGATTCTAGTCTCTATCCCCTCCTATCCACAAAAAAGGCGGGCCCTTTTGATAGGAGCCGGGTCCTTTTCAAGGTTGGCCCCTCCCAGAGAAAATAGTTTCGAAACCCCTGCCTTCTTTGTTAACGAGCAAGCTAATGCCGGCGCCAGGTTTCTCTCCGCTCTTTCTCCGTCCTTTCACCTCTCGATTCCCATCCATGCAATCCGTCTCCTGAACCGAGTTGCCTTTTAATGGGGAGATGGACTAGTAACCACTTAGGATATGATACGCGTAGCATAATCAGTAACGGTCTATAACTCGTAAGGTCACTGGTACTTTAGTAATGGAAATTATAGAGAGGCTATTGGCAGTTAGGGTGTTTGGAAGAATGTTTTAGGGAATGTGTGAAGGGTGAATAGAAACCCGGCCACACCATTAAGGCCGTTTCACATTAGCGGTTGCCGGTTGCGGTTGTAAAGTTGACCAATCAGCGCCAACCAGCTCTCAACGGCTGGATTATAGGAGCGTGTCTATTTCCAACCGGCCGGTTGTGCAACCGTGGCCAATAGGAGCTCACCTAGCGGTCACATGCTGTGTTAACATATCACATTAATTTCATTGTTACCATTCACCTATGCCCTAAACCTTAAAAATATTTAGAGCACAATTTAAACAGCATTCAACTCTCTTGCATCATCTTTTTTTGTGAAGGATATATTATAATGGCATACATTTTATCGAGGTGTGATTAAATGTACTTAATTCATTTGTATCTTGTATTTGAGGCATAAATCCTGAATTTGAGGCAGCATAGGAACAAAATGTGAAGCACGTGACCGTGAGGCGAGATCCTATTGGCTGCGATTGCACAACCAGCCGGTTATATAAACGGTCAATGTGATTGGAACTGTTCACACCAACCGTATCAGCAAACGCAACCGAAACCGGCAACCGCTAGTGTGATGCTGCCTTTAGTCTGCTCTTGACGAACGTCGACCACGGATGCACGGTTCCGAGTCTCATCTGACGGACGAATCACTGAGCGTGACATGATGTTCAGACAGAACTTAAAGAGTCTTTCTGCGAACAACGAGTAACATAATGCACGTATCTTTTAAATTTACATACTGTTTCCTGCAGCAGAGTGATAGAATGCTCGGCTGTTTTAATAAAGACTCCCAAGTATATTAAGGCCTGGTGAGGCCGGATGACCGACTTTGGGTAATTAATGGTGACCCCTATATCGTGTTCTAAAACATTCAACACTTCCTGAAACATTTGAAAAGTAAAGGTACCATAAAACAGGAAACCATCTAAATACGGGATCATGCGTATGAACTTAAACTTAGACTCAATTTCTTCCTTTACATCTACATCTACATAATACCCTGCAAGCCACCATAAAGGTGTGTGGCAGGGGGTGAACTCTCACCAAACATGCACTACATATCATGCATAAAAAAACGATCAGTACTTGTATAGGTACTGTTCAAAACTACGCTATTTAAAAAAAGATAAAAATAGCAAAACATACATGCAAAAACATGCCGTTAGTTCGGTTAGCTATAAGTCCTTATACCAACATGCAGCTACCAATGTTATCCATTGCTACACTCGTACTGGATATATTTACCGTTATTCATATCCCTAATAGTACGAGGAAAAAAGGACATTTTGAATCTGTCAGTTCGGCAATCTATTTCTCTAATTTTCTGATTATGATCCAGTCTACCGTAGTAAGTTGTGGTCCGCAAAATATTTTTAACATCATCACTGAAAATGTGGACTTGGAATTTGTTTTAGAGATTAAGTCTAAATTTCAACCTGCGATCTGACAATGATTCCCAAAGATTTACACACAGTGCCCATCGCTGAATGACGTAGGGGGACATAGCAGGCCCCATTGGCAAACGCTGAAATATAAAATACATGTTATTCATATAAATACCGTAAAACTCCTTACATTGATCTGAAAGTCTTATTTAAAAGAAACCTGACTTAAGGTCTATTTTACACAATACATCTTTTTGTGGGATAAAACGCATTTGCTCTGCGACAGAGTACAAAGAAATCTTAGGGAAGGCAAAAAAGTCAGTCCATAGGCTGATGTCATGAGTAAATGGATATGGCCCATTAGGTTTAGGCACTAAAAAAGCACGAAATACAACTTTGGGTTTTAGGTCACTGATCACTCGTGTATCGTTAATGCCAATTACGAATTTTTAACACAACTGGGAATCGAACCCCAACCTTCGGGATGGGAGGCCAATACTTTGCCAACCACATCATTTTGACTCCCGTCGTCGCGGTAGAAGTCCTCCCTTGAGTCATAAGTTAGTATCCGCCTCATGATGTTGCTTTCTTGGTCTCGCATTCATACCTATCATCTTTCCTTCCATAAAACCCATACCTTGAGCTTGAAAAACGACCAGTAGCGGGAGGGGGGTTTAATTTTTTCCTTCGACGCGACAGGAAGCGCCCTAATTACCCACCATCCTCTCCTCCTCTGAAAAAGCCCTAACTTAATTCTCTATTACACAGAATTTTTTGGCTTCCCTACCGTGAGTATTTATATTTTTTTATAATTAATCCTTACTCCCTGATTTTTTTCCTCCAGCAGCTTCTCTTGTTGAGTGAAGGTCGTCGTCCTCTAATACTCCCTGTGTGGCATAATACTCTGAGACGTTTACAGGCCGAAGAATCTCCTAGGCGTTGACCTAATTGCTCCTGTTTTTTTTTTTTTCATTTTTACCACTCAATTTATCTCCACCTTGGAGGGAATGTGAAATGCCTGGAAAACTTGATGAAACCACAAGCGTTAGAAGAGAGTTGATGAAATCGGTCAGGTTTGCGGAAGATTGAGCTCCTAACTAGCCTCCATGCTAGGGGACTGCATTATTTGTTCGCTAATTGGCACAAGGAAGGGACGATGCAGAAGGGTCATAAAAAATTAAAACAATGATTTCTCAGCGTATGTAAGGTCTAAACATTATATGAGGTGGATACAGTGTACAATAGGAAGGAGACATAATGCATTAAGGTTAAATTATGTCCAAGCATGGAACATTACAAAATAAGGAAGGCAGTAATAATCATCAATTAAAAAAACATTTACAAAGAGGATAGAGCTGTCTTTAGTCTTGATAAATAATAATCACCACGGGAAAATAATCCTAATGATTTACGCAGCTCCCTATTCAATTCTTCGATCTTCAAAAATACCCTCTCCGAGATTTTGAGTAACATACTCCATGTATCACAGCATGTACGTCCATTCTTCTTTTTCTCTTTTCATCAAATATTGTCTTTGTCAGGACATCATTCCTGAGGTAGATGCCATCAAGTTGCCCCAATTTGATTTTTAATTAGTAGTCTGTTTCCATCCACTTTCATTAGGGCCTCTTCGTAAGTTACTGGATCGAGTCTTTTTGTCTTCATCATTCTTCGGTGGCTCCACATTTATAATGTTTCCCCCCTTCACTATTCTTCTTTTACCATACATGACTCAGTACTCATTTAGATAGAATAATGCCCAAAATAAATAGTCCAATCAGGTGTTCCCCCACTTCCAACATTGTATATCCATTTGTAATATCCTTCTTTAGGTAGTGAACTCTCTTAATCTGGACCATCTGGACTAATCTAATTGCTTTATCATTTTTGTTTCGTCCATGCCTGGTAACTCGACTTCCTGACTAGCAATACCAGCTCACTTAAAGTTTTTGCGTTCAGAGTTTAAAATTGGTGCTTCTTCTCTGTTGTAGCCTGTTCTGTGGTAGTTGAAGGATGAGAAAGCAATGCAGAGCGTAATACCTGTCAACCAAAATAATATCGAATAGTAACAGCAATTTTGTATTTTATATTCACGCTATTGTGATGACTTGTCAAAGTGATTGAGTAAGTGACAGAGAATCTGGCTCGCATACATTATATTTTACCATTCAAGTATTTTTATCCACAGAGTGTAAATAAAAGCGATTGGAACAATATGCTTTGTGAGAAAAATAGGTAATACCTTAGGTGCTCTGGGCGGATTGAGCAATATTTATAGCGAAAATATTAATATTTGATCATTGCCGTATTAAGCCAGTGTGAGAGCATGGTTGATTTAAGTGTTGAAACCGAGAAGATAAATGTTGGACCGCAAGTGTGATTGTTATGTTGTGAGGCTATTATGTGAAAATGATGGGTGAAAAACTCGTTCAAAACTGTAATTGACTTATATTTTACCAGCGAATACCTATATTATATGACACTCTAGTCTTTTGATATATATACAAAATCAATCTCTTCTCAAAAATCAACATTGTAATGTTATCACAAATGTGAGAACTATACTGTTATATTTACTAGTCTTTTATTTATATGATACAGAAAAAGTGGATTACTTTAATATGCGCATTAAAGTTTAATTCACTTGTTTTATTATTAAATATACAATTTCCCCGTTTTTGAATGTATTTTATCTCATAGTTATGTTTCACTTTTTTCATTTCTCAGGCACCCATGCATAATTCAATAATCTGACATTTTACTCACGACTTGAGTCAACTTAACACATTATTTGTAATAAATGCTGCCTTCAGCGTGCCTTTCATTACATATTTCGTGGAAATTTCATGCCTACTAAATCCTAGTATTGTTGACCAATGATGATGACTAAAATGTTACTTGATTTATTTTCTGGCTATCGTTATCGAAAATCTTTTTGTAAGTCTCCCTCTTTGTTCACCACAATTATCCTCCTTCTCGTACCTAACTCATAAGACACAGAATTATTCCTCTTGTTTGTACTTGCTGGATACGTAACGAAATCCCGTATAACGCTATACACCGCGTAAAGGTCTCCGCTACTCGGTCCATTACGCTTTTTCTAAGATTTCCTTCCATATTTTCCCTTCGAGCTGATTTGCTATGAGTTATTTTTCCAGCAGATTCCCTCTACTTTGCCCTTCTATATTGAAATAGCCCTGGCAAGGTATTGTCTGCTCTTACTCACGTTTTATTTTTATTAGAGTTATTATTTACGTTGGTTTCTATTGGCGTTTAGCATTGCCTCTTCTTAACCGGGAAAGCTCGCCTTGCATAAAGTTTATTGATTTCGGTGCCCATTATTTGTTTAATCTGTTTTGCAATAGCCTTTCTTATATTTAATTTCTAACCTTGTGCTACTTCGTAGCATAGCACAGTCAGCTAAATATTATATGTAAATCGTTGATACGATATGAATCAAATTTGGTGATTTACTAGGAAAACGGTGCCAGTGACTTAAAAAAAATATATTCTCACGAATTACTTTGTCTATTAGGTCATTAGGATATTTAACTTAATTTCAGCCCTTTAATTTCACCCTTACTGGTACATAAGATATACTTTTTTTCAATTTCCCGCGTCTGAATTTTGTCCATTTTTTCCATTCTCTCTCATTTAAATACATGTTAATGACCTAGACACTATTTCTGTCTCATTGAATATATGTTCTCATGAGCACTCTCTTTATATCTCTCTCCAAGGATTTGGGTTATTACTTACGTCTTCAAGTCTTATATTCGCAGTCTTTTCTCATACATTTGCCTACGGGCCAAGGACTATTCACTCCTTTTATACCAAATCATATGCTAATTTTAAGTTCACCCTGCCATAGTCAACTGAAATTACGCTCTCAGGTGTTTACTTGTTCTTAATTTCTATGTTTTTAGCCTTGAAATTCATGTAGAATAATCGTATTTCATTTTTTTCGCTACTTCTATAATACAACAAGCATCTCGATTCTACGGTAGAACTGTGTTAAGCATTTTCCCGTTTTGCTCACCTTCGTTGTTCTAAAAACTGTGTTTGGTGAAATTATCCTAAATTACTGGTCAGTGAAATATTTATTTCTAAAGTAAGTTCTTCTCATAATTTATTATTTATATATGCACTATCTTGAAACAAGCCCTGGCTCTACACTGGGACACTGTAACCTATTTTATATGGCAAATCATGAAAAGTATAAATGCACTAGGTAATGTGGGTGGAATGAATGTGGTGAACATTGAATTGAAATATGAGGATTACAAAATAAGAAAAGACATGGTCAAATGCCTTCCGCATTTCCAAATATTTACTATTTTCACCTCAAATATTTCTTATAAACGTTATAAAGATGTATTAAAATACTATTTCCCCTATTGTGCCTTGCTAGTTTTAACAATTAAAGTTATTTTAAAAAGTAGCATTATTTAGCACTGGTATAATTTGAATAATGGATTTGGAAAAATGAAGTACCTACCTTTAATGATTATTATGTAGGTTTAAAGTTCATAACTTATTTTATTATTTCTTCTCCTTAACTATTCCACACAAATATATATTATTTTACGCATGGGAGACGGAAAGATTATGTGTACTCAGAAATTTAACATAAATAAATTGATTACCACGCATTATGCTCGTAAATTTATGCTTTATAATTCAATAAATCTGTATCTTAATAAACTTTACTGAAAAAATTTATCAAAAACAATTTTTTTCCGTCGATGGATTTACTGCCGTTTTCACTCGGTGTTATACCAATGTAACTAGAATCATGACATTATGAGAACGCTCTAATAAGGTAAAAATGACGTAGTAAAAATAATGCATGTACTTAATTTTATACAAATAATATAAAAGAATTGATTAAGAGATATAGGCTTAGATCAATTATTTTTTGCTAGTTCAGAGTAATCATTGAAATTATATAAATCGTTATCTTTTTCTACGACGGAAGTGTACTGGTATCTGTATCCAATTCATAACTTTATGATGAATTTTTGCTATAAAATACGTGAAATTGTGACAATATTGCTCCAAACGCCGGTTTACAAAATATTAAGCACACGGTCCATCAAATAAAACCTTGCACTTAAACTTCAAAGGATTTCCTGCTCCAATCCTCTTTGGATTATGTCGTATCACGTCCCTTTATGCCGTAAGTCTCACTTCATTTATGAAATGAAACGCAAGCTTTTGCTTCTTACTTACTCTCTATAAGTATTTCCCAGTTAGCATAAATTTCCTCTTTTACCATAAAATGTCTCGACTTGGCTATTGCTATATCCTTCTCTGATAGTAATTTTTCTCACACGAGTCTTTACTTTCGAACTAAATCCAGTAATGTCAGCCAAGTAATGTCGATTGTTTGCAGTGAGTTTTACACAAATGATCTGTGAATGTCTTGAATGGGAATCACTCTCACTAATTTCCCGTAAAGTAGGTACTCCATTTACTTTATTCAATGCAAATAAAAATGACTTTTAATGCATCTAAACGTACGGAAATCAAATGATATACATTAAAATTCATAATGAGATTCATACTATTTCTGATCTGTCTTGAAAACCATATCTTCACCTTCCCCACGCGTTGTAATGGGATGTAGGTCAGTATTGCACTACCAGAGCTAAAGTGAAACTATTAACGTTCTCTAAGAATAAAAAAATGTTTATTTCAGTGCCCCTATCGAGTCAGTGTCACCAATCCGGGTAGCTTCTTCAACTTCATGTTTTGGGCCAAGTAAATAACCAAAGAAATATTTTTCACAATATTCGGTTCCATTATAATTTAAGAGCCTACTAAGGGTGCTTAAATATTTTAAAATCTAGGCTAAATATGTACCTATACTACTGAGTAACCTAATATACACCAATGAACCCGTTAAATTGTTGAATTTTTATTAAATGTTCATATTTGCCCACATATTATTATATTGATTGACAAAGAATTCTTAGAAATCCCTTGTAATTTGTATGTTTTCGGAACTTGATACCTATAAATACATCCTTACTCTGTGCTGTGCTGATAAACTCTGCTGCAGGAGATAGCAAAACAAATATCTCGGTAAGGTTGGTCATTAGCAAAGAGCTTCAAGTGGGGAAGAGTTAACTCCAAGACGGGCCATGATACTGCATAATGATGATGAGGTGATGAAAAAATACGTCTATACCATTTGAATCGTTGTACCGTAACTCGCCAAGTCAATGGTCCCGACTTTTTGCCCGAAGGTTCGCATGAATTGGCCTCAATTTCATTCTAAAAAGCTCCCGGTCTGGAACCAGACCTCTCATATTTCTGAAAATTTAGGAGAATCGAACTCAGTTCTACGACATGGGGACCCGGGACTCGTCCCATTATCATCCGGGGGCGTTACGGTGACCCGTATTCGTGCGTTTGGCTCCAGCTTTCGGGAGAAGTTGTAATTTCGGCGAGAAAATCCAGCGAATCCCCTTACCGTCATCCTCTCAGCTTATGCAGCTAGGTCCGCACCCCAGGGGAGAAGAGCCCCATAGACCCCGACGGCTGTGGGCGTCATTTGATTCCATTGCACTCGCCCACAAACTATTGGATCCCGCGGCTTGCCTCGCCTGAAGGGGGGGCGTACAACAGTCGGGAGCTTCCAGCCAACCACCCCCCCCCCCCTATTTCCTGCCTTGCAGCCTCCAGCCCCGACTCCAGAGGGGAAGGAGGTGAGGTGAAAGGAAAATGGGGCGGGATAAGGGGGTTCAGGAGGTGATTGTCTCCTGGTAATTAGATCGAAGTTGCCCCACCCTATTAAGCCATTAACTAGCAAGGTCGTGGAAGCTTGTGGATGTAGTTGTGTGGGTGAGGGGAGAGGGTTGGGTCTGAGAGGATGCCTGCCCCTATCATCTCGTAATCAGTTTCTTTCCCAAAAAGAAGGGGTGGGGGTGATGGTAGGTTCGAAGCAGTAAGTGGAGTGAGAAGTCTCCTCCTCCCTTGTCCCTTATGCCCCTTACTTCCGAGGACGGCCGGTAGGAAGCTTTACATCTTCCGGGCCCGGATCAAAGGACCTCCTTACCGAAAACCTTTCCTTTTAAGCCCTTTCCTTCCCCTTCTGCTACGGACGGGCCGGGAGAAAATCACCTTAACCCTCACGGCTTAAGTCATCGCGCACAAAAATTCGCTTTTCGGTCAAGCGGGAGGCCTTAGTGGAGGAGGCCTGCCTCTCTCTTACCTCCCACTACACCCTTTATGCCTTCATCATCCGTCCGAACCCACCCACGCTCCCGGCCAGTCCGCAGCGTTAAATTGGCCTCCCATTCCACCCCTCCCTCCCACCCACGATGGCCGAGGAGAGGACGGCTTTTGATGTTTCATGTACGCGGCCCGACTACCCGCGCCCGCTTCACATCACGTTCACTTCCACCCGACGCCGAAAAGGTGGAGTTTCAAGTCGCCTCTAACAACCCGCTCCAGCCCGACTCAAGTCACTCCAATCTCTCTCTCTCTCTCTTCGATCGTCCTTCTCCTCTCCTCGTCTGCTCAGGCTTGACCCCGTCCAGGGTTTCTCCTCATTCCAGCCTTCCCCATTCCCTCTCCCTCATACGGGGTCTCCCGTACGAAGGTCGTGGGTCATACCTCTCCTTTCTCCACCACTGTGTCACTCCAACACTGCCATGCTGGTCGGGCACGAGTCCTTTCAGAAACTCGTGTCTCCTTGACAGGAAAGATTCTTGCTCTTTGTGGCGTAAACTACAGGATGAATGTCTGGATTGTGTCAGCAGAAGTGCAGAAGTGTAATGGTTTTAAATCTCTTAAGCTGTGGAATATTTGAGTATGACTACGAATTGCATTAAATTTTTAAATTTTTTATTGCATTAGATATATAGCAGAGATGATTTGTCTTTGAATCATGCCATATTTTAACTCAACATTTGATCTGAAACAATTGAATACTTTCAATTTTATCGTAATTAATTATATTGTTTATGCTCAGCTCCAGATTTCATTAGTGCAAATAGTAATAACCCCTTATAACCTTAGATTATTCAATCATTGTTTTGCCCTAGTAGCCAACTAGTCGTACTTTTTGATATTTTGCCTATCATTTCTTTCTCGAAAATAAGACATTGGAACCTATATTTGGATTGCTAATAGTGTTAAACTGGATTTAATTTTTTAATTCTCTAATTTAAAGTTTTACAATGATGCTAATATTAACCATATTTCATAAGTCATTAAATGGCCTTGAAATGAATTTTTTCAAATAACTTTGAATTTTTACATTAAATTTCCCTCAATTATTCCTTTCTTTCTAACAAGTACACTCAGAATGCTCATAGATTCAATCATAAATTTGTAGCATTGAAAAATATTGGCATTTTGTCAGTTTAATATTACACAGCTAACCACTACCTACCTTTTTATTCCTAGTTAGGATGAGACAAAACTAAATCGGTATTAACATGGAAAGAGGCGAGGAGAATAATTCTCAATACAGTGGTTTTCGTTATTGGAGGATCGTTTTAAATATTCATGAGGTTATGTTAGTTAGAAATCAGTTACAAATTTTTCAATTTGTAATTGCACAACAGAAAAGGGTAGGAATCATTGACGTGCTGATGGTTCTCACATTTATCTCGCACTTTCACCACATGACTCCGTAAACCGTTTAATTATAATTCCAACCTGAAATTTGCTTGCAAGTCAGAAATTGGTAGGTATTCAATGATAAATATTAATATTAAAATTTTGTTCTGTTAACAATAGATATAATTCTGCAAAATATTTTAACATATATTTCACGTTATTGAAATCATATTAATAAGGTTTCCTTGAGGGGGTGGAGATCATAGATATTTGCAAATATGTTTGTAGAACATTTGCAAATATATTCCTCTGCCAATATAATATGTTTCTTTGAACTTGTGAAGCTAGAGCTTTGAGTATTTTAAGAAAATTTAACTTCTAAAGCTCCTTCCTTTGCTAGCTAATACGATGATAAAAGAGGTTAATTGACCAAGTTTAACCAATGGATATAGCTTCTAATTCTATAAATTTTACTTAAATGCAAAACATTACTATTCAATTAGCTTTCTGGAAGGAATCCGTAATCAAATACAGTGTTGTATCAACATAGAGGCTTTTTTAAATAAAGTTAAAAATTAGCTAATTTAAGCTAGAATATTTATTGATTTGAAACCCTCTGATATTTAGCTACAGAAAATATTTAAATTGGCGTTAAGAATTTAGTATAACAATAAGTTGTTATTTATCAGTCACTCTTTTTGGCTTTTGCATTTCAAATTGAATTTGATGCGGTAGTGTACCCTGAACGGGCGTAGAAAAATATTCACACATTTTAGTCTGAATTATTTGCAGTGTATAAAAGCTAGGCATTATAAATAATTTTTATCGTAGATACGATTTTTCTTAATGAACGCAAACCTATAACCGCTCGTGCTGGACTTTGATTCGGGATCAAACAGTATAAACTAATAAATATTTTTATTTGAAATTCAAAACGATAATCTTTACTGAAAACGCGTTGTATCTCTGCGAAATGATGTCATATTTATGCCTATCCTCTAGTAGTATATTTATCATATTAGTTTCCCTGAAGAATAAAACTTACTTTGAAAAGCTCTAGTATATTCCAATGGTAAAATATCAAGCATAGGTAAAGCTATTTTTTTGGGCCAGGATCTTACCTAATATGGAAATAAAGTAGGAATATCCCTTACTGAATTTATTTCCGAGGCCAAACTGTGAACTCAGCTGTTAAGTTAGGACCAACTTAGACCGTAATGTTGTTACTCTGTGGTCAAAAGATCACCCAGTGGTGCTTTTGAGAATCTGTGGTTCGAATTTTGCATGCATGGACTTCGCTGCCTCCACTATGAACATGCAGTCAACGTGCAGAAAAGTTTGTCGGTTATTCGAGAGGTCTTGGCCGTGCATGTAAGCCTTAATCCATTTATTGCTTGTAGCGCACGTGATGGCCTACCACATCCTTAGTTGACATTATAACTAGTTTGATTATGTGCTGTGCACAAGTGGGAAAAATTTCTCTATAATTTGGCTTAAAATTTATTACTAGGAATAATGTGCAAAATAAGTCAACCCATTTCACTGGTATAAAATTACGCTTTTATATCTTACAATTTCTGATTTCCATTGCATGAACTCCATCCTTATTCAACATCATTGAAATTAGGATATGGTTACAGTTAAATATAGACCGTGATATTAAACTCTTTCATCAATTTAAATATCTCGATCACCTGTTGTAAGATAACGACAACATGGACTCGCTTCCCTACGGTTATGTAGGCATCATTGTACCAGATATGTTTGTGTGGAAGAAAAAATAAATTTTTTGCATTATGTGGAGTCACTCTGGGTAAAATTTTAGTGAGCAACTAACCATGTCATTCAGTCATATCTGAAGTGATGAATTCATCCAAGCAGAAATAAGGGAAATTCTTATCTCTTTCATTTTGTTGCTATTTTATAATGTATCTTAATATGACTTTTGATAATAAAATGTATGCATGACTCAATGCCATCAATAGGTATAAATTCAATTAAAGACAGACTTTTCACTTACCTGCTTGTTCTATGCAAAATCTAGTTTTTTAAATCAAAACGACTGTGAGGCTTGACTGATGGTAAATGTCTTAAGGATCTGAGGATATGTGCCTAATAACATAAAATAATGGTAGATGCCCCGGAAGGAACCTCTCTTTAGTATATTGTAGCGTACAAATTAATTTGTAAATTAACCTGCAGTATTAGCGGTCGAAAATTAGCGAGCGAAACCAATTTCATTCATGCCAAACTTCGTATCTGATGGCTTCGAGCTTTTTAAACGGATCATGGACTGAAGTAGAAATGTGACAGTATTGGCTACATTCCACGGACCAGCACGGGTCACTTTAGGTAAGGGTGCCTATTCTAGATAAAATAGATCGATATTTTTTTTGACGGGGACCCTAATTTCACCCTTTCCACTTTTACTGAAGTCCACCATCTCGTTCGCAGCGACTTGCCGGGCCGACTGACTGACTGTTGAACCTGGAATCACATTTTGAAATGAAATAAAAACGAAAGTGCGCGATAACGCTTCATTGCTTTTGAGTCATAATCCCAGGGAAATGCGTCTACGTTCCCCTTTCCCATGTGATGCCATCCTCCCCCACCTAACCCCCCCCCCCCCCCCCTCTGGGATGATGCTGCTCCGCAAGCCATTCATTCCCCCGTGATTTCCACTCGCAACCAAGCGTATGAGAACGCACACACACCACACACTAATTCAATTAAACCTCCCTCTGCGTCCTTCGGCAACGTGAAGGTATACGCATCCTCCGACCAACCAGGCGCCCGCAGCGATATCTAAACCACCCCCCACCCTCCGCTGCGTCTCGTCCACCTACCCCTCCCCCCACAAACAGCCACAAACCCCACCAGTGCTACCTCCATCAATGACTGGCTGGGGGAGAGAAACTGATGCTGCTCCCCGTGTTATTATAACTACCGCCAGAATCAATTCTCCGGGAGCGAAATTGAGTGGCAATTGAAGAGTGACAACTCCAGTCGGAGGTTGTTTGTCCGCACTGCGATTTTGTTTATTTTTTAGACTGCCATCAACCCCTTAGCGTAGCAGGAAGCCAATAATTCGTTGATTTATAGTCCCAGTAGCTATTGTGCCTCATGAGCTTATTTCTCACAGTATCCGAAAGAAATTAGAAGGTACGTGATATAATCCTGATCAAAACATTATTTTAAACAGGTTTTATTTCCTACTCTCATTTAAACCTTAGACATAGATCTGTTGTTCAAAGACGTAAATGTAATCACTTTCTCTCATTCTTTTTTAACATTTGTTTAAATGCTCAGTATCTGAGTAGATAATAGTTATTATTTATTTTTTCGTGAATGCATGTTTAAAAATCGGTATGTAAAATAGTGTATGCATCCTAAAATACTCCTTTTTAAATACCTACCTACAAAGTGCATTTGAGTAATATGAATTCCCAATCATCTTAAAGAAAGTATACTCTGCTTCATTAGTTCTTTTTGTCTAGCTCACAGAATGTCACGAAAATTATCCTATTCCTGTGTCATTCGACTATTTTTTTCCAAATTTCCACCAATAGGTACTCATCTCACATAAGATATAAATTCTCTTAATTCTCTGTCTTGCTCTATCCTAATATTCAATATTCCTCCCCCATCACAATGCTACATTTTGAATCTCATGTAAACTGAACATAAGCTCCTATATTTCTTTAGCAAAGTTAGAACGAATATATGATATACTCCTATGCAAGTTATTTACTGTTTTTCTATATATATCTACCTTGCACTAAGGTTCAATTTTTACCGGGTATCATCTTTACTTCGGAACGATTCTTATTTGAATCATTTATTACTCCTGTCTTCGCCATTCTTCCCATTCACTTTTCTTACAGCCACTGAACTGGCATTGGCCTTCGTCAATGCGCCAAATAATAGCCGACTAGATTGACTTGTATTCTACTTTAGGCCTCATCAGACTTCTTGGCACGTCTTTGTAATTTGTTGTTGCCCAGAAAATCATTTTAGTCTTCATCATTCCTATATTGAATCATATTTGAAATACCTAATCTGATACTTTTTCTGCATTTACTGCCCTGTATGCGTCACTGCCTTAAAGGAACACGCTCCGAATGGTCTTTTTTACTTTTATTGAAGCGAGTTTTTACGTCCTACCTAGCAGAAATACGTGAGTTTGAAGCCCGTTAATTATTTACAAATAGTTATAAAAATTTCACATTTTCAGAACTGAGCAGAGAATTTTTAACTGTGAACAACCGATTGTGGTTGCACATTTTGGACCCCCTCTTTGGTATCCTAGAACGTTGCAACCAATCGTGAAATGTAAGAGATAGCAATTTAAAAAGTTTATTTTCGATGGAGAATCGTGTCGTCACTTTTCTGCGAAGGAACCTCCGTAACAAGACAACGACTTGCGAGACCAATTCTCTCGTTTTTCAATGAATTAGTGAGTCGGATCACTTCGAACTGAGCCGGAGGTAAAAATCACCCTGACGCTTCAAAAACATTTTTTTTCCCTTCTCCCTGAACTTTTCTCTTACCTCCCGTAGGAAAGGAAGGAGTCGGGGAATATTCAGATCTTTTCCGCATTTTATTCGAATTACGTCTTTAAGGGTCCCGCATCGCCCTGCCAGCCTTATTTAAGAAACATTTAATTTTCATGGGAAGATGAAAAAAAAGAAGAAGGCGAAAAAGTACGAGGGCACGTTTGTCTGGGGACTTTGAAGCATTAAAGTAAATGGGCACGTCCCCTTTTTTTTCTCCCATTAAGTATTAATTTTCATCGAGTAGCCCTCTGGTCTTTTGCTTTTTGCTCTGTCTCGTTGCGAAACTACCACCTAAACCCCCGACCCGCACTTTAAACCACTCCTCCTCCGGCCTCCCCCCTGAGTTTCAACCCCCCTGCCCACCCCTTTGACTTCCACTCAAGTCTTCCCTTCTCGAAAACACACCACTTTCTCCCACCCCTCTCTCCGGTCTTTCATACTCCTTGACTTCCCTCGCCGCCCTTCTCCCTGCCCTCCCCCCTGCGATGGAATATTTTTCTGAAATATTTAATCCAACCAGCTCTCCATAGGCGGCGGTGGTCTCGACAACTTGTGTTTTCATTTCCCCCTCTTCTTTCCGCTAACCCCTTCGCTTATTTTTTCCTCTCCTGTCTTCCAAAGGATTCTACCCCCCCATTCCTACAGCCGGCGCAGACTCCACTGCCGCTGTCCCTACTTCATCTCCAACCCCGTTCAACATCCCTCCCTTCTAATGCTGCCAACTGAAATATTTTTACCCGTAAGCACGGGGGCAATGCGACATGAATCCTCAGGGCTCTGGGTTTCTAATCATTTTTTTGGGTCAGTGCAAATGTATGAAAAAATAGATCGTTAATATATTACCTACACAATTATTACAGCTGGACAATATTATCTTTAATATATAAACCAATTTTACGCGTTTTTATCGAATTATAATAATATCAAAATCGAAATATCACCTTTCTTTGTAACTCACACGGTTTAGGGTTTCAACCCTTCCGTACATATTTTCCGAACATAATTTTCCTATGCACTATTATATGTAATATATTTTGAAACACTAGCTAGACTATCAGAAGGATTTCGCAGGTTTTTCACGCCTCTCTTCTTGTGTATCTTAGGGGCATTAAGCAAGGGTAAAACTTCTTTTTCATAAAAAGTAAAAATTAATATTTAAATAAATTCGCTGGATAGCAAATACTTAGAGAAATAGTTAGCATATTTCCTACTGCAGTTATTTTAAGGATGAAACTATAATAATCCTCACGTTTTTCCCACAATTAAAAGTATTTCACACTCTATAATTGTTGTTTAATATTGACGTACTGTGTATATCTTTATTTTTCATTTACCATTCTTTAATTTCTTGAATTAGTATATCATCAACTGTTTTATTAGTCAATTTTTTTAACCTTTGAATAAGTTGTTGTTTTAAGTGACGACGATCATATGTTTTATGTATATATTTTGACAAGTGGATAAATGGCTTAAGTGACAGTTTTGTCTCAATCTCGCCCCAATAGAGATATTTTGTTAATACTTTTATACTCCACCTCGGTTCATGAAAGATGGCAGTTCTTTAAATTATGCGCAGCAGATGATAGCTACATATTTATTATTTATCTACTGTATATTAACTGAAGAATGAAATTCTATGGTGTTTAATCTAACAATGATTAAATCAAAATATTAATCAATATACATGCATAACAGCATAAACTTTGTAGCATGTTAAATATGGTTGCTTAATCTGATACGGTTGAAAGCCAAAATTCTTATGGAGGAAAATGTCTGATGGTTGGTAACTCTACTTCCGTCCCCTCCAAGCACACAGACAAACACACACCAAGGAGCTTCGTTTTCATTTAGGTCGGAGGGCAGGCGGCGTGGAGTGAGCTCATCTTCCCCTCCTTCTCTCCGCTCATTGCCGCCGAAACCCACCCCTTCCTCTTCAATCTTTCTTTCTTCCTCATCTCTCCTCCCGACTACTTTGCTTCCACTTCCACTCTGACCTACCACCCCTACGCTCCTTGTTTAAAATGATACCGTGATGTTTCTGCCGCGCGAGGAAATTGTGTGTAGCTTCCTCTGGAGTCACGGCGTTTCGTGTCTCTACAACTTACACTTTGGAGAAATCCCTTATTACTAGATGATCCAGAATTCCAGAATGATTTTATCTCTGGAAAAATAATTTATCGTGATACTTCATCAGTTATTACGACATCCGGTACTTCATGTTCTCGTAAAAAGTTTTTATTCTAAAACAATCCGTATATTGTATTCCCCCCACTATGAATATTTGTCAAAGATGTTAGTGGATGCATCTCTACAATCCCATTTCTTTGGGAGCCTCGTCTAGTTGATTATATTTCCGTTGTAATTGTGGCTGAGGAGTATTTAGTTATCGTTACACACTTCTTACCTTATACATTTTATAAATTATAACTCTGGGATAGAATGGTTTCATTTAGTTTTTTTAAGAAAAAAATTTGGTTTAACACCTATATGATATTTGCATATTTTAAAAGGTGAAATTTATATGATTGACATAATTGTAGGGGATGAAATATAGAAGGATAGATGATGTATCCCTTTGTTTTTTGACGGGGCATTAGGGACCCATTTTTTCATTTTTTACAATTTTCAACGGTTATTTTAATTTTTAGTCATAATTAACTTTTATTACTGATTTTTATTCTAGTGTCCTTTTTTTCATTTTTCTCCCGTAAATATCCAGCGAAAGATTTTATAATATGAGTATACAACCAAAATATGTAGTCATTTTTGAAGCCTTGGTAGTACCGCTGATATTCTTAAGAAAATGAAGGCATTATTTTCATAGTGAGATGATGATTTTTGCTAGCAGTCAATGCCTTATATCATATAATTTGTAAAATAATTTAAAATATTCTAATGTTTCCCATATTATTAACAAAAATTATTTCTTGGAACCGATAAGTTCCGTCGGACACCAAGTGATGAAAATTATCAAAGGGCGTATGCAATGATGATTGGTGTGTTTCGAATGAATGCTATTTCTGTAAGGTCATATATATGTAGCAGCTATATTTATAAATCTTTTATAGTGTGGAGAATTAATTTATTCTATATAACACATATGTTCACATATAATCTAATATTATAGTTCAGATTAGAGCAGTTGTTTTGCATAGAATAATTACATTGAAAACTTTTATTTTCCCATTGTGTTAATGCAAATTGATAAAGAAGGTATCAGTATTTGATTGCATTTTGCTTAATGGATTACAAACATGTTCACCATAACTGATCAAATGATCATTTACCTTACAGTTCTACCCAGAGTTCAAATTCTGGTCCAATTTTTGAGATAAGTCCAATATATATGATTATTGGTCGTGTACTCTAGATATTCGTCTTCCTTAAGGGACGGAAGTATTACAAGATACAACTTCAGATGCCTGTAATTTTTGGCAGCAATAAAGTTTCCATTGTCCAAGCAATTGAGTTAAACTCTACAAAGTTTCGTCCTTAATTGGATGCGTCAATAAGCATTTTGGGGAAGAATGCACATTATCCATCTGTGTATTGACCAAAGTATGGTTATACTAAGCCCTACAATCCAAAGGATGAAAGAAACGTTTTTAACTCCAGTAGCATTAGTTATTTGGGAGAGGCGACCGATAACTAAGGCAATTTGTGACACAGAGGATCGATGGATAACTTGCAAAGGTTTAAGGGTAGTCCTTTTCGTAAATCTGCTCTCCTCATCTGATCTACATTGTTACGTAATGTATTCCGAAAATGCCGTTGCAAATCACACTTTTGGACCATTACCGTTCGGTGCATTCTAATATTCTGAAAACATTTGAATTAAATTTTAATTTTCTGCGTCTTTATAGAGACCATATGCATTCAAAATTCACCATTCAAAAGACTAGATTTTACAAGCACCAGAGTTTGTGTGTGCCTACGCACGACTGTTTTACTATATTTTTCGGGAAGAAGAGGGTAAATAACGACTCAGGTAATGCATCATTATTATTGTTACAGTTAAGTAGCTTCCACCTCCGAGTCTCCGGCTAGAATTAGGCTTCGATTGCGTCTTAATAAATTCATTATATTATCATTGTTTTTTTAATATACTAAAACTTATTCAACCTTGCCAATGATTTAGTACTCATTACGTAGATGGGCTGCTCAAATTATAATAATGCTCAGTTAGGAGGAGAAATAATTATTATTTTAGCACAGTCAATTGAATTTCAAGTAAATCACCTTAAATATATTCCACGACATTTTTAGGTTTTTGAAAGGTCCCCGGCTGCAAATCCCTACTCGATAGATTGCCTCACTTTTTAAACAACATACGTTTTCTTCATGAAATCCGTATTTAATTTTGAATATCTTTTCTTTCCCTCGTGCCATGGTTTCACCAATTAGATTCCTTCGTGTTACATGCTCGCTCATCATTCTAATCTCAGTTGCGTTCCACAGAACCTTTTTTATCACCTTACAGGCTTTATCCAATTTTTCTGCCGTCTTTGATTTTCTCCCACAGAATTTTTATGCTCCCATACCTTCTCTTACAGTTCACCAATACTTCTGATCCTGGTTCCCCTTCCATCCTCTAAACATCCTGTTATTCAAATATGCATGCACTACAAGCCTTGATATTTAAATTGGAATTAAGATCCTAGAGTCGTAAAACTCTCAGGTATTGTTAATGATTCAAAATAAAGTATATGCCTAACACCAAATCCAAATTCCAAGATCCGCAACTAGTTGATCAAAAACATGTCGAAAATATTTTTAAAATTTGAAATTCTAAATTATAAACTTGTCTCTGGTAGCTGTTGATAAACATTCTAGCTTAATTGCAGAATAACATATGGTTATTGGATTAATAACGTTTATGAAAAGTTGAATTGCTTTGCTGGAAGATTTACTTCAGAAATATGTGTATGACATTATTGATGAAATGTAACTTCTTACTTCCGTAGGAAAAATAGAGTCCCTAAATAGTTTCTAATAGGGTATTAGTCTTACGAGATGAAGTGAGCATAACTCCATCACGGAAAATGAGGATGTAGGATTAGAAAACAATCTTAGGCAATCAAACAGTCGTGGACTGACCGGTAATAGGTTTTTGGTAGTGTTCAGACTCATATTATATTTAATAATTTCCATATCTCTAATTCTCCAAGGAAAGTATTTCCTATCCATCCATCCTTATTTTTCTCTATTTTATTTTCCAAGCACCTTTATTCCTTTTAAGACTGCAAAGTATTGACTCCCATGGTGATGGGAGGTAATTAGGGAGGCAGTAAAAAGCATTAGTGAATGATAGAAATAGTGCCATTAGTCGAAGTAGGACTTTATCGTGTGCCAGGCTGTTTCAATTTATTTTTCAGACACTGAAAATTCTTAACATAGTGTTTTCGCTCTTGTTTCTAACCATGGAAGTGAAATTATCACATATTTTGAGTTGAATTGGACATATTTTAGACTTTGTGATTACCTGACTGATTCCAAACGCACTAAATTGTTCCTGGACTTTGCTCAAGTTTTTCGCCTTCATTTCATTTCGTCTACATCCAATTTCGTTTTTTTAATTTACTTCCTTTCACACCAAACGCCATTAGAGGACCCCCTAGAGCGTAAAAAAACCCAGTTTACGACTACCATGGCGAATGAGCTCTAAATGATGAGACAGACGAGTCGCTGGGAAATGCAAATAAAAGTATCGCACTCGAGGTGAGTGAATATCAATCTTTCGTCCGCTTAGAGTTTGTGGGTCAGGACTAGAGATGTAATTCACAGCGTTGTTCTTTTTTTAATGCTATCTCACACCGGAAACGCTTCCTCTTGCCTGGGTGAGTGAAATGGAAGTAGCTCGGTGGATAGGAGGCTAGTCGATGATGCCGATTTCTATCGCGCCTCAGGAATTCTGATTCACCAATTGACATCCGTCGGAACCACTGGCACTTCCCAACTTACATTTTCCAGATTAAAAAAATACTGAATGTGAGGGAAAAAAAGTGCGTCCCCCAGGGTGATTCGGTCGGGGTTATCGATGGTTATTGGAACGGTCGGCTGACGGGATGGGGTAAAAAGCTTGAGTTGACCGGGGAAACAATCCTCGAAAAAAAAACATTATTTTAATGAGGAGATTTGGAATCGGGTCTCGGGGATTCCCATCAATCCAGCCGCTCTCTCCCTTTTCCACACCCACTCCTTCCCTTCATTTCAATTCCTGGGCCAAGTGGCGCATGATTCTCCCCCAAAAACTTTCCTCATCTCTGAAGGAGCAAAAGGGTTGGGGGAATGGGGGTAAGAAAGGGGTAAAGAGGGGTTGGGGAGGGGCTTATTTTGAGGTCATTACGGAACTACTTCCCGGGGCCTCCAAAGAGTCTTTAAGAGCTTATAAAGGGGAGAGAGGGAAGAGAAGGACAAGGGTGGAAATGGGAAAGGGGGTGTGTGAGTAGAACGGAAGAGGCAGGGGCCTTTTCGGGCAAAGATGAAGAAGTAGGGGAGCAAATGGGGTTTCCAAAACTACTTCTACCACCCCTTTCCACTTCCCGTTTTCATTTTTGTCCTCTCTTCTCTCACTGCCATTACGATGTCCTTTGTGTGGCTCCGTATTTCTGAGATAAGGGATGTTTAGGCATATAAGCGGCCATTTATCAATCAGTTCATCCCGGGCAAACCCGCTGATTAGTTTTGTGTTTCGCCTCCAATCCATTCTCTTTTGTCATTTCGGGAAATCCTCCCCCCGCTGAACACCCGAAGTCCTCCCTCTTCCTTTCAACCCTTTTCCCCACTGAAAGTCTTCGCCCTTCCTACTATCTTTCTTTCCCTCTCTTCGCCCATTAATCTTTCCTTTCTTCGCCTTGCTTCGGCGTTTCCTCCCTGGGTCTCCGCCTCCTTCTCTCCTTTTAACGTGACATATCTCATTATTATCGTCGGTGGAAGATGGGAGAGCGAAGAAGAGTTATCCCCTTGTCGTGAGATTCGGTTGTTCCGCAGTCCTGCTACGATGACAATTCATCCTCTGGCATCGTTTGTTTTCAGTGCGTGCCACTGGTTGGTTGGTTTGAACCTCGTGCGTCATCTAGAAAATGTGTATATATTTTCTACAATCCCGGAGAGAAATGAGGTGTAATTTGAGAATGAAATACATTAATTCATTTCTACATTCAAAGAGAAAATGGTTAGACCTGGTTGTACAATTTAGGAAGTATAAGGGCTCAATAATACTTATTATCAACGAAATTAGCAGCAAAATTGCCCAAGCAGACATGAACTAACTGGGGACCCACACTGACGAGAAATATACCAGATTTAGGGCAGTAAATACTTGGTTAGCAGCTTATTCAGTAGGAAGAAATTATTAGGAAGACTTTATGTTGAGGATCTAAAGGAAACTTAAGCGTTCTAGCAAGTGAGAAAGAGGGAAGGTGAGGTTGAGTAGGCTTATCGGGATGTGGCAAATGCTGACCTTGAAAAAGGATGTTTGTTGGGACGGAAAGGTGTACAGCGCATAGTGCATATTCCATTTAAAAATCGGTACTTACAATAAAAAATCGGATATGTTTGGCGCTGAGGATATACGCTGACGATGCGAAATAAGCTGGATTCAGTTCTTAGGTGTAATTTATGCATTAGTGGATGTGAATTTAATTTCACGTTTGGAATAATATTTGTGATGGTTCTCTGTAACTTCATTTTATAATGAGTTAACTATTACTTTAAATAATAAAACTTAATTGAATGCAAATAATTTGATTTAGAATCGAACATATATACTTTATGTAGAAAACTACCGCAATAATCATAAAAAAATATTTGGGTGTAAGACGTGAGATAATAGCTGAAGTAAGATGACTTATGCATTAATTATATTTTGAATAGCGGTTACAAGCAAAGGAACATGAATGTGGCAAGTGAAAATTGCCTCGAGACAAATTTACCTGAAGTTAAGGAATGGGTATTCATTTGCAGAGGCATAAAGTTTAGGATTTCAACAAAAAATGTATAAGTTTTAGTAAGCTTGCAAAATATTTCCATCATTTTTTTTAAATACGCTAGAAATATTTCAAAATTTTACCCCGATTTCAACAATAAATTGTCCACAAGTGATTTGACTCAGATCGTTCAAAACATATGAAAAGGAGAATGTCCAGCAGTTTTCTTTCTTTTTACAACAGTATGTGGTACAGAACGTTCCACAAAGACAAGCCTTAGATCTCTGGTTTTAGTTTTTAAATATGTATATATCGTATATGTCCAGCAGTTTTCTTTCTTTTTACAACAGTATGTGGTACAGAACGTTCCACAAAGACAAGCCTTAGATCTCTGGTTTTAGTTTTTAAATATGTATATATCGTGAAGAAAATTTTACTTTACTCTTTACTAGAATCTGCAAGCAAATTGAATGCTCTTATCTTTTTTGGGTTAATTCTTTCAACTTGTGGTCGCTTGGTGAAACTGTAATTTAGATTATCACATCAATAAACAACTTATTCATATTTGAAGAAGCGCTCGAATAAGTAACGGACCCAATGATGTTTTCTGGCAACAACCATTCGAGTTAAAAATTGTGAAACAAAGTAATTAAAACGTCGTAACACATAGGATCAATGGAATATCAGAGTTACCTAAAATAGAGCAATCCTCACCCTTAAGGCCAATTTAAGCGTAAAACGCCGTCTCATTCATATTTTTTCGTCGTTTGAGCCATAAAGCGATATCGCTCAAGTATTTAAACACTATAAATACACTTAGTTGCAACATTTGTTTTTTCATTTATGCATTTAGTTTTAAATTATTTTGCCAAGCCCAGTATACACTTCTTTGGAACAGGAATTTTTTTTACAAAGGGCCTACAACCTGCAACGAAAATATCAATGTTTTTTTCATGTAAAATACCTTTAATTTGAGATTCTATTTTGGCATCCATATGTACTTGTGCTATGAAGTGGGAAAGTAGAGGACCTAATTCTGCAAATTTGTTATGAGGGTCTCACTAACCCCCATGACCCAGTAGCAGCGGTATGCATGAGCCTGTCACAATTTTGACTTGGAAGTTGGGACGCCGGACTTTTCCCTTGGGTGACGTCTGAAGTCTTTACCTGGAGACGGAGACTCTCTGGGTTCTTCCCGAGAACTTACTTGGCTTATATGGCTAATTTAAGTGTTCAAGCTATTAATTTTCATGAAATTCTAAAGGAGACTCTGCTAGATCTATTAAGCAGCATGCATCTATTCAATTACGGCTGTATGGCTGTTACTGTACTTCTCAAATGAAATCTCGTCGAGGAATTGGGTTCTGATGGTCCATGAACACGTCTTAAGAATTAAACATAATAATGCACATACAATCCCGTACCGTGCAAAAACGTACATTTCATTGTTATAAACATTGCTATTCCTTTAAAGCCTTGCTTTTAAATACAAAAAGGATTTGAAAGGTGAAACTGTGGTATGTTAAAAGCTCTGCTTGATGGCGGATCAAATTTCTTGATTCTGTCGTGATTTCGAAAACCGCTTATTCCAGCCAAGGAGTATAAAGACTAATCCGTTGTTTCCGCTTTGTGGACCATAATTTTTTTGTCACTTGTACTTCAAAACCTGCTTGGAATTAATTATTTTTTTCACCTTTAATCTATCTAGACTCAATTTCAAATAATCCGTGGAGCCAGGAAATGTGATCAAAATATTCGATTCATCATCATTGGTCAACAATCCAAGGATTGGTTTGACGCAGCTTTCCACTCGATTCTTCTATCGGCCAACCTTTTCATTGTGACGTAATTCTTCTCTTTTACACTCTTCACAACTTGTTCCATATATCTCATACGAGGCCTGCCTTTTCCAATCTTCCCGTTCACTTTTCCCTCGACGATAGTCTTCATCAGGCCGTCGTGTCTCAAGATATGGCCGATTAAATTTTCCCTTCTTCTTTTTAGAGTTGTCAGCAGACTTCTCTTTTCTCCTACTCTTCTTAGCACTTCCTCGTTACTTACTCGGTCGATCCATTTAATCTTCAGCATTCTTCTATAACACCACATTTCAAATGCTTCTACCCTTTTCTTCTCCGCTGCTGTCATCGTCCATGATTCACTGCCGTAAAGAAAAATGCTCCAGATGTATGTTCTGATGAACTGTTTCCTTATTTCTATGCTTGTATTTCCTGCTGTAAGTAGATTCTTCTTTTGAAAGAATGCCCTCTTTGCCTGGGCTATTCTACTCACTATTTCTTTCTTGCTTCGTCCATCGTTGGTTACTCTGCTTCCCAGGTAACAGAACTCTTTCACCTCTTCCAGTTTCTGTTTTCCTAGTTTAACGTTGGTTTTGGCCTCTTCTCTTTTGCTGCACACCAATATCTTAGTCTTCTTCTTATTGATCTTCAGCTGATATCTGGCCATAGTCCTTTCCATGGTTGTTAGCATCTTATTCAGCTCCTTCTCTGTCTCTGCTATGAGAGCTATGTCATCAGCGAATCGTAGCATACTGATTGTTTCTCCGTGGATTTTCACTCCAGAACACTTCTCCTTGACTTCATTTATGGCTCTCTCGATGTAAACATTAAAAATTACGGGAGACAGTGCGCAGCCTTGTCTCACTCCTTTCCTTATTCTTGCCTCTTCACAGCTGGGTCCAGATTTAATCACAGCAACTTGGTTTTTGTACAGACTGTGTATAATTCTTCGGTCATTGTAGGACACTCCAATTCCCTTCAGAATTCCAAGCATTGAATCCCAATCCACGCTGTCAAAGGCCTTCTATAAATCCACAAATGCAATGAACGTCGGTTTGTTCTTCTCCATTCTCTTCTCTATAAGTAGCCTAAGGGCCAATATTGCTTCCCTTGCACCTTTACTTTTCCTGAATCCGAATTGATCTTCATCCAGGAACTCCTCTGCTTTTCGTTCTATTCTTCTGTAGATGATCCTGGTCAGTATCTTCGATGCATGTGTCGTCAGGCTTATAGATCTAAAATTTTCGCATTTCTCCGCTCTCTTCTTCTTGGGAATAGGAATGATGATGTTTTTCTCGAATTCCCTTGGAATTTCCCCTGTTGAATACATGTCGCAGATGGTTTTGTAGAGATGAATTAATGTCTTCTCTCCTGCATTTTTAATTAGTTCTGCAGGGACATCATCAATACCTGAGGCCTTATTCATCCGAAGATCCCTTACTGCAGCGTCGAATTCCGATCTTAATATTGATGCCCCCATATCATCTATTTCCACTTCGCTTTCCTCTTCAATAGCTTTTATGCTGAGATTTTTTCCATTGTATAGCTCTTCCAGATATTCTTTCCACCTCTTCACTTTGTCCTCGTTTTCAATCAAAATTCCTCCATTCTTGTCCCTTATGGCATTTCCTCTTGCGCTCCGTTCCTTGAAGTGGTTCCTCACTATGCTGTAGGCCGCTTTCACCTTTCCAAGTGCAAGGTTGCTTTGTACATCTTCGCAAAGATTTTTCAACCACAGCTCTCTAGCTTTCCTTGCTTTGCGACTTATTTCGTTCCTTATTCTTTTGTAGCAGAGCTGCCCTTCTTCAGTTTTCGCATTCTTGTACTTTCTTCTTTCTTCAATCAATTCTAAGACTTCCTCCGTGATCCATGGCTTCTTCTTGGCAACTTTTCTTCTTCCAAGAACTTCTTTTGCGGCTTCCTGTAGTCCACATTTAATGTTTTCCCAACGCTCTTCCACTGATTTCTCATTCAGGTTCTCTCCTATGTTGTTTCCCACTGCTTTTTGAAATGCCAGCTGATGTTGAGCCTCCTTTAGTTTTTCTACTTGCCATATATTCTTCTTTGTAAATATTCGATTATGGCTCTGTATACACTTTCTTTCCGTATTTATACATAAGTGTTGGTAATATATTATCGTTGCGGTCAGGTTCACTTCAGGTAAGTTGGCGAAAAAATACTTATTGCCGGAAAATGTCTGCAGAGAAACTGAGAGTTAGTTATTCCTTTAGCAGCACGCTTCTCATCATACCTCATGCATCATGCCAAGTGAGCAGGTCAATCCTTGAGTGCAGAATTGCAATATTTGCATATTCTTTTTCTTCAATGCGTAGCATGTGCTCGTCTACGGAGCACATTGTACTTTTTTAAAAGAGTAAAAAATACACCATACCTGCAAGGCCTCTGCCGTATCACGCGCCAGTCAGCATTTGATGCAATATCATTCGAGTTTATCCCAAGGCCGCGATGCTCGTGGTGGAACTGAGTGGACACTTAGCACTAATAAATATTGAAAAAAAAGTTATTTATGGCTATTTTTTTGTAAGTACCACAATTAATGCTTGAAGTGAGCATATTTATTCTGCGTTAATATTATTCATAGCCGAGGCTTTTTTTTGGACTTATTGCCCTTGAAATACTTGATATTTGTCTTTGGGAATACCCTTGTTTAACTTAGTGTAAGACAGTAATTTTTGAGGATATTTTTTCCTAACACGTTACCATCTCGGGATCAGTTTTTCGGAAGAGGGTCTGGAGATGAAAATAATGGTATTTCACTTTGATCTCTCTACCTTTAACACGCTGTTCTCATATTTATTCCGATCTATCACAGTTCCGATTAAAGATTATGTAGCATTAAAGATTAATTTTTGCTGGTGATTCAAAGTTTTAAACTCCATGAAAATACAGCATTTCAACGAATGTGTTTCTATAACTTTGCCATAACATTCTGGACTCCCAAGAAAAGGGTTACATTTTTCAAACCATATAAAAATGAAAAGTATGCAATTAAAAAAAAGATTCACTGTCTTCAAAATTAATGCAATGAATTCCAAGGAAAATGTTACTTTTAAATGCTTTTATGCAAGAGAATGACCACTTGTACATTCACAGAAATGCAAGGCAGTAAAGTGGCCGGATGCAGAAAAAGCATGGTGCACCAGGAAATGTGGAGATATTAACTTTCAGAATGCGTAGAATAGAGGGAGTTACGCAATGTAAGAAAGTAATAGAGAGTATTCCAGGTGGAGGACATATGTTCATTAAGGAGGAAATATTTTCAAAGTGTAGACCTCGGGCGTATTAAGCCATCAAAATCAAACCCTCTATTAAAATATCGAGAAACCAAGCCAAAAGCCTCCTCAGTACTCATAAGAGATGGACACGGATGTTGGGGGATATCTAGCGTAAGTGGGATCGGTGCTTCCCAGGGCAAAACTGCCGAGAGGGAAGAGTTTAATGGAAGGAAGGCAGGCCGGGGCGGGGTGGAGGGAAGGAGTTGTAATTTTGAGAGTGGGAAGGAGAAAGAAAATTAAATGCAAGCCCGGAGTGGCTACGTTGTTCGGAGCGGTGCAAGCAACGGTGGGATAGACAGCCGTGCCAACTGTTCTCGTGGTTCCTTTTATATTTATGCCCGAGATGAAATGGGGGGAGGAAGGCGGCTTGTGGCGTGGGACGTATCACTCATACGTGTAAGGCGAAGCGGTTTGGCAGGAGCCAGGGGGGTTGGGGAGGTGTTCTGGGGGAGGGGGCGTGAAAGGAGGGTGGGTTCATAAGTAAGAGATTCGGAGGAGAAGTTTGGAAGAAATTAATTCGAAAAAGGGGCGATGGAAATTAGGGGAGGGAGGGGTTTACGTTGGACTGGGGTTGTGTAGGGTATTGGTTGGCCGCGTCTGAGCGGGAGGTGTTCCGAAGAATGGAAAGAAATTTCTCCTTTTGCGTTCATAATGGCTCCTGCACCCGCAGCCTTTAATACCGCCGTAGTTTATCATGATTTATGAAACGCCAGTGGGGCAAGAGCTGTATAAAACAGGTTATCGTCATTGTTCTCTTAAATTCGAAGCTACGCTTTAGAAAGCCTCCCGGGCTCTCGCATTTATTCAAATTAAATACGCGAGCACCTGACTATGGAGTAGTTAAAAATTCAATCAGTGCACCTTTGTTTTCCTTCTAAATTCCAATTTCGTCCCTGCGATACATAATAACTCTAGCATCGTTGAAATTTTAGCCTTCTGCAAAGACCAAAACTCATCACATTCAAATTTTGCTCTTTTACCCTCCGACCAGATTTTTACATCCTGTCATCGTTTAATGAATGACTCTAGTACTCTTCAATTACTTGGATGACTGTATCGCTTCATTTGCTTGTTTCCTTGGGACAGGCCGTTCTCTCACATTAACCATTCACCAAACTCTCTTCTCCAAGACACATATCACAATATTCGCACGTGATTGATCGGCCAATTATTTGTGGTACGTTGTAATTTTCCTTGATTTTTAGTTTCTAGCTTGATTCAGAAAAACTAAACCTTTAAAGATATAATTCACGAATGAGTCCAGTCTTAGTCTGTCGCCATTCGTTGCCTGTCAAGAAGGGAACAATATTATGATATTTGTACAATGAATTAAAAATTCATATTAACGCAGTCACGAGTAGCTATATTTTTTGTTTTACTCTTCCAATAAATGGTCCCTAATAATATCAGTTGCTTATCATATTTGCAGGAATCTATACACATCCTAAGATGACATCTTTTGAATCGTTTTTGCCTGAATTGTTACAGTTTTCAGTGTAATTGTATTGTTGCGCATCATATATTCAAGCACTTTGATATTTATTCGCCTAATATTATTTCATAGTTTAATATTTGGCAACACATTTTACTTTTTTCATTTAATTTACAACCGTACCAACGAATTTGCAAATAATTTCATTCTAACCAATGGAGATTTCTAAATTTTTTTTAGTTCACCAAATGTCCTTTCAGCGTTCAAAACCATTTCTAAAATGATCTCGTACTCATTCTCAAGCTCAAATTTTAGTGGTAATAAATTAGGTTGTAAGATGCGACATGGTCATCATAATTATTTAGAGTGTAACCTGGGGTCTTTGAAGACAAATGATATCATTGCAGATCATCAAAAGTTCTAAAATTACCTCTTTGGGCAAAGCTAGCGATTGCTTAAATTCTGCGCTGTAAATTGACTTACCTCGGAAACCTCTGTCACTCGAAATAATATTAATTTAAGACTTTCGTAATTCACTCTTATGGTCATAGTATCCTCCCTGTTGTTTAATTTCAAAGCTGTTGAGGAATGAATATCCTTTTCTTGGCAACGCGTACTAAAGGAGAAGAGGTATATCAACTTTTATTTATTAATATCCATTCCTAATATGTGTGTCATGACCGTCCGTATATATGAAGACATTAAGAGGTTATAGCATGCTATTTTATTATATTCGGCGAATGCTCAACGCTCAATAAAAATGCTTCTATCATTGTAGTACATTTAATGCTTCCAGAACTTTAGAAGTTCAATTTTTTCAAAAATCTTCAACCTAATTTTGATCAGAACAATCAACAAAAAGAGAGTAAGCAAATTAATATAGCAAGAAATAGGTTTGGAGTTTTTGCCACACATTTCTTTAACAATGAACACGGTAGAATGGAAGGCTGAAGTAAACCAATCCTAGGATTGAAATACTGATAATTATTTTTCTTTTATACTATACGCTCACAAAAATCCAGTTGCCTAACCACCTTGGGATTCAAAATCTATGTAAACCTGCTTTTTGTAATTATTATATGAGAAGAAAACTGAGGATGAAAAACAGCGACCCTGATAAAATGGAAACGGAAGACACGGCGGAACAAAGTAGGTATTCTTCAAATTTAGAAAATTAGGTAGGTAGTCATAGAATTACTGCATTTTTGTTTTTACTATAACGTTTTTTGCAGTTTTCTTCTTTTTTGTCATTAAAATCCTTGCTAACAAATGCTAACTAATCCTTGCTAATCATTGAAATGGTCAATAATTTTTCTTGTATCTTCTTATTTATGCCCCATAAATCAAGATCGAATATGTTAGAGAGACGCCGTTTTTCTAGAGTTAGCATTATCTTGTCAAACGCCTGATGAAGATAACGACTTCTCTAACGTCATTAACAAAAGTGCATTCTTGAAAGAACGACCATGGGGTTATGAAGGTTAGAGGATGCTTAGGGATTCATCATTGTTGTGAATTTTATATGCTCCTCTCGATCACCCGACTCTTTTTCGATTTTTTAACATTTCCATTCCATGAACACTACTTACTGGATAATCTTTTGTTGAAGCTTTAGAATTTCTCGTTAAGGGAAATGTCCATCTCTGTGAGAGAGAAACATCCTGGTTAACCTTAGAAATTTTCATCTAAAAATTACCAAGGTCTTGGGGCCTAATGCCATTATCAGGGCTTTGTAGAATGCCCGTGTTTTCGTCAAACATTCCTCAAAATTGAGGATGAGACAAATCATTTTTTCAGGAGGAAGGATATATTCTGGCAAATATGATTAGTGTTTGAAGAATATAGTTAAGTGAGGAATTCCGTAATTGAAATATCGGTTCTGATTATTTTTCTTTGTTAGTTAATTAAAACCATATTGACTGAAATATTTGAAACTCATTAGGGATTTTTTAGGAAATAAATGTGAATGACCTGGCCAATTTGGCACCTATTATTAAAGGCTAGTATGAGTAGAAAAAGTGTACGGGTCTCGAGTATCATGTTAACGAATCAGTTTTGAGTTAAAGTAATTTTAGTTTGTAATATGCCCAAAAATATAATAAATACAAGCATCTAAGCCTTAACTTAGTCTAGAATAGCAAATAATATTTGTTCCCTTGGGGGAACTTTTACTCATTTTCTTAGGAAAATCAGACTTGACCTTTACATTCCTGGCTACAGCGCCTGATCTTACTGGCTAATTGTGTGATTAAATGCAAGTTTTTATAAAAAGTAAGGTTTTTTTCATGGATATTTTAACAAGTTTAAACTTTGTACGCTAAACCTCTGACGTAATGAATAAAGAAAGTCGTTCTAATGGGAAAAGTAATGGCATATTTCACCAAATGACATACTCTGCGTTATTACCAATGCAAAATAATTGAATCTGAAGAAACATTTAACTGTCTATTAAATTTAGTGGGCTGTACAAATTTAGCTAACGCATTTATGAATCATATAAAACAAATTGTGTAGCAAAAATTCATTAATTTTCGGCCGGAATACCAATTTTCAAATCGTAGTCCTTTCGATAGCTTCAAGTTCTACTGGTGAATGGCTAATTCCAACTATCTTAGGCACTTCGAAGTCAGCAGTACTCTAGGGACACCTCATATACTGCGTCTTGCTATCCCGAGCCATCTTTTCGATTCGCCCGAGAGTACATGCCACCAGACCGTGGACCACATCCGGTGTTCCCTGCAGTGGAAGTGGAACTGGAAAATATTTTCGTGTGAGCCGAATGAAATTACGGTCTTGGCCGCAACCGGCGACCCAACCTACTTGCCTCGCCGCTCCGCTCACGGTCCCGCAAGGAATCCGTTTAGCCCTAAGTCCGCCGGATGCAGTAATTTGCCTACTGTGGAGAAGCAGAGAGCAGGAAGAGGAGAGTGCGCGCTCCGCGGAGGTGAGATACAAGCGAAATTAATTCATGGCTTCGTAAATTTCGGAGTGCGCGCCGGTATAATGTTTTTAGGGAGGCAGTAAAAATATCGGATCCGGAGGATGCACCGTAAACATTGTTTTAACCCTTAAGCACTCGAGGAGTGAAATTCTGTGTACAGATCCATCGTCTCTGTCCTTTTTTCTCTCCTCGTTTTGATTTCATGCTCTCCGGTCGTTTTATTAATTTTTCGGAGGTGATTGCTTTGCTTAGGCGCCTCCTAGTTTGGGAAGTGCCTGGCTACTTTGCGACGTACCGTAAAGCGCTCGCAAAGTAAACTAATTTGAAAGACGCCAACTCGTGCTCCGAACGCCTCGCTTGAGGTAGATTGTGATATTACGTAAACTACTCACTTGAACTTGAAGGGTGCCTTTTTTTTGGAAAGGGAGAGGGATGCGCAGTGATGGCCTAGGAGTAGGTGGCCATTTAGTAAACGCTGTTGCAGAAACGAAAAAGATTTTCAAGAACTCTTTTATAAACTTGAAACATATTTTATGGGTATTGGCTTGATGAAATACGGAAATTTTCATGCTAAAATAACGCTGAAAAGACTGAACATCAATAGATTTTCAATTAATACTTCTTGTGAAATTATTTAAGTACTTAATAAATTCAGTTATATCATTTTATAAGCAATTTTAGGATTTGAGTTCCTGGTTACAGCAGTAAAAGAAAAAGATGTAATTTGAAAATAATGTCAATCAATACATATTTCTGATTTAATTTATTTGGAGGAGAGCTTACTTACTTACCTAGCAATTAAATTAGCTGACTTTTTAGTGTCTTAGACTCTTATAAATGTCATTTAATGACCAATACTTCACGCATCGCGCATATCAACTATTGTCCTCAGAGTGAAATCCCTTGTGCTCCTCAGTTGCTTGTAAGTAGTGCATGCAGTAAGAAGTATTTCTTAAATGCCTGTATGATAGGTAGTACAGCTTTATTCCCTCTAATTGATTCATATCTGGTGATGGTTCACTGCTTGCCATCGTTCCGGTGGCTTCCAGGAAAGTGTGCAAATTTAGATGAAACAAGCAGAATAATAACAAGAATAGTTCCTTTAACTTTTGTGCTTGAATTTTCCTCTGAATATGGCTTCCATTGAATTCCAAATGACCATATAAGCTTTACCCAAATATTTTCTGGTGAATTAAATATTTGTATTGACTTTGTTGGTTTTAAGAGGGTTGTTGTATTTCCCTTATTAGTTTATTTTTTGTCAACAGACGCAATTAGATACCTACAAAAAACATATAACCGTAATGTGGGGTGGTAGGTTAATTTAATCACCATTCAAAGGTTTAATTGATTATATCTTGCAAAGTGAAACCGGAAAGAAAAAAATCAAGTTCTTGTGGGGAGAAGAATGAAGGATTGAATTTTACAATGACCTTGTATGGTGACAAATGGAGGAGACTCATTGATACGATCTCATTGAACTGCTTTTAGATGCAGTAAAAATGGTATCTTAGAATTACACAAGATGAAAAGTGGTTGACACATGAACGGCGTTTCTCCACGTATGATCTTTATGATTATTATTAGTTACGACGAAAATTACAAGTAGATTAAGAGAACCCTGTTTTGCTGCACATATTGCTCAAAGAGTTGGAAAATTGTGAGTTTTATTTCGAACTAAAGTCGGTTTTTAGCGAGTAAGCAACAATAAAATATTAATTGTAATGTTTAGGATAAAATCCTTCGAGAAACATTCTAGACTGAGGATTTCGAGTAACCCGACCGGGAAGTAACACTTGAATATTGAAAATATAAAAGGATTAACAATTAGAGTCTCCTCTGAATTGTTGGTGTTAGCTGGAGAATGGTGTTTACATAGATCGTAGTGGATATGCCTAGTTTCCCCTCTGAAATGTTGGAGACTTGTTTTATTCCCTAAGTCATTCCAATACCAAATACTGCGAATGAGTACTTGATAGTCATAGAGATGGTTCAGGTCGTGAGTTCCAATAAGAATACTTTAGTGATTCTGTCAAAATCTAACTGCCCGAGGGTACCTTTACAAAGAATATACTGCAATCCTAATATACTCTTGACTTTATTTAATTTATGTTTTATTGGCGGGCAATCTTTTGATACTTTCAGCACACAACAACACAAGTTCTTGCTGTAGTGAAATATATCCTCGCATTGCCTGAAGATATTCCAACATTTTTGTGACGTTGGTGTTAACTGGATAATGGTGTTTACATAGATCGTAGTGTATAGGCCTAGTCTCCTCTCTGAAATGTTGGAGAGCTGTTTTATTCCCTAAGTCATTCCAATACCAAATACTGTGAATACTTACGTGATAGCCATAGAGATGGTTAAGGTCGTGAGTTCCAATAAGGATACTTTAGTGATGTACCGGACGCCTAACCTACTACAGTTTTGAAAGAAAAAAGCTCTTCATTCCTAGTCAAGTGTTGAAAATGGCGAGGGAATAGGAATGTTTTATTCCAATGTGTACATAAAAAAAATACTGTGAAATGAAGTGGAATCTTCCTTACTTTCAAAAGTAGCTCTCCGATTTCCCCCCTTTCTCATGAGAGGTAAAGCATCCTCCCAAGCTGGGAATCACGACATCCCTGGACGATCGATACAACACACTTCCTGGCTCCAGCTTTATAATGGTGTCCGCGGTGTTTCCTTCACCGCTCTTGTCAAACCCTTATGTGCGATGAAAAAACGTATGATTGCACGTTCTGCGAATACGCGCCCACCACTCGTGAGAGTCCTCTCTTCTTTAGTCCTTCTCAAATTCCCTGCCGTCTCTTCTCTGCAAGCCCTTAAGAGGTCTTGGCGAGGTCCTCGTTCACTGGGATGATCACGCTTCGCCCTGGCATGTCAGATTGGGATGTGAGAGCTGGGATCTCTTGTGCGCGATCCACGGTTCGAGTGGGACAACACTCTACCGGCCTCCAGCGAGGGAACGGGAATAAATATAAAAAAAGAATTAGCCATGTTCGCTGGCGACGAGTAACGTGGGGATTACGGAGAGTGGATATCCTTCTTTTTGTTTCGTTCCTCCGAGCCATCCAAGTGGGGTCGCCATCACACGAAGCTCAATAGAGGGGGTCGTAGCAGGTTTGGAAAAAAGTGATCCCTGGTTATTTCAAGTGCTCCGGCACAGTTGGCGACTTTTGAGTGGTGAGCAAGATCGCATTGAAAACTTCTCCTTAAGCCTTTGAAATGGGAGGTCAAGCAGGGATATACGTTCGCGCCATTCACTCGTGTCATGACGTAACGCAGTACATTTGCTCGTAACCTTTCCGTAATCTTATATTTGATGCTTCAATTTCTGATAGCAAAGAGATTCTATGTTATTTAGGAAGCGCTTGGAAATATGAAATGCTGAATAAATTACAGTGTTGTTGTAGCTTTTTTCAACTCCATTTTTTATGTGATACAAAAGCTTAGGTTTATAAAAGACGCGAACTTATTCAGTAACGTTTTAAAACAAAATTCATGGCAAAAAAATTATGAAGCACAGAATTAATGGTATGGTTGATTATTTTTCTAGTTTTGTATTCCAAGAAAATAAGTTTTAGCTACAAACAAGTAGGCATGAAATTATTTCGTAAAAACTTACTGTTCCACAGTTAACATAGATAAATGAAAGAATAGATCTTTCTTTTTTTCCTGAATTTGTGGAACCGCAATTATCTATTTCTCCGCGTACTCATCAAAATACAAACGTATACGAATAATGCGGTTGAATTTTTCCTTTGCCAGTAAAGTTACACTCACGCTTATAACTAACGTGATAATGGCTCGCGTAAGACCTGCTGAAAATTCAAAGAAGAGATTAAGTCATTTAAATTTTTTTCATGATACTTGAGTGCTTTTGTTTTTTAATTGCATTCATTTTGTGGTCTCAATGCTTTAATTGAATGATATTCGTTGAATAAGAAATTCCTATTGCCATGCAGTTTGATAGCAATTTTTATTTTATAAATATAACATATATTTTAACATTTTACTGCAAAAGCAAAAAGAATTTTTTTTCTTGAAACTCAGGATTCAATATGTTTATGTTAATTTAATGCATTTTTTATACGTGAGATGACCTTACTCTGCTTTTCATGCTTTTCAGAATGAAATATCATTGATTTTTAAAGAGTACGTCACATATTTGACTTGTGGAATATATTTTATTTCCAAATAGCAATTAAATAAGTACGACAAACGAATAACCTAGAATCGTTCAACAACATTCACCCACTCGGGGAATCGTATTTCTCATCTTTGGCGTACTAGGGCAGAAAAGTACTGATCTAACTAGAACGGCCAACTTTGTTATGGTCTGTAAGCAGTAAAATGTAACATATCTCAAGAAATAGATGATAGTCATGCATTTATAGAGTGTTCTTTCTGGGATTGTTTTCATTTTTTTCTAATAACCCACTGAGAGTGTTTCATTTCATTTTAATGTATAAATTTGGTAAATTGTTTTAAAGATACTATTCAACGTATCTTTAAAATTAGAGGTAGGTATTGATAGGAAATTATTACTTTTTGAGACCTTATTAAGAATACAGAAAATTATTAGTTGATTCCATTCTGGTGACTGTAACCCATAGTTTCTAAAACCATCGCTTTTAGTTACTGCTTAAATTCCGATTGATATTAATAAAATATGTAGGTAGTTATTTCTTGTTATAAATTGATAATATTATTTTTTGAGCTCTACTCGGAAAAGCAACTGTGTAGCCAGAGTAGAAAATAAATTTCCTGAATACTTGTTTGCTTGCCTCTATCCTGTCCACTGATTGGTCACTTCTTTAAAGCCCAACTCCGCCGTTTGAGTGCCATGATTGATGAACCATTATGGCGAATGAAAACTAGAAGCTGCTAAATATCTTCCTGAAAATTTCTGTTAAGATTATAAATCCTGGTTAGCGTGGTGGTTTACGCGTTTTTGCGGGAATTCAAGGTCCTAAGGTTCCATTCTCGTTCCAGGAATCCTTTTTCTTGAAGCAATTTTTCATACATAGGTATTTAAATTTTATGTTTCTGTAAAATTATTTATATTTGCTGGTATAAATTAATTTTTAATTGGGTGTAGCATATAGTAAGTATAATATAGAGGGTTCACCGCATAGGGTAAAACTGTTGTAAGTTTTGGATGAAGTACTTGAAGATTTCGATAGATGGCGTGGTAGAATTTTGTGACGACAGAAAAAAATAGGAAACACAAAAAAGGAACACTCACAAACGTCTAAAAAAGAGTCACGAAATGTCTAGTACTTTGTCCGTCTGCTCCTTGCTGCGCTGTTTTCTATGAAGCAACATTGACGTGCTCCTGTGACAAGATATATTTGATTTACTAGTGAGAGAAACGTTAACTTATCCACATAAATCTTTGAATTTCTATGGTAGTATAGGGAATGAATCACGCAAGCTATGATGCAGTTAGTTAAGAACTGAATTGGGTATATAGTTTTTCAAATGCAAATAGGATATTGAGGGCGAAAATTGTTACTTTCTTGACTTTTAATTGCTCTCCTCTTACATACTCGAGAGCATAAGTTAGAAGCGGTAACTTGGGTTTAACCCGCTGAATTTGGTTATTAGTGGCTCCATTATAATTTCCTCCCTCTCACGTAATATCACTAATATTTTCTTGGGAGCTGGAAATTTCGCCCATTTACATGAAACCATCCACCACCTTACGAGTCATTTAGGCTTTCGGTCGCATTCAATCACTCTCCCCGGAATAGGCGTCTTTATCCCTCCGTTTTAATTTCGCGTGACCCCATCCGCATGACCTCTGTATCCCTCTTCCCTCCGGCCTTCAACTTACCCTCCCTCTTCCCCATAACCCCTCACCTCCCATCATTTGCAATCGGTCACCCCTCCACGTCACCTCTCTCCGCACTCCCACGGCTAATGAAGGCAGAGATCGGGATGGCTATCTTCTCTTGCCGTCAGCTTTCTCCTCCAACCCTCTCACCTCTCTCTCATCAAATCCTTCTTCCTTCGTTTATGGTGCAGTCTTACTTGACTCGCTTCTATGCCCATCTCCCTAACCGAATTCTTCCCAACCTCTCCTGTTCACCGCGAGAAAATGAGCCCCTAATTACGCCCGGCATGTTCAAGTACTGGTCTATGGATCTCACAAAGCTAACGAAGAGAGGGCGAAAGCTACATCCTACGTTTTTACTTTTGAGTGGAACGAGAGTATTTTGCTCATTTTGGCGTAATTCATACTTCAGTCATGTCGTTGAGATGTGGAATTTTGGACAAAAAAGTTCTGCTTCATCAATATTTGATAGAAAATACCGAATGAAACGTTTTCTTCAAGTTTCGTTCCTGTCAGAAGGATTGGTATTCATATCCATAATACTGTCACAGCGTGATTAATTGGAGTTTTATTAATTGTAATATTATTGCACTAAGCAGACCGATTTGACGAAATGAAATTACCCATTTTTATGTCTATGCTATTCATTAACACTATCTTGTTGTATTCATAGGTCCTACCATTCAACCATAACAAAACTCACTGGTATTTAATTTCAAATGTGAAATTGGATGTCCATCTTCGCGATTTTTTTATTATAAACTTGGTATATCCCTCTAAACCTTTATTTTTTCCAATATTCAAGTCGTTTAATATTTGCGGCACTTTAATGAATGCATTATTTTTTAAGACTCTCAGTTATTTAATCTGCGAATACGATTTACTCCCCTTAAAACTCAGTGTTAAAATATTTATTGACCAATAAGGCGTGAGATAAGATAATCTGGGCGGAAAGATAAGTGAACAAGTAAGTGCTAGAGGTGGTAATAAGTAAATGAATTTGTCCCAAAAATTAAGAGAAGGTAGAATAAGTAAATTGAGCAGGTTTAAAGGGGCAAAGGCGTGTAGAATGACGTGATAGAAAGAAGGATATTGTGTGTGGAAGGAACAGGGTACGGGTGATTTGAAAGAAATGACGAAAGGTAGGAGGTATGACATTCTGAAAAAAGGCTTTACGTTTACGATATGGGAGTAAAAACATGACTATCAAAGCCTACCTATATTCGTATCAAGTTCTCTAATGAACGTAGTACTAATGATAATGAACAGCCGTGTTTATTACATACATTTTTCTTACAAATTGAATTGGATCTTCAATAAGATGGTGTTAAATAAAGATTTGGAAATTATATTTTACGAGCAGGTAATGAGGGATATACATTGTATATACCGGCTTAAAATAATTAAAAACATGTTAGTTAATGATTTTCGCACTTCTCATACCAAGGTGAAAATGCTGACATGGCTCTCTGCAATCAAACTCAATAATACGGCATGCTAAATAGTTATACTTAAATGGATTATAAAAAAATGGCTAATATTTGTGTCACAATCGCAGATGGAGATATGGTAAAATAAATACCTGGATTTTATTTTTTACTTCCAAGGAGAAATTTATAATAATGCATTCACACAACTGAAGACCGATCTGGTTGGCAAGTTGCATAATTAACCTAGAGAAGTGAAGGCAATTACTGTCTGAGACATCCAGGGCACTATGAATGCTAATTATCGCGCTTGAATGGTTAATTCCTCACTAATAAATTTGGGACTCAATATCGATCTGGAGAATTGAATATTCCACTGACCTCCTTTGATCCGTGACCACCTCACCCCTTTCCTGTCCAGTAATACACACACACTCTTCAATGACTTCACTGAAGCGTATCCCCACCAACTCTTGATCATCCTATCCCCGCATTCGTACCCCCAACTTTCAAGTGTCACCGCCCGGCTACCTTCTCTCTCTCTCCGGTCTCCTTGTTGCAGCCTAATTTCCCATGACCCTTGGCGAGGTAAAGGGGAGGATAAATAGGGTCCGGTCGGAGAGAGGGCGGAAGGGACTCTTCTGAGGGACAAGGCGAGGAACGGTGGCCCTAGGAGTGGGTGGAGGGGAGAGGATTTGAGTGTCGAGGGGTTGGACCGGCGTCCACGACCAGAGGTGCCGCGACTTCAAAGCCTTTGCTCCCTTCTCAACCCCTCAGTCCCTTTCTCGGAATTACTGGTCCTACCACTCTCCCACGCTGCCCTTTTACTGCCCTCTTGGGCCCGGCGATGCCTTCGAAACTCAAGTCTGTGGCTGGTTGGGTGGACAGGTAAGCGTCTTCGTCGTGGTCGTTGAGAAAGGAGAGTTCTGCCTCAGCACTTCGGATTTGTGGTCGGTACGATTTTCGGGCTTGAGTTATAGGAAATGATACCAGGAGGGAACGAGATGATGTAAGCATGGCATTTTCGTTATATTTAGAGTAATGTAAATCCACTTCAAATTCCTAAGATTGAACCCCGACTTTATGAACGAATCATCTGTCCTTTAAAAATTATTTTTCCCTTAAAGGTATTATTATAAATTGCTTTTTTTTCAAAATTTTCCACGTTTGCTCATTGACAATACCTCTTTGGAATAGCTGTAAGCTTGATCAGGGTGGTTGAAGAGACGATGCATAGTAATTGAAGTACTGTCTTATATATGTCGATAGGCAATATTTTTCGGATTTTAAAATTTGGCAAATCCGTTTCAAATTTTTGTTTTGCGTGTCACCATCCTTTTTCTTGATATCTATGTCCGCTTTATATTTATACACGTATTAATTATCAATCTTGGGAAATTTTAAGCCTCTCGCAATGGGTGTTGTTCCTTCCAAATCGATAATTTGGGATATAGTGACCGATATGTTGGGCTATAATGATCAATATCTTGAGCAAATAGTGTTCTTATATTGCAGAAGGCAAAATGTTTTATTTAAATGTCTCTCAGGTATTTAGTAGCTGCTTTGGCTGAATTCAAATAGGAAATATTTCGTCTTAATTTTCATATCATTCTGCCTATGCAGTCCTAAACGTTTTTAATCGATCCGTATAGTAATACCTTGAATGATTCGTCTTGCCTTACGGTTAGACCTCGGATAATCCTAAATTGATCTGAACATAATGAAATACTATGGTAAAGCTGTTTTGGGGTTACTCTTCATCGTCCATTCCTAGAAAATTGTTCCTGTATTGAAAATCTTCAGAATATTTAAATTGTCACGCATTAAATCACAAAATGTACGTATATGAAGGCAAGCGTCTAAAATCATCTAAAAGAAAAATAAAATAATAGTTTCTGGCTATGTAGGAACCGACTGGTAGAGAAATATGGATATGTGGCAAGCTAACGCTGCAAAAGGCATCAACAAAGCCATAAAAGAATTCAGAAAGCATGAAAAACAGAAAGAATGCGTAATTGAGCATTTGCATATAGAGCTAGAGGCAAAAGATCTCTGGAATATGCACGACGGCAATGAAAAGGTCCCTTCTTCGACCTTTGAAAGTAAAATCAAATGGAAAAGCCGTGTAGTGTACGTGGAATCATAAAACATTCAGCATTTGATGTCCAAATTATTTTACTTTCTTTTAGGCCTATTTACAAATTACAAAATTATTTTTATGATAAACATTATATTTATTTAATATTTTGTAAGAAGTTTTAAAATAGTTGACGTCAACCGAGCTAGACTTTTATATTCCAATTTTTCGGCCAAGCCGTGAAAGCTGGATCAGCAAGAGTGACGTAAAAAGGGATGAAAGTAATATATTATTTTTGTGCACTTGACAGGGCTAATTGGAACGACTCCAAAGTTCGCCTTTGAATAACCGTTTCGTTACTCTTCACTTGCACTTTTCGTGTCTTTTTAATGAAGAAATTAATTCATTAAGGATTTCGAGCAGAGTAGTCAAGTAAACAGTCACGTAGTCACGTTAGGGCTGTCAGAATTATCATTCGAAAATTTCAACTGATATTTGCTCGTTTATTAGATTACTTATGTATCTTAATGATAGAATTTTTCGTATGTTTTCACCGATAAAAAAATTTATACACACCAAAGTGTAGGTATAGTAGAGCGAGAGATGAAACAGTTTTAAGGGGAGTTGGTGCGATTCTTTCATAGTTTATGCTTTCAAAAGTTATTTATGGGTAAAGTGGATCAACAGGAGCAAGATGAAGTCCATTTCCATCATATTTACTTCAATAATTGCAATTATTTTAGTTTTCCCCTCAATTCAATAAACGAAACTGGTCTTATTACAATCAGTGTAAAAGAATAGCTTTTTGAGGTCGATAAACTTTCATTCTCTTAGCATATGGTGGACATATATATTTATTACTCGTGATTGGGTCTACTTTAGTTTGTAGGATGTGGTAAAAATCCTAAAGTACATTTTTTATGGGTGTTTTCAAGTCTGTTTCCACACTAATAGGCGCTTCAGACCTGGAGGAAAGGTATAAGGATAGGAATGGAAGGGATGCCTCCTCTTCCCCGAAAGGAGGAAGAGTCCAGTTGGGTATTTTGAACTGTGCGATCAGGATTTAGGACCATATATATATATATATATATATACGGTTTTTAAGTGCGGTATTTGCTGCAGTTACCACAGCCATGATATTCGCCCGCAAATGTAATGCAGCATATATTTCTCCACATTTAAGATGCACTCTTTACTCTCTGGCCCCGCTCCGAGCGTAGATGCAACGCATTGATAGCGTCATCCGGCGCTACCTCGGGCGTCCGGCCACTATTAACGGCCAAAAGCCATCTCGTAGGTCCTCCCGCTGTCACGATCGAATGTGCAAGGGGTGAAATCTATGACTGCGGAAATGACGGACCGTGGTGGGTGCAGCCAGAGGTGCGGCTGAGTTAGGTGTCCGACGCTGCCGCGCCCACGGGTGGAAATGGGGCTGTGGAAAGACAATCGCGTCAGTGAGAAGCCATCATCTGTATTTCTAGTCCTCCCGCTCGATCCAACTTTCGTGACATCATCTTAGCAATGATGAGAAGGAAAATCGCTTGAATATTATATATAATATATACATATATACATTATAATATATATAATTATATATTATAATGCAGTAAAGAGAACTTTACTACATTATGTTTATTTATAATATGCCCATTAAGTACATTTGGGATGTAGCTTTAACTTGTTCTGCCATTACCATCAGGTACAGGATGAATATCAAGAGGAATTTAGCACAATGTGTTATTATTTGTATGACATGCATATATTTTCGCCGTTCAGAGTGTCAGAAATTTCACTCATGGTTTCGGTATGGGTTGTGTGTATTATACTAACTAGTTCAAGCAATAGTTAAATAAATAAGCCATGTATAAGAAATATTTTGTTATTGAGTATATATTTTGTTCTTGTTTGCGTGCGAGTGAGTGAAGTAGGATTATAAAATATAATATAAATGCATTCAATTTAAATATGCGCCTTTTACGGAAAAGATACTGCAGAAATCAATAAGTAGCATAAAGCATAAAATGATGGTAAATGAAGAAAAATAAATTTACTTTTACTACCACGTTGTAATTCAGCGATATTCCTCTTTAGTAGATGTTTCTGTTAACTCTTCTTTCACTTTATTCCTTTTCCAAGGTAAAGTTACCTCCATACACAACATAGATACTTTATGCACCTCATGGAAGTGCGACATATGTCATTCTTATTCTTCAGTGGAGTGGTTAAATGATTAAAAACTCACCTAAACTCACTTTAAACTCACCTTAGTCCTGCAAACTGGTTAGATTAAAAGTTTAACGACTTTAACGACCAGTTAGTTTAAAAGACTTTAACGAGTACAGGCCCTTACTTTCCGCCTTTTTATTTATTGATATACAGAGCAGGTGAAAGTCATAGCCATTAAGTTTTATTCATGTGATTTTGCTTTATTCTAGGCTTATGTTTGAATAGGTTTATTTCTTACGCCTTAATACATCCCCTCAAGGAAGTACGGAAACGTATAGCATGTGAACAATGTGGAAGTGACATACATAACAGCAAACCTTGATCTCTGGTTAAGTCTTATCTTCTTTAAGCATATAAATATTGACTTACTATTATGGTAATGTAAATACTGTTTATTCATAACAATATTTCTAAAGTGTTTGATTGGTCACAATACTGAGCTAGATTTCCCCGAGTTGAGCTTCAAATAGGAAAAATGCCTTGATATGGTGTTTCTAAAATTTCTTTGACTAATATGTATTAATTATCAGTCCATTTTGATGATAAAGCCTAACTAATAAAATGTATGGTGACAGAAATGTTACCATATGTGTATTTAAAGATAGTAAAACAGTTTCTTCACTTTTCTACAAAGAGAGACCACCACTTTCAAATGGATATTTTGTACCTCCTTTTATGACAAAACTATATCAATATTGACCTTTTCTGCATGCTCTTACTCTTAGTAGGTACCAGTTTCTTGTTGGAAGGCTAAAAATTGCTGTTTTGGGTAAATAAATCACATTCATACTACACTATATAATACTTAATGTTTGCCTCACGCCGTCATCTCTATTAGAAGTAAATTCATTGGCAGGATTTATGCTGAATTGGTAAATGAAATATCTAATGATTTTGAATATCCTCTATTCTGAAAAAATAATGAAAAAATATATTCTGATCAATATCCTTAATTTGTTATTAGTTTTGCTCAACACGGTAGTAATGCCTATGGCATACACAAGGGAATTGCGTTTGAGGAAGGGCAAGGTAATACTTTTCCATAGCGATCAATGACTGCAAAATACAACTCCTTTCACAAATTGGGATAATATTTCGGTAGTGAACGCTGACAGAGGGTGCAAATAGAGCATTTTATTCGTTGTCACTGTTATCTAATAATTTATTTAGAAAAACGTTACCGCTATTAATGGTAAAAATCATTAGGGCGAAAATTTGCCCTCTTTTTCTGCTTGCCACTAGCCCGTGATTGCGATGCATTGGTACACATATTTTAGAATACTGAAATATATTCAAGAGGAAGGCATGTGAAATGATGGATTTTTTCATTAATTCAATCTCCGGGATCCTGATAAAAAACGATTAATTATCAGGTTTCGGTATGATAAACTAATGGCTATTAATAAACGGCATGTGAGGGAAATCAAATTATGTGGATTCAATTATGAACAAAGAAATATTTGTGCACATTAAGGCTGGCAGGGATATTCACATTGGCCATTAGTCAACGGACGAGACCGTTGGAATTGCCGGAATTTAGTTGGAAGAAAATAGGTTCGAATTAATTTAAAACGATAATGTCATCTCACCCTTCATAATCGATTTGGAATTTTTATCTCTCTCCTGGCGTTCACAGTGCACATAACTTTGAAGGGTAGAGCCACGGGTGAGTTTACAAAATGACGGACACCCTGACTGGCTTTCATAATCGGGGAACCGGATGAGAATTGTAATAGAAAATGTTTCTGCAAAAGGCATTAACCTCATTGCATGTGAAAGGGATTGTTTTTAGCGTAAAGTTTTAAATATAAATTGGATTTCATATTTTAGAAGTTCTGATGATAGACTATAAATCTTTTTGAGTAATACTTAGTTAGAGTAAGGCCATTTATAAAGTATGAAAACATGTTGGTATTCGTCAAAATTCTGTCTCGGTAAAACTTACTTGTTATGTGTTTAATTTATTAAATGAGGATGGAGTTTATGAATGCAGATGAAAGTTATATAATGCGGATATCTGACATTCTCTGGTCCAATTTAGCTTTTGAAATCTATAGTTTTTGGCCACAAGTGCAGTAGCAATGCATAAGGATGGTAGTAAATATCATTTGAATGAATTCCTGCTATTTGCAAATTTAGAGAAAACATCTATCAGATTTGAATGGAATATGACCTGCTAATAGTGTGAAAAATATATTAAGCTTCATTCGAGCTTTTACAGTACATACGTTTCTTGGAAAATAATTTTTTTCTGCAATATGGTATGTGTAACTAAATTTCATGAGAGTGCGCTTAAAATTTTAGAATTTGCTGTCAAATTTTACATTTTAAATGTTAAAATTGTCTGAATATTAATAGTCTCTCTTGCTTCATAGCTTAAATTTGGGAATTAAAGGAATATTTTCACATTAATATTTTAAATTTCTTCACCCTTTTCCCAAAAACCACTTAACTTGATATTCACAATGGAGACATGTTTCATTGGATGTTTTAGGAGAAGAGAATTGGTAATCAGAGATAATGGAGTTATGGAGCGACAAAGATAGATGCCTGGAATAGGTGTGAAAATGCATATGCAACGAAAACGCTATGAGGGTGAATAACTATGACCATTGAAAAGTAGGAAATAATATGCCAAATAGAATGGAAATAGAAAATTTCTAGTTTTATACATTTCTGAAGTATCCTGAATGATACAAAGACCGTATTGAAAAAGAATGAGAATGTTAATAATTACCACATCATTGACATTTGTGGCGTATCTTCTAATAAGCAATCAGCTTGTGAAATTGAAACTTTATATTTATGCCCTTTATTCGCAAATCCCGTTCCTCAGCTTAGGGACTCAACTTTAAAAAATGGACCATATATGGAAATGTTGAAGAGAATCTCTGTGTAGAAATACCATGAATGATGGGTTAAAAACGACATTTAGTTTGGGAATAAAATAAAAATGTGAACTCATTAAAATTTTTGAAATTTCGATATACAGGTGCAACACTGAATTTTACCTGGGGCGATATTGAGAAAGTACTTATTTATCTACCTTGAGATTAAAAAGTCATGATTTAGGCCATAAAATATTTTATTACTAACTACCTCTCAATATTTAATGACAAATTACTATCAATAAATAATTAAGTTTCAATTTTCCAAGAAGCTACAATTTGTTGTAACCTCAATAAAAATAAGCAATCGACCGAGGGTATTGATCTCATAAAGGTAAAATGTTACTTCTTATATAACTGTTTTTTTATTTAAACATTAATGGATTTTGATGTTTTTTTCACCCGCATTATGCTTTCCCCTTCACATTGATCCGTCCATGTTTCTGCCCACCCTTCCCTCTTTCATCTTCATCATCGGCTTTGTCCCTCACTTTCGGCGAATTCCTCTCCCTCTTCATCTCGCAGAGAGGTCTTTTGAGGCCGTCCTTTCATCAGGACCTCCCGAGTCCTGTAATCACAGTCCACCCTCCGCCAACCGACCTCTGCCCCACGCCGTCGCTGCAACCGTTGACCTCGCCGTCGCGCGGCGATGGGGTTGCCCCCTCCCATGCAACGCCCAGCGTCGCGTCGTGTCCTTCTTGCGGAAGGAAAAGGAACAAAAGTGCAGATCATCGCCTCCCTTATGCCTCCACTCGCCTTCCCTTCTCCTCGAAAGTTTAACGATTCCGAAAATGTCGATGACTGAGGAGTGACTTGTGATGAGTGAGGAGTGAAAGTCACTCGCGATCCTGCGATGGTGATGCGCAACATCGTCCTCCGTTTATTTTAACCTTGAACGCGTCCCTTTTTGGGGCTGGGAGAGATGTCAGAGAGCCTATGTTCTGAATACAAGAATTTGAAGATGCTTAGTATTTTTCTCTTTTTAGATGGTGTGGAAATATTACCCGCTGGCCAGAGTTAGTACTTGATCGGATTTGTCCTTAAATCCTTTATTATTTCAGCAGTTAGAAGTTTTAAAATGTGGACAGTAAATTAATTAAACTTACTGGTGACTATGCTGTAACATGATGACCATGTACATCCATTTTTAGTATCAGCGTCACAAATTTGGATCCATAATTTCCGCACTCAGCCTTTGCCATCTCACTGTGGCTTGTTTTCAAGCATAAAATGGCATGAATGCATGTGTAAAGGTGTTTGAGTCTATTAGTTAAGATAACTTGCTTTTAAAATCTAGTAAGCTATGATATTACATACTGTAACATTGGCTGTAATATTGAAACGTTATTTCTTTATATAGTTATTACTATAAACCCTATAAACTAATTTTTAAAACTTATATTTAATTATTAAAGTACCTCTATTTTTAATTTAATTAAACCTTACATCCTTTTATTATTACAGCTTGTTTTCTCCCATATCTTGTTTTTTTTACTCTTTACCCTTCTTTTATCTCCATCCTATGCAAAATTCATACCATTCAGAATCAATTATATCGGTTTGCACCATTCCTTTCTTACGGACCAAAAAAATTATTCCAATTCCTAAATTCTTATCTTATGGGCATCTACTGGCCCTTTTATATCCTTGGCGGTTTCTCCAAGTAAAAATGCTACTTTTTACCTTTTTGCCAGTTTCTTGTGGGATGTTTCTCCTTTAAACCCAATAGGTTAACCCATTCTTCAAAATTTAGTAATGTGATTTTCTAAAGATTAATCAATGCATCCTCTTAACTTTTAAAATATGGAATTCATGAATACCTTCATTTCTGATTCTTTATGATCAATGCGTTAAATTCATTAAACCCTTAAATCATACTACCATCTTCGTCTAGAGTAGAGGTTGATTACAGTCTTGAAAATTCAAATGAGTGAGAAGTGTACCTATGGAGGGTGAAGTTGTCGAAGCCCTATTGGTGCCTTGAATCATTAAGCCTTGCCAGAAAAGAAATATTTTTTTTCATCCCTCATTTCTTCTTCCTTTCTCCGTAGTCATAGTTTCGTCGAAATAAGTTCTTCAAAGGTTAAAACTGGAACGTTTGAATAAAAAAATAAGAAATATCCTCCATTTAAAAAAATGCAGTCAGTTTTTTTTGGTCTTCTGTTGAGGAGTTCGTTTAACTTTACCTGATGAATAATTAACGCCCAGAAATTTTTATCCTTGTTCCATCATTCTTTTCATCATCCATAGGAAATGACTCGTTTTTCCAAGGAAGTAAGTCATAACCTGCCGCGTGAAAGTTAAATATGCACCCGCTCAGCTTAAGCTAAATTTTGAATGTAGTTTTGATTAAAGGAAATAAGTAATTTCTCGGGGAAATTGCGAGTTGGAAATTGGGGTTGATTCATATTTTTACGGTCATTTTCTCCTCTGTGGTCATTCATCTGAAGAGGCTTTGATATAAATTCATCGCATACGGTCTTCCACATATACAGAGAAACTTCATGGTATGCTATAATCGTGACCTCGTAAGTAATTGTAGAAATCCATTCGTTACTTTTACGGATAACTCTCTGTCAGTCCTTTTCAGTTTTTCTTGTAGTGATGCAGGTACCTTTTTGAGTTTAGTCAATAAAGGGCGCTTTCCGGTGAATGAGGATTAGAATCCGTCTTAAAAAAAAATTGAGAAGTGCTTGCACCAGAAAAATCAGTTTCAGAGCGGGTTTGAATAAGGTACGTTTTACATTTAACTAGATGTTAGAATGTACAAGGATGTAAGAAATTACACTACTTGTGATGTAAAGAGACGATGAAAAATAACCTTCACCAGCACGGAACTTATGTCCTAAGCAGTTTTGATCAAATAATAAAAATATTAAAGTATATGCCCTGCTTTTCCAAAAAAGGGAAACAACTTCGGTGAAATTAGTTCACCCTATGCATGTTAGGTTAAATTCTGTGTTTTATTTGTAATTTTGTGCCTTACTATTTAGTTCTCTCCACGCTTAATCCCAATTAGTGAGGATATGCAAACCTTCCAGGATCAAATACAGTCGCTAAGGGTTACGCCTGGCACAATAGTCAAATTGGAAATGCACCAACCATGTTAAACCAACGGTTTTCGTTCAAATTTTATGTAAGGCATGGATGACGGGCTTGACTTAGATTTAAGGTTACGTGCTGCTATGTAACCCAAGTAGTTTAAGCTGCTAAGAGATAATTCTGTTGCTCCAAGCTGCCTCCAAAGGTTGAAATCCTCCCGGTTTGAAAAGAATTTCATCTGGTTCAAGGCCACAGAATTATGAAGTAGATGCCATTTTTGTGAAAATTTCAGGACACATAATTTTTGGCACTTATATCAATTGGTAATAAAATAATGATGGCCTTCCCATCATATATTTGAAGAAAAAAGACGCCGAAAATCCGCAATTTTACATGTGGTTATGTGGCAGAGCATGGTTGTAGCAGTAAAATTTGAAGATTAATAGTGCAAAAATAAATGTCTTTTGACGAAAAACTAACATTAGATGAGCAATTTTATCTAGAATTTCGCAATGTAAAAACGTTCTGGCCTTACTACACTTGTTTAATTTATATTGATAACTGTTTGCTTGAAAAAAAGCAGAAAAGTATTAGTTACATGGAAGTGGCGCTACAGCATTTTGTTATCGTTGGCAACGGTACTTGTGACTGAACGTGCTTACAAGCCTATTTACTAACTTAATTTAAGAATGTATCCAACCAAGGTCCTTCTTATATTTTTTACGTAATTTAAATATTTCATTGGTTATTGATATGGTGTAATTAATACCAATTCTTCCAAATGGTAGCCACGTCATTGTTGCGAAACATTTTTCAAAATATGAATATTAATAAAATTCAAAACAAAGAGGTGTATTTGCAAGGGAATAATTTAAAACTAAGTAAGAAAATATTTAACCTATTATAGAATACGTAATAGCAGGATTGAGCATGTACTCTCATTTTGTAAACTAAACGTGGCAACAACACGTCAGTCATATTTCGAAGTCAAAATGAGTTAAAAGAGCTGGTAAAAAAAAGAATGCAACTACAACACGCCATATAATAGCATACTCATAGAAATACTCTGTATGCGTTATCACCCTATAAATGATTTTCCATATAGATATTTGTCTGGATCGGTATTTAGTCATTAAATAACATAGTTCTATTACTGGAGTTTGAATCGCGGAGTCACGGTGGAATCTCCTTAAAGTACAAGGCCCCAGATAGTTGCTAGGTTCTTTGGAGCGCGGTAGTGTTGTTCGATGTTAACATAGCAAATTTCGGAGCGATTGTTACAAATGGTGATGCTCCCAATCATCCACCTTTGAGGTGCAAATTGTTGGGTTACTTTTAACGTCCGCACGGTCAGTTTGGCCGAAAAGTGGGTGTGCCGATTGGCACCTATACTCGCTGCCATCCTTGTCCGACCCCATCGGATGTGCTCTGGACGATCGGTGCTGGCATTTAAATAATTTCTCGCATTCGCCAAGCGGACTGCCACGGTCGACTTGTCATCCACTGTTTACGAGGTTGTTTTCCTTATGGCCGCCAATGGCTCGGGCATCCGGACACGTCCGACAACGCCCGAGAGCTCCTCCACAGTACATGGGGAGGAGGGGACAATCGGATCTCCATAACGAGGACTCATAACGCCGCGTGCTTCCCAGTCGTAAATTACCGTATAGCGGAGGACGGGTGGCGGTGGAACCGGAGTGGGAAGGGTAATGTTCCCCGAGTCCGACGCGCGGGGGCGTCCAGGGCATTCCGTCGCGACACATTCACGGTTCATTCCGACGGAAAGCGGACGTCCGTAATGGAAAGGATGATTTCCAGGTTTGCATATATAGTAGGGACGGCGTCAGTCGTTAGTCGGCGGTGGAGACGGTGGCGGTCGGGGAACGCCCGTGGAGACAGCTCGGACAGTTGCGGGTGGACCTTCGGGCGAGGGCTCAGAGGAAACCGGGGGTGGGAAGTCAGTCCATTCCTCCCACGCCTCCATCCACATCTCCCACAAACACAACAGCCTTTCGTAAAAGTCAAGAGTAAGAGATCCTTGATAGCGTTTATTTGCACACATTGACCCGGAAATTGAAATACCGGCATTTCCGTTCCCGTTAGGAACTTTTTTCTAATTCACCTTCAAACCCATCTGTGTTAGCGAGATCCCTGATACAGAAACCTAATGAACCAAAGATTATAGGCTTGAATTCAGCGTAAGGCATACCATTTTCGTTTCAGTTTTTATTATATTTATCATCAACTCTTTAAGGCAGATTTTTATGGACACAAACGTCCTTTCACGAACTTGTATCACAAAATTATGGTTTTCTTCCGTACCCTATACTTCCTACCTTCAAATGATGTATTCAAACTTCCCGCTATGCTCCTCTCTCAATACAATATACTCAGCATTTTCCCCTAAATCATGTCTTTCGAAGAAACCTTGGCCGTAAAACCTATTTTATTAACTCCTTCCGTCTTCTTCCTGTTTCCTCAATGTTATTTTATCATCACCATAAGCTGCCATTACATGGTCTTATTGTTTTACATCCACCTTACTTTCTCCATGCTGCTTCATGAACATATCTCAATACCCTTTCGTCTATTTTATTAATCTTTTCTCAAATTCTCATGTCTGCGTTCCATACAGGGTCGCACACTATTTCAAAGGTTTCATTAGTATTTTTTTCATGTACATGTTCAATGATCTTGCAATTAATTTACTTCAACAAGAGAGAGACTCTTTTGATGACGCAATTCTCCTTAGGGTGCTATGAATTTTTCAATTTAATGTTGACTTTGTGTTGTGCTCTAAGCCGTTGGAGTACTTATAAATTCCATTGATTTTTTGTGCTATCATCCGCTGTAAGAGGCAGCTTTTTGAATGTATATAGTAGGGACTTGCTGCAATTTGCACGCGTTGAAGATGAGTCATGTGGAGACTTTGTTTGCGAAGATATCGGATCATTATCCTTCAACATCCAGAATCTGTGACACAAAAAAACGAAAGTAGAATTTGTTTTGCAAGAAACAGATTACTAATTATAAAATGTGGCATTTAAGGCCATTAATTGCTCTTTTCATATCACTGGTATTTAAAATGGGAAAATCATCGATTCTAATCGATAGTAGTTTAGAAGAGGTTACTTCTGGTTCTACTTCACCCTTTCTCCACTCCCCAAATCCTGCTTACACCTTAATATCAAAAGGAAATCATTAAGAACATAAATTATTATTTGCTCCGTATAAATACCCACTGACCAAACGGTCCGTTCCGATAACATTTCTGTTAAGTAATCTTTATTTCTTGCCATTCCCAAGGAACTGGACTAAGCTCGTAATGGTGGCATTCTTACCCAATCCCAAGCTTCATTCGCGGAAGATGAATGTTAAAATGGGGGTTTGTTGGAATTTAGATAATTTACTGAGTATTCTGGGATCTGAAGGGCTTTCATACGAGTCACGGCCGTTGCTGGAGACTATGCTATGGATCTGGGTCCGTAATTTAACTTACAATAGACAGCAGACACATATGAGAATGAAATATTCTACCAGTCTTACTAAAATCCTTTTTTCTCCAATGTTTAAGTGATGGTGGTATTTACTGCCTCCGTTTCAACATGCATAGATAAAAGACTTTTATGAGGTTTTTGACCATAGATTCTTGCAACGAAGTGTTAACGTACATATTCATCGTTTGCAAATAATTATTGAGTTGTCTCATCAAAGTTTACTTTTCCATTGTCTTAAAACGATGTTGATTTCTTCAGTGGGCGCATTATGTTAAATTCCCCTTTCATCTGACATTTTGATTAGATTTATCCCCTATCTTGCTGTTTTTTAAGTTTCAAAATAAATGAAGATGCTTTGATGAGGAGTGCAAGATAAGGGGGGTTGAAAATATCTATTTTGTGCTCAAAACTGTTGTCGATTTGATACAGTCAAAGATTTTGAAGCGCTTTGAGACAGACGTTGGCTTGCGAAAGGAAGGGAGGAGAGATTGTTTTGAGAGAGCAAATATTCTGAGGAAGTAGACAATGGGTGCCACCCTTAAGGGTTTGAGTTAGGGGTCCGGGATCATGGGTCACTTTTACATTGAAAAGGAAGAGGAGGGATATCTAAGCTGGCCTTCTCTGCTTCCTGGAAGTCCTTTTCCGGTCCGATGAGGATGATTCCAAGTTTTAGTTGATTAAAAACATTGGCCTTAGTTGAGTTTGCTTCGGGGGTTATTGCGTGGGAAACGGTAATTATTTCCGTCCCTTTTCAGAGTCTTCCCGCCGGTTTTTACGATGCTTTCTCAAAATCCATATAAAAAAATGACTGATGTTGAAAGGGAGAATGAAAGAGTGAGGAAACGATACTCTTAAACTTGCTTACGCAAGTATGCCCTGCGTGTCATAATCTCATTCTTTATAAAACGAAAAACATGCGGTAACTGCACAAATTATATCCGATCTTCCGTACGGCTTCTAGAAAAATCTCGATTATTTGGCCGATATTCTAAAAAATACCTACTAATTTTTAAAAACCTCCAGGTTTCAACCGAAAAATGCAGTAGAAAAGTATTTCCCTTCACTCAAGAAGGTGAGTTCTATGAAACATTCACCATGAGCATCTAAAAATATGCACTAAGCAGTATTGTGATATTGCTGATACTCGTGCAAAACTATATTTATATTTTAGGCAATTTTCGTAGCTTTTTATTCCTTCAAAACAAATTCCATCTGATCTTAATTAATTCATGCCTATGCTCCTATGTGGAAACTGCTCTTCTGCTCAAGGTAATGTCTGAACGTAAATTGCAGTTTTTTTATTAGTACGCTTTTGTGTTCAAGAACGAAACGGAACTTTCGTTAATAACTATTCATTGTTTTTATTCTCTTATAGGAATTGAGAGCCTCATAGGCGGAAACACTATTTCAGTTATTTTTAGGATTCGTATACGAGCCCATGCATCGCAAAAAAAGGCGCTAACTGTTTTTTTTACGACGCATTGCAAATGGAAAATTATTTGACGATGAGGATGGGGGAATGTCTTTGGAATAAGATCATTGGAAATTGTGTGCAACATATGGACATATTCGTTCCTTCAGTGCTGCCCGTCGAATAAATGTCTTACGTAACTATTAATAAGTGGATAAAGCCTTGTTTTTGTTTTACTCTCCGTAGACTATTGTAAAGCCATTGGTGGACTAAAGTATTGATTTAGCCTACCAGCACTGATATTTTGCTGATTGTTGTACTTTTTAATGATATGATTGATTATGATTGATAGGTTATGCTCCCGTTTTGTAATTTGTGAAGTTGGATTGGTCAAATTAATCCTCTAGGAAAGTAATCAATGCAGTGAATGTTTTTTACTCGATATTTGTGCCTTCTCTGCTAGTAATTACTTGATATGTATAAATATTTCATTAGACAGTGGAAATGTTGATGAATTGATCCATCAGTTGCAAGGTATTCATCTCTAAGTGATAAAAGTGGACTGCTTATCGTTATAAAATCTTTTTTAAAACAATGATTTTTCTGGTAGTGGCCGTTTCAGAATTAGTTTCATGTTTTATTTTGTACTAAAATTTAAATGACTTTCCTTCGTTCCTTTCATCCAACCACTTTTTAAACGAAATATTCAGTACTTCTATTCCACAGGTGTGATTAAAAATCATCTTATCTACCATTGGTTACATAATGTTTATGCTCAGTGTTCAAATGCCAACTCCGAATGGCAGAATTTCCACTCAGAAGTGATGCTAACGACATATAACTTTCAGTGAGAAATGTCATGTTGCCTCCACATAGTCCACGTGACTGAACCATCGCGAATGAAATACTAAGGAGTCTAGAAGTAAACATTTGAAATCGATGGTTGGCGAGTTCTCACTGCGGAATGAATGCATGACGAATAGGATATAGTTGGTTATGTTCCAAAAATATATTTGTGGAATAGAACCATGTTTATTCTATTAATAAAGTAAAAGTTTTTTGCTGGCGTTTCTCATGGAATACCTTATAAAAAATAAAATGCATGTATCTCCTGATGCATGTTCTAAGCAAAGCTTTATAGGAGAAGAGAAGCATTGATTCTTATTTTTTTTTATCTTGAGTTACAAGAATCTTATTTTTAGTAGAGTAGGGTACTACCCCACTCATTAATTTCGGCAATTATGCACATTGATGTACCGTGTATTATTATATTACATTCTCATATCTATTTCTCTGTATATGCATGGTTTAACTTGAAATATAATTTTTAATTTTTAACTAATTAGAAAGTCAAACATTCAGCTTGAAGCTTAATCATTTCTGTTCTAAGTTAGCAGCAATATTGTGCAGTTGGATCCACTTCTGCATTTATTTTTTAAATCTCTGTCAAAGCACTTCCGGAGTATATCATTAGGGTAGTGTCTCTAAGGAACTCAGCGGGAACAAGTTATGTTCGAATGCCAATTATGGTTCAGAGACGTCCTGTGAACCTTCCTTTGCGGATCCTGATTAATCCGGTAGCATCCCGGAAGTTGATCATCCGTTTCCTAAGGGCATGCTGACTATTCTGCAAAACCTGTTAGGGAGAAGGATATTTGACTTCCTTCCGTGATGAGTCTTTGTAATTTAATTTCTCTACGGCTATCATGAAATGTTTCATCCCCCTTTGATCATTATAAGGAAATGAGTAATCCCTTTGACTTTTTTCTAGAGGTAAAAATTTTTTCATATCTTCAAATGAAATTTCATCGTGTGGATTTGCTGGCGTTTCTCAAATGTCACCATGAATTCTTTGGAAGTTCAGGCATGAAATAAAAGAGAATTTCATGAAATTGAGTGTTTCCATTTCTAGTACAAGTTTTGTCTAGTTAAATTCTACATCTAGTAAAATTTCTTCTCCGTAGTGTTCTGCATGTTGAACACCCATTTAATTCGGCTGAATTACGGAGCAACAAGGAAATCGCGGTACCTTAACATGAAGTATCAAGTTTTCGATGCAATGGAATTAATTCTTGTGTGGAAGTGGTCATAAGATTTACACAGACAATGGTATACTGTCTTATGTAACATATTTTGGATCAGTTATACTATGCGCATCTGTCGTTAGGGAAGGTATTAAAAGCCTGTTTGTCAATCGTGATGGATTATAAAAATGTTGAGTGCTTTCCACGAGGGAGTGTGAAAGTGAAAACATTAAAACTGTTAACATTCTTTTTGAAATTAATTAAGAATTTTTATTTTGTGTTTTAAGATGGTCAATTTTCCCACCTCTAGTTAATGGCTTTGTGATTATTATCCACCTTAATTTCAAAAGGATCAGTATTTGAGGAAACATTAAATTCTCTGTGTATCCACAATGCGATCAATAAGTAGTACTGGAATAATCTGATTTGTCCAAAGCTTTCGTCTCGTGTTATCACGATAGGTGCAAGTCTCTTTCGTGGTTGCCAGTGAGAAATATTTATCGCCATTGACACTAATCCCAGATTAACAGGACAACTTGGGAAATGTTCATTTTTTGCCTACCTCCCGTGCGGCCCTTTCCGTCTTAAGGCTTAGAGCGGAGAAGGTAAGCGGTGGTCATTCGGCAGTTGACGGCAATTGGGCACGAATGCTGCCGCGCGTATTGATTTGTCCCCGCTGTTTCAGAGGGATTCAGTTTACTTCTCAGCGATATGAATTCAGAAATATTATGGAAGTGAATAAGATTCATCAAGGAAAATATTGAATTCAACCCACTGAAAATGAAAAGAATAAAAAATTCCCCTTTTCATTAAATATTATTCTTTAGTATTGACCATGCTGTAAATATTAAATTTTAAAAATTCGATTGCATCCTAAAATAACTTTCAAAGCGCTAGATTTATTCCCCGGGTTTCATTCCATAACAGAGGCAATATTTATGCCGAACATTCTAAAGTCAGTGTAGGCAATTCTGGAGCGTTGAGTTCCATCAAATTCCATCGTAGAGGTTAAATGAAAAATGCTTCATGCTACTAATTCGTGATAACAGGACTTTAATATGGTCTTTCATCACTGTCTATTTTCTTGGGGGTGCAGCATGTATTTGTGAGTCCTTAAGACTCCAATACCACATGTTGTAGCAGTGAAGGTTTATTTTATATGTGCCAAAAATGCCAGTTATTTAGACACGCATGAGCAAAACGAAAGGTTGTCCCTCGCTTAAGTGGCAACAACTTGGCCCAAATTGATTGGTACCATTTCAATGGAACTATCTTTATAACGACGCTATTGGCGTAGGTAGCGGAAAAACACCTTCACCTACCCTAAGAATTTTAGCATGAATTACCTTTTCAATCTTTAGTTGCATTAAATTCTATTGGTGTTTGTTTACCAAAAGCTAATATAATTTTTCAGCATTTCTTAGTAATTCGGGTTGGAATTTTCTGTAAACGGAGGAAAGGTGGTGATCAACCCTAAATTAATAGTGTATTAACGAAAGCGTTAAGAAGCCCGTGGTTTAACGTCACATCCGGCAGACGTAGTACTGAACTCGACGTTTTACCACACGGCACCTAAGTAGAGACCAATATACCAATGAAAAATCTCTGTAACTTCCTGAATACTTATTCTGCATACTATATCTGTAAAAGAGGCCAGTTCATAGGTTGCACAACAATTAGTTTTATTACGTTCAATGTTGAACTTTTAGAGGGAAATATGTTTTTTAAGTATTACTTCTGGTAGGTAGGTAAGACTTCTAATTGTATTCCATGCTTATTACTCCTGGTTCACTTTTATATTGCCAGTATTCTCAACTTCCTCCCTCACTACTTCTTTTTAATCTTCACCAGACGCTTCACGAGCTTGATTTATTTATGAAAAAGCCCACCTATTATAAGAAGGTTATGTAAAGTTGGGTTTTGGGAACCTTTTGCTCCTCTGCTCCACGCAGTATGATGGTAGCAACTCTTTGGATCCGCGTTTCAAGTGTGTGGAGACAAAGCAATGTGCGCATGGGGTGGCGTTCGTTTGCGGTGGAGAAATTTTCCTGGAGCATCGTCGAGGATTTTCTAATATCCTCCTCCCCTGCCTCCATAGCCGCGCGGCGACACCTCGCCCGAGAGGATTTGCATGGAACAGGGTCCGTGGCCCCGCCAAGGGAGACACGATGGAGGCCAGGGGAAAGGGGTTACGACCCTTGAAAACGTCAGCCCACCTCAGGAAATCCCATCTCCTTCCCTTTACTCCTTTTAACCGTCCCCACGGGCCTGCCTAAATTCTCTTCGCATAGCTTTCTTCCCCCACCTTGCCATCTTTTCTTGAAACGACTCCACTCTAAACTCTACTGCCCCACGGTTACCACACAGTTGCGACTCCGCGTTCTGGGTGTGAGGGAATGTCCAATTTCCCTCCTCCGCAGGGTCCGTTAATGAAAAACCTGGTCACAAAATCTTTGTGCGTAAATGATTTTCGATTACCATATAATATATTTTTATTATTTTTAGTCTTGCACTCTCAAGGTAGGTTTATATTGTAGCATTATTCAACAGACTCCTTCCATAGGCAATTTTGATTCCTTATCAGCGTGCTTCTAAAGCTACTTAATCCCCTTAGGGCCGGGCACCCACCTTACTGAGGATGTGTGACAGAGTGACCGAGAAGTCACTATGTACACTCGATATCAGAGTTTCACAATAAGGGACCCACATACAACTGCTAGTGACGCACAGGTAAATGGTTATTAGCGGCTCATATTACAACATATCGATTTTGAACGTAATATTGCTTAGTGATGGACTGAGGATAGTATATACTGTGAATTTTGCTTGGAAAAAAACACCTGCTTGCATTTTTGACATCCTTCAGGAGAAGTTGAAAAAGAAATTTGTTATGCTCAATGAATATTTGGTCCACTTTCCTGACTAATTCTTTTTTGCATACTTCCTCCACCTTATCTGTAGTCAAGAGTTTGTGAATTAAGCGGTGGAAACTTAGGGCTAGTCTATTTGGTCACTGTACTCAGGCAGATATGTATATATGTTGAATTTTGGAAACAGTGGTGGAGTTACGAGTAACTAGGCTATGGCAAGAGCCTACTGCCAACAAAAGAGTGTCTAGTGTACCAATAGTAATTGGTTTATACGATGGACGGAGTACTGAAATTGGATATCTCAGCAGCTCAAAAAGAGGGCCGTACTACTAGCAAAAATCCTCTCTAATTCTGGATTCAAACTCGAGTCCTTGGGATGGGTGGCCTTTAACCGTGGTAAATTTGGATGGCATCTCAGAATATTATCGGGGAAGTAGCTTCTTGGCTTGTAAATTCCGATTGCCCCCAGTTTAACTCATTACCCCTCCACGCTGATGTGGATTCGTCCATTAATCATGCAAGCCGTTTTGGGCGGACGTTAATCTAGACGATCATGCTGGCTCTCGTCCGGACTCCCTCGAGTATGGCAACCTTACGTAAGTCATATAACGTCTGACACTGTAGAAGTGATCAAATGTGTAGTTAGACATGACACAACGTCCGGGTTGGCGAACGCATTTGCACCAGGAAAAGCTGGCTCTAATATACCTGTGGTAGCGGTAAAATGTAATTTGGTAATTTTCCTGCCAATAATGATATCCCATTAATTTTATAACATTTAATAATGCGAGGGATTAATTCCTTATGAATAAACGTTCTATTCCCTACCATTATTCCAATATCTCTTATATTGTCACCCAATGATATCGCATTGAAACAATTTATAGGTGCACAGAGAACAAAAGACGTGTGAATAGCAGATAATTTGCTCTTTGGTATGCCTTGTAACATAATGTTTAAACTCTACTAATCCATTGTTTATTATCTGAGGAACTAAGGACAAAGTCTCAAATTGTGCTCTTTTGATCTTCTCGTCACTACATTGTGGAAAAGTAATCAAAAATTTTAAGGATTTGGAAATAGGATCAAAGAAACGCTATTCAATCAAGAATTATGCTAAATTTACTTTCATTATCAGCGTTAAAAATCAAATTCCTGGGACTTATTCATTGTATTTCATGGGAATAGCAAAAATTCTATTACATCCTGTAATTACTTCAAAAATTTCAATCACTTGAAAGACATCGTAGCATTAAATTTCACCAAAACTTTTATATATTTCAAATATTCCATATGGAATTTATCACAGCAATGGTAACCATGCATACTTTTTATAGCACCTTTTGTCCTTTATTAACCCCTAAGGATCGTACGGTGTATGAGTATAAATTTATTACTAACAATTATTTTGTTTCAGGCATGATAGTAAAGAATGGCTCATGGTAGTAAAGAATGAATAACAAATCCAAAACACTTATGGGAGAATCAAAATTGAGCTTATAATAGAAGGTACCGAATAAATAGGCATTGGCTTTGAGAATGAAAAAATACGCATCAAAATAATAGTATTGTCATGTTTAAATCTTCTTACTCAAAGGGTACAAATCCAATAGATATGTTACATTGTTTGCTTTACTCCAAACTACTTTTCTATGGCGAGTACCAGAGTCGTATTCCAAAAAAATCCCTCAATTGAAGTGCGGCTTTTTTAAAACAAACATCAGTGACGGGCCACATGCTACTCTCGGAGTACTAACAGTTGCATATATTTTACCATACAGCTATTTTGTATTTTTCACGGCTTTTCTCATACTACTCGTGGAATGTAGTTGCTTCCCTGCCTGATTTTGTAGGGTTTAGATTGGAAAGAATTTGCACCCCCAGGTTGGAAAATGTATCTCTATATAAACGAAAGGAACACTCATAGACATGTATTTGTGAAGTCTCTCGCGCTGGAGAGACTTTCCGTAGGACGATGCGCCATACTTGTTCGTTTTTTTTTTTACTTTCGGATCCTGAGTGACAGGAACAAGGCTTTTCAATCTCGCTGATGATTCTTATCCATCATGAATTTATTTTTTTAATACTCTTTCGATTCTGTTTTATTCCGATGTCATACTTTTTTTATTACCATACCCCTCCGCCTCCCTGGGAATTCATTTTTTTCCGTAACTTCTTCGTTTTGCCGCTCCGCGGCGCTGTTTTCGCATGCTCCCACGTCGAAGCCCACGCGGGCGTCGTCATTTCCGCTCTGTGCGGTCTCTCCTCCTTCCCCTCTCCCCATAACTTCCCCGCCCCCTTTGTCTTCGGCGTAAATATTCCCCTCGGAACATCGTATGGCTCTTATGAGAATTAGGATGGAGGAAATTATGCGCGCTGACTTCTTCCCATTCTATCTCGTCGGATACGCTACTCCCAGCACATCATCCCCAAACCTTGGTCGTTGCCTACCACGCGGGAAGGTTGGGCAGGAGTTATGTCGGATGGGAGGCTGAATTTACTGTGTGGGGTGACAAAATGTGTCCCCAGCGGTGATGGGTGTGTTGCGGGATTAACCGAAAGGCGACAGGCGGCGGAAGAAAGCGGTGGGAATCGCCGTTGCATTCTGGGCCTTTCCTGCGGGCATGCAATAGGGTAGTTTCCTTCATCAAAGAAAACGGACTTCATTAATTGCGATTTGTGCCCTGCCATAAATTTATTTAATTTACGCAAAAAGTTTGTATTGAGAAATCCCAGTTTACTAGAGAATTAAATGTTAATTTTAAGGCCATTTGAAAAGGCTCTGAAATGGCGGGGTGCGCTGCCTTCATGCTGACGTAACAGGAAGGTAGTTTACGTTGCGAAGCATAGGAAAATTCGTCTCCTGAACTTACCGTTGTATTTCAGGGCCCCTCAGCTCTAGTGAATATTTATTAGTATTAACCTGTAAAAACTATCAATGTTGGAAAAGAATTCTCAGTTAAACATGGTATTATTAGTCATTTTATAGGCTCAAGGACGTCCTGCTCGCTGTGTCTTCTGCTACGACGAAGCATGGCGTGAAGGCCGTGCGGCGATAGGTGAACTACATGATATGCTTGTGAAAGGAATACTAACTGATTTTAAATGAATCAACTGCATAAGTCATGTTAAATAAATAAATAAAAGTTAATTATAATTAATTAACGGAATAAATATGCCTCCAATACTTGTTCATAAGCCTTAACGGAGTGCGGCGTCTATTTGGAAGCGTCCGCAGCACCACCTGGTGGCAGGTAGAGGAAATAGTTTAACGTCACACGTAGGATTAACCGGCATGCAATAGTTTGCCGTCGCGTTTTCGCGCCATTTATTTTTACACTTTTTAATTAATGAGGAAAAATACTTAACGTCATTTAAAAATCGAACGGCTTAAAACACGTACTCCAGAGGTTATAAACTTTCGATCAAGACAATAAAAAAATAATAGGAAACTACCCTATTGCTCAGCCGATTGGATGCATCGGGAATATTTTAGCATCCATTTCTCTTTCGGCAAAGTCGTCCAGTTCCTCCGATTCTGAGAATGCCATGAGCATTATAAATTTTACAAATAATACCATCACCTTCGTCACTCCTAAGACCATGAATCTTAAGATGGATTGCTCGCAGCTCTCTGCGCTGTTCTTCTATTATCTAACCTCTTTATATTTATACGATGTTTCTATTTTACGTAATTAATTACTGCCTACTTATATATATCTCATATCTCGCCTTCTTTTGCCATTCTTCCGTTTCTCCATATCTCCAAACATGATATGTAAAGTTGAACATCCTTAAATGGTTTCAGTACATTTTGGAAATTCCTTCTACTTGGAAATATGTGAAAAGTGTACTGGTAGTTCTTAGTCCGATATCCGGCGTATTTTTCTTAAAACGCCCTTTTGGATTTTCTAGGAAGAGTATAAAATTGAATGCTAAAAAAAATTAGGTGTACAGGTGAAGATGGCCGTTGGCCGAAGATGTATCAAACTGCCTGCCCTGAGCGCATAATATTATGACAAACTAAAATTATATGCCAGGAATGGGATTTGAACTGCTACCTTTGGTTGATAGGTAGGCGGCTACATGAACTTATTACAGTAGTCGGCTCTAGGAGTTTCTTTTATTATTAACAGTGAAGAAAATATTACATATTTATTTCTCCCTGATACAGATCTCCGTATCGCATCCCTGTCATTAGCTAGTGTATATCAATACATTACATTTGGAAAGTATTTCACTCATGGAATATCTCTTCCTCACAAAAGTTATGGGAGACCGGTGGCTAGTTTTGTAAAGCACCCGGCCTAACGGCCACAGGTTCCAAACTTCAGGCATGAATTTTGTGCTAATCTTTAGTTTAACTATGTATAGGAAATCTATGCCTCTAAAAACCCCTTAATTTAGGTAGAATTCATTATTTATGCCTCGGTATATTATTTTTCAGGGACCAAATTATGATATAATAAACAGTCATACTCTGCATACCTCCGGGATAGATATGTCTTTCAATTTTTATAATCTGTTTTTTCACACATAAGTAATTTATATAACTTCGGGTTGGTTCCAAAACCTGTCATATTTCAGGGACACAAATAGGTAAACTTTTTTTCGCAGATGTTACCCCTTAATTACTTCCGCGAGATTGGATGTTGCATGAACTTTATGGGTAAGAGTCACGTAACTATTCTGGTGACGGAGCTGTGCGGCTAGGTACCCCCATCGCATGGGACGGTTTTTAAAATATTAACAAGGTTTTAGCGTGTCACGCTTGTGCTGTGAGTAACTGTCTGCCTGACATAATGTGAAACCTGTTAAGTGGGTGTTAGGTAACTATATACGTACCCACTCACACGCCTACGCACGGCCTTACACCAACGCACCTGCCCGAATGATATATACCTCCGAACGCAAAACCTATCGGCGGCACGCATCCTTTCTTCACCCGAAAAAGTAATTAAAAAGCCCCTCCCTCTCACCGAGCTGAACACTTTGCTAGTGTTATTCTACTTTCCACCGCAGCCAACACCTCTCTTTTCACTGCATACCTTATTAGCAAGGTAGAAGCAAAAAGTCGTGTGGAGTGCTGATACTCAGGCGCGGGCATATCTCCTCGTAATTCCTTCTCACCGCGGCGTCACCTCGTCTCTTGTTGAGGGTCTAAAAAGCCCTATGGGGGATTGAAGAAGGGGCTCTTTCACGCTTTGCCTTTTCCCGCCCTGCTCGCGAATAACCAGCTTCTTAGCGAGCGTTTTCATCGCCCTTTTCTAAGCTGCAACGACAATGAGGAACGTTCACTATTTTTATTACTATTGGAATGAGAAATTTATTAGCTAAAATGTACTTTTCAAAAGTTTTGCTTTGCAAAAGAGATAAGTGGTGTTGCAAAGATTTTACCCTTTGAAAGTTGTACTCTTTGGGGGAAATGTGACTAAGGAGAATAAAAAAGGCAGGTCTCGGATCAGATATATATGGAAAGAACAGAAAAATTTATCAATATGAAGGGTTTAGCCGATAAGAGAATCAAATGGAGAGCAATCTAAGTTTTGCTGGCAGATAACTTTCCTTTTTCATTCAGACGGTGTTTTTCTTTATGGTTTTATTCACACAAAAACATATTTATAGTGATCCTTTTTTGCTCAAATTTTTCTCCCGTATACAATTGAAGTTGTGATTTCTAATGCCAAAGGGGTCTAACTTTTGAATATAACGCGTCAATGGATATTTTAGCAGCCACCGTGGGTTCCAACCTAATATTGCAAATGACTGCCACTCTCGAAGGTTGTTCCCTAATTTTAACTACAAAAGAGAATGTGTCTATGCACGCGATTAATTAAACTGATAGCAAAACCATTGGATAATTCGATTCTGGACTCTACTCTAGAAACTATCAAACTATGTACAGATGCGTAATTCATTCATAACTCATTTGACGATTCCTAATTTGCTACCAACTATTATAATAGTGTGAAACAAATATTAATCGAGATTGTCCAGGCTATCTCCAACGGTTTATTTTTCAATAACAAAAGCATGTCATTTCAAACGATCTGCATGCGAACAGTTCCAAAATGAAACAAAGTAATGCCTTTCTCTTGCTTCACCCTTTCTCGATCCTTCCCCCGTAGGCCTATTCCTGCAGCGCGAAGCACATCTTCTTCCCATACTCTCCTCTCTCTCGAAGCATTAAGGTGAAAACTTCAGGCGCTAAGGAAGGACATAGGTACTAAGTGAAACCACCGTGGGTTCCAACATTTCTGGGACTTGGTCTTCTACCTCTCAGGATAACACCCGCTCGATTTGCGTGGATTACCGTAAGGAAGGAGACAGCTGGTTCCCCCAACATGATAAATGATTCAGAAACGTCGTTCTCTCGTGACAAAGCGAAAGGAGAAGGCTTATTTAGGAGTTGTCGGTGTTATTATGCCATCATCTTTGCGATTTTATGGATGAAAAATGTTTCGAAAAATTGGCTGCCATGCTAAGTAGAATTTGCTTGAAATGCCCTGCAATGAAATTAGCTAGATAAAATATTGAATATTATATACATCGAACTAGATTAAATATCAAACGACTTTCTTTTTGATCTAATATCGGCTATGAATTTTAGGCCAATGTAAGGTAAAGTTATAATTGCATTCATTCTAAATCATATGATATGCGAGAATTGCATTGAAATATATCATCTCATGGAAGCGTGTAGAGATAAAAATGAATACTCTTGACATTTGTTCTCGTGTGCTTCCACGAATATTTCTCAAGTAATGATTTAATTTTTTTATTGCATTTGTAAAAAAATTCAAGTAATAAATATTCATTGAAAAATCGCGTCGTTCTTGTGGCTGAGATTTTTCAGTGCTCCTTATTTTTGGTGCCATGCGGCGGACTCTTCAAGAGTAGAATTGAATCCGTAAGATTTAGCGTTAAACATGGACCTCATGGGGTATTTTGTGAGGAGTGGGCTGTAGCCGACTCCGATTTTTACTCTTTTCTTTCCCCAAATGGATGAAAATTTGCTATTTCTATCTAATTATCCACATTTCAAACAAATATCTCAAATGGACAACGCTCTTGGTCACCTTACCAATTACTCTCAATAGCAATATGTTGAATTTTTCCTGTTTAGTGAAACTTTTCTACATCAGGCATGCGACACCACTCAGAATTGTTTTCCAATTCTATATCTCATATCAATTTAAAAGAAAATAGTAAAGTAGAACAGCTGCGAATGTCATTTTTGTAATATTTCAATATTAGAGACGATGCACGTGAGTGAAGAAAGATTTGAGGTTCTCCCAGCGAATAGCTGTGGTGAACTCTATTCGGGTCTTCCACCGGGTAAGCTGTTCCATTTCTGCCGACGTTTCGGAGACCGTCGAAACCGAGATGGAGAACGACTCGGTCTCCAAAACGTCGGCAGTAATGGAACAGCTTACCCGGTGGAAGACCCGAATAGACTTTACCACGATGCACGTGAGGTTAGTCCAGGTTTCAACACCACTTAAAAGAAGGCTTGAGCAATTATAATAATTAGGGACAAAAAACATCTTGTTTTTCATCTATATATATTAATATAATCAGCTATATAGCTAGGTGTGCACCTTGACGAATTAATGATTTAAAGGGACTGTTTAAAGACGTATGTCATTCCAGCACCTACCGCCTAATCACTTCCCTATTATTCTTTTTAATAAAATTTCATGTGCGTACTAGATGGCACGTAGTGAACATTTTTGTTTGATGTATCCCAGGGGATTTGAATCGCCTGAGATGAAGCCATTCGGATATCCGGTTCATTAGTCACTGAATGAAATTTCCAGCTATTTGATTTCGAATGCTCATTGTGAATAGATATTAAGAGACTGAATCCGTGAAAACGATAATGGTTGAATGAAGACCTGGACGTTCTCATATATTACGCCGCAGAGTCTTTGTGGACGATTAACTTGATCGTATCAAATGTGCTATGGAGCGTAGAGCTGAATGTTTCGGAAACCAGTTAGGTGTTGAAGGGTTGGAACGAACATTTTTCGATTCCTGAAGAGAATAAAATTAGTGGACTTCTCAGATTAGGTCCAGGAAAGTCTGGAGTAGGTAATAGTTAAATTTATGAGCGTTGATAATTTTGTATTTTTCTTGTGCGGTCTCAATTAAATAGTACGTGATTAAGTTTAAGGCATTTACAAAATCTACAATAAAACTATTATATTTTTACGAAAGATACGTTAAAAATAATGATCATAAGCACATCAAAATAGATATATCATTAACGTAACAAAGAATTCGATACATTTTCCGTATCTGAAAATGATTTGAATGTGGATTTAGATACAAACATAATGTCAAATTAATATCGGTATGACTCACGTCTATGCTCTTCAAATGATCAAAAATCGTCCATTTGAGTAGATGCTAGTTATACGAGCTCAAACGTTACTGGTTTTGTATTTTTTTCAGAAAATTGTATCTGTATTTTCAACGTCAGTCTTTGTCTGAAAAAAAATCATTCGTTGAATTGGTTGAGTAGGAAATGAAAAAAAAGACCATTGTTTTGCCTGTCTAATAAATTAAAATGCCTCTCATTTTACTGTAGGGTTGAAATTGAAACGAGAAAATGCTTTCTAATCACTGTGCGTATTAAAAGTTTGCGTTTTCTCCTTAATATAATATATCAATGTGACTGTTACTTAGTTTCTATTATAGAAGAGATTAGAGTATTATCCTTTGCACAATGATGGAAGCACACGAATGTACTTTGCTGTCAATATCCTTCATTCAATCACGTAAAAGGGTTCTCTTCATTTCTGCATCTTTGCATATTTACATTCTGAGCCAAAACTTACCTCATTCTTGTCTTGCCAAAAGGAAATGATAATTTATGTTTCTTCTAGTGTGACCCACTTCCTTGATCCTCCTTCACATCCACTTCCCCGAAATTTTACTCAATCCTTTCATCCACTCCAGGGCACCTTCATGTAAAAGGCCACTCTCCATACTGTTGTTTACATTATTATCTCCTAAAAATAATCCTTCACCACCATACAATGTTTCAATCAACAAAGCAGCACTTCTTTCCGCCATGATGAATGTGTTTCTCTCCCATCACGCCAGTTTTCCCAGGAGGGCACCCTGAGCGCCAGAACCCTTACAGTTGGAGCTCCTGCCATCCTTTGTCCCTTTTGAGGGTGGAACACTTTTCTGGAGACCCTTTTCTTTTCGGTAATAACCCCCTCATTGTATACGCACCCTCGCACTCCCTTCGACACTCCTTAAGGCCTCTCTTTGCCCTTCAGCGCCGTTCCCTTCCCTCTATTCGACCCATCCCTAACCAGAAACAGAACACCTATTCCCCACTCTATGTCCCACCATCCCTTTATTACTCTTTTTTATTCGAAAAAAATGCAGTCTTCTTCTCTTTTCGTGCTTAGCCAGAATCCACCCTATTTCTTGCGTTCCTCTCTTTCCGGAAAAAAGTGGAACCTCTGTAAAGGAAAAAATTGACGATTGTCTTCCGAGCCAAGCCTCTTTCCTCCTTTGTTGCATCTTCTTCCCTTCTTTTTTCCGACAGGGTGACATCACTCAGCTCCCTTTTTCCCCTCCCTCGCCCAACCCATCCAAGAATTTGAGGGTACTTCAATCCCTTGACGCCTAACCGTTTGATATCTTCATCTGACACCGAACTTCCTCTAACCCTTGGAAACCGTCATCTCAACAAGAGCGGGGTCATGAGAAAGAGTGTTCTTGGAAACCGCCGGCGCACCAATTCGTGTCTGATTCTTAGATCTCTCTGGAGGAATGTTTGTGCTTTGGGAAATTATAAGGATAACTGCTTTATTTCTCTAATCTTTTCACAGTTTTGTAAACTACTTCTATTTAATTATTTTGCAGGATTTGAGATGAAACAATGCTTTGCACTCATCTTCATTACTAAGTACCTATTCTATATAGTATGCTTCTATAGCAATGAAAACAATTTTTTTATCCCTTATCTTTTCTCTCACCTTGTCCCATCTATTGTTCCTTCTTTGTTGCCACTTTACCCTGAAAACCTTCTCAATTTTAAATTCACACCCGCGCATCGCTATGATACTTAAAAGAAATATTATACTTTCATCACCAGCCTGCAAGATTATTAAATTTTTAGTTTATATTTTTTAAAACAAGTTTCTCCGCTTTTATTTGGGCTATCGCGTGAGTGATAAAATGTCCTTGAACCAAATACGTGAGCATTTTACGAGCTTAAGCAGGCTAATCTGGAAAGCAGAAATGCATTTCACGCTGGTAAATGCCTTATCTTTTCTAAAAAACGTACCGTGTTCATAGATGAGACGTGCTATCTGGCTTCCTCCCGAATGAAAGAGCGTTTTGCCCTTAATATTCTAGTCATGCAGCGTGATTAATGTTTGTAGTAAACGAAGCGAACATATAAGTGGAATAAACCTCAGCTTCTGAAGTGCATAAAGTACTCAATCAGATTGCCCAATCCTGCTCCTCGCTGTTTTCCTGTACTAACTGGATAATTTTATCTTAAGATAAACCTATCCCGTTCTCCTTAGCTGCTGCTGTCGGTCTCTCTGGGTATGATAATACTTTGAGGGAATTTTAAAGAAAAAAAATCCTTGAGATTCCTGCAATGAAATATTTGTTCGCATATCTCTATCTGAATTGATACCAGATTCCGCGTACAGACAGTTGAATTTGGTTATAACACAGAGTTAAATAATCCTTTAATAAAACATTTTGATGTGAATTTTAGCATCGAAGGTAGAAAGTCGAAAATAAATGTTGCAATTAAGAAACAAACGAGTGTGGCCCTTTGGAATTAAGAGTACCTACTAGTGAAGCTTTAAACGCACATAGCTATGCACATTTCCTTTTCTATTTCAATCATGTTTATAATTCTTTGCACACACTTCATCTTTGCTTGTTTTAACATTCGTTCTGTCAGCCCCCTATTGAATCCGACCTAATCCTAAGGCAAACCAGAAATGTGTGATTTCCAGGGTGCCAGAACTCCCTGGTTAACCGCAGGTGGCAAACGGAAAGGAAGAGCCCCTTCCCCTAAACCTTGAGCGTGTGAATTTTGCCCGAAGTCAGGATTAATACCAGATGAGGTCTACCTCCACTCATCAAACCAACCGTCGAGCTGAGTGTGGTTAGGGTGGTTAACATAGCGGTGACAAATAAAGACTTCGTCTCCAAGTTATGCGGAGTTTCGTGCCATATCGGGTGCAGTGGCTTGGAAGCTGACATTTCCGAAGAACTTTACGTAAAGGAGAGAGAACAACCACAACATATCTGAGCCGTTCATTCCGCAAACGTAATTAACATAACGTTGGAATTTCATCCATAGGAACGCAATAAAGCTAGCAATTGTTCATATCAGCAAGACACAATAAGTCAATATTTCAACTGGAAAATATTATATTTTTAGCCATACATTGATGATAGAAAATAATGTTTAAAAAAGTTCAAATCCACCTTACGTTAATTTTTTTAATCGGCTATGTATATGATAATTAGAAATTATGACTTAATGTGGAACTGCTTAAATAATAATATTAGGTGATTACGGACTTAATGGCACCTCGAAAATATGACTCGGCTACAAATTTAGTAGATATGAAGTCGTGTATATAGTAAAAAACATATGTTAATTTACCTTCATATTATTTCCTTGCCAAATTATATTTGATTTTTCCGATTCACTCAGTTAACAATAACAGATTTGCAACAACGAATATACGATTGGAATTCTACAGAATCCCACAAGGCATGTATGTTCAAATCACTTGTGCCATGTGTGTCTGGTTTTTAAGATCAGCAAATTGAATATTCATAAAGGCATCAGTTACAGACACGAGATATCTTTCTATAAGAACAAACATATAACATATGGCTCATCTAAGTGTTGAAGGCAAGAATTATGTTGTTAGTTAATACGATGAGGAAATCACTTTAGCTTGTTTCAACGCTTTCCCTGTGAAGAGATTGAAATTTCTAGTTGTCTGTTCTCACTAGGGAGGTATGTAGTTACCATCTTAGCTAAGCTTTGCAAGAAAGTCTTCCTGCCAATATGATTTGCGAACTGAGGCATTTCTTTAACCTCGTTGGTTCGTAACGTCCGTAACTACTCACAATGGTCCTTTATTTGTGGCTCCAATATTCCTATTGCCAAAAAGTTATGTGATAAACGTTAGCCATTGTAGACCGTATAATCCAAGTAACTTACTACTGTCAATGCTTGAAAATGTAAACTTTAGGGACAAGAGAGATGGAATATCCCTCACTCCATCCTTTATCAGGAGCTCTAGATATTCCTTGCACAAGAGTATCCCATCACAGTGTTGATGTTAGGGGAATCACGTCACTTCCCTATTTTCTAAAAATAAATTTCATAAATTTATAGCATTGCTTAAAAGTTTGCGTTTAAACTGAATACTTTTTATTTTTTCACCAAAATACTTGCATGAAATTATTTAATTGAAATAGAGTATAATAATCGAATTTAGAGTAATCATGTAAACTGAGTATCATTCTGCCCTTGGTTTAGGCTACGTGTGAATAAGCTTCTGCCAGTGTCTCGGATATCTGGTCCTGATTCTAAAGAAATTTGAACTATTTTTATATGACAATTAGCTTCAAATATCCCGTGCACAAACGATCTCCCGGCGCCATTAGACCACATCTATCGTTTGATTCTTCCTCGCACTGTGACTTTTACCTTTTTCCGAGGTGTCGCGAAAATGAAAAACTGCAAGACCCTCTTATTTTGATAAAAAACGAATCAGTGGGTATCATTTCGTTACTCTGCGACGTGGCTTTTCTCGTCCTCTCTTTTGCCACTGGCACGTGATCCTTTGTGATGCGCAAGCTAATTAACCGTTTATTCGCCGGGCGTTGCTCGTTTTTTCACCTCCCTTCTCGCGCTGCATGTGTTTTTTTTTGTTTTCTCTCCATGGGCTTGTTTTACGGGGTGAAAAGGGGTAAACTCGTCAGTGGCCGTGTTTGCGCTACGTGCACATTTCTCATTTGACGGCGTTCGTCAGAGATTTTGCCACTTCATGCTGATGACGTGGCACTCTGCGTTGATCACGTAGAGGACGAAGTGACACGGTGCTGGTGATTCATTAAGCGGATGTCTTTGGGATGGGATGCACACGCTTCTTTTGCGGCGCTGATTAAATGAAAAAAAGTACCTGCACGTTATAAGTGGCCTGTGTGTTTTGTTTTTAGTATTGATTAAATGTGAGGGCGATAAAATCAAATGTTCCTTGTGTTATTTTTGTTTCGGTTTCATTCTGATTTCAGCACTGAGGGAAAAAATAATCCCAAAATTCTCGATTCTGTCAACCATATAAGCCAAAAATGAACGTTCTAATATCTGTGATTTCAATTAAATATTGTCCCTTCATTTGACTTGTATGCCTGATATATTTTTCGGTCAATTACGTGGGGTTGTATGGATTTAAAACATTTCTACCTCCTCCCAGTTTTGCCAAAATATCTGTAGAAATCATCAGTTAAAACCAACGAGACACCCAAACATTAGACCATTCCCAAGCAACGACAGCCAAAACATTTGATGGAAAACATTTATTATGAAAGATTATTAGAAACTATGTTGATGGTGCTGATAGGGTCAGGTGACCGGGCGCAATTACATTTATGTGGAATAACAAAGTTTTCGCTTACATTCGATCAAAACAATTAGATCGTAATAATGGAATATTTCAACGTTTAAATTATTTGAATATTTTTTTAGTTGTGCAAATTACGGTGATGGTAACTGGCCTTGGGCGATTTCTGTCCGTAAGTATTGCTTGATTCAAGCAGTATATTGTTATATTTTAACAAGGGATCCGTGAGATATGGTTTCAAACCAATAATATGTTGTCAGTAACTAATAGTTAGTTAGTAAGTAACAGCATGCCAGCTAACACGAAATTCCATATTTTTCCGATTTTTGAGCAAATTTGGTCCATCTTTCCGACTGGATTTGAAAAATTCCACCTTGGACAAAATAGTACCATGGGAGTAGGAGATGGATGCTGTAAGCTGGTATTCACCAGGTTTCTTTCGGCTTTCAAATCACGCGTCGATTGAATATATGCATGGAACACGCTTGGGGTGACAAATGCGCTGCTAGAGGCATGTGGTAAGATTGGAAATGGCTTTTTCTCTCACTTTCACGTGTTGTATAACTGAAAGTTTCTGCATGGAGGACATAAATTAGATGGAGAGCTAAAAAAACAGCAGTAGCTACGTATATACCTAATATTCTTGGAGCTATTTAAGATTTAGCTAAAATTAGTTAAATCAGTATCAGTAGCTTAAATTTAGTAAAACTAGTTTAGCTGATTAGGGTTTTATTGGATAGAGAGATCCAAATCAAACTTTTCTGGAATATTTTTTCCGTTATGAATGCATATTTAATGCAGCATGTTAACTTAGGAGCCACCTGACAGGCATTTGGCCGGGGCTGGTAGATTAACCGCGGTGAATGTGACTTTTCGATGGAAACAAACTTTTTTAATCAATCATCAAGTGTGGTAAGTATTGTGTTTGAAAGTATTGTAATTTATCAACGTTGTAATGTTGCGTTTTGCGAGTAAAAATTTAATTTATTTAATTATCGGCCCAACAGTAGATCTTCCTCAACGTATTTCCACTCCATTTCCCGCTGGCGTAAGGGTAGACGTACATACATATACGTCTGTAGAGTAGGGTTCGATTTAATGGATTAAATATTTTGAGTTAAATGTGGGACGAATATAATGGGTAAGTAGTGACTCATTTGGTTATCCTACTGTCTTGATAACATGTAGGTAAAAAACAATTTTCCGCAACGTTGGTTATGAGATCAGGTCACCGTACATCGGATGCTATACCTAATAAAGTCTTCCGTTGATGGAATACTGTATAACGACTTCGCATGGTATGACATGCAAAGAAATTTTAATTATAGTCGTTTTATGGAGGTAGTCGTAATCCTATGGATTGATGTGTGTACCATAATTTATTTTAAATTTACTATTGTTTTTTTATCTAGGACTACTAATGTATTTTCGCAAAGAATTAGTTTTTCATTCCCAATTTTATAGATTTATAATTTTCCAAGTTTCATTCTAGAAGGTTATTTTAAGAAAATCATAGCTTTTTACTTCATTTGAATTGAAAACTTTCTTTGATTTGCCATGTAAAATTAGTTTGAAAATATCTATCATGTGGATTATCACTCCAAAGATGTGGTGTTTTTTTCTGTTCGTACTCATGCAATCTTTGGAACAATTCTTTTGCACAAAGAAGAAAAAACAATGGAAGCTTATTGTAGTAATCGAAATAATAAAACCTTAGGTATTGCACGGGAAACATTTAATAACAGACCATGCTAGAAATAAAAATTTTGCAAGAGAAACCGGAATTAATCTAATTGTTTCTTAATATTAAGTTACATTTTTTTGTTTTTGGATATTTTTTGTGAATATTTTCCTTCGAATCAATTGGATCTCCAAAGTAATAGGGTGGGTTATGATTGAAGTATTGAAGCGTTACCTTGGTTTTTAAAACGAATGAGGATACCCTTACACTCGGTGGATTGGCCATCAATCAACCTTGCTAGATTGCTCAGGGCACTCATGCGAAGAGTTAAAATTTCAGTTTTCATATTCGCAAGAAAAGGAGGGATTAGGACGTCGGACGATGTTTGGAAGCGTCTTCACCATTTAAGTACGCCCTTGCCCCCCAAACGCTTTGCCCCACGAGCTTGCCCTACCAGCTAAGCGGAGTCGGAGGTCTCAAAACACAGTGAGGAAATCGAGTGGTATGCGAGGGACGCATTAAGTTTTCGCGTGTCTGCTCTCGGGATTATGAGGAGGGGAATATTAATTCTTCTTTCGTGGGAGGGAACTTTGTGGGGATGTTCAGGAGCGGAATTGCTCATCGAACCGTGAGAGATTCCCCCAGCAGCAGCCTGAGGATGAGGGTGGTGCGAAATCAAACAGCCGACGTTGGTGGTGGTGGCGTTATGGGGGTGAAAACAGGCTTGTTGCTTCCGCGGTTTGCGTGGGATGGGAGGTTGGCCACAACGAAAGCTCAGCTCTCATCTCGTGTGTAAAAAATATTAACGTGCGCTCGGCCGAAATTTTTAAAGGTAAACGCCCACGGCTTAAATATTGGCTCTGCTATTGGGCGTCAACACTTCCTTTGGCACTAACCCGGCCATAGGCTCCGTGCACGTAGACAACTAGCTCCACGAGTCCCCACTCTCTAGAAAAATGTAGAATCGACGTAGGATATATGAAAACATTGCCAAGAAACAGTGACTTGGGCGTCAACACTTCCTTTGGCACTGACCCGGCCATAGGCTCCGTACACGGGGACAATTAGCTCCACGAGTCCCCACTCTCTAGACAAATGTAGAGTCGACGTAGGATATATGAAAACTGCCGAGAAACAGTGACTTTGTAAAGATGCAAGGCAGATTCTAAACGATAAGAGGGCATTTCTGATGCAATCGTAGCAATACTGATTCTTACAGAGCAGAAACATGTACATGATAACTGGCAAAGGATAATGAGTATGAAATGTAAGAGCTGCTGTCTGCGATAAAACTTTAGGACGCCAAGGTTTGAGAAGCTATATATTCGAAAAGAGAGATCTAATTTTATGCATTAAAATTTGTGTTAAAAATATTGTTTTCTACATTAACTATTAGAATTAAATTACGTAAATTCCTTTAATGCTTTATGCTTACTATGCAGTCTTCGCCCCCCTGTCTGTCGATGGCGATCCAACCCCCTTCTGCCTTCGTCTGCTTTCTCTCTCTTCACCATTATTTTTCAGTGCTACCACTAGCTTTCTTTTGATGCTTGTCGATACGTTTTTCCTATTCGTTTCTCATAGGCGCCAGGAAATAAGAAGGTAGAGCAAAGGGCATAAGCGTGTTAGCCCATTTTGAATAAGCTACAATGCCACCTCCTCTACCCACGTTGCATCGTCCTTGCTTCTATATACCTTCCCCATACTGTCCGTGACTAACAAAATCGCCAAGTATCGTGCTTCAGCATCAGCTGCAATTTTGCATTCCGTAGGCTCTTACCATTTTTTAGAGGCTTATCACCCCCATATATTTTTATGAGAGCTAACTTCAACTATCCCTTTGGTCGTCAAAGTGAAGTTTTTTTTTTAAATCACAAAATTAAACAGAATAATGGTATATTTATGGATTTTTCGAGATTTAGAACAGAAAACTACATTTCAACTTTTCGAGATTTAGAACAGAAAACTACATTTCATGCTAATAATTATATTTTTTATGCTATTTTATTTCTGGTAATTCATGTCAGTGTTTATAGAATAACATAAAATAATTAAATTTCCAATGAGAAAAAAACCACTGCATTCCAAAAAAAAATAATTTTAAAATGCTTTATTTTTTGCAAAAAAAGGTATAAAGTGAAACCTGAGACTGTCATGTAAATAAATAGTAGCCTGAACTCTGCAGGTGGATGGCATTAAATGAAATACCATGCTTCATATCCATGCAACTTCTCAAAGTATTCGAGCTCTGCACTTTCGCGGGACGGTATTTCCCTTATCGTATTATATTATAGAATAGATTGATTTCAAACGCGTGCTAACAATTTAACAATTTTAACTAATTGTAAGTTTATTATGTGCTTATCATCCTCGTCAAAGATTGAAAGGATTTTAGTGTCACCATACGACATTTTGATTGCAAGTAAATGTGCAAAAAACCGAAATCAAATACAACATGAAAACCTTGAATTGTGCCTGCAAGTAACTCACTGATTGTCATTTAAATTCTTAATATTATATAACTGAAGATAGAATTCATAACTCCATTGGCTCTCCTAGAAGCATATAGATATCTTACGAGTCCTTTAAGCACCTTTGAATTTTAAATTAAACGAATAGTGTGTTCATGCCTTGTAGATTTTTAAGTGGACGATTTCAAAGGGCACAGGTTGGTATGCGCTTAGGTTTGGCTGGGCAAGCGTAGCACATGCAGCCGGCGAATTAATTCCCTGTTCTCGTTCGCATACATTACCGGTGTGCTATATTTGCTCTTTAATTTATCGAGCCAAAGTTTCACGGTGTTGTACTTCCAGCCAAAGCCTTGGCCCGGTCGAGTGCGGAACTTTCAGATTCTCTCTTTTAGGTTGCTCTTCGGCATTTTTTTTCCTCTTCTTACGGATCCACTTGCGTCGTAAACTTTTTTAATCACCAGCGGTAGCAGGGAATTGATCCCGACTAACCGGTTAATTGGAATGAAACATCTCCCGCTTGGTAGGGCTGCAAATTCTATTAATATAAATTTGGCAAAATCCTCGAAGAAAAAGGATGTTTACGAAAGAGTGTGCTTTTTATTTTAATTCACATTTTTTCATTTTAATTAGAAAGCATAATAATTGTAATGACAGAAATATGAGCTGTATAAGTGTGTTATGAAATACATATGCCCCTCAGCGGTCTTTCCAGAAGGTGCCTCTTTCTTATAATTCTCATTTTGTTTTGAGTTGAAGCAGGAATAGTGTTTGAACATCTTATGTTTCCACGTCATAGACAGTCTTCAGTATTATACAAAGAAAATATGAATCGGAAAGAGAAGTGATAAAAATTGAATGGTTTATTTAAACAAATAAGATTAATAATTAATGGTAATTTGAATCTGCTCTGATCCAGGATTATTTTGGATTTTATGACGATATACTATGTTTAGAAACATAGCTCTTGGTACTTGACGTCAGAGTGAAAGGATCTGTCGTGTTATTGCTTACATACAATTCTGACTATACCGCAGTAATTCTTTTTCGGGGGTAAAATAATCATTAGAAATTAATAAAAGAATTGCCTTGTGAGATATCCGCACGTTGACTGGCATTCATTCTGATAGCCTTCATTGTATTTTAATTTGATTCCATATAATAATTCCATAGGTAATTGATGATGAAACCTTGAATGTGACATATAATTTTAAATTTAAACTTCAAAGGTGCCAATGCTTGTAGCTTGTCTCCTATGGGTGATTATAACATCCAGCTTTCAAACAATATTTTTTTTCTTACCTGCATCACCCTATACAGATTTATTATGCAAAAATCCTATTGTAAATAATATTTTTTTAATGCTGTAAAAACTTATTAATTTTGGCGTCGACTCTCTCGAGACTTGCTTTATGTCTAGGGAGAAATGAGAGAAAGCATAAATTCCACATTCAAAGGTTGATTAGATTAATGCCCGCTGCTACTTTTCCATTCGTGATTTACTGCATTTCTCCTCTCTTCACCTGGATGCTATAGGGATTTAAACCCATAAAGGTGACATACCGATATAACACCTGGTTTATTTACAAAATCAACAAAAATGATAATTCCACCTTGAATGAAAAGCAGAGAAAGTTTTCCCTCACACGTTATTCCATGCAAATTAATATTTTCCGCACTTTCTTTGTAATTTTAACTTGAAATCCTCTTTTTTAAATATTGTTGAAGTCATTTATTATTGGATAAATATTTACGCAATTCAATATTAATTAAATATGCCTATTATGATGAAATTTTATTAATTACTTAGCACATAAGAATATTTCTATATACCTTTTGTAACATTAGTATTGATAATTTGTTTTCTGGTGCTTCTTTCATTAATGCTTCTTCATTTACTTTCATACTTTCATTAAAGTTTGATATTTTTGAAAATTGTGGGAAAAATCTTTAATATGAATACATTGAGGGGGTATAAAATTTTCCTGAAAAATTCGAATCGATTTCGAATGCAAAAGGAAGTCTTTCCTTCGTCCCATCCGATAGTTTCAAGGAAAGTATTCAATGAAAAACAATTGATGCGGGTAACTCTGGTAGAAATGAAAATGGTGATTAAAAATATCTAGATAAAAATCATGAAAATTAATTCGACTTAAACATTATCGAGCCAAGTGAATCACTATTTTAGGATCTCCTTTATAAAATGTTTTCGTAAGGCCGTTTTAAGTTCGAAAATTGTTGAAAAGTGCAAACAAATCGATTTTTCGAAATTTCAAGTACCTTGATACATAAAGGATATTTATATAAGTTAATACCGTTTACAATTGCAGAAAAAACTGGCCTTACATCGTGACAGCCCAGGATTGAGCGACGGCTTTAAAGTGTGAAATGATATCTAGATCGAAATTTCATTACTGTGATGGGGGTGTTACTTATTCCTTTCAACCATTGGGGGACGCATTTACAATTTATTTCTTAGCATTTCCTTAAAACGATGCTAATGCTGACATTGGACTTCTCCCCAGCCTTTCTCCAGTTCTTAAAAACAATCCCAAAATCCAGACGTCATCAAGCTGCATATTCGTTGGCAACAACTCGTATACGACGCTTTCTCTTATGGCACTGTATGCCGCAAATTAGCATTGACTTCCTTACGTCACTCATATCTATTCCCACTCTCTTTAAAAGTTGCATTAATGATCTCAATACTTAATTTTCTTTTCCATTGCCTCCGCGGTGTTCCCTCTAGGATTTTGTTATCCATTGGAATATCTAGTGTTAGTAATCTTCCAGATGCAAGCACAGTATCAAGCGTAAAATAACTGAACCCTTTACTATCAAAAGCTATTTTAAAAATATTTTTCATACCTCAGTGTACAATTGTACGGAATGACCACCCAAGGTCAAACTTACTACCTGCTGTCCTCCAGAATGCATTGTAGCATGTGGTGGCTCATTATTACCGTTACATAGTCAGTTACCGTGTTTATAACTTAGATTCCAAAATATTTTTTGCTCAAATAACTTCGGAGTAAATTATAGTGTATAGTAAATAAATTATATAACAAAATAAGGTAAATCATATCATCACCAATATTTCAATCCTAGGGTTTATCTACTACAGACCTCCATTCAGCCGTATTCAGTGTTAATTCCCTCACGCCTTGATAGGCTTTCTCTTTTAAGTCCTCCTTAATTTGCCCTTTATACTTGTATCTCGGTCTTTCTCGCGAGATCTGCTCTTCATTTTTTCCTTCTATTTTATTTCAAACTAAATTATATCATATGCTGCTTATAGTTGCGAGATATGATTCTAATGATACGGATATTAATCTGTCACCAACAGTGATAAGTTCGCACACATATATATATAGGAGGAAGAAGGTTCATTTATATCAGGATTTATAAATATTTCAATCAGTTTTTGCGTCATTACATTATTTATTTTTCTTGCGAATGAGGCAACGCTCGAAAATAAACTTGATTTTTTGCATTGAGTCTCGTGCAGAGATTAAACAAAAACATAATAAGGCATCATTGCGAATCCTTAGTAATCAATTTATCCAAATTCCTATCATCATTGCAATTTTACATTTTTGTTAACACAAAAATAAAAAATTAAATCCGCGTTTGATTCTCTCTTATTATATTGTATCTCCGGTAAAGCAAGAAAAAGAAATATGAAGACTTTTTTTTAGGTTTTTAACGTCCACAGAAATGTGTGTCCTTATATCAAGCTTCCCTCTTCCAGATGTTTTATGACTTATTATTATTTTTTTGTCTTCCTTTACGATTTTAGAAGATGGGGTCCAAAAGGGTATTCGGACGAGTGGAGAACTGAAGTGAATCCAGAGCGAGTGGGCGTTGGGTAGGCCTTATTACGGAGGCAACTCCTTTCCGATACACTTCCTTCCGCCCGACAGAAGGCCACCTCAACGTCTTCCTCCTCTTGCGCCGCTTTCCTTAACCGTTTCCAAAGATCCCATTCCTTCCTTGCGGTTTCCGCCCCAGACTTCCTTTTAGCAGTCCCTTCCGGACGGGTGAGCGTCGGACATATCCAAGGCCTTCTTCCGTTCCGAGGGTGGGAAAAATTCGGCCGGTAGGGAATTGAGCGAATGGAGGAAAGCGACAGGGTGAGAGTTAGTCTGAGTTGCCAGGAACAATCTGGATCACATCAGCCTCGCTGCCCTCCGGACACTAGTACTACTTGTAGTAAACACTTTATTTTAAATGCGATCCAGCCACCAAATTGTTGAACCATTAGCACAAGCTCACAGAAGAAAAAGTGTCATTTAACTCCCCTAAATCTCTTTCACTTTTATCCCTGTCCACTCCGCAACCCTCGGCCCTCCCAGTATATAAACGAGTAATGATTTAAACCCATTTTAAAGTTTTTCAATGTGAACACTGCTTTTATATTGTTAGTCAAGGTTTATTTCAATGCTATGCGTACATAACCCATAAAAGCGACAGGGTAATACATAATGACCAATATGAACTTTTACATAATTGTATAGGTCAGCATTAGTTGCAAGATATAACAATAAATTAAACATTTAAATAAGAAACCAGTTGCCGTTTTCAGGATAGCTAATTACATAACTTAAGTGCACACTTTTTACTTTAAAATTAATTTACAGTTATGGTCCTGCTAAGCCACTCTTGGCTTATCAGCAGGTGCCATTTAGACTTTATTAGTAGGGTAAATAATTTGTCAGTACTTATCTCTAATAACATTAACAATGTGCTCAGCAAACATTTCTTGGTCCTTCTCTTGACTTCACCAATAGATTCCATATTTTTTAAGTCATCACTCATTTTATTCAATACTTTTGGGACATAAACATGTTGCTTTGTCACAAGATTGCAATGCGAGGTCACCACCAATTGCATGAAAAACCGAAAATGTTTTAACGCTTAAATTATAGAATACTCAAGGCGTAAATTCTACCTAAAATTAGAAAAACATTAAAATTGTTGCTATATCCATCTACTGTATATCTGATCAAGGTTCTTGCCAACATGGAGCCGAGGGTATCTAGCTCGAACATTTGGCAAATTCCTGGCTCACAACGCGTTAGCACAAAAATGAAAAGTTTAATCTCCTCGTCTCATTGTCGTATTTTTTTTGTATAACCCCGAAAGTAAGAAGAATCTTTTATCCCATTACTGCAGGTAAACTCCGCGCTACTTTAATTTTCGAGAATCAAGAATCTTCCGCGACTTCGACCCGTTCCGTAGACGATTCCTTTTCCCGAGACACAAATGTATGCGGGGAAAGTGAAGGTCCGCGCGCATCTCTGAAGGTCGCTGGAGGTCACATCCGAGGGAAAAAGGGGTGAAAACGAAGAGAAAGTACCGAGTGGGATACTGGGATCATGGGAAGGAGATGGTAGTCCAGGGATGTGCTCGAGAGGGAAGGGCGAAAATGGGGACGAGCTCTGGAAAGGGCAGTTTATTTTTGTTCCTCTCGGGTATTTCGCTGAAGGGCGGAGGAAGCAGAGTCCACGGGTACTGATCGAAAGAGGAAAGGGTGGAGACCGGGTTTGAAGGGGAGGCTGGTGAGGGGTGGAAGGTTGTTTAGGAAAAGGGAACCCTGCAGAAGAAGCGGCCTGATATAGGTTTTGAGTTAGAGTAGGGATAAAAAGGGTCAGGGGGAAGGGTGTCGGGCTGGCGGTGTTGGCTAGGGAGGGGGGTTAGTTTTTCAGAGAAGTTAAGGGCGTTCTACCACCCCCATGCACCATCGTTTACATCCAGGACTCCACGAGCACCAAAACTGTAAGACACTGCACCAAGGAATCGACAAAAACTCATGCTGTGGAATGGGGGTAAGAGTGTTCTTCGCATCGAAGGGCGCTTGGAAAGAGATGGGGTGTGGGTCAAGTCTGCTAGGAAAAGAAGAGGAGGAAGTTGGTAGGTTTATAAGGGACAGTCTTGGAAGCGAGCTGTCTGGTTGTGTGGGCCGAGGGAATAGGTGTGGAGGGGTTAGGGAAATAGGGATAAAAGGCACAAAGAGATTTAGGGGCGTAAAATGGAAATTGGGCGAGGATTTCTCAGAGGAGGAGGGAGGAGGAAATCGGTTCTTTTCTTTCCCCCGACTTCCCTGATTGGTCGGCGTGGAGGTGATAGGAAGTGAGGCTTGGTCTAGGCAGTTGGTGAAATCGTAAAAGCCTCCCATGTGTGGAAATATTATTCAGGTTTTTCCTTAAGTTTACGATCACGATTACGATATAATCACTTGGATCTTCATTGAATTATATTTTTATGGATTCGGTGGGGTGAGAATAGTCATTACCTTCACTGCATATTATTATCAAACGCCCACCCTCAAACACTACATTATTGCTACATATAGCCAAATGTTTAATCATGATAGAACGTTCATAGTTTTTCTTAGGCATACCATTAATGTCCGAGAGGTAAAATGCTCATTCGTTTTATGCAGGCTAAAGGTGTCAGCAACATTTCCAGGATAGCGATAGCAAACAAATCTAACTGCTCAAATGGAATATTAATAAATTTTGTACTACAAAGCGGGCATAAGACTGAAATAAAAAAAATTCATTATTGCGACTGAGTTCTTTTTCTAAAATATTTTCAATCATGCCATTTTCTCTAAATATGAATGCCTTCTTTCATCTCTCACATTAGTTCTAATTTTGCCAAGTCCACATTTAAATTGAAGGTATTTACGAAATACTAATTAATATCCTTCGTGCCCAAGTATAAAGTTTTTATGCTATACCAGTTTAGCTAAGTATCATCAAGTATATGCTATTTTGAGCATTTAGATTAAGGTAGTCTGATTCATTATCTAAATTAAATTATACAAAATAAGAGAATTAGACAAGATAAACATGTCCTTGTCCTTATTGGAAATAATTTTTTATTTCAAGTTACCATTTTTACAATAATGACACAGTGTTGTTTGATATTTTAATAGAAAAATCTCACAGAATTCGAAAGATTGTAACCGAAGGTGTCTTCCTAGATAAATGAAGCAAACTGAACTTTAGCTTACTCTCTCCTCGAGGGGACACAAATCCCTTTCACTAGCTACCTTTCAAAAGCTTCTGGAAAATTAGAAAGAAAACGGTATGGCTAAGGGAATTTATCCGGGACTCCCATCAAAAACTTTCGATTTATCTGGAGCGCCTGCCTTGGTTCAAATAGCTCTCCCTATCTCTTCCCCTCTCTTTCTCTCTCTGTCTCTCTCTTTCATTTACGTCCATTCTGCTGTGAATTTCCGCACCATTAGCAACGATGGCGATTCAAATTTTCGGGGTGACATTCAGCTCTTGCGAAAGCCAATCATGTGAAATTCCGATTGAGTGCAAAAGAGTAGCTGTGAAGCTGAAAGGGATTACTGCTCTTCCAATCAAAATTCAGGATTTATGGCTTCGCAGTATCTCTAAATTTTAAAATGTTGTAGAAGCTAATTCAAGCTGGAAATGGATACAGGGACGTTAAATATGTCTATTTTTTCCTTTTAATTGCACTCTTCTGTACTATTTTTGCATAGGATACTTATTTTCATGATTTTTATACTTCAAATCAAAATCATTTATTCGTTGAAATCACCGTCATAGATGGTGAACTTGATATAATTTACTTATTCTCTGCTATGATTGCAATGGGTCATTGAGATTTTATAAATGAAAGATATATCTTAATGAAAAGATTATGCAAGCGTTGGCTATAATTAAATGTATTGTTATTTATCATATCATATTCTTTTTAGAAATGCTGGAACTTTAATTTTGGTCAAATGTGAGTTTTTTGTGACTAGAAGTCATTCTTAAATCAGATCAGGATTGTATATAGACCTGTCCATCTTTTTAGAAATGCTGGAACTTTAATTTTGGTCAAATGTGAGTTTTTTGTGACTAGAAGTCATTCTTAAATCAGATCAGGATTGTATATAGATCTGTCCATTGTCCACCAAAATTATAAGTATTGTGTATGCGAAAGTAACATATAGTGAAGAGAATTCATTTTAACGTGATAGACATTTTTTCTTTACGTCTAAATCACAGCCTATCGTAAGAAGTTATTTTTTTATCAGTCAGTATGTTGAATTGTCCATTAAATTATTTAGACAAGGTTTTCGTTTTATAGCTAGAAATGATATCGATTAAATGATGAAAAACATGCACTTTACAGACTTTAATTGCTCTGTATTAGAATAAGGAATAGGGTAATATCCAAAGGATATATAGGCATTTTACATGTCCATTAGAAGATTAATTTGCATCACATGTTGTTTATCCTCGCCCTGTTTTTAAATAATTTTCGTTTTAAGGTTGTGAACTTCCGATATTTGTTCACAGGAACGTGGAAATGACTAAGTAATGCCCTTCTAAAAGGGTAGAAAATAACTTTATTTCTCTCTTTAGTTTATTCACTCTTTACAGATAAGGTTAAGCTTATAATAATGGAAAATATTTATTTTTAAGGCTTTGGTAAAACATTGTATGATAAACGTGTTTCCCTTTAATTCATTGTGAGTTTTCACTGGAAACTGTTCTCAAATTTATGTTCTAAAACTAGCAAAGGATGCTGAATAAGTAGAGTGGACGACCCTGCTCTAATGCTGCAGAAAATTTGTCCCCCACGCTCGGGGCGATGTAAACTTTTCCTCAGCCAGGGGAGGGGCAAAGTGGCCATTCACAGGCAGAACTTCCGATGACTCATCGATCACGCAGTTTGATAATTCCCCGGGAAAACTAGAGAAATCATTCAAACTCCCAGCCGCCATCCCTTTCTCAGTTTTACTTCGCACATTTCTGAGTGCTGTGAAACAAAAAAAATAAAGAAGACGGAAAGTAAAATAAGGAATACGAGACACATTGGATGGAAGAGGGTTCTGGGAGTGAAGCAGGGACAGAAATGGGCGGGGAACGCTCTTCATATCAAAGGAATTTGATTCGGAATGGGGTTTGGAGGAGGTGGGTTGGATGGGGCGCGCGGGGATAGAAGAAATGGCTAAGGGGGTGGCGTAGGGATAAGAGGAAGAAGAGGACTATTGGGAAGAGGAAAAGGGATTTCCCGGTTAAGTCCAAATCAAAGACGTGAGATAAATCTTAAAAGTTTTCCGTTGGGTTTTAAAGGTAAAAGGGGCGGGAGGTAACGGGGGAGTATTGGTCGGGGGTGGGCCTGGGTTGGGCAAAGGGCTTCGGCCCTTGTTGAGTCGGGAAGGTATTGAGGACGAAGTAGGGGCATGGCAGCAGTGCAAGGGGTCGAGACAAAAGACTAGGGACGCGCGGGTGTGGAGGGAAGTGGGTGGGCTACTAGGGGAGAAGGGGAGGGAGGAGTTTGGAGAAGGGAATTGAAAGGATTCGGTGCGGGTAATGTGAACGGCACGGAAGTGAATAGGCGTTCGCACTGGGCACTGAAACGCAACTGCCCAAAGCAAGCGATGGTGACAATCCGGGTGAATAATGGAGGATGCGTGGCGTTAGACTACTTATGGGACCCTCTGGCATTGTCTTCGTTTCCGATGCAAAGAATGAATGCGAATTATCAGTAATGGCCGAAAATCTTACTCCCTTGTAGGCCTACCCGAATACTCCAACCAAATAACTTACACTATGTTTGATTTAATTTTTACTTCACTCTGGACCTATTCTCAAAGTTTAAAGCAATCTTTTAGAAAAACAAATCATCTAAATCTACATCTACATAATTCCGTAAAGTTTGAGGAAGGGGTTGAGTTCACTCCTTTCATATGCATTTCCTATAATGCAAAAATTAAGGATAAGAAATTAAATTCTTATCATAAGGATTGGTAATAATATTCTAGCATAAATGTCACAATTATATTCATCTTCAGCCAACCCTTCTGCCTTACATTTTTGGAGATTTTGATTGTATTTCAAACAACGTTTTTTTTAATTTTTCTCAATGATTTATATTAACAAAATAATTTAAATTACCTACTAACACTTGGGAAAAATCCTTTGAAACGCATAACCTATTTGCTCTCTGATGTGTTCTTCTCAATTTTGAGATAAACCGTATTTCAGCTGACTCTTTTGTACTAAATGGATGTACTCAACGTATCCAAAAAAGTGAAAATTAACATCATTTGTCGTTTTCATTAAAATTTTAATGCCATTTTAATAAACTCCATCTATCTAGCTTAAGGGCTTATCTCTCATTAATACTTTTTTCATAAAAAATATATTAATTGTACCAACAGCGTTGTTTTCCTTTGGATATCAGTTCGAGTGATGGCCTGGATAAAAGACATCTTGTATATATTTACTACTCATGGTATTAGGTCTCTACTGCGTAAACGTTTTTATTAGCATTCCAGTAGATGTTTTCAATAGATTCTGTTTGATAATTTCTTTGATTTGCCTCCTGTTTTCAACGCATCTTCGGAATTCACATTGAAGGAATTAGTTAGAATTGGAGCGTTTCGATTTGTGTCCGGGGTTACTGAGAAAAAGCGAATTCTGGGCTGTAAATATGAGTTCCATGCATTGGAATCGCGATGGAGGGCAAGAAATTTGGCAACGGGGAACGTAAGTGTGGGTATAAGGGCAACATTGTGCTGAGGAGGGTAGGACTCGAAAAAAGTTCGGAAAAAGTGATGAAATGGAAGAAGAAATGCTTTTGGATGGTGAATGGGGGATAAAGCTGTAGCGTAGGAAGGGAAAAGAAAAGCGATAAACAAGTGAAAGGGTTTGAAAAATGGCCACGAAGCGAGGAATATGGCGGAAAACATCTCCCGTAAACATTTGGCGAGAAAAAAAGAGTAACGAAAAAGTGAAAGAAAAGGAAAAGCAAAGGGGCACTGCGCCGTGCCGATCCCATGTATTTCAGGGGAAGAAAAATGGCGTAATTTCACCTCGTGCCTCGTTGAACGAGACTGATGTCGCCAATACTCTGCCCCACGCTTAGGTGAACAGTGAAGGTGTCTGATGATTAATCATGGGCAGAAAATTTAATCGAAGATTAAAACGTGAGGAAAACTACTCCGAAGAATTCCATTATCGAATTTACTATCCTGAAAGGGGGGTCATTATTCTTCCAGTCCCATTTTTATTGCATTCCCAACCTTTTTTCATCCAGGGAATCTAGTCCACCACAAATTGACAATGCTCTCCAGCACTTCCACTCATTATATTGTATTGTTTCTCGAATACTCATGATCGAATAACCGCTATAATTGCCTTTGAGTCTCTACAATAAAAATATGCTCTTTATTTAAAATAGTCATTCATAAATAGTGGCAGAGAGCTAAGTCTAACATCAATAGATTAATCATCATGGCAATTATTATCTTTTGCCATAACATTGATTCACTCACATAGCGTCGCCAATAAAAGAACTCTTATTCTTCTACTGCGCAGTTTATATCTCTATCACATAACTTTCAAGATGTTCTTCTGTGTTTATCCCGTTTTTTAAACCATTTATGTTGTGTTTAAAATTGTTCAGCAAGTAATTTGTGTGGTAAATTAAATATATAGGCACTGTTTTAATGGATTAATTCTCATACAAATACTGCAAAACTATATTAAAACATTAATAATCACCATAAACCCTTTCTAGCCTTGCTGATCTTCACTACACACTTAACAATTGTTACTGAATCAACGGTTAAATACCTTGAGTGTTTTAAACTAACTGGAAAGTGGTGGCAGTTCCATTCCCTATATATGCTTAGGAATAAATTGTACTCTAAAAATCACATTACTTGGGTTATAGCAATTATCACGTGATCGAGAGCCTCCTTGCGTAAACCCGGCCTGAAATCTGTGACCACGATGCGTAGTTCATAGCTCTTTATCCACTGGGTCAACACAGTGTTGAGTACTATAATGTTGATGCGTAAATTTGTATAAATAAATAAACTATCCGATATTATTATGGACTAAGGAATAGTTGAAACTCCATAGGTTCATAAACCCTAAATGGAGGATTCCCGTGCGGCGATGTCAAATTATACTTTTTATCCTTGCGAATAGGCAACTTTATTTTACGAATATGTATTTTAGGTTGTCTAAACTCATGGGAAAGTCAATCACGTAAGCTGTGGTGGAAAAGGGCAACCGTAAGGGTACATATTCCTTTTCCTAGGGTTTCGTTATATAATTATCTGAAATACGGCTCCGAGAGAGTTGATATTTCAGCTAATTATTGGTGCTTGATAGTTATTTTTCCTCCTTATAAATTCATGTAAAGTTTTACCTTGCAAGGTACCTACTTTGCGGTCGCAGTCTAGTACATTTTTTCAAGCACTTATGGCTACTTCCTTTGCTTAAAAGAATCCTTTCTAAAGAACTAAAGAATTTTGAATCCTCAACTTCTATCTATATTCTTCAGAAAAGAAAGGCTCCCCAGCGATGAGTTCTTATCAGATAACTCGTTCCATTTCAGTTTTATTATCCGAATGTAGAGAATGTGCCATTGAAAGCTCATCAGCGAGAGGTTTTATTCTTATTCCACTTTTTTCTTATAAATGAGAAGGTACATAGAGCTAGGATAAAGCTTTTCTCAGAATGCTTCAAGTTTGCGATCGTACTAGCAAATGCATTAGCTGAGCAAAGATCGCTCCGGGTTGGACGCTCAAGTCTTGCGTACTTCGGGAGTCTTCATCGAATTGACGTTCTTGATTGAGTTCTACGTTCAACCAAGTTCCTTTTTTTAGTGTGATTGGATCCCAAGTAGATTGCCACTGGGTGAGGCCACCAATAATGCAAAAGTTATGAAATATCTATAAGATTAAGAAAATTCGCAGTTTGTAAGAGGAACAAGTTACCAGTTCTGGATATCTTTTAGTGGATACGTAGCATGGAAGGTATCCAGTCCAATTACAAGAGGAAGGGAAGAAGAGGTGGATATTGGGGTAAGGAGCAAGATACGACTCAAAAGAGGAACATTTTTCGAAATGGTCTTCGAGTCCCTAAGTAGGTCATGATAATTTGATAGAAGTGGTCTCTAATGGTCGAGTACATTTTTTAAGTATCTGTAATCATACAAATGTGAAATAACATCATTTTGACCACTTCTTTACAATAAGTATGTTGGACTAAACTAAACAGATTTTAGTCCACTTTTTACAAAAATATTCCATGATGGAAGCGTGGCAATTTATGGAGGTACCCTGTGTTACATTTTGAATTTAAAGATTTTAATAATGACCCGACTCATGGACAACATAACCAATCGTAACAAATTTATTATTTCCTATTTTTTATTATTCAGGCTATTGATTTATTACCATAGTAAAAAAAATACCTGCATCATTTTAAGCTTTTTTAGTGTAAATATATAAAGTTAAAATTTATTTTTAGTCCACGGAAAAATCATTATTTACTACGTGTTGGCACTGAATATTCCCAGGAAACAGTTCCAGATTCATTTATTATGATTAATGAGAGTGAAATATTTATTTTCAGCTATGACTTCGCTTACGAGCACTTTATAGATAAGTGCTAAAATGAGTTCTGTGAATAGCTTTCAAATCATTTGTTTTATAACAATGTATATATTTCGTAGAGTATTTCATGGTGTACACATATTTTAATGACCGTATGTGTATCCAATATTAACTGTATACGCATTGTATATGAACTACTAGCATGGATTTAAATATAAAATTTCTCTTAAAATAAGGCAATAATACTTAAAATTACTATGATTTCCGCAAATTAATGTGAAAGTGGTAATTATTTATACTGATAATATATACGTCGATGGAACGATAATAGAATAGGATGGATTCTGAGAATTTTTTTAATATTTCCACATTATTCATGATTAAGTGATGATAAAAATTGCCTAATAAAGTTAACTAGTGTATTAGAGCCATCTAATGTTTTTCTAAGTAAATATGTATAAATAAGGTGTTTTATATACATCCAATTCACTCAGAAAAAGTGTCTTGACTCAGCTCTACAATAAACTCCTCGAATACAAAGATCACGTACTAGCCGTGAAAACTTTAGCTGGGTTACCCGCTGAAATTGCACAATAGCAAATGTTCCACAGGGAAAAACATTCGCCTTGACCTGGACTCGGACCGGGACTTAGGAGGTCCGGGTTTGAGTCCTGGTCAAGGTGATTGATATTTTTTCCGTGGAATATTTGATATTCTAAACTCCTCATTTTTAATGGCTCTCTATGTATACGAAGCTTTCAGTTTCACTTCCTTTTCTTTATAATTCATTTATCTCATGCAATGGCACTCTTAATTTTCATTCCCATTTGTTAACTTTTTCCTCTAAAATTATCGTCATGAGTTATCGTGTCTTACGGGGAGTGTCTGAGTTCCGGGTCTAGGATTTTAACGAAATTTGCCAGGCAGGTAGTCCTTGATTAGTTATTTACGAATCACCCCCCATATAGGGTTATATATCCAGAAACTTCGTCAAAAAACGAGTTTGAAATATTTGATTGCAAATATAAAGCTAATAATTGATCATGTTTAACCAGAGAAGTTTGGGTTAGGGGTAAAGTACTCGCTTCACAATGTCGACGTTCCAAGTTCGAGACTATTCTTATTCAATTTTTTTTTCATCGCAATTTCGTCGTACGACTTTCCCTGGTTTTGCATATTTTTAATCTGTTTACCCGATTTGCATTTTAACTATTTTACGTGCTAATTACGTAATTTGCTAAATTTCCTAAAATTACATAATTTGTACGTAAAATAGTTAATTACGTTATTTACCTAAATCACGTAATTAGTACATGGCGGAAATACTTCCGCATGCCCTGTCGTTTTTTGTGTATGAAATTAACGGAAAAATATATAGCTAAACACCCCAAAGTTACTCGCTATTAATAATTATCATGTAAAATGGAAAATATGCTTAATAATAATGAAGATACTTGCAAGTTCATATTAATTTATTAGTTCCATTTTTCATGCAAGCCCTGTAGCGGAAATACGTTATGGAAATTGAAGGATACTTTCGGCTGATAAACTCTTTGGGAAATTTATTGCTGTAAATGGGGAGACCAGGAATAAACGAGTTAATTCCTGGGCTCTTCTTATTGTAAATGGTACAGAATTAAAGATTCCGCCACATTAAAATACTATGATTATATTTTCAAAGATAAATGTTGGTAATTACGACTAGAGTACTGAAATTCATTTCTTAGTACTTTCCTCTGTCACCATTCTGAGTTGCGATCTTTATTTACGTCGGGTATCAGAAAATATGCTTTCGGGAAAACTGTATGTGTTGCAGCTTTTACAAATAAAACATTCTCTGGGAACTTTCTCTGCGTTCTGTTCATCTAACTTTGTATTCTCGGAGATTTGTTTCCACATTCACCCATAACTGCTCATGGTGTTGAAGAAGCAAATATTTCATTCAATTCACATGCACATCAGGCATTCGTGATGTATCGTTTTCTATAGTGACTCTATCACTTATTTCTTCGTGGCAAACTACTCAGGCTCAGTTCTTTCTATTTACTCGTACATTACTCAGCTGAGAAATCAGAATACCAGATTCAAATACTCAGTAAATCATGTTTACCTGCTTCTTATTGGTTTCATGGAGTTTGTTTGAGAGAAAATTAAGCTGAGAACCTATGTAAACTAAAGAATTATGAATAATGGCGTTACCCCATAAATTACTAATAGCTGTAATTTATTTCGATACTTTATGATCCTCAATTGATATTCTTCGTGGCAATCATTCATACCCACGTCTGTGACTTGGAAGCAGTCCCGCACTTAAAGATAGTTCCTTCTTCAAGACGGGAAATTCGTGGTTATAAGAATAGAAGTGAAAGGATAAAGAGTGGATAGAAGTCCACTATAACCTACTCGTAGGTAAATGTGCTTAGGTGGTCCAGCTTAACGTCCCATCCGACGGACGGAGTGCTGGACTTGGAACGTACTCTACTAGACACCAAAGTAAAGACTCCAGTGTAGTTTCTCTTAGCTTTCGAATAGGATCTGGTAGCGAGAGTAGCTAGTAATCTTGCAACCCTCAGCTAGGCTCCTCCTGCTGCCTTGATGCATTTTACGCTTAATTTCTCCGTTTTCAGGAAGAAAAGCGTCACGAGATAAGGATTATTATGGAGAAGTTAATATTTATACATATCATGATATTCCACCTTGTTCTTCATTTGGAAAAGCTTGTATTATCTATTACTTCCCTCTACTACAAATCTGCCGAATCTTTTGAAAATTCATTCAATGCAATCTTTTGCCTCTTCGGATAAGAATCTGCCAAACACTTAAAAAATAATCGTATATTTATTTTTTTTCCTCTAATTTTTTCTTCTTTAGAGTTTTTTATCTTCTTTTTTCTATAGTATGTTTATTGATAGTAGAATTTATTCCTGTATAGAAGGTGAGACATTCCTCTAGAAACTATTTATTCGGAACACTTCAATTGAATCTTCTTCTCTTACACTCTTGGCCTTCCTTGACATTCAGTATTTATTTTTTTAGGCATTTTATGAATCCTTTAAAAGCTAGTGTCTCCTACTACTCCTCTACAATTTCCTCTAGAAACTAACTTTTCACGTTAATTGATTCCTCTTCTTTTTCTCTCATCGCATCGCATTCACTTCACCTCCCTTTAAACCGTTATTTCGTAATATTCAACCTCTATTTCTCCTCTTTCTTTATGAACTAGTACTTGAAAACATGTAGCAAGTGTATGAAAGAAATGAAAAACGTATCTGATGTTTTTTAATTATCACTCCGTAATATTAGTGAAGAAAAAAGTAGATAAAATTTACAAAAGATTGTTCAAGCTGAATTAATTGTTAGTAGATTGCGACGCATTATATAAACAAGGACTTAAATAAGGCATTTTCAATTATCTTTTTATACTTTGGATCGTGAAAAAAATCTCGTAGAAGAAATCGACACCAGGAGAATATGGCATTATTTATATAATTTATTCTTAATATATCAACCACTGACTTGTTCTAATCACCATTAGTTTATGACGTATGTTTCCACACTTGAAGGGGACAAGACAGATATAAAATAATATATTGGTTGTGATTGAGATAATTGGGTGACCTAACTTATTATTTATGTTCTATCAAGTAATGCAGGAACGATTGCTAATCCTAATTGAGTTCATCATAAATATTTACGTCTTTTGCCAACTTTATGCTGGAAAACACAATTAAATATGTAATAATTGTACTTGAACTACATGCACATTCATTGCAAAATTATGATAGTGAATTTATAGAATCCCAAATGGTTTCCAGCAATGAATGAAAGGACCTAACGATGCTCCATTAGCGTTTTCATTTCTCCACTTCCAAGGAAATAAAAATATGTCCACTCTTTCCTAACATCTCAATTTTAGGACGAAAGTATTTTGGGCCTTCGTAGTGAGTGCGCACACTCCGCTTTTGTACAATTACTTCATTATGACTGCAGTCAAACTGGAGGTTTGGGTCTTAATTGAGACGCCCTTTGTTCACAAGCAACGAAGTGGAGGTCTTTTCCCTCTTCTTGTAGTTTTAATTGCAAATAGGAAGGAGCGAAAGGGGCGGAGATAGGGATTATTTTCGTCTCGAATGGGGAACTAGGAGCCAGAGACGGAATCAGGCTCAATTCTACGTCTGATATTTCGCTCAAAGTCTTGGAAGCATCGGGACTTGGTTCGTCGAGGTTTGCCGAAAGAGAAAATGGGTGGGGCGATAACATTCCGGGTAAGTTTTATTCGTTATTAAAGGAGTAGGATCTGATTTAAATGCCACTGCTGGGTATTAAAGAAAAGACCCGTTGGTCCTTTGGTGCACTTCCAACTTTGAATGGCAAGCTCGTTGCATTTTCAGAGTGGATACTCTAAGGTCGCCGGGTACAAAGCCACCTGCACGGGATCTTAGAAAGTTTCTGAGTTGGGTAACTGAACAGTTTTCGCGGTTTTCATTGAGTATTAAAGCATATTTTGAAAATTTCTGCATCATAATTGAAATGTGTAATTGTGTAATTCACTAGTGGTACTTAAAGTATTCTTTTAGGCATTAATTCAACTAATTTCACAATAAGGTTTGCTTGATTTTAACAAAATTTTATATCTTAAGAATTAATTTTTATAATCTTATCAAAGTGGTCGACTATTTTGAAATAATTGACAAACTATGAGCTAGGCGACGTGGATTATTTTTAGTTTTGCGACTGAGGGAAGTATTGTGATTGTTTTGTTGGAGGACAGGCGAACAAAGAATATAATCATTTAGCGGCATGACGGAAAGTAAAACGAAGAATATAAAAAGGGCGTGATCATGGGCCTTAATATTAGCGAGATAAGAGACTACTGCCCCAAAGATATGTGTTATATACTGGCCTAATGCGTGACTCTCTGTTAAAACTTCTGTTTTTAAGTCATTGGTCTAATAAAATAATATTGTACGATATAAAGGCGATTATTTTGTAATATATTGATTCGTTCTACATGGCGTGTATACAGGTTAATACTTATCTATCCTTCGATTATTGGAAATATTAATGAAAATTAAGACGATAAACGACTTTTTACGTAGAATAATTATTATATGAATTTATTTTGTAAGTGCTAAAAAAATACTATTCATCACTTATAATTTTAGTTGCCTCAAGGCAGGATGGTAAGATAAGAATGTTAAATTGTCATCGTTAAATATTTGCATGCATACAAAATTTCAATTTATGTGCTGTGATATAAGCACAATGTAATCATCTCTGGTTTAAATTTGACTGCATCTTAAGGAAAACATGCGATATTTACCGAGAAAAAGCGTAAGGTGAAGTGAGAAACACGTGTTTTTTTACCGAGGAACATGTTGACGTAACCGCGAAATTCACTTTAAATCCTCTCCGAGATCACATTTCGCGGCAAAAACACGAGTGCGGTGTTGTCAGCATAATTTTTTCCCTCCAAGCATACAAACGCTACTCGCCCCATCCGATTAAGACGCGAAGGTACGTGGAATTGGGGGCTTGGGGACGAGAATTACGTTCTGCTGCATGCCGCGGAGTTCATGTTTATGCCCCCTGCGCCTCACCTCTCGCGGGCTTTTCTTCCCATTTATCCGACCTCCCAGGGATTTTTATGCGAGCAGATCCCATCTACGAAGATATCGCGGGAGTGGATTGAGCACGTGACCCGATACTCCTGACCTTTTGCCGCGTGGCTAAAGCCGAGACTGAGTCAAACATAAGGGCCCTGCGTCACTAGCCGAAGGGAGGTCACACCCCCTTTAGCCAATGCTTCCTTTACACACTTTCACAACCCCTCCTCATCCTTTCAGACCCCAGAAAAAAGAAACAATAAGGTGCGCTTTCAGTCGAGAATTCCCACTCGCGGTGCGCGAGAGGCATTTATTTTATCGATGCACTAGAGGCCTGTTTGCAATTCCCAAAGACACATTTCTATTCCTTCTCCCGGCGCTAAACTTCTAAGTGCCTTAAAAGCGCCTCCGATCCTTCCTTCCCCTTTTGCCATGCTACATTTTTTCCAACTCTTTGCACCCCATTTTGTTCCTGCCCGAACATCTTTACCCGACGACCTACTCGTATGTAGAACGCTAAATATCTCACATCGTTTGCTGAAGACACGGTAGTCCGCTACACGGTTAGCTTGTTAAAGATAAATTCATCATCATTGGTCAACAATCCTAGGATTGGTTTGACGCAGCTTTCCACTCGATTCTTCTATCGCCCAACCTTTTCATTGTGACGTAATTCTTCCCTTTTACATTCTTAACAACTTGTTCCATGTATCGCATACGAAGCCTGCCTTTTCCAATCTTCCCGTTCACTTTTCCCTTGACAATAGTCTTCATCAGGCCATCGTATCTCAAGATATGGCCAATTAAGCTTTCCCTTCTTTTTAGAGTTGTCAGCAGACTTCTCTTTTCTCCTACTCTTCTTAGCACTTCTTCGTTACTTACTCGGTCGATCCATTTAATCTTCAGCATTCTTCTATAGCACCACATTTCAAATGCTTCTACCCTTTTCTTCTCCGCTGCTGTCATCGTCCATGATTCACTGCCGTAAAGAAACATGCTCCAGGTGTATGTTCTGATGAACTGTTTCCTAAATCCCATGCTTGTATTTCCTGCTGTAAGTAGATTCTTCTTTTGATAGAATGCCCTCTTTGCCTGGGCTATTCTACTCACTATTTCTTTCTTGCTTTGTCCACTGTTGGTTACTCGGCTTCCTAGGTTACAGAACTATTTTTTCCTCTTCAATTTTTTGTTTTCCTAGTTTGACATTGGTTTTAGCCTCTTCTTTCTTGCTGCACACTAATATCTTAGTCTTCTTCCTATTCATCTTCAGCTGATATCTGGCCATAGTCCTTTCCATGGTTGTTAGCATCTTATTCAGCTTCTTGTCTGTCTCTGCTATGAGAGCTACCTATATCATCAGCGAATCGTAGCATACTGATACTCCATGGATGTTCACTCCAGAACACTTCTCCTTGACTTTATTTATGGCTCTCTCGATGTAAACATTAAAAATTACGGGAGACAGTGCGCAGCCTTGTCTCACTCCTTTCCTTATTCTTGCCTCTTCACAGCTGGGTCCAAATTTAATCACAGAAACTTGGTTTTTACACAGACTGTGTATAATTCTTTGGTCATTGTAGGACACTCCAATTGCCTTCTGAATTCCAAGCATTGAATCCCAATCCACGTTGTCAAAAGCCTTCTCTAAATCCACAAATGCAATGAATGTCGGTTTGTTCTTCTCCATTCTCTTCTCTATGAGTAGCCTAAGGGCAAATATTGCTTCCCTTGTACCTTTACTTTTCCTGAATCCGAATTGATCTTCATCCATGAACTCCTCTGCTTTTCCTTCTATTCTTCTGTAGATGATCTTGGTCAATATCTTCGATGCATGTGTTGTCAGGCTTATAGTCCTAAAATTTTCGCATTTTTTCGTTCTAAAATGATAAATTAATAGAGTGAAACCTGTTTGAAACCGAACTCGGCTTTCTACTCTTGGTAAAGTAAGGAATGGGGTATGGAGAACTCGTAAAGAAAATATTTTATTTCTAGTCGGTTTCTTGTGGCTAAATAAAAGAATAACGGAGTTACCTGCATATAAGAGATTTCCTGGCACAAGCCGCAGCAACAATTGCGAACGTACTTATGGACGCAAAATAGAAGGATCAGATAAATGAATAAGTTAAGAGATTTGATAAATGTGTGAAGAACTACGTGAAACCAATTCTACGATTGTTAACTTATGGTCATAATCTTCGGCGTTCATTTTGGGGATATCCATCCCTATTTTATTGGGTTTCTTGGTTCAATGAGCATCATTTCTTCCATTCGTATGCCTTTCCATCCGGTCTGAAGCACCTATTAGTGCGGAAACATACTTGAAAACACCCATGAGCGATGGATTTCCTGGATAATTTATCTCAGTGGTTGGAATCCTTTATTCAGGCTCGCGTGGTCCCAGACAACCTCCACGGCAGTCCTTCATATAATCCAGATACAAATCTAAAAACGTTTGGGAGAATTGAAAGAGGAATGTGACTACGGTTCAAGCAGTTATTTTAGATACAATGGAATACCCTAATTTTAGCAGAGAAAATGCGAAAGTAAGGAGCCGGTAGCCCTCAAAACATACAATTGCTGTCAGGAAACTATGAATTATTGTCGCAAAATGGGACGTCGTGTCGTTCCTATGTGTAAAGTAGTGCGGTTGACCGCAAGTAGTCATACAGTTGCAATATTTGTTGTGAAACCTTGAAAGGTTTTGACTGTGCGTGGTAAAACTGGATATTTAAATATACCCGCATTGATGTAAATCCGAAAAATAAAAATACTAAGCGAAAAAAAATGGAGGATGATCAGGTGAATGTCCTATCCGTAGAGATTCGGAAAAACATCTTAAGAATGAAAGCTGATTAAATTATGAACAAATGGATATATAATATGAGTTTTTTAATAATGGATATAACAATTTCCATGTAGAGGAACATTTTATATGTTTTGCATTAAGATCCTAAATATTTCATACTTCCCAGGTCTCTATTAAATCCTCTTTTAAATACAATTTTCCATTCTCATTACAACCTACAAAAGTTTCCCCCATTATTTTCCAATTCAACCAGTCACGATGTTCCTCCAAGTATGTCCAATCGACTAGAATCGTGTGTATTTTATTATATGAATTGAATCAATCAAAGGAGTCCTAGTTTTATTTCAGTGGCCTGAGAATATTATTGCGAAAATTTAAGCCCAGTGGTTTTGAATTTTTCTCACATCCGTGGCAGGTAGGCAAATTCTCATGAAACCTATTACTTATGGCAAAAAGTCTATGTTGGGCCTTTCATGCGGGAATAGATTAGTAATTTAAAACTAACAGTTTCAGTGGATATGAATATGTATTTTCCTTAACGTTAAGTCAAAAACCGGAAATGGAGCAAAATTACCCACGTCAATCGGCACAAAACCCAAGTATCTTGATTTTCCTTCTTTACAAATCTACATAACAAATTTCAAGGAGTGTGATCTAGCCACAATTACCTTTGCAAAGTGACCCGCTTAAATTCGCAATAGAAAATGCTCACAATTTTTTCTTCACGGAATGTCTTTTAATGCGCTGTTTTTCAAACTTAAGTGTCCCCTAAAATTTTTAAATCTCTTGCCTCCCATCAAAATATTTTTTATATGTATTGATTTTCTCTATATTTTGCCTTTTCCACATGAAACTTACTCCTTTATTCCTAAATGCGTCTTCTTTCTCCTCATAATCATCCTTTCTTAATTTTTCATATCCTTATAATTTTAAATATTGATCTTTATGAAGGTTACCTTCTGAATCTTACCCCCTTCTCTCTGCTACCATGGTAAATATTCACTCATTCGTGTTTTGCTCAGCATAGATATACTTCTATATTTTACCAGCATTAATACCTTAAAAATGCTGATGATTTTTCGCCGAAATTAGAGTACATATCATATAGCACTTCGTTTGTGAAATTTGTATGATAAATCTCCAGGAGTCACATTTCATCTGTTTTCTCATCTCCGTACTGCGTTTCCGGCACGCATCTATTCCGAGCACGCTATATTCTTGAACTTTTCGCAAGATATACCTATCCTCCTGTGTCGCACCAGTAAGCGTGATTACCACATGGAAACTCCTCGTATCTCTTGCTCTCTGCAATGTGCTTACACTCGGCTTAACCATTAGCTCCATATTCAGCCCCTGGTGGGCGGAATAAAGAGGAGCAAAAGATGTGTTCAAATAAATGAGTGACGTCGTCCGCTCTCAAAAATTTGGAGCGGCGTGATTTCGACTGTGTAACCTGGTAAGCGAGGTTTGGGGCATGTGAGAGGGTTTAGAAGGTTATATTTAGGGCCAGAAAAGGAGTAAGATTTTAGGGATCCGGTAGGGGAAGATATTTGGCTCAATTTCCGCAGACTCGAAGAGCGAAGGGAGGAGATTTTTCGTTTTTTTTATGTGTGTTCCTTTTCACGTTTGGCATCACTCAATCCACTTTTGGAGGATGAGGGATACTTTATTTTTTAAATACTTGTAGACCGGAGGAACGAGTCATACTAATTTTATTTTTATAACGAAGAAACTGACGAGGGAGAGGGGACTGAGAAATGGAACTCAGGAATTTACGGTAAATGCTCTCCTTTCGAATTGGGACACATAAATATGTATTTTTAATGCATATACACCCAAATTCCTGTTTTTAAACATGCATGAATGTATTCTCTCCACTTTAATTCTCGTGAAGCGAGCTTTCTCTTTTCAGCTCACGGGGAACTTTTTTTTATGACCTGTGTGACCCCCTTCGCCAAGAAGCGTAAATGAAGGGATTTTGGAAGAGAATATCGCGCGCTAAATACTAATAATTACCGAAGTGCCCGCATTTTTACATCCTTGTGACATCGGGGGTAGTTTTTTTATTTTATAACACCTGGTTGAGAATGCCGCAAAGACTTGTAAGACGAAAGGAAGGGAATTTTCTACCGCTTGAATAATTTCGCTGAATGGAGCAGAAATATTTAAAACATTCGGTGAAAATATTCGGTGAAATATTGGCAGTAGGTGTTACAGCTACAGAATAATCGATTTTCTTGTAAATTTCATCCAATAAGTCCAAGAAGAGGTACATATTCCCAGAACTACGTTAGTTAGAGCCACTACATTATCCACTGGGAAGAACTGCCTCTATGAAAGTAAAGACACTAAGTATTAGATTCAACTTGCAATGCTAGGCAAATGACTAACCTTTTGACTATCATAACTTTGTATCTGTGTTTGGTCATATTACCTTTCTTCAATTTTGAAAAATTTGTTCATGTAAATGCAAATTATTTGAACACTTTTTACTTGTTTCTTTACTGTGGATAACGAACAATGTATTTTTGTCCATCACTTACATGACTTTTGTTTTTTAAAAATGTATGAACCTCTCCTTCATTGTTATAACATATTCTAGCACAATCACTGATATACTGCATTCTTATTTAAGTAAATAACTAATTCCCATTATAATGATTCTTATGCTTTTTCGTCTATTGCTTATTTCGCTACTCAATGCACCTATAAGGTTTGCTCTTTAGCTAATGTTCTGATTTTAGTACGACACTATTAGGCACGTATAAACTCCTGGAATTATTAATGTACCTACATGCTTCCACGACACACGAATTTCTCTCCACCGAACTTATTTAGAAATTGCTACTAGGCTTAATTGTTTGTATAGTGCCAGACAAGTCAAAAAAATACAGGCCTTACCAAAACACGTTTTTAAATACGTGGTTTTGTTTTCGCGTAAATTTTATCTTGGAAATGTATATTTATCCTATACTCTATTAGCTCTTATTTTGCTGAAGTGTATTCTTTGTTGCACTTTCCTTAATGTTCTGGCTTCAAAACTCTTTTTTAAATGGTTGTGAAACCATGATTTATTTGCTTTTCTTACTTTATGACATTTGGCATGTCATAAATATACATTTTTAATGGTTTTTTAAGGTAGAAAGGAATGTTTTTTTTACCTAATTGACTACCCCTGCGTTGAATGAAGAAATTTAATTAGATCAACAATGTATTTTTTATGAAATATCTACCTATATTAGAACTTGTTCCAATTTCTTTTTTTAGTGGTGGCGGGATGAAGCCCTCGCCTGCCATTCATGGGGTGGCGGGTTTGAATCCCGCTTGGGTTGGTTTTTTACCGCCTAGGGCATGGTTGTGTGTGTTGTGTATCTTGGTCTCGAGCTCAATGTAAAATGACCATGTGAGCTCGATTCGGGTGTATGGAAGTTAAAAAAATAAAAAATAGTAATGTTATTATTGTTTAGATCTTGCTCTTGCTTGCAATACATGGTCTACGCTATTCGCGAGAGAATTTTTTTCAAATGTATCTTATTCAGAAAGAATAATGTTTGGCCTTGAGTGCCAATTAAGGGATAAAAAAACTTGGTACTCTGAGTTGGAGTCTGCTGGAAGAATATATTTGGTATATGATCGTATGCAGACTATTTAATAAGAGTCTAACTTCGGGAAGTTAGTGCAGGAGAATAGGACAAATAGTCGTGAGAAGAGAAGTGGATAAAACATATGGCTATGTCAAGTTGATCGTTTCATGTGTGCACTTTGGAAGCGTGCTGACAACGCTTTGAGCGTAAAACTAACCAAACTCCTCAGCCAGGAGGACGGTTTGATAGATCAGGGCAAAGGTCACCTGAAGCTAAGCCCCTCCGCGCGTGAAATTCGCCATATCCAACTGCCCGCATATCACGGGCTTACCGCTTTACGGCGCACCCCGTGCATTGCCGATCAAAATTCGCGCCCGGAGCCCTTACACCAAAGTTATTCGACATCGATGTAGATAGCTCACGGTTCTGGAACGGGGGCACTTGTGCGGAAGCCTCTCCGAGAACAGCTGGGTGCGGCTCGGAATGAGAAAGAATTGCCGTGGAAGGAGGTGGAGTCGAGGGCAAAGGATCTTACGGGTGGCAGCGGAGTGGAGAATGTAGGTGGAGGTGTAATAGAGATACGGCGGCACTTCCCGTGGTGCTTTAGGGTCTTAAACCCGACCAGGAATCTCCCCTTCCCCTCCACTCTCTCTCCCGCTTCTCCCACAAAGACGTTTTAAATTCGTCCTCCTGTTTTATATCTCTGGCAAGTACGCAAAGTCACGCGTTCCGTCTCCCGCGAATGGTATCCGCGCGGCAAGGACGGGTGAGGCATGATTGCGACCAGTTTGGACGTGACCCAGTGGAAGATAAAAACCTCGACGCTTGAGATCTTGTTACAAGGGACTGCCATCTCGAATTTATTACCACTTGGGTGTGATGGGAGGGGTAAGGGAGGAATAGGAAGGGAAAAATGAAGGGAGACTTCGTGAGGCGCGGTACAAGACATTTCATTGGTAGGCTTGCCGTTTAATTTCCAAGAAAAAAATTAACTCTGGGCTTGGAGAGGGTGTCAAGGAAGCGTATCTCCGATAACGCAGAGGAGGCTTGATGCATGTAGAAAAAAATTGTGTTGTCGTGTACCGAAAGGACGAAAGATAGAGACTTGTTAAACCTCGTACCATCCTGTTGTCACGAATGGAGAGGGGAAAATGATTAGACGGGATCAGCCCGCGATGTTTTAGGCATAAGTGCACTTTGCACGATAGAGCAATGGAGTCGGAGGCCACGTTTTACGGCATTGGTGAGTGCAACAAGATCCTCCTATGCATGTGAACATGAATAAATTGAGGAAACTGATTTACCAAGGGCTGAAACCTCTAGCTTGTGACCCATGAATAATATCCTTCTCGAAATAAATGCTGGGTATGTGTCGTGCCAAAAATAAATTCTAGAATGTCCTACTCCATTTGTGCGCAGTCGAATTATTTTATTGAAAATAAGGTGGATGGTGAGATTCTGAAGGTAAAAAATGATTTTCATTGATTTTTAATGTATAATTATCCCTACCAAATTTATAGATAAACAAATATATCTTGAAAAAAATATTTTTTTATTAATGAGCGTATTAAATGATGTGATGTAAAAGTAACGAAAATAATAAAATAAAAAAAACGAATGTAAAAATTCCGTTAACCTCTTCATTAACAGTCGTAGGCATTACCATTCCTTCAATGTTTTGTCCTTTTCATGATAAATGGTTTTCATTACCTAGGCCTGACTGATTGCTCTATGTATCATGTAACCAATAATAAATTGTATTTAATCTAAAAATCTTTTTTTCACAGGTGAGTTTAATGGAGGACTTGAGGAAATATTCTACCCAGTTTTGCTCTCAAAAAAGATCGTGGTGGTCTTACAACTACAGTACTCAATGTGACTGCATTGTAACATGTGAGTGACTCTCAGCCTATCTGTAAGTGTTTATCTGTAGATAGTGTATTTTTCTATAGATAGGATGTATTTTTTTATGGATTCATTTCCTAACATCAACATTTTAGAGTCTATACGGGTGATTTTGTGTGTGCTTTTAAATACATTTTTTGAACGCATTTATAAAGAGAGTAGATTTTCCTCTTGTGACTTATATTGACTTCAATTGGTGTTCATTAAATTAGAAATATTTTTAAGAAGAATTAAATAGGAAATTCATATAAAATTGAAAATACAACACAATGGTATTAACTCTCCAAGTAGATATCTCAAGAAATAATTACTGTGAACAAAATTTGGAATGTAATAAAGTGAAAACATTGCTATACGCGAAGAATTATAGTGGACTGCCTGAAGGTTTTTCGGGTCCTCCACCAGTATTGTGTCCATGTCCCCCGACGTTTCGATTCCCGACTCGGTCATCGAAACGTCGGCGGACATGGACACAATAACCCAGGGGAGGACCCGAGGTACCCTCACGCAGCAGATACGCCGGGAAAGCACCAGATATATCTTAATTATAGTGGACGTGTATGGAAAAATCCTAAAAATGTAAAAGTATAAATGCATTATGAGATATTATTTTATTAATTACTGTGAGTAATTAATAAGCAAAGTGACCGCATTTGGGTGTTGAATGATGCCGGCATGTCCGGGCGTTCTAGTGTCAAGTTAGCCCATATCAACGATACATGCGATTAAAAAACACACTTAATAATTTACTTTCCGTACATATATCATTGACATAAATACACGTTTGGACAAGCTCTTTACTTGCATATTTGGGGAAATTAAACACGGACTGGTGATATTTCCCAATAATTTAGGATTCAATATCCATAGAATTAAAGCATGAATGAGAAAAATTCAAGCAGTGATCTTTAAAATTTATTTTTCAGCTTAGTTACAAACTAATAGGTCACGTCTTTGAGTGTTTCCAAACCTCTTTGAAAAGAACTTGCTACAGCAGAGAATGAATGACAGCTGCTTGTTTTTATTTTGACTGATACTGAAATTCCACTGCCGCCATTGTATTACCGGGCACATACTCAATGCATCATTACTTAAACGCAGCTGAGTGTGAAAAACATTGGAAAATCGATACTCCAGGGATATAATTGTTTCCGGTCTATTTGTATTGCACCCTTGTGATATCACAGGTACTGAAGGCATCGCTTATATATTTTTTTAAACGAATGTCTGCAATCGTAAAACTCGGAGACATTTCTAGAAGTCCTTTTTTTAAGAGTACGATAAAATAAAAGAGATGGAAAAGAACCGACGGAGTAAATTGTGTATACATTTTTAGAACAAAGGGACCCGTTGACCCGTAATTAAATTTCGACTCGGCGTAATTTACTCGAGGAATTCGAAGGCAGGGCGCGACAACTTGTGCGTCTTATAATTCAGCAGCACACTCCATTAAAACAGTTCGGGGGGCGGGGGACGTAAGTACACTTGAGCCAAGAATTCATGGGGCACCCCACTACCCGTATCCTTGCACGGTCACAAATGGCATTGCAGCCACTGGCGCTCCCCTCCGCGGGGGAAAAACGAAACTGCCTCTTATTTGAGGGGTGAGGTTGTTTGGGAAATTCGCGCATGGCAACGCGCCGGGCTGGTGGGAAGAAGTGAAGTGAAGGTAGAAAAAAATAACATCCTGGGGGATTCAGAGAGGCTGGAACGATGGGTGGCTCCAGGAATTATGCAAATGGAAGGCTGGTGACCTCCCACCCCGTCCCCTTTCCTTCCACCGCCGCCAAAAACCTTAAGGTGGGTCAAAATTTCAGTTCCTCCTCCGCCCACCGACTCTCAGAAAGGCGCTGCTTCTCGGGATGGCTGTTCGACTTCCTTTAATGAACGAGTAATGAGTCAACCTCCTCCACCTTTCGCCTTCCCTCACCTTGTTTCTCTCACAGGGTTCTTCTCTCCCTCCGCCACCCCTGACCTCCTCTTATTTGAACCGACACGTCCTCGAAGATCCTCAAAAGCGCCTTACATTTGAGTGTGTTCTCCCCGAAACCATACCTTCCTCTCCTACACCCCTCGCCTCCAATTCATTTCGTATAAATAATCTGGAGGATAAACAGCGCTCAGGTGAACCTTGCACGGAGGACTGCTTGATGAATCCTGACAGAAGAGCATCGTCGGGTGAAAGCTCCGTCTCGGGAGAACTGGTCATAGCTCTTGCCCTTTGTGATGAGCCGCACTTGGCCTGGTTTCGCGACCTTCGTGAAAGCAGTCACTAAGGAGTTTATTGAGGAGACCTGCGGAAGGAAGTGGTGGATGAAAAGCCTTTGATATAATGGGACTGGATGCCCCAGTTTCGATTCTTAAGTGTCGTTTAAATTTCTTGCTAGTGAAATCAAAATGAGATCATGGTGTGTTCTCACTTGTAATTCGCTACGAGTTACTCGGTCGTAGCAATCAAGAGATCCTCACAAATACCTACATTTCATCTTCTAAATATGTTTTTATTTTCCATCTAAAATAGGAAAATAAAATGTGGACTTTTTTATCAGAGAAACATTTTGCCATATCCTTCCAAATTTTGAGTTTTCACTTAAGAGTATCACAATTTTTTTTCAACTCTCGATTTACGGTAACATGAGAATGCCAAAGTGCCATGGAAAATATGCACTCCTCTACTGGATTCATATATCTGTTTTGATAAATGTTTTCATAATTCTTAGTAAATATAGCATATATATATATCGAGGCAATCAAGAGTATAATTTTAGTATCTGAACTAGGAGAATTAGGAATGATAAGTTAGGGTAGATCCGTCTCATTTTACTGTTCTTTGGTGTTGAATATCATATTATTTACTATTGTCAGAAAAACACGGCTTTGCACGAAAATATTTGTTGAACTATGATTGGTTTAGTAATTGCTGAGTTGTAACGTGATCTGAGAGTTATCTTCGTTCTTGTGCCACTAGCATGTTCTCCCAATTCTTAGGAAATTCAACCTGCGACTTCTTTTAATGTATATCTCTATGAAGAGTGTACAGTAGTTGATTGTATTTCATATAATTCGATATCATTTACAGATGCACGACGGAGTCTTATTCCTTTCGCAGCAGCAGTAGATAGTCCCAAAATTGCCTTTCTTGTTGCCATCGCAAAACTGAAAAAGTGGCATTATAATTATTTTTCATTCACTGCAAGTACTTATTGCGCATATCACATACCGATGATGAAGAATTAGGTAAATTAGGATCTGGTTCTACACAACTGATTATTAAGGCATAACGGAGGTACATCTACATAATACCCTGCAAGCCACCACAAAGGTGTGTGGCAGGGGTTGAATTCTCACCAGGCAAAGTAAGAAAGTACAACAAGTAAGAATAATTCTCGTAAAAACCCTATCCCTACTGAGCATTGGTGAAGATGAAATGTTCAGAATGAACGAGTGATATTGTGAAAGAAAGAATCCTAAAAGTAAAGCCTTAAGAATTCTCAATCCCTTCTATGTGAAAATGTAAGTACAGAAATAATTTAAGAAGCCGTTGCTAAGTGTTCCTAATAATCAAGCAGTTGCGTACTTTTCAATGCAGGGGATATCTTAAGACTATAAAAGAATCCACGGATGGTAGACAACCGAAAATGACCGGTATTTGTTCTTTTTTTTCTTTTTGACAGTTACCCATCAGCCCAGGTTTTGACTTGTCACGATTTTTAAACCAAATCGAATTTTTTTAAAACTTGAAAATGACTTGAATCGTGTTATTAACCGTGAATTGAGTGAATTGGCAGATCTGTATTGTGTAGGATATTGATTGTTCATGAACCGTATTGATCCGAGAGGGTATGCGACACGTACCATAAGTTACGATATTTCAGAAGCAAGGCAAAATTTACGCATTTCTTGATGTCACATGATACTGAGACATTGCAGCAGTACAAGGTCATCTGTGAGAGGATATCACCCTAATTCAATCCGTTGTATGCAGACAAAGATAATACTGCACTTATGAAACAAAATACTTCAATGAAATACCCGTCAATTGACGGATCGCCGTCGTGAAAGGATTATTACGTGATAGGAGGAAAACAACTGGGTGAAAAAGAAGGAAAAATATTATACACAAGTTTGAGCGATAGTTAGAAAAATTAACAAACAATTACGGTAATAATCGATTTAGTTTCACTGAAATCAATCACTAAGTACCTAAGCCGCTAAATAACGGGTGACCGTCCTTCTATTATTAAGGTTAAATAAACCAGTTTATGGATTGAACGATTGATGCTATATCATGCTTGCATATTATTGGAAGTTATTGGATGCGATATAAGTTGTTTATTTAATGTTTCTTGATAGTAACCATCAGAAAAGAAAATATTCAATATATTTTGAAGCAAATTACCCACTTGTATTGATATATGTAATTAGCAGTTATTAAAAAAGGTCAAAATCTTTCGTTTTGTATTTGCTATTCGGTTGCAAATTAATATTTAAATGGGCATCGTAAATTTGGAGCTTTTCCCGCAGAAATGAAGACTCTTCTGGAGATAATTAGCATATAGCACCACGCATGCCGCAGATAAATGTATAAAAAGTATCATGTGTTAACAATTAAATCATTTTTTCGTTTATTATTAATCAGTGTTTGACTACTCTGGTCTTTTGCCGATTTCATGGCACGCAGCTACCTGAATCGTGGCTTAAACTTGCAAAACAGATCTGAAAATAGCATTAAGTCAGTATATTTTCTAGATCTTGTTCTAGGCAATAAACGCTGACTACCCATATGTGAGCGTGAAAATATCTATCTATAAGTCATAATAGAAATTATGAAAGTGCCTCTTTTCTTTTTTTTTAAACAAATATTGGATAGTGTTTATTATTCTGATTAAATATTGCTTTGTTTGAGCAAATTTCCTTTTTTATATCCATTTTCTAGGTAATTCAATATTGTGTAAGTCAAAAATTATCATATTAGATATTAATGATATATGCTTAGATACCCTAGTCAATATTGTTAAAACAAATCTCACGTAAATCAAGAAATTTTACTCAGGGATGCATAAGCATATGCAAGCGGAATTAGGTTTCCGATAAAAAATTGAATCTTTTCCTTTCTTTTTCTTTCCAGAATTTTTCTTTTCTGATTTAAATTTAGAACATGGCGGTGCATTACAACCTTCCTTAAATTCAAAATTGTATGATCAAAATATAATTATATCTGAATTATTTCAGCCGGAAATAAATAGACGCTTTACATACCAAGAATCATCATCATCATCAGCGGTCAAGAATCCTAGGATTGTTTTGACGTAGTCCTCCACTCGATTCTTCTATCGGCCAACTTCTTCTTTCCATTCTTCATCGGCCAATCTCTTCTCCATTCTTCCCGTTCACTTTTTCCTCAACGATTTTCTTCATCAGGCCATCGTGTCTCAAGATGTGGCCCATTAAGTTGTCCCGTCTTCTCTTTACTGTTTTCAGTAGACATCTCTTCTTTCCCACTCTTTTAAAGACTTTTTCATTCGTCGCTCGATCGATCCATTTTATCTTCATCATTCTTAAGTAGCACCACATTTCAAATACTTCCGGCCTGGACTTCTTTGCTGCTGTCATTGTCCATGTTCTGCTGCCATATAGTAGAACGCTCCAGATGTATGTTATAATGAAATGTTCTATTCTACTTGAAATTTCTCTTTTACTTCGTACTTCCTTGCTGGTTACCCGGCTTCCCAGGTAACAGAACTCTTCCATCTCCTCAATTTTTTGTTTTCCTAGTTTAACATAGGTCCTGGATTCCTTTCTCCAACTTCAGACCAATACCTTAGTTTTCTTTTTAATTATCTTCAAATGGTATCTGGTCATTTTTCTTTCCATATTTCATAGTTTTTCTTTAAATCTCCTGCTGTTTCGGCCATGATTGCTATGTCATCGGCAAATCGTAGCATGCTGATTTTCTCTCCGTGTATATTCACTCCCGGACATTTTTCTTTGACTTCTAGGATGGCTTTCTCGATGTAGACATTGAATAATACGGGAGACAGTACACATCCTTGCCTTACTCCTTTCTTTATGCTTGCTTCTGTACTGCTGGGTCCTGAATTGATTATGTCCACCTGGTTTTTATAGAAGCTGTAGATAACCCTGTGGTCATTGTATGATACTCCAATTTCTCTCAGAAGCTTAAGCATCATGTACCAATCCACCTTGTCAAATGCCATTTCCAAATCTATAAATGCAACAAACGTCGGCAGATTATTCTCTATTCTCTTCTCTATAAGTAGCTTGAGGGCCATAATCGCTTCTCTTGTGCCCTTGTTTCTTCTGAACCCGAATTGGTCCTCATCCAGGAACTCCTCAGCTTTTCCTTCTATTCTTCTATAGATGATTCTCGTCAATATCTTCGAGGCGTGTCGTCAGGCTTATCGTTATAAATATTCACAGTTTTAATCCCTTTTTTTTGGCAATAGGGATGATGATGTTCCTCTTAAAGTCCGTGGGGATCTCTCCTGTAGCTGAAGCTGAAGCTTCCATGCATACCATGGTTAAATTTGCTCTTATATAGCTTTCCATATGCAGCTAAGTATCATTCTCTAGTATTTGAAATACCTGATATGTTTACTATATGCTCACTTATGTTTAAGTTATCAAAAATAATGCAAAATTTGTGTGCGTACAAATTCGTAAGGCAATTTTTGTATTGTATTTATCTATTGCAAAATACGTCACCTCTAAATGTTAATTGAAAAAAATTGCCCTATCTGTCACTAAACCGGACTCTTCCAATACGTTTATCTCGTCTATTTCCGGAGAAATTGTGAATATAATACGTAATTGGATGTTCCACGCTACATTTTTCAGACTGAAGAAAAATGGTAAATATTATCACGACGCCTCTATTTCTTAATATGCTGTTATTATTGAAAAAACACCAGCCATAAGAAATATTAAAAAACGCATCAGTATCAATAAACACTCAAATACTAGAAGACTTTTGGGAAGCGTAAATAATAAATGTTATAAATAAATAAATAGAAATAAATAGAATTGAATGGAAACCAGTGAGAATAATATTTATTATTGAAAGTTGAAAAGATATGAGATTATCCCAAGTCTCATCGGTTTTAGGAGCTCCAATCACTGGTTTTTCTGTAATTGCTAAGTTTTGTGCCGATCCAAAGCAATTATTTTTTCCAAACCATTCGTCCGTGAGAGCTGATGCCGTTTTAAGGTTTCTGCTTGGGTACTCACGCTGGGAAATCGGAGGAACAATCCCCACGAACGAATCATTTTTACCGGTATCGGAATGGATCTCCGTCTGGGATTGCCTTCCCCTTGATTCTCACCGTTTTCATTTTGCCAAATACCCAAATAAAACGCTAGAGACTGCTTGGGTGAATAGTTTGACGGATATTGAGACCTCTCTCCCTGTATTAAAATCCTCTTTCGTTCTCTCCTGAATAGGTGTGCTTTGGCTCACCTCTTGCTTTTCCATCGTCTCTTCCCGGAAGATCCTAACATCACGGCCCGATGTCGGGCTCTACATTCGTATCCGCTCATGATTAAGGAAAGCAAGAATGAGAGGGGGAGCATAGCAAGGGTGGTAGGAGTAATAAGGGGTAGTTTCGAAGGGGTGTGCGATGGAAAATGTTTGGATCGTTAGGTACGGAAAAGGGGGTTGAATTACACGAATGGAATTCGGTTTTGGTTCTCGTGGTATTGGAGAGTGTAGGGGGGGATTGTGGGTGGGATGTGGAAAGTTTTGAAATTTTCCGACGCTGAGAATTCTCGAAAGAGTAATTTCCCTCGGTAGTGGGGGTATGAGGGTTAAAATGTCTTGCCCGTGTTCAACAGTCGTCTCCATGCTCATCCTACCTATTCCCTTCGTTTTATGTCTCCGTATAAAAGATACGGATTGGTGGGTCCAAATTGGACTCACTTTCTCAACGGTTAATTAAGCACTCGCTGCGTGACGTCCGTCGGTCTCATACCACTTCTCAGTATCCTATTGCAACCCTTTAGGCTTCCATAGCGGTGAGGATTCCTTTCATGCAAGCTCCAAAGCAAGGATCAGAATAATGCCTCCATGAACATTGAATAATGGAATATTGAATCGTGAATTGAAACTAGTGTAATCGTTTTCATATTTTTGGTACTAGTAGGCGAGTGTTCTCGCCTGTCTCTATTGGAGACTCATGCCTTTCCGGTCAACGCTTACTAGGGATTCTATCCATGTTTCACCATGCTTAAGGTAAATGTGTTCGGTCAACGAATCTTTGGACCTAAAGATGGATTTTCTTTAGCGGATCTTCGAGTCTAAAGACGCTGGCTGCAGCGTTGTGGAGACTCTTGTCCCCACACTTAAATGACTTAAAATGAAATTTCGCCAATATCCCTCATGGCGCCATGTAATCTATTGCTAAATCCTTGAGCAGTGAAAGTGAGTATGTTATTGTAAAACCTCCAGTGAAACGAGTAATTTTTTTATTTGTCTTTAAGTATCATGCATAGATAGAAAATTGTAATAAATATGAATACTTAAATAATTTGATTGCTTGAAAGCTTTTCAGTAAGAGATAATTATATTAAGCTTATTTAACGAAGGAACTTAGTAAGACTCAGCAGCATTGCCCAGAAGCTTACCTTGTGCATTGATCAGTTGATGCATGACGACCATTTCCTTTGTAGACCCTTTCCAACCTACCCACGTAAAAATTTTTAGTTCCATCTCAAGCTTATGGCCACCACCAGCCACCGTAACGTTCAAAATTCTCATTAATTCTCTTTCACTTTTTAACTTACTACCCAAATTCCTCGTATATTTAACCTCTTCAGCATCCATATTCCATGCAATATTCTTTCCATGTCTTCTAGCTACTGCCTACTTTTTGATACATATTTTTCAGCATATTATTCCCAAAAAATTTTTAGCATTCTGATATTTAACTATATTGCCTTCATTCATACACTTTCAAACTGGTGAAAATCTTTTGTCAACGTTTACTCGATTTATGGAATGAACTTTTTCAATTTTTGCAACAGAATGGTCCAATTGTTTTAAACATACCTATATACTTTCAAAGTCTTTTTTTAGTGACACCTCATAATTTTTCTCTTATTTTCTGATATTAACTTTTTCATTTGAGTGATTCCATTAAATTCTTTGATATCATACAAATTACTATCCGAAATATACTCAAGATAAATAAGTTTTAATTTCAGCAATCCCGCTTATTAATCAAAATTATGTTACCCTTATATCTTCCTCAGCGGATGTAAACGAGTTGGAAGGAAATGCGAGAGCACTAATTCCGCCCGGATTTCCTTTCAACTGGATGAAATTTTTACCAACCCTCAGGATATCATCCACGGCTCCGACGAGAATTCCATCTTCTTTGATGGTGCAGGGGTATTCATTGAGCGAATTACTTGATTCCTGGGAGCGAACTCACATTGGCCTCCCAATTCTTGTTCCCAACGTGGAAAAGGTTCCATAGGAGTTGATTACATTCCGTGCTTAATTCATTCGTCCAGCCTTGTGGAACACTTTTTTTCTACCTTTCTTCTCACACCTCGCGCGAAATATAAGTAACCCCCGGCCTTGGTTTCGTAACATTTCCCACGAGGAATTATAGTGGGCCTTGTATACAATCCCAATCTCTATAAGTGGCATTTTAGACATAATTGCTAGAGACAATAGCTTACTTACTGGCTTTGTAGTTTCCTATTTAAAAAATCAGTGTGAATTTGGACCAGGTTCAATGTTATCACTATTACTTACTATTAGCCGAATTACTATTACCACTATAACCTGAGGTTATAGGTAAATATAAAAGTTAAATATATTAAATGCTTCGTGGAAAGTTACTGTATGGTCACTTTGTCTTATCTATTTCAAAATTTAGTGAAATGTTTTTTAAATTGCCTTTTTGTTTCCTATTTTTGAAGATTGAGTACTCGCCTGCTCATTTTAAAGCTATTAAATTCCATTTATTTTACATCTAATCTATGATTCAATATTCACAATTTTACAGGCATTACTTTTTGTAGATACGTGTTTCGAATTCAAAACGTCGTCACCCGATAACTGTAAGGTTGTTCGAAAATCATGATATTGTCTCTTTCAAATTCTTACTAAGTATACTCCTTGTTATCCACCCTCTTTCTTTGGAATTTTGGTGAAAGAAAGTAACCAATAACATGAGAACAATTTTACCACTGATTTAAAAATTATTTTTACTCCTCAGATGACCATGATAGCTACAAGGAAGGTTTACTTGTACTAACAACACGTTCTTTATATCTATCTATCCCTAGATTCACTTTTATCATACGTTTTGCACGTTACAAATTTTGATTTCATGCGGCAAGCCATTCGGTGTCATGACGTCATAAATGAAATCACACCCTCAGTCTATTCCCGAGGGAATGTACAAATCTTTCTTTATGGGCACATTCCTCATTTCTTTCATCATTGTATTCCATTAGAACATCCTTATTCCCTGTTTAGGGCCTAGTTATATTAGACTCTTTGTACCACTTGAAGTGAAGTCAAAAGGATGCTCGCATGACATTATTTGAAGATTGATAGCTAGAGCGGAATAATCCGTTAGGGGTGCCAGCGGTAGTGGAAAGTGTATGTATTGACATATCGGTACATTGAGGAACACTTTTGGAAATATGACGAACTGGAGGAGGATCGCAAATGAAAGTTCGTTTTACCAATAAAATTTCCAAAATGCCAAAATTCGATATATTAAATTTCATTAAACCAATCTTCTCTTTTTTTTCAGATTTTATTTTTTATAGGTAATCAGAGGAGTTATATTTGGAAAATATTCCATTAAAATCTATCGCAGGGAAGGACAAATGTAAAATTATTTCTACTGCGTTTCACCGGCTTAGGGTTCATATTAATGTCATACGAATGGCTTGATGATTATAACTGTCTTCACTAGTATACTATTTTTTTCACGTGATGAGGTAATTAAATTTCGCCTCTAAATAAAATTTAAATTTATTTATTAGAGCTTCACTCCCAAACCTCGTGATTGATTGAGGCTTTATTTCTGATAACGGAAATTGGAAAAAATCATCACCTATGTCTTCATATCTGAAATAACTTTGCTTTAAACGTGCCCCATTGCATATAAAGTATACTCATTTTTAGAGAGTAGCATTAGTGGTAATAAAATATTAGCTCTTAGAGGATTTGACTGGTGAATCGGGTCAACCAATGATGGGATTGGATGACAAGCAATGAGACCAATAGTCAAAGTTATCATCACTTGTTAATTAAATAGTCTTTGTTTCAGAATAGTTGATATCATATTCGGTATCGTTCTACACGTACAGGAGTTATGGAAGTTTTGGATCAAGGAGGGAAGGTCGTTTTGGAGAGGATATGCTTGAATAGGGCAATCGGATCAGTTTGGTGTTAACAACACTGGCGTTATTCCCGATGGCTTGGGTACAAATATTTTGGTTTAATTACATTGGGGTACATTAATATTGATAGCCATAAATAGATACATTGAAACATGGCTCGCATATGCTCAATCCTGAAAATTTTCGCTGTTGAGGGTAAGCAACAGTGATCCTTTTGCACGCCTATGTATTAGAGAAGTTTAAAGTCAACCCCGAATACCTCTTTATTGCGTAACGACGACAATAATTTGGATTTGCTCTAAAGTACTCTCCCAATCTTTCTGGGATGAGTAGCCTTTGATTTAATGTGACCTGAAGACGATGCCTCGTGTCGAAACCCAGGTTATATCTGTAAATATTCAGGGGAATTCCCCCATTGAATATTTCAATTTATCAACTGTGTATGTACCTATGTCACAAGATCTAGCAAAATACTATTTCCGGAGCTACTTTAACAAATTCATTATTATCACATGTACATCTATGAGCCCTTGCCAGAGTCTGAGTTAAATTATACATCATACCAAAGATAAATTACCAAAATATATTTTTTTATGATATGGGGAGTATACTGAGCCAAATAATCTTTTGAAAATTGAAGCTTAATACGCATTTTGAGCAGTGAAAAATCTATTGACTAAAAGTATTGAAACTGGTAGTGTGAGATTTGAAGACATAATATTCAATTTGCAGTGACCGAAATAAGCTCGTAGGTATGGAAAATATTGGTAAATATATTCTTCTCCTTTTTCTTATTTTATTTCCCCGCAGACCTTTCGTCTGGAAGTACAATGCGGACTCTGGTGTCGGGGAAAACGCCCCAAATAATAAAACACACTCAATCCCTCGTTTTCTTTTTATCTCGCACTCACTCAGTGGCGCACCTGTCGGCGATACCTTACGGTGATGGCGCTGCGAACTTGAGGGAGTGGGGAGGATATCCCCTTCCCCATTCCTTCTCATCCCCCCTCGTAACTTGCGCCTCGCCTGCACCCTGCGTCCCTCGCCGACAATCCTCCACGTCTCTCCTCCCCGCCGAGGTCGACAGTAGCACACCTGTGCGCTCAACCCAGGGCCTTTCCTTTCACCATTTTCTTCAGACCCTTCCCCCCCAACAACGGCCCCCTCTTTTCACGAGGGGATCATCTCACACCCTTTGCCACCTTCACCTCCCCTGGCGCCTGCGACGCCGGCACCCCCACACTTCACCCCATCTCTTCGCCTCTCTCTTCTCTCCCAGCTCTCTTGATTAAAGTCAGCCCGCGGCATTAGGATACTGAGGGAGCGTGGTGGGGTAGGTTGGGTTCGGAAGGTGGTGCCAGGGTTGGGTGTTGGAGGATTGGGTGCGGGGAATGGGTGGAAGAGGGGGGGTGACGGTACAAAAGACGCCTCGCAAATACTCCATTCCTCCCTCCTCCACCTCCCCATCCATTACGGCCCCGAGACCATCTCAATTCCCCCCCGAAAACCCATCCCCCCCTCCAGCCTCTCCCCGTTGCTCCTCCCCCGGCTCTTAAACATTCGCCTTCCCCGCGACTAATCTCCCTTTCCCGATGCGGACTCCATTTTGTTCGTCGGTGTGTGTCTGCGTTCCCTCTCTCGAACGTGTGTGCCGCTCTCCACTTTGACGAAGGCTCGTTTGTTATCTTTCTCCCTCGCGTCTGTTCCCATCTCCTCGTTCCCGGAGATCGCTCTTAGCGCCGGTATTAGCATCAACCTCGTTCCGACCCGGTAAGACTTGCCGCAGCAGCTTGTAATCGCGGATTGGTTTGTGCTCGGGACGGGAATCCTCTTTCAAGGGGTCCGTTGTTTTTCTACGTGGCGGTAGAATGTTTTAATCAGCGCCGTTTATTGATGAGGCGGTAAAGAAGGCAAGGTGCGGTATCAAAGTTAGAGGATGTAAGAAGGGTTCCAGTTTAGTTTGAAAGTTTTGCTCATGCGTTCGGGTTTTCGTGTATTTTGGAGAAAACAGAATGCTTTAGGGATATTTTAAGATATACTTTGTCATTAAAAATATCTTTCTTAACCACTGTTTCGGAACGCTGTCATATTTAAGTAACTATTAATGTACGGGTTGTGAATTACTTAAAAGTGAATCATAGTTTTCCGCTGCTTTGATAATCACATTGTTGGCAACTACTTGGGTACTCATATTCGTTGCGCTCACAATTTTAGTTTTGATATTGATATTTCATTTACTCCCACATGCTCGATACAATTAAGAGTACAAAAGTATATCGGGAGCTTTAGGTGGTCTCTAAGGTCATAGACCTAAATTTAGTGAGCATAAATATACGATAATGTATGCTAATGTATAAAAAAAGCATTGACATCTATAAAATTAATGGTAAAACTCAATTAAAACAAATATTCCGCATATTTTTTGGAAGTAGTCCAATCTTTGGCCATTTTTAGCATTAATGCTATCATCATCATCATCATGATCATTGGTCATCATTCCTCATATTGGTTTGATGTAGCTCTCCACCAAGTCCTTTTATCAGCTAATCTCTTCATATCTACGTATTTCTTCTCTTTCACATCCTTCATCACTTGTTCCATATATCTAGCACGAGGCCTTCCTTTGCCATTCTTCCCTTCCACTTGTCCCTCGACGATTGTCTTCATGTCTCGACGATTGTCTCATGATGTTGTTCCGTCTTCTTCTCAAGGTATTCAGAAGACTTCTCTTTTCTCCCACTCTTCTATAGACTTCCTCGTTACTTACTCGATCGATCCATTTAATCTTCATAATTTTTCTGTAGCACCACATGTCGAATACTTCCACCCTTTTCTTCTCCGCTGCTTTAATTGTCCATGCCTCACTGCCATAGAAACACGCTCCATATGTACGTTCTAATGAATTGTTTCCTTACTTCTACGCTTGTTTCCAGCTGTAAGTAGATTCTTCTTTTGAAAGAATGCCCTATTTCCCTGGGTTATTCAGCTGACTATTTCTTTCTTGATACGTCCGTCGTTTGTTACTCGGCTTCCAAGGTAACAGAACTTCTTCATCTCTTCCAGAATAAGTTTTATTAGTTTAACGTTGTTTTTGGTCTTCCCTCTTGCTGAACAACAGTATCTTAGTCTTCTTCTTATTGATCTTCAGCTGATATGTGGCCATTGTCCTTTCCATGGTACTCAGCATATTATTCAGCAACTTCTTTGTCTCTGCTACGAGTCATCTCATTCGGGAAGGTGATCTCGTTCGTATTGAAATTCAGGTCCTTCTGATGAGTCTTAACTAGGCTGGCACTTCATTAGACTGCAATCGATAACAAAAAATAGGTAATGAGCATGGTATGGAGTAAAAAGAAGTTGAATGAATAGAGGCACTATTTTTAAAAATATATTATGAAAGAAACTTTGATGGTGAAGTCCTTCTACATTCAATAAATTCTAGGCAAGTCTATGTTAGTTACTCCAGCGTAAAGTTTTTATAAATCAAAAACCACAAAAATACAGAAATTTGATGCTCGTACGTAAGAAACTCAATTTTCTCAAACGCTTTGCAGGTAAAAGTTTAAGAAAATATATTTTTGTACTAGCAATTGAGGTTCAAATTGTTCTTTCAGTATTGTAGCCCCTTATCTTATACTTTTAATAAAGAAATCCAATGCTCTATGCAAATGCCGCGGATTTTTTAGGCAGTAATGGAAGCATCCAACACAAGAGAGGGGATGGAAAGTAGAGATAATGAATGAAGTAGTGTAGGTGGAAGGATAAGTGTTTGAAGAAACCATTAAATGGATGTGTTTTGAGGTGATTTCATAATCTAAAAAGTTCAGAAACTTAGAGTAAGCATAATTATTCATTTTGATAACCATGAATGCATGCATTGGGTAATTGCTCGCATGTGCTCAATCCTGAAAGTTGTTGCTGTTGAGGCTATTAGTTTTTCCTTTTGTTGTCATGTTACTTATCTATTTGGTCACCCCAATTATTTCTTTAACATATTTAAGTCTCAATACTAATTAACACATTTTTGAATGAATTGCATGCACTGTAAGAGCCTATGATGATATGAGCCCATACATCTCCAAATTCCAAGTAGTGAATTCGTCGCAGAATTTGAATTCTGAGGGAATTCAATTTTGGAAATGTATTACCTTTAAAATTTTACCGTAATAAATATTCCATCTTTCATCCTTGATGTCAGTATGACGCTATGTGGCCATATATTGTCCTAATAAACGGTACAGCATCACTTTAAGTAGATATTCACATTATTTCGTAGGTTAATTCATGGATTTAAACTCGTGTTAGCCGCTAACATATAACTGGATACAGCATAAAAACGACAATTTCCACCGTTGATATGTTTAAAGGCATACTTCGTGGTGTTCTTGCCACTCTGCTCAGATTCTCATTTGACTATTTGTTTGTGAGAATCATACTGGTCCAATACTGGTCCATGAAATGAAATACAATTTTAGCATAAAATTATGCTGAAGGTGATTTCGTAAGTAATTTTGCTATTTTTACAAGCGCTTATATTTATTCATTTTCGGCATTATTAATTCCTGGTGATTAACTCTCTACGTTGTAAGTGAACCTTGGACAAAGGTCTTTTGTGCTCCCATGAATAGCATAGTCATTAATGTGTGCTGAACTTCGTCCATTGTTCAAAGTTTGAGAATTGCCTGAATTTTGAAACAAATCCGTAAATTTTCAATTTAGCCCAAGGGAGCATCAAGGGAGAAGGTACTAAGAATTGCCCTACATATAATGAAATTTTTTCGTAGTTATGTTTTTCCCTCTTGCCATTAAAAATACAGTTTTCCTGTAGAATCTTAATTAAAACGTATGGATTCCGTAAGAATAATTTCAAAACGTTAAATTGAATGCTTTGTGGCGGAAAGTCATATTTTAAAAAAATTTCTGACATTAATGGATTACAAGTGATAGAGCTAAGGTGAAATTAAAAAGAGAAAATGACATTCAAATACATGTGGAAATCACAATTACTTCTTATGTAATTACTGTAAAAATTGAAAAATATATATGTAATGTACTACAGATTTATCAGCATTCAAGTCAGTTATTTTACGGGATATTACCTCATAGAGAAAGTTAGTAGAATCCTAAAGCTAAAATATCTTTTAAAAGACCTGATGTCCTAAGTTATTTCCATGGACACTCATACTAAATAATGGTAAGGCTAATTGGGCATCCAAAACTATTTCATCGTTACGCTTGCGGCAGTAGTTAACAATGGGTAAAATTTCCTCATTATTCAAGAAAAATATGAATTTCAGGTATGTTTTTCAGTACACTTTAAATGAAACTTATTTTCATTTCCTGTGTAAACATGTTTTGAGGGAATTTCCAATCACTGGCGAACGTAAAAGCATGTTACTCACTAAACTCATTAAAGGAAGCTATAGAGATCCTATAAACTGCTAATAGGGATATACTAAATACTTATTTGTTTTACACTTAACTTCGCCAAAGGTCATCGATAAACCGAGGATGAGAGGAAACATATTATATAGGCAGATTTAAACAGGAGGAAAAAAGGAATATTTGAGAAAAACTTATTTCTTAGTCATTGAATCGAGCAACAGAGCTAGCTCAACGGTAAAACATTTCAAAGAAACTTTAATGTTATATAACAGCTGTCAATTTTTGAGCCTAAAGAAGCCGTAAGACTGGTTATGTAATCATCAGAGTCATGTATTAAATGAAGTTCACAAGCGAAAATTATTCTATGTCAACATTTTTAATTTAAGAGCATGATGTAGTTGGAGTTGCCAGGAAATTGAACAAGTAGATTGAAAAATATGCGTACATCAACACATAAACTGTCTTCTTTTTATTTTGTTTCCTTACTGGGTTTATGCTTGGAAGAACGAGGTAAACTCTGGCCTTAATATTCAAGTTCTACATTAACCTTATCGAAGCATTTTTGAGGTGATCCTGAAAATTCCAACTATTCTGTGTGTAGTAGTAGCTTAATAACCGATATATCAGGTTCAAACCACAGCTACGGTTAGAGATAGAGCAGTCCACTAGTCCTTAAGACAAAACTTGGGGGTACAAGGCCTTCAATATCAGCTCTTCGGAGGGCAAATTGGACGTTAAACTCTTAACTGTGTTAACAGTTCCTTTGTTCATAATGAGTATGTTCACATCATACGTACTCGAGCCTCACCACCTATCTACCTTCTTATTACTTCAGGTTTCGTTTCAATCCCCCCGAATGACCTGTTTTTAGGAAATTTATGGTTTCAGAATACCTAAGCATGATGTCAGTATATTCTCTATGTCACAAATCAGTCGTAATCATCACCATGGGTCAACAGTCCTAGTTCTAGGCGCTTTAGAATCCATTTCAATCGTGCTTGCTTAAGGCTTCATAATCAGGAGTATGTTGTTTTACTTCAGTAATAATACAGGACCAGTGATTCCGAAAAGATGGTGAATGGTTGTCAACCACGGAGACAATTAAATCATAAATATTGGACCGGTTTTCACATTTTTGTATATGCATTGATTAATGGTGGCTTTTCGGAAAATTTAATTTAGTTGAATATTCCGAGCAAATGTACTTCCGCACAACGTGATTAATGTCCTCTCCCCAAGTTCCTCTTCAGCGTGGCGAATGTAAGCAAACAGTTTTGGTGGAAACTATTTTCAATTAGATCCAATTGACTTGCTCAGATATTGTACATTTTCCCCAAATAAACTACGGTACTGTAGCGTCATCTATAGGGTATGCAATTTTCCTCAGTTTGTGTTTATTCGAAATTTTAATGGAATGGAAAACCATAAGAGGTTTTATGGAACTAATTGTACTTTTGATGGTGAATTATTCAGGTTCTAGGCGCATTATAATCCATTTCAATCATGCTTGCTTAAGGCTCCATTATCCGGAGCATGTTGCTTTATTTCAGTAATAATACGGGACCAGTGATTCCGAAAATATGGTGAATGATTGTAAATTTTGTCCAATTACTTCATCGGTAATTTTCAAGGACCTTCCACGCCTCTTGAATTAAGATGGAAGTACATCATGCCTTTCAGCACCTGCTATGCGGAAATGAGACATTACATGCTCGCAGCCTTAATGTTGGAGTTGTAACGGTATTTAAAAAAAAATATGCTTTCAGGAGTGAAAAAAACCAAACACATTGTATTTTAAACTTTCCCTTAATATGCTATGAACATGAAAGCTGAGATATAACACTATGTGTTTTCAAATCAGTTGTTAAAAAAGGATTACTAATATTATTATTATTATAAGTATTCTACCGGTGAAGGTAGGTTTAAATGGACATTTAATTCTTCCCACCCCCTAAATTTCACACGATGTCCCTCTTCAGCCCCTCATACCTTCTGCCACCTATCATTCCATCCAAGCTACCCGTTCTTCTTCTCCCTCTTCCCCGCTTACCCAACACTCTTCCCTCAATCACTTCCTTCAAAACACAATCCCCTTTTATTACCTTTTCCACCCACACCTTCTGCCTTCTCCTAATTTCATCTATCAAATTTCTTTCCTCTCCTACCAATTCTAGCACTTCATCGTTCGTCTTCCTTTCGACCCACTTTATTTTCTCCATTCTTCTCCACACCCACATTTCAAAAGCCCTAAGTCTATTTTCATCTTCTTTTCGCAAAGCCCACGTTTCCGCCCCATATAGTGCAACGCTCCATATTAAACTTTTCACTAGTCTTTTCTTCACTTCCCTACTCAAGGCCCCTGTCATTAGCTCACGCCTACGAGTAAAGGCTTCTTTTGCCAATGCAATTCTCCTTCTCATTTCAATGCTGCTATACCCTTTTTCTTCCAACACACTACCTAGATAGGTAGATTGCTCTACCTGCTCTAGCTTCTGACCTCCCACTTTTATCGTTATGCTGGCTCTTTTTGTTCTTGAAAACCGCATTACTTTCGTTTTCTTCTGGTTTATCTTCATCCCGTATCTTTCGCACTGTCCCTGCAACGCATCCAGCATTTTTTGCAAGCCACGGGCAGACTGGCATACTAGCGCTTGGTCATCCGCAAACCTCACTGATTTTATCAATTTCCCCCCGACCTTCACTCCAGCCTCCAGTTCATCCCAAGCCCTTCTCACCATTTCCTCCGAGTATATGTTGAAAAGTACCGGTGATAAAGGACAGCCCTGCCTAACTCCCCGCCCTATTGTTGCCCAATCCGATTCTCCATCTGCTACTCTCACTTGCGCCTTCTGCGCCATATATAAATTCCGAATCAGTCTCCTGTCTCTCCAGTCTACTCCTATCTTCCGCAATATTTCCATTAACTTGTCCCACCTCACTCTGTCGAACGCCTTTTCGAAATCAACAAAGCACGCGAATACGTCCTGATTGTATTCTAGGTTCCTTTCCACTAGTATTCTCATCACTGCAATCGCATCCCGAGTGGCCCTCCCCTTCCGAAATCCAAACTGATCCTCGCCTAGGAATTCATTTGCTCTCTTTTCCATTCTCCTATTGATGATTCTAAGCACTACCTTTGCCGCATGAGAAATCAAACTTATCGTTCTATAGTCTTCACATTCCTTTGTCACCCTCTTTTTCGGTATAGGTATCAGCACGGTTTTTACAAAATCCTCCGGCCAAGCCCCCTTCTCGTATATTTTACGAACAAGTTCATAAAATCTGTCCCTTCCTCCTTTTCCTAGGTTCTTCAGAAGCTCAGCTGGGATGCTATCAACCCCCACCGCTTTTCCTGCCTTCATTTCTCGCAGTGCCTTCTCTATCTCACTATCCAGTATTCCGGGGCCCACGTCATCCTGATCTACGTCCTTTTCCTCTTCTATGTCCAAGTTGCTAGGCCTATTTTCGCTATCATACAGTTCCTCAACATATTCCCTCCAACGACGTTGGATTTCCTCTGGCTCCATTGCTAAATTTCCCTTTCTGTCTTTGATGCACGGGACCGTTTTCCATTTCTTATTTCCCGATAACATTCTAACCTTTGAGTACAGACTGCCTATTTCTCCTTCTCTCTGGAGTCTCTCCAGCTCCTCGCATTGCCGACTCCACCACTTTTATCTTGCTCTCTTTGTATCTCTCCTAAGCCTGTTGTTAATCTCCTTATAACGCCTTTTGCCTAGCTCTGTATTTACATTTTTCCATTTCCTTCTTTCGTCTATCCTTTCCATCATTTCCGCTGTTACCCATGGTTTCTTGATCCTCCTAGTGTCTACTGTTCCTATTGTTTTCTCCGCTGCTTCTTTTATGCCCGTCTTTATCATTTCCCATCTTTCATCTATTGTTCCTCTTCCCTCCTCTTCCCTCATGCATCTATCCACAATCTCCTGGTATTCCCTCCTCTTCCCTCCAATCAGTGCTCCTACATCCCACCTTTTTATTTTCCTTCCTACTTTCAACCTCTTTAGTCTCATCTCACATTTCATCACCACCAAGTTATGGTCGGAGTCGGCATCTGCACCTGGGAAACTATGCGAGTTCTTTACACTATTTCTGAATCTTTGCCTAATCATGATGTAGTCTAATTGGTACCTTCCAGTATCCCCCGGCATTTTCCACGTGTACCTACGCCTAGGGTGGTGTTTATACCACGTATTTGTAATCACTAAATTATTCCTCCTACAGAACTCCACTGCTTTCTCGCCCCGGTCATTCCTTACACCCAGACCATACTCCCCTACTTCACTTCCGTCCCTCCCTTCCCCTACTACAGCGTTCCAATCTCCCATAACTATTAGGTTCTTCCTGCCCTTTACTTTCCCCATTACTTCTTCCAACTGGTCATATACTTCGTCAACTTTCTCTTCTCTATGCCCCCCTGTCGGCATGTAAACCTGTACTACGACTACATTTTCCGGCTTAGCTTTGATTTCGATGGCTAGTATTCTATCGCTTACCTGTTCCACATTCAACACCGTTTTTCCTAATGTTGCATTCAATATGACTGCTACTCCCCGCTGGCTCTCTTCCCCTCCACTGTATATAACCCTGTACTTTTCACTCCAGAAGTCCCCCTGGTCTCTCCATCTTACTTCGCTTAGTCCCAACAAATCGATCTTTCCCCTCTCCATTTCACGCTTAATGCTCTCTAGTTTTCCTGCCCTTAACATAGTCCTAACGTTCCATGTCCCGATCCTTAGCATTGCTGCTCTCTTCTCCGGTTTATTCTTCGCCGCCGCTGCTGTTGCCGCTGCTGCTGTCATTCTTTTCGTGCAAGGATTTCGTGAGATGACGACCGCAGAGTCCTTGCTTACCCTGCTGCCGGGCACGACACCCGTTCCACTAATTTGGTTCCGGGCCCCGTAGTTGCCAGGATTCAATTCTCTATTGTTCAAGTCCATTGTGATCTTGGGAGGGTTTAATTGAGGTGGTTTCCCGTTGCCTGCCTCAATAGTGTTTTTAACGTGACACCATCACTTGTTAGGCCGCCCCACTGGGGTCAGACGCCTTCTCACAACCGCCTCACTGAGGAACAGACGCTGCGAGTACGGTACGTGGACTACCTTTCGTCAGGCTCCTACCCTTCGACCTGTCTGGCATGGGTGACCCTACCAGGAGCAATATTAGTTACTCCCGCCAGTGTAGCTCTAGGGGTCACGGGAACACGCAAGCCCCAATCCCACCACGACAAGGCGTAGTCCATGGGGAAGGGATTACTAATATATTCCTCATTAATTATTTACACCATAGATTTTTGATATGGTTCAATTCGGTTGCGTTTTTTTCTCCTCAGAAATTTCAGAAAGTTATAATATGATATAAGAGTGTGTACAGAATCTAGAAGGACTTAATTCATGTTTTTTTTAGCATCGTGCTTTGTAGGAGGCAATAGGAGGTGAGGGATGAGAAATAAGGAATGACTACGTTAGACGTCAAAAGGAGTAGAGTTAAAATCTAGAGCCAAGAAAGCTATATTTGGCGTTATTGGATGGGTAAAATAATCAACCAACCCTCATTGTAAACCAGATTTCTAGCAATATTAGTCAACACTTCTGTCTTTTATTTGTTCTAAACCTAAATGTTTGGTATATATATATGTTTCATTGCTAGGGACATCGAATTCTGTTTTAGTTGTTTAGTAGCTAGTAGTTGCGGGCCAACTGCGTGTTGAAATAACCAAACTGATTAGAACACCCTGGCCAAGGCATTGGCATGGTAGCCTATGTTTGACAATGAAGCTAGAATGGGGGTACATGGGAATGAATTAGACTCACCTTCTTCGTATGAAACATTTTATACGGCCTCTTTTGGAGACTCCATGCATATTACAACATAAATTGTATTAAAATGTAATCCCATTTTCACCGTCGTGGCATCTTTCTGAAAACACTGAGAAGGTGACGGAAAAACTTTACCGGCCATAACACACGATGGCCTGATGAAGACGATGGTCAAGGGAAAAGTGAGCAGGAAGAATGGAAAAGGCAGCCTCGAGATATTTAGATGAACTTGTGAAGGATATGGAGAGGAATTACTTTGATGTGGTGAGGTTGGCTGATAGAATAGTTCAGTGGAGGTCTGCGTCGAACCAATCCTTGGATCACTGACCAATAGTAACGATGGTGATGAAAGTAATTTAAGGAACATACCCATGTCATTGAAAAGGCCCTTTACTATTGCTAACATATATTCGAATAAAACATTTTTGAAATACTTATTTGGCGCTCTTTTGTGCGTGTGCATAATTTCAACTATGTATTAAACGAATGTTTAAAATGTATTCCATTATTTACTCAACTAATGTTAGTTCGATCGAGTGCAAAACAAATGCAGCCATGCGAGTATCACTAGCAATAACCAAGTACACCAGTACCTTCCAAGATAGTCGCTGGCTTCTCAAATCAGCTGTGATGCCTTCTCCTGTACATTCTTTATCTCCTTGATATATGAATTTGTTCTCCCAGTAACAAAATTAGGGCGGTGATTGACAATATTTTCAGCAAATCTGCACCAAAATCCGTCTTTTAACGAATTGATGTGCCGAAAACCTGTGCCGCACTCCGGGAAAGGTGACCTTTATTAATGTTAAATCCGCAATTTTTGCGGCCCGGGTGATGACTCCATTTCAGAGGGCTGGATATAGAGGGAGGTAGTGGCGTGGGGGTTAGAGAGATAAAAGCCTCCCCCTCAGCCCTGCCTCCACCTCCGGAGCCCTTCAAAACCATCCCCGCGTATCAGCCAATGGAAGCCTTTACCCTCGCCCTATTTCGCTCCCTCGCCACCACGGCGCCACTTACCTCCCGCGCGGCTCATGTATATTTCACCGTATTTTCGGTGCCGCCTTTCTAATTCGCGGCAAAGTTTTATCGGTCGAGATGGGAGGGGTTGCGAGGAGGAAGAGGGGTTCTTCCTTGAAACTCCTGCATGGCGTATTCAGGATAAGGATGGCGTCGACTCCGGGACGAAAGGGATAGGCCGGCACGAAAGGAAGGGAGGCTGGTTTTGTTAAAAGTGTTCGCTGCGGGTGGGGGCTGAGAGTTTCGAAGGCGGGCAGCGGTACAACGGGGCCCTGGCAGTAAGGGTAGGTGGTTAAATGGCGCTCGGGTGGGTAATGCCCAGGGAAGGGTAGGTTTCGGGAGTTCAGCTCGAAAGAGGAAGGAAAGGAATGGAGGATGATGTGAGTAGAAGGGTAGTCGTGGAAGACGTAAGAGGGCTTCTTGAGTGGAGGGGACAAATAATGGGCAAATCTCCATTCCTCTTCACCCCTCTTCCCAAGCGCCCATCCCAGGCCTTCTGCCGAGAGGTCCATGGGCCCACAAAACTTACATGTCTCCCACGGGAAGATCGTGGGAGCGTTAGTATAGTTAGTAGAGAGTTAGTTATTTTTTCATCATAAGAGGGATTCATTTCGCAAGTTTCTCCTGGGAAAACTTTAAAATTCACGTTCCATCGGTGTATCTCCCTCCACTTTCCCGAAGAGCATATTTTGGCGAATAGATTTTTTGATTTTTTTTAATGGAGTTAATATAGAAACATCTTGAAGGTAGATTTGAACCGGGTCATCGTAATGCCGCTGTTCCTCAAAGTTAGTGGATGGACAATAGCAGAAATTACACAGAGAAAGAAAGTATTCGTCTTGACCGGGATTCGAACACGGATCCCCTGATTTTCCGGCCAGGTGCTTTAACCAGTTAAGCTACCGAGTCATTTTTTCCTGTGGATTATTAGAGGCCTTTAATAACTAAATAAAGGCTTCTAATACAGGTAACTGGTAAAAGCACCTGACCGGAAATCAGGGGATCCGGGTTTGAATCCCAGTCAAGGGGAATGATTTTTTTCTCTGTTGAATTTCTGATATTCTGCGTTTTCAGCGGGTAACGCCGTTAAAGTTCTCTGGGCCAGTATGTGGTCCTTCAATTTGCTAGCGGGTGGACTTTGCTATTTGTAAACAGAGTAAACTCTAATGCTTTCATTATAAATTAAATAATAAATCGAAGTTTTTATACGAAAATATATTTATCAGCCACTTTCAGCCGCATGCGCGGCTCTGAGAATCTCAAACAATATCATTGATCTAAATTGAGATGATGCAACAAGACTGTGATACAATTCAGGCCCAGCTTTGAAGAAGTGAATATGTGCGTTGAACAGGGTTATAGATTACTTCTATGAATTCTCAATTCAAAAGTAAAGCCTTGGGGGTCGGTAATAGTTGAGAAAAATTACCTCGTTGAAATAAAACATCAATGTAGCAACCGTATTACCAAGAGAAGTGTCCAAGAATGTTGCTAGCTAACTTACGAGGCAAGAGGACTACATCACCAACAGTCAACAATCCTAGGATTGGTTTGACGCAGACCTCCACTCGATTCTTTTATCGGTCAACATCTTCATATTGAAGTAACAACTCTCTTTTGCATCCTTCACCACTTGCTCCATATATCTCACACGAGGCCTGCATTTTCCATTCCTCTCGCTCACTTTTCCCTCGATGTTTGTCTTCATCAGGCCATCATGTCTTAAGATGAAATAATGCGAGCTTCTAATTTGGCTAGAATGAAAATGTCCGAAGACTGCGAAATCCAATTCTCGGGAATCTTCCCCTCAAGGTTAGGCACAATGGCTCATCACCCAGGAACACTCATCATCACGAGGACTCTGACGTCAGCGCCCCCACCCTCCTCCAATACATACGACTCCCCTAGCGCGTGACGTCACCCACCGTCAAATGACACTCTCGTTCCACACTCACTCCCCGCTTGGCTTCCGACAGGTTCTGACCTGTTTCACCTTGCTCTCCCCGTTGATGATTGCCTAGACAATCGAAAAACTGGTTTCGGAGTCATCCTTTTCCATCATTAATTTGGGATTTCCCAGTCTTCGGACATATTCATCATGTCTTAAGATGTGGCCTATTAAGTTGTCCCGTCTTCTTTTTAAGGTTTTCAGTTGGCATGTCTTTTCTCCCATCTTCTTAAGACTTCTTCGTTCGCCACTTGATCGATCTATTTTTTCTTCGTCATTCTTTGGTAGCACCACATTTCGAATGCTTCCAGACTGGACTTCTTTGCTGCTGTTATAGTCCATGCTTCGCTGCCATATAGTAGAATGCTTCAGATATATGTTCTATGGAAATGTTTCCTCACTTTCCCGCCTATTTTTAGCCAGGTAACAGGACTCTTTCACCTCCTCAAGTTTTTGTTTTCGCAGTTTAACATTGGTCCTGGCTTCCTTTCTCCTACTTCATACCAACTGCATACCTATGTTTTCTTTTTATTGAACTCCAGATAATATCTAATAGTTGTCCTTTCCATATTACCTAGTGTCCTTCTTAAATAGGTGTCTATTACAATAGGTAAAGTCGGAGCAATTAAAAGACTAAATGACACATGAAATGCAGAAACAAACAAGTACTGAGCAGTTAGTTTCACGATAAATATAATGCAATAGAGTATTTTCTTCAACGTGGAAATAGTTTTTTCCCCTAATTGGAATAAGAGGGAATTCAAGAAGCACGGTGGAAGTAATAATCAGAATATCCCAGACGACGAAGGCGTTTTAGCTACAAGAAGGATTCAATTAGATGAACGTAAGGCTTAAATAGCGAGCATTCGTTTACATAAGAATTCCAGTTTGAGACTTTATAGTTGTAATGAAACACTATGGGAATATGCAAAACCAGATTATTCTGAGATTAATAAAAAATATTTAAGCAGCAATGATGATCTACAAAGGAGAGGTGAAGAGCGGAAAATATCTCGATACAGAAGAATCTGTAATTTTGGTAGTAGTAGTAGAGAGGTTTTTAAGGTGCGTCGACGGCCGTGGTCATTCGCACCATACACAAGCTAATATGAACACAGTAGAGTTATTAATAAACACTAATCGTAAACGTATTTACGAATTGTTATTAAATATGTATGTATTCAACTACATATGTATTAATTGTAAAAGAACTAGTAAAATCATATTTTGTTTAAAACGTCTATTTCATTTCATTGCAGGAGGTAAGGATAAGGAACATTGCGAATCACTGTTGAACACCTTTACGACACATTCTTTACAACAGCTAGTAACAGAGCCGACCAGGGGAAACAACATTCTAGACTTATTAGCAACAAATATGCCCGAGAGAGTTCTAAATACAGTTACAGACACAGGAATTAGTGACCATAAAATAGTGCATGCGAAATTTATTGTAGGCGTTGAAAGACATTATAAACCAAGGAGGAGGGTATACTTATTTGGCAAGGCAAATTACGACGGTATGAAAGAGGAATTAAGGGAAGCGTTTAATGTATTCAGCGAACAAAGCAAAGGATTAAATACAGAGGATTCGTGGAGAGAATTTCTTGAGGTCACCCGTAACGCATTTCATAAATACATACCAAGTAAATATATTAGTGATAATACAGAGCCAAGGTGGTATAACGCGGAGGTTAGGAAATCACTAAAGCGACAAAGGGTATGCCACGCTAAGATGAAAAATGCCAGACGGGGTCTATCGGTAGAGGAAAAAAATGAGCTAGTTCAAAACTATAAAAAATCGAGAGCATTAGCAAGAAAATCATGTCGGCAAGCGTTATCACATTTCAAGAGCAAGATGTTAGGAGAATATTTAGATAGCAATCCTAAAGCGTTTTGGTCATATGTGAGAGAGCTCCAGGGAAATAAGTCCACAGTGCACACACTTAAAAATGATAAAGGAATCAGAGTCACCAGCAGTGTAGAAAAAGCCAATACTTTAAACACCTTCTTCCAAAGTGTATTCAACTCATCGTCACAAAACGCAGTGGAACCACCGCCGAACACTTTCAGTGAGCAAATGCCCGAAATAAACATTTCATGTCGCGGAATAGAGCAGCAGTTAAAAAGCATAAGTAAAAACAAATCACCAGGTCCCGATCAAATTCCTTCCAGAATATATAAAACATTAGCTTCTGAAATAGCCCCCTATCTAGAAATTCAATAAAACACTACACTGTAAAAATTTGATCTGATTTTCAGTGCGATCTGAATTTAAGCGCTGTCTGGTTGTAAGGTAGGAACACGGATTCAAAGTGCGGAAGAGGCAGGAACATGGATGGTTGGTACAGGAGCAGTTAAGCAGGAAGCAGAGGGAGCAGGATTCTGGATGGTTTGATTTTCAGTCGTTCACCTGCCTTATTTTTAGACAAGATATTACTGCTGAAAGTCAACATACCCTGTCTTAAAATTGTTGCATCTGAAATTCAGATCGCTTTTGTACCTTAAAATCAGATCTACTTTTTACAGTGTAAAGAACCACACAGTACCCAAGGATTGGAAAGTAGCTAACATTACACCTATATTTAAAAGCGGTGATAGGGAAGAACCTAGTAACTACAGACCCATTTCACTCACGTCAATCTCTTGTAAGATATTTGAGCACATAGTAGTCAGTTCGATCATGGGGCATTTGGATAGTCAGGGATTACTCATAAACAGCCAGCATGGGTTCCGGAAAGGTAGATCCTGCGAGACACAATTAGCTTTATTCGTACGCGATATTTTAGTCCACGGCGAAAGCAGTACTGAAGTTGATGCGATATTTTTAGATTTTGAAAAGGCTTTCGATAAAGTTCCTCATGACAAATTAATCTTGAAGTTAGAGAGTTTTTGTTGGATTAAGTTTTTATTCAAATCAATGATACAACCATTCTCTTTCGTGTTCAATATCGTTATGCCCCGAATCCTCGTTATCAACAAACTATTTCCCCCATGACAACCATGGAAAAACAAAACATTTATTTTAATTTGATCCGCGATTATTATTTAACAAATTTACTTTGCTTCAAATTCCTCCTTTCGCGTGACAAATTTTAAATAATTAAACTCAAGTTTGGAATGTGCTTCTTCATTAATGCTTCGCTGACGTCCTTGGTCAAAACATCAGTTTCCAAGTCTGCTGAACCCACGTGATGAAGAACCACCTCACCATTTTTGATTTCATCCTTGACAAAATGATACATTCTTCTGATGTGCTTGTTTTCTTTGTTGATCTTCTCATTGTTATTCCAATTCAATGCTGATTGACTGTCAGTTCGAACTTTTATTGGTCGTTCAACAACTTCAAATTGTCCCAGCTCTTCTAACAACTCTGTCAACCAGATGCCCTCACAAACTCCATCACATAATGCCACCAACTCCGATTCCATAGTTGATAAAGCTACCATCTTCTGCTTTCCGCTTCTCCAACTGATCAACGCGTCTCCAATCTTCACTGAATATCCGCCAAATGATTTCGAATCCAAAGTGGTACACCAACTGGCATCTGAACTAATCTCCAGTCTTCCAACTTCTCTGCCAATCTTCAAACGATACCCTTTGGTCCCCTTCAAATATCTCAAAACTCTCTTCAACGCCTCGTAATGAATCATCCTTGGATCTTTTGAGTACTGCGATAGTTTGCTGTAGGTGTATGCCAAGTCCGGCCTCGTCCCTCTCACCAAATATCCAATACATCCAAGTATTTCTTGGTACAAATCCTTGTTTGCTTTCTCCGAATCTTCGTAATCGTCAAGTTTGACTCCACTTGCTGCTGGTGTCTTCACTCCATTGCAATTCTCCATTCCGAATCTCTCAATAACTTCTTCGATGTAGCTTGATTGTTCCATGATAAATCCTTCTTTTTCTTCTTTGATTTTTATTCCTAGGAACTTCACTTCATCCTCCTTTGACACCTTAATCTTCAATTGCTTTTTCAGTTTTTCCACCAGTTGATCAATCTTCTTTTGACTGTCACCAACAATTATACAGTCATCCACGTAGCATCCAATTGCCAAAAATCCCTTCTTTGACTCTTCGACAAATACACATGGATCTGCTTTACATGGTTTCAATCCCAATTCCTTCAAAATTCCAGATAATTTCTTAAACCAACATCTTCCTGCTTCTGGAAGTCCATATAAACTCTTCTTTAGTCTAAATATCTTCCCTTCTTCAATGTTTACTCCTTTTGGTGGATTCATGTACACATGCCTGTCCAATTCTGCGTTCAAGTACGCTGCTTCGACGTCAATGAACTCCACTTTGTAATTTTTCTTCGCTGCAATTGCCAACAGTGTCTTCAATGACTCTTGCTTCATCACTGGACTGTAAGAGCTTTTGTAATCCACTCCCATTCGCTGTCGTGAACCATCAGCTACCAGTCTTGCCTTGTATACTTCTGCATCTTTGGTTCCCTTTTTCTTGAAAACCCATTTGCTTTGAATTAATTTTACCTCTTTTGGCTTGTTAACAATTTCCCAAGTCCGATAATTTTTCATATTTTTCAATTCCTTGTTCATTGCTTCAATCCATTTGATCTTGTCCTTGGACTCGATTGCTTCTTTGTAGTTCCTTGGATTGATTTCTTGCACCATATTGACAATGAAATCGGGCTCCTTCTTCTCTCTCGTTGACCTTCTTACTCCTTGTTGTCTTAATTCATCTTCTATTCCTTTTAATTCTTCTTGGTGTCTCTGTTTCAGGACATCGTTCGTGTCACCTTTTTTTCTCCCTCTTCTTCTCTCTCCAGCTTGAACAATTACCAACGGATTTTTATGAGATGAATCATCATCACTGTCGAATTGTCCTTGAAAATCTTCAAATTGTTGGATTAAGTTTTTATTCAAATCAATGATACAACCATTCTCTTTCGTGTTCAATATCGTTATGCCCCGAATCCTCGTTATCAACAAACTATTTCCCCCATGACAACCATGGAAAAACAAAACATTTATTTTAATTTGATCCGCGATTATTATTTAACAAATTTACTTTGCTTCAGTTTTGGTATAAATAAAGACGTTGTATGTTGGGTAAAAGAATTCTTAAGTGGGCGAGAGCAGAGGGTTGTCATAGATGGTATCATGTCGGACACAATCGAAGTCACATCGGGAGTTCCCCAGGGTAGCGTAGTAGGTCCGCTTCTATTTCTTTTATACATAAACGATTTGGGTACCGTAGTTAGTAGTAACCTTAGACTTTTTGCAGACGATGCGGTGGTGTACAGGGGTATATCGAACGAAGAGGACACGAAATCACTTAGCAAGGATTTAGATGCAATTCAAGAGTGGTGCGACAAATGGCAGTTAGAACTCAACCTTAAAAAGTGTGTAGCTATCAATTTTTGGAGGAGGAATAATTCGATAGAGCGATCCTATAGAATTAATAACACGAAGATCGAAAACGTTGAAGCCGTAAGATATTTAGGTGTAACAATCACTAAAGATTTATCGTGGGGAAGACACATAAGGGAAATATGCGGCCGAGCGAAGAGAAAGCTAGGATTTATAAAAAGAGTACTTGGGAAATGTGATGAGAAGACAAAAGAGCGATGCTACTTTTCACTAGTTAGGCCCCACCTTGAGTATGCAGCCAGTGTATGGGATCCTAATGAATTAGGTTTGATAAGAGAACTAGACAGTGTGCAGCGTAGAGCAGCTAGGTTCGTCAAAAGGTGTTACGATAGGTTGAGTAGTGTATCAGAATTAATACAAGAATTAGGGTGGGAATCATTATCAGAGCGTAGGTTAAAGTCCAGATTAAATCTATTGGAGAAATTTCAATCGGATAGCTTTACTGAAGATGTTAGGCACATATTAAAAACACCAGCGTATTATGCTAGATTCGACCAGATAAATAAGATTAGAGAGATAGATTGTCGTACAGATAGATTCAAATGGCATTTTTCCCCCGTACTATAAGAGAACAGAATAGGCAGCATAGGAAAGGGATAGGTAGAGGAAATATTTTAGAGTATTCTGTAGTGCATGATGCATCTATTAACCCCTCAAATACTATAGATATTTACAATCTAGTTGCATGAGACCCTTTAGTTGCTTGCTTGCATGTTAGTAGTGCATGCTTGGTGATCTTCACCCCCTGCCACACACCCTCGCGGTGGCTTGCAGGGTATCGTGTAGATGTAGATGTAGATGTAGATTTCTTTGAAAAATAAAATAACGCGGCTTAGGCGATCAGGGTCGTCACCGAGAACGTATTCTAGGCCTCCCCTGATGCCTAACTTATTACGTACATCCCGATGCTTGACGCCCTGCGTCAGAAGGTGTCGGACAGTGAGAGGAGAGTCGATATCCTCCTGTAATTTTGGTCAGACAGCCTTAGAAAAGAGAGTATATGTAAATTGATTTTCGATTAACAGAGCTGAGAGAGTTAAGCTTACATTGCTGCTGCAATTAATTCATCATTATCAAGGGTCAATAACGCTAGGATTGGTTTGACGCAGCCCTCCACTCTATTCTTCTATCGGCCAACCTCTTCATATTAACGTAGTTCCTCTCTTTCACGTCCTTTACGACCTGTTTTATGTAACTTATACGAGGCCAGCCTTTTCCATTCTTCCCGTTCAGTTTTCCTTCGACGATTGTCTTAATATGTGGCCAATGTTGTCCCGTCATCTTTTTATAGTTTTCAGCAGACTTCTCTTTTCTCCCACTTTTCTTAGGACTTCTTCATTTGTTCATAGTAAATATATCCGACACTTAAATGTAACAGCGCTTCAATACGAAATATCATTGACAGAAATCAGAGATGAAATATTCAACGGATTGATACATGGAGATAAACGTTTTTAAAAAATGGGCTTTGGATTCATATATTCAGGTGAAAGCAAAAAATCTCAAATTTTTATTCAAGAAGTCAACAATGGAAAGAAACGGTCCAGCAGGTAGTTAATTTACACTTCCTTCTTCTTTTTATGAATTCCTACGCAATATGAAGGTACCTAATATGTCATGACAACAGTTCTTGAATACGGTGCACTTGATGTATCCATGGTGAGCAAATGCTAAGCCAACTGGAGAGAAATTAGTGATAACTTATTGCTGTTAGAATTTCCTTCAGGCAAGCTTTGTTAACTTCCGCGAGTATTGATTTTAAATCTGTACGACCTTCCATCAAACTGTTGGAATTATGATGTAAATCATCATGATTCTAAATTTCAGAAGAGTGGATACATCTTGCATTTTTCTTGATCATTCTACGCCTAAGTGGTGCTTTGATATACTCATCAAAATTGACACAGTTGTCAGTGCATAGTTTCCGAAGAAATGACTAAAACAATATTATATGTTGGTACATGATGAATAACCTATCATAACACATTTATGCTAAGCATGTAAGGGCTCTAAAAATAATGTGGTCACATCTTGAAAAAAAGAACAGACCTCGCAGTACAATTCATTTTCCTGTGTATCTGCCGCAAGAGAAGTTCATTTTTGTTCAGGAAGGCAATAAATTAAAAGAATTACAGCAGACCACACTATGTAACACCCCATTCAATATATGGTTTCTTCTTGGTGAAAGCGAAGAGTATTCAAGACAATTGTATTATTGTGTTACTCCCTATCATTATATATTTGATCAAGAGATGTGTAAACCGGGTCAGAGAGGAGCTGATGACAGTTTATTCAAGTTTCTAATGATCAAGAGAGATTTAAATAGTAGCTGCTGCTTTTACACGGGAAGGGATTTGTAGATCCTAGGTTACGATGAATAAGTATAACTCTATTTCAGCGAAACATGCAATATATTGATGGATATTATTAGAATGACCAAGCGTGAGTACTTAGTAATAAGTGGTTTAATTGCGTGGAAACGGCGATTAGGAAAAAAATATTTCATCAAATAGTGAATGCTATTGACAACCCTGAAAAAAGTATAAGTTTTCCCTCAGGATATCTTCTGTAAGGTCTCATACAATAGCAGTTACCTATTAATTATTCCTCAATGCTGTTCAAAAACATGCATACACTAATTGCTCAGTTGCTAATTATAAATATGAAATTTGATATACATTTCGATGAAAAAATTGTCTTTTTAACATTCACATTATCTTGTGCGGAGGAATCTGTCAAACACCACAAACAGCATATTGTTGCGTGTGCTGTTTGGCAGAATATGATGTATTTTATGGATAAAACTGGCTTTGATATGCATAAAATAGACTCGTTTCAGATAAATATTTATAAGCTCATTTTCATAAAAAACATTTAGGTTTCTAGTCAAGGTGATTGTCTATGATTGAATATAGAAAATGGGTCTCCTTTAAGTTATTACTATTTACATGAAGGCAATTAATGCCACATCAATAGGTTTTTCCATGTAACAATGTGCCTGATGGATTTGCCGAATATTTCACAATATACTGTAAACAGAACATTGAAGAATTTTTGTTTAATATAATTTTGGAGCATAAAAATGTGGAGATATGATGATAAATAATGAAATTAAGGAATTGATATAAGAAAAATAATTATGTATACTGTATTTTTACTTCATAACTAGGGAAGGAACCGTGTAATTAGAGATAAGAAAACATTTTTTGACACCGACAACGCTGATATTCGAGGAAAAGTTTGTAGCTCAAAAATACTTTTTGGTATGCTTTAATTGAAGAACATTAATATTAAATAGTATGTCGATAATGTATTTGTCTAAGAAAGGATTAACGAATAGTAATGCTAATTAGAATAAAAGAATTAAAAATCATACCAATAACTTATAAATTTAGGGTAAAATCTTAAATGTAAACATAGGAATTTATTGTAGTACAGCTCTCTACTGCCATTAATTTGTTTCATCGCATTTACTTAATTTAGTTTCGTGATCTTGTGCCCAACCAAAAGTTTTCTCTAGTTGGTGAGGTTAAAGTAAGCAACTTAAAGGCCATCGGTGTGTTAAGTTATCGCAACAAGTTGGGGGGCAGTTTTTTATGTGCTGTGTGTGGTTTCCAGTGATGTGATTCATAGAAACAGCACCAATTTTATTGATTTCAATGGGCCAAATGCCTCTTGAATTTGAGGTATCCGAACTGTGTGCTCAGCTTCGAAGCTAATCCACTCTATTCACTTAGCTACAATGTCACAATTAATATTGATACTGTAATTAATCATGAAAAAAATGAAATTCCACTAATAATTGCACATGGCTATAGTCAAATTTGAACGTATCATACGGAGGTATTGATAGATATCTCTTGTTTCTAACCGCATAAGGCCTCTGGTTCTTCTCTATCATGCCTTGTTCTCTTCATACATTTACGTCCCAGGTTTTCTATAATTTTATTAATTTTTTAGTCATCCGTCCTTTTGTTCTAATAAGTATATCATGCATCAGCCTTTTCTCTGCTTTGTTCATTTTTTTTAATGGATGCCACAAAACCTTATGTTTCCTTTATCCTTAGAATTTTTAACAAGGAAATTGTAATCTACTTATAGCTAAGATCAGATGACATGTCCTCAATTTTTCATAAACTTCTAAGGAGGAATCATGGAAGATATTCTGCTATTTAATCGTCTTGTTTTTCTCAAGAGAGAGCTGATTCTCAGGAGTTTTAGTCTGGAATTTTTCAGTGGCAATAATTGCGCTAGAAGCACTAAATTGAAGAGTCAGTATCAAACCATCGGAAAATGGAGGGGTCCCCTTCCCCATGTTTTTCCGTCTTATATGACGACATCAGCACCTTGCTTTGCTCCTCATCCGTGACGAATTCTAAGAGCTCTTGGAAAGAACTAACAAATTATTGCCGATAAATATGGTCGGAGCCAAACAGTTTATAGCGGGAAACACGGCAAGACGTTTGTGAGCACAGCCGGCCTTCAATTCTTGACTATATTTTTTCTAGACGAATGGTCAACTCGTTTCCTTGTGGTGTTCCAGCTGTGTCATGTTCAAACAAAATTAAGGGATTGGATTTGGACCTCAAATGGACTGGATGGGACAGGGTTAGAATCATCATGGCCAGCCAAGGAGAATGCTAAAGTTACTGCTATTAAGACTGATCCATAAATACAACTCTTCATGCATATATGCTACATAAAGAGCATCTGATTATTTATCACTAAAGGAATTGAATTTTTCCTTTAAAATTTCTTTGTTGGCCACATTCCACCATCAAAATGGCATGCATTTTGTAGCACAAAGTGGGCATGAAAGGGGCCAGTAATATTCGTAGGTGTTAAATTGGATTTAAATGTTTATTGAAAAAAGACTTGCAGTTAATTTTTATTCTTCATAATTTATAGTGTCTGTAATATATTTTTTCGGTTTTTAATTCTTGTAACGTATTAGTGTAGATTAATTTTTACAAATGTGATATACATTTGGTGATAATCTTAGCAAATACAGAGAAAATTAATATTTTGGTTAAGTGTGGTTACAACTTGTACTATTACCATTGTCAATTTGAACGCTGTGTCACACTAGAATCAAGGTTCTGCAGCATGTGCATTTGCACAGAATATATTACAATTAACTCTTACATATTTACTCCAGCATGGATGCCTCTTATCACTTCTGGTTGTATCATATTTATAACCTTTTAAAAATCAAGCCCTTGTTATTACTGAATGGTGAATCTTATTTAGAGGATTTTTCTGAATAGGATATATTTGCTCCCACAATTTTCCGTTGAATAAAGAAAGGCTTTTCGTTAATCGAAAATATTTTTTTGATGTTGTCATGCAGTATTTCGTCATTACATTGCCTATTATATTCCATTGAGAGGTACTAGTGGTACGCTTATTGAAATGAGTGAAACGTCCAAGTAGAAGAATTATTAATCAATATTTGGTATATTTCTTATAATGAAGTATGTTATCGACCACTTTATTTATGTAGAAATGGATATGGAAATATATGGAAAGGGATGCGGTTTCACGAGTGCTGTTTGATGCATAATGTAAGTTTTTACATTTTCATTATTTTTTACAGACTTAGATCAGAATTTAAAAAGAGGGGAAAAAACAGTAAAATTTTTATTTTATTTTTTTAATTATTTTTTTCCTCTCTTTAAATTCTGATCTAAGTCTGTAAAAAATAACAAAAATGTGAAAACTTACATTGTGCATTAAATAGCCCTGATAAAGCCGCAATAAAGAGGCGAAACGTTGGCAAAAATTGGTTTTTCTCTTAAACGACCAAACAACTCCAGACAACTTATCCATTTCTAAATGTTTGGTACCTACATGAGTTAATAATGAGTCGTTACATCATTGATTAACTTTACTATTATCCCTTTTTCCGTGAATTTGGATGTGGAAGTAAATGCATTTCCGTTGCAATTCAGCATACGGTAGACCTCATATTTGACTGTGGCTCGCGGCACTCAGTGTCCCCACCTTCGACGGGCAAACCACAAACAAATCTCGAAGCTTCGGTGGCTCCATTCCTCGAATTCCCTCCCATTTTCTCCTTTCCGACAAGTAGGAGGGAGAGACTTCCACCGTGAATGGTATTCCTAAATCGATTTCCGTACGAAATGACGCGAGCTCTCGACGACACCGCCGGCAAGGACGGTGGCGCCCTCGTTACCGGCGTCGAGTAAATGACGAGTCAGACGGTAATGGGAGAAAAAAGAACAATAGACGGACGACTGGCGCTTCGGAGGGGAGATGAGTGCAGGCAGGGCCCTTTCCGCACGCTGGCTGCCTTTCTCGGAATAGCCTTTGCAGCGAGCTCTTCGCGTGAGGTGGGAGATTGGCTTATTGGCCAAGTTCAAATAAGCGAAGAACGAGTTCAAAAACGCCCCGAATGAACTCACCGCCGGCCTGAATGGTCTTCGGGGAGAGCACTCTTTAATTTGACTCGAAGTTCCAGTAATGGAGGAGAATGTCTATGCTTACCTCCCTTTTATAGTGACGTAGAACTACAGCGCCGAATAGCTATAGCTCGCCCTCGAAAAACGTCATTTCTTCTCGAAGGATACCCAAGCGAATGCCCAACGCCTCATTAGGATTACGACCAGTAAAAAATAATGGTGGATTGACCTTGGCAAATGTATCGCGTAACAGCGGTGTCACCCCTTAACTGTCAAATTACCCCACCCATTCTTGCGTACGTTGCTCAGTGGAAGTACTGGGCTATGCACTCCCATTTGGGGAAAAACCAATATGATTTCTTCAATGCCTTACAGTTTTATGTATTTTCTACAGAAATTTCTCTGAACAGACCAAATGCAACTGCTTCCGAGGGTATAAAATTACACCATTTAGAGAGGCTGTACCGTAAGTATGTAATAGTGACTTCTGGTCTCTTAAAACATTAAAAAAAATGGATAACCTAAATGGTGAATTCACCGGAAACTATGGGTTTTAGAGAAAGGTTCTAAACTGCAAATGCTACGCTTCTTGCGCATAAGGTCTACGATGTTTTCTAAGTGTTAATAAGTAAATATTCCAAGTACTTCTAAGCATGATAAAATGTGTATATTTAATGCAGATATTTTTATTTCGTTATAAAAGTTGTACATGCCTATCAGTTGATTCCAAATCCAGAAATATCCTTTTTTATACACCTTCATATTCGATACAAGTCTGTCTGCAAAACCATACGCTTTATTCTTCATGATGGCTAAAAAATATAACCATAACATTGTATGATTTTGAACGTCATTCTCGTGCCTATGGCGTTATCGTTCTCTTTATCATATACTTTAGCATTACGTGAACATTTACTTTATCATTCCGTTTCAATGAAGTATTAACTCAAAAAAATTGGGAAATAATATATTTCGTGACAGGGTATTAGATATCTATAATAAATACAGTCTTTAGCAGTTCCTAAATGCCCCCGACTTTTTAATTTCATTATAACTGTATGGTTTTGAGAGGTTGCCGCATAAGTAAAATATCTTCAATTCCTATTTATGGTGCAATTGCATACTGAGAGGACGACAACTTTCCTTTTTTCATTTTTTTAATAGACATACCCGTCCTTTCATTTTATTTTTCACTGGCATTAAGTGTCTTCGACAAGATACATTTTTATGCACCCATGATGCATATGCAAACGCATATTATTGCTGAATCCTTGCGTGCTCTACTTATCTCAAGCTGTCATCCTTTCATAAAATTGACTAAAATGAAGCGCCATAGTTTTGCTTTCAGTTAGTTTATGGTACATATCCTTATTCAAAAAAATCCAATTCCTCCAAATACGTGTATCAAAGCCTCATAGGGACGTTTAGAAGGTCTATTTACATGGGATTCATACATTTTTATACACTTTTCCTTGGGAAATAAATATGAAAGTTTTTACATACATTAAGTACATTAGAAGGCCTAAAAATTGATTTAAATAATTAATAATTGGTACGTGACACAGATGTACGTGACAAGGTATTAGATATCTATAATAAATACAGTTTTTAGCAGTTCCTAAATGTACCCGACTATTTAATTTCATTATTACCGTATGGTTTTGAGAGGTTGCCTCATAATTAAAATATGTTCAATTCCCATTTATGGTGCAATTGCATAATATGAGGACAACAGCTTTCCTGGCATTAAGTGTCTTCGACAAAACACATTTTTATGCATCCATGATGCTACGCATATTATTGCTAAATACTTGCACGCTCTACTCAACTCATAGGGTTGCTGTACTTTCCGAATAATACATTGTCTTAAATGAACATATTACTTAAAAAAAAAGATGTCATTGCAGTTTGGCTTCGACCTGGCTAGCTAACTGGCGGCTTAAAGTCCGAGTTCAACGTCATGGGAATCATTTATGGCAATTAGAAGAATGTTTAAAAATTTTATCCGTAAACGCATCGTTGGGCAACAGTTTCCAGAGGTCAGCGCTAAACCAATTTAATTTTTGCCCTTTCGCCCTCTAGTCGTGTTTGAGGAAAATAAAACCTTCGGCAAAGAATTTTAGTTTCCCCTGCACCGAAGCTGGTGTAAGCCCCCTTTCGGGACGAGGGTATTTTTTTCACTCCCTTTTTCTTCACTGTTTTATTTTTCTGCCCTCCCTGCTCGTGACCTCTGGTTAACGTCGGCAATGCCCGGGCATGCGGGGAAGCAGGCTGGCGGGCGTGCTTATTTTGGCCGTCACTTTCGTGTCACGATCGGGCATAGTGTGGCGTGCGCCCGGCGGACCCGAAAGATACGTCAAGCGTCGTCACGGTCCGCGTTAAATCACGGTCCCATGGCGACCCCTTCTCGTCAAAGGGCCGGTAGGGTTTAGTTCGGCTGCAGGAGAAAATGTGGCGCGGAAGTGCAGGGCTGGGGTGAGGGTGGAGTTATAGGCGGTGTGAGTGGTCAAGGGAGACCGTCATTCTGTGAAGAGGAGGGCTGGTGGAAGTGTTCAGAGAGCCAGTTGTGATGAAGGGGAGTTTAGGAGCCGCTTGTAATTGCACGAACGGGGCGAGGGTGAGTGAAGGCTATGCGATACTGCGATGCACCGACTCCGATACATTGTGTTGCCGTAGTATCGCGACATGAGTCGCAGCAGAATTTTGTTGGGGTCAAGCTACTGACTTGGTTACAGTACTGGTACCCTACTTCGTGGGACCGGGTTCCATTCCGGGGGTTACTTTTAATTTATACACCAGTCGCTACTTAAGTACTGCGTGAAGAGCACTTCGAGTTCAGCACTTCGTCCGTCAGGTGGGACATTAAGCCGTAGTACCGTTGGCGCTTCGATAAAACCAGATTAATACCTACGCTAGGTATTTCTTCAACCTTCACCCTTACCCTTTCATTCCATCCCCATATCTGGTCTGAACTGGCTTTACGTGCGGTAAAGATTTTGAAACATAGATTAGAACATTTTATTTTAAGCTACTCTTAATTCTTTGGCTCTGTCGCGTCAATTAAACTTACTTAATCCTAATATAATTACTGTGACAAATGCAACATCCGGACCCCAGGATTGATTCAATCCCTCGACGTATGAATTGTCAACCCGGCGCTTTTATTGACTGACTATCTCGACCGGAACTGCAATAAGTTTTTAAGTCATTTCAATTCGATTTGTAATAACCGGACCGATATTAATTTTTTACCGTAACTTTGGGTTTTTTAAAATCATGCTCATATTGTGTATCAGTTTTCAAGTTACGTACCCAAATTTGTGCTACATTCTGAAATTTATCGTAATTATCAATATTGCTTAATGTAATTTGATAATCAATCATAGAATGGTGGTTTGATTAGCATGTGATGTGGAATATTTTACGTTATGCTAACAAATGAGGCCACTTTTCACTCAAGGCTTCATATCAGACCCCGCAAAATATACAATATTTTGAAATATAAATTTTTTTACTCAATTCATAACTGACCCTCTGTAAACGTCTCTGGTAAGGGTCTATAAATTTTCTATATCATTAAATTGTAAATGTACGTAATGTGTTTGAAGTTGCTTTCATACAATGTAGTAATTAAAACCGTTCTATATTGCATAATACGGACTGCATTTGGTTTTTGGGATATTTTCAGGAGAGGTCAATCCGTTAAAGGTTTTATGGTTTACATCACATGCCTATAGCAATGTAGTATTCAAATCCACGCATCACACATCCCTATTGAGGCGTAGCGAGTGTTCTAAAAGGTTCTCCTTCCCTCTCATGAAGCTGTGTGGGTGTATCGGATGGTGGGTGGTGTAGGAGGGTAAGGGTAGAGGTCTCGTGGGAAATCTAAAATAAGGGTGGTTTGGAAGGATTTGTGAGGGTGAGCGAGGGTTTTGGAATGGTCGGGGAGGTGGCGTTCGCGGCAAGCGTGCAAGATGAAAAGAAGCAGGGTGCCGAGAATGGACGGGGCTTAAATAGATTTGGCAGTTGCCTGGGCGTCCCCATGTTCAGTCACGGCGTTAGGTCGCTTCCCTGTCAATGGCAAGGGGGGGAAGAAAAGGGAAGGAAGGGGATGAAGCTGAACGAAACTTCGGGACTCTGGAGAAGGGAGCCATTAAACCCTGAAAAGAACTATTGCCACCCATTCCACATACGTTTTGAGAACTGTAGTCCTTTCTGTGTGGTTCACAAAATCCTCATCGTAGATAGGTCAGAAAGAGTGTCAGAACAAGTGCTCAGACATGTTTGAATTCATCGTCACTCAGTCTTTCGTAAACCTCATATCATGTTTATGGCGGCGCGTAATGTTTAATAGAAAATGTATCGTACTAGTCATTTTTATTTCAAAGCTATAAATCGTCAAATATATTTACTTTGAAAACTACTATTTATTTAAATTGTTACTTGATACAATTTTTCCTTCACTATGGCAGAAAAATCCTATCTTCATGAAAAGGCAAACACCATTAGATTTTCATGATTTTTCTTCTGCTCACCGTCAACTTCTATCGCGTCATCTTTATTGTCCCAAGCACTTAATCCTTTCCCATTCCTTTTGCTGCCTTCCTACCTTAGTCTTAGTCTTACAAGTCCACATCTATTACCTCTCATTGCCATTTTTCGATTTCTACGGCCTCTACTTTTTCACTACTCTCTACGCTCTCTTCCTTTCTCGGATTGACGTGGTGGCTAGATGATAATTGCATTTTAGATCGACAAATTTTTCAGAAATACCTATCTTGCTTCCACATCTTAGACTTCAACTAAAATTGGTGCATAGATACTGTCAACCATTCTGAGCCAAAAGCCGTTCCCTGTTTTAGCAGAAAAAAATTTCGTCCCTGAATTATAGGGAATTATTATAATGCATTGCTATAACGCCTAAAAATCGTCTTTTTACAATATTTTTCTACTGGCTGCAGCAGACTGGTTTTACGTGACGTACAAATTAAAAAGGTGTCAAAATAAATAATATGAAGTCCACATGTTATCAAATGAGATTTAAGTGTACTTTTATCGAGAATAAGTGTCTTTTTGTCGCTATAGATGCAAATTCCAAAATTCATTTTTTTCACAAGTTTAGCCCAAAATTACACCTAGAAATAATTTTGAAAATGGGCCATTTCTTCTCACCGTAGCACTCATACGTACCAAGTGTATGAATATATTAATAAACGTGGAAAGTGAGCATTTCTCACTGAGAAAAGATCACTTCAATTTGAGAAGTAAAAAGTGTCCATGTGGGACAGGGTTTAAAAATTATAAAAGCACTATTTTAGAAAGACTTACTGTTGTTATTTTAGGTATAAGAAGAATTGTTTTGTGTTCTGTTGAAATCCGGATACGGAAACTTACTATGGAGGATGTAGATGCCTTTACATATCGTGGTGAAATTTATTTTACCACATTGTCATCAATTAAAAAAAAAATTGTAGTCTCGTGCAATTTCATATGGAAAAATTAGGTTATTGGGAAGGATAAACTAGAGCAGAAGCTGAAAATTGTCTGACTTTCATAAAGGACCAATTATAGTTAAACTCTTCAACGCCGTCCTATGTGCTGGGCACCGACCCTTTTGAACTACCCATGTCGCCGTCCTACGTGCCATGCACGATTGTGTCACGCTATGTTTGATATGCTTTTTGAGAAATTAAATATTTTTAAAACGCAATAGTTTTTCTCATGCTGATACAAGAATTGTTACTCATTATATTGATCAAATTCACTCATGCCTTTAATCTTTTCTTTAATAGATATCACTTCTTAATTTGAAGCATCTATTCTACACTTTTTCGGGATGTAAGCAATAGGATTTCCTCTCCATCTCTTGAAATTATAATGAGAGCAGTTTTTCATCCACTTGGGAGGATAAAGTAGAGTATACTTAGTGAATTTATGAAAATTTGATGACCGTACTGTCAACGTAAATATATCATATCACTGACGCTTGGTTTCTCCAAAGCCCGCTTTGGGACGATCTTCATTTCGGCTAGGAATAAAAACAAGAGATATGGATAAGGCCAGTGAGAGTTGCGATGTTTTCCTTTTTTATCGTATGTTCTGCAGGAGTGTTTGTGGACCATGAGGGCATGGTTTTAGCTCGATTTATTATAGTGCTGGTGAAAATCGAGCAGCCACATGAGGAATAGATATTTTAATCCCCATAAAAAAATTCTTGAATAGGAACTTCAATTATTCAAATACATATACGGTCAAAACCTGCACCTATTGTGCCATTATTCTTGGTAAAGTAGATAGTAGCAAACTTTGTTAATGGGTAAACGTTTATGCCGTAAAAATAAATGCAGCGCTAGTTTACTACAAAGCCCCACTGCAAATGCTGAGTTTTAATTCGTTCTTTATGGATTAATGTGCAACTGCATACGAAATTCACATTGCACAAAGCAGTGTGCATATTGGGCATTCATTGATTGATTGGCTTATAGGCCATTGTTGGAATGAATTTGCGTGTGATAAAATGAAAATGGATACGGCATTACTCACTATTTTGTGCCTGGCTGAATACAAAGAGAATAAACCAAATCTGAGTATTGAAACATTCAATGCCTCTCTAAAATTTCCCAGATATGAGAAAATATCCAGAAATATAATAAAGAAATCCAAATTGAATTACTGCGAGGCAAATAAGAATGGGGAGACAAGTATGCAGAGAGAAGAAAAAAGAATACTTAGTACAAACGAAATGAATATAAATAATTTTTATCAACCGTGTTACGTTTAAAGATTAAATTAGATAAACAATAAGCATGTAAAAACGATGTATATTTGAGAATTACAGCATTTATTCCGTTTGTAGTCCTAATTTATTCGGCGAAAATTATGAAATAATATCAAAAATTGAATCCTGCTAGCAAAATGAAAAGAATACTGGCCTCCCATTTAGATTAACTGGGTTCAAATCTTGGCCATAGAAGAGATTTTTCATTGGTGAACTAGTCCTTACTTTTGTGCCATGTGAAGAGCTCTATTGAGTTCGTTGCTGAAACCCTTGAATGGGACGTTAAATCGTTATTCTCTTGTCGCCTTTCGTTGAGAACAGGTTATTGCCGACACGGGGTTTCATCAAACACTTCCTCGGTTATTTTAAACAATCCTTTTTATCCAATTTCCAACTAGTCTTTATAGCGTGAACGATGTTACTGTTATTTTCCGGTCTCTTCTCGTAACAGCAAGTTCAATAATACCTATCCTAAGCCGCAGGTTTACATAATTCACCAGTTATCGTCCCATCCAGCAGGATTGTATTATCCATTGGAGCTAATATTCGAATACCTCACATTTTTATATTTTTTCATCAACAAAATTGTGTTAAAGCATATCCTCAAAGAATTCCAGATTTTGGCGGTTTCTCGTATGTTTTCTTGTCACGAGGAAAGAAATTGACCACAGACCTGAGAGCTGAGTTACCCATTTCTTTCATCTTTCCTCGTTTCAAGAGCTTGGTGATAGGTGGACCTAGAGGGGCGAAAATATTGAATAAACATTCAAACTGTTTGTTCCCGAAGTGGTAGGTATATGAAAGGGAATTCGATGAAAAGAGATGGAGGTCTTCAGTTGAGACGTCACGTGAGTGGGTAAGGATTCTGAGGCATTCCTTGCTGTTCCCTTCGGTTGAAGGAAAGAGGAGTGAAACAATATTGCGGGAATGAGAGGTGATGGCTGAAAGAAGGGCGAATATTGCTTCTGATGGATGACTTCTCCTCTGCGGCTCCGTCCTCAGGAATTCGCTGTCATCTCCGGATTTATTTCAGCGGAAGATTCCAGGAAGCTTTATTTCTTTTTTTTTGCCCGCCTTCCCTCATACTCCATCGCATTTTTCCAAAGATTGAGGTATCTGGCAATGATTAGGGCCCGCCATCTCTTCTGGAATTGTTCAACTCTCTTTTGCGAAGGTAAGAAGCTGGAAGTAGTACGGGAAGGATTTAGCAATGCTATTATAACATTTAGTTTTCTTCGAGTTAGAGTTATGTACTGGTACTTAAACTCTTTTTGGTCTCCAAATTCTCTTGTGATAATGCTACGAATATATGTGTGCCTGGTGATCGTTTGTATTGTCTTTAAAACACACAAGTAAATGTATCGTCAATTGTCAAATAAGATAACATGTATTCGAGATATTTAAATTCTGTTGGCATAGACCAAGACTAAATTTGTGATTTAATATGTGTTCCATTTATAATAATATATTTTGAAATTTGGTGACTCCATTGACTTCATAAATTTGATTATTTCTTGGGTAAACTTGGAGTTTTTCCTGGAGTAGAGGCATGCCAATGTACTTTGCTAGAAGAGTAAATTAATACACAAAGTAGCAATTTAATGGGCTCCTACTCATTGATATAGCACGCTTATTTTAACAATGATATTAGGTCAGGTGAATTAACATGATATGCTTTACATTTCCCAAACAAAGACATAATGATTTCATTGGCACGAGGCTATGCCTATACGTTATTTTCCATGGCGCGTGGAGTTACAATTTTCAGTACCCAAGTACTATTTAACTCGTAATTGCAATATTGGATTCGGGATAAATTGCGTAAAATGAATCGTAAATGGGCTTTTTGATCAATTACGACGCGTTTGATAACGAGAAAAAGTTGATTGCTAATGGTGTCCGTACCTATTTCGTTCTGTATTTGTCAAATACGTATAAATGTATGGTAATTTATTAACTTCAGCAGTCAAAATTTTATGGGACTCTAAAATGGCATTGGATCCTAATTGCGGATGCGAAGTTGAATGAAATGAAACGCTGTTTTTCAACTTTTAGTGGAATGCAATTCTCGTTGTTGCCTTCAAATTTACCATTGTGTGAATAATGCGTGCATAGAGAAAGCAATGATCATAAATTATCTCGATCATTAACTGCCAGTAATGCAATGCGCCTTAGTGCTAAAAATGCATTATCCGGCAATATTACTCTCTGCAAGGTCAGAGTTAAACCTCATATTTTTGGGTTGCAAAAGGTTATATTTTTACTCTCCAATTGTTACCGAAATACATAATAATCAAGCTAGACGAAAATGGGTCGTTTTTAAATGTTCATTTTGTTGATAACTATAATTATGCCTATCGTAAGATTGATAGAAGTCAAAAATATTTATTATTTATTTGCGGCAATGATTGAATATCAAAAAATCATTAATTATTAGGGGCCTCCAAGAGTCTAAGATCGTTTATTTCTTCCGTACCTATAATTGTAGCGTAAAAATTGTATTTTAGTGCTCGGATATTTTTCTAGAATAATAAACAGCAATAAGTAATGCTAATTCGTTTAGGTACAGTGTGATAAATAAATGCGCTCTATTTGCTCAATAATGCCCATTTGGACTCAAATGTAGTGGGCTTGATCGTAAGAAAAAAATATTTTTTTTATATTCAGGGACACCCGCAATAATATCAGACTTGACCGATACTTTGAATATTTTGAAAGCTTTCACGAGGAAGATATCATTCCTCGAAAGAAACCTTTCATTAATATGTTAACCCTCGCTACCTGTTACTAAAAAAATCACGTCCTCCCTACTTGGGGTCTTTTTTGACCCCATCGTGAACTTTAATTCTTTTAAGTGACAATATTATTCCAATGACTCATATTCATTCGTATTTTAATTAAATGCATTTCAGATAAATTAACAGAAAAATACCACAGTATAATATGCATTGCATAATTTAGAAAAAAAATATTATAATTTTTTAGATGGCACTCATAGTATAGTCTTGAATAATGAGGATTAAATTTACCTAAATACGTATTTAAGTACAAAGTTTAATTATCTGAATACAATATGATATTTAAAATATTTAAACATTTGCAACATAGTGCCAAAACGTGATGGCCAATTACAAAATTTCATGACTCAAAAGAATTGAGCCAAATTTTTAATCTGAAATCTCCATCTACACACTCACTAATGTCACATTGCAGACGCTTCTTTGTTGAACATGATCACCTTACACGTATCTGTTGCAAGCATTAGAAAGATCATTGGTTGTTTGTGTCTCTTACGAGGGCAAATGGAACATCTGCCACCCATTTTCTGGACACAATTTCTCTGTCATTTACTAGCAGAATACCGCCAATCCCAGCAATTTCGATCGCAGTCCGAAATCTATTTTTTTGGCATCCGGTATTTCCTACTCAGCGATGAATTTCAGGTGCTAACATTTCTTTTGCTGATTCTAAAAGGAATCGCCGCCTAGAATTTTTTTTCCCGTCGAAAGAGGGATATTTTCTCGAATACATTTGGTATGCATTCATACCTGCAATATCCACGATATAAAAAAAAATAGCCAATGGCCATCTTTTAGTCCCTCTTTTTACAGAATAATTTGATCTACAGTATGCACACCGAATTTTGCAGAGTTGTAATACAGAATCACTTCCCGCTTATTCTTTTCAGGGTAACAAATTTCAAATGTCTAATGTTTAGCAGACCATAAAACCACTGATTTCCCTTTGCTGGGGCAACTCTTTAGACTTCATATGAAGTCTAAAGAGTGTTATTGGAAAATTCAAAATTTGAGGATTAATTTACCGGGTTTTTGCTGTTGTTGGTGGCAATTACGTGTGATTTTTTTCGCATAGTACCCGTGAGCGTTAGGGATAATTTTAATAAATCTTAGCCAAGATCAAAAGCTGTAAAATAAATTAATTGTGTTGATGTCTCGACCAATCCCACTCAAGTGACTCACAAAATCCATTGCTACCCGCTTCCCTTGCTGTATTTCACGAATGTTTACCTGCGTACACTTGAAAATTTATAGTGTATATATTTTAAAGATCAACAGTTATCCCAATTTTAATGCCGTATTTTCATGGTTTCAAGGGAATATATACTTTAAACTCACATCTTCCTCTAAAAGTACGTAGATGTTCATCAACAGTGATGTTGGGACCTGGAATGAATGAACTTTTACAACCACAGGAAAAGAAGTCATGATATCCAACACAGCTTCTGTCTTTTTTTGTTTCCTTTTTACGTGCTTCCCGCTTCACTTTATCATCAAGTCTTAAACAGCTCAGAATATTCACAAAGTGACTTCTTGATATAGTTGCTTAAAAAATCGGAAATACAAATACATCTGACCAAAGTTCGCTCATAATTTTTCCTCGCCTTTTTTGAACACCGTAAGTGACACACAGGCCAAGAAAAGCTGTTATGTTCAATCGAATTCAATGGAATCGCGGATATTCCATTTTCTCCTATCTTTTTCTATTATTAAATTGATTTGCCCGTTGATTTGTGTATTGACAATTTTTTCTACCGTTAAATCATTAACAAACCATCAAAAAAATTCAGCTTTTTCCACACACTGAACATGCCCTGGGAAACCGGCGTCCTATGATGATATTCCTGGATAATATTTTTTCCAGTCGACTTTGGTTCTATAGCATCCCGTTTTATTTTTCCTTCCTCACTCCCCGTGGAACGTCTTATTTGATACATACGCCTAGGATTTCCTCATGAAGCTCGTCCTCCTCCTGGTCCCTTATTTCCACCTTCCTGTTGCCTGCCTCTGCTTTACTTCCATCACTCTCATTTTTAATGTTTTCTTCACCGTTAATCTTTCGATTCTAATAAATCGTTAACGGCTTTGTTCTCGCTGTATTCAGGAGCAAATTTGACTCTAAAGGCTGCCATAATCAGTTACTGTTCTTGTATGACCGCCAATAATTCCCCATCAGGATCCCCAGTGCGGGATGTACGCTTGAGCGAGGAAAGATGTGACTTCTACAGTCGTCGGTGGAGTGATCAAGAGTGATGATGCTCAGCGTAAAAGCCTAGCTCGTATTAGAGGTTGAATACTACAAAGTCAAAATACAAGTGGAGAAAACACTGACTGTTATTTCTGACTTATTGCTGATTACAAAGAAAGAACAGCATTCATGACTCTGTTTATGAGCTCTGCGAAGATACAGTTAGATTAGAAGTTGGAGAGCAATGATGGCTTCAACAACCGTCGGAGGAGCAACCACAAGTTACTAATTCTCTCTATATCAGCTAAGCTCGTTACAGAGGACAAAAATCAGACAAACAGAGTCAAAAAACGTTGACTGTTGCTGATTACAAAGAAAACACGCTGTTGACGACGTATCCGCTGCCCGCAGATAATAGTTGGATTAGAAGCTGCAGAGTAAGTTGAAATCATAGTACGCTAGCAATCACTCAGCAGTATTCAGCTGCTGTTATGTGATGGGGTGAGGTGAATGTGATCGACTTATTATGCGTTAGTCTCCAAGTTCACCCATTTGGAAAATGCTGACATTTAATAGATTTTGCACTTGAATAGCTAAGCCTCTATTTGATTCACTAAGTTGTAACGTTGATACGACTGTGAATATTACCGGAATATCTATTGGTGTCACATGCGAGGGAAATACATCCTTAGCTCAACAATTTCTTCTCTTCTAATAATTTTAACACTCAGTGCATTACTCATTTTATGACATGAAATGCTAATATTCCTTCCTTTCATGACTAAGTCATGACAAAAGCTATTATTTATTCAATTATTGCTAAAGGAAAATGAAAATTCATCTCCTTGTACTAAAATACGATCGGGTATATTTTAGTTCCACATACCCTACCTGGGGTCAAACTTGACCCCAAGCGAGAAATTATTTTTTTAAAGGCTTATTGTCAGAAATATTTTAAAAATGAAACATGGAGTCGATAAAAAAGTGTTTAGTTGGAGAATTCCTTAAATATGATGCATAAAGCTGTAAACATTAATGAGTTATTCAAATTTTTCTATGAGCTGGGGTCAAAAAAGACCCCAGGTAGGTAGGGAGGGTTAAGTGTCAAAGGCCTTTCACATATTATGTAACGATAAATCATGGATCAGACCTAATGTTATTTTCAGAGCACTGTTGACCCTATGTGCTAAAATTTTATTTGATCTTGTGAGTGATGTACTTTTGAATGCATTCTTTTTTCTATTAATAATAATGATAAAAACAATAATCAGCTACACGGTCGACTAATACTTGGTCGTCATCTTGGGTATGCTATTCGGTGTCAAAATCTCACTGATTGACAATACCAGTGCATCGCAACGTGCAGGGCGCGAGTAGATGCATATGAAAGAGCAATGTAGAAGGTCGTTCTTTTCGGTTCCCTCTGCCTGCTTCGTGCGTATGACCCGAATGGATGGTAGCCACCTATCCGACGGTGGCGGATGTGGCTACTCGGAGGCGCAAATTCTCTCGAGCCACCGGCTATGAAGGGAGTGAAACCTTATGCCAGTCGGAGACTCGGAGGGGGTAGATACATAGAACGTAGCAGTTAATTATAATCAGTAACCATAAAACGTTATTGATTGGTAAATGATGCAATTACTAAGCTTGTCTGTTTTATCACTAAAAATAATGAAAGGTTTTATTTTCTGGGATACTTAATTAGCCAAGGTATGATAGCCTAAGAGAATATTGTGTAGTGTTGAAGGCAAAAACAGAGGAGGAAAATCATAAAACCAGCGTTAACCCCTTAACCAAGTTTCACCATAATTGACATTTTTCGTAAAGTGGGTGATACATGATGAATTTGGAAAATTTATTAAATTTTGAGAAAAAGTTCCCATAAACCTGAAATTTAGCATCTGCTTGTAATGCATCATCATAAGATCGAAACTTTTGGTATTTGCGTGGGAAGTGTTGGGAAGATTTTCTTTTTATTTCTGTTGAGCCCAGGTACAGTAGTGTTGAGCATTGAGCTAGCAACGTCAGATAAATACACTAGAGGATCTTTGGGTATCCATGGATCCCTGTGTATCCTGAGTCTTTCTCGCGTGTTTTATTGGAGATTGTAGTTGGCACAGAAAAAGAAATGTATCCGCTTACCCATGTGTGAGAGTTTTAAACGCCGTTTGCATTGGTACTTACAATTAGTGAAATCTTCCCGTACCAGCTCAAACAACCTACATTTAAACTAACCATTTTCTTTATTATGACGCAATTCTAGTCTCATGCTAATAAAAATTAACTATTAAAATAGAGTATTCAGTTATTTTCCAATCAATTATTCTTTACAGGCTGTTTCGTAGAGAAAGCTTCTTTCCTCATAGTTCTTCAAAGTAACAGAATTGAGCATGGATTTTCATGAATTTTGATGCAAGAACCTTTCTCCTTTCCCCAAAAAAATGAGCAACCATTTGACCGCTTAGGCCCTGAATGAAAATTGCAAGCTCTTTCGTGGTACCATGACCTATTCAACTTCTCATCGTGAATAAAATAGGTTCCTGATTCAATTGTACGTGTTTAATGCATAATGAACGATAATAATGCATTATTTTAGCATGAATAACAAATATTGAAAACACTAATTACATTGTCAAGCGAATGACGAAACAAATGTAAGAATTTCTTTTTATTTCGAGAACAAAAGCTATATGCCTATTATGCAGCTTTTTACCCACACCGGCTGTACCCTATACCTTTGCTGACATTCTTCACCTAAGTCACCTAAAGTAGAACCAATAGGTATTCTGAAAAACTTTCTGCAAAAAAAAACTTTCCTCCTGTCGGGAATTGAGCCTAAAAGACTCGTATGAAGAAGCCAGAATATATACGCATGATTCAATTACACTTGCATTACTAAATAGGTCAAAATTTGCTGGTGTGTAGATCACCCTCATTACGTATGCAGCGATTACTAGCGAGACCATATAGTATAGGAGCGCAATTTTCCTGGTAGAAGCACTTTCAAATATGAAAAAAAATATCTCAGTTATCTCTGGATACCTAGTAATTATACTTAATATAAAATATATGTATTGTGATTGATTTCGTTGAAAATCATAGAAAATTTAGCGCTTTCTTAGCACGTTATTTGGAGAGGAGGGTAGTATACTCAACACACGCAAATTTCCCGACCGCTTGCATACCTCGCAGGCTCGGGGCTTATTGTTGACGAAGCATCTTCCCGAAGAGAAGATTGGGCGCACTCCGAAGTGCCTGGGATAATGCAAGCCACACCTAATAACCCTCTCTCATCTTCGCTGCGCAAGCCACCGGTTCAAAGTGGCAGCTTATGGGTGATACTTCACTGAAACCTACGCCCTTAACATCCAGGAACACCATGTTCCTCATATCCAGCCTATAAGTTTACTTATTAATGGTTCTTTGTCACTTCCTTGCTTTCATTCGTACACATAGACACATTCATGCAAGCATAAATCGAGTTCATGTTCATGATAAACATGAATGGAGAATAGGAGAACAATCATTGATTTGTTCCGAATATTAAATTTGTCATAGCCACCTGCAATAAGTAACAAAATGCAAATTTTTTCTTTTTTTTCATTTTTCCATGTGTGGCTACTTGTAGCTAGAATAGTGATATCCTAATAAATTCTGAGATCTCCGAGGAATTTTTTCCAAGCTCATTTTGCTTTCTCTTCCTTCGTTTTTAATCTCTCGCCTTCTACCTCCGTTCACATTCTGCCATATTGGTATTTTTTTTCTTTTAATAAATATATGTGTGTATATATGTATGTTGTATCTTTCTGCTTCTCACTCGAACGCACCAGTGTATTTTATCTCCCTCTCCGGTTCCTCGTCAGATGGAACTTCGAACAGCCAGCGAAGAAGATTAATGGCTGTTTCGAGATTAATAGCCGCCGTGGGAGAAACAAGGGTGGGGAGAGTGTTGTGGAGGTGGGGTGTCGAGAGACTGGCATCCGTGCCCTTTATGTGCGTCTCTTCTGGAAGGTGATGGAGACGCCAGGGTGAAGGAGGTTGGCGTGCTGGGGCGAAGTGAGCAGAAGGGAGAAAGACATTCAGGGGGGGAGCAGCAACCCTTGGGAATGCGGGGTCATCGAATCTCCTTTCCGACCCACCGACACCCCACGATCCTAGGAGCACATGGGGCAAGACGCAAGGCTTCATCCCAGAGGGCGCATCGTTGTTGACAACGCCCGCGGAAAGATTGAGGGTGTAGATCCTGGTTTTTCCAATTTTCTGGCGATAGTGAGATCCTAGGGTGCAGAATGGCGACCGTTGAATGGAACGGTACACTTTGTGGCTCGTTCTTGATGTTTGTGTGGATCACGCTGTTGCACACAAGTATGCCCTGTCTACAAATCTGCTCATTCTGTTCTTACATGCATCTTAACTAAAGTTATCCAGGTAGGAAAGAATTGTGCCTTGCGTGCTACTGACGAAATTACCATTATTGTAGAAACAGAATGAAAGTTAAGGAAACAGTAAATTTCATAGCTAATTGTGAGATATATCTACATGTGGAAAAATCTAAATTGGCATTTTTTTTAAGGAAAAGGAGCCTAGGGTAATGAGCATTATTCATCATAATCGGTCAGACCAGCAATTCAAAGGTTTGCTTGACGCTCTCTACTCAAGGTTCCTATCAACTAGCCTTTTCATATTGATTTATTTATTGTATTTCACATCATTTCAAGCAATGAAAATTATCATTGAAGAAAATATGGGAATCGTGATTAAATAAAAATCTGGAAGACAGGGAATCAAGGACCAAAGTGTAGCTAATCGTCCAAGAGTCTTTCACTGAGAAGATATTGTACCCATAAATAGTACTCTAGCTCCTGGGATCAAATGAGTTGATATATGCATTTATGCATTTGCGTAGAAGAAACCTGTATCTGAAGCAATATTATTTACTATAAAGTCAAAAACTGCAGAAAATTTTCAGAATTAAGACGAGTTATTTTCGTGCAATTCCGAATAGTAATAGATATGAAAAGTATCGGCTTGAAATGAAGCCGATGCTTTATGCCTATGAAATGTTTTACGAAGAGAAAGAGAGGAGAGAAGTGCAGAGATTTCTAATTTGTAGACAATAGAGTCTAATGAAGACAGACTTTCAATCAGATAAGAATGAGCTGAAATGGCTGGATTGTGATATACGTATAAGATAATGGAAGGAACCAAGAATTTACGCAAAAGGAAGTTTTCAACAGAATATTATGGAATATGTTTGTACCAATATTAGGGTGGCCGAAAGAATCAAGGAAAATTTACGGTACGAATGTATGAGCAGTATGAATGGGTATGTACGAATCCTAATGTTCTGATTTTCTAATAATTCAACATTATGGCGGCACCTTGAAAGTTTAACAACTAATTTTATTTTGCATTGTGTTGGTACATAATGACCATTGAAACTATGGGACAGTGATTTTCAAATACGAAATATCGAGGGTGAGGTGTGTAAATATTATTAACTTATGTATTAAATTACTGCTTTGATGTGAGTAATAGGTTCCTCGGTCTTGCTGAGAGCTACTGACTTAAAATAAAAGGACCAAGTTCGTCATTGGTCTTTCTGTTAAAGAAGCGCGTGGCTGAAGAAAATTAAGTGATCTAGAACCAATTCAGGCCGTAGTTGTTTCAATTCAAACGCTTTATGACCAAATATGCAACCTTCCAAGAGCCAATCTGTAGCCATGCATGACGGAAATACAATTTGGAAAAGCACGGTTCTATGATTAACGAATACTAGTTTATATTCGGATTAAAAGCCTGTGGTAGGTCACGGATACGATGGCTAGGAAGGAGAGAAACCAACTCTGTGGTAGTTGAACAGAGCTAAGCCGGTTAAGCCTAAACTTGATTTTAAGCAACCCATGGGTTACGTTTCTTCATGTTTTTTTTGAGGCAATGTAAAGTTGTTCTCACGGATCATCGTCTAGGTAAAATGATTGTTACTTCTTTCCATTGTAATGGATCATTTTCTTGCACTGTGAAGTTTTGGTGGCGTTGAGGAAATAGATTTCAATAATTCCGGTGAAGCTTGTAATAGAAAGTAAAAAAAGGGCATTACACTAGGAGACAAAGCTAAAGCCTTATTGCTCTTGGATAAAAAATTGTAACTGAATACTTGTCCAGTTTATGGGATAAAAATAGCATGATGAAAGCGTAACGGGATATTAAGCATAAACAAACAGTGAAGAAAACTCCGATGGCTATTGAATTATGACTCCTATACGATGACGTTTGGTGGTACTGCTTTTGATGTGGCTTATTATTCAGAGTGCATTTCATTAAAAAGTCCTCTTTAAAGAAATTTCTTACCTTTGCCAAAATTAGCGGTATTCCTGTTGATAAATTAGGAAGCATTATTTAATCATGATTTCAGATACACATGTAAAATCAGAGTATTTTCTAGCTATGTAATGTAAAATATCTGATATCACGTTAACATAAGCTAGGGTTGGCGTTTGCTGTTGCAAGAAGTGAACAAGCGCTCTTTTCTTTCTTGAGAGAAGTCAGTGTTTTTCACCGATGTTAACTTTTTGTATTAAATATACAACGTATTTGATGTACGATTATTTATCGTGTAAACCTTTAATAGTGCCACTAACCGTTTTGTGTACATTTCATTTATTCAGCAATAAGTTTCCATCAAAACATTTTTTGGGGCGATGAGAAAGCATTTTATGTTTCTTCTAATAATCATGTGAAAGTATTTTCATTGTTTGTTGGTTGATATTTAATAGTGACAATTTTTTTAAATTTTATTATGCATATAATTATTTGGCGCTTCAGAATATTATATATTTTACCTTCACAAAATTGATCTTTTCGTACAACTTTGGTGCTTTAATTCTATATTTGAAAAAATATATGATGAGACATTTTTCCCTTTCGTAAAATATACTATTGAAGTAGTTTTCATTTTATTTTGTGCTTGCTGTATCTCGTTAATCTAGTATCCTTAAAGAATTCGTAAGTCATTCAATATTCTTTTTAGGTAGGTATTCGAAACCATATTACTATGTTTTCATTAGTAAACTCCTCACTTCTTGTTGGCGTTGCTTGTTGAGGATTGGAGTCAATCTAAAGAAACAGCAATGACCAAAGTATGCACGTGCTAAAAAAATACCGTACCAATTGGGTTTGTTTGGGGAGGGAAAGAGAATAAAATTCATTGACTGTACTCGTTGTACTGGGGTACTTCTCCTCATATCTGGCTATCTTCTTAGAAACTAGATTCGGGAGTTTAACTTGTTTGCATCCGTTGCTAGGCAACGACGGTATTTCTCGTGATTGCCCCTCTCACGTTTGCAGGCTAGAGGAATAACAACGCGTGACTTTCTTCCCTTCCCTACATAGAAGGCAATTTCCTGAGATCGCTAGCCGTGGCATACTTTAGGAACGAAGCGCAACGAGTGTTTCAGATTAGGTTTGAGGGAGTTTTGTTGTACCAGCTCTTCGGAGAGACTTTTTTTAACCATTATTCCTTATGAAAAATCTTGAGCTGGTACGAACCTCAGTACAAATCCCGCATAATACAAGAGGAGATGATGAAATACAACATTCATGATTTTGTGGGGTGAGCTTCAATCATGGGATCCGTAGATTGTATCTACTGTGACCCCAGATAGTTATCCGAGAGAACGCTGGCCTAAGAGCGGTGCGGGGATGGTGTTGTGCAATTTCCTGGATCTGGAAAATAGTTTTTCCAGATCAATTTTATCAATTTTTAGTGGTGTGCTGGCCTAGTTTACTGGATCTGTTTGCTTAAAAGGCATTTGGATTTTTTTTGTTTGACAAATCTTTTCTTGTGATTTTAATCGAGGTTTCCATTTTATTGGTATTTTTTTCTAATTTTTGTTTCAGAAAATTTTTCCGATATTTCGTCATTTTATTTAAGTAAATGCACGAATCAACGGATTTAAAACGTTAATTTCAATTCTTTGTTAATAGTAGTCCATTAAGTGCAAAATATTTAATTATTTAACTAGGCTCTCGAAATGTCATTCAGCTACATCTTCTTTGATCTATTATTTGTCCCGTAGAGAAAAGAAGTTGATTAATACTAGGAACAATTGAGAGTAAAAGGCTTTCTCTGGGGTTCTATCGGTCAAAAACTTTATTAAATAAGCCAACGTTTGGAAAGGTGACTCCTTCACATTTTCATGGCTTCTGAATGCCGTAACGGTTTTGGTTACTATTCATAACTTTGGCCAGGGATCAGAACTTTCCTAATTGGACTTTTTACTGGACAATTTGAAATATTCTTTTCTCTAGCTTTAATCCCTTCGTACACCTAAATACTGGACTCTGAACTGTATCAAATGGCTTAATGTACACTTAAATTTGTGGACTAGGCTTGATACGTGGCAATGCACTCCTTCTACTCATAATTATCATTATGATTCATTATAATGTAATGACTCATTTTATATAATCCACACGTGATTTATTCATACGATATTCTTTGGCAAATATTCAGAAGTTATAGATCACACAACCCTTTTGTGCAATATATTGTCAACTCTTCGACTCATTTTGAGTGTCACGAACCAAAACTTTCTGTTGGTGACAGTAGATGACCTAAAAAAACAGCACTCTATCATTAGAAAACAAAGAATTTGGAAGAAATTGGTGAATTTTGAATGATATAGTTGATAGTTACAAGTTTCAATTCATAATGCGAATAATGGGTCTAGTGACCACCACATTTTATTTGCAACCCAAATGAGTCTTTTATTTATAACTCTCATACATTTTATTGACAACACTGCTATTTGTGTAATGGACATTTTCTATTTTTGATAATTTTGCATCAACTAAAAATAAATCCTTATAAAAAGCAAAAACTATTCATCAGTGAAAAACATTTGACTAAATAATTATAGATTAGCATACGATTTCAATGCATGATGCTAATGTTTCATTTTCATTACCATATTAAAACGATTTAAAATTTGTGATATCGCACATCTCTTTAAACACATAGTAATAGAGGACGATAAAACACCTGCCTGGCATAAGTCGGGACTAAATATTTCAAGTATTTTCTTGATAACGTTCGTCATTTAATTAATTAAGTCATTAAAATCTAGTCTCCCTAAAATTGTCTAACTTGAAGACAAGTTTTCATTCCAGCGGATGTGTCCAAATCCAATTAGTATTATTCTGTGAGTAGCAAGTGGAGTCTGTCTGGAATAAATAGATGGATCTGCAGAATAACGCATTAAGCTGCTTCAGGCAACCTATCGCAGTGCCATTAGTGAAAATATATTCCATTGCAAAAGTAGCTAAGGGGCAGAACGAGTAATGCATACCTTTATTTACAGCAGTGGTGAAATCTGTATCCTTATTTTATGATAAACATTCCAGAATCCTCTAGAACGTAGTAACGTATATATATATATTAGCTCTCTTCCTATTGAAATTCACTCGAAGGATTTTTTCACGTAAAAAAGGGTGAATAACTCCTCGAAAAGAATTTAACCGTTAATATTTCAGCGATGCGTGTTTTTGAAGCATCTGTTCCGGGCGTTTGAATACCGCAGTGGACTCTTTTAAATAGGACCTTTCCTTTCTTTTATATCCCTATTTAGGAAAATAATAAAAATGGAGCCTTTATACTGCGACTCGTACCCTTCCCTTTCTTCCTCCCATTCCACCCTTTCTTTCTTGTCTCTCTCCCCGTCTCCCGTCCCTAATTTAAGGCCAGATCTATCCAAGGAAAGCCCTTGAGGTATTTTTATAATCTCCCGGGCATATCCCATTATCCAGGCGGAACGGGGCATGAGTCGAATTCGGGGTCATGCCAAGGCTATTGAGATTTCGTAGGCGATCTAATTCCTATTTCCATTGGCGAAGTAATGGCGATATAGTTTTCCTCCATTTCGGACCAAATGACCTTTTCATCCCCTGCTTAATCCCTCCGCCTGCTCCACCCAACCGACCGTCTTCACCCGCCCCCACTCCCGTCTGCGTTGCACCCTCTTCCACCCCGAGCTCCTTGCGTCCTTCCCGTAACGATGAGAGAGGGCCTTAAGCGATTCCTCCGAGCAGTAAGTTTTTATTGCGGCCATCTTGTTTCGATTGGTCTTAAAACTCCGGGTTCCGGGGCATTGACTAACAACTTGGAGAAGGGTTTGGGGAGATGGGGTGGTCTATCCACGTGTTGAGCTACGGCCGCCAGCCCCTCACTTTGAACCGAAAGGCTCAATTAAAAAAAAGAAGAGATTAATTCTTAAACAGTGCATACGTTCGGGGCTGAAGGAAATTCCGGTGGTTTGAAATACCCAATGAAATTCGACACTTAATTTTCTCAAATATATTGCTGGTAATAAGATGGCTTCGGGAGAAAACCAAAGGATCGTATTTCTGGATCTAAATCCCATAAAAATTTTAAATTACTCTACTGCTGAGAAGGTTTTAAGCTATGATTAATTGTTCGTTTCCCATACTATTCGTTTTCAGAATTAAGCAATAAGGAATCGCTTTACTCTGCGAGAATGCATACTCTTAAAAGTATTGCGTTAAACTCTTTTCTGGATCAAAAACTCTCTCTCGTCTCAGTCGTCTAGGAAATCTTGTAACTTATGTTTTGCCTTGTGTAGTCAGTGAAATTAGGTTTTATGGTGTTAGAATTAACTTCCATATCATTCCCTTTGGCTACTTTTAAGTGCCCACTTGCTGGCCGGAGCGGTGCTAATATGCAGCAGAAGTTTTACCATGTTATCTGAAATGCCTAACGACAGGTTTAAGGTAGAAAACAATCGCATGTTATGATTACAATAAAATATTGTATTTGTGTCGATTCCAAATCCGCACTATCATCATCTTAAGTCTGCTTGAATAAACTTGAATCATATGGATCAATAACTTTGGTGCATAGCCAAAATTCCTTGAAGAAATGTCAATTGCCTTATGTAATTAAACCATTTAGATACCTTTCAAGTCACTGTTTTTAAGAAGAAAGCTCCGATATATTTTATCCTGAGATCACGGGATAAAATTTATTATTTTCACTGCCGGAGTATGAGTATTTTGGTTCGTTTCAAAATTCTATGTGAAGAAGTCCTTTGTTGATGCTGATCGCTACACTTTTTTGGGCGTATTATTCGTATTGGTTAATGAATTATATATTTTTACATGCCTTCCCCTCTAATATAACTGTTTATTATTATTGCGCAAATTTTTTTTCTCCAAATTGTTGGGTTATCTGTGACTACATACACATACATTATCTACGGGGAGCCTGAGTAGTACATATATTTAACAACTTCATGTGCTTACATTTCACACGACTGCACTGATCGACGCCAAGTATCATTAAGCTTCCAAATTCCATAGTCACGTTCAAATGCATGACTTTTCCAAGTGTCATTACAATCGCTGGCTGGATCGTTTCTTTCATAGTCTGCGTAGCTCCCGGAAACTTGATTTCCGGCAGAATATCGAGGTAATCTCATTCGAGTTCACAGAGGATAGCCCTCTCAGAATTGTAATCCTGAATATGGTAGGGCCCATAATGCATTTAACTTCACTCTAGTTTCCCGGGGGCGTGAAACTACTGACGATCGTATCCGCAATCGACGAATTTTCGCATAATACCTCTAGAGCTCTTAGAATCAAGCTCAAGTAATAACAAGCTCAAAATATTTTAGCAGCAGTAGTTGAAGCATTACCTGCAGCTATTCATTAAGTATTGGTTTGGGAACAGTTAGATTCATTTTTAAAGAAATTTTATTTGAATATTAAGTGAAACAAAATTTTCTTTGTTTACTTTTATGTTGCATACCGCTTGGGTGTGCTTGTAATGCTTTGCTGTAAAATACGTTTCTCTCCAGTGTAGCCCAACATTACAATCAGTTCAGGAATAAAATAGCACTTATCTCCTTTATTTACGATGCATTTGGAGATTTGCTTTGTGAAATAGAAGGTGGGAATAAGATGGACTTTAATGCTGCCCTATTAATTGCATGGGTATGTAAAAAAAAATATATCTCAAATTTTCATTTTAATAATGAATAAAGGGTGACAATTTTTTCAAAATTTTTAGACATAAACGTCTCAGGCTTTTTCATGATTCAAGTATTCTCATAACCAAAATGCAATGTGGTAAGAAACTGAGGAAATATTTTTATAATCATTATTTTTTGTACTATCATTGTGAAAGAACTCTGCTGATTACTCACATACTAGTTAACGAATGAAAGCATTGCGTTACATATTGAGATTGGTCGTAAAAGAGTCAATGAAAATGAAATCAATATAAGGTAAAATGCTGTTTAGCATCAACAATTCATCATCAGTACTATTTTTAAAAATAATGGTCAATCGAGCAGCTGTTCATAAAAATGCAAAACTTGCCTGGAGACTCTCATGAAAATTTTAAGCAAAGCATTTTAAATTAATTTTTTGTACAAATGAAAATTAAAGGCATATTTTCATCATTCTACGAATAAATACTCTCAAACTTTAAGCTTCATTGAAGCTAAGGCCTTGATAAAAAATGTTTCCTTGCATAAAATTATCTTATAATTTTAAAATTCTATTGCCATCGTTTAATTGCTGGCAGCCGTTTTGCTCATTTCAGACATGCGTAGAGGATTTTAAGTTGGGACTGTGACCTGGAGAATGAATTGATCCCATAGATCTTAGACATGAGCCACTCAAGAGAGGGGGAAAAAAATATAGCAGCACTCGGAAAAATTTCCATTCGTACGCAGACGGCAGCAAGGCCTTTTATTCCGAATCGATTGGCAGCTTGCGCGGGAGCCGTAGCCAGGGTAATTGGGACTCGGGACGTGAGGGAAAGAGCAATTTGATCTCGAAAGGGGAAGAAGGCGTAGATGCGAAAGATCAATTCTGGGATTCAATGTACTTAAATTTACCGCTCACAAGGAGGAGGAAGAGCCGGAATGCTTTGCGGCGCGGGTAATCACTCTAGCGAGTAATTGTGCTCGCAGTGCCGCGTAGATTGCTTCCCGAAGGCGGAAATGGCCCTGACGAAGTCCTGAATGCCATTACTGGAAGGAAAGAAGGAATGAACGTTGAGTTATTGGGCCGGAGGTTTATTTGAAAACGAATTAACATACTTATTGTATGATTTGTGGATCTCTTTCGTGACTACGGCAGCCGGTCAAAAAAAGTGGCAAGAAATAATAACATGGATTAGAGTCAAACGATCCTGTTATTATGGTTTCTTCCAAGATCATCAGTGCTCTACTTGATAAACCCCCCATTTTATCACGCTCTCATTCCTGGTACTGAGAAATACAAACAACCTATGCTCATCACTAAATCCGCTTTTAAATTTCTTCCCTTACCCCTAATTTTCTTATTTGATGATGTGGAATACTCCATTGCATATAAACTACCTGTACATCAACTTATAACTCTCTCACTTGTACGTAACAGCTTATTTTACTTGCCCTGAGTAATTTACTTTTCTTCCGTCACCCACCTCAATTCTCAAAAAACCCTCCCCATCTATCTGCAAAGGCATCACCCAAATATCATCCTCCAGCTTTAGTGTTCTTTTGTGGAAAACATCATGTTTCTTCATCAATTAGTGCTGTATATCGTGCTAATGTTTTCGCTAATGTATTTCCCATATTCATGTACTTCATGCTATTTGAAAATAACTTCTCTGAATGCCATTTCTTGAATTACATTCATGTGATCGATCAATCATTAAATTTCGTCAAAAATGAAAATACTGAAAACGAAAATTGAGAAAAATAATTGCGCTTGCTAATAGAAATACTTCCAGAATATGTTGTCTGAATTATTTTTACATTAAATTTAAAAATTAAATTAATTATTGCAAGTTTGAAGGTAACATGGAAAATCTACCGCGGTATGTAATAATGTTTTTTTTGTACCCAAGTACTGACAGGCAATATGCTGGAATTACAACATTTTTCTAATATCTTACCTTTGTGTCTAATGACAAGATTAATCAAAGGTGGCCTGTTGATCTTTCTCCTTGGTATGAATTGATATTTTCATTTTTCACTTACATCATTGCAACGTTTTACATGATTTCATGGAATTTCATAATGTATTCCTCCACAAATTCGTGATAGCCGGGACTTAAAGGCAAATTACTAAAGGTGAAATATGTTTCAGTTGCTATATTTAAAAGTAAGCCATTGGCTTAAGGGAAATACTGATTTAATTTGAATAATCGCTGATAAAAATTATGTAGATGAATAATTTTTTTCACACTAAGGTATCACACGACTTGATGTAACTCGTCAAAGCATTAAAAATTTCAAAATGCTATATCTATACGATAAATAATGATCGCTTAGTATCGAAAATGCATTGCACAACCATTAAAAAAGAAACCATTTGAGTAACTGACTTCTCCAGCATATTAGCAATACCCAGAAATAATTGTAAAAAGCTCGTATGGTTTTTCCCTAAAGATGATAATATTACTTATTTGATTCTTTGCCCGTTGAAAGTGGATATTATTCTTATAGAATGCATCTGTACATCGATGAGTGATCAATATGGTATTGATGAGACCTTTTAAGAAGTTTTTGGGTAGTATGTATGGTGTTGCACATATTTTTAAATGGTAGGTAACTTATGCATAGTAATTTGTAGGTAAGGAAAATAATAATGGTGTGAAATTAAAAAACAAATTCTTTACCTAATTTTGCCAAACATGCGTAGGTTTCTCATGGAAGAAGCCCTTTATTTTATTCCTCTAATACAACGCTATTCCTCTTATACTTCTGGGCCTTTGATCAGTAATTCGTAAGAAGTGTTTGCACATAATAGCGATGATTCTTCTTTTACACGTTCTCCACGAACTGAAGTTGTCTCTTTGAAATATGACTAGCCTCTTCCTCTTCCATCATCTGTTGGTCATTATTCATTTAATCATCCAAACATTTTACATATCCATATTTGAAGAAAAACGGCTCTTCAGCTCTTTTCCAGAGCGTGAGATCTGCAAGGGCTTCATAATATTAGTAATGGCTCCCTATACTTTGTATAAGTCTGCGTCCAAGCACGTAATGAAAAATTAAATGTAACCTAGCGTTCCTTACCGCTTAAATGAGTATTTTTTTTTCGTACTGGTCCTGATAATGATTTGCGTACTGTTTTGAAATCGGTTGGTGTTGTTGAAATATGTATGTGTGAAGGGAAATAAGTGGTTTAATTATCTTATTGCGCTGTCGTTGTAAATGACAAAGATGCATCCTTTTGCTCTATCTGTTGTACAATGTGAAGCATTGAGACAGGTACTCTTTTCACGTAGCTGAAAGACTTATTAAATGAGCGGAAGAAAAGAAAATAATTGTACCTTCACGTACAGCGACTAACTTATACTTTAAAGAACTTCTTTTAATTTAAAGACGCTTAATCCACCCAGCTAATTAAACCCGTTACGCCGTTATGCCTGGAGCAGAAAATGATGTACCCTTTCGATAGACCGAACAGGGTTAGGGGGAAGGAGGAGACAGGGAACGGATCAGTGCGGTCCTTTCCGCCTAACTGTTTCTCTAGACGACGAAGACGATTTAGATAAACCAAAGCGCCTGTCAGCGATACCTCTCCGAGCGTGACGCCTTTTTTGTGGCATATCCGTGGCAAAACGGTTCCGTCCGCGAATCGAAGGGACGCCAACGCCAGGAAAATTGAGTGGATATCTCGTTGTGGGAAGGGGATGGAGCGATGGTGGGGAAGGGTGGGAATACACAATTCCATTAATCTCTTTGCTTCCATCCCTTAAGGATACCCTCGACCCTAGTGAGCCTCACGTCTCCTCCCTCCAAGGAAACGCCCAACTCTCTCTCCTAATACCCCAGGAAGTTGGACGGGGAGAAGGTTTGTGGGGGTGGGAGTGAGATATCTGAAGGGTTTTGAGCATTCTGGAATTAACCCAATCCGCGGAGGAAATTCCGTCTTCATTTCAAACTCTCACCCCCACCCTGAACCCCTCGCTCTCCGAGCCCTTCCACTCTGTCCTGCCATTACCTTCCCCACACTTTTCCTTTCAGTTTCTCATATTCTCTCCACCTCCATCTTCTCTCTTCCTCTCTGCTTCCCGTCTGTTCCGCTTCGCAACAGATCGAATGATTCTGCGGATTCCATTCCATTTTTTTTCACCGAAAATCCCACTCCTCTATTTCCAACCACCTACAATATCGCCCTCAAATACTTACGGTCACTTTATAGTTTTTCATTGACTTCGGTACTCTTGATTTAGGTTTTGCTCGGATAGATTTTAGCTCTAGTGAGCCTCTACTGCACACCAACAAAACTTAGTATTCACCGAGTGAATTCGCTTGAGCTAAAAAATATAATTTCCGAAGAATCCAGAGTAATTTGTCACTTCCATGAAACAAAATGAGTTTCTACTATTAGGAAAACTCTGGGTCTCTGGTTTGTAGAAATATAATGATATTGGCAACGTGTTTTCCCGTTGTAGAAGAGGTTCAGGAATAAAATTTTTGGCCAAATGTTTTGGACCTAAATTCTGCCCTAGCTGCTGGAATATCATTAGGCAAATCTGCCAATTTTGGATGTTGTATACTTCATGTATCGTATCTGATATCCGGAAATATGTAAAAGTTATATCGACCTATTATTTAGCCTTTTTATAGTGAGACGAAATTTATTTTTAAAAGCAAAGAAAATCAGTTATTAATATATTAGTACTTTTCTACTTCTTGGTACACATTATTTTATGAATAAGTAAACGAATCTATTTATTGAGATAGAGCTGTATTTGTTGAAAAAAGCAAGGTTTGACCAATTTTAAGTTGACTTCTTTTCTTTGGCCATCAATTGAAATGCAATTTGAATTTCATCTGCGTGTAAATTTTTCTGTTTCTTATGTATGACAGCTCCGTGAATAAAGTCTCTCCCTGTGGTTTGGTATTGTAAATATGTAACACAAAAAATAAATAATATTTCGTAGCTACTAAGCTCATTTTCTGAAATAAAGGAATGCAATATATTAATCGAAGAATGTGGTGATAAATACACCACAGTTTTTTTTAATAACTGTGAAACACGTGTAAGTAATTCAGTTAGGGCATATTAAAAAAATAAGATAACTTTTCTTAAATCTTTTAAGGATCGTCTATAAAAGTGAATTTCATTTGCAAAGTATTATAGTCACGCAGGTATGGTTCAAGTTAGTTTAACATTTACATCTTACGCCATATACGCACTGTCTTTGTATTATAATTATTTTCTCTCGATCTCTCTCTATTGTTGCCAGTTTCCCACAGAAATACTCTTACCGGATGCCATTAAATATTCTTCCTCCCGAATCATTAATCTGTGAAGAATGCCACGGGGTATCTAAAGTTTAAATTACATTTATATTTTAGTAAGTTTTGTACACGTGGATAGGGAGCATAAATGGTGGAGATGGACTCATTTGTGAATTTTTATGAATCAACTCTAAGGACTTCATTAAATGCTTCTGTACTCCGGTAACCAGGTGACCTATGTGCCACTCATTACTCAACGTCCTGTATTTCAGCATGCTTTTCCACTTTCTCTGGTTGTATGTCTGTTGAGGAGCAGTGGGCCAGATTTATGGTCGCAGTAACGGAAGTTATTTATTCGAAAATTAAGCAAACGTAGTCTTTTTCCCACTCGATGAATGCGAACCTGGAACATTTGTTAATTTTCAGGATGTTATCGAGTAAGGTGATCTACAAATAAGGCCACCTACGCTACTTAGAATTCGTGGGAACTTGGATAAAGGCAAACGTCTATCAGGCAGTGGAGGAAGGATGGTTCTGGTGTCTGCATCAGCCTGCTCTAAACGAAAGACGTAGTGGCCTCACAGTTTAGCGTCCCCAAACACGGACAGGTTAATGCCTCTTAAATATCACTCAAAATGAAACCGTTATATGTATGAAGAATTTCTACCTGAGCCGAGATTTGAATGTAGACCATGGGGACTAGGCTAGCTCGTTCTAGTAAACTCTTGCATGTAAGTAAAATGGAGAGAACTATTTAAGAAAGGGCCAGCAATGTGAGATATTAATCTATTAAGACGAGTCGGAGCCAAATGTGGCCCAAAATGTTTATTCATAATTGAGATAGAGTAGTCTCTATTATGATGGGGAAAGAAGAAAACATATTTTATGCAGGCGTATTTGGAATTATATCAATTGCATTCACCTATCACTTAGTTTTGAGATTTGGCAAAAGGTTGATTAATCTGATTCAGCACAGGCCAAAGCCAAACGATCAAGGAGTTGCACCCAGAAGCTGTGAAGGCTTCGTCTTCGTCTTACTGGGCGCTATTCCGAAGAAATTGTTCCAAGGAAAAAGAAAAAACGTTGTCGGCGTACAAGACTCCAAAGGGCTTTATATTTTTCGGAAAAAGAATAAGGTGATCGCACTGAAATATCAGCTTACATTTCTTTGGTTACTTTCTCAATCTGTTCGTTGGTTCATTCAGTGGAAGGTACTCTCTTCACAAGGTCAATTCGACCACTGTTTATTTCTACTGTTGCTATCATGGTTTACCACTCATGCAAAATATAAGCATTTCAAATATCCCAGAAGCTGCATAAAATCAAAATTCTCGAAAAAAGTAATTTAGTGTTTTATGCTGCAGATGGTCGCTCTGGAAAATATCAAATACTAAAAGCTATTCAACGCCAGTGGAGCCTAAAACTAATATTCATTTTTGCCAGCAAGTCCTTCAGTCAAAGTAATACTTTGGAACGCATTAGTGAAATTATTGCCAACAACAATCTTACGTTTGCAGAGGTCTCAACTGAGTTAGTCTGTTGGCAGTTAAAAAACTTTGTGCCTCCAACACTTGTGAGCGAGTGTACTCTCAGAGTGCTATTTGATTTCCCTGAATCGTGCGAGAAAAAGCTAATTATGATCTGGAATGGATTCCGAAGAAGCGTCCTCCTTGAGAGAAAAAATAAAAGGCATGATGTGAGAAGATACTTCCCTCTGTGATGGGTTGGGGGATGAGGTGAGAATAATTTGGGAACCCTGACATGAGAACACAACGCAAACGCGACCTTTCATGAAAGCCCTGCTTTTTCTCCCTTCCCCTAGGCGTGCGATGTGAGACTCGTCGCCTGTAGGAGGTCATATTCCTCCCCCAATTTTTTTCCATTCTTACGAATAACAGCCAGGCTTGGAGGGAGTTCCGTAAGACAGGAAAAAAAGGGAATGGACTCCGAACGGAAAATAAAAAAAAATCCACACGTCATCTCGCCAAGCAAAATGGATGGCACCGCAGACGCCAAAGAAGGAATTTAATGGATTTTCGCGTTTTCGCTTTTTTCAATTTGAAGTTCTCCCTTCTACGGAAGAGTTTCCTTCCTCCCAGTTCCCCTCCTACTTCTTCCTCGTTCCATAAAGATCACCGTCTCCTTCTGAACCTTCAAGCCCCTGCTCTTCACCCCTTATACTTTTTCCAACTCCTCCCCCCCCCGTTCTTATATCTCCTCCCGTCACCTACGATCCCTCTCCCCTTTTTCCATTAATCGAGAGAAAGATCAAACCACCCCTTCCTTCCCCATCCTCATCGGCTTCATCTCGTCCGCAAATCGAATGTTTGATTATACCCCTCCCTTCCCCGCCATTCACCTCCTAGCAAGGGAAAGAATGTCGTAGTTTATTTGGAAAGAGGGGAAAAATCATGTTCTTCCCCAGCGAATGGAATCGGCATCCTCGCGATCCGTGATTAGCTGGGAAGAAAATGCGAACCGCAGAAGTAGCAACCGTCCCTTCTTTTATCGCACCTATCTAAGAGAGTTTGCCAATCACCTTAATCGAGTGTCATGAAACTTCATGGCTCCAATGAACTCCAATGAAGCAGGTGGCTTAAGGAAAGTTCATTATTCTCCGTTGTGGAAGGTGTTGAAGCCTTTTCCTCTTCTCTTGCTCCTAAGGGCCTAATCTACCGGAGGTACCACGATTTGAGCAAGCATTTTCTCCAATTTTCTCATATCGAAAGAAATGTGATAGTATTAATAATCGATTACAATGAGGAAATTAAAGTAATACTTATTTTTAACAACTACTTTTTACACATCTCACAGTTTTGAGTACTCTGCAGTGTAAGCGGTGGAGAGCTGTAAAATGCGGCTTGAGGCATAAGTAAGACGTACTATGGTGCTAAGCTAAAAAATGGGTGGAAGAACATCTTTTTATATATGAAATGCTGGGCCTCTTAGTAGGTGTCCGTTCGTTAAATTTCCGATCAAAGCACCGACTTAATGAGTGATGGGAAAACATACGGGGATGTAGAGTTTTTATCACATCACTTTAAACCTTTTTTATACTTCAGGAAAGTCAGTAGGCATGGTAGGTATCAGTGATGGCCTAGTAGGTAGGGCACTGGGTGACAAACCGAAGGATCCCAGGTTTAAATCCCGGGCAGACGCTGTATTGATACCCCATCCAAAAATCCTCGAGTTCTGACACAAAGAATCTACGTATATTCTTGGTGTCAGAACTCTGTAGGAAATTGCCGGTGGCCCAGGGAGAGGAATCGGCTCGCTTATCGTGTGATTTCTCACGTCAATGGCTTAGTACGGGGTGAGCACTACTCTTAGCTATCAAACCAAACCTTCGAATGAACAATTTTTTTTCTATTTGAATATTCATGATACCCGCAATCAAGGATGGAATCATAAACTTATCTAGCACCGGCAATTCTGTATTAGAGATGCAAAAACGTTGATTAAAAATAAAAAGCTCTCTAACCCAACATGTACAGGGAAATTCTATGCCTAAATGATAAAGAATATTTAAGTATTGATCTACAAGCAATTGAAACTTGGTGTGATACATGGCAGTTAGAATTCAACTTTAAAAAATTTCTTGTAATGAATTTTTGGAAAAAGAATAGCTCTCCTCCTAGCACTTACAAGTAAGTAATAATGAATTAAAAAACGTGGAAATCATTAAATATCTTGGAATAAGACTGACACATGACCTTTCCTGAGGTAAACACATACGAGAAATAATGGTTGTAAGAGTGGAGGATGAGTATAACGCCGAAGCTTTGGCATTACATGCACTCACCTGGTGGAATTTTTGAGAAAATTTCACACACCTCTTCATGTGTTCGTCATTCCGTCTATTGAACTTTTTCTTCACTCCTTCTTGCCCATATTTCGAAGCCTTACTATATTTTTTCTTCCTATTTCCCCAGTGTTCAGGTCCAAAAACTATATAATGCCACACTTCATATCAAGCTTTCCACTAACCTCTTTACATCTCCGCTCATGGCATCCCTCATAAGTTTTCCTTTGCTGGCAAATGCCCTGAGCCAAATAAATTCTTTTCTCCCAACTCAATCAGTACCACGCGTACTTTCATTCAATAATCTACCAAAGTTACAAAAATGGCCAATCCGTTTTCCTTACCTTGCCTCGATAATCAAAAAGCCACTCTTTTCTAGTTATTATTATTTCAAATCTATTGCAAGGGATTTCAAAACTGATTACCAACGACTTAAGTGCTGTCTCTAAGATTTCCACAAATCTGCGTTCTTCCTCACGTTCTCAATCGCAAACATAATAACCTCCTTTTCATTAATGAATACTAGCTATTTGTTCATGACGCCACAGTGTGTTATTCTTTTCTTTCCACTGGTTACTCCACTGTTTATATTACTGATTATTCTCATATTTCTTTTTCGAGTCATAATTTTCCCTCTTTGCGACTCAAAAGTCACAAATACATATATTCTCGTTAGTTGATGACATTTGAAGAAGCAAAACGCATTGACGTGAAAAACATGCCAATTCTCATCTAAGCTTTTTGTCCCACACCTCACCTTTACATCTACATCTACATCTACACCTACGGGATAATATGCGAGCCACACGAGGGTGTGTGGCAGGGGGTGAAGAACGCCAAACATGCACTATTATCATGCAACGAGGCTACTACATGGTGAAATACTAGACAATAGAGTCGCATGCAACTATTTGGTTAGAATCTACCTAATAAGGAAGGGAATATTGGTTTTTATTACATGCATCATATATTGTAGACTATTATAACAATATTTCACCTACCTGTCCCTATGCTACACTGCATATTGTGCTCTCTTATGGCACGCGGGAAAAATAATATTTTAAACCCTTAGTATGACCATATGTTACTCTAGTCTTGTTAATTAATTGCCCTGATCAAACCTCGCATGATACGCAGGGGTTCTTAATATAAATCTAACGAAAACCTCTGTGAGCAAATCGGTTTCGAACTTACTGAAAAGGTTTAACCTAAATTTTAGACCTGTGTTCTGATAAAAATTTCCATCCTAGTTCTTCTATAAAACTCGCAACGCTAATACAATTATCATAAATGCCTTTAACAAACTAGTGGATCTCCTTTGCACACACTCTGATACCTTTATCGTACGTTCATCGTACGCATCCCATATACTAGCGACAGAGATATTCTAAATGAAGCCTCACGAGTGTAAAATAGCTTATTCCTCGTACTCTCTCATCACACATTGCCTAGAACCTTTCTACGGATCCTAATCTATGGTTTGCTACGCTAGTTATTTGTTAGTTAGTTAGTTAGTGCTAGTGTTTACTAGTTGCCTGGAAGCTGGACCAAAATTTGCAATAGGTAAATAATTAATTCTGCGTCCGCAGTAGACCTGATCAAATAGATTCACTTGGACAGAAATGTGCGTCTTTCTGTCAGCACAATCTTCACGTTGTGATGTTTAGCACCAAAGAAAGCCGATAGTGTATCATTGTCAAATTTCTATCCGTGGTAAGAATAGTTTCATCATTTTTCCAAGTAAGACTTGTAAAGATTCTAATGCATTTCGGTAGTTAGTTTTTATCAAGAGAAGTTAGTGTTTTAAATTGTTTTGCCACAATCAAAATTAGGCATGGATTTATTGAATAATTAACCAATAAATTTCCTAAGCAATAATGATACCCCTCTAAGCAATAACGTGGCTAAAATTTACTTTAAAATTACTTTATTAATTTCCTTGGATATCTTATGGACAGTTCATCAATTCCTAGTCAATTTAGACAATTCTCATTGAATAAGCGTTTCGTATTGTAATCTTATAACATTTTGGTTATTAAATCTGCCTAGCGATATTTAAAATTATAATTTTCTGTATTTAGGCTTTTGAACGAATTTTTCATTTACGGTAATTGAGTTTTAATTTTTGCTGGAGATGGTTAGTGATTAATCACAAATGAAACTAATTTTTATCTATTCCCAATATTCACATGGATTACCGCATAAAAATAGCCCTGATATTATTTTCGGGAAACTTCTACTTTATTTTGTACTTTTTTCCTATTTCTACCTCCCTTTCGTTCTGTTTATCTTCTCAATCAATTCATCTTTTCCAAAAGTTGTCTTTATAAATGCTTCACCTATCATCCTCAACACTGTATCAATTCAGTAAACTAGCATACTCATTCGTTCAATCCACCGCAATTTCTCCATGCCCGCATCCCAAACGCCTCCGTTTGATTCTTATTCTCTGTTCCCAAGAAACAAATGCTACTCGTAAGGATCCTATTGAACATTTTCACAGAGGACTCCTAACGTTGTGTATCCTCCTCAAGTAATTTTTTAGTAAAGGTTTTCTCAGTGTTTTTGAAGCAAAGAGTTCAGAATCTTTTATATTGCTGCGTTTCCTTATTTTACGGAGGTGGATAGAGCAAAAACACATTTGTGGCAACCCAATGATTGCCTTGTCTTTTTATTTTGGCAGTCCTCGTAACTCTCATACGTAGGATTGATTGAATTTCTTCTCTCGATGAGATTTCTACCCGATGTAATTTCCTGGCGCAAAAAGCTGCAAAGGCAAAAATGTGTGTACATTTTTAATTGGATCTTTTTTTTAACGCTTTGGAACGTGCGCGCTCTCAAAAGACGTACCTAGTCGCGTAATTTAAATCAACTAAATGTTGCCCGTCCCTCGGAATGTTTCAGCTGCTGTAATTAGGCCACACGCTGAGCTCTGCCATGGCTCCCATCTCATGCCCTTCCATAATTAAAGATGTAATATTCTTCCGCACGCCAAATTTTTCTTCTCTTCCTCGCTTGTATGAAGACTACTTCCATATAGTGGATAATTAAATTTCCAGTTCCATTGCCCAACTAGTCGTTCCTTCGTTTGTCTAAGCCTGGAGGATAGTGGAGGGGGGGCTCATCCTATTCCAAGGGCGTAATGCCTCGGCAAACAGAGTTTTGTTCGCCTCTCCCTAGAGGATTTCACATCAGGCAGGTAGGACGTGAGCTTCGTGTTTCCACGGAACTCAAGAAGACAAATACTCATTCAGACAGTACTAGTCATTATTCCTTCATTGTGACAGAAGGTTTTGGCTCTAGCTGCCATATCGTAGTCTTAGTAGAGGATGGAATTCTATCAATAGGTAGGTAGTTAAGGAGAAATTCGTCTAAATTGTAAGTTTTTTGTAAGTTTCATGAAATGAAAAATTGATAAAGGGATCAATTTATATGACAATCCAAGGTTCTTGTGCATTAAAAAATCAGAGAAAAGAAAGGGCATTATAAAAAAATACTCGGAAAAGTTATAAAATCAAAAGTCATTTGTCTTCAATCTATGTATTTATAGCCGTAAAAAATAGTCACGAAGAAAAATTATCTGGGAAACTATACGTATTTGCTGAAAAGTTTCAGCAAGTAGATTTGTGGGATGTAAAAAGTGTACTTTACCGATACAAAATCCTATTTTTAACCACCTTGGATATTAAGTCTTGAAATTTACTGTTTACTAATGATTATCATGATAGCTTATTGATTGTAAAGGTTAAAGTCATGTGGTTAAGAGTTGACTAATCAGCTCCATGAGAGTAAAAAATGTATATACCATGCATATAAATATTGTTAAAATCTTCACTGGATATTCTAAGAAGGTGGAGACTTCAAAAAAGACTAAATGGCAGGCTCAACGTCTACTTATTTAAAGGAGAATAATTTATGATCGCATAAATTTTGATAAGTTAAATGTAATTTATTTTTTGTTCAGTACCACCAAATGTCTTCCTTTATTCTCAACTATATCCTTAATTGTCTACTAATAGTCAATGAAGATCCAAACTTTCAAATCAATATGATTTGATGTGATTATATTGATTTTAGATTAGATGCATGTTTTATTTATCTATTAATACTGCTAAGTTACAGTGTCAATACTCGGGAAATCCGCTACAGATACATAGAATAATGGGGTATTTAAACCAAATTACGAAATTACTTATTCTTTTTGAATGCTACTTCACTAAACATGTGCATTTAGATTGAATTAGCATGCATCAGTATAAACATAGATATTATCAACTATTCCACTGAACATGCTGAGGCAAGAATAAATTTTTCAATAATATTAAACTGGCCAATGAGTAACAAAGACCAATAGGGGACCGTGACGTTCTTTGGAACAAGTAGTGGAATCTGATTCTATGACGGAATCCAACTAGACCCTTGGCTGCTCGTGTGCCTTTCACTCACGAGATTTCGATGCTAATTCAGGTACCGATGCGAGTCCCTTGTGTAACCAGCTTTGTGCCTGAAGCCGGAATGTCTCACCTCCTCGCTGAACAAAGACTGGAGCGCTCGGCGGCGTCCTCTGCCGCTTCTGCAGAACCACTCACCGTTCGGAGCGAAGGTTAATTAGATTTCCTTCGAGTTTTGAAGACTCCTGCAAGGCATTAAATGAGATTTATTGTTTTTGGGGGGTAGGAGAACGAGATGTACGCATCTTGAAAGCAAAAGGGAAGGTAGGAAGGAATGCGTTTGGCAAAGCGCTTCTGAGCTAAGTAGTATTTATGAGTCATTTTGAAAAATGTAAATCATGAACGCTTTCTCCTGCTGGCTAGAAGTTAAGGAGCAGTGTTTTAATACTTCTTCATATGTGTATTTTAACGAATGGCTAGGGAGGGATTTCAGCTAATTACATTCAAACGTTTTGCTAAAATTTTTGGAGGCATTGATAGCAATTGAAATTATTAGTAGATATAATCTATCAGCGTTATTTAATGGTATGTTTTATTTGAGTCAGAAGTTTTCGATCCCATTTAATCCGAATTGCAGTAATGCTACTGACACGCGTGAGCATTTCCCGCTTGGAACCTGTCTTCCTTTTCCTTATTATTAAAACCATAGAAGCTCTGATGTCATCATAACCAGAGCCCTAAGAAAATAATATCGGGAAGCATTATGTGAGGAATTGAAAACTATACATCCTATTCAGGTTTTGACAAAATATCTTTTCTTAGACAGGTGAAATTCTCAGTAACTTGAAAAGCATAGCAAAACTTATAACTTGGAGAAAATAACGCAGTAGAAATTATGCACACATTTGCGAGCTGAGTTACACTGTTGGTTTTAAAGTGGTGTAGCAGTAATAAGAAAAAAATATATGAATTTCATAAGGTACAGAGGAATTCAGCAAGATTTCTATTTATTGACGAAATATCGTAGTGCAGTGCAGAAATATCATACAAGGCTCCTGTTTGAAGGCATTTAAGATTAATTTACTTCTCTTAACCAAAATGTTGGATGAGTGTGTAAAGGCCGCTTTACATGATACATTTTATTGTACAAACGAATGTATGAAACTGAACGAAATTGTATGTTTGTCTGAATTGAATAAGAACAGGTTCTATTTTTTTGTTCATTCGTTCAGACATTCGCACAAGAGTTCACACAATTTGACTCTTTACACAGTGCAGTTTTCTCACACAAGCGTTTGTGCAAGAAATTGTACAAAAAATGTTCCTTGTAAAACGGCCTTAAGAAGCTATGTGGAATGAGTTTGGAAAAACATGGGGATATGAAGGTGGTTGTAAGAAACGGAGTAGTGAATAATGTAGAAGAAATGGTGGAAAAGGTGGATAATACGATACGAGAGGAGAAGGGGACAACAAGTGGAAGATGGCCTTAAAATACTGTGGGCTTGATATCGTTTCCTTAGGAGGAGACATAATGTTATACATCTATTTTTTATTCCTTCTTCCCATTGAAACCAATTTCTTTAGAGTATTTTAATGATCTTGAATTATTTAAAGTATAAAAAATAAGCATTATTTTTTTAATGGTTAATCTAATGTAGGCCTTAAATTATATGAATAACATAAAAGATTAAAATGAAATATCGATGGCCTGATGAAGGCAATCATTGAAGGACAAGTGGATGGGAAGAATGGCAAAGGAAGGCCTCGAGTGAGATATATGGAACAAGTGATGAAGGATGTGAAAGAGAAGAAATACGTGAATATGAAGAGATTAGCCGATAGAAGAGCTCAGTGGAGAGCTGCGTCAAACCAATCTAAGGGTTGATGACTAATGATGATGATGAAAATGAAATATATTTCACTAAATAAACTTTGAGGTAGTATTGCTCTCCACCTAAAGCGTAATCGTTAGATATAACTTATATTGACGCTTTAGTCGTTGAAATACGTGTTACGTATAAGTACATATTAAAAAGAAGTTGTCAGTACAATTGGCGCACTTTGATTCTATCCCATAAAATAGCTAAGTAATCTGCCTTTCTTGTGCAGGTACCTTGTGTCCAACAAGTCTCGAAAGCCACTACAAATATCGACAGATACAAGTATGAGTTTGTAAATAAAATATGTTACAGGGGTGCACCTTCTTTTCTAACCTCAATGCTTATACTTATATAACTTATACCTAAGTATATCCTGCAGGCCACCAAAATAGTGTTATACCGAAAGACACATGCAATCGACCATTGATCTATTAAATTGCTATTAACTAATCCACCTCACAATCATTATTTTGATGGAATTTATGTATCTTAGCCAACAAGACCGAATACTGTTGGTACGTATACTATTGGCGATAGCGAATAGATCCGGATGGATGAGAAAGTAAATGGTATTTTATAGCAAGTTTCATATGGGCAAGATATTTGGATACAGGAGAAAACGAGATTTTTATTATACTTCAAGAGATATTACTGGGGTTGAGTAGAGATAGGGAAATGTGAGAAGTATAGGAAAAAAACTGCATCACTCGTATTTGGGGAAAAACGATTCGGTCAGGATCAAAACTGGGACTTGCCGTCTTTTTGACTGAGAACCAAAAGGTGCACTGAACGAAACAATTTTTCCCAGTGCGTGCGATTACCCATTGCATCAGGTATCGCCACCATAAGCCTCCCCTTTCAGAACTTTCGGACCAACATGTTGCGTATTGAAACAAGAGGACCAGCTACGCGAGATTAAGTGGTGTGGGAGCTATAGGAGTGGATAGGAGGTTAAACGTGCTGAGGAGGAAGCCAGACCACATGGGGCCAAAGCATAAACAATGCATATGCCGGTAGGGTTCTCTATAGCGCATGCTGGGCGCTTGGGAGCGGAATTGTTAGAAGGGAGAGTTCCCGAGACTTACGTGGGCAGAGGGAGGCGCTGGTTTTGACGTAGGTTTAGGAAGAAAGGCGTAAGCGAGAGAGAATGGAGCCCAAAGTACAATGAGATAGGTTAGGACCCTCGGGCCTTTGGGCCACGGGGCAAACTGCCTCCGGGCATAGTTATCCCTTAGGGGCAGGAAAGCCTGATTTGGACCCCGGGCGTTTTGAATTTTTCTCCACCCCAAATTTGCATGTCAACAAGCCTGTTTGAGACAATGTACCTCTGGGCTACGCGGGGATATCCTATCACGTTCGAGATCACTGCCTAAATCGTGCTTCCCTCTGGTGGACCCGATAGATACCTTACTTAGCAGTTAAGTCGGGAGTGTGTGCGTCAAACCTGTCTTCGGCCAAAGAAGTATCCGTGGAAGAGAAACTTACTTATAATTTTTCACACTTTTAAGATAGTTCTCACGAGGCTACTTGGTGTCAGCATTGATGAAAAATCTAGTATTTGCCGAGACATCTATTATAAAAATGTTCTTTTTTATATTTATCTTGTGCTCAATAGAATAGCGATTGCAAGTCGACAAGATGGCATTGCATTTGACAATATTGATGTTATTAATTTATTAGACATTGATCTACATCTACATCTAAACGATACCCTGCAAGACACCGCGAGGGTGTGTGGCAGGGGGTAATTGATTCAAAATTTTTCTTAATTTATTAGAATACACACTATCGTAGACTCAATCATTCCACTAAGACTGAAGTAAGTGATAAGTGCATCGAAATGAAATCAAGCTTTCGAGAGTAGGAGTGGAGATTATTCCCTGGTATTAGGAAGGTGACAGTTGAGAAGCCATATGCGAAAATAATCTATAGCGTCCAGACCGTCTTATGTTTAGAATGTATGGATTACTTACTTCTGACCTAATAGTAGGTATATTATTCCGAAGCCAAGAGTACACTACCCAAGTAAATATTCGTGGGTTTGATAGAATCATAAACAAAATACTAGTTTTGCGTCAACACACAAATACAAGGTCAGTAACTTGAAGACCTACTCTAACCCATCGATCTTTAGACATACATTTTATTCACAGGATATCCCAACACAACGAAATGTCGAATCACCTAATGAACGAGCAATTATGATGTCGCCTTCCTTAAAGCGGTATGATTTTTGTTCTTACTTCATGGTATCAAAAATATGAATATATTTCTCCCATGAATCCTCTTATTCTACTGTCTCTCCAAAAAGTATTCTTTCATAGAGTAAATCTTGAAATAACATAAATGTCCGCGTCAACGAATTAAATCCAAGAGTTAGCTTTTTCCACGTAGCGTATTTTCCCTTCATTTCTCGCATAGCAAATTCCAAAATCCAGTTCGCTTCAAATCCACATCTCAAAATTGCGTGACGAATCTTTAGATTTCTATGAATTGTGCCATGAACACCTGAAGTGAATACGCGCTGGGTATTGCTATTCCTGTACATAAAGTTGTATGGAGTGTCGGTTGCAACATGCTACCAGCTCAACAACCTCTGCCCTCAAGCTATTCTTCCTCCAGAAAATGCGTGTCCCCTTTTAGTTTCCCCGGAGTGAGAGTTGATTAATTGAATTTTCATTTCAGCCTTAAACGTTTGTGACAGCGAAATGAATATTGGCCGCCGGCGAGATCCGAATGGATATTCGATATAAATGTATACGCCCCGACGTTGCGGTTCGTTCCAGAAATTATCGCTCGAAAGAATAATGTGGCTGGATCGAACCGATGATTGACGCGAGGTTTGCAGTAAAGTTGGATGGGAAAGAGGGAGGAACGGAAGAAGGGGGAATTGGGAGTGTTGAAGGAAAGGCAGCCTGACGTTTTGTCGAACGAAAAGCGTATCGACTGATGTCCGATACATCGGAGGTTTGAGGGACTAACTGAAAATAAACCATCGATCTTGATAAGTCACAGCAAAAAGTGTGAGCCCATACTTGATGTTAAGCGGATTAAAATTTTGGTATTTATTGACTTGGAAGTATTATTGTGAAATCTTGAAGCCAACATAGATTGCCGAATATTTAAAATGTTCATTAATTATACTTTTATAAATTACTAGTTCCCTCCCATTAATGCTGTGTTTTAAACAAAGACGTTGTGTAAAATTTTCTTAATCATTGAACACTAGACACAATTTAATTGATTTTTAACTCTTATTTCTTGCAGGTAATAGAGCACACTACGACAGCTGATTGTTAATTCTCTGCTGCACCCCGCAGATCTATCCTACAGGTTCTATTTTCTTCTTTTTGGTATCTGGTAAAATAAATTATAGATTATTATGTGTATCGATTAATTTATTTGAATACGTAACTTGTAAGGTCCTTTACTGCAAAAATCACAATATTCGGGCTTCTAATTGACACAATAATGTTCTTGGCATATTGCAGTTATTTAGAGGTAATATTCTATTTGTACTAATTCTCTCTGCAGTTATTCGTTCTCATGTGTGTTTCTCAGATTTATTCCCAGTTTCTTATCCACCTGTTTTTTCTCAGGTTTGCACTCTCCCTTGTATCGTAGGGACTCGAAAACCACATATTCGTGAGGTCATTATTCTTTACCGAACGTTTAAGGCCAGTTAAGTTTTTAAATAACAGTTACCATTTTAGAGCAGGTGACTATCGGTCACACTTATAATGCCTCTTCTGTGAGATAAACATTTATTTTTAATTTCATTTGTATTTTTATTCACGCTCCAGTTATAAGGGACGCAATTGAGTGGAATAGAGGATTGCCTCTAGTTTGATATGTTGGGAAATGTGCTTCATAGAAGTGGCTTCATCTGCTGAATGAAATTTTCCATTCTCGCGAACTTCAATTATTTTGATCCTCGTTCCTTTTGTCTGATTTTCAACGTATAACTGAGTTTTTTTGACTCAAATATGTTATTTTTCCTTATTTTTAGATTATTTTCTTTTAGCAGTGGACGACGTTTCATTCCCAGTATGTTGTTAAATAATGAATCCACGCTTCAATGACATTTTAACGTATGTAAAAAATCCTTGTGGAAATTTTCATTACACGAATGGTGTAGTCTTCTATTGTTTCATAGTTTATATTAAAAATTACATTGGTCCTTATTTAAAGGTTAGGACTTGCCATTTAGAAATGCGGATAAAATGCACACATTAGGTTAGCTCTTTTCTCTGTACCATCTGTGGTTTCCCATAAAGATGTCGTGCCTCGAAAGTTAATCACCTCGGTTTTGGCTGATTGTTTCCTCAGGCTTATTCCGGTTTCAAACTCGGGACCAACACATAGCATCCCAATGCCCTGCTTACTGGGCTAACACGTTACTTCAAAACTAATACGCTATTGGGGATTTCATTCGCATTGCTTTTTTCACTCACTCAGTGATTCAACCCGAAGGTTGGTTTTGATAGGTGAGAGTAGAGCTCACCCCATACTAAGCCAATGGCGTGTGAAATTCACACATTCAGGTTAGGGGGACCAATTCCTTGCGATATCCTACGAAGTTCTGATACGCAGAAAGTTGAATCGGGAGGATTTTAGATGGGTGTGTCCAGAAAAGCTCTTGCCCGGGATTTGGACCCGGGTCAGTAGCTCAGTGCTCTACCCACTAGGCCACCTAGGCCTCCTATGCTTTAGGGACGATATGCTATGCTTTAGAGAGGGTGGTATCCTAGTGGGTAGAGCGCTTGGCTACTTATCGAAGGGTCCCGTTCAAATCCGGGTGAAGCCTTTGGACGCCCTCGAACAAAGGGAAAAAAAATTCTCGGTGTGCGAGGTGGCCCAGGAAAAAGTACTGGCCACCCTACCCTGGATGTGTGAAATTCACACGCCTGTGGCTTAGTCCGGGGTGAGCTCAACCCTTGCCTATCCAAACCAACCTTCGGGTTGAATCACTGAGTGAGTGAGTGTTTCTTTTTACATGATTTTCGGTTTACAATCGCGCCGTGCTATTAAGGCATCTTACCATTATCATTATACGCTAATCCGTCCTAAGGTTGACGTAATTATCCACTCCATTATCCTATTTCCTTAACTTCTCTTACAAATTGTTTTGTTTTGCTTCATTGTATACTCGAGAAATTTATTTATAACGGTGCCTACGTTTGCCATTCTTCTCGTTCACTTTTCCCTCAATGGTAATGTTTTACAGGTCATAGTTTCTAAAAACATGGTCAATTAGTATGACTCATATCATCTGTGAAGTATTTATTAGGATATACTTCTTTTCCACTCCATTTGGAACTTATTCATCATCTGCAGCATCACATTACAAATTCTTCCAGTCTTTACTTCTCTGCTACTATAAGTAGGTACTCATGACTCACTGCCATAAAGAAGCGTTCTCCTGATGTAATCTTAACTTTGTTTATTATTCATGTAATTCATCATCATCAAGGGTCAACAATCCTAGGATTGGATTGACGCAGCCCTCCACTCGATTCTTCTATCGGCCAACCTCTTCATATTAACGTAGTTCCTCTCTTTCACGTCCTTCACGACCTGTTCTATGTAACTCATACGAGGCCTGCCTTTTCCATTCTTCCCGTTCACTTTTCCTTCGACGATTATCTTCATCAGGCCATCGTGCCTAAAGATGTGGCCAATTAAGCTGTCCTCTCTTCTTTTTATAATTTTCATCAGACTTCTCTTTTCTCCCACTCTTCTTAGGACTTCTTCATTTGTCACTCGATCGATCCATTTTATCTTCATCATTCTTCGATAGCACCATATTTCGAATGCTTCCTCCCTTTTCTTTTCCGCTGCTTTCATCGTCCATGCCTCACTGCCGTAAAAAAACGTGCTCCAAAAATACATTTGATGAATTTCTTCCTTACTTCCAAGCTTGTATTTCCAGCTGTAAGTGGATTCTTCTTTTGATAGAATACCCTCTTTGCCTGGACGATTCTACTCACTATTTCTTTCTTGATTCGTCCATCGTTGGTTACTCTGATTCCCAGGTAACAGAACTCTTTCACCTCTTCCAGTTTCGGTTTTCCTAGTATAACGTAGGTTTTGTCCTCTCTTTTCTTGCTGCACATCAATATCTTAGTCTTCTTCTTATTGATCTTCAGCTGATGTGTGGCCATTTTGCTTTCCATGGCTGTTAGCATATTATTCAGCTCCTTCTCTATCTCGAGCTATGTCATCAGCAAATCGTAGCATACTGATTGTTTCTCCGTGGACGTTCGCTCCAAAACACTTCTCCTTGACTTCATTGATGGCTCTCTCAATGTAAACATTAAAAACTACGGGAGACAGTGCACAGCCTCGTCTCATTCCTTTCCTTATCTTTATTTCTTCACCGCTGGGTTCAGATTTTATCACCACTCTTTGGTTTTGATACAAACTGTGGATAATTCTTCGGCCATTATACTGTCATTGTCATTATGTAATTACTGAAACTAAAACTATTCTTATTACGAGGTTTATCCGAAAGACAATGCATTCTTCTCCAATCGAGCGTTCTGTTCACCACTAAGCACTGATGACTCGAAAATAGATCAGGGTCGGCACGGTAATCTCCATTCATGCACTCTGTTGAGTACATTCCGCGAAAAGTCTATCCCATTGGAAATTGTTGGCGCATAATTTATTCAGCAGAACCCTACTTGATTAAACTGCCACGGGGGTTACACATTTTGTGGCACCCGGGGCGGAACGGGTTCGGAATGTTCCGCTTCAGGATATTCAAATCGGCCAATAGGACGAGATAATTTCCAATGTAATTAACAAGATGCATTGCTCGAAAGAGGGGCAAAAAAGTAAACGAATGGCTAATTAATTAAATACCTTCCCTCAATTTTTCTCCTGCCGCGAGAGGGCTGAACATTTTTTTTCCATCTCCTTTCTCTTCTTTTCCGCGAGGCTGATTGGCAGCGGGGGTTAGCTTTCCCTCCCCCTGGTCTCTGTGTCCGCCACTCGCGTGGCTGTACATTCAACTGTTCGCTCTTCCATGGCGCGTGCTCCTGGACACCCGAATTCGCATGTAGCGGGGTAACAGCGGTCGCGGGGCGGCTCCGGAGTGTAGAAGAGGAGATTGAGGCAAAAAAAATACATAACTCCGGGCAGTTCGTGAGGAAAGAGAAACGGGAAGCGACCGAGAAGGAAGAAATCCACCAACACCATAGGCCTACTCTTAATTAAAACGCTGCCAAAATAAATGGCCGGACATAAACCTTGAGTAATTAGTTCCCCTATATATCCTCGTTCAAACCCTCACGTTGATGGCTCGGGTCTCGCAGAGTCATTGACCGAAAAGCTATTTTTCCCATTGGATCTTCCGAACTCCCCCTCCAATTTCCCATCCCGGTGCCACGCCCTTTACGGGTTCCCTCTCTCCTGGCCCTCCTCTGCCCTTCGTGGCCCCCCTGAAGCCCCTCAACCCTTCACCCAACTTGAGGCCCTCGCCCGCAGTCCTAAGGGAGCCGTACCCCGTGCCTCATAGGGGCCATATCCCAGCCTCGAGCCGAAATCCGAAAACCTCTCCACTCGCCTGGATTCCTACTTGCTGGAAAACCTTCTATCAAATTCCAAAATCAAACCCTGATCATCTTCAGAAACCCATTTCACCCAGTACGTTATCATCGACGTTAAAATAAAGTTGAGGTAGGAGAACTTATACGGACTCTTAGGCCATAAATGACCTCTGCGATTTCGGTAATCGTTTGTAGTTTTGCGTTCATGCTCAAGTATTTCACGCCAATTCAGTGGATAAATGTTTTTATAATAGATCCAACTTGATACCATAGCGTAATAGGTTTGTTAATTGATAACAGGAGAAGCGATGTCAAAAAAATAATGTATTTAGGCGGAGTAATTAGCCAAGATGGAATAAATAAGCGATGTTGAATTACCTTTGGCCATTATAAATCTAAATTTACCGTATCATACACATATCTTGTAAACGATACTCGTAATGAGTGTTTATTTATTAGATACCTTGATTAGCAATATCATTGCTTTCTAATGCGTTACTATGTGATCGTCATGCGTACTTTAATGCTATGCTTTTGGTGAATTCCAAAAGGAATGCAACAATGGTAAAACTTTTGAGGTTTATTGAATTTTTTAGACTTTTATTATACTGCCAATTCTCTTTCATCTAGTACCTCGTTTGTGCTACATTTTCTTATTTCATTATCTCTTATGTGACTTGATAAGGATTCGTTCACTGAACAAATCCCTCTATCGTTTTAATTTTTCATTGTAAATAGTATATATTCTTATCATCTCACTGATGAAGTTTTCCTTTTTTCTGCTAATTTTCCTACTATTTCTCCCGATACTCGCTTCATCAGGCTTGAGTCTTTCATGTACTTTTAGATTAGACTCAGTGTTTCAGTAGCACATATTTTGAATCAGGAGCTGATATCGGTAGTGGTGTTTCATCAACTCTTTCACTAAATTTTATTGCTTTCTGCTTTTAAAATGTCTACATAAATTCAAATCGATCCTTCATATTTGGTGATTACATTTTCAACTTATTAATAGCGTGGACGAATATGTGATGCTAGTACCTTATTTTTTTTTTATTCTATTGGGTTTAACCCATACAATGAAACTTTTATCACGAGCGTACTGTAGACTCTTTCAGTCATATGTAATGAGGTCGAAACTATAAGGTATCGTGCTGATAACATTATTTATTATTAGAATTATACATACAATTTGTATTGCGTTATGAGAGAGATTCAGTGGCAACATATAAATAGTTTTCTTTTATGAAAGGACTGGATATTTCCCGGGGGAGGGAATCTTAAATAGTTGCATTGTTTTAATTCATTGTAAAGCTCACAAACTTCCAAAAATATGCTAATTCTGTCCAATGTACTTTGTTTTCTTCAATTTTCTACTGACTTAGCAGATTTTAAACAAATTTTTGTAACTAAGTTTCTGCAAAAACCTTTCTCTGCAATACTTCTTTCTTTGAGTCAGTATGTTGTCCAACTGACCTTATTACTTCTAAAATGACTTTTATTTTTCTTAATTTATATAACTGACCCTATTCCGTCTCTAATAATTGTTTCCTGAATCATATCTTCCCCTAGTTAATCCCGCTCTATCTTTTTATGTTATCCAACAGAAACATTCTTTACTATCCTGCCATTTACCAATAACTCTAAATTCTTTTTTGTGCTTCCTTTTCCTCGAAGTTCGATTCTACTTAGCATACTACGCCTGTCTGTACTCAGCTCTTCACTCACCTGGTCTTCACATATTTACTTCAGGCCACAACCATGCATTTACTTCTGTTATCATAAATGTGTGCTATCCTTTTCGTCAACCCTCAAAAGAAGCAGAATTTAATTTCTTGGTAAGGTTACCTTGAAGTTACCTCCATGCAATGTCCTGCAAAAGAAACTAATTGCTCCTCCTGTTCCAGCATTAATGTTTTTTTTCGTTTTGGTAAAACATACTGAAAGTATCTCGATAACTTTGTGCATAGTCAAACATTGAAAAAAATATTAGGAAAATTAATCATTGCCTCCATTCAATGCTAGCAGTAATAAAACCTAGTTTTAGTGGAGTCGTGATTCCTCTGAATAATATTGATGAAAAGAAAGTTTTTGGAGAAGTTTTGGAGTTTGGAGAAATAAAAGTTTGGAGAAGAAGAAGCCTAGAAAACTAATTTAAGGAATTGTATTTAATAGTATTCTTGGACCTTTTATTCTGTTAAAATCCTACCAGCAAGTTTTTCGTTAAATCTTTGCTGCATCTACACTCAATTTGGCTGATTCATTCATTCATATTTAAGAAAAAATGTGTCCTGATTTAAACAGTTGTGAAGAGGAAGGTTGAACAGTGGTGCGGATTCAATCTTGGGGCCCGGCCGCGAGTCCTTCGCCGGCCCAGACCCTTCCGTGGGCGGTGGAGAGATCCCCAAAAATCTCCTACCTACCTTCACATCCCCATTCTTGCTGAACGCTAAACGGATACGATGACCTTAATCGCTGCCGGACCGCTCCGGGCCGTGGAAACCGCGGCCCTTTGCATAGCATGCGTGCATCATTCATCTCCGCAAACACTTGGGGCTTAAGTCCTTTCCAGCGCTCCTTCGGCACAGGCTCTTTTGTACCCGTGGGCGGGTGACGAGAGAGGGAGAATGGCGGAAAGGGGTTTGGAGAGCTTTATAAGGGAGGGGATGGGCTTTATATTTTTTTTCCGTAGATCTCGGGAAGGCGAAATCCGTGCCTGGGGTCTTCCGCCCTGCGCTCACTCGCGCACGCTTTAAGAGGATTAATTACCACGTCTAGGGCGAGAGGTAACCCGGTCGTTACCCCCCCCCCTCCACCTACCTACCCCTCCGACAGAACCCCCTTTTTTGAGAAGAGGAAATCCCATGCCTGGCACGCGCTGTTCTGTCTTCGGACGCAAAGTCCCCGTGACGCTTTCCGTTGCACCGAAATGCTCCCTTTCACTCGGTCCTCGGTACAGGGAACCCTAGAAGTTGGAAGAGTGGATGGTGAGATGCCTACGCTGTCCAAATTAAACCGTAGGGTTTCCTCTTGTCCGTGGATTTAGCGGAACTTGGGAAATGACAACGCGTAACTGGTTACTAATTTTCTATCCTACTCTTAATCTGATAGCCTTTTGCGGATGCGCAGGAATTTCTATAGCTGACTGCTTTAGATAATTCGCAGAGGACAATGATACGTTGCCAAACTACCAGAAAATACCTAGTATCATTTTATATTTAAGAGCAGTGACTAGAACGAACTTGTTGCCTTCCTGACTATTTTTCTCACTTATCGTGTTTGGTATTAATTGTCAGTTGAATTACTAAGCTATTAACTACAGGTTAATTGCAAAGGACAAAATGGATTTCTGAATTTGATCTTGAGAAACATGTTTATCTTTTTTATAGCACCGTAAATGGTGTCCACTAAAAATAACGCTTAGGTTGAATTAATCTCAAACTATATTTGACAACATTATTCATGGAATGAAAGGTCAAACTCTTAATGACGTTTTAGATTCTTTATTTTGGAGAATCATGGAAAAGTTTTATTTCTTAGGAAAGTTGGAATTAAGTCAGTAAAAGTTAACAGCTATTCCATTAGTTTAAATTAGGGAGTTTAGATGGAGGTGCTGTTGGAAAATGGTAATTTATTCAGAAAACATTGCATGATAGCCATGTGGGAAGCACAATTACTATGCTAGTTAGAAATCATATTTAGTTTTACTTACAATGACTTCATAGAAATATGCTCTATGGTAGTACGTGTCTTTTAAGCAAAATTGGGAAATTTAGTAAAATCAGAGAAGCTGGCTTGGTAGAAGTATTATAAGATACAATTAATGCTGAATAATGGGATGATGTTCACTGAAGAATCTACTTGAAGTATAAATGATTTTTAACATCCATATCACAAGAAAACTTTTTTTTTTGTTTGATTTTCCTCTGCCGAATGCCTGAGTTTCTTTATTTCATGTGTATTTTTGAGCCCCTATGATTAACGTATTTTTTACGGAAGGATATAATTCTTGATTTGAATGAATATGGATTATTACTAAATTACCACTGATAATTATTTCAAAAAAGCGGGAATTATAGACATAAAGTAAACAGCATGCTTATTGGTTACCTCCAGACCTTGTAGAATTACTCAGGAATATTATATGCAGCGGTAATCGTAGTAGATAGATGAAGGTCGAAGGTAATGATTATTTATGCTTTCATAGAAATGAGGCAGCTTACATTGAAAAATAAATAAATCCATCTTGTTTTATAGGAAGGCGACAGTGATAACTAAAACCGCTGACCTAGAACTCTTCAGCGCTGCTGTACTATTTCGTGATAGTGAATCACTTGGTGGTTTCTTCACGCCATTAGTACACAATACTATTTAAACCTATTTTTTTCCTGCACTTTCAAAGTTTTTCTACATTTTTTAGGCAAGTCGCTCATTTCTGTGCACTTTTCAGGAAATGTTTCTCCGCAATTTTCCCATATTAACCAAATATTTTGTTTGCATTATTGCATGTAAACATTTATTTATGGTACTTTTTCATTAATTAGAAGGTGAATTATGACTATAAAATATATAATTAGAATTTTATCTATTATATAATTAGATAAATGGATAAATATTCGTCCCTACAAAATAGGTTTAAAAAAAGAGCCAGTTCAGAAATAGGTACCCACTTCTTTCTGGATCCGTAAAAATATATAAAATCATCCCCACTGTATGGTTGTGTAAGTTTTTTCTAATATAATTTTAATGTTTTCTGAGACGCAGAATCGGCAAAATTTAGACTATAATTATTACAGATAATTGCAGCGTAACAAATTTAATTTAGCATTTTTGGCAGATATAAGCAAAAAACTGTTGAACTGTGTACATTTCTTTTGCATCGCCCCCAATGATATGATTGAGTCCATGATATGGTCAAATTTATTCAAAAGTTTCCTTCAGCGCGTAAAGAGAAGTAAATGCATCAAATTCAGCTCGACGCAACGCCTTAATAACCATGGTAGTCGATGGAGCTGCGGCTAAATTTAACGGAAGGAATGAACGAAAATAAACAAGGCAGAGGCCATCTACTGACCAAATGGCTTTCTTTTGGGTTTATTTGGGCGTTAATGGCCCTCCTCAGGCGGGTTCATGTTTAGTGGGACTCTCCCGTCCTTCCTACAGTTGGACCGTATCCTTCACCGAGTCTCTCAATAATTCAGCTTTAAAGGATTAAGCGTAACATTTCCTTGGTCATCGTCGCTATTTTCCTGGAATATTGCTAATGCTTTGAGGTGTTCAACAAACACAATGATAGGCAGGATGGCCAAAGCGTTTCAAATGATGGGGCGTTAAAGTGGGAAAGCCTCTCGCTTAGTATCCCTAGATGAAACGACCTGAGTGCTATTTGAAGACGTGCTATACTTTAAGTGCAAGGGATTACTCGGGGCGAAGCACCACTTAAACCAACAGGATAACGTATATAATGAAACAATATCATCGCTCCCCTGTCCTTGCTCTGAAGAGGCTAGCATGGTCATTTTAAAGGCCCAAATACGTTCTAACTGCCACTAAGAACTTGGGAATTTTCAATCCGTTGACCTCAGATATTAGGCCTGGAATTGCGACTCATATTCGCTGGAATGTTGGTGTTGGTAGCAGCTCGGGTCGTGATGTTTTGCTCTAAGAAAAATTCATATAGTGTTTTTCTGCTCAAATATAGTTTTGCGAATATAGCTTTTAAAGGGAGCATTCAGTCAGCCTATAAATATTTTCCAAATTGTAAGACGTCAATGATAGTCTCTGAAATGACAGATTTGGAGCAGATAACCGTCATCTAAAATATTTCATATTAAATTAAGGGGCATAAATGTAAACCTCTTCCTTTATATCAGAAAAGTATAATTTTTTCGCCGCTGTTGTAGAAATGTGGATCCCGAACAATAAACTTCCCCTTATCAAGAAACAAAACTTCAATTTGGGGTTTATTCTTTATTATCACTCCGAATATTATTTTTACCCAAATATAATATGTATCAATTTTACCCCATGTTACCGTAAATTTTTGTCTTCTCGTGACAGAATAATTGAACTATTTGTATCCGTGCAAATATATTTTTAAGGTTCCGGAAATTCCTTAGAGACGCATAACTTTTCTCATAACGTGGATTATCTCTTACTAGAGAAACTCTTAAAAACGGGGAGTTAAACGTAAGCTGTCAAATTGTTCATTAGGACTAACCAAACCATGTTTTAAACCAGGACTGCCAATTATTGCCGAAATTACCTTTAAATTACAAATGTTTCTAAAATAATGAAGATAACTAGCAAACCTGCATCCTGCTTTGCAGGCAGTGCACCACAAACTTCGGTGGCTGTGATATATTTCTGGGATCGTCAGGGTGGTATAAAAATAGAATTGGTCCTTTTAGCCTTTTCAAATATTTTAGGGGGGTGTGTAAGTGAATGTCTTTTTTAAATTGATTGATAATGGATTGTTCTAGGAGGTTTAAATGCAGTGAATCGTATGGTTTTGACGTAAAATTTGGTAAATATTATGCCCAAAGTGATGTAAAGGTTGGTGTAATATGTTTCCGGAATCGTCTCGGTATATTTATTTCAGAATTGGTTTTTTAGCTTTTGGAAATATTTTAGGTAAAACACCTGCTTGTCGACTGTGTAAAATATAGGATGGAACGCAAACACCACAAAAATTTGGGGATCTGAGCAAGGTATTGGGTGACGATTACAAGCGTCTCGATTGCGTTCTAAAATTTCCTCATGAACTTAATTTATTACCAAAATTTTAAGACGCATTGTAATCTGCCCAACAGCTCTAAAGTCAACTCTTTTTCCATATGACCAATACTGAGTTGAGCGTATCGTGTCCACTCATAGTTTACACTATTTCTATGTAATCTACATACTTGCCAAGTACTGTTTTTCTAACACCTGTTTTTAATTTTGTTTATTAAAGGTGAGAAATGACCTTAGTAGTCATAGGACCCCAAGATAATTATATCTATCTTATAGGGGGATATATAAGTGAATGTTTTTTTTTAATTGATAAAAAACGGAATGGTTTAGGTATCGGAGAGCCATTGATAATTTTAAAATGGTGGGTGTATTTTCGAATCAACCTGGTGATTTATCAACAAACATTAATGCATAACAAACGCTTTATAGCCCTCTTTAAACTATTAGAAAAGTACATCAAAATGCCTAGCTTTGATATTCACTATTTTCATACTATAAAATTTATTGATGGAATTAATTCCACTTTCTTCTTTGCATATTTCTCCGCACCACAAACTGCTAAAATCAAAAAATACTACCAAATTATACAGACAGAGAATCCACACTCAACACACCTAACCTCACTCTTTTAACTCCAAAATTGGGAGAGGACGAAACAAAAACAGATGCAGAATTTCGGACGGACTGACTGAATGACTGACACGCTTCAACATTAATATACATATAGATTATAATTAATGCGAAATATAAGGCATCGAAGATTGGCCGGTATTTTATTCCTCTTGGAAACGACTTTTTGAGAGTGTGACTCCGTAGATGAAGGAAAAGGTACGATAAAAATGAAATAATTAATGTAAATAAATGGAACCAGGAAATATTAAGTAGTACCACTGTTGTTTTTAGCTATATTTAGTTATGTTTCTTCTCCTTCTGGCGTTCTAGAATTTCCATCAAGTAACTTCTATGGACTCAGCACCATATTCCCTGTCTTATCACACTCCTTTTTCTAGTGGATTCTCTTACACTCCTCTAATTAGCATATTTACTTAAGGCATACTCATAAAATTCTTGTTCCAGTTCTTTAAGTTGTTTTCCTTTCTCTGCCAGTGCTGGTCGTAACTATTCCCTTTCAATTGTGTTTATCAAATTCTGTCTTTCTTATATAAGGCTGCATTGTGGCAGGCCTCAAAAGTTTGTATCCATTCATTGTCTTGTGCGTTAAATAGATCCTTTTGCGCTTTTTGAAAGTTAGTGCTATTATCGTTGGGGTATTCGCACTTAAAGGGTGTGCTACAATTTGAGATTGATTACGGTACGGAATAATCCCAAACACAACATAAAAACACATGAGTGAGTCTTAGTTACGTACCGGAATCAATCTCGAATGATTCGAGCCCTATCCCCCAGGTCACAGAAACTAAAACAATTGTGCCTGATCCTAAGCAACCACCGATCAATCACAAAACATTTGAATTGAATTCATATGTTTTCATATTCATAAATTTGTATTAACGTATGAACTCAGATTTAATTCTCTTCCATTAATTTTTTTAAATTGAGTGACAATACAAATTTAAAAACCGTGCATAGAATCCCAAGACTATCTTATTTTACTGTGTGCAGAAGTGACCGGAGGAATGTAGGTTGCGTTATTTTTCACGTCGTGCCGCGCCGACATAAAAGGGAGAAGCGACGCACATGGCTAACGCTACTGAGTATTGAGCACTCGCGTGCATCAAAACAATAATCACGGGGTCCATTCGAGGTCCGATGGGCCTCGAGAGAGGTCCACGATGCTGTGGAGCGGACAGCATGGCTTGTAGCCGCGGGCGAGTCGCTATTGATAGCGCCGGGCGCGTACGGCGATTCCGGCTGGGTTTGGACGAAGGGACAGGTTGAAACGGGGAAATGCTATCGGGAGGAACTCCCATCCGGCCCCCAAGTGGCATGGTGGGGCACGTCGATGTATCGAATCGTCGATAGAGAGAGGGGGACGATCAAAACTCGAGTCACGTGCGATGGCGAGATGCAACTGCAGTGGAGCTCAGACTCTCCGCCTCTGTCGTGGAATGAGAAGAAACGTATAGACGTGCGGCCAGAGGGGGGACGGAGAGAGCAGATACTATCACAGATGTGTGTGGAGGGAATGAGAATGCTAAAGAAAGAGGGAGGAGTATTGGTGTAGGCAGGCATGTCTGGTGGGAGGCTTTCCTCAGGACGAAGCGTCGCTTTAGGGCAGAGGAACAAGAGAGTCAGGCGAGGTCCCGAGTTCATTTCGTGCTGCTCTCCGTGACGGTTGCGGACCTAGCGTCCGCGGAGGTCAGCGTTATTGAATTCCTGAAAAACTCCCGAGGTCCTATGGTATGGAACGCAAAGATCCTTTAAACATTTTTGGGGTGGATGTGCTCAGGTTACTAGAAATTGTTTAAACGCTCAAAAATAAACGATTGGGCAACTGTGACGACCATGAACGTGGAATTATCTACTTTTCTCTGTTGTAGCCTCTTTAGAATACGATGATAATAAATGAGATCCTCGCGAAATCAGCTTAAATAAAGAACTGGAGCGTTAGCAGTGAAGATTGGCATGATGCGTAAAGGGACGGTATAATATATACCTATATTAGCGCTAACTGTCTATTAGATGAATCAAGATGGAAATATTTATCGTAGCCTAAATTGACATTTAGACGTAATCTCCTGACTAAATTCCAAGAAATATTTTTTTTATTGTTGACGCTAAAGATATTTTGCGAACTCCAACCTACTATGAGAGACACTGGACCTTGTTCATATAATTAGATAAATTGATTGCGTACCAACAGGTTAAAAATGTCCTATCCTTGTACAACAAGGGATATGAATAGTAAATATATTTTTAAAATCTGCATATAAGTGCACCAATGGATATCATAGGTAGTTGCATGTTGGTAAGAATACTTAAACTAACCTATCGGCCCGGTGGCGGCGTGTTTAAGTCCTCGCTTGGTACACTTCGGAAAACACTTAGGAAAGTGAAAATATATGCTACTTCTTTTTAACAGTTTTATATTCACCCAAACGACCAAATTTTCAAGCTGCTGTCTGCAACATTAGAATTAATTTCTGGAGAGATAGTTTCAAATAAATATTTATTAGAATTTTGGAGTTAATTTTCTGCTGAACTTATTAGTAGATATCATTAGTCAGAGTAGGAAGAAATATTATAGCTAAATTAAGCAGAACAGGGAGCAAATAAACTGACATGTTTCTACTAAAGGTTTGGTTTACTGAGGGTTTGGAAACTTTTGAATGGTGATCCAAGCATGTGAAATTACAAGTGGTAAACACTATCGTAAATATGTTACAACTTCTGATGCTTCTAATCAGAAATAAATTTCAGAAGTAATGAAATACGCTTGAATTAATTCAAGGGAAAAGATTAAAAGTTGTGCTACCATTTTCCACTAACTGATGCATATTTTTTCGAATATCTTGTATAAATGGTTGCTGTCTATTTTTATGCGCAGTATTTTGCATTTTTGGCTACATTTGAAGGCAATTGAAAAATTGAAATTCTTTAAGCAAAATTAATTATCGCTCCACCCAAGCATGTGGAGATATAAGGGGTAAACACTATCGTAAATATGTTACTACTTCTGATGCTTCTAATCAGAATAAATTTCAGTATTAATGAAGTGCACATACATTAATTCAAGAGAAAAGATTAAAGGTTGTGCTAATATTTCCCGGCTAACTGGTGCAAATGGCAGCTGTCTATTTTTATGCGCAGTATTTTGCATTTTCGGCTGCATTTTAAGGCAATTGAAAAATTGAAATTCTTTAACTGCAATTAATTATCGCTCCACTGCTGGGCCTAAAACATCACATATACTCCGTGTAAAAACAAGAATATTAGAACTACGAATCCCTTACACCCACCTACGCTGTGGAAACCCTTACCTATATAATATCGTGAGTCTACTCGCCCGTCCGTGGCAATTTTGGAGGAAACACCGTCCGATGAGTGCGTAGCCGACTGGCGGATCGGCCAAGTTTTCCTCGTTCCAGGAGATTTTACACCTTCGTAAACACCTCTTCGCCCACACAGCGAGTCTCCGAAATGCAGACGCGAGTTTTGGGAGGAGCGGGTAGTTGGATTCCCTCGCCGAATGCCAGGGTCTCTCCTCTCTTGTGGTGTGTAAGGAGAGGCCGGTTCTGTATCCGGAAGACTTAAGTGAGGGAGAGAGGGAGGGGACTAAGTTTTCAGAGAGGGGTAAGCAATAGGGGTATGGAGGGGGAGAAGAAAGAAATGTGGGGGTGGGATGTACGGAAGAAGAATAGAAGGGGGAGAAGCGAAAGAGGGTGAACGCTTCTGACGTGTTCCGAATTTTTCTCGAGGTTTCCTGGAATTTCGGTCAGGAAGGCCCTGAGGAAGGGTTTCGGAGTCCAGGGAGCAGTGCAGGCGGGGAAGGGGATGCTGAGGAGTGTTGGGAGAGTGGCAGGGGGTCGGGGCAGTTAGACGCTTTGCGTGGAACAGTTTAGGTCGGCCCGAGGCGGAGCCCAGCTTGCTTAGTGGGGCGGGTCCATAAGTAGCTTAACGATAGTCGCCGACAGTGATGTATAAATTTGGGGGAATTCATATTTTCTTCCCTGCGGGGGAGGGAGTAATTCACGCGGAATAATAGGGGAGGGTGCTGAGGTGTTCCTGGGAATAATTTTTGGCGCAACGGGTTTGAAAAATGGGTTGGTGGCGTTTCATTGAAATATTTACCTCTCAGGGTGCTACAGTACTGTATAACGTCCAGGACGCCGTTCATTTGCCGAAAAAATTCTTTTATCGTAAGCAAACTGCGGAATTTCGCTCTAATTCACCGTTTGGAATATTCATGTGTGTTTTAATGTTATTGACAATGTGGTTTATGGTATTAAAAATATGGTTTAATGGTATTAACAATTGTAAATATTCTTAAGGGTTTTCTCTCTCGTCTAGATTTCATTAGTATTCTTGCTCTACTCAAATATCTAATGACTTTTCCAAATTGTTTTCTTTGACGAAGTATTTCAAGAGTTTCCTTTGGTATAATTATTTATTTTTTTGTTTTTCGTCGAGTAGTTGATTCTAACCGAGTATTAAGAATTTGGAGCCATTGTGAAAAAATTCATACAAGTACAGCGCACGTGCTTACTATCACGCATGGTTTTGTACCTGTTTTTTTAACGTCATAGAAAAGAATAAAAATGTCATAACAATCCTTGGTGATATTATAGCCCACTTCTTGCAACGTGAAAAAATTCTTTTTATATAATTTGAATGATGTTTATTATTTTCTGCAAAGTCTCATCTAGAACATGGTAATGGTACATGGAACCCGCTGGATATACGATTCGTATGTGATTGAATTAGAACATAGTGCCGATGATTGAAATTGTATCTACGAGGATGCCGAGTAAGCCATCTATTGAAAGAGCACGGCTTGTTATTGCCTTCGAAAATAAAAATAGTGTACGCGGTATTTTTAATAGATTCAAGTCTGATCAGATCTTCAGGGTGAAAATATTTTGAGCAATCCTTTATACAGTGAATTGATTGATTTATGAAATATAAAATATAAAATGATAGCTATATATACGATATCTGCCTCGTATCTGCCTGTTAATCTCACAATCAGAGCCACTGCAAATGTGTGTTGAAAATGGTTGTAGAACAAAAACCATGAAAATGGGACTTCGAGGAAAAATAATTGCTTGGGAAAGTGTATTAGAAGAGTGTCTTATTTTAAATGTATTTATTCGCGTTTCTTTCGTTATGGCCTTGATTTGTGCCTAAAGTACACTCTAGAATCATTCAGTCTTACCTTCGACCTCTCATTCATCTTTTTCTGTTATCCTAGTTTTGAAGCATAGGGGTAAAATTTATATCGAAAGTGTATGCCGCCAAGTAACGTGATAAGGATAACTTAAATTGTGGTATTAAGGGTAACTTTAAATTGCGGTACAACCTCCTAGTATCTTGAGTTCTCCCACCAACATTTTGAATACTAGGCAATTAGAAAATATTAAAAAATAAAGCGTATGTTTAATTTTAATTCAGCAATGAGGATTCTTAATATTAAACATAATGTCTTCAAAGGACTTATCTATTTTCAGTTCAATTTTTTTGTTTATCTTAGGCTATATGTGTAGGTACTTTAGTTCGATTCTCGGAAGAAACAAATAGCGTCTTTGCCTTTTACGAGAAGACTTTCTGATAAGTGAGAAAACAAAAAGCACAGCTGTTTCTTTGAAGGTAATGAAACTGAATTAATATTGTTGAACTGAGTATCCTGATGCTTGGAGACATCCAGTAAAATTGTGAAGCGCATATGTAGGAGGTCGATGTTTCATCTTTGAGATGCGAGATTTATCTTGACCGGAAGTTGTATCCTTAGCTTCACACTTCAAATGCTCTTAACTAGCCTTTTCGCCTTCATAAAAAGCAATGTACGCAGTAATAGACAATAGAACATGCCTAGCGAAAATGAATGATGCTTCCTGTACTCCGTTTCAAACCGTTTTCGAGAACATCATTTAAAATAATGAGAAAGAATTGGATTACTTTATTAGTTTTCAAATAGTCTGTCCTTAAGTTGCAACAATAGTAAGCTTTCCCTCTAATAGCAGTAAAGTATTATCCTCTTTGGCTACAGTAGGTAAATGCATAGGTACTCGAATGTCCCTTTAATATGCTTGACATGCGGATTGCTGCAGTATTTGAAGATACAATTCCAGGTAATTTGGACCTCGCCAGAAAGAAAAGAAGTTAATATAACTATGAAAAGTGATGGTTGTATTTTGAAGTTTTCTCCCAATATCTTGCTAATTTTTTTCTCCTGCAAAATCTCCCGTTTCTCTTCTCACATTTCATAAACGTTTGCTTAGATTGTCTCAGAGTGCAATATTAAAACGAATACTTGATTTGCTCTTATTGCACCAAAATACGAAGAGCATGGATCAGTATTTATATATGCTTTTGAGATTATTGGATTATATTGTGCAACTTGGACAATATAATCCATAGGTCTAAGTAATTCATTTAGAGCCACCGTGAGACAGTGTGGCAGAGGGTAGTCATCACCAAACATACAATACTGACGTGCAGCTAAGATTCACAATGGTACTAATACATGGAAACATGCTAGGTGTAGGAGTCACGAGAAACTAGATTTTCTGCACAGTAACAAGGTGATTACTAGCTGTAAAGGTTTTCTCTAAATATTTTTATCGATCGGTATTTCCCTCCTAAAACTTGCTTGATGCATTGCAGACCACTCCAACAATATTTTACCTACCTATCTCTGAAATCGGAGAACGGAATGCTTAGCTTTAAATGCTCGATCCACGTCAAAGAAATGAAGTCCGTGCAACGACTTTGAATTGTGTCTAAATCTGGTCATTTTCATGCCGTTTTCATCTTCCTCTCCCCCAGGATTTACGAAATTCGATCGGTCGAAGGGATAAGGATATATTTTCGGCTTGCTTGTTGAAGCGTAACAAATCACATTTCCCCTTGTTACCCGGGAAGTTACGCTCCCTTCTTGGTAGCTGAAATGTTATTACGGTTAAAATAACGTGTATTTTCGAGAAGATAGGGAAGAACCCAACACGTTCTAATGTGCTTTACGGTAATGGATATGGAGCGTGTATAACTGAAACATTTTGTCTTTCTTCTTGGCCGAGGTATGAATATGAATTTACTTATTTTCTAACTCTCATACGATTCCTACCATCAAAGTACTTTCAAATGTGACAGCAAATATACCAGAGTAAAAATATACGAACTAAGCCAAAAGTATTTTTATCTGACCGAGAAGCCATGATTCGATTTCCCTTCAAATGGGACTCTTTTTAATGCTCAATACAGTCTGGCCACCCATCTCTGCATTACTCTCCATTTCTAGTCCCTTTCCTATGCAGTAGTTCAATTATTTTATGAACGCATCGACGGCTACGGTTACTAAGCACCCATAGTGACAAAAAACTATAGATCAATATCTTTTATAGCGATAGATACTGAGAAAATTGTCAAAATTATAAAAACTCTGTTCATGCTCTACACAAAGTTGTTATTTGATGGTGGTGACCATGAACTATAGGGTTCTTGGTGGTGACCCAGAAAAAAAAGATGATTAGTGTCATTTTAGAATAGTTGAGAATTGGGATATTTGAAGGAGTTTTTCAGGAAACGGATAAACGGGGGAAATCTGACTTTGGCATAAGCTTAACCTTAATGAAATCATTCTAGGGAAATACCGTTTGATACCGTAACGTCCCACCCGACTGACGGAATACTAGACTCAACCGACTCAACGTACTTTTTCACTCACCATTCGTGTAGTGAACGGCATATCAATAAAGTATTTGTCACAGCCATGATTATAACCCGGCCCCTCGGAACACGAAAGCCAGTGTTTTAGCCGCATACCCAAATGATTTCTTTCACCTGTCTCTTATATGTGTGTATGTGAGTTAATGGCTCATTTTCCTTTGCACACTTAGAGCTAAAAGTCGGGGTTAAAATCTCAGGTAGTTTATATTTTCTACATTCCTCAAAAACCATGCATTATTCCTCATATCAGTAACCAGTCTCTTTTCTATCCCTATCCTTTCAGTGCAAGTTTGGTGGAAGTTCACCCCCTGCCACACACCTTTATGGTGGCTTGCAGGGTATTATGTAGATGTAGATGTAGATCCCTTACACATGCGTGCCTTTATTTTCTGTTCAAACTCCATCTATAACTCATGGGGTGAAAATAAATGCTCTCAAAACTACTCGTGTACAGAGGGTGGGAAAAGGAATTGCGTTGGGGGTTGGGAAGCCTCTCCTTAATGCATTTCCGTTTTGGCGTGTCGCAGGGCGCCGGGAGGAGGAGAAGCGGGGAGTAAGTGGGGGCTGTTGTGCTGGGCGGGGTAGAAAAGTCATGATGACATCAATGTGGGGTGCTTCGTTCCAATTGGGGGATGGCGCACACTTCCGAACCACCCCAGGCCGTCCCAAGACAGGCAAGGAGAGATTCACGATCCTCATGCCGTAAATAAAGTGTCGCTTGATGCATCGTTATGATCATTGGCTATCTCTCCATCACTCCCCTGTCCACCTAAATATTGTTTATATCTATCTCACGCTGTTAATCCATATGGATGTTTGACTCGCTGAATGAAAATTGCGTCTAAGTCAGGGCTGAAAAAGTATTTTTTAATCTGGTGGTTTTCTTTTAACTTTCCCTGTTTGGAATCTCATTGTACCGCAGGAAAAATTGAATGATTCCCGATAGTTGTTCTGCGCTATCGAAATACTTTACAAGTTGATTTTTACGTCACATTGATCTCTGGAAACTCTAGCATATAAACAAACTGCTCTCATCAAGCCAGTGTGACTGGCAGTATCATATTAGTCATGCAACCTAGGTTAAGCATTAATCCTCAACCTTTTCAAAATGTTACTGCGTCATAAATTCACTCATTTTTACTCTTTCAAATAGTAATATCTTTGTTTATTTCCCCAATTATGACTTAATAGGGAAAGATGTCACGGGGAATATTTTCCAACGATTCCCAATTAAAACTTTCCTTAGTGAACTGATCTCGTATAGAACATAGGTTTATAATAATTCATAGAATAGATAAGAATTGTTATTATTGGGGAAAAATTTAACTGAGTAGGTATTTATGATAAATGTCTGGCTTGAAAACTTGAGGATTTAGCTCATATTTTTAGAAAGATAAGCCGAAAAAGGTAGCATTTGAGATAGTAATAATACCTAGATGGGTTAAAAGTGTCCATGTTCCGAAAATAATTGATGAAGGAAGGAGTATTAAGCCGGTTTTTAAAGTTACTACTATGAAACGGAGAGTGGTAGCTGAGGGGAAGAGAGGCCGAAAATACGGATTCTGGTGGGTATATAGGAAGGTAAAATAATTCGTCTATAAAGGATGGGTCGTACAGTGCGTGGTAATGTGTCGTTTAAGAAGAAAAATGTGTACCTTTCTTATCTCAAAAGCAGCATTTTTTAAGGGTGAAGCTGTTACAGAATCAACCATTGCTTAAGGGCGTCATTAATAATGAAAGGTCATATACTAAGTGCCTCTGACTTCGATGAAAACTGAAGGCATTTGATTGTGATTCTGTGAAATTCCATCCCACATAGTGTCATATATGATGACTGAAACCAATGGATTCTGGTTATCTTCGGGGAAATGTCCAGCAATTTCTTGTTTTTTCTTTCCCCGTCCTTGGTTCTCCCCCATATCCGCTATACATTTGCAGCATCGCTAACCGCGCGGGACGGAATCCGAGAAATACGAGGGACATGTCTTCGCGAAGCAAGTGATTAATGTTTTTGCTCCACGTCCCCCGTCGTGAGGCTTGACATTTTGGAATTCAGCGCGTCGCAAGTGTGGTGTGCGTCATTCGGATACATGCGCCAGCCTAATCGAAAATATTTTGCTTTATTTGATTTTTAGCTCTCGGTATCGGGATAAATTCGTCATTTTGCGGCCAAAGAAGCTTAAAATATAGGAATTTTACGGCGCCATAATTTTTCTTGCCCCATCCGAGCAGCGTGGTTTTTAATTATTGCTTAACCGCACCTTATGACTATGTAACCTTGCCATTTCGAATTATTGGAGATGGAGAGGCAATGCAAATTGACGTATGCGCGTGGGTTAACATAAAATTTGAAATGTTTTATTTATTTATGAGCATGATTTTGGAGAGGCTGCAAGGTGGTTTGCTTCGCATTCAAAGAGTTTGAGTTCAATATTCGATTTCGTCAAAGTTTTCAGTGAAATGTGAGTAGGGTTGGGGTCTCAATTCCACCTTTGTTTTGGCAATGTGAATTTCGATTCTGGGTTTCGCTTCAACTTTTCTTAATCTGATTTTATCTGACATAACATTCCCTAATAGTAAGAGCGACGCAGCTCTTAGCTTAAGTATTCTAAATATGATCCTATTTAGTTTAACATATTTTCTACTTGTTCTCAAAACCTATGCTGAACACGTAGTATGGATGATATGGCCGAAAAATTTATCTTCATTTCCGCTGTTACTTTGTCCTTAATGTTTTACCCTTCTGCCACAATCGATCATAGCAAAGTATCAGTGTCCAAAAACTGATTTGTGATGAGCATTTTTATATTCACTCTTTATACTGTCTGGAGTTAATATCTGTTCTTAACTGCTGCTAGATTTCACTTCCATTTCAAAAGATACAATCGAAAAATTTGTATGTGCTAAATAGAATTGTGGTTGTAAATATCTGTGTCACGATTCATAGTGGGTGTTCCAATATCATATATATTCTGAACCATATTAATTGAACATTCCTATGATTATAATGAACTCGGGAATGTGGTTAAAATCGGTAGAGTTTGCGATGAACAAGCGCTACTCAGCCAGGGATGGCGTGCATACTGTACACTGCTCTTGCACTGGCTGTGTACAAAAGCAATGTGATAAGTGGAACACGATAACGATAATGAAGGTGGATAACGAAGGAACACAGATTAAATTGGATAGAAAAGAAAACGAACTTGGAAATACTAGAAATGGTAGGGGAGGCAAAGCAGGAAATTGAGGAAATTTGTTGACAGGCATTGGTGGACGAAGCAGGTTTTGTGGAGCAAGGGAGTTTAAGGGATGTAATGGAACGAATAATGAGAGTCATAAGGGATAGAGGAGACAAGTAGTGGGTAGTTTGGGTATAATAGTGGCGGACATAAAGTATACGGAACTAAAAAAGGAAATTATTTGGTAAATAGGAGTAGTAAACAGTAGTCAGCTTACACTTTTTGCAAACGATAACTACCATTACAACCAACTAGCAGACCTACTGCCTGCTTTGCAGGCACTTTACATAAGCATTTCGTATGCAGAGAGAAGGAAATGTTTATTTTTTAAATAGATATGTGTGTGCCATTCTAATTATCCTATATTTTTTTACTTTTTTCTATACCACATATTCATTACATATTGTCTCCCGGTCTCAAAAACCAGCTTTTTTCCATTTTTCTCATTAATTTCTAAAAATCCAAAGCTACTACCGAATCATACAGGCAAAGAATCCACACTCAAATCACCGAACCTCACTCTTTTAGCTCAAAACTTGGGAGAGAGCAACGGATATAAAACGGATACAGAATGACTGACTGACACGCTGAAAAATTATTATATATTCGAATTAACCTGCTGATTTAGCAAGAAACATTAATACATAATAAACTTTTTATAACCTTCTTTCAACTATAAGAAAAGTACTTCAAAACGCCTAGCTTTGAAATTCACAATTCATGCACAAGATCGGGTCCGGTAGGCAAAAATTGTTTTATTTCACTATCTGCACATCGAAAACGTCAATTAATATTTTTATCCGTACAAAATTGATTGATGATACTAATTCCACTTTCTTTAGCTTCTTCAATCCAATTTTCGCCCCTTTACCAAAAACGTAAACACATTTGAAGACCTGAGTGCAAGAACAAGATAATAACCAAAAGTGAAGTTTCGAGAAAACTCCGGCTATTATCTGGTTCTTGCACTCAGAGAGCAGTACGTAAAATTCCAACAATGTCTGCTGAACTTATTTAGAACTTACCATCGAAAATTACTATGTCTACTGGTATAGGGCAGGAAGGGCTTCATGTGTATGTGGAAATCTCATTTTCGCAAAAAGTGGTCATTATCTGGTTCTTGCACTAAGGTCTTCATTTACTTAGCAACATAAACAAGGATAGGGAAACGCAAAAGATAGGGAAAAAAACGATTTTTCTTCTGCATGTTTCTCTGCACCACAAACTGCTAGAAATCCAAAACTACTACCAAATCATACAAAAAGAGAATCCACACGCAACGCACCAAACCTCAATCTTTTAGCTCAAAACTTGAGTGAGAAACAAAACGGATAAATAATGACTGACACGCTACAAAATTAATATATATATGTAGATAATTCCTTGATTACTATGTAGATAATAACCGTGGACTGTATTATCTAACATGTTTCCGTGTAGTAGCCTAGTTGCATGTCAATAGTGCTTGTTTGGTAATCTTACCCCCCTGCCACTCACCCTCGCGGTGGATTTTTTGAATGTAGATGAGTTTTGGGAAGATTTTTTGTGCATCCAAACCTAACTTAACTGGCAGAACAATAGAAACAATGCTATTCGTATTCGCTCATGTAAATTGACCATTTGACCACTTCAAGTGGCTATTTTATGAAAATGACTTACGTCATAGAATTCATCAGATCACACCTTCTTTCCTATTTTTTCAATATTATCTTTCAGTTCTTCAGTTCCACAGTTTGTGATCCAAGCATTCATTTTGACTCTTTGATTTTGACCTAAATTTTAGGATTTTTGATTATTTGAAAAACCTCTTTGCCATAACATGCGTATAAAAAGACGAAAAGGAACTATTACCGTTGTGACAGTAGAGTCTTCAAGCGTTGTAACAGTATGTTTGTATATCTATTACAATTTGTTTACCCTGAATTCTGATACACATTTTGGGATCATAACAGCGGTTTATTTGCTGGATATGAATAAGGAGTGGATCTGAGGCCACATATGGGATTTGAAAGGCTTTAAAGAGGGTATTTTATGGCAAGGCTCCCAAACTATAACCTTATGTTCTGTGAAAGACTTGCGTTTAGGAATATTTCGGCCGTTTCCGAGAATATTAATTGGCCTGGATGTAATCTGAGATCTGAAGAAAGGTGGAGCATGTTGTAGCATGGATCAAATAATTGGAGCATGTTAAAAGTTAATCTGATGTATTAAAGTCATGAACATGCTTAGTTTTGGTCCATTGTGAAATAAGTACAGAGTTTCTATTTATTGGATGAAAAGGGAATTATGCATAAAATGGTGTGTTGAATTTGGTGTGGCCTCCTATTCGTAGCGCAGAAGATAAACTCGATGATCAAAACTATTTGTTTTTCAATGGCATCACATCACAGCTATAGCAGCCAAAAGCTTACCACCATAAGTAGGTTCATCACTAGGCTTGATAAAATATTTGTTTTGATAAAATTATAAAATGATTGTAACACATTTAACCTTGCACGTTTGTAATTAATACCCTTGTTACTACCTCTGAACCTAAAATATAAGATTAAACTTTTCGTGTAAATTTCTTAATTTGCGATACAATATCCAACTTTTAGCTGTTCATGTTCTCGCTGATATACTTTATATAGCTTTACTTTAATATAGCCCAAAGATCTCTAGTTCAATTATCCACATAATTTAACATTTTTTTAATACAATTACTATGCTTGTCTGGCAGTCAAATTTCTCGTTATGAAGGCATGCAATTATTTTTGGCATTACTATCCATTCTAATAAGTGAAATATGAAGAACAATGTATTTATACTTTGAAATGAGAATGATGAACTGAGTTGAATGTGTTATCATGGTTGCTCCTTTAGATTAGAGTCAGAAATTGTAACTTTGCTCTATGAAAAACTCATTTCGTTGTCACTCATATAATTTCATGACTGCATGCTCAAATATTTCTGCCGGAGGAGGATACAAAAATGGCTTCGAGTTCAAGGGTATGTTAAAGAAGACATTACTCTCTCTGTTCTCTGTGATATTCACTATCCTTAGATTGAATTATGTATATTATAGATGTTATTCCGTCTTCACGTTACGTATTGTAAAAATGATTGCTGTTACGTCTTTGATTGGTTTACCTTGCATCTGTAAATAATTAATATTTTGCGTAGTATTATTTCATTAAATGTAATATTTTCGCAAAAAGAACTTATATCTTGGCTGAAAGAGCTTCTACCGATTCTACCTTTTAATTAACCGTGTAATATTTTTCAATATTTTACTTTTTTGATAATATAAACATGGCCACATTGGAGATCATGTTACCTACCGTTGGTTGCAAGAAAAAAAATTCATGGAGTCAATCAACTGGAATCAACTCAAAATTGTAGCATAATTTACGTTTTGAACACATTTTTGTATCTATGCCTTAGGCGAGGTTCTCTTAATTTGATATCCATTAGGGAGCATGGGAATAGCCGGTTGTCAAAATAAAAGAGGAAATTATGTCCATAAATTACGTATTAGTCTTTTTAATGTTCTTTCCCCTTTTCTCTAGAGTTTGCTTTAATCATTTGGGTACATTAAAATAGGATCAAACTTTACTTACAATCTTATATTTGTGTATTTATTTACACTATAAGTTGATATTTTGTGCGGGATGCAAAATCCATTTTGTTTTAGTGACCAGCAATATTAATTTCGATTTTTCAGGGTATATAGTCTTATGATGACTGAGCAACGGCGTTCATGACTCATAAAATACCTCCTTGAAATTTTGCGTATCACATTGCAACCTGCCGACTAATCCAAAAATGTAAGTGGTTGGATCATGCTAGGTATTATGCATTACTCTTCTAATGAGCAATTTATTAACTGTGCCAAAACAATAATATGTTGGCATTTGCTGCACTTTTATTGGTGAGTGAAATTGTAAGATAGGCAAGGTTCATCGACGTCTGCCACCACTAACGGCTGTGCAGAATACAGCTGTAAATAATTACAAAAAAAAAGTTCCAAAAATTCTTATACCCTCGTCCCGAGTTAATCCGATAACAGCCTTGATAGATAATCAGTATTCGTCTACTCAAGCTGCGTTCAAAGCCAATGAATATTATTCAAAAAAATAGCTTGAAATAAATTAAAGTACTACTTGCACAAGTTTTTGCGTATTTCTATTACCATTGTTTGTGTCGCAAAAGTATTTTCATTTAATTTTTAGGATCCAAATATTGATATCTTTTAAGGAATGGTGCAGAATCATATGCAATTAGTATATTAGAATATATTTTAGAATCTTAAAAATGGAAATTAGAGTAAGTCAGAGTGTAGTAAGTCTACAGTTCCTAGCATAGAAACATGTATCGTTGGATGCAATGAAGCAAAATGTAAATGTTGTAATTACCAATGTATTTTTGAGCGATAAGTGTCTATTCGTATATTTCAAGGTTAGCTTTGGTCATGCAGATTATTATTATTAGTATTCTACCGGTGAAGATATGTTTAAATGGACATTTTATTCTTCCCACCCCCTAAATTTCACATTATGTCCCTCTTCAGCCCCTCACCATCACCCCTCACCAAGACCATACTCCCCTACTTCACTTCCGTCCCTCCCTTCCCCTACTACAGCGTTCCAATCTCCCATAACAATTAGGTTCTTCCTGCCCTTTACTTTCCCGATTGATTCTTCCAACTGGTCATATATTTCATTTAATTCTTCTTCTCTATATTCCCCTGTCGGTATGTATGCCTGTACTACAACTGAATTTGCCGGCTTCGCTTTATTTTCGATAGCTAGTATTCTATCGCTTACCTGTTCAACGTTCATTATCCTTTTTCCTAATGTTGCATTCAATACAACTGCTACTCCCCGCTGGCTCTCTTCCCCTCCACTATATATAACCCTGTACTTTTCACTCCAGAAGTCTCCCTGAACTCTCCATCTTACTTCGCATAATCCCAACAAATCGATCTCTCCCATCTCCATTTCACGCTTAGTGTTTTCTAGTTTTCCTGCCCTTAACATCGTTCTAACGTTCAATGTCCTGATCCTTAGCATTTTTGCTCTCTTCTCTGGTTTCTTCTTCGCCGCCGCTGCTACTGCCGTTGCTGCCTTCTTTCTTTTCGTGAAAAGATTTCGTGAGATGACGACCGCAGAGTCCTAGCTTACCCTGCTGCCGGGAACGACACCCGTCCCACTAATTTGGTCCCGGGCCGCGTAGTTGCCAGAATTCAATTCCCTATTATTCAAGTCCATTGTGTTCTTTGCAGAGTTTAATTGAGGTGGTTTCCCGTTGCCTGCCTCAATATTGTTTTTAACGTGATACCATCACTTGGTAGGCCGCCCCACTGCGGTCAGACGCTGCGAGTACGGTACGTGGACTACCTTTCGTCAGGCTCCTACCCTTCGACCTATGGTATGGGTGACCCTACCAGGAGCAATATTAGTTGCTCCCGGCACTGCAGCTCTAGGAGTCACGGGAACACGCAAGCCCCAATCCCACCACGACAAGGCGTAGTCCATGGGGAAGGGTATGTAAATATAGATGCAAAAAATATTTATTGAAAATGAGCGATTTTTCCATATAATGCCAATGTGTCCGCGTTCAGAAAATCCAAAACCTTTTTTCATGCTAATTTCTTCAGCTTGAAAACGTAATAAATTGTTACGCTCATGAAAAATATGTTATGAGACGGCATTAAAGCTTGTGTATTTCATAGCGTTGGGTATATTTTTTTCCGTACCGAGTTCAAGCCAATGTCATGCTTTAGCGAAGGTCGAGCATGGTTTTAGCGTGGTGCACGCCATTAGGAAGCGTGTATGTGTGTATGCATATATGTTTCGAGCCTCATAATTACGCATGACCACGCGAAACCGACCAGGGCCGGAAATCCTTCCGCTCCGATAGCACGATCGCGTGGCGCGCATATTCGCGGGGGCGTAGCGATTTCGTTCTCGACGGCGCAAAGGTAGTCAGTTGGCAGTTGGCCGCGACGCGTGCTGATTTGGGGACGCAGGCGAACGTGAAACGGAACGCTAATTATGGGCTCGCACGCAGATGCCACTTGCATTAGTACCACTCGTTGAAAAACGTGGCGAGATGCAGTCATACTGACGATTCGGATATCTTCCATTCGTGGATTTCCGCCCGGAAGGGTTATGAGGTGGATTTCTTTGGCGAATTAATTAATCATTCAGCGCATTTCTCTCACGGTATGCGTCTTTCGTTTGAACCTACCGCCTGAGCAAGTAATGAACTTGGGCAATATTTATTTTTTTCCTCAATTAAGCCTAATTCCAACCGCTGCATCAGGGGCGGGGCCTCGGTGTCGTATCACATCTTCCCTCTTCACGGTCACGTTTTCAATTTTTCACCCGCGGGTGAATTTGTCGAAGAGGAGAATTTTATCTCCGCAAGTCCGTGGTGATCTCATGCGTGATGTTCAAAAAACCGGTCGCGACACACATTTTGTTAATTGCAGCATATTTTTTTCCCCTTCTCGTTTTACGTGACCGAAACTCGGTCGGTTCAGCAAGTTGTTTGCCCATGCATGTATGTGCCTCCCCGATTCATTATTAGAAACACCAATTTATTTCATGCTAAAAACTTCTCCTCATCAAGCTTTATATTCGAAGCTCTTCGTTTTTCTTCGCGAGGGTCCTTGAATCCACCGCGCGTTCTAATTGGCGAAATAAAAACAAGATGGAAGAGAAGATCGATCCTCTTGTTCGGTATTTTTCTGGCTCCGCCGACATCAGCACTCATTGAAATTGTCGAGTGGTTCATTACATTGCTTTTTTCGAATGCCTCGGCAGTAAAAACATCCTTTACTCTGGAGTATATAGATGAAAATCTCGATTTTTTTTCTGAGCCGTAGGCGAACGGATGAAAGGTGGTTTGCTCAGGGACAAGTGCCAAATTCCTTTTTTAATTCGTGGAGGGTTCATGATTCTTAACACTTTGCGTAATGAGATGTGTCAGGCTTCACAGGCTTCGTATTCATATTTTATATAAAATTGTGACCCACATGAGCAGGGAATTTATTAAATTTAAATCCACATCGAATCATGTAGCTTCTACTGTAAAAGAAGGGCCTAGATTTGCATTCAGCAAGTTATATGTCCAAAGACTAATCATGGAAAATTCACTGTTTACCTGATACACAAATTACAAATTATCCAACAATTACAAATGATGACAATAAAATTTAAGCAAAATTCACTGTTTACCTGATAAATAAATTACAAATTATAACGACAACAACGTTTTTTCAACAAGAACAATAATTTATAGGGGAACATTTTTTCGGGGTTCTCTCTTTTTACGGACCCTGGTGTTTATAAAATTTACGTCATATTCAACATTTAAATTCGTATGATCCATTTACAGAACAGTTAATTAGTTAAAATTGTGGGCTAAAATGATCTTGCTCTTTTTTTGGATTGGAAGTATTAAGTAAAAAATGATGCTCGCGGAATAAAAGGCCACTTTCAAATTTGACATTTTGGTTTCTTCCTTTGTCATATTTCCTCCCATTTTTAATCCATAATAATATCAACGCGAAAGATGCGGTCAAAGGAAAATAAAACCATTTTCAATCAATTACGCATAGGGTGATAATAATATATCCCACTACCTCTTTTAGAACGTCCATATAATATAAACGGCTGAGAGTGGGGCAGGTTCGGAAAAACCGTTACGACACACTAAAGACAAGAAAGGAAGTCGAGATTTCCGCAACATATGGAGGAAGATTGTATTATAAATTATTTTTTCACCCAATGCTATGATGTTTACAATAATTAGCAAATAAAAAAGTATGAGTGTTTATAGCAAGAAAAAAGTAGTTTATTTTATTTTTTGTACTTATACTTTTGGATTGTTCACCCTACAATTATCTATATGTTGAACACAATAAATAAAAATAAAAAGAGTTTGATGATTATGATATTTGTGATTTCTTTTGAAGAATACAATCGAAATTAGGATGAAAATTTTGAATAATCAGTGTTGCTTACTCCAAAGTAGATCCTTAACCCGTTACTTGTTTTTGACGTAACATTACGCGACGTTGTATTGTGTGCACCATGTTTTTGTCATAATGTTTCGTTCCGGTATAGTCCTTTCAATTCCTCTTGTTTCTGACGAATTATCTCGTTCTCTATCCTGTGCCTGCATGCTTAAGCCATCCGTGGGTTCCAATTTTTACTCTTTGGAGTTTTTTTTAATACTTGAGCCTAATTTCTCACTAAAGTGAACAGTAAATGCCGTATTTACTTGCCGAATTAAAACAGTTAAAACAGGGAAAGAGAGAAAAGCAAATGGCTTCAAAACAGGTAAGGGGTTTTTGTAAAGACATCACTTTCAGCAGAAATATTCGAGATGGGCTTTGTTCAGGGCTGCAAACCCCGAGGTTTTTATTCTTCGGAACCATTTTCGTGCGTGTCATCGGAACAATGAGTCGTGGTGAGTTTTAAATTTTCAAGAAAACGCATTAACGACAAACTTCTCACCCCCATCAATGTTTCCGTAACCGAAATGGAAAAGAGGGTGAAAAAAAAAGACAAACGAATGCGTATCACGGGCGATGAGTCATTGGGAAGCGGTCTCACGGCTTAGACCCCAGCCTCGGAGCACGGCCGTGACTTGGGCCAGTTATTCATTCCCTCCCTCAGACTATTACCCCCCAATCCCTTTTCTCTCTCCTTCCCGCCTCGTTTGCTCTCCCCAACCACCCACATTCCCTCTCCGTCACTCCGGGAGTCGCGGCAGGCACCTCCACATGTACGCCTCCGTTGCTGGAAACCGAGCCGGCACGGGCGATCATGCCCGCTGACCGGAAGCCCTAAGTCGCTCCGTTGACCCCGGCTGACGCGGTTCGTTGTCTCTCCTCCCCACGGCGGCCGGGCGGGAACACGCGTGACTCTGCTGCAGCGCCACGCGCATGCGCGTGGCGAGACCCGAAACCCTAGTCGAGGACCAATGAATGAATGCAACCGTGAAAGCGGAGATTTTCACTACCCTTCCTCCCGCTACCTTTTGCATGCATGTAATGTCTCTCTGGTTAATTTTTTTTCTAAATTCCTCTCCTCGCTTCTCCCCACCAGTAAAAACCGACCTATTTCCAGAACTATCCGATCTTTTTCCTCTCTATTTCGTCCCTCCATAGTTCTTTTGGTCTGGTTGTGCACCCACGACATCGCCCTGTATGACATCCGTCACCTTCTATGCCGGTATCTATGTTTTCAATGGAAAAAAGTGGAATATTTCCATGAATTTTCCCATTTTTCGGGCTGGTATTTGCTCTTTTCAAACGGGATGCACGTTGGTGTCACGTTCCACACGAATGTTCGCTCCGAAAACGAGCCTTTTCAGTTTATGCCACGATTCTTCACAATGAAAGACGTGTGCGACGTGTGATTTCATACTTACTAGTCGGAAACTTTGACTGTCACAAAAGAAGGAATTTCACCTCTGATTGCAAGTTGCTCAAAACTTTGTCTGAACAATTCAAAAATATTGATATATAATGAAGAGCAGTAAGTTCGATATAGTGAGATAGATTTTAAAGAAAGGGTTGAGCTTTGGACGGATTTATAGCAATGTGAGAGTACTAGTAGATCAAATAATACTCAATCTAAGAGATCTACATCTACATCTACGCGATATCCTGCAAGCCACCGCAAGGGTGTGTGGCAGGGGGTAAAGATCACCAAGCATGCACTATAGACATGCAAACACGCTACTATAGGGTCTCAGGCAACTAGATTGTTAGCATATTCATAGTAATAAAGGACTTGCTTACAGGCATCATGTACTTCAGACTACTCTAAAATATTTCACCTACCTATCCCTTTGATATGCTGCCTATTGTGTTCTCTTAATACGAGGGGAAAATCACATTTTGAATCTATCAGTACTACAATCTATCTCTCTAATTTTATTTATCTGGTCGAATCTAGCATAATACGCTTGTGTTTATAATATATGCCTAACATCTTCAGTAAAGCTATCGGTTTGATATTTCTCTAATATATTCAATATGTACTTTAACCTACGCTCTGATAATGATTCCCACCCTAATTCTTGTATCAATTCTTACTCGCTCTTTTGTCTTCTCATCACATTTCCCAAATACTCTTTTTATAAATCCCAGCTTTCTCTTCGCTCGGCTGCATATTTCCCGGATGTGTCTTCCACACGATAAATCTTTAATGATTGTTTCACCTAAATACCTTATTGTTTCAACGCTTTCGATCTTCGTGTTACTGATTTTATTGTATCGCTCTATCGAATTATTCCTCCTCCAAAAATTCATAGCTACACACTTTTTAAGGATAAGTTCTAAATGCCTTTTGTCGCACCACTCTTGAGTTGCATCTAAATCCTTGCTTAGCGATTTCCTGTCTTCTTCTTTTGATGTACACCTATACACTACCGCATCGTTTGCAAAAAGTCTACGCTTACTACTAACTTCAGTACCCAAATCGTTTATGTATAAATGAAATAGAAGCTGACATATTACGCTACTTTGGAGAACTCCCGATGTGACTTTGATTCTTTCCGACATGATACCATCTGTGATAACCCTCTGCTCTTAAGAACTCTTTTACCCAGCATACAATGTCTTTATTTATACCAAAACTCTCTTACTTCAAGAATAATTTATCACAAGGAACTTTATCTAATGCCTTTTTACCTGAAATAAGTTATGGCAGTATTTTATTGTGATGGTGGAGATGTGCATATCTCTCCAGATTTCAAATTAGTTACAAAGGGTTGAGGTGTGCATATGGGAATGATAAAGATTAATGATTTATATTTTATGCATCTAAAATTTAGGATGTACGCTCAAGATTTAACTGATATTACATTTTAAATAATTACATCATAATGTTAAACTACTGTTCATTGATAACTCCGCTCAAATGAATTTAATTCTGAAGAGTTTTTATTCGAATATGGATTAAAACATTACTTGAGAATTCCTAGTAATAAAAGAAATAATGGTAACCTTTTTTCCGCAGGCTGTGTCCTCAATATTTCCAATTTAAGTTAAAATTCAAGTCTGGAATGATTAAATACGTATATGTTGGCATTAAATAAGCATGTCCACCAGTGACCTCAATCCCAAGAGATCTAATTCAATATTAGCTGTAGTTTATCTGACGTTGAAAGACCAGTTAATTTTTTTTGCAATTACGTTGTACATATTAAACTGCGATCTACGGATCTCAAAGTTTACTAACAGGCAAAATTCTTAAGTGTTTCTGTGATAACACTTGAAAGTTTTAGTATGCTCTTTATTGGTTATAATTTTAAAACACTGCTTACGCCACCTGTAATTAACAACTCGCCGAGCAAAGGTATGGTTATTTTACTCGTAATTTGACTTTAACCCTTTTGCCTATCTTTGTAACATGATATAAAACATTTAAATTTTGAGGTACTGTAGTATATAAACTTAGTATTTAAATAAAATTGCTAAATGCGACGGTGAGTGTAAATTACCCCAAAGCAAGTGAAAATCAGTTTGAAAATAATGTCAGTTTGAGGACTCTGTCTTCTTCTATTTGGTTACAAAAAATCATATCACTCTGGTTTAGATTGGTAGGCTGGGAGACTGGTAGACGTATACAAAGGCCTCTCTCAGTCCTGAACCCATCAGTAGCATGGTATCACTGGGCTAACTAGCTATCAGTATTCAGTGCATAGAAACAACATCTTGGTGCAAGCAGTATCATTATTAGATTACGGAATATTTCTTGAATCAAATTTGGGTCGTTATGTAGCTATTGTTGAAATTATAGCGCCTTGACATTACAGCATTCAATTTAAATAGATAAATATGAATAATGCTCTGTTTTTTTTTACCTGTAAATTATTCTCTTTTATGTCCAGCTCTCTGCAGCTGTAGTAATTTCCTACTCTGTGAAGACTTGCAGAAATTTGGAATGCTCTGAATGCATTTGAAGTTATCAAACACAGATCACCTTCCGTCGGACACTTGGTCATTTTTAATAATAAAAAAAACGTTTGAGGTATTACACTTCAGTCATAGTATTCTGGAAGTGAGATGAAGAAACAGTTCACAAATTTTAATGTCAACGCTTTTAAAGATGGCATGTATATTCACGAACAATTTTGCTTCTAAATCGCCTTTCGGTACCTGAAGTAGATTGTTGCAAGCAATAAGGAAAGTTATCAAGTTCTAATATATGCAACCTGTGCCATTTTCTGCTTACTCTATTAAAATGTATAGTTTTTCAAATATTGCTGAATGAAAAGCTGGAATATTTTGCTTTTATACTTGAGTTATAACATTGTAAGGCTGTACTCTTTATGGAGGAATCCTAGCTGTGAGTTAGTGTTGAACTTGCCGTTATCATATGTTAGTCCTGGAGCATAAGAACATATGCGTTCTTCAATTTATTGTTATCAGCATAAAATAGCTCCAAGCAGGCCATCCACGAGTGATTTCTCGAAACAAGACAAAAATACGGCAAGAGCAGCGCCCTCTACTCGTTCTATTCGTCCCAGTGGTGCTGCCATCTCTTATCCACTGCCATCGTCGTATCGTCGTTGTGGACGTCGGCGGCGGCGGCGCTGGTGTAGCGGAAGAAATTTACGATCCGCGAGGGGCCAGGGAGGGTGATGGTGTGAGTGCGTCGGCGTCCGTATGCGAGGGCGCCGTGCACTATTCCTTGGGGGGGAGGAGGGGGCGTCGTGGGGAGAGGGAGAGGGGTTCGTTTCACGGCGAAGGGCCACGCAGGAAACTGAAAAAAAAGTGCGGGTGTTGGGGGTTGGGGAGTGGATGGGTTTTGGAGGGAGAACGTGTCCGGGGGATAGTGGAGGAGGGAGGCGGGGGTGGAAGTGGGCTTTGGAGAGATTTCAGGGTGAAAGGCTTGGGCGGAGGGGAAAGTGTCGCCGAAAATCATCGATTTCTTCCCTTCCCTGCTTAAAGGGCTGGCGCGAACCATTCCCCGCATTGCAATGTTGTTCCTTTGACTCTGAAGATGTTCGTTAGGCAAGCATCACTCGTCAGTCATAAATGAATGAGATATTCTCCCTTCATTTTCAGACCCTGTAAGAAAATACTATTTTTATCTATTGAAATAGCTTTGCAGGAATACTGCAGATAATCAATCTGATGTGAATCTTAAATTAAATGATTATTAATTTTAAGTAAATTTTTACTATGTAGTCCCTTGTGCCGTTAAGGCGATCAGAAGTAAATGAGATTCCTCCAGTTGCCAAAATTTCTGGCTCATACAGCTGAGTTTCTTTTGTTGAAAAAATATCAGCTATAAGTGTTTAACAATTTTGGCTAATGACTCCAGGTCCTGGCTTCATCTTCTGGAGGGACCACTTTCCACACGTTGAGTTTGTCCTAAGCTATAAGATTTTTGGTGTACTGGACCTTCTACATCTACCACAATGGGATTAGGGTATCAGATAAACTGATTGATAAATTTCACCCCCCGAAAAGTGTAAATCCTGCATAGCACCAATTTTAGTAATTAGCCCGAAATTTTGGCCCATACCTGAACTCTGTAAAGGAATGGGTTACCCTTAGAACAAAGCAAAGATACGCTGTAGTGCAATTACTTGATTCGTTACTTTATATAGCCAAAAGTACGCGTAAAAACTATAAGAAACATTAATTTTAGACTCTGTAAAACGTTAGCATGCCTATATTTGTTTCCTATAGGCGTGAATGACAAGAATTCTTTTATTTTTCAGGAGTATAAAAATCACATTTCGAAGATTTTCCATGTCATCAAAAGCTTGTGCTGAAATGTCTATTTGAAAGTCTCAAAACGTTAAATAGTTTACTTTCGGAAAACTGGCCTCTATGGTCAAATAAGCAATGTAAACGGACTTTTTGGAAAATATAAGTGCCTTTATAGCTCAATTTTTTTATGCAATAATAAATATTATGACCGGAATAAATAGAGAGATGGCAAAAATAATATTTTTAAGCAATTGCACGTCTTTCACGTTTTTTTAGTGTTTCTCTGTGTTATGATAAGTGTGAGGAGTAGGCTCAGATTATTATTGTGTAACAGGTAAAGAGTATTGTATTGATGTTCTATACATATAAGCAGTGATGGTATGGTGTGCCATCAAAAGTTGTTCGGTACAAATTGACTACTTCCAACAAAGAGAGCATTGAATATTTTGGAAAATTGGCCTCTAGCGTCAATTTTCTATTCAGAAGGTTTACAGTATTATGCAACTATGGGTCTACCAGGCGATAATCATTTGCTAAAAGTAAATTATGCTGATACAAAATATATATTTGTTTTATATACTCCGATGGAAAATTTTATAGATAATTGCGTATAGTTAAGCTATAATTTTAAAAATTTTCCGAAATGACAGATGCCAAGAATAAGAGAGAGTATTAGGAAAATATCAGTCAAGCGAGTCAAGTTGATCTTAGTACCTTAAATTTCGATCAACTCATATCAAAATCGTGTTTCTTACTCTAAAAATTTTATTCTCTCTGTAAAACATGTAATTTCTTGAGTTCTCCAAAAAGATTAAATAAACATTATTTCCCTAATTTTTAATTCATTCACCCATTTATTTGATGATTTCAAAATGTTCTAATGCTAAGTAACCTCCCTAGATATTCATAAAGTTGCTTAGTTCTCTATAAAAAAATGGTGCTTTCAAGGTGGCTAAAGATATAAATTTTAGTTATTGTTATTCCGAATTGTAATCTAAAACGTTGTAAAAAGGGCATTTTTCTATGTTGTAAGCACTCCAGAATCTGGAAAATTTTGTCATTCTAAACGTTGAAGTCTAACTTTTATATATTTGTTGATATCATTGTAGTTAGTAATTGAATTAGCTGATTTAATATTAAAGATTAAAATTATTAAGTAGGGGAATCCCATTTTTATGCTTCAGCAGCAACTTCAGACTAACGTTAACTACTTCCATGATTTGATCTCCATATAGACAAAACTTTTGACACCTTCCTTTTAATTTTAGAGATGTAGCCGGGTGTTCCAGACCACCTGTGCTGCGTTTTACATTTGAATTATATTCACCTTTTCACGTGAACTCAAATCGGTGCAGCAGTTCCTAAAATTCGTATCGAGATAAAAGTAGGTCGTTGAGTTTATTCGAATTGGACGTTGAAAAGCAAGGAAACGTTGAGACTTTTGAACACTCCTGAAGTTTCGCGATACGCAGCCATATGTTAGTCTACCGGGAAGCATAAATCCGAATTAGATTGCGAAATATTTCATTGGGATTTGTGAAATTCCCAAATCTTCTCATGTTTTGACTCTGCTGTGTTATGACTTTATCTCGGCCTCAGTCAACTGATAGATTCGGGGGTAATCGTTTATTAACTTTAAATTTATTTCTGCAACAAGATTCACGCACGCATTCTGATGCAATATATTCTATGCTCAAACTCTAGAGCAAAATAATGAATCACGTCAAATCTCTCTTGAAAGAGAATGTTTAGAAATAAAAAGGTTAGATCATTTGTAATTGTAAAATTCTGTCATATTCTAACGTGGAGACATAATGAAGTTAGGAGAATTAGTATTTTTGCATGGAATAATTTTCTCATAGACTAAACGGAACTTTAAATAATTATTTCGCTGGTTTGTTGTTTGTGCCATATTGATTGCTGTCGGTTATATAAGGAATGCCGATCCCTCCTTGTCTTTCATTAATCTAAGGGGTGCTTCTCCGTCCAATGCCTCTCTTCAAATCGGCATATTTTCTAACCTTCTTATAATTATCAAAATATTCTTTTTCTTCTTCGTTCCCACTCATTCTTAACTCTAAAGTCAATAAGGACACTAACTACTCAATTCCCCGTGAGTGCGTGTTTAATCCACCTACCCTGCCCCTTTCTAGTTTCTGCATGCATTTTCTTTCGTCCTCAAACATATTTTTTTATTAATCCACCTTTCGTCTAACAAACTTCTTCACTGTCCTCCGCATCCACATGTATAACCATGTATACCCCAAGTTGTTTCCTACTATGCAAAGCGATATTTAATAGTATATTTTCAATATTTTTCCAAATTGGAGAGAAAACTTCAATTTGAAAACCTTTAGTTGAAAAGAAATTCTTTGTGAATTTCAAGTTGCAATGGATAGCAACAATATGGAAGTACACATTAATGTGGATATCTTACCCCTAAATAACAATAGGTACTTTGCATCAATTGTGATTTTGGGGTAAGCTCATCAAATATAATGCTCATCTGTGCTTTAAAGTCTGTATCCTGTGTCATAGGCGCTTCGAACCTAGAGGAAAGGTACAAGGATGGGGATGGAATGAAAAAGTGGAAAGGTTAAGGTACCCGGCGTCGGCATCAGCCCTCTGTTAACGGAAGATGCCATAGGGAGCACGGCTTAGTGTAACATCTGGTACACTAAGCACTGTGGTCGAATATAAGATCTAGTGTTTTCCCGGCGAATACTATGAAGAAATGTTTTTAGGTTTTGAAACGTTGGCAGTAATGGAGCCTATTAACCGGTGCCTAGCCTGAGAAACATTTCTTTACTGTACTCGAATGTTTTCCACAAAACACTCAAGCAGGTTTACTGAAGAAAAAACCTTCTCCACTATAATAATATGAACTCGGGCCCTCCCAATAAGAGGTTAGTATGTACTCCAAGCAATACACCAAATCGACCCCAATTTTGCTGGCAATAGGGTAGATTCCTATTATTTTTTTATTGTCCTGATCGAAAGTTTATAACCTCAGGAGTACCTACGTGTTTTAAGCCGTTCGATTTTTAAATGACATTAAGTATTTTTCCTCATTAATTAAAAAGTGAAAAAAATCAATGGCGCGAAAACGTGACGGCAAACTATTGCATGCCGGTTAAGCCTAGGTGTGACATCAAACTATTTCCTCTACCTGCCACCAAGTGGTGCTGCGGACGCTTACAATTTGACGCTGCACTCCGTTAAAGCTTATTAACTAGTATGTATTTATTCCGTTAATTTATTATAAGTAACTTTATTTATTTAATATTATTTATGCAGTTGATTAATTTAAAATCAGTTGGTATTCTTTTTACAAGCATACCGTGTAGTTTGCTCATCGCCGCACGACCTTCACGCCATTATTCGTCGTAGCAGAAGACATAACGAGCAGGACGTCCTTGAACCCATAAAATGACTAATAATACCATGTTTAACTGAGAATACTTTTCCAACTTTGATAATTTTTACAGGCTAATACCAAAAAATATTCACTAGAGCTGAAGGGCCCTGAAATACAACGGTAAGTTCAGAAGACGAATTTTCCTACGCCTCGCAACGTGAACTACCTACCTGTTACGTCAGCTAGAAGGCGGCGCACCCCGCCATTTCAGAGCCTTTTCAAATGGCCTTAAAATTAAAATTTAATTCTCTAGTAAACTGGGATTTCTCAATACAAACTTTTTGCGTAAATGAAATGCATTACGGCAGGGCACAAATCGCAATCAATTAAGGCTCTTTTCTTTGATGAAGGAAACTACCCTATTATTTAGTTGGTTAATGAAAATTAATTAGAGACGACTTTTTCTAAGCAATCACAACCATCAGTGGAGGTTAGGTCCATTAGCGCTGTGTGGAGGGAAATCTTCGCCTACTGCTGCATTTCCCCTCTCCCCATCGTCGGTCGCCTGTGCTGGCCCGAATAAATTGGTTTCACGCACCGCATTGAGGCAATCGCACCGTTGAACGTGAAAGAGAGCGACCCCAGCTGTTGGGGGTTGTCGGAATCAACAGAGAGAAGGCATTCCCTCCGGGAGTCCTTTTATGTATGTTTTTCGGGCCCTCAATGGGGCGTGGGTGGAATCAGAGCGGGGGTTTGGGGGTGGCGTGAGGGTGGGCGGGGAGGGAGAAGGCCCCTGAGAGGGTCGGTAATCGCCTGGCGCGGAAAATATGGGGCGAATCCGAGGAAACAAAAGTCGAATATTTCGGTTCCGGGGGGAAGGGTGCCTGCAGTCGCCGATATTGCCCCCGATCTCCCTAAGCGGCTGACTCTCCCTCACATGTCGAGGTTCCAACCCCTCCACACAAAATTTTTTTGGCCAAATCCTTTCACCATATTTTTTTCCATTTCTGCCTTAGTTTATCGCCAAATTCGGACCGTAGCCAAAAATCCCCTGCGCCTAAATCAAAGATGATGCTCTGGCATTGAATGCTTGAAGGTGATTTCATTTGGTGATAACTTCAGCGCGTGGGATGGTGATGTGGTAATGGTTAGTTTGAGTATAATACGCCATATTTTAATAATATTTTATACATGGTACCGTACCGATTTGGCCGTAGTATTTATGTGACAAAATGGCGGAAGAGGTACATAATTCGTAGCAGTGACATACTCACTCAGCAGGTCAAAATGAGAAAGTGAGCGTTGGTCTTTTCCACGAACTGGCTCCAGGTGAGAACCACATGAGTTTCCATTGGTGATTTAGCTTAAAATTATTGTAGAAAGAAGGCAAACTTCCGGCCGTTCCCTAAATGTTTAAGGCCTGAAGTATGCTGCCTAATTCTTATCATAGAAAGACCGCCAGAAGGGATTGAATGTACACTGCATTACTTTATTTTAAAAATGGTCTAATTAATGGCAAATACCATAATCATATCGTAGAAAAGAGGCCTTATGATGTAATTGTTTCATGATAGGATAGTAAAAGAAGTGATAAAATTATTTAATGCAGAGGGGACTGAAAAGTTGGACGAAATTATTAATTGTTGGGAAGTGCTAAAGGCTCATATTAAGTGTGCGATCTTACCCTTGGCATTAAATGATCATTCTTTCATATGATAGTATATGGATAGTTGGAAATTTTGATTGGGTAAATTAGAAGAATACTGTATTGACGGCAAAGAGAGCCCAATAGGATAGTGAGGTGTGGGAATTGAAATTGACACTTGATTATATGTTACTTAGTGAGTTGTGATAGTAAAAGTTAATGGGATACAAATTATGCATAAATTATTAGTCGTCTTTGAGAAGTAGCGTGACTAAATTGATGTGATAGCTGGATTAATCACAATAAAAAGTAAAATAAAAGAAAAAGATTTAAGTAAACAAAATTATCTAAGACTCGGGGCGAAGTAGGTTGCAAGTTGCTTGGAAACTTCTAGTAATATGATGTATTACTGATAGACCACTTTAAATTCGGTAGACTTGTTTTAATGTAATCATAAGTATGACAAATCTTTCGTTCCTCATACTGATATAACAGAATGGGCACAGTATATGTAATGCGGTGAGAACAAGCCAGTACGCGTGAAAATTTAGTGATTACATAATGAGTTCATAGATGAAATATAATTTCTCCGCATACGCTCAAAGGAGAGGCACCAAGTGATGATAAGTTGCCAGGACAATTACATTTGCCTAATTTGAGCATCAAATCACATTCACCTGTAATTAACTGCCGTCACTAGAGTCAATTAAATAAAATTTATGGTTTTGTAATATTGAGGCCTATGTGGAAATTTTTTTCCAAGTGGAAAGGAGTGCGATGAAAAACTGAAAAAGCATACGTGTATTAAGCAAGTATTCTTCTTTGATGGAAATGAGAAAGACAAAAATTAGCAATTTTTTCTAGACAATCAAGTAATGTCAAATAACTGTATTTTAGTATTCTAACATTTACATTGATTTAAAACTAGGTATTTATAAACATTCTTTTGTGGTATTATTCTACAAAATTTATTTTTATGAATGTGTAAAAAAAACCTTGGGTTCCGAAGGCAATAAATATCTATTATGGGATAGTAAATTTAAATTTGGGGTATGATAATATTTTGAATTAAATATCATAATTAAAAATTAAATTTAGTATTATATGGCTATTTCTTATAGTCGTCAGATAGAGAAATATGTAAAAATATTAGAGTTTGGTGTATTTTTACGAGTATCAGTAAATATTTGAACAAGTGTCTTAATATCCACTGGAAACTAGTGTTTTATCTCTAGACAGAGCCTTCTTGTATATTATTGACATCTACTGCTTTTCTGTGTGACTAATATTAATGATTAGGTTATGCACTCCAAAAGCAAAGTTCTCTTAGGTGGCGGTTGGTCTCATCGTGTAACCATATCCAACGCTATGTGAAATTCACGCATAAGACTAGGTGGGTCATTTCCTTTGCTGTGCTACCTGTGGTTTCCGAGAGAGATGTGACTCCCAGAAAATCGCTCTTCTTGGGTTTAACGGGACTTATTCAATTAGTGTTCTCCTGCATTTAAATCCAGGAGGTCCACTTAGTCCAGGCACTATCCTTTTGGGTAAGCATTCAGCATATACAGCCAAACAAGTACGGAAACTTAAAAAAATAAACCCTGAATCATTATCATCCTAAGGAATTTTCATGCATTGTATTTGTAAAGAACAGCTTTTTTGTGATGGTTAATTGTAAACAGTAACTTTTAACGGAAGTGATGACATTGAGAGAAGAGCTTACGCAAAAGTCACTTTTATCTGACTTGTTCAACAAAAATTCACCTACCAAACTTAATGTTCTCTACAGAATTAAATTATACTCTCAGATAATAGCAAAATGGTACGTGAAAAAGGTTTTATTTCTCATAGATAAAATGTATGCCAATTGTTAGAAAAAGATAGACCAATATTGCCAAATAATTTTCAAAATTTGATACATGGAACGAAAACAATAGGTACTTACATGATATTTTACTCTTCAACATGTCACGTCTAGGATTGAACCGTCCTCTAACAAGCACCCTTGTGGTGGCTCGCTTTAAAATGTAGATTTTGGTATTTCTCCGATATAAAATTATTAATAGATTATTAAAAATAAATGTATTCATATTTATTATCCTGGAAACAGTACTTTCATTCCGATGTTCGGAACCCGGTTCTCTCTGTGTTTTTTTAGCCCAATACAAAACTCTTCATAAGGACTGGGATAAGAATATATAAAGATCATTCCCGTGGCTGACAAGTGAGGCATCTTAGGGTACGCTAAGTTTTGTTTAACTCCAGAAGTTCCTTGGCCTTGTCAACATCCCTTAGCAAATCTCTACCAACACCCGAAAAAACTACTCTAAAAACCTTACCTCTGAATGAAATTCAACAGACACCTCTCTTTCACGTCAGGAAAGAAATTTAACGAAGAATGAACTTGCAATCGGTTTATCCGGTTAATATATGTGGTTGTGCAAAATTTATTTTTTTGATAACCTATTTCTTTGGTTCTTCCTTCACACTTCACGGCGTCATATGATGAAGACATCAGCGGACACAATTACTTAACAGCACCATCATTATCGCCACTCAACAGTCCTAAGATTGGAATATCTTTACTATATACTTATTAATCACATCAGCTTATCTCTTCATATCTGTATAACTTGTCTCTATCGTATCATTCACCACACGATCCATGTATTTCACACGAAGCATCACTCCCTTCCTTTCCATTCTCTTTTCTTCTCAATTTTTGCCTTCAGAAGACCATTAGATATTGCCTAATAGGCTGCTTCTTTTCTCTGTTAACTTTCCATGGACTTCTTTAACTTACTCTATGTATCTAACTATAGGGTATTTACTAGGTATAATCATTTTATTTTCAATATTCTTCAGTAACACCACACTTCCAGCATAGGCTTCTCTGCTGCTGTTACCATCCATACTTCACTTCAAGAAATTATCATGCTCCAGATGTATGTTCGAATGAATTGTTTCTTTCAAGCTTTTATTCCGAGGTGCGAGTGCTATTCTCAGAATAGAATGTCTTCTTCGCCTGAGACAATATACAAACTGCTTTTTTTTTTGCATATTCCATTGCTTGTTATTTGTCTTCCCTAACAGCAATACTCTCCTGCCCATTTAAGCATTTGTTTAAGGATATCAAATACTGGTCTTGACCTCATCTCTAACACTGAATACGATTTATTCTTTTCTTTTTGTTGACAATGTCATTATGAACAGTCTCCAGGTGTTCTAGACACTACAGTTCTTGAATTACCACCTGATAATATGTATATTTAAAGATTGAATTTCCAGTTGTGACTATATTATTTTTTCGGAAAAATATATGCCCTTTACGGACAAAAATGCGAAAAATATCTCACCGTTTAATTTTATTCGTCGTAATCCAACCCTCGTGTAAGATTCCGATGAGTGTCGGTTGAAAACAAAATCCCGTGCGCTTGCTAGGCGATTTTGAAGTGCGGGAAGGCAAGGATAAATGGTCCTGCGTTTCGTACGCTCTTTGCAGCGCGACTCTCTCGAGAGCAATCTATGTTAATGGATTTATTAATGGCCGTCCCTCCCACTAGGCCGCGCCACTTAGGATTTTTGGTTCCTGAGGGAGTTGAGACTGCAAGTCGGGATAGATAGGGATTTTCCGGAGGCACTAGTGTTGAGGACAGGCAAAAACAATATGTGCTCGTTTGTACTCAACAAAGCGTCCTGATCTACACCAATTTCCGAAATGATTGTTCCTAATTTTAGCCAAATTTTCACCGAGGCCGTGTATCCAAATTTCTTTAGAAATAAAGTGCAGCGAATTAATCTGGATTAAGTGTGGTAACTAAAATAATTTGACGGTTTCCCACTCAGACTACCCGGGTTCAAATTCTGCGGAAACAACAAATATTCCAGTAGCGTGCAAGTTCCTAATTAAGGGTTGCATTAAGAGAACTTGGTGGTCAATACTACGTCCATCGCATAAGACGTTAAACTGTACACCCCTTGGCGCCATTCGTTACAAGTATGCTAATCCTACGCTATTTCGCTCTTCGGCTTTTATCCATTCTTAAAGCCCTTTCTCTTCCGTAATAACTACGTGATAAGGATTTACTAATATTTAGATAATTGCTATTATAACCAATAATCGCGTTATAACTAATTAGACTTTAACCATCTAGTCGTATGTGACTCAATTATCTAACATGTTTTCAGGGAGGTTGTAGTAGCATTGTAGCTTTGATTCATGTCAGTATTGCATGATAACATGGAAAGAAAAGGAGCCAAATTTCACCACTTTATTTACATGTTATCATGTTTTGCTACCACTCCATATCGCCGGAATCTTCAGACTTTGTTCGATAGTGCATGTTTGGTAATATTCACCCCCTGCCACACATCGTCACGGTGGCTCGCAGGTTATTGCCTTGATATAGATGTAGTTATTCAAACATGAACTTTGCTGCAAAAATGGCAATAAACCAAAATCACCAAAATGAACATGAAAACTCATCACGGCCTTCAGATTAAAAGTTTCTCAACCGCCCACCTTTATATATGAAAGAAAGAATCTACCTAGACGCTCCTAATATTATTCTACATAGATTGTCCGGCATGTTCTCATTATCTGCTTTAATTTGAGCAAGGTGGACAAAAATTAGACAAACTCGAAGTGATGAGATAACAGCAACAACTATTAGGGGATAAATTTGAAAAAATTATCGATGCTTACAATTTCCAAAGGAAACGTGCATCATGAAATGGATATACTTTTCAATTTCTAAATATGAACGTATGTATGAGAATATATTCTTTTTTATGCTGATTTTGAAAATTAATTACGTTGAAAATTCCTGGAGTTATAAAATAGCCACTAATAAAACAAAAAATGTAATTAATTTTTAAGCCAAGGGATTATCTTGGGTAACAAACCTTCCTGGTTATGGTGGTTATATGATGAGAGTTTTTATTGAGATTACCAACTGCTACAACTTAGACTTTACTTTCCTAGGACATTTTCTCGTTTTCGTTTGGTATACGTCTATCTTCCATACATTTTATTCAAAAACAAATCCTTTTCATTACCCTTACCACTTTTCGTCAATAACTACCTACTCTATATACCATATAGCATACGAAACAACTCACTAAGCAAATCTCCCACGTCAATAACTTCTACTAGCATTCTACTCTGTCCCATTTTTCTCCACTACTTTCCATTCTATTACAATTATTTCTGGCAGTGTTCAAATTGTATTGCTATTCATCAAGTCGTATCTATATTTCCATACTGCAGACGCCTCCCATTTCCACTGGTCTTTCTATCTCATAGGTCCGCTTACTAAAATCACACTGCTATTTTTATCTCATATTCGGTCGCAGATCTCTTCCAGGCAAAAACTTGTGCTGTGCATTTAGGTTTTGAGACTAATAATAATCTGCCTTTTGATTTTCCGATTATGTTTTGAAACAGTTTAAATTTAGCCTACACTGAAAAGCATTTGACTAAGTTGAGTGTACCAAAATTACAGAATGCATCATATAATTCTAGCTCAAAATATAACAGTTTGTTCTTTAAAACTAATTTACAACCAATGAGTCCACAGGACCAAAATATGAGAATTGTGTTCCTTTTTCAATCATATTTTGTGTTTAATAACTTTCGCTCTTGTGTTCTTGTGTAGTTTTAGCCGTGCATATAGAACGCAGTGTATTTTTACCAACATTAATTGGGTTTTTACGCCTTAATGCTGTAATTAATATTACAAGAATTAAGGAAGTTTTATTTCTCTGGTTATAAACAGTATTTGGACCGAAAAATAAGCCCACCTAAAACAATTTCGTTTTCAAAATCCCTATTTAAAGACGTTTTTAGCAGCGTTATTATAAATTCACAAAGTCATGAGTGTTACCGAATGCTTATTAAGATGGATGTTTAATAAATTGAGAAGAAAAGCAAGCACGGAGATAAATCTGCGGAAAAGTATAGCAGTAGTCTCACCAGAATAACCAAGGGCAATTTTTAAACACTTTATCGCAGTCATATCCCAGTTGTTATACGATTTCATTTACTTCCCAGAGAATGGGAGGAGTATGGCAATCGATGTGTTGTGGTAAAGAAGTCTCATGTTGTGCTTAAGTGGAACCTTGAAGAGTCCCATGAGAAACGATGATCCTAAAAAAAATGTAATGGAGGAATATATGACGGGACTGTGGTCAGTGTAAAAGATTCATTCCATAATCCTCAGCGCCTTCTCCTGCGAAGAGCATAATATATTATAACACCACTCCGTCGTGGTTAAGATGGACGACACCAGCGCAAGCTTGCCGCACTTAATAAATCCTCTAGGCGGGTTGCGTTATGGGTGAATCGTTGGTCGCGGCAGTCGTGTGCACGGGACAGTGAATGGCCATTGGGAAGAAATATCTCTGCAGCCAGAGATAATGAGGACACTCTTCCACATTTCCCTTCATCTTGGTCCACAGAGGGAGGCTTAGAGATCTTAGGCAGTGGCGAAGTAAACGGGAGTTTTTTCGCGAGCCAAAAAGGGACACTTACGGAAGGCGAGAGTTTGCGGTGAACATTTAACTACCGTTATTTAATGTGAGGTTTTATTCTGGGCGGCATTGACTGGGTTGCTGTTCAAGCTATCTAAAGAGCTCCCTGCTTCAATGATCGGTTTGTAGTAGAAACCTTTAAAAAATGGATTTGAAGCTATCCGTGGAAGCAAAGGTAATTCGGTAACACTCATATTCTTTGCGAGTTTATAATTTCGCTGCTAAAAACCTCTTTAAACAGGGCCTTTGAATACGAAATCGTTTTAGGTGGGCTTATTTTTTGGTCCAAATGCTGTTTATAACCAGAGAAATTAAACTTCCTTTATTCTTGCAATATTAAATAGAGCTGAGGTTATTACTGCCGTTGTAAATAGAGGAATTATTGGGCAAAAGTAATAATTAATCTAGGAAGGTGGAGCGAAACTCAGTTAGCTTTTGTTCATGGCGTTAATGTGTCTGCGGATTAACATATCATATGATAATCTGAAAGTGCTTGTCATATCACGTGTAGTTGGGGGTCTAAGCCAAATTCAAGTTTTAAACCCATTAAACTACCTAGATTTGACCACAAAGTTGCCTAAATAACTAAACTAAAAACATTCGATATGCAAAGAAAGCACATCCACCACAAAAGAAACCCGGAACCCATTACAAATATTTGAAGAATGGAACATCTATGCATTGTCACTATTTTAAGGAGACGTTAAATGATTTAATTAAGAAAGTAAGGAAACACATTGTATGCTTTGAGATTGGAGCACTATGTCCTTATTTACATCTATATGTACATTGATAGTGAGTATTTACAAAGTGTTTTTTAAATGTCTCTTTACATGCATGAATCTATTTTTTGGAATTACATTTCAATCCTTTCAATCTATCTATGCATACATGAAAAAGCTTCAAAATATCATTAGAGAATCACTTTTGAAAGCTTGAGTCGAACACCCTCTGGCATATTTGGAGTATTTGTGCGCAACTTGTCCAACGTTTCTTGTTCGAGACTTATTGGTTGGTGTGAAACCGGTTTTGCAAAGTTGAGCTCCATCTTCGCATGCCGCTTTATACGTTTTGCCTCCAAGCGGCAATTGGCCAAAAAAAAGCAGCCTCGAGGATGAAGCGAAGTATAGCAGTTTGGTCCTCGGACTCCCAGCAAGTCCCTGCAAAGATCATCTGACGCGGCGCGGCAGAAAGGCGGGAAGACCTCTGGTGGCATGAAGAACACGGGACCTGCTGGCGTCGCTTCTCCGTGGAGGCTAGGGTTTTGCTTTGGGGAAACAAATCTTCTTAGCCGGGACGTTCATTATCATATGCAAAACCTCGCTTGGTGATAAGTTTCCCTCTTCGTCGCATCCTGCTGCGGGGTGGGGGAGGAGTTAGGGGGTGGTTGGCGTGGGAGGAGAAAGTGGGCGTGTTGGGGGAGGGAGGGAGGGTTAGGGACATGCGAGAGAGTCAGGAGGGTGGGATGGGAGGGGGTGGAGAGGGGTAGGAGGGAAGAATTGGTGGGATGGGCGATGAGATGCGAGGAATTTGGGGATTGGTAGCGGCGAAGCAGGGGGGAGGGAGGCCTTATCGGTGGGGGGACGTTGAGCTTGTAAGGTTTTGGTAAATAACGTGCATGCATAATACATCTTTCGGAGCTGGCCGTGGCTTACCTTAAGAAGGGTTGTAGTGGAAATTTAAGCGGAATATCAGTTGGAAAACGAGTGCACAGTCCCTCTTGCTGAGATGCTCTTGATATGCGTCGTTATTTACGGTTTTTAACGGATTTTCTGCGGCGGGGGAGAAAAAAGATAATTTTCCGGGGAATGAATACCTACTTCCGGATGGTCTTGTATCCAAAGCACGAAAGTGGCCTCCTAAATGAATATTGTGTTCTAAAATCAGGGTTTTTGAGTAAGAGGTAAAATCCAGGTGAACTCGTTGACCCTCGCTTATATTGCTATAAACGAGAAACATTTTCAAAAGGGGCACGTTTTGCTCATAGCATGTAGGTTTCCCATATGTCTGTCTTGAAGTTACGTGCTTTTAATTGGCAATTTATGCACATTTATACTTAACCACCTACCGATATTATGAAGTATTCATCAAGACGCAAAAACTACCCATAAAATTGGAAAATTGGCCAACTATACAAATAGTTGGCCAATTTTCCAATATTAGCTATTCTCTTGGTTGAATTGTTATTTGCTAATTATTAGGTATTTGATAAACTTAATGTCCATCATTTCCGGTTTTGTCTTAGATTAATAACCCTTGTGATACATGTGCTTTTTCCGTTTCTGTCTTTAATGTCTGCATGCAGTTTTAATAATATTCACCCCTTTTTCATTGTTTGAGTAAAGATTACGAGCCAGCCGCCTGTGCATGAGAATGGTGATACATTTTTACTCCTATTCAGTTCCATGTATATTTCTGGCAACGATTTGCTAGTCATTCACCTGTAATTATATGACCGAGTAATAACTGTGTAAAATTCATCTATTTCCGTTCCAATTTGAAATATAGCTTATTTGCCCAGCTGCGAGTGTTTTCATGCATCAATAAAATGGAAATAGTTGAATAACACGCTAAGAGTAATTGGAACGGATGTTAGGGCATTTACTGTAGTGATAAAGGAAATTATTGCTCACATACTGGTGGATTATATTAATATATGATCCTTTTGGAGTGGTAACAAGACAGCAAACAGTATGAAAGTTCCCCAGATAGCTAGTGCACTAATTCAGCAAAGTATTCGGGAACGAAAAACCAACTGTTAGGAAATGTTTAAATCTATTAAGACTTTTTGCGGGAGAGAACCTTAATCAAAAATGTTACTCAATAATATGAACATATATTGCACCACTCTGCGGAACGTTTTACTGTGGAGTACAACGTCTTTCAACCGTTGTAACACGTCATACGCCAAAAAAAAATCCATAGAATAGTGCTATATATTTTTTGCTTGAGTGCGTACTCTACCTCCGTATTTCGCCGGCACAGTTACCTTCAGAGACACTGTTTCTGACGGAGCCTCGAGTGACATTATGCACCTTCTAATTACTTTTTTCCATTCCCTGCCATGTTAATAACAATTCAGGACATCCGCGCATCTATTGCTGTTTATTTTGGGTGTTTGGTGGCAGTTAGATTTAATTTATCGTCATCAACACGAGAGAAATTTATCTCGCGTCTCAAATAAATTCTGCACCAATTACTGTGCCCCGCGTTTCTGATGCTTGCACGTGGTTCATCGAAAATTAACAGTCCTACCAGGTACTCAGAAGGGAAGTTGGGCAGCCATGATGGTAATGGAGAAATTGCCTCCATGCTCAACGCAGCCATCAGCTGGGGGAAGCGGCGGACAGTATAGAGAGGCCGTAACGGCTGCGAACTCCTCCTCCCTCGTGGCCTCCAGGATCCCGCCAAAGTCCCGGTCGTTTTTCGCGGAGGCCGCTCTAAGGAGTCTTTTCTGGTGGAGTGGACGAGATGGGTCGGTTCGTTTTTCGAAGAGGGCAGCGGGGCGGCAAACATGTGCGGTCAGGGAGAGAGTTGGGCGCTTTGGTTCACCGAGAAAGGTAATGGGGATGGGGAGATAAGGGTTTCCGTCTTTGTGTGTGGCGCTGCCTGAGGCAGGGATACGGTAGGAAAGAGGGAAGCGGAAAGCGAAATGAGAAGTCGACCATCTTTAACTCGTTAGGAACTTAAAGGATGATGAAAGTAGTGGTGCAGATCCCATGGAGCAGAATTAATTACTACTAGGGGAACTAGGCTGCGCTTAAATCTTAATTGGAGGCAAGAATGCAGTGGCGGAAAATAAGCCGGCCTATTAAAGTGATTGATGGCACTTGGTGGGTGAGTGTAAAATCTGGGCCTTTGCTTCATCCAGATTTTCCTCCCTCGAATAATGTACGACATTTCGGGTGCCTTCGCGGCAAATGCACGAAAGGAGGGATCTTTACCATATTTTTTTGTGAATGTGAGTAAATTACAGAGCGTAGCAGTATATTCCTCTCTCAGCATCGGAGCTTTCTTCCTCGATGAATACAATCCTCAGTTGCTTGACTCTGTGAACGTTCTTTGAGGAATACCCTGCGATTGCCGAAATTCAGGAATCCTCCTTGTCTTCTATTTAGTAGAGTGTGTTAATCCAAAGTGGCTCAAGATTTCCTTTTTGAAATTCGTCTTTCTCGTCTAAGTACGAGATTATGAAGCCTCTACGTTTTAAAGTGACGCTAACATTCACTGTCTTTTAAAATTCGGAATGGGTAAAAAATTGTCTTGTCAAAGTTGAATGTTCAATGTAATATAGATCTATTGAAAGCATTTTAAATATAAAATATAATAATTATCGATATTCAAATCAAGTAATTTTATTATTAACTAGAGTACCTGCATGTAGAGTTTATATTAAAAAGTTATATTTCCGTAATGTTTTTTATCTCACATATTTAGCTTTGTTTTTTTGGACAACAATGCGGAATGGGGTCGTTTACCATTTTTTTTAAATTTCCGAACATGATAGAGTTTGTAAAATAAAAAGACCCGTATTTTTCAGTTTTTTGATCCGTCAATTATTTCTCGAGTTATAAGCGGCGAAAAACTGATGTTTTTAACCCTTTCGGAAAAGTGGGTGTGGTGCAACCTCTGACGTATATCGACTTCGTCCAATCACAACTGAACCCGCGAAGCTACTTTGACTTATCGCAAGGGGGGGGGGGGGGGGGGGGGCAGCTGACTCGGCCAATCGGAGCTATTGCGACAGCATCTGTGCGAGCAGACCTTCCGAGAATCCTCTTCCACTCCCATAAAAGCAGTCAAGGACGGGAGGAAAATGACGTCAATGTTATCACAGCAGCATTTTCGGTGGGCGTCACCTTTTTCTTATTTAAATTTTTGGTTTATGAGTGAACGGTTGTGGTTAGAAGATTAATTTTTTCACTTAAATTCTTTTTTCGTTTCCATCTAACGATTTCGTGCATAAAATAGCGATTTCGGTTCCGAGTAAACTTTGTTTGAATTGTTTTACGTGTCGAAGCCAAAGTGTGGAAAGTAAACTTTACCATTTAATGATAATGAATTGGAATTTTCGTTTTGAATTTCATGTGTCACCTATCATTTATATCTCCATTGAGATGCTGATGAAAAAAGCAATAGTTCCTATGGTTAAGAGCAAAGAATAATTTTTCTTTATTCTAACAATTGTTTCGTTTAGTTCCTTATTTTTGTAAGTTTTCTTTTGTTCGATGTAGCTTTGAAATTGATATAAAAATGTTTTTCGCGTATTTTTATTCCTCTTTTTTCTACTAGACTACCAATTAAAGTTTAATAGAGATCTCATTTAAGAATCTTAAGTTGTGTTATGTGTATGTAGGACTCTTAAGGCAGCCCAAGTGTTTTACACTGGAAAGGCAGTTATGCTCATAGCTTTCATGGGAAGCAATGTGCAGATATTATTGACAAAATTTTTTATCTATGTGACAAATTTGATTTTTTCTATCGTTAAAATTTTGTTTTACACCATCCAAAATTGAAGATTAACTTCACCATCATTAGTTAAGATATTATAAGAAATATTTGATATCAGAAATTAAAAGGAGAGTTAATGCCTAACGAATTTTATGTCTCCTTCTCATTCTTTCTATGACTCTTTATCTTGCGGCAGCAAGAAAATGACTAATGGTGGAATTATAAAATTTTTACTCTGACCTACTTTTGGCTTCCCAGATTGTGCGGCTAATGATTTGTTGCCTTCGTCTACGTAATAACTCTAACCACCATTCTTTCCTCCGCTCGTAACTCATTGCGAAGTAAATTACAAAGCTCAGGTTGGAGAGTGACAAATCCTTGCTTGTGCCCGAAAATAAAACCTGAATTTTAAGGCGTCATTTGAAATAGTGAAGTCCATATAAAATTTATTAATATTGCATTACCAATAGGGAATAAAGTATAATGGCTTCTCAGCATGAGGTAAACAGAGTACCATAATAATATGTACCCCGCCAATTCTAATTGTTATAAAGCGTCTCATATATGTAAAGTTATCGCAAAATATGTGCTGAGAATTCCCATGGAAGAAGTCAAAATCATTATACAAACTCGTGAGAAACAATATACCTGTAGTTTGGAATTATTTTTACGCAATGACTCTTAAGGTTGAACGAAAAAATCGGGGATTCATATAATATATTTTCTAGGAATTAAATATGATACAAAAGTAAGCAGAACAACTCGCAAAGCAATGTCGTAGGGGGCTCAAAATGTAACTTGCATAAGTCGTCTATAAGTTGAATTTCTTACGAAAATATGGTGTGAAGTAAGGTGAACGCCACATGGCATCTGATCCATTAACTCAAATGTCGAGAGTTTTTGGCTGACTGCCCTAATAAGTTGTATAATACTCAAATCGTTTACTCCTAAACAATATCCACAGGGAAACATAGACAAAAAAAATTAGTAGAATGGAAAGATTCGACATAAATTTTTTTCCGTTTGCGGTTATACCAATTATACTTCCTCGACCGCAGTGCTAAAAAATCTGCGTACTTTTCAAAATGTCTACTTAGTATTTGATATTAATCCCTCACTATTTTCATCCTTTGGCATGTTGTACATCCTTTAGCAGCGAGGAATCGCCATGGGTGGATAAAGTTTCAAATGGAGATGGTCATCTTTGGACGGATCCAGCTAATGTACCTGATTTCCTGGATGCCAAATCTATCCCTTGAAGCCACAAGCTGAGAAGGGAATATAACGTACTGACCTTCGTGTTGTATTAAACTCCATGCGTCATTACTATAATTATTTTGTACTGCACAACCATCCACTCAAGATGCGTTCAAATTGAACATTGTTCTTTTTGAACCTGCCATTCTTTGTTATGTGAGCTTTCATTAAGCCCTTGTAAAAGACTTTGGGGTTTCGTGTAGGTGCAGATTAACTACATGCCACCAATCGAACCACAATGTGATGATTCAACCGCGTGGGAAAGTAATTAATGATAATAATTCCATACTATTCTCTTCGTAAAGTATATAATGTATTTCTGCCTGAAAATGAAGGATTCATTCCCAAAGAGAGAGGAAAGGAGTCGTTCCTTTTATACTGCTCGCGAAGCACGTGACTCAACCCCATCTTTTTGACCACGGACGTTTTGACTCCAGAATTACCGCCCAACGCTATCTCCTCCTTTTATTACAAATCAAGGGCTGCAATACGATTCTTTATTTCCGCCTGGCTTAATCCTACTCGTGACCACAGCCATCCTCCTGCTAACACGAGTCACGCCAGGTCCTTTTCCTTCCCCCTATATTTCTTCCCGGCTGCCTCACCCACCCCCTCCTTGGTTTAACCCCTCCCGCCTTCTTAGCCATGGCCCCGCCCCCAGCGCTAACGCGACCTGCAAGGCGAGCCTCTTCCTCCAAGGTCTCTTTTTTTCTCAGCTCTGCGCCCCGTCTTCGCCTTGTTCTGTACTTGGATTGGCGTAGTCGCCGAGAGTCGGACATGCCCGTATACAATTACGATCCTTGGAAGTGTAATCCATTCGAATAATCGCATTGTGGAGTACCTAAATTGGCCAACTTGGATTGAGAGTCGCAGGATTGGACCCGTGTGTATCGAAAAAATGTATTAGCAGGCTCTTTAAAATTAGGAATGTAGTAATTAAATGAATCAGGTCTCAGAATCAAAGTGACCGTTTACTTTTTTCCTATAAGATTAACTATTGGAGGCAGAACCTCCGCAATTATTTATTTTCATTCACACTTTTTTTTCAAAAATTTTAGTTTCAAAATGTCCTGGTCACCAACGTTCGCTGCTTGATCTATTTGAGTTATTTAGTAATTTATATTGATTCTGTATTGCTGCTCGTCAATTAATTTCCAAACTTCATAAGATTTCGTGGAATAAACGCGATGTGCACAACCATCCTCGATAATTGATTCCATCAGGGATATATATTGGTTTAGTGAATCTTTGATTCATAGCAGACTAAGTATAAAAATAAACGTTGTAGGATGATGTGAATTCTAAACACTTTCCAAAAATCTCAATAAGTTGACATTCTTCCTTGAAAACTTTTGGGTACAATAAATAAACTTTCTCCTAAAAATATTCAATCTTTATGCATACTCGTCACATTCCATCTCTATGCTCTCTTTGGTTCATCTTGTTGTCTGATTTACGTGAAATAATAAAAATAACGAGACCCTAGTGTAAATGGGCATTGAAAATAAATTTGCAAGTTTTACATTTATAAATGCGAAAAATGTTATTTAAATTAAGTACGTGCTTCTTTATTATAAGAGAGTTACCATCTAATAATACCTGGTCAAGTAAAGAAGTAGAAACTTAGGTGAGTAAAGGCGTTATTGCCATAATTTTTTGTCTTTTAAATCACATTTCTAAATCTATTTATTCAAGTTTTAATTAGTAACACAAGAATTTTATAGCAGCTAATGAAATTCCACGCCAACACCTCTTACATGTCGTATACCATCCTGCTGTTTTATGTCTAATTATTTGATAATTATGTTTTTGTTGGCAATTGTCTACCTTCTTATCACATAGGCCACCACGTCCTTATTCGTCTTATAGAATGAAAATAAGAATTGCGTAGCGTTTCATCCCGGTCTCGGCAGAGCATGGATTTGGCCTTCAAAAGCTTCATTTGTTCTCATAAAAGATACCAAAATGTTATATTATCATGAGCAATATACTCTTCACTCTGACATAAGGTCTCCGTTTCAGTTGATGCCCTTGCTGTTTTATTGCTGTCATTATCTCCGTGAGGTTCCACGCTATTGCTGGAAATTTCTCAGCATTTATGCCTCCTTTGATATTCGCAACTGGATGACTAGCATAATAGCCGCCGTCCGCCTTCAGGTTGTAAATCTTCGGGTGCACCGTGGAAACCCAACCTCCCACCAGCCCCTGAAGTTGAGTCACCCCCTCCATTCCGCAATATATTAATCTTTCGATCCCGGGGAGCTTAAATTCCTTTCCGTGTCAATGTGATTACAGGGAGGAGGATTTCTGCCGTTGGACCGAATTATCTCCCGGACGATAATCCGCGGGCGCAACTGTTAACTTCTGCTTCCCGCCTCACTCAGGGCCTCGTTATATTTTTGTCTCTACTTCTCGTGTTGTGGGAAGAACACACTTTTCTCCCTCCCCATCCCCCGAACCGCAGGCTTCGCCTTTCCCATCCCTCGCGCCGCGCTCATGAAGAGAACCCTTTTCATCCACTCGGACGAGTTATCCCTCCTCAACCCCCTCCCCATTTGGAGTCTTTGTTACGCCCCGCCCTCTGCCTTCACCACGGGAGCCTTCCACCCCTCCCAACTCCTCATCAACTTCTCCACCCCCCCGAGCCCGCAGCCGTAAATGATGAAGACGTGGTGTTATACAACCCAGCCCGCTATCTCGTCGCTAGATAAGTACACATCTTTATGCGGTGGCTCTTATCCTCCTTACTTGCGTTTCCTTCCGCGCCCTCACAACTCCCCACCTCTCGATGTCCATACCGCTCCTTTTACCAACCTCGCAGAGCTAAGAAACTCTTACGCTTAGGATATTGCAATTCGATACCCGTTGTGTATCTCCAACAGTACATCTATCTAATAACCTGCGAGCCACCACGAGGGTGTACGGCAGAGGGTGAAAATCACCATACATGCGCTATTGACATGCAAATTAATAGCTGCAATGGTACTACTACATGGAAACAAGTTAGGCGTAAATGTCACGTACAACTAGATGATAAGTGCAAAGTTATAAAGTAGTTACTTGTTAGAAAGGTTTTCACTAAATATAGGTATATCTGTATTCCCCTAGCATGAAAGGATTAGAAATAATAAAACATACTTCATGGACTTCAGGCTATAACAATATTTTTTTACCCACCTAACATTTTGCTATGCCTACAAAGTTATGAAGTGATTACTTGTTAGAAAGGTTTTTTTCTCGCCATAGGTATATCTGTATTCCCCTAGCATGAAAGGATAAGAAATATTAAAACATGCTTCTTGGACTTCAGGCTATAACAATATTTTTTTACACATCCAACATTTTGCTATGCCTACAAAGTTATGAAGTGATTACTTGTTAGAAAGGTTTTCACTAAATATATATCTGTATTTCCCTAGCATGAAAGGATTAGAAATGTTAAAACATGCTTCATGCACTTCAGGCTATAACAATATTTTTTTACCCACCTAACCCTTTGCTATGCTGCCTATTGTGATCTTTTATGATACGCTGGAAAATTATATTTTGAACTTATCAGAATACGTTACGTAGTCATTGTAGCATAGCTCAGTCCACTTTCTCAACTACGTATAGCACTTCTCTCACGGGATGATAATTGCATTTCTTCGACAAAGCGCTGGTCACTAAATATTTAAAACTTCCCAAGTAAATATACATTTTCAACAAGTGACATCTGATTTTATAGAAATCTTCGTGAAGCAGGAATACTTCACTTCCTACTCTAGATCACAACCTACCTTGATCTCCATCTTACACGAAAATTCAATCCAAATAATGTGTGACCCATTGTTTATTATCCTAATTTACCATGATAGCGATTACTTGGTCGATCGATTGTTTCAAAACGTTTTTCGATACCAGAAGGCAGTTCCGTGAACCACACCTTTCAACCTAAGTGATGGCATATTCCATACTGAGTTCATTTTTATTTTAATATTTACTCTTAGCGTATTAATTGCTAGCGTATTAAATTAGCGTATTATCGCATTTTGATCACATGATTCATATATGTGTAAAAATTGTATGATATATGCGTGGAAATGTAATGATGTAAGTTCAACTGCTGAACTTACGAGTGTGCCGTGCACAAATAAAGAAGAATGATGAAGAGTAAATGGCTCGAGCAACCGTTCAAGCAACGAAGAAATCCTAAGAAATGTGGGAGAAAAAAAGTCTTCTGAGAGTTTTAAAAAGAAGATGGAGCGGTAATATCTCGAAATATGAGAATTTAGAAACAAAACTACGGCAAAATTATGAAATGATGCCCATATAATATGTACGGCAGCCTTCTTTGTGCAAGAAAAATTAATCACCATAGTATTCGCCACCAGGCCTTTTTTGCCACCCAAGATTATTTTAGGTCCAAAACCGTATGCATTCTTTGATGCCTGTGATGGCTAATTGAATGTCGTCATTTTTAGTATTTTCAAGTGGGTCCCGCTCTGAAAGGTGCCGCGGGCTGTGAGAAAAGGCGTAAGGAAGCGCAAGTAATCAGAGTGGGGGAAACCCCGTTCCAAGGCCTAGAGAAACACAGTGCCAGAAACATTTATCGAAAAGCAACATGCGCACCACAATTTACCGACTCATCAGACTGACGGAGTACTGAAATTCGAACACTCTCTACAGGGCATTCAATTTGAATATTGATTGAAATTTCTAATGAGTTTTCAACCCGGTCTGAGAGGGCGGGAACGTTCTCTGAAACCACCCCTTAGCTGTGCTCTCTGCATAGCAGGAAATGACTAATTATTGGTATTCAATGAATTCAGACTTTTTAATTTAATACCATGTATCGAAAACGATATATTTCACGGGAAAAACTGCGCTCTCTTTTCGAAGCCCATTCTCGCCATCCAAAATCTCCCTTTCCCTGTTCAAGCGAAAGGCTTCCCCTCCCTCCCTCTCTCTCTCTCTGCCACTCTCCTTTCACCCATTAGTGCTCCACTTCCCCTCCCTCCAACCCCCCTCCCACTGCCACCTGGCGTCGGAAAACAAGAGAATGCTGAAACCCGCGTGCTCCCCCCTCAGCCGCCCTCAGCGCTGCGGCAAATGTCCCGCGAAAAACTCAGCCGAGCGTGGCGTAAAGGCTGGTATCGAGTGACGCCGCGTTGGGCGCCAAAGGAGTGGCTGTCATCGGTTAAAAGTGACGTTCTTCATGCGTCGTGGCGCTGATACGGGCGTCGCCTCGTAGGTATTTGCATCGGCGGACCCTCGGCGGTATTTCGTCGCCAAGTCTCTAATTCCTGCTCAAAGTATCCGTTCGATTTATTCACGGAAATCTTCAATTTTAGCTTTCAGGTTTCTATGGCCATCATCATAGAGAACAACGAAATACCAGGGTATTCCACAGCGTACTAATTTATAATAAAAAACAGGTTTCAGCCGTTTTACCTTTTCCAGAAATGCTGAACGTAGTTGACATTACAGTCATGTAATTCAGTTCCAGACTCGAGGAGGTGAAACTGCTCCTTATTAAATTATAAACTTGAAATTTATCAACGCCTATAAACATTATTGATGAATATTTCCCTGGGTTCTGATGCATTTTTAAGGGCCGATTTTTTAGCTGTAGCACCTAATTTAATATGAGAAAATATGAATGATAACGGGAAATGATAGACGTTGGTCATGCTATGTTTGAGGAAGGGTAACATGAAATGGTTTAAGTTTGGAGAGAATTGGAATTTTTCACTCACAAATATTAACGAGCCATTGCGATTTATATTTCAGATGTTTTTATGAACTATTATCTGTTTTGCAAAACTTGCATAAAAAACAATTGTTGGTGACGTTATGCCAAACTGCTCATGCGTTTATTATTACCCATCATTTAACAGAAGAAGAGGAAGTCGCACACACGCACAATTATAGCAATGATAAACTTCAAAAGTCTACTAGGGGCCTTACCATTTATCACTAAAATAGATATATTGGATGGATATTTATTTGAAGTTGTTGAAGTGGAGGTACCAAAATTTGTATTCAATAGCAAAAAAATGAGACATAAAAGATCCATTATTTTCCTTTCCACCATTTATGCAAATATTTTCTGGATTTACTTCCTATTTTTTCTTTGAGATATTTGCGATGGATTTGTTTCCGCCTTCTCTTCAGGATTTTCTGTGAGAAATATTCTACAAATATTAACTAATACCTAATTATTTTGAAATATATTTTTCACACAATTCATTTTCATGGATGCGTTGTTGGTATAAATTAAATTCACGGATGTTCCCAGGATTAAAAATAATCTTGTGAGTCTTTTTCCGGCACCAAAAGTATTAATCGTTGCATCTTGCATGTGTTACTATATGATTTATTTACTATTTCCTAAATTCAGAGAACTATTTTCAAATATTTATTCAGATACAAAGCTCACTCATATGACATTTAGAATACGTATTCAAAGCGTCTTTAATAGATTGATCTTGAAGATTTATATTAGATTTTTCACCTATTCGAAATGTTCTTCAACATTGAGTTTGAAGCATGGCTTTATCATGTCAGCGGTTATCTTGAATAACTGTATCTCAACGTGCAGGTTATATTCAGAACCTCACATCTTGGTGATTTCCTTACATCCACTGATTCTGTCAGGTATATCTTCCGCGCCGTTCTTTCATAACCAGTGACCGAATTTTACTTACGGCGGAGGGTAGATGGCTTGCTTCTTTTTAAAAAATATCTTTCCTTCAGAGCTCAGGTAGGCTCTGCGTAAACTTACTAACCTTTATTCCGCTTTCTGCTGACCCTTAGAAGCCGTATTTCGATATTATGTGGGTAAGTGTATTACTAGCCCCTCACGTGTATATTTCTCTCGTTCTGGTACATAGTGAAAATAGGCCTTCCCTAACGCTTTTTGAACATTTTACACGTCAACACACTCGGTGACTTCCCGTTCCTGAGAAATAAATACAGGAATTTAATTTACTTTGTCCCGTTTCTTACGGTACCTGGGTAGATTGCGAGTTAGTTATGCATTCGGTTTTCGACTTTGGAATTTCTTCAAGTGAATCAATTAAAATACTAATTATTTCAGAAAATTTTGCCTGAAGCTTCATTTTTGCCGGGCGCTGTTGATATGTGGTTAAGAAACAGTGTCAGCTACAGCGTTGCTGCGGAATTGAATCTAACCTACGCAACGTGTTCGAATTTTCTCTGACATTTATAGTAGATTTAATTGCGTGAATAGTTTTTGGAAGTCGGAAGTCTTTGAAACATAATTTTGTCAAACCTATCACGTATTTTCTAGCAACACCAAGTAAGATTAGTACTTCAAGGTGAAGGATCAACAGAGGTTTATCATTGGAATATTTTTCAGGTGCTATGGTGTACAGGTTTTCTAAAGAAAAACACTATTTGTTAAAGTACATTACATGTGTCAGTGAGTACAAGATCTATTGTTATCTTCTTGATTTTCTGCCTCTCTAGAATGTTTGCGACTCCATCCTTGCTATTTAAATGCTTGTCATACTCTCTACATGCTGTTAAAATTCATTCCGGCCCCGGCTTGCGTGATTTCATCAGCAATTATAATTTTCCTTATAAATCCGTCCCTCACAGAAAAAATATTTTCTGGCATTGTTCAAAGCCAACACAAGACCGTATGTCTTTATGAGCTAAGAGTACTTCCAATGCAATGTTTATTTCTTCTCTGAGGACTTTTGAGGCACTGAAGAACAATCCTGCCGCATTTTTAATCGCTATCAAATAGGCATGTATTTCCTCTTTCCTGTTTCAGGAAATAAATAACTGACAATGTATAAACTAGGCTTGTATCTACATATTCTCCACCCTTGGGTTCATTCATGCAGTTAAATGCTCTGATAAATATTAATTTATCGTTAGACTGTGTTTTACGAATAACATACAGTTTTATTTAACTTTAAAATCAACGTTTTAAACCAAAAAAAACTGCAGTAAACTGCTAACAGTATTAATTAAGTATTGGGTCGTATAAGTTCACCACACACAACCTTATCGTGTGTGTGACAGCTAAACAAGTTTCACTCAAAGAAATTCCTGGGTGTAGAGCGCTACCAGGCATCGAGTTGCATGTATATTTAGTTATCAACATATGCTAAAATGCATTTCCTTAATGCAAATTTACATTTTTTTAATCGTTAAAAGGTCGGTTTTTTAGGGTTCTAGAGCTTTTAAAAATGAGGTGTTTCTTTTGGTGCACTCATTTGTGAGCAACGTGCAACTGCGAAATGTCGTTGACAACAAAATGATGAAGCTACACAACATGTATCAAACTCATGGTCTACCTTTCTCCTCCTTTTTTCCATTTAGCGACTTGGATACCCATGTTACAGTGGAGGGGTCGATGGACGTTCAGAAAGCCCCAATGTCAATATCGCCCACTTCCTCGGAATCGTATTGTCCCGCCACCCTCCCAATGGAACCGCATGCCATAAGGCTGTCACAGGCCCTTTGCAAAGTTATACCTAACCCACATGGAAATGATTCGCCCCGCACTTTCGGTGGTAATTCACTTAAAACTTCGGCAATGCGTCCGATCGGTGTCCCGAAACCGTCCGACGTATTTTTCAGAGGGGAAGAAATGGAAGGGAACAAGTTTGCCAAGTGTCAGTCCTCGTTCTTTGGTCTTCGATTTGTGAGCGTCCCTTCCATGGGGGCCAGAGTGGTCCCAGCTTGGTCCAGTTGGACTTATGATGGAGGCAAAGAGACATGCGAAAAAATCCTGTGGGCATCAGCTGACAAAATATGCACATGAATGGTTTATTCCATTGTATCAAATTGTTGACATCATTATATTAAGTCCAATGTGTTTACTAGTTTGCAACTGATTAGTTCCCATATTTATAGATTTCATCATAAAAATTCCGCTCCTACATTTGTCTTCATTATCTCATTCATTAGTATTCCTCCTTTGACTTATTATTGAACATTCCATTTCGGTAATTTCTACTTCTTACTCAAACTATTTTTTCGATATATTTGTGTCTAGGTGCGTAATGTAACTATTGTAAAAGAAATTCCTTAAAGCATTTATTTACATTTTAAGATCCTATTTTCATTTGTTTTCTTAAGTTTCTTAGGTTTTAACTCCCTGTAATTATGTTGCCGTCAATTACTTCAACGTTTGAGGCTTCTCTTTGTGGAACCACGAGATTGGAAAAAAAATTCACTTTGTACATTGCTCACTAAAGTTTTATTGGCTTCGACCATGGTTTTGACCCTTTTATGTCATTATCATGACCTTGATAATGATATAAAAGTGTCAAACCATGGTCAAAGACAATAAAATTTTATTGTGGAATGTACAAAGTGAATTTTCTCTTCCTACTGTAATTAGTGCAGGAACCTCACAAGAAAATATTTCAAAAAATCATATGAAGTTTTGCCTACTTTAGAGGCTTTTGAATAGGTTCACTGTCTATAATGATGACCAATTTGTCAAAAAATTGTCATGTATTTTTTCGCTAATGTATATCTGAGAAGAATCTGCGAATAACATGCATTGCTCATTGAATCGGCTTTCGTGATTAATTCAATCGGGGGATACATCTAATTCCGCGAAATTTGAAAGCTATACCGTCAGTATAGCTCAAAACTACTTTCACCCTATTCTAAAGTTATCATTTCTTTCCTTTTCACTCGTGCTGTCTCCTCCATTGCCTTTTTACTGTCGCTATAACGATTGTTTTAGGAGTGTTTATATTCCGTCCGCCGGATGCCATTTTCCACACTCTGCGAAGCGTAACTCATTCGCAAAACCATTACGATTGGAGATATCCGTTTCAATTTCTTTGTTTTATTTCGGTATTGTCGGCACACTTTAAAATTTATTTTGACACGTGCGTGTTTTATGAATGTTAATTTCATATTTTTGATCTCATGCAGGTAGCGTTTAAAATTTGAAATTTATGCATCCATTGACTCAATTCCGCCGTTAATTAAAACTTGTAAACAATCGACCGGTTTTCGCATTGCTTAATTTAACCACTATTCTTTCTCTAATTGAATCATTTGCCATACATAAAATGGGTTATTTGGCAGCCATATATTTTTTTCCCTTCGATTACCCGAAAAGTGATTCGTGAAATGAATGCATTATATTTGCATATTATGACACCATCATCCATCCGTATCGAGGGGTATATGTATAATATATTTTTTTTTGAGTTCGACTATAGGGGTGTTTAGCTTAATATCTGTGATTAATGCGTTATGTAAACGGCACCTCCATAAATTCGTGACGATTTTGTACCGTTTTGAGTTGATTGACGCTAAATCATTTGTCGTGTAACCATAGCTGCCCTTATTATCTCTTTTTCTATCTCTTTATTTTTTTCCACAGCCACGAAACACGGTTATTCACTGGAAAAGCAGAGCGTTTCAGAGATATGGCTGCTATTGAAACGCTAAACAATTTTTCTTGTAGAGGATCGCAGTTCATTCTCGACTGTCATTTCAACTGGCCCAATTTTCTTGAGAATTTATGCTTGATAAGGACAAGGGATTTAGTGGTGCGTGGGAATCAGAAGTACAGTAGAGAGTGATATCCTTTCATCGTTACTCTTGCCCGATCTCTCTTATGTGAACTCAGTAGAGCGGTCCTTCCCTTCTTTATCAAATTTAAAAGAATGTACCCCTCATGTCAGGTATTTATTTATTTTTGAAACGCACAGCGGTAAATCGAATACCTGTCTTATCTGTTCAGTAAATCTAAAAGAATCGCTTGTTCCCGAGGGCAGGAGAGAATTTTTCAATAAACACAAGCTCATGTATCATAATTATTTATTTTTATGTTTTCAATTTTGAGAATTCTCAAAAGAAAAATGGCCCTTTTGGGAAATATTTATGATTCATTTTACTAATCAACTCTTTGCCTACTCATTGATTGTTTTGTCTTCTAAAAGATGTGATTGAAAGGTACCTGGATACGTTCCGGGAGCAACTATGATTTCCAACTCAAAATGGCTCCATAAAACACACGCCAATCTTCCGTATCCATTACTTGCCTTTTATTTCCTCCGAGTAATGTTTGTGTATTTCATAGTCGTAATAATACTAGATTAATCGTTCAGGAAGCATGTGTTTCCCGATTGACAAAATTTCTTGCACTCAATATAAGGGTGTGAATTGTGATTAAATAATGATATATTCAACTGATTTTTTTCACATAAACCGGTTTTGACGCCACATAGAATAGAATAGAAATAAATTTATTGTCCTTGGACGTCTTCGTCCAGTAAGAACTTACAACAAAGTACATATATGTTTGAGCTCAATAACACATTGGTTTTCAAAGCAGTTACATTATGAAGTACAGACATAAAGCAGCTCTTTCAATGAGGTTTTGCATGCCTATTAAATTAAAACCCTTTTTGGTTGAATAGATACAAAAAAATCTTTTTTTTTTAAACAAATACTGAACTGGATTTTTTTATGTCGGTTGGAATACTATTCCACAACCTGGCCCCAGCAACACAGAAAGATATTTAGTAAGTCGTAGTCCTGTGCAGAGGAAGAATCAAATAATCGGGAGTCATTCGGGTGGTAGCATTAGCCATGTTTTCTCTAGGAGGAAAAGATTGCTTCAAGTAACCTGGTTGCTGATTTTCAAAAAGACAATACATATATGAACCAAGCAAGTATTTTCTTCTGGTTTTGGCCTTCAGCCATGTAAGTCTGGTAAAATAGGGGAAAATATGATCATATTTCTTGAGGTTGAAGATAAACCTTACGCACTTATTCAGTAGACGTTCTAGCTTAACATTTGAGCTCTTCAGTAATATCATGGTACACAAGACAGCAATAGTCAAAGTTGGGGAAAATAAGTGAGGAGATAAGTTTCTTACGTGTATGAAGGGGTAGGACATTTTTCTGAATTGTAAGCTGATGGAGGATCATATTAACCGTATTGCTTATGGCTAGCACATGATTATCCCAAGACCAGTTGCATACCATAATGATCTCAAGGTTTTAAACATTATTTGAAAATAATATTTCCGCATCACCAATTGATATCTTAGGAATTGCATTAGAATTAACTTTTCTGAGTAATTTTGGATTTCCCAGAATTGACTTGGTTTAACTACAGTGCAGTTCAAAATTTTTATTTACTGCCCATGCATTGATAGCATTAACATTCAGGTTTACTTTAGCGATTGCATCATACAACTCATTCAAATGTCAATGATAGTAAGTCTGCAGGCCATCAGCGTACATCATATATTTACAGTTTTTATACAACGGGGAAGATCAAGGATATGCAGAGAAATAAGAGATGGCCGAGCACAGAGCCCTGAGTAACACCGCAAGGCACATTAGTCCAGTGTGAAGTATTACCATTTTTCCTTCACATCCTTCTGTCGCTCATTTAGATATAAATAGAACTAATTAAATAAGGATAATAAACTGGGCACACTCAATACCTGTCTGTCTGAAAAGTAAATGCATATGATTCTTGATTTTGTTTGCCAGAACTCCACAGATCAAACGGAAAACGTTTTCATTACTAACGATTTTCTGATTTATTTTATATTTTTTTCAGGTGAGGGAGCTCAGTTTTTACTGCCAACATGAAATGGAAAGTTTCTAACGGATTAAATATTGGGAAGGTGAAAGGAGACTATCCTATTCTTAAGGTAAATAGTCGTATCATTTCCTAATGCTTAATCCGATAAAATATGCGTAAAATATATGCTAATAGATGATAATTACGTCAGCAGGGAAAGAAATTTTAGTTTCATCTACTTTTGGAAGCTTGCTCATAGATATTTGGGCGCATTTTAAAACTAGGCAATATCACGGAATTCTAGGCAAATTTTATTGTTTTTATTTAACCAAATGTGTACTTCATAACTACTCTTTGTCTGATTTAGATCCTAGAATATTTAGCGTTGAATACAATCTAATTCATGAAAATTTCCACTTGGCGTGCACTATCCTCTCTCTATCGCGCCACACAAATAGCCATATTTCCTAATATTCTATGAATGAAAGTAGGGCAGACAAGTATGACGCAAAGCAGCTCCCGTTGCATAGAATTAAATACTCTGAGCGCTCTTTGAGAGAGATTTTCCCGCCAAGTGAGCAAAGCAGCTGCTGTTGTAAGGATACGGTGGGAGGATACGGCGCAAAGAGGTCTTATATGTGCGGATGAGTGTCGTAGCATTTGGCCATCCCTGGCAACGAATTGCTTAACCATCCATGAGAACAAGCTTCAAAACGGTGCTAACATTACTCGGATACAAAGCTCTAGTGCACGAAGAATATATGGGATGGGAAAAGATCGCGGCATTATCTGCATTTAGAAAATGCCTACGGTGCTCGTACTCTCGGATGAAGAAAGTTGCGTTCCTAGAGCTAAAGCGTACCATGAATCAAAATTATTTTATGGAATATTGTGACTAAAATAGGATTTGATGGAGAACAATTAAGATAAGTATAGAAAACACTAGTACTTATTAACAAAGTAATAAATTCCTAGTTAACAGAAATATGATATCAGGTTTTTACATATAGAGGTTATTATACAAAATTAATTTTTATTTCTTTGCCATTAGTAAAAAACATGAATTTAACTGCAATATTTCTAATAAATTATTTTATTTGATGAGTTGGCTCAAAAATCTGACGTATTCGACGCAGAGAAAAGATGACCTCTAGATAAATATCCCAGGAAAAATTTATCTTGGTTTGAATGATAGAAGATAGAAAATGAATGATAGTCTTGACCAAAATGATATTCAATCACTTTAATTTTCTTCTGGCCTTACATTTTTTAACACTTCGATGCGTTTCAATCGTATGAATAATAATTTAGTATTATCTACTCCTTAAAACTACTTGTTAGAAAAAAATTGTTTCAAGTACATTTGATTCTACTTTACTTTTTTAATTATGACCTTGCTGCACGATAATATGCCATTTTTTAATCAACTTATTGGGATTACAGTATTTTCGATTGCTCAGAGAATCGTAACATTTGATCTGTTGTTCATCATCATCATGCAAAGAGCGCAGAATTTCAGCTGTGTTACGCATATTTTAACTTTGACCCTAATTTACTCTCAATTTGAGATGATCAAGAGGGCTGTGATTCGGAAACCGACAACGTGTGTTTCACAGCGTCACGTTTCTCAAGCGTTCGAGTGCTTAACAATTAGCACGAGGCATCCATTTGCACGAATGAGATTAGGCAGACGCTCACCGATTTCCCACGGTAATTAATTGCTCGTGAAAAATTAACTGAGAGCGTGAGAAAAGAAATAACGACGCGTGGTGCATCATGTTCTCCTTGCAAGTGATTAGAATCACGACCGAGGCCGAGGATAGGAGACGTGATAGAGGATGAGTGCTCGAAGCTTTCGCACCGAGGTATCCCCGCGAGAGAAAACGGTGCACTGGGAGGAAGGTAATCGTGTTTGTCTCCGCTGCCGTGACTCCATTGTCGCTTCTAGAGGTGTCTCGTGAAAGGCTGCGATTTTCCCCGCTTGGTGAGCAGCTAACTGCAAGCGGTGTGGATCACACCGCACTCTCCTCCCGTGAGCATTGAGCCGCTCACCGCTCACGAGAAAAGGCACTGATTAAGCTGGCTCGCGCCTTTTCTGACGGCTGAGTTCGACAGCTTCATCGGAATCGAAAGCTCTTCACCCATTGTCTCATCAAGCTGAATTTCAAATGGGTAGAGCTTCAATTTAGCTGTCTGGGACACGTACCTTCTAAGTGTATATAGTGATATACTGTGAAGGTTTTTGCATACATTTAAAAAAATATGTTTAAATGGTATTATTAAATATAAATTGAACAATCTACTGTAATTTATTCTTATCTTTTTAATTTATTTCACACACAATACAAATTAATATAGACAGTATCATAATAAATTACCCTCACAACATATCACTTTCACTCTTGGTATCTTCAGGCTCAATTTTTACAGGCCATAGATCACTTCACGAGCCATTTCACTTTTCACTTTCACATAAAATATAGCCAGTACCCTCTTAAAAATAAGTACCTACATAATAGTGGGGAGTGGACCGCTTTATCCCTCTAGTTTATCTGGAGTTTCTAGCTGAGGCGATCCCCGTCTCCTTGGGTTAATCCTGGCTTCTCCGCCATGCCACTTTCCACTTCACTGTTGTCAGACCATCAGACTCGAAGCTAGACGCCCCTTCACTGTTCTTGGACTATCAGACTCGCCTAGAAGACACTTCCCTCTTCTTGGACTATCAGCCTTCACCTTCGTTCGACTCCTCGACTAGCCGCCTAGAAGCCTAGCAGCAGCAGCCGCCCCTCTCTCGCTCTTCGTCCCTCTTTATATATCCGCACTTCTTAATTGTTAACGCCCGGCCATAATTAGTCTCCCTCCGTAACCTGCCGCGAGTTCAACAATAGCCTGCGAGACAATTTCTATTCTTGGGAAAGCAACTCCCGAATGACCTGAATCACCAGGCTCAATGACAAATTGGCCATTGTCGAGGCCGACGCCATATTTCCCTATGTCTCCGTATAAATATTCTGTACAAAAACCAGCATGGCGGCTCTCCAACTCCCCAGCATGCCATGGCTAAATTTTGATACGTTACATCTGCCCCGTCGAAAGCAAATATTATATCCTATAAGATTTTCTTTCGAAGCCTCTAATTAAAATAAAGCGTCGCCCCGGCGCCTCTAAAGATCGTTCTACCCCTGAAATTGGTCCACATCCACTATGTTTACATACATTCATAAAATACAATAAATGCAATTATACCCTTCTTTAAAACATCAACTTTACCTATAAAACATAACATACAAATATTCAAAACAAATGTCATATGCCCTCTTCAAATTTAACATCTTTAAAATAAGTTATACATTTTACATAAAACATTGGGTCATATGTAATTTCCAAATGTACATATTTAAACATGCAAGTGCGTAACCATCAATAAAATAGTTTCAGGTAATCAAAGGAATCACACTTTGCTACACATCAAACACAAAATCTCCTTCACCTTAAAGTTTTACATTATAACTGTCAGCCTCATCATATTGAGTCCAAAAGTTCATTCACCCAGCTGACATCACTTAAACACCAATTTAGTAACCGTAGATCCACTCCCTCACAGCACAAATACAAAGTTTTAATCACAAGCCCTTACTTTGTTACACCTCTGCGACCTTGCGATAAAATGTGTACAAATGGCGCGGTAAATCTGTGTCTGCCGACGCTTGCTTACAATGTAACTAGTAAATCGCATGACTCGGCTCATATTTTCTTACGTTCTCAGTCCTTTCTCAACTGTGCTTGCGCGATGTTCTGTGTGGAGTTGGTTTCTTGCGCGTGTTGTTGTGAGTGCAGTGATTTCTACGTATGGTTTCATGTGGGATACATGGAATTTCCATCGTTCCGTTTGTGCATAGTGGAACCGGATCTCCTTTCTCGAAGTTCTCTCTGTGTTGTTTTTTACTAGAGCGTAGCACTCTTCCCTTCTGCCCCTTTGTTATGATTCTACGCCGAAATCTTTCAACTAACCCTGGAATATCTTCCTTTTCTTGGGTGCTGTCTGCCATCAGACAAGGTAAGTCGTCTTCAAAATTGAGATAACACTCCTTTACTTCGTCTCCAAGTACGTAGTCAAGTGCTCTGACTAATGCGCTGCTGCTAATTGCACAGCCAAACGGCACCCTTGTAAATTGGTATATAAATCCTTCAAAGGAAAATGCACAATACTTCCGAGAATCTCGATGTAGTTGAATTTGGTAGAAGCTTTGCGTGAGATCTAAAGATGTCATGTATCTTACGTTAGCACAATCTTGAAATATTTCTTGAGGCGTTCTTGAAGTAGCGTAATCCGGCTTCATCATCTTATTCACCGCTCTTGCATCCAGACATAGCCTTATTGAGCCATCCTGCTTCGGTAAACATATCAGGGGTGATACATATCGTGATGTACTCTTTTCTATGAGTCCCTGCTCCAACAGCTGATTAATAGCGTGGCGTGCCTTCGCACGGTAATTTAGCGGTACATTGTAACTTTTCCCGTGGAACTCCTCGTCACCTTTTATCTCCACCTTATAATAATACCCCTTTATTTTTCCGGGCGTATTTCTGAAAATCTCCTTCTCCTTATAAATAATACCTGCTAATTCTCTAAACTCCTCCTGTAAATCGCTGATGCTTCTCATGCTGTTGTGGATTTCCTCCATAGAAACTGTATCTTCTCTCTCCTCATACTGCCCCTGTTTAATTGCCATTATTAGCTTCAGTGACGACTCCGTAGGCATTCCGAATCTTCTTTCTTCCATCATCCGCCCTTGCCTCAGGATTATGGTGCTTTCAGTATAATTAATCTCCGCTCTCAGCATCTCTAATGTATCCGTGCCCAATATTAACGGCTTCACTAGATTAGGTATGATGGTGCAATTAATTACTACATCAATCTTCCCTATGTTTATTGTGGGAAAGATTTGTTTACTAATTCTCCCGCTCCTCCTACCTATTGCTCCGATCACCTGAATTCCCCGTATTGGTACCTCTAATACACCTTTGAATACCTCTGGATTCTCCGTAAATGTGTTCTCATTCAGACATGTGATTTCTGAACCGGTGTCCACTAGTGCCTTTAACTTCCGCCCCCCTATTTCCACTACAATTTCCGGACACTTGTTTTCTTCATGCGATCCGTGTTCCTTTTCTTCTTCGGTCAAATCTTCGGGTATGCATAATATATTCCTGACTTCCTTGTCGTATTTGCTCCTGTCTCCTCCATTGCTTTCTTCGGTCCCCATTTCTCTGGCTAATGTCGTGTCGGGACTGCTTGCACGACTTGCCCCTTCACGTTTCCCTGCTCTTCATGCCTTTCTTCACTACTCCCGGAGTTTTCCACAATCATCGTGCGGATGTTTGCATTCTCCCTGGGTGGTATTTCTTCGTAACTCCGTCCATCCATTTGTTCTCGGCTGCTGTACCGTCTCACCGGAGATGTCTGCCTCTGCTTTCCGGATGGATTAGGTTGATATCTATTACCATTTTGATTCTGAGGTGGTGGGTTGTATCCACGTCCTCTAAAATCAATTCTCCTTTCCTCTGTTCCTGTCCATCTTCTTCGGCTCTCTTCCTTCGTCTCCTGTATCGGCTGCGGCACCACCCTATCGTATCGGCTGAGCAATGACAACAATCTAGGAATGGTGTTTATTTGCTGCGATATGATTGCCGTGTTGACCTCCGGACCAAAATGATGCTCCAACCTATAGATTATTTCCTCGTCCTCCATCGGTGGCCTTAGTTCCTTTGCAGTGCTTATTCGGGATGTTGCGTATTCCACTCGGCTGATATTCCCTCGTTCAACGTACCGGCCGGAATCTAGCGTCCTCCGAACCTCCATCTGCTGCTCACGCCCCCAATACTGCATCATAAACAGCTGTGTGAACTGCTCTACGTCTTCTAGTAGATGTGAGATAGCGGTAAACCATTCGCCTGCAGATCCCGTCAGACCTTGTCTTACGATTTTCAGCATTTCGTTGGAGGATAATTGGTACATGGCTTGGTATTCCTCCAGCTCACTGATGTATCGCATAGGCCTAGCTCCTCTCCTACCGTCAAAATATGGAATCTTCATCATCACTCCCGGTGATTGAATTGCGGTTGAGTTTCGCGAACACTGCAGCCTTATCTTTTCCGCTTCATTCTGCGCTATTATTCGTACTTTTCCTTGCAGTTCCGACTCTTCCTTCAATTTTTCTGCGGTCAGCAGCTGCATCTTTTCAGTGATATTCCTCACTTCCTCACGCGTTTCTATCGCCAAGCTTTCATAATCCTTTAGCCTTTCCTTGACATTATATAAATCCTTCCGTGTTTCCGCCGCTATACTTTGGACATTATTATTCGCCTCCTCGCGGACAGCCCCTATCTCTGCGCGCCTTTCTGCTTTTTCCTCTTCTATCCGCGTATTCATCCTAACTTCTGCTCCTCTCAGCTGTTCCGCCTGCTCCCTCAAGATTGTTCTTAACAGCTCCGCCTGCTCCTTCTGTCTTCTTTCTTCTCTCCGTCTACTCTCTTCTTCTCGTTCCCTTTTCTCCTTGATTTTCTCTTCCTTCAACCAAGCCCATAAATCCATCGTTGTTGGAGTCCTGTCTTCGACCTCGAATTTGTGAGATTCAATGACTACTCCCTGTTCCTCGAGAGCAGATCTAAGCCTACCGACCAATTCATTTTTAACTCCTTCGGTGCCTAACCCTAGTTTCTTCAATTCCTCCTGCACCTCGGCCTTCTTCAACTCGAACAGACTTTTCCTTGCCCGTACCATCTTATACAATTACACCGTTACTACTAACACTTAATCTGTAGTAATTTTCCCGATGTCTAATTTTCTCTCGCGTTCTCTAACGTGAACACTTCCTTCTCTGCACCTCTCAGGTTCTCCTCGTGGTATCTATTAAACGTAAGCTAGCAGTCAACCCCGTACGTCTAATATTTTATCGTGCTCAAGCGTTGGGCGCCATAAATGTAATTTATTCTTATCTTTTTAATTTATTTCACACACAATACAAATTAATATAGACAGTATCATAATAAATTACCCTCACAACATATCACTTTCACTCTTGGTATCTTCAGGCTCAATTTTTACAGGCCATAGATCACTTCACGAGCCATTTCACTTTTCACTTTCACATAAAATATAGCCAGTACCCTCTTAAAAATAAGTACCTACATAATAGTGGGGAGTGGACCGCTTTATCCCTCTAGTTTATCTGGAGTTTCTAGCTGAGGCGATCCCCGTCTCCTTGGGTTAATCCTGGCTTCTCCGCCATGCCACTTTCCACTTCACTGTTGTCAGACCATCAGACTCGAAGCTAGACGCCCCTTCACTGTTCTTGGACTATCAGACTCGCCTAGAAGACACTTCCCTCTTCTTGGACTATCAGCCTTCACCTTCGTTCGACTCCTCGACTAGCCGCCTAGAAGCCTAGCAGCAGCAGCCGCCCCTCTCTCGCTCTTCGTCCCTCTTTATATATCCGCACTTCTTAATTGTTAACGCCCGGCCATAATTAGTCTCCCTCCGTAACCTGCCGCGAGTTCAACAATAGCCTGCGAGACAATTTCTATTCTTGGGAAAGCAACTCCCGAATGACCTGAATCACCAGGCTCAATGACAAATTGGCCATTGTCGAGGCCGACGCCATATTTCCCTATGTCTCCGTATAAATATTCTGTACAAAAACCAGCATGGCGGCTCTCCAACTCCCCAGCATGCCATGGCTAAATTTTGATACGTTACACTACTTACAGCTGGAAATACAAGTGTAGAAGTAAGGAAACAGTTTATCAGAACATATATCTGGAGCATGTTTATTTACGGCAGTGAGGCACGGACGATGAGAGCAGCGGAGAAGAAAAGAGTGGAAGCATTCGAAATGTGGTGCTACAGAAGAATGCTGAAGATTAAATGGATCGACCGAGTAAGTAACGAGGAAGTCCTAAGAAGAGTAAGAGAAAAGAGAAGTCTGCTGAAAACTCTAAAAAGAAGAAGGGACAACTTAATCAGCCATATCTTGAGACATGATGGCCTGATGAAGACTATCGTCGAGGGTAAAGTGAACGGGAAGATTGGAAAAGGCAAGCCTCGTATGAGATACATGGAACAGGTTGTAAAGGATATAAAAGAGAAGAATTACATCACAATGAAAAGGTTGGCCGATAGAAGAATTGAGTGGAAAGCTGCGTCAAACCTATCCTAGGATTTTTGACCAATGATGATGGTAAATTCAACTTGAAACAAATTCTTTTAATTCTTAACCAAGCCTTATATGTTTAACTGTGGTCTACTTTTTAAACGACAGTCTGAAAAAATAATATATTTTTGTGTCCAATAAGTGTCTTCTTGATTACTGACGCCCTCGTATTTACAATCTGTCAAAAATTACCTTCCTCTTACTTAAACTAAACCAATGCTCACAAAAGTTGTAGCGCATTCTTTCATCTTATTTTTAATAAACTGCTGCCGTGACGCCAAAAAAATCGTTGTTGAAATATAAAATAGAATCTATCGGATGCAATGATATGCATTCATCGTCACAGCATCCATTTAATTTGGCTTCCGTCACCCTACAGAATGAAGCTATGGGATAGAAAAAATTTCGTTGAAAGTCAAAACGGTGTCATGTCTGTCAACATAATAATCATAGGTAAACAACCCTTGGATTGGTTTGACGCAGCTCTCCATTTCATTCTCCTGGCAGTTAGCCTGTTCATATTGAGGTATTTCTTCCTTTTCTCTTCTTTCATCACTTGTTCTCTATATCTTAAACGATACCTTACTTTGCCATTCTTCCCGTTCACATGTCCTTCAACGGCTGTCTTCATCTAGCCATCATGTCTCATGACGTGGATGATTAAGGTGCCCGTCTTCTTCTTAGGGATTTTATAAGACTTTTTCCCCACTCCTCTTAGGACTTACCCGTTACTCCCTTGGTCGATCCATTTGATCTTCATCATTTTTCTACAGCACCACATTTTGAATGCTTCCACCCTTGATTTATTTTTGTTGTCGTAGTTCATGCCTCACTGCCTTAAAGGAACATGCTCCAGATATAAGACTAGTTTCCTTACATCTACGTTTGTATTTCCATCTGTAAGTTAATTCTTCAAATCCTGTATGGTTGATTTTTTCAAGAGCGAGTTTCATTTCATATTAGAGTGTCTGAATATAATAAGCTACCTTAAAAAACATTACGTTTGTATCCGTTTGAGAAAACAGTTTAGAGGCTCTTAAAGGATTATTGTTGAATATACAGTTTAATCGGTGCAGGCATTGTAACCTACGCAGTTAGAACATTACTTTGTAAATGCAAGCTCTAATAAATATTTAGTTTACTGCTTAGGTTTTTGACATATACACGTTATGCTTACCAACAGAGTGTATTTTATTCATGAGTAAATGTAAAGATTAAAATTTTATTCAAGTTCGTCCATATTAAGTTGAAATAGGAATGATTTCGCGGATGAAATATTTCCACTAGGCCCAGAGACCTTTAATTACCCATCGACGGAGCAAGAGATATCGATATCTATATCTACGACATACCCTGCAAACACCTCGAGGGTGTGTGGCAGGGGGTGCATCCACACCAGGATCAATGATACAACAAACAAAAATGAACAAAACAAAACAAACACCACATCTTTAAAGTAAGTATGGGAAAAAATAAAATAAAGCTACCAAATACCAATCATGCAGGACACACCCACGAATACCATATATGACTTGAATTCCGACACCAATTTAATAGATACTCATGCATGCAAACAAAATTAAATCCAGGGAATGCTAAAGGCAATGCATGCAAGTAACACATTTATTTGAACATGCAGGAAATAAAAATACTATCGACCTGCTCTGAATATCTATAATTATTACCGATTTACGCGATGCCTAACGTTCTGATCTCGAATCGTACGTGGAAAAATTACATTTTATACCTGTCCGTCCAGCAATCTATCTCCTTAATTTTATTAGAATTATCGATCCTACCATAAGATACCCGTAGCATTCTAATTAATGAAACCATCCATGATTATCTTAGCTTCGAAGTAAAACAGTGTTTGCGCTCGCAAATCACGTTCCTCCGTCACGTGCGACGATTCTCCTGAGAGTGAACCAAGTCTGGGGAAAATGCGATTCACGCCACCGAAGTGACTCCCCGGTCATGATTGCGTCCGGAGTTCCTCAACCTTGAGATGGAAGAGAAGTAAAAGATGAGACTCCGAGAATAAGGAGTTCAAAACGATGCTATGGCAAGAGTGAGGGAGATGTAAGCGGGGTAGAGTGTTGGGTGGTGTGGGCGAAGTCATCGCAAGTGGGAGATTCACTCGGGATTTACTTGAAATGGATCGCACGATGATCGTCCTTGTGAAAGCTGTGCTTTTCGGTCGGGAAGGGTCCTGGATGTGTTGCAATGGTAGGGGCGTTGAGGAAAAAGAGAAGAGCAGAAGTTTAATCTTGTGACTCACTGGGAGCCGGGAGTTATTCCTGCGTAAGAAGAGAGAAAGAAGGGGACTCCAGCCGAAATTAAAAAAGGAAAGAATGAGAAACGAGGGTGAAGGATGGATTTTTGGAGATGGGTAGTTCAGGGTTTCGCAAGGACTGGAGCGAAAAGGATGATGGGAAGGAGCCGTGGGCGTAGACTGAGAGAAAGGAGATTTTGTCGAGACCAAACAAGTCTCGCGATGCTCAAGATGATATTTCCTTGTGGTGTCGTGACGCAGAATTTTTTGTCAGTAATGCGATGTTTTCTGCTTGGGCTATCGAATCCAGTCCGTCGAGATTTAACGTATAGTTCACGGTTCGAAACAATCGTTCGCCGTCTCGCTTGTGCGAGAAACTGTAGTCAACTAGTGTTTTCGTCGTTTTGTTTTTAATCTCTTTCACGAGGAAGTGAGTTTTACGGCGATTATTCCGAATCATAATTGTTTTTAATTCGACGCCTGCTTCCGAAATTAATGCAGTGTTGTGTCGAAAATCGTCTTCGCTGAAAAACTTAAATCTCGCGCAATGGATGTCTTCAAAATATAGCCTTGTCAACGTATCCCTAACCACGTCTGGAACGTCGTCCTAATTATTTTTATTACGAGAAGGAAAACTTCTCGTTTAATTCCTGAAACTCCTGTAACGAAAGATGAAAAATGTAAAAAACAGTAAGTGGAAAAAAACTTCATTTCCCCTGTTTCCCTCATCGAAATAAGTCTTTAAAAAATGATCAGGACGATACGTTACGTTCTTTACAAAAGAAGCGTGAAAATTCATATACGAATACGAGATAATAATTTTATATTTTAATTTTATCATATAATTTTTTGTTATGGCTGATTAAGACCGGAAGAGATCACAGCTAGTATTTGGTCATAATCTATGAGATTTTCAAAGAAAAAACATGAATAAAATTATTGAGCATTTATTCTTTTTTAGTTATGTATTTTATCTTGATTGTCGTATTGTACTAAGCGGTTTATGCATATCAATGCAAAAATCATATGTGCAAAATGACTTTCTATTGTTATCATGAAATGCACTAAGTTTTACATTCTCATTCACAAAATGAATGAATTATAATAGAGTTAGGTATTTTAACATTGCGGTTAAAAAATTTCTTAACTCTGTGACTTAACGCTTCTAAGCATTTCACTCTTTAGAAAAAAAGTAGAAGATTAGAAATTTGATGCCTTCTTATATAAATAATTCATTTAAAGTCCCGGTTATTCGAGATTAAAATCACCGATGGCGGCGCTGTGAGCGTTGAAGTCATTTCTCAATATGGCCACTCAGGGAGGGATAAGTGCTCAGTGCAAGGATGGGGATCTTTGCAGGGATGGGGACTTTGAGAATAAATGTATTCCCTCCTATTCGTATATGTATATATAGCTGCTGCTCCTTAGTGCCTGAACGGGCAATATGATTTGCCTATATTGCAACAAATATTACATGACGTTGCTAAGTATGGTGTAATTGCCGCAGAAAATGCATTTAATCTTTTACGTACTTGTCTCACAAGCAACGGCATAGTTTTGCTCAGCGAATGATTGAAGTATTGCAAATGATTGTAACTATCTTTATTATAGAAACGACATAATCGAATTGGAACAGCTGTCATCGACATACCTACCTTAAAAGTACGTGGGATAAAAATAGTTAAAAATTGGCAGCAGCAATCTACGTACTCAAAATACGAGACTTCTGTCAGGCAAACCCACCCCTACTTATTCTGAGTCAAGTAAAGTTCTACAAAGGAATTATATTATGCCCCTCGTGAGTCCTTGCTCGCAAAGCCCTTGCTTGGCTTCGGCACTAAACGTGTAAGAAAATTTTATTTCAAGTAGTTGTGGTTGCATCGTTGTTTTGTCTGAAAACCAACTTTACATCTTACAATATTGTAAATATCACTTGCCGATTTTCAATTTCTAGTTTGAGAAAAAATCCCTGTTTGTCAACTTTGATATTAACAATGATTTTGAAAATGTCAGATAGAATAAAAATATATATTTTTGGCAACGAATTAATATCAAATATTGTAAAAAAATATGCGTATGGTTACAAAGTGTTTTTCGTTCCTGATTTCACATTGCTGCTCTTAAAATTTCATCAAAGTATGGCAAAGTAATTTGTCAGGGTTAAGTAAAGTATAGAAGGAATAATATGGCTCAGTGTTGTTGGGGAAGTTTGATGGATATGACTCTTCGCCAGAAAAGAAAACTTAGGTCCAATTTAGTGATGGATGACAGACAGAGTTGACAAGTTGAGGAAAAATGATAATTATGCATTTATGCTTACCCTATTATATATTAAAATAATTTTCAGCCAAGATAGGGCGGTAAAGATTGGTAATGGCACAGGCAAGTATTAGTATATAGTCAATATGGTGAAGTAATAGAGTTGAAATATTTTCGCCTAGAATTTTAAGTTTTTATTGTCTGTCTATAGCCGTCTACACATGCACCTTAGCTTTTGCTCTCTCTGAAGTTTGATTAGCCTTTTCCTTTGAAAACTGTAATTTTTACTCAGAAATGGAGGATGGATGACTCCTATTCCACTTTCCTACATAGTTACGAATATAAAAAAAATTGTTAAACATCACTTCATGAATAAACATCAATAAATGGCTCCAGCATTCCTATTAAATTAATCATCTCTACAATTCTTCTATCAGAGACCCACCCTCCATAACCTTTGCTGGTATAAGTGATTCATCCCCCTGGTATTACACCAACCAGATAGGTATTTCTCTGTATAACTACTTATATTCTATAGGTATGACATTTTAGGCATTTGAATTTACCTGTTTTGACGTCCCTTGAACCAGGTACTAACCTGGCCTTCTAAAATTTCCAAAACATCTCGGCATATTGCACAGGATTTCTTCTTTAGAAGGCCATACTACAGTGCACTTCAGAGTATGTGGAAGTATGGGAAGGGTGGAAGAAGAAATATTTTTGCATCAAAGCAGAGCATCTCGAAATATCTGCTGGAGGGGCAAACGACCATATTATTTTCATTTCATCATCGTCATAATGATCTTTTACTTTTTACTTAATGATGATCTATTATCCTCAGGTAATAAATTACCAAAATAATCAGTAATATCCGAAAAATAATTTCTTCCACTGATATCTGGCACCTCAAATCTCTTTTCTGTTCTCAATCAATTCTGGTGTTGCTTGCACTGCTGTGGATATCTTTTCCATACAGGGAATAGTAACTCTCAAAGACAGTAAAACCTCTTCTGCCTTGATTACAATTTGTATCTGCGATCCTAGTACCTTCAAGGACTTGCTGGTCCTCTTCAATTTCTTCGACAACCTGTTCATTGGGACAAAATTGCATGCCATTAGAATTAATTAGGTATTATTTAGAGATTAAAGCTGGAATGAGGAGATTTTCGAATGTAATTATCAAACTCAGATCGTTTCCAGCATAAAAAATAGTAAATCCAACGTCATCATCAAAGAAAACCCCTAACATAGAATACACTACCTCCCTTCAATCCCCCCTATCAAAACTTCTTACATGGTTTGCCTAAAATTACCAATATCTTATCTATTCATTCAAACTTCCCTTCCCCACCCACAATTGTATGTAATATCTATATCTAAATGTAATCACATCTGGTGATGATGCAACGCATCAGAATCATTGTTGAGTTCACAATAAATTTACTCTGTGGAATTTCATAGTTTTCTCTGCCCTCTTCATGATGGAAATCCACATCATCAATCCTTACTGAAACCATCAACTTCAATTCTAAATCCTCTTCTCGTATTTACTTAAAAAATTTCTCGATTAAAGCATTCTTGGTCGCATGTAAAGTAGTATGTATAGAGTATTATAATTACAATAGTAATACACTAATTAGTAACACTGATTTGTTAAGAATATCAGACAAACGGAGACAACGAAATAGACTATGGATGAAGTAATAACTTGTTATCTAATTTACTTATACCTAACTTATTCCACTGAAATGGCTACAAACCTATAATCATCCTGGAAAAATTATAAATTAACCAATAAATATACTATTTTAATTATGTTTACAAATGTTCAGTCATTATAAAAATTAATCAAACCGATAACATATCGAAATAATGCACAACGCCTACGAATTCACAACCTGTTTTGTCACCCTTCGTCAACTCATTAACCCTCACTGAGAGCTTCCAAAGTACGCCCCTAGTTAGCGTCTCTCTTGTTTGTAGTCTCGAATTGTCGTCTGACGGTCAACAAATTGTGAATTATTTAGAATTTAGTATTTACTATTTCATCAACTTTTCCATGAAATAAAGCTTTTAGGGAATCATTAAAGGTAACACGTTCTGAATTAAAATAAAAAGAAAAGGCCGCATAGAACGCGGCAATTCCTCTCTTAAGTGAGAAATATCCATTTTATGAAAAGCTCAAAGAGGCATTATGGCTATATTAAGGTAATTGAGTTTTTGGAGTCCTTTTTTTCAATCTTTCCTACAGTGTATGATTTTAAATTTTTGTAATTATATAGGATGAGAATATGCAATGGAAACCGCCGACAGCAGTAGAAAACGTATTTATTATTTTTGAAAGCATTTGTAGTGCGTATTCTGAACGGGCTAGAGCGATCCTTGGCTGCAGAAGAGAAGAAAATTTAATGTCTGAGTTTACAGCTATTGATAAATTATTTAAAAATTTCTGGCTACAAATTTGATCCCACTATTGACAAACCACTATCCATTTCATGGAAATATTTCAGTTTACAATGTAAGGATATCGATTTTCACTGCTTGTCTTTAGGTCATGACTTATAACGAAAATCGAAACTCAAATAAGTGCACCCAATGAAAATTCAAGGTTGATGAATACCCATATTGTATGACTATAGGTACAGCATTGCATTGATTACCTAAAAACGGACGAATAAAGTTTTTTCACGTCTTACGTAGACATCACTACAATTCTGAATTAATTTCCAAGAGCAAAGTGTAGCACGGTGGGATGAATATATCATTCACGTACCTATCTGAATTTAGTAAATTTTTTGTGGCTAGTTATATTTTCAATTTAAACTCCACAGAAATATAATATGAACTGAGTATTTTATTTCTAAATTATTCTTTAGTAGGTATCATATATATATACCGAAACTAATAACCGGAAAATTGAGCGTTATTTGACTTATATATCATCCATAAAATAAAACCACCCCTATTTGCTCCCCAATAAAACAAAAAAAGCAATTGAAGCAAGGAAAAATATTTTAACATTCACAGAATGTGAAAAAAGCCCAAGACAATGAAATTACTGGTTTCCCCGTACCTAGGTATTTTTCTGCTATAAATAGCAGTAATAAACTTATTTTAATTGTATTTTTAGCCAATTATGTTTAAAAGTTGATCATTTTCAGGGTAACCTCAAGAAGTAAATAGTATGGGAGTATTCGTATTCCTCAACAACTTTTGCCTATTTTCTGAAAGACATTTTTTATGCAGGGCATTGCGGAGAAATGCATTTGCTTGAATTTTGTGATGAAAATCCGTCCAACCAGAGGTGCTGCGTCGTCGGGAGTAGGAAGGCAGACGTATAGCATCCTGGAGATGTGTTCCGAGGCGCATCATTTATGCGTGAAAGATGCGAGCGCAGGAAATGCAAATTTTTCGCTGCATCTTCATCTCCGCCCGTGTGCAATGCAAAAGGTGGCGTGGGCATATAACGGACGGGGAAGTGCGTAGGTATATACGCCTCGGTATCACTCCAGCGCGAAAGATGTTTTGCCGGCTTAATAAAAAAATACACCCAACTCCTGGGTGGCGTGATAAAATACCCTGCCCGGAGTTACAGAGTGGCTTGTCCCTTGAATCATTACCCTGGTGTCGGAAACGCTTAGGGCTACGTTCCCCGCGAAGACACTGGACCGTGAGTTGACAGACTTTGGTGAGCTGCGGTTTTTATAGACGACGCAGATGACTCCCGTGGACCGGCTCGCTCGGGTCGGGTGACCGGTAGAGCCGTCCATTCGCGGACGGCTTTGTAGAGTGACCCTTTACCCCCTGCCCTACACCCCGTCTTCCTCCCCGAACCCACGACCACGGCTCAAATGTCTCTTCTCCTCGAATTACTCGTCCGTTGCCCATAATTTTTCCACATAATGTGCGTCGAAGCATTCTAGTGACCCTCCCGCCCACGGCCAGCCCTCAAAAAGGGGAAAAAACAGCGAATGACTTGTCGCTTCAGTAAATTTTGAACGCCTCTCCCCCAAACTATTATCCCTTCGTACACTGTTCCCTCCAAGTCCCTGACTCCATCCCCTCCTCTCCCTCTGTACACCTACCCATGTTCACTCATCTGTCCTTCCCTCACCTCGTCTTCTCGTCCCACACTTTCCTCATCTATTCTTTCGTGCCACAGAAAACCACCACTCACTCAACTTTTCTCTCTCTTCTCTCATTTTATCTCTCTCAGCTACAACCCCTCTTCTTTCATCTTACCTTTTCCCAATGACTATTCCCCTTTTTGCATAATTTCTCATTTATCGTTTCAACGTGTTTCTGTTTTTTTTTATTTATGCATTAGTATTCCTAATGCGCAGCCAACCCTAATATCATTTTAATGTAGCGTTTTGCACAATGGTTTTATCATCTAACAACAGCATATTAATGATTTTTCAATTTAACAATCTAAAATACTTGATCAATATTACTCGTTTTTCTTCTGCAGTTATTCGCTCTGATCCCCTCAGCGCTCATTGCTTTGGCCAATAAATTTGAGATTCTCATTTTGGAATTGCTGCGAAAATACTATCACGCATTACAATTGCCACGGAGGAGGATTTCTCGCTCGTAAAAAATTTTTCCTTCATTTCTTTCCACCGAATGAAAAGTTTTCCGCACAAGTGAAAGTTAACTTAAATGTAGAATAATATGCTTCCTGTGGGAATCTGGTTGCGTCAATTCTGAAAATTACTCCATATTTAGTCAAACGTACTCTTAATGTGAGTCAAAAGAGAATATGAAATGTATTCAAATTCATAAACAAGCTACCACTTCAAGAGGATATTTGGACAGCATCAATACATTCATTACATGAGTTTTTATTCTTCTATGGTGTTAGTAAAATACAAGGGGAATGCACAGTTTTAACTCATCATCATCATTGGTCGACAATCCTAGGATTAGTTTGACGCAGCCCCCTCCACTCGATTCTTCTATCGGTAAACCTCATCATACTAAAGTTATTCATCTCTTTCACATCCTTCACGAACTGCTCCATGTATGGCATACGAGGTTTTTCTTTGCCGCTCTTCCCGTTAACTTTTTCCTCGCCAATTGTCTTCATCAGGCCATCGTATCTTAAGATATGGCCGATTAAGTTGTCCATTTTAACTCAAATTTCCTATTAGCAGATATACGTTCGAAGTTCATCGTATAAAGTTCTATGGTGTAGAACAATCATCGCATCGTATTTAATAAACTGAAAATGACTTTTCATAAAAACATTTTTTTTATCGAAAATAGCAAAGAAAACCGGGATTCTAATTAGGTTCGTGATTTTTTTTCATTTTTTATCCCTAGATTAGTACACTGGACCTGTACATACAATTGGAATTTTAGTATCTGATCCTAACTTGAAGAAGAAATTTTTACGTCTTAAAATAAGCCATTCCATTGTGGCAGCAGTAACCTACTGCCATTGATAATAGGTTAATGGTTGCATTGAGAATATTTTTTGAGAACAGAAAAATGGGTGTTTAAGTGTAAAACCCAGTCTCATTAGCCCACTTTTAAGGGAATGTGTCCACCAAGGTGTTCACGTTTTAAAGCTTCTTTACAAGGGCTGAATTATCTCAGTAAAGCTCTAGTTAGATTTCATTTTTAAATTGAAACGTGCGTAGTGGTCTGTTATGTGGCTTATGGTTTTAGTTATTCTGTATTTCTGTATTTTTTCATGTGTTCTCTTTATTTTTTTACTTTTATCATTGTGGAAGCCACCGACTTAGCGCAATGTAACCACTCTACGTCATTTTTATATTAATAGAAAGTATTATCTATGACCCCCACACTCATCACTTTGTGCCTTCAAGGCGTTTGGTAATAATGAACAAACGAATTTTAAATTACCGTCCACTGTATCCAGGCTGATGACCTGCCGAACCGGTGATCTAACGATCAGGTATCCAACATCTGTCTAGGTCATGATTTTTGTTTCCCATAGGGCCTGATTATTATGTTAGACTATAGGATATAACCTTGGCCATTGGAGAACCTAAAATCCATGTATGCTAAAACTATTTTTGCGTATTCGAAAACGATTTTTACGGAAACGTGTGCTTAATGTTTAGGCATCACCTTGCATTTCCTCGCGGTTGAATTTCAAAGTAAAGATGCAAACTGCACAGCCTGTTGGTGTTAACCCTTTTTTGCTCCCCGTACAACTTCATTTATTTTCCTCACCCTTATTTTGTTGTTTCCTTTATTATTTGGTTCCTGTCCTCCTCCTGCCTTTTTTTCTTCCTCCGAAACAGTTTTATTTTTCAGATTTTGGACTAACGCTATTCCGAATTCCCTAATAGTCTCCTGGCAAAAATGTGCATAGAACTTTCTACTGATGTGCCTCAATGAGGGAAGATGTGGTTCTCTCTCCATCCATTCATTTTTTATCTAACCTCATGTTGTCTTTGTCATGCAAAATAACGTGCAGTTCACTCATAGTTTACTCTTTGGCCTTTGTTCTTAGGACTATTACCTCTCCTTAGTCTAGTCGAAATATTTTTGAATTGGGAGAATTTTTCTGCTTCTATTTTTCAAAGCAATTCACCGAAACGGTAATTGGTAGGGGCAATTTGATTACCAGCCTTTATAATGAAGTTTCAATGAAAATAACTATTGAGGTAAAACGTATAAAACATTACTTCATAAGTACGTTACAATCTGCCTTCCATATTTTGAATATAAATCTCCGGTGATGCAGATTTTAAAAAATGTTCCACCCGAAATTCAATGTCTGTAAATTACTCTCGCTGTTACAGGTAGGTACTGCTTGATGAACTCAAGGCACACCAAACCACATTGTTCCTAGAGTTGAACATTGCACGTTTTCCATACTTCTTTGAGATTTCCGTGACATTAAAGTGACGATATTTTACAATGCTAAGATTATCAGTCTTAACTGTAAAAAAATAAGTACGTTTGCGCCCAATTTTGTGAAAAAGAGCAAGGTTAACCTTTTAAGAGATAAATTAAGGATTTTTTTTTGCAAGTATCCAAGGATCATGGATCTTCCCTAAATCTACTCATTATTGTCTATAATACATACTTCATATTGTCACGAGTGAGAGAAACATTATGGAACTAATTTTTTTCCCGTTCCATTTGCAATGATCACGATTTACAATGAGCAAAGTGTCTCTTATTGTCTCATTGGGACCATCTATTCATTGTGTAGAACTGAATTTCCACTCTATTAACCAGTTATATACTACTGCGGTATCATTCCACATACAATGAATGAAGCTGCCATACATTCATCCTTTTTTTCTGAAATGATAAAACATGCATTATTTATGAACTCCGAGCATAATAGTCAATGCTATAATTTATTCTCTAATTGTTATTTATAACAATTAATGTTTTTGCGAATGAGTGTAAAATTTATTTTTATCTCAATGTAAAGTAAGGTTAGATCCCCCTTCGATTGATATTGATTCGTAACAATTACCCCTACCACGTTCCCACCCCTTTCGAGTTTTAAAAAAATTAATGGCTCCTTATGCGTTGATGTGTTCTGCATTTGAGTCATTTAATAAGCTCAGAATGCTTCATCGGACGGGAACGGAAGACATTTATGGGCATTGCTTGAAAGATTGGTTCAAGAAATTTCCTACCGATACATCTTTCTCATATCTCACATTGCGCACCGAGACGAGAAGAATATTACAAACGAGAGGGTGAAAAATAAAACCTCCCAATTTGTTGCTTTCGTTTCCGTTGAAAGGGATCGCCAGTTTAACTCAATCTGTAAAACCGGTCCATTGGTACGTGAGTCGAATTTCCAAAACAGGAGGCAGGCAAGCGAGTTCCTAACCCGTAAATCAAATTTCCGTTCGGAAAAGCACCATTGCACATCCCCCTTCCATCTCTTCATCTTCCCCTTGTTTAAACACCTGCAGTGGGTCGCGCGCAAGTATCCACGTATCTTCCGTCAGCGCACACCAACTCTAGCGCCGCTATAGCGTAAGGCTGGGACTTATGATCGCAGTTAATCAGCCGAGGAAGACGCGGAAAGGGGAATCTCGTCACAACTCATTTGATCCCCCCCTTTCCAAGCGATAAGGGGAGAGTTGTATGATGGCAGCAAGGGGATCGGTCCCGCTTCCTTTTATACCCTTCCCACTACCAGTAACACCCATCTCTTTCCCTTGTTCCCGAGCTACCCATGAGAAACCACCCTTTTCTCTCATCTCCGCCCGAACATTAAGAACTCAGTCAACTCCATTGCTTCCAATCGATGGTCGTCGTTTAAAGGTTTCGCCTCGCTGGGTTCATTTTTCCCCAAAACCCTTGCACCTCCCCTAAATCTCGTATTCCCCCCATCCCACCCTGCTGCTGGCTACATGGTTACCTGCGGGTATGTGAGTTAATATCCTTGAAAACACAAGTTAATTCCTTATTGCTGTAAAATATGTTAAGCTAGGCCAGTTAGGGCAATCATATTAAACAAACATTTCGTGTAAATTGTTTTGTAATAATTAGTGACCTAGTGCCCTCATCCTCATCTGTGCTTTCTTGCTTCTTGATTATCTCGGAAGGATGTAGTTACTCTTATGAGTGGTTCAGACCAAGAGGAAAAAAATAAGGATAGGAATTGAAGGGTAGGGAATCAGGATAAATTTGATAGTGGGTTGAAAAACGGGGTTGCCTCTACTTTACTCTTAACGAAAAACGTCAAGTGGACAACGGAATTAACGTCCTATCCGACGGATGGGTATTGTACTCTATGTTATTCATAAAATATTCAAGTTGGAGCCCGAATGAAAATATATGCCACTGCCGGAATTTGAACATGGACCTTCAGGGTTAGAGGGTAGTTCCCAAACCTTTACACCACTATCATTATGGATGCTGAGAAACTCGAGAAATTTAAACAAATGTAAACGTGGCTTATTAAAATAATGTACAATACATTGAATATTTCTTTTGGCACTTCTTCTGACCTGCCTGAAGTCCATTATTATGAAATTGAATGACGATCTATTCACATAACCTCGCCGTCAAAGGTACGACGAATGCAGATAAATAATATGAAAATGGACACATATCATATGACTCCTAATATTTTGGTGGGGCTCCCACCTAACCACCTTGTCAACCATCTTTTTGAGAAAAATGAGGTCAATGAAGGGTGTGAAGGAGAGAATAAAGGTAGAGTATTATTGAAATTTGGATGAGTGAGATAGGAGGTGTGAAGATGACAAGGGGATTAGAGTGTAAGTAAAAAGAGAGTAGCAGGTGTATAAATGTGCATACCTGTATAACTATGAGCCTATGAATGAAATGTTTAAAAGAATTACTCCTCATACACAACAACAAAGTAGCAGAAAAAGTCACAATTAGGAAAGAATAAAAACATTAAATATTGAGTATATTTTCATATACTTGTAACCCTCATTCTTTGACTTGTATGAATCCTCTTACAAACGCATGTGTGTTTTTTACACACACACATACATGCACACATGCTTATACATCCTTTACTCAATATATTGAACTCAGATGATTAGTCATAATCTTCGCGAGATATCATCTTCAACCGATATCTCCTAAACCCCTATCCTTCCTCTCTTTCTCTCCATCCGTCCCTCAAATCCCTTCCCGTCAACCCCCACGGATCATTGCCGCTTCTTCTTTAACCCCCTTCCCGAAGAAAGCTCCTCTTGAGTGAGGAGCTTCCTTTTCATTCCCCGGCGCTATTACCTCCTTCCGCGGCTCCCTTGGGAATCCGTCTTCCCTCCTCTCACCCCACCCACTCTGCTGCTACATCTTACTTCGCCCCTCCCCCATTCCCAACTCCCACCCTCCTCCCATCTTAAGCAGTTCAATCTCCTCCCCCTATATTTCTCCCTCCACCTCGTCGCCATTTTCAAGATCCTTCCACGACCATGGTGCGATCGGAAATTCTGGAATGATTTTGTCCCGGATTTATTATAACGCCTTCCTCTTTCAAAAGTATGAGCGTCGGTTTAAGCGTGCACGTTATGCTAAAGGTTAACTGCGCATCCGCTTGAACGGCGTGCGTTCGTATAGTGCGGAAATTGATCTTGAAGAATTTGAGAGGATATGATGGAATTTTTATTTTCTTCGACTCAAAGGGCGGTGGTCTCAGCAACTTGGCCCTTTTTATTTCATCAGTGATTCTTGGGTGTCATCATCTGAATCGGTTTCTGAATTTTATTTATTTTCAAAATACGGGGTTGTTAAAGTGAATTCCTTTTCACGGTTTCGGTGGGTTCAATCGTCAATTTTTGCCCTTTCTTCCGTTACTCAATACTTTATTCAACGAATAATTGAATTACACAGTGATATACGTCACAAGTATGGAGGGGCCCGAAAATATAGGATTCACAACAAATATACATTTTCTGTAGAGGAAATGCCTGGGACACTTATTTAAAAATTACCGGAAGCTAATATGCTATCAATATATGTATGCTAAACAAATTAAACTTTTAGAAATAGTAACTTAACGGAATTACATTCAAAACACAGGGTATTAGAGCAGACGTAGCATTTAGTTGAATACATTTTCTGTGAAGTGCTTCTATATAAAGGATCTAATTCATGAATTTACATTGTATAATTCACTTTCAATATTATATTTGATTTTTTAATTGCCATTGACATAAATAAGACTTTTAAAAGTAGTAGATTTTTTCAGAATGTATTGGTAAGCTAAAATTCGATATGGGACAATTTGTTGTTACCGATTTTTTATGGGTTTGTGCCTCTGAAAGACAGAGCATATCCTGAATAGAAAAAATCTGACATACCTAATGAGTTACAGGGTTTACCATCGTTTTCTAATTATTTGAAAATTTTGGCAGTGTTATTTCTTTAAAATATCGTTTCTCTCTTCACATTCCCTTCAAATATGTTAATACAGCAATGACTCGGCGACGTATGCTGCTAACGTAATTATCAGTACCTTTAAGTGTGCAGTATGTATTTATTTTTATAGCAGAAAATTTAAAGCTCGGGCTATTTTGACTTTGAATGCTTAGTTCTCCTTCGTATCCCTTGGGAAATTATCGTTGTTAGGTAGGGAGGGGATAACCAGCGCCAGAAGACTTCCCCTGTGGCCGTGTTTATGGAGTCACTACCACGCGTTTCATTATCTCTGCTTTAGTCAGTCTGACAACTAGTGAGCACTCCTTACCATAAGCCGTACTAATTTAAGCATGAGACACATAAATTATCTCTCTTTGAAATTTTTACGTTAACATGAGGAGAATGGAGATTAATGTTGAAAAAAGTGAACTTGTGTAGTTAAAACTAGCATTATGATAGTTTTTTAAATCATTTCCAGTCTCTGATTCATTGGGCCTGGCTTCATAATGTTTTGGTGAACTTCGAGGAGAATGATCTCCATTTTTACCTTTTTTGTTTCAATAACCTGCCTTGTAGTAAGCAAGAATTATCTGCAGTAGTTGATGCTATCGAGTTTTCTTCGGTTAATGAACGAGCCTAAATAGTGAAGAATATGTAAAAATAATTTCCCTTCGCTGGAAATGCTACTGCTTTAATAGATTTATAGTATAACTCATAAAGAAACTCATTATGTATTTGTGATTGAATTCTGATCATCAAATCCATCAATGCGCACGATGGTAATTAAGATATTATTCTAAATGATAAAAATAAATGATTTATGGACCCGAGATATAAAAGAATATTTCTATTTCAGCAATTTTGGTAAAAGAATCACCTATGGAAGCAAATTATTTTGACAATTCTTTCGAGTTCAAACTAAAAAAATATATCTGGACTCAATTATTTTAAGATGTAGTGTGGCATAATCTGTAAGCGAGGAAATACGTCCAGTGATGCTGAGATAGTCGTCAGGTTATTTGGATGAAGCAAGCTTGGAAAAGTTATTCAAGGTTGATCAAAAGACTAACTAAGGTGTTCGGGTTTGTGAAAAAACCTAACTGCTTGCGATAAATGAATAGGAGGTAGAAAATATTAATGGGTCTGCTGAGGCATTAGATTATTGTTATGTCAGAGGGTACGAAGAGAATTCAAAGTGAGCAGGAAAAGGTAGGCTTAAGGTATATTTGGCGCCAGAAAAGAAGGTGAAAATATTAGGATTTTGACATTGCTAATGAATACCATGCCAGATTATCTGTCACTTTCGTCTCTAATAGTGAAATAATTGCTTATAGTATCCTATTCCAGGTCATCTCCATCCGTTAGCAGTAATATTTACCCAGGATCTACATGCATATATGCAATATTTGTAGTGATATAACTATATTAGGCAAGTGAAGTTGTAAAGTATATGGGTTCCTTATTAAATTTCTGAATATCCTCCGTTACTAATCTTTAAATTGTCTAACCATGTGGAAACAAGGAAAAAATAACTCGACTGAAGGAGTCACAATAGTTTAACTGGCCTTTTTTACGTTCTAAAGGTATGCTTTGAAGGGAGTAGTGGATGTGCGCAAGTGGTTGGAATTTCTATCAGGGCTTTTAATTGAGTGTTATCAAAAGATGTAGGTATATCAATTCAGTTGGTATGTATTCCAATTATACTTTAAAAGTAATACCTACAATGTTGTTACGAACTGTAGACTTATTTAATGGACGAAAATGCTATTCTTAGGTGGACCCATTGCTTCCTGCTACGCCGTCTTACGCTAGGTATCGGGATATTGTTTCAATGTAATTGTACCTCTCTATTGTTCCGTGCTCCCAGCGCCTGCCAATTCCTTACTTCCTCCCACGCATCCTCTTCAGTTCACAGCATTCGGGACCCACGCCCGAGATGCCGCACCCTTCTCTTGGGCTCCAACTCCTTTCTCCCTCCGCCTTCCCCAGCTTCAATCACATTAAGCGCCTTCGAGTCGTTCCTTCCTGTCTTTCCCACCCTTCTTGCTCACCCACGCAATGATACTCTCGCCACCCGAGTTCCTTCCGTCGTACTCAAAACTCAAGTCCCCTGCACCTTGCGGGGGAGGTGTAGGCGTGAGGAACCTTCCAGCGTGTCTTGATGTGTACGGGGTTTCAGATGTAGCTAGAACGCTGCAGTACCGGTCCCGTGTGCGAATGAAAGCAGTGTCAAATATTCCTCATTTTAAGATAAATGATTATTTCTTGAAAGAGTGATAATATCATTGATATTGAAGAAAGGGAAATGGAGAGGAAGGACTATATTTGAACTTACACATGTATGAAGAATGGTAACCAAATGTACACTATTCAAACAGTTCCGACAAACAAAGATGCACGTGTGCTAAAAGAATTCTTGATTTACGCAACGAATGATAAACTAAACAACCAAGAATGTTATATCAAAGATTAACTTACACCCAGAAAATTAAAACACACGGAAGGCAAAGAGAGAAAAAGGGGAGTTTTTTTGAGTTCATTATGACAATCTTTTCATTGGCTGCTCCTGTTACCATTGAGGTATCAATGGTCCCATCACGGCTTATTGAGGAGTGATCATCCTTCTCAAGGTCCTCAAGGTCCCAGTAGCTCAATGAAGTGTTTCCTGGTTCTTATAAAGCTTTTGAGTTAAAATATGGAGAATGCCTCTTTGAATAATCATCCTCATTGTAAAATATTCTGAGCATGAGTTCGTTATGGATAACATTTGGTGGGAAAGATAAAGTAACTGCCTCCCTACCTATGTTTTGATTCAACATACCCTTGATTTAAATGCCTAATGAACTCCTCATTCCCACAAACAAAACCGGCGCACGGTGTGAATAGATTCATTTGCGCCTTTCCTGTATCTCATTTCGTCCATGTTTCCGATACCTTAATTATAATTCTCCAAAAGTATAATCAGGACTACTGTGCGAAAGCGCCGTATTGACACATGGGGTGGTGCAAATGCAATGACACCCATATTACAAAAATGCTACGTGAACTCTTGTTCCCAGACGTTTTTACCTGGAGACGATTACCTAAATACCCTGGAGCGGACCAGGCAGATTTGGTATTGTAATCATTTCTTTTCCACCCGATGGGCACCTCTCAAGCCTTGGCCGTGTCGTAGAATTTTGTAAGAGTTCCAGACCTTTCAAATGACTTGGAGTGTTGAATAACATTTATCTCATATGATGAATTTAACGGTGTCAGGTTTCACTGTGTGAATTCTTTTTTCGTTACGGAAAGGAAAGAATTTTAATTTAGCAGAATGCCCACCGAGAACGATTCACTTTGACCGAAACGCAAACCCGGTCGTCTGGGGGTCGAGACCGGATTAAAGTGAGTGATCTAGTTTCTCAGTGAATTTTCACCGCTGCGTATATCAGCAGGTAGTTCCGTTAAGTTTTTTTTGTTGGTAGTTAGCAAATATTATACAATTAAATTCGTAAATCACATAAAATTATATTGTACCCACGACCTAGGTTTCTGCGCCTTACACTATCCACATCAGGTTGAACTCAATATCCTATTGAAGAAATATAGGAAAGGATTGTTGATTGTAGGCACATACTTAGAAATCAGTTGCTTTGTGTTTTCTATATGCTTAATCGTTTTGACTATCATGACAACTCGAGATAGTCATAATTTTCGAAACAGATTGCATCTACCTCGAACCATGTAGGCTTGGTAAGAGGCATTGCTGTTCTCAAAAAGGACGATATTCATAGGCTCGCCTTGTTTTTGTTGCTGCATCTTTGGATCAGAGAGAATTTTAGAGTATGGTGAATTGGATGCAAGTGGAAAATCACCATATGATTTACCTGCAAAGATGCATGCCACACTCACATAGGCTTAATGGTATAACTCCCTGTAAATATTTAAAGTGACCCATTTTAACTATTGAGTAATGACAGCAAGGTCCAGCGTCAGTAATATTCGGCAATAACTAGTTTAAACCTCACCACCTCATCATGGCCTTGTTCAAACCACTGCCTCGGGAGCGGAAATGTTCGTGCTGCACAGAGTAATCTCTTACTCACCATATTTTGGCACATATGGAGGCCGAGAATGCCAGTGGTCTCGACTCTCACACATTATGAAGCTGGAAGTACACTGCATTTTTCATAAATATGATACAAAACCATGGCAATGGGAGTGATCCTATCACTGCAAGCGTGGTATCGAATTGATTGTCTTGTACAACGCATGGCCGTCGCGACAAAAATACACCAAAGCAACTTAGATTTTGAGATGGGTAGAAATCTACATCTAAGCAATACCCTGATAGCCACCCCGATGGTGTGTGGCAGAGGGTGAAGATCACCAAACATACAATTATGACTTCTTTGCGGTATACTACTGTATGGAAACATGCTAGATAATGGGCTCACGTACAGCTAGATGGTTAGTATCAACATAGCAATAAAGGGATCGTTGGATGTAATGGCATTTATTTAAATATTTTTATTTATTCTTGCCTACCGTCATGGGATAGTTCCGTTAACATGCATGGATCATCCACTACATCTACGTACATACCCTACAAGCCACCATAAAAGTATGTGGAAGGAGGTGAATCCACACTGAACATGCATTACTCATCATGCATGAAAAGGATTAGTAATTAAGCAAACTGGTTGTAGAACAATCCATTCCATGTTGACTTTTAAGAAACGTATTTTATCTATGAAACACTAATATTGGTGGTGCATGCCATAATTTTTCATAAAATCTCCGCACAATGCAAAATTTCATCACTAATGCGCAGACGATCGAAAATACGAATAATACATTGATTTAAACTTTTGTCAGTGTTAATTTCTATGAAACATGTAAGGAATTACTTTACAAGTAATATAATAATCATTATTAGTCATCAATACTGCGATACTACCAAACGAGTGGTAACATCGTATTTCATTATTAATTTGCCGACTCGATATCGATATCTCGCCATATCGCTCCGATCCGACCGCAATAATCCTCTTCGGATTCTCCCCTGTACCCAGAGTGGTGCGTATTTGTGAGAAGAAGAGGTGGGGAAGGGTTGGATCCCATTTTTCCAAACCCTGGGAACGGAGGAAGGGGAGGAAAATGGCTGAATATGAGAAAGATGGTGCGATATCGATAGATGGGGTTCGGCGGGCGGAGAAAGGAACCGCGGGTGGATTTCATGATCGGTCCACAGTCGGAGCGAAGCGGACTTCATGAGATTCTCTTAAACCATAACTTCTCCCGCTCCTCCGTCTTTCCCGCCTTCAATTTTTTCCACCACACTCCGTCTGCTCCTCCTCCCCCAGCCAGGATCACCTTAAGGGGTTCCCTCTCCATCCTCCCCTTTTCCCCCCGACAAAATCCCTTATGCCCTCTCATCACTCTCCCGGCCCTACCCTCCTCAATTCCCTCCCCATCCCACCACTTCACTCTTTTCCTGCCGAAGATGCTTTCCCGGGGAACGCCGCCACTAATCCTGGCAGTTTACCAAATGGGTTCCTTGTAATTCCCTTCCTCTTCCCACCCACGCCGTTCTCCCCGCCCGCCTCTCCCTTCTCCCCTTTCCCGTCATCACATTAGGTTTCTCATCCTCCCCCCACTTTACTACTCACGGCCCTGGAAAGAAACGCCTCCTCCACCCTCTCGTCTCTCATTCTTCTCTCTCTGTTCCCACGTTCTCGTCTTCTCCCGCCTCATTGGCCAGGTCTATCCGGATGATGTCTCTCCTCGGGTCCGTACCTTAGCTCCATTGTTTAAAACACGTGTTTGCATGACGGTTACCGCAATGTTACAAACGTCTCCTTTTAAGATAGTTGTTTCACGAATTGAATAAAGCGATGAAGTTCGTAAAAACGCTGCAGTGATCTATTTTCTTAATGCAGTATTATTTTATTTTGGTGAAATTTATTCTTACAAAAGGTTACTTCTTAAATTGTTTTATGTTGTATTTATTGTTACATATTAAAAGCTGTAGGAAAGTATGCTAAGTTAGTTCCATGCAAATCTAAGGTAGCGTGTTCAATCCCTGATTTGGACAAGGATGTTGTATTTGTCTTGAAATTAATCTTAGAATTTAATAGTGCAAAACGGTGCATTATAACGTTAATAACTTGTCAATGCTAAAGTTAAATCCTTGTCTAACCAATAATCAGTTGCTTAAATAGACTTCAATGATTTTAATTTACTAATGAGTGAAATAAGCTTAGAAACAAGTGGATGTAACAGTCGTTTAAAATAAAAAGCTCTTCATCGAATATTTTTAAAAAGAAAAACTTCCCATTATGAACATGTCATATGATTATGAATAAACAGGGTTCCTTCAACTGATTGTTACCGAATTAAATAACGTGGCCTGAAAATTCTTCTCCCTGCATTATTTAGCGGCAATGTTTGAGATAATTGCTTCACCTAAGAATGTGTTCTTTTGATGGCATAAAGTAGTCAATTAATCTTTCTTAGCACACGTTACTGATATGTATAAATTGGCAATAATAGGGTATGGATTGTAAAAATCCATTTCTGAAGTAATGTGAAATGCCCTTTTCATGTTTACTGAAGTAGAGTTCAACGTGAAATATGTACTCACACCCCAGAAATATTTTCCATAACTTAAGATGTACCTAGTGCTTACGTGTGAGGACACTTCATATTATTTTTACTTTCATCATCTTACCATCAGCATTATCATCATTGGTCAACAATCCTAGGATTGTTTTGACGCAGCTCTCCACTAGATTCTTCTATCGGCCAACCTTTTCATATTGACGTAATTTTTCTCTTTTACATGCTTTAAAAATGTTCCATGTATCTCATACGAGTCCTGCCTTTTTCAATATTCCCGTTCAATTTTCCCTCGACAATTGTCTTAATCAGGCTATCGTGTCCAAGACATGTACGATGAAGTTGCCCCTTCTTCTTTTTAGAGTTGTAATCAGACTTCTCTTTTCTTCCACTCTTCCTCGTTACTTACTCGGTCGATCCATTTAATGTTCAAAATATGATATGAGATTATGTAAATGAGAAGTGAAGAAAAATTGCCCCGGGGAAAAATCACTAGGATCGCCAACATATGCGCAAGTAAGTAGTTGGTAGTAAATAGTAAGCCTTCTGATATCAAACTGACGGTAGCGAGGCAAGAAAATCTACCTCAGTTGTTACTATGTACTTCTGCGCATCGTATATTTGTGAGTCAAAGCTAGAATAACTTAGGACGAGCAGGATATTACCGGTAATGCATGTGCGAATTGAACCTGCAATGAATGCATGCTTTACCCGTTCAAAATGCTGATAATCTGGAGCATGTCTCTTTACGGCAGTGAGGCATGGACGATTACAGCAACGGAGAGAAAAAGAATTGAAGCATTCGAAATGTGGTGCTACAGAGAATAATGAAGATTTTATGTATTGACCGAGTATGTAACGAGGAAGTTCTAAGAATAGTAGGAGAAAAGAGAAGTCTGCTGACAACTTTAAAAAGAAGAAGGGACAACTTCACCGGCCATGTCTTGAGACACGATGGCCTGATGAAGACAATCGTCGAGGGAAAATTGAACGGGAATATTGAAAAAGCCAGGTCTCGTATGAGATACATAAATTTGCCCTACATAAATTTGCTAATCAAATCTGTTGATCCACCTACTCTCCATTTGCTCACCTAAGTTTCCCGAAAGATTTATTGCACACGAAGAAATTGACAGAGTTTGGGTTTTTATTTCAAACTCCGGTCAATAAGTCACCGGATTATTTCCCTGTAAGAACTATAAGTAACAATAAAAACTATAATATATATTATTTCGTACTAAACATTATGATTTGTGAAGGAACACATTTTTATTGATTAAGACAGTGCACGTGTACATGCATATAAGATAGTGGACATGGTAATTGTAATTGGACTGTAAATTCGATTTAAGAGAATCAATTAGTCTATAATTTCGACAGTGAGGTATGTAATGTCTTACCATTATGAGAGCTCAGCGTGTGTCTCCTTATAATCAAACCGTACCTTTCCGAAAGGATCACCTATGATGATTTGGGGTCATTGTTTGAATACTTCATCCTATTTTGATTTAAATTCAAGAGCTCATGAGAAGAAAAAAATGATTCAAGATAAATATAATAGTAACATTTCTTTTTAAAAATACATTCTGCTAGATGGAATGAAACAGAAAAATGAAAATGTTTTTAGAAGTGCGGTGGATAGGTCACCTCAAACCATTGAGACCTTAACGAATAAGAAAATAATTTGGAGAACAATGTGGACAATAAATGAGCAGTGGAAACCACTAAATGTTCATATAGCAAACATTTACCTGTTATCAGAAATTATTTTTGAATCTAATGTGTTTTTGGGAAAGCCGACAATTTTTACAGAACATAATCTATTACGAAATTCCAATATTCTTCAATCTGTATTAAAGTAGTCATGGTTTAATTTTTATAGCATAAATGTAGATTGAAATAGGAGTGATAAGCTGTAGATAAATACATTTTTTTCAAAGCCCGTTTATTAGCATGAGACCACTGTTCTAAATTTACTTTTTGCCCATAAAAGATTACATTTGTTGACTAGCGTTTACATCATATTGAAATAATTATACCATCTGTCCATCATTACTTTACCCAATTTTCCCATTTCTTAGTTATTTTCCCTGAAAGACTTTGATTGGCAACCATTTTTCCCTAGGTGTATTTGATAATTTTTCCCTTATTTATTTTACCTTTTTTACTACCTTATTTTGTTCTATACAAAACCACGGCGTCATTTGCTCGGTCTGCTCAAATCTCTCCATCAATCGATACCATCTTATTGAATTCAGTGCAAACCGTCCTGTGAGTCCGTAACTGCTAAGTCATACCCGTAACTTTAACGGACTAAACCTCCCGCAACTGGCCCGAAGTCTCTCTGCTTTCCCTATCTCTCTCCCTCCCTACTTACGGTTGGGCACCACTGGATTGCAGAGATAAAATGATGGCGGGGTATTTATCATCTGAGGATGAGGACGAATGAAGCCCCATGTTCGTCCATTTAGCCACCTTAGCGGCCACACCCCTTCGATCACCTCTTTCTGCCGTCCTAATCTCTCCCCTCTCAGCCATTATCCCGTCCTCTCTCCATTCCCCAAATCCCAGCTTCCCTCCAGCCCACAGCTAGTAACCTCTTTGGCTTCATCCCTCGGCCAATCCATCTCTTCTTCTCTTTCTCCACTTATTTCTTCCATTTTACTACAGGTACATCTACACGATATTCTGCAAGCCACCGCGAGGGTGTGTGGCAGGGGGTGAAGATCACCAAGAATACACTATTAACATGCAAACAAGCAACTATAGGGTCTAATGCAACTAAATGGTTTGTACATATAGTATTTAAGGGATTAATTGATGCATCATGCACTACAGACTACTCTAAAATAATTCCACTACCTATCCCTTTGCTATGGTGCCTATTCTGTTCTCCTACAGTACGGGGGAAAATGCCATTTTGAATCTATCAGTACGACAATCTATCTCTCTAATCTTATTTATCTGGTCGAATCTAGCATAATCCGCTGGTGTTTTATTGTGTGCCTAACATCTTCAGTAAAGCTATCCGATTGAAATTTCTCTAATAAATTTAATCTGTACCTTAACCTACGCTCTGATAATATTCCCACCCTAATTATTGTATTAATTCTGAATCACTACTCAACCTATCATAGAACCTAGCTGCTCTATGCTGCACAATGACTAATTCTCTGTTCAAGCCTAATTCATTCGAATCCCATACACTGGCTGCATACTCAAGGTGGGGCCCAACTAAAGAAAAGTAACGTCGCTCTTTTGTCTTCTCATCACATTTCCAAGTACTCTTTTTAAGTGTATGTTTATAGGTAATAACATGCCCCACCGTCTATTCACGGATGGTGTTGAAAGATACTGGAAATGAAATTTTCCGTTCTCCGCATATACTTTCAGGTTACTTTATAATGAGCAATGCACGGTATGAACTTATATTGCTGCCTTTATTGCCCCCGATGATGATGGGCAGTTCTCCCGTTGCGAGTCAGTATTGCATTTCCAGACTGAACAGTGCCATAATCGTCACTTGTATAGCGTTGAACAGCTAGCCTGCCTAAAGAGAGACTACTGTTATTGCTTTGGACGCATTGACTGTTCAGTAGTTGATTTCGGATTTAAATGATTCACATGTAATCATGAGAAAGAAATCTAAGGTAAACGTAAAGTAAGAATAAAAGTAGTCTGAAATAAAGTACATGAGGAACGAAGAATAAATTGGTTGACATATTTTGTGAAGGAAGATGCATTATTAAAACCATTTGACAAACATTAACAGGAGTTCACAAATTAGGTTGTTATAAGTAGGAGAAAATTTAAACCAAACCCCTTCACAAAGATGCCAAGCAAAGATTCATAGTCAGTTACAGAGGCCTATTGGTGGTATGATTGCCTGATAAACCAATGGACCGTCCTCTCAAATCCCACCTAAAGCATTGGTGTTTTTGTCTCAAGGTAACAATTAATTTTGAGTACAAAGTGCGATATAACTCAGACAGCTGGGATGACTTGGAATCTAACTCTTCCCTTACTGCAACCAGTATCGAAAACCATATGTAACCTAGCATTGTGTATGGTTATAAGTCATACACTTGAGGAAATGAGGTTGAAGTATGTTTGGCAGTTTCTTACGCATGGAAATTACAGAATGGAGAAAACAAGTTAAAGCGAAACAAAGTTGAACTGAGGATTTTATGAGAATAAAGTTTAGAATACTCGTGCAGAGGAAATTGGAAGGACGTAGGGGTTTGTGGATGGAACTGTCAAAAAGGAGTCATGTAATTCTAAGCATGAGCAGAAATTTACGGGACCAAGAGAGTGAGAATCAAGGATATGCATCTAAAATGGAAACAGGAGAAACAGAAGGCAGTCTAAGCTGGATATTGAAACCTGTAAGGTGTGTTTTCGGAAGTTCTATTATACAATTAAGAAGACCCGGATTCGAATCCCGGTAGATGTAGAGGCAACTTAGTGATCTCTACTTGAGTGTTGTGTGGAGAGCTCTTCAAAATAAGTACTCCTCTTAATGGATGGGACGTATAGCAGGGTCACACTTGTCCCCTTGCATCAAAAAAATCATTAGCTATTAATTTTTGGAGGAGGAATAATTCCGTAGAGCGATCCCCTAAAATTAGTAACACGAAGATGGAGAGCATTGAAACCATAAGGTACTTATGTGTAACAATCCCTCAGGACTTATTGTGGGGAAGACACACACGGGAAATATGCGGCCGAAGGAAAGGAAGGCTAGGATTTATAAAAAGAGTACCTACTTGGGAAATGGGACGAGAAGACAAAAGAGCGATGTTACTTTTCTCTAGTTAGGCCCTACCTTGAGTATGTAGCCAGTGTATGGGATCTGAATGAATTACGTTTGATCAGAGAGTTAGTGTGCAGCGTAGAACAGCTAGGTTCGTAGGATGAGTAGTGTATCAGAATTAATACAAGAATTAGGGTGGGAATCATTATCAGAGCGTTGCTTAAAGTACAAATTAAATTTAATAGAGAAATTTCAATTGGATAGCTTTACAGAAGATTTTAGTTATATATTAAAAACACCAGCGTATTATACTAGATTCAACCAGATGAATAACATTAGGGAGATAGATTGACGTACTGATAGGTTCAAATGTCGTTTTTCCCCCGTACTATTAGAGAACACAATAGGCAGCATAGCAAAGGGTTGGGGGAAATATTTTAGAGCAGTCTGTAGTGCATGATGCATTTATTAATCCCTTAAAAACTATGTACACTAACAATGTAGTTGCATGAGACCCTGTAATTGCTTGTTTGGATGTCAATAGTGCATGCTTAGAGGTATGTGCCTGCCACACACCCTCGCGGTGGCTTGCTGGGCATCGCGTAGATGTAGATGTAGAAAAGTAGGTGAACGCCGACGTCGGGTGTGGGTCTACCGTTCTTCTCAACCCTGAATGTCCCTATTCAATTACACTTCTATCCTAATGGTTGCAAATGACGTTAGCTGTCCGTCACCTACCTCAGAAAAGCACAACAACTGAAGAGATGTTCAGCATAGGAAAGGGAATTCTCGAGATATGTGAGTGAAACGACAGTAGACGAATGTGTGTACTCAAAATCTACCCTTGCCCACCAAATTTTAATAAACTTTGGGCCAAGTACTGCTAGGCTGATGCTGGTTCTGCCTGTTATCATACTTATTAGCGACTCCAGTTCCTTGACTTCCTAGCGAAACCGTTATGTCTGTCGAGGCGAGCGTTTGACAACTTCAAAAAATGCAATTTCTAACGTTTAAACTGAATAAGAATCCAGTATTTATGCGTCATCTTAGTTAATTCAAAGCCTTAAATCGAAATGCTAGTAATTCTGAATCGTTCGAAGTTTAAGGGCTGATACATTTTCATTTCAGGATCCTGAAATTGGGCCAAACCGATGTCTTTGGAGACGAATTTGGAGTAAATTAGGTACAAGTGCCTATTTGTTAAATGACCAAAATAAGTCAATATGAAATTTTTGTCAAACAATATTCAAAAAGGTTGCTAAAGCATTTTTTCGAGAACTAATATTCAGTGTACTCAAACAAGAGGCACAACTGGGCCAAATGCATGGTCCAGTTGTGCTTGTATCTAAGTATCAACAGGGAATTTTTCAGCGAAAACAGTATCTAAGTATTTTGAGTGGCCTAGGAGGCACTATCCAGGCAGATCGATTACAGAGAAATCATTTTTGACATCACCAAAGGTGACATTGACAAGTTATTTGATATGTGTTTTTTGGAAGGCTTCTAAAGTGTGTTGTAAACATTTTATTCTATTGCAATGCGTTTCAGTGAACATGATGTTAAAATGTCGTACTGGTGATTGGTAAATTATATTAATCGTCAATATTTTTTGACAAAACTGGCATAAAATAAAATTTATTAATGCATATTAACTTTGTCTTTATTGGAGATACTCTTATTTTTAAGTACTTCTACCAGCAAGCTATAAATAAACTCTGGAAAAAATGCTTTTATTTTTTTTTAGGTTACCTAATGTTTTTAAAGTAATTAACATTTGTTTATTTTCGCTTGCTCTAATCATGTCATCTATATATAGACGAGACATTCAATATTACACTTGAGTTTGGGTGCAGCTAATTCCTGGGCTTGGTCCATATCTTTGGGCCATCTATTCAACAAGAATTAATTATTAGCCTCCTTATCTGTTTGTTTAGATTCCACGGGAATTGCCGAGGGAGATAGTCCTTAAAATGTGATTTTGGCCGAGCCCAGGGGCCCTTAAATTTTCCCGCAGCTAACAAAACTCCCTTGCTCAATCCTCGATTGTACCAGGAGCACATTTTAATGCCCGTAAAAGTCTCCCGTTAAAAGATTTCTCTTGCGTTCCCTACTTTATCGAGGTGCGCTCGCACGAGGCCCGGAAGTACCTTCATGAGAGTTGGGCAGAACGAAACGCACGCGCGAGTGTGTGAAGGGACATAGCGGGAAGAACACCCAGAACACCGGCTATCAGAGCCCCCCTTGATTGCCCGGAGGTGTCCCAAATAGAGTTTATCCCGCCACCCAACATTTCCCGACTCCCATCTCACAGCTCCTCTGCTGGACCAAAGCCAGGGACAAGGCCCTGGGGACGCATTTGCTCCCCCGGCCCCTCTCTCTCCCAATTCCATCCCATTCCTCTTCCGACTATTCCTCTCACCCCCTGCCGCTTCCCTTCGGTGTCCTCCCCTCCCATCCCCCCTATCAGCTTTCCTCCCCTATCCTCGCGCACCCCTCGTCCGGGCCATCTCTCTTCCACAGCCGAACCCCTAGCTCATCCAAAGATTTCCTTTAATGACATCTCGGGACCTTAATGCGCTTGGCTCCCTTTAACTCCGGGGTCTTGCTTCCAACTCCCCCCGTTCCCATATCTCTCTCCTCCTCCATCTCTTTTGCCCCCATTCACCCCCATCTCGCCTTTTCCTTCCCACATCTTCCATTATCTCCCCCCTTCCAACCCCAAGGCAGTCTCAGCAACAGCTCCTTAGCCAACAAAAGGAATTCGCCCTAATCTCACCATTGTCCCAGTCTCCCATGAAGTTATATCTCTGCGGCTATCTATACTAGCTCCAGTAGATCATTTTTGCAATGTGCGAAATGGGTATTTTTTCTCTTATCTCTACCCTTCCGTTATATTTCTGACCACACCTCATCTTTGACGTTTTGACTCCACTGGGAATTATGAACGGTCAGGCTTTGTTCTGATTGCCATTTGAATTGTTTCGCCTGTACTCGTGTTCCGTGCACCTACGTAATCTTTCATTCACGTTCCCTATAGAACATTTCCTTTGCGCCTCTCTGGAGATAAGATTTGCCAATATCCTATCGAAATACCTTGTCAAAATCATTGGAGTGAAGAAAAATTCCATTCAATCCCTCCATGTCTTCGGAATTCTTAGAATTTGCTCAACTGTTAAGTGCTCCAAGCAGTTGTACTTTAGAGACAATGTTGAAGGTTAAAATGTCTCGTTGAAATTGCTGGTGCTGCAGCCAATTTCAATTTCTCTATTGCCTTGTCTAAGGCACTAAATTAATCCTAAAATTTTAATTCTTTCCTTATCCTTAATTATTTGTAACACTTGTAGTACCTACCAGTATAATGTGTACTTATCTGTATCTAGATTTCTACAAATTCCATTTTAACCGTTGAATATTACCGTGAAATGCCTGAGAATGCCAATACCTGAACCGTGTACATAAAACAAATATGAGTATCCCTGGTTTAAAATCCTATGAAATGTGGTGGAATATTTTTCATAATATTTACTGAGAAATATTTTTCGCTGTCGGCACTTTGAGGTTTTTCTACACTCACTGACCAATTTTAAGATTAACTAGCATGATTTTCACAATAATAAAATCATTTACCTTGACCGGGAGTTCTGTTCAAGGAGAACGATTTTTTTTAACTGAGGAAATTTTGCTTATATGCATTTTCAGTGGGTCACTCCATTAAGGGTTTCAAAGTAACTTTATCCATGTATGTATTATGTTTAAATAATTTCTCTATCGCTTGAGGTTTCAAGGCTTTTCCGCTCTTAAAGTGGCTCACATCGGGAAGAGTGGCGCTGGTATGCATTTAAAAGAAAGATAATGTAGAATAGAGGCAAGCCTATTATTACCTGGGCGATAGCATTACCTCATATGCTGAATGGAACACAGAATGCGGGATGCTCTATCCTTGTTGCCCTAATGCCTGAATTCCAATTTCAATTCACTTTCTGTAAATGACTCCATGTCGTTGTCGTGTAAGCTTTGAATTCCTCGATAAAAGAGCAGAAATGCTTCAAATTACATAAACATAATTTGCTCTGGTATATTAAGAGGTGAATATGAAGAAAATCTGAGCCATTGCAACAAAATATTAAGACAATAATTATTCACCTTTGGAACTAGAAAGATAAGGTGCATATTATTTCCCACATGCAATAATAAATCTATTGAAATAGGATGTGAATAGTTCTCATGCACTGACATAAGTCCTTTGTCTGCCTGTTGTTCCCTGTGGGTAATATATTAGTGCAACCACCACATTATGTGATTCCATCACATAATGCGCTTCGTCATTATCGCTTTTCGCTTTACGCGTTCTGAACATTTATTTCCTGTCACTTATAACACCTCTATTTCTCTTCTTGATGTGAGTTTCTTCGTATTGCTGCGTTGTTTTCTTGAAACCACCTCCTCCAAGAAATTCATTTCTCTTCCTTGATTCGCTTAATTTCCCAGTTGTTGTTATGTGGTGAGCTGACCGACAGCTCACAAAAAGCTAATTTGTGCCGTGATGATAGCTGGGTTATTGGACACAGGTAGGGTATTTGGGAGAGGAATAAGGCCAGAGAGAAACTAGTGTCGACATTATCTTGCTGGTAACGAAATGCACCAAAGCGTTCCTAATTTTATCGCCCCATCTGATGGACATAGTACCTACTGAATTTGATGTGCCCTCCACAAGTCATTCAAACAGGGTTTAGTACAGCAGCCTGATGCCCCTTTATTTTTTTTATTTTCTTTTACTCTATCACTCAATTTTATTTCGGATATTTCAATCATTTTGCTCGCAGTTGTCAATAATGATGAACACGATGGCCAACTTTTTTTCCTTGAGTGCTAAGTTTATTTGTTTATAGTTATTTTTCTGAAATATTTTATAGCTATTATTCATAGTTGAAATAACAGTTAATTTCCATAATTAAACATTTTTGTTTATATGATTGTAACTGAAGATTTACTAACGGAAGGTTTTTCGGAAGGACGGACAGTTCGTGGGTGGCTTACTCCCTCCTTAATCCATGGTATCCATTCGTGATAATTAACCAAACAATATATTATAATTTAAATCACTTAAAACCTGATATCTTACCCTCCTCAATTTCGCTCTGAATCCATCTTGTTTCTACCCTCTCCCAATCATGCTAAACATTTTCTTCTCATGCACAACTTAGCTCATTAGCCTTTTCTCACCGCCCGTTTTACCTTTCTTTTTCCTCCTTGTTTCTCCTGAAATACTTCCTATTCTCGCTTGCCATATTTAGTGCTCATTGGTATTTGTTCTCACATTCCAACTTACTTCGTTCTCCTCCCAGATTGCATATCCAAATGGTCCATCCTTAGCCATTCATCCTTTCTCGAAGACCATATTACATAATTATGTGATACTACCTTATGCTAAAGGCTTTAATTCATCATTTACTCTTGCCCCTAATCAGCTGTTCGAGCAAGACGTAAAGAAAATATCAGGGGATTCTTTGAATAAAGATTGACAGTTTATGACTGTAAAACTTGGTAGCTATAAATGACATCTAACTCATTGTGGATGGCATACCAAATGAATTTGTCACGTTCATAACAATTTTGTGGAAGGCAACAAGATGTGTATAGTTGTAGTTATATATGATTGGGTTTGCTCGCAGTGTTATAAAATTATTCGATCGTTCTTTAATGGCGTCAGAAATGGCGTCAGACATTTAATCAGAATTGGTGGTAAAAGCTTTGTATGTTAGGTTCTCCAACGGCCACGATTATATCACGCGACCTAACCAAAGATCATATGTCTCAGAAAGAAATTCTAAAGCATCAATTCTCTAAGCAGGATTCGAAACCACGATTGGTTGCTAAGCTGGCGCTATCATAAACTAGCTTAAACGACTTAGTCGGAAATAATTCGTCCTTATTGCCATTGAGGTCTCACTGCATATTAGTGTACTTAACCATTGTTTTACGCTCTTTGCGTGCGCAAAGTCAATATAAATAAATACAATCTGGAACAGGAAGTCATTGCGTGATCATGGATGCTGTCACAAATAAGCATGATCGTTGCAACTAAGACTAATGGACTCTTAATAGAGAATAATAATGTCTGACATTGGTTGACTTTCATTTCTTAAGTTTTTTCTCACATTCATGAATTATGATAAACATTTTGTGTCACAGTTCATATGCCTCACTGTCAGTTGCTTCCCATATATTATATTCTATTCGATTATTTGGCATGAAGGTCGAAGGAGAGTAAGAATGAAGAATTTGAGTTGTCTACTATCGAATTCGATTGAATGATCTTAATTACTTTTTTTCATTGGAACGGTCACATCTGTAAGAAAACGCCGCCGCTCTCTTAACCAGATTAATCAAAAGTGGATCCGAAGCTACCCAAAAGATGTCATCCCCCACCCAATTGCTGCCGAAAGGGGCCCTCTACCCACCCTCGCCTCAGTCCAACTTTTCCTCCCTCCCCTACCAATTCCACTTAAACCCCATCCCACACCACCATCCCTCCCCCAACCTTCCCCCGAGCAAAACCTGAGCATTCGAACGCTGATATATCACGCTATCGAAATCGTCGAGCGATAAAGCATTATTGACACGTCCATCTGAATAAGCATTTCGAGGCGGGACCATTTAATTCCCGTGTTTTTGGGCCGAGTGGCTGGGACCGCAGGATTGGGGTAGGAATGGGTTTGAAGCGTTTTGGGGGTGGGATTACGCTCAAGGAAAAGCATGGAGTATAGAAGGTTAGGGACAGGGCGAAAGGGAGAGAGAGAAGGGGTGGTGAAAGGTGAGGTTGGGGGATGAAGGGAATTTTACGGGATAGAATCCCCACTGGACTGAATTGCGAATCTTCCTGAGTTAATAGAGATTCCGAATCTGGAGAAATCTCCCAGTGTTTAGGGAAAGAAAGGGTGTCTCTATGGTGGCAATATTCACTCAAGGGAGGGAATGAAAGAATATTTCATATATTCTTGTTTCCATGCATTTGAAAGAAACGGAAACCATTCATGAGCTCAACAACGGGTAGCAAATGCAATAGGTTTAATGCCAAATGCATTTATGGTGAAAAACAAAAAAATAATTTGAAAAATAGGAATCAATGCTTTGAGAACCGGTTCTTAGGTATCCCACCAGGTCTTAGTGTAGTTCAGTGCCAACATTTTACCCTGAAAACCTTGGCATACTAAGTCATCGTGACGTCTTTGCTAAACTGTACTCAATGTTGCGATGGTGCTAAACAACACTGCTAACCCGGTAAGATACGCAAGAACAGTTTCTCCCGTCAATACGCAGAGAAAAACTGAGATTTTTTGCATTCATTCATTAGTTGCGATTCCTTCATTATGATATTAAATTTGCTCAGTGGGCATCTATGAGTTTTAGGTTACGCATTTCAATTTTTTACATTTTTCTAATATACTATAAAGGTACCAAGCACATGAATAGATTTTTCAAAATATATACTGGCGCTCAAAATGATAGGCTTCTAAATGATGAAATCCAAAGAATTTCCCGCCATTATCACAGGATATATTTACGTTCACTGCCGTAATCATCCAAAAAAGATCAAATCCTTGTAACGCTCTAACTGGCATGCTGGTTTAATTGCCATGATATCTAGTATGTCTGTTAGCATCTTCAGATGCTTTCTACCAATTGCAATTCTTTGCCAACACGAGGTTATTAAATACATATTTTGTATAATAGCTGGCTGGAAGTGAAGTCGTTAACTTCTTTAGGTCTTTAAAACCATTTACATGCGCCAGTTTTAAATGAAGGTCTTTAGAATACACCAAGAGTTAAATCGCTTTTATTTTATCAAATTAATGTCAGTAAATTCTGAGCCCATTGTGAGATTAATAGATGCTAAAATTCTGCGTTAACCTTGCAATTCAGCACGATAATGTAGACTTGACGAAGGTTTTGGTAGATAAGGATATATTTGGCATTACAGATATTTGTGTAACGAAGAAAGAATATCATAATATTCTTTTCACTAGAGCGTTGTATGAAAAAACTCCTTTTAAATATCTTTGTCACTTGCAAAATAGAAGAAATTAGCAGAACCAAATCCACCTAAAGTTTTAAATTGTTTTTCTATTACATGCATTTTCAGAGGCCTTATATTTCAGGAATAGGTATCGATTATGTTTTATAAACGGCTTAACAAAAAGTATTTGGTATTAAAAGAAATAGAGTAGTTCTACATAAGTATTAAAATACCTGGGGTTCATTAAATTCTTATGTGGAATAGTACTGAGTCCATTTATTTTCATATCTTCAGCCCTCTAATCTGCTCTCAAATTCTATCAACGTTCGGTGCTACTATATTTTTACTTGCTATTTTTCACTTCCATTTCGGCTCTCTTACTGTTTTTAGTTTTTTAGTTGGAAACGAAAAGGCATTTGAGACCATTGGGACACATGACGGAAATTAGCGGTTGCATTTTGCTTGGGAAGGAATTGAAAATATTACATAGGATGGGAATATCTCGAACGGGAATCGGAATAGCGGTGATGTGGGGCGTCGGAAAAGATGGGAGGGTGGATTGGGAGGGAAGGGGCATATTTTTTGTGGGGACGCATTGGAGGGTGACAAAGGGGGAGAGGGAAGTATTGTTGGGGTGGGGAGAGGGAGAAGGTAGAGTGGGAGGGGAAATTGGTGTCTGCGGCATGGGAGGGGTGTGAGGAAGATTGGGGAGAGGGAGAGAGAAGGAGGGGGATGCCAGGGAGGCATCCACGAAAAGATCTTGGCACCGATTCTTACATTATGGGGCGCCGGGTGAAGGTTGGTGTTGGATGAGACGGGTGCTGGATTGGCGGGGAGAAACGTAGGGACGGGCTGGTTGAAAGATAGCTCCATTTGAACCCGAAAGAGGGTTGTGCGAGGGTGTGTGGATTTATTGCTGAAGGTTACCAATGTCAGCTGGGGAAGTTTGGGCTGGAATCGACCTCCTCTCCCCCAATCTCCTCTCTCTCTTTCTCTCCTCCTCTCTTCCTCCTACGTACAGCCTCCTTCCAATCCCCCAAGCAAAGTCCATACATTGAAGGGAACCTATGGACTCAACACATATGATGCGTTGCTGCGAGTGAAAACCACCCTTTGCTTATCATACATGCGTACAATGCCCCCCCCCCCTCTCTTTGGGCTTAAGGATTTACCTTTTTTCCTCACGGTGGTGCTCTCCGAACTTGTCGACTCCGCATCGCATTTTACATCGTTATCCCCTTGTCGTACGCCCAACCGAACTTCTCACTCAGTCGCTATATTGCGATATATGCAGTTTTGGAAATGATGTGACGGCTCTCCCTGAAGTTCCTCGCCGCCCTCTTACGTACGGTGATATATCGCTGCCTGAGCTCATTTTAACTTACCCAATGTACCAGAGATATCCTGATCTTCCTGAATGCAGCATCAGTAAATAAGATTCAAGTTTTGAAAAGGACTTCGCAAGTTTTTAACCACCTTTTTCTTAAAATGTATTTCATACGAATAAGAAATAAAACATAAGATTAACAGGTTCACCTGCATTCGTTGTGAATTAATAATGTTTGAAAAGTAATACTTGTGCTTGGTTTAGGTTTATATTCTACCCAACTGTTTTAAAGACCCTTCAATATATTCGGTGAAGTGCCTTTCTCGAAACATATTAAATATTTATCACCGTAAAATGTTTGGATATTAGGATGTGGTATCTTATTTCGGTATGCGAGCATTTATCAAAAGTGCAAGACTCTGCTAGCGAATTTTTATTGCATGTATCAATACAATATTCAACTTGAAAACTCATATTCTGATCTGGAGCACGAGAAATTCAACCCAAACCTATTATGAGAGCATTGGAAGGCTGTAATTTTAATGAAAACGAAGTTAAAATGATGATAATGATAATTTATTTAAAAAGGATCGTGTTCTACTGCCTTAAATTCTTAGCTAGTGGAATTTCATTCGTGCACGACACTGTTGTGAGTAATTTACAACAGCTATAGCAAAAATGATTTCTATATCACATCAAATATTCAAATTGTTTTAACATAGTAATGATGGATGAGGTTTTAAGTAAAAATAGGTGAATGTTTGAATGAAGTCTTTACCATTCAGATATTTTAAATCCAGCTTTTATGTAAACGGCCCCCATATAAATGAAAATATTGGTGATAAATGGTGCGTTATCGCTGTCATAGCTTTTTAGGGGAGAAAATAGATATGTTGAATATTTTTTCAATATACAGCCGGGATCATTGTGATGAGGAAATTAGTGATCCAAACTGGAGAATGAAATACCAAGATTCTTTTAAAAATATTCCCGACTATTTTCGGTTTTAAATATGAAATTATTAATATATAGCTCTTAATTTAAGCCGGTGTTAGACCTTTGCCAAATCCCGTATTTGTGGATATTGGCACTAACAGCCGCAAAGTTGAATTTAAAGCATTATCGTTAAATAACTTAACCTGCTTTGGGGGAAAATTCAGTATAATAAGAGAACAGAGTAGGTACTTTGAAAAGGAATAAATTTATTCATATGCTATTACAAATGACAGTGGTTGATTGCGAAATGTCATCTGCAAAACTTGATAACTGGTTCCCCTTTCCATTAATCTTAAAGTTCCGACGGACTTAGACCCATTCCATTGAGAACTATTATGGACATCCCTCAAGAAATAGCATGTCTAAAAATCATTTCAAACCATCAATTCGTATGATGCTCTTTGTGTAATTCTTCATAAAACCTTTTTTTACATTTTCATTTGATATTATTCTCAGAAATTTCCACCTCCTTTGTAAAGGCCTATTTAAGGCTCCTGTCAAAATCTACTGCTAGAATCGTAGCACATCATAAAACTAAATAATTAGCTCACAAATTTAGTTCATTCATGCCAGTTGTGGCTAAAACACTTTTGTTATTACTTTTGTTTAATTTTCCTAGGAGAATATCAAAAGTATATTAAGATTAAATACCCTACTTGAAACTTAGAAATGGGTACGCTTATAAATCTGGGTCAAAGAAACGCAAGGTAGAGAAATCAAGATGAAAGAAATTTGAATTGAAACCGAGATAAAATAGGAACCCAAATCAGTGTTTCTTGATAGTGACTTGACTTGATACTGATGGCCTAGCGCATCTTTCCGATCTTATCCGACTGTGGAAACCTGGTTAGTATTACGCTGGTCCTGCAATCCAGATAGATCGAGTTCAAATTCCACTGTGATATGGACTATTGTTTTTAAGATGAGGCGAGACAATGCAGACAAACTAGGCAGCTTGGGTAATTTATTTATTTATTTATGTTATAGAGTAAAGGTTTGCCCAACAAAATAATTACAGGGCAAACAAAACAAAAAAAAACGAAAGACATTGTAATCAATTAAATTTTACAGATATCTCAAAACATATCAAGAAACTATATCATTTATCAATTTACAAAAGAGACTTCTTTGTTAACATAAATCAATAAAAATACTCAGTACAATCAATATTTACAACTGAATTCTGCCCCTACGACTTTCTACAAGAATTATGGCTTGCATTAACTATTATTTCATCAAAGTTTGCCTAGTAGTAGGTATGGAGGTAAGTAGGTATGTCCCGTCAAGTCTGTCTACAGCGTAGCTTGTTTACTTATGGGAATAAAATAATGTCCTGTTTCAAGTATAATGCAGAATGGATGGTTTTTAAATTTATCAACTAATTCCTCACAGATCTTCATTATATGGTGAGTTGTGAAGATTTCATGTAAAGTAAGATCAGATTATACATTGAGGTATCAGAGGGTAGTCTGTAGAGACCATTACTATTTATATTTTTCATGAATAATATAGGGAAAACAGAATAATTTGTATCAGTAATTTTCAAATGATAAATAGAAATTTATATTAATGCAGAAATCAAGGAAAGAAGTCACACAGATATATGTTGATTAGAGTTTTTCAGATGAATTGTTTGCTGTTGATAAATTGAAAATGACTGCAGAAAAATTCAAAGCAATAATAAATGACGCACGATCTCAGTTTTGAGTGTAATACATTACCACATGAAAATGATCGATAATAATACTGAGTTGAAAATAATAAAATCCATAAAATAAAATGAAAAATGATAATTTACAGGAAGCTGAGCTTTAAAATGCATATGGATTATGCCTCACAAAAGACTATTAAAAGTTTGAGTTTCATTTGCAGAAGTATGAAATTTTTAACGTGCGAGGCACCCAAGGTAATCTATACTTGCATAGTACTACTAAAGACATTAGGTATATTTTCGCAAACTGTATGATTTTAGTCAATAACAGTCAATAATAGGCTACAATTGTTACAGAAACGAGGGATGAGATACTAAAATGTGACCAGTAAAAACAAACGTTGGCATGAATGGGTGTTAGTCAAAGTTTAGTGTATTCCACTTTATACTCAAATATAATTTGGCTAAATGCCATTACACGTTGACAAAATTCTCATGTATAGCAATGATTTAAATAGTGATATTCAACTTCCGATGAGAAGTAAGACCTCTGGCGTTTTCAGGGGGTCATTAGTAGATAGTCAAATATATTGCCTTGGGACAAGAAACCATTAAATGCCTCAAAATTTTAATGTACTGGAAGAACAGTGATTGATATATATTAAAAAATAAGGCTACGTTAATCCTTTTTTAGACCTATAATGATTTATATGCTGAGGGCATGAGAAGAGAGTGTAAATAGTGTTTGAAGTGTCGTATTTTGTTCGTAAATTATGCAATTATTATTGTCCTTTTTAAAGTAGGTACGATTAATTGAGAATGCAATTGATTATCATTTGATATTTTTCGTTTAGTAAGTGCTATTATTATTATATCACAGCCCGCAAGTATACTATAGTTCCTAAATAGGAGATAGAGGGAAATGTTTACACATTAGTAATCGATTTTCGAAAAGTTAATTTTTAACTTGATCTCCTTTCTATTTTCCCTATTTAATCCTATCATAGTTCATTTTATCCTGTCATAGTACATTAATCGCTCTGAGTGTAGCGAAAATTATACCGTTTCCTCCTCTTGTAGACTTAACCGATATATCGCTTCAATCCAAGCTTACAGTATCCATATTATTCATACCCAGTTTTCCTGTTCTCCTCTAACAATCACCTACAAATACGATCCCTGTACAATTCACATCATAGCACTTTTTAGATGTCAAACTAATACTTATTTAATACCTAAAAAGCAGCTTCCCCCCCTTTCCTCATAGTAGAATCTCCTTTATAAAGAAAATATTCATGTAGTATACTACGCACAGTTTACTAAAACCCATCCCCCAGATTTTGACGGGTCTACGTCGTCATCGCTATTTCAATATTATTCCTTATAATGTGAATAATTTCCACAATGTAAGGCCTGAAAGAATCTGTTCAATCTCCTTTATTCTAGTCTTAACATGCCAATGTCATTATCATTACTTCTATCCTAACTTACTGTTTTGAAAACTTGTATTTTATTTATTTCTCCACAGACTTAGGGTCTCTTTATCGTCGAAGTCGTTTCTATTAAATGGGTATCAAATGAGAAAATCCACGCAATCTTCTATGACTAGAAACTGGCTCGATGTTATAATCGATCCTTTGTCAGGAATTTATTTTGTCCTTGAGTTACTTATAAATGGATTGCTAGTATTTTATTCAGTGCAAATGAGTTAAATACGAGAATTGTGGTCTGGTAATAACAGAGAAATTGTCATAAATATGCTCTACCTGTTAAGGGTTACCGGAACACTCAATGGCCATGCTTGGTAGTCTTAATGCGTTGTTACCTACGGTAAATGTGACCGTGGACGCTTTCCTTCATTCTTTTCCATCACCTGCCCCTCTCCACCCATGAGTACCTACGAGTGGCCGCCTGGAGTGCCTTAATATCATCGGAAGTATGACGTAGCGTTTAGGAGAGGGGAAATCGTTTGTCATTTTTTTCGGGGAGGGCAGGCGCGGCCTTCTCCTTGCCACCCCGCACCCTCACCTGCGAATCGCAAGATTGAGATTGATTCTTTCGGCTTGTGGGGTGCGGAAGGTGGGGCCGAGCAGAGATTGAAAACGGGGTGAGGGGTGGTTTGTGTGGGGGTGGTGGAGGGGTGGGATCTGAGGCATTTCCATTCTTTCGAACGCCCTCCCCCCTCAATACGCTGGAGGGGTGGAGCGCGGGAGGTACCGCAGACGTTTCGGTGCGTGGGAGGCGGATTCAATTTGGGAATTTTTGTCTGAATGGATGGGCGTGGATGATATATATTACCCACATCTCCGTCGCACCCGCCCTTCACATCTTCTCTTCCCTCTTTTAACACGTGTCATCCACTCGGACAGTCGATGAATCGGATTTCATTAACTCTCCTTGCCGCGTCTACTATATTCGTGGGCGACAACGATTTTCTCTTTCACTTCCGTCAGAGCCACTTCTTATTTAGCCCCAGACGACGCACTTAAAATGCTGTAAAACTCATAAAAGAACGCTGAATTTGCTCTCCTCGAATTTTCTTTCAAGGGTATGCAATTTGTTATCTCTTGCTTGGGAAGGAATCAAGTCTTTGATCCACTAACGATCATATAAACATTTTTAACATGATTAATTTTCCATAACATTATTGCTAATGGTACTGTGATCTTGTATAGGATTAGAAATTATTGTGGGAGGTGACGGACTACTGAGGTCATGCGTACTATTTACCAATTGACTGTGGTAGCCAGGTGGGTAAAATGCTTGCCTAGCAACCCAAAGGTTGCGGGTTCGCCCAGGGACTGTATCTTGTGCTTTTCCTGGGATTAGGATCTTAAATTACATGGCACAAATACATGTGGCCGTTGGAGAACATAAAAACCCATGAGAACTGTTATGACTATTTGTATCAATACAATATATTTTCGCTATTTAGATGTTACAAAAGTTAACGTAGGCTATTGAAGCTCTTTAGATTAGGATAGCACTTGGGTGGAGGCAGAAATAAATCAGGTAACAAGAGGAAGAACAAAGAGAAACCCAGCATCTTCATTTGTCTTTTCTCAAAGAAAGACGTCAGTGGTTTGATGAATTTTATTGTGGACGAAGTAGAGAACTTGGTGTACTATCTATAAAGCACATAATTGAGGTTCAAACCTGTACCTACAAATAAAAATATCTGTCATTGCTGGAATTTTAACACTTGGTGAATTTAAACCTCGGATGGACTGCCAGTAGAGTAGTCACCACACAAACACAACGCCCTTTGTAATAGTATTTATGGACCATAACGGAAAATAGGAAGATTTTTTTTAAGATAGCTATACTATTAAGCTTGCTTCCTAATTTTTACATCCTCGGGAAAAGTATGATTGAAAAAGTAACAAAACGCGTCTATTTCCGAAATTACAATATTATTATGTTTCTCGTATTGCACGAACAAAATACTTTTCAACAAATAAATAAATAGTGCTTCATACGGCCTTTGTGAACAAATTCTTTCAGAAGATAGTGGTTACTCGACATTTGTCATTTCTCAAATGCCCGTACTTATTCAGTTAGGGCGAGTGTGGCTCAGCTAGGAATTTTAATGTGGAGTGGGAGAAGGAGAATTTGCAGGATGTTGGCTAAAATATGAGATAGGAGCAAGAGTGAGTCATCAAACAACAATCACAATTAATTCATTTTCTTTTTGGGAAAAAGGCGATGCCCGATTTTCAAAACAGCGGGAAGGGTAGTTGTCATGGACATAGGCAATATATTGAATCCATTTTTACGTGCAATGGTGTGCGCATTCTTACAGTTATGCCAAATATTTCAGCATCGGTAAGAATTTTGTCAAATTTGGAATACTCAATAAATTCTAAGGGAAGAATATTAATTTAAGATATGTTTAAATCACTACAAATAAACTATTACCTAGAAAGAATTAATTTAATTTGGAATGCATAAAACTAAAAATTGAAATACGTTATGGCCTATACTGATTGACTTTATAAAAATATTATTAAACACCTTTTCTAGCATAGTGTTTTACACGAGCTAGTACAAGACTCAATGGGCCTTATGTGTAGGGGCTAAATATGTACGTACACATCTATGCTTTAGAATTTCTGAGCTACACATGTTATTTGAACGGTTTTTATCTCAAACTCACATTACTCTACTTAAGTGTTAAGCTGGCGCTTCAGGCTTGGTACGGCGATATGATAACGACCTCAATCGGAATATCGAAACACATCAACCTGCTACGTCTCACCAAGTAGGTTTAGGAATCGCGTTAGTGAGATGGGGTCCACCGGTTTAGAAGTACTGGTTGAGGAAACTCAGGCGTCGGGATACAATAAAACTCTCGCAATGAGAGGCCCTAAGACTTCCATAGATAAATGTCCAGTCTGACAGACGGTTCAGGTTTCCAAGTGTTATTCAGGAGTAGCTCAGTCAGAAACAGCAGAAACAATTCTGCTGGAAATCTGACTATATTGTCCGATTTGAAGTGATTGGGAGCATAATAACCTCCGCATCAGCTTACTATATTCTCAATTTGGTGCAATATGACATTTGTATCGTCATCTTTCTTTTAAAATCCATTATGGTCTCACGCATACGTTTCACCTTTCGTTACTTTTTATAAAAATTCTCTCCACTCAATTGAAACGCACTATGCACAAGCATTCAGTCCCTAAATACATCCTGTTATTCTCTTCTTCAGGTTTTTCATCCATGTTTTCCCTTATTTTTTCGTTTTGCGTAAAAAGTACCAATAGGCATATTCAATTGTTTTATATCTAGTTGTATAAAATTACCTGCAGAATTTATTTTCAATATGCGGATATATTGGTAATTGTGAAGTGCTCATAAGACATCAGTAATAATTCCAACAAAATAAATTTTCTCTCTTAATATTTTAAGCAAATAACAATAAAATGTAAATTTCAGGAAAATATTTAGCAATCATACATATGTAACTTCTTGACTAAAAGAATAGCTTCTCTATTATTTACTTTAGAGAATTTGGTTTCAAATGTAATGCTTTGCGATGCTGTAAGTGACTGCTGGGGATGTTGCCAGCATCCCGAAAATAAGTCCATCTGAGCTCTTATTTAGCATTAGAGAGATATTTATATAAATGTACGCCCTTGATGTAAGTTACTTGCGTTTCGCTCTGAAACTGCTTTCGTGAAAAATGAGACCCTTTTCGAAAATCGCGTTAAAGCCCTGGGATTTATGCCGAGGCACCATTCATTCACGGGAGGTCGTGCTTCTAAAGCGGAGCACGGCAGTGCTTTGTTAATGACCCCATCCCAGAGGATGTAGGTGAAGACATCGATCAATACCAACATCAACGGAAGGCTCTAATGCAAAATTTCGAGCTGCACGTAAAATTTCAAATAGTATAAAACCCATGCAGTGGAACTGCGTTCGAGTGCTGCAACAGCCTCTTTCATTTATCAAAATTCCCTCCGTATCCAAAGCCTGAGCTAAGGAGTTCGCGTATTTGAAAATAAATAGAAAAATTATACATCCTGCTTTACGATAAGCACACGTGCGATTATAAATAGTGCTTTTAGCGCACGGAACGTACGTACTAGGATATAAACATAAAGGCTTTGTCACGGGCGAACCTCGCGCGTTGAAATATGGCCATATATGGGGCGCGCATATCGCATTCAAGCGGTTGTAATGTGTGCAGCCGATTGTGGGCTGGTTCCCGCAAGCAGTGTTATTGAAACTTGGGGCGCCACCGTCGCTTCGTTTCGCATCCTCCCGACCGTGTGACATGCTGCTCTTCCGTCTTCTCCCATGGCCGCAGAGAATATGAAATACGCTCGGCTGGCTGCTACGTGTAGAGCTTTTGACTCATGTGTGAGGTATTAAGCCAAATACACGTCAGCCGGCTCCTACATTCTAAATCCTTCCTCTCTCTCTACCTCTCTCTCTCTCCTACCCTCACTCCCTCTCCCGTACGAAGATTTATGATACTTAATAATCCAAAAGGAGAGAGGGTGGGGAGTTAGGCTGCTCCGTAACAGGATTTGAACTTGGCGGCAATTCCCTCGACGTACGGGCGAGAGCTTAAACTTGACAGCCGGAGAAACAAACGGTCAATTTTGATGACGCTGGACGTGGAAAATTTTCCGCGTTTCAATTTACTTGGGGAGGGGTGATATCCACATCCACATCCACATATATACACACAGAAGCCTTCTGAGCTTGGTATGAAATGGGATTTTTGGATGTTTTTTTTTCTTTCACGAGTCGAATTCAATACTGTGCAGACGGGTGATTTATTTTTGGATGATGAGGGTGAAAAAAAAGTTCTGCTTTTCGGAAGGAGTACGCATCGCGGCGATGGAGAGTGAAGACCTTGTGGATTTTAGCCTCACTTTCCCCCGAAAAGAGCGAAGCGGCATCCAGATGCGGACGAAATGTCCGATTTATGCATTCAGCTCTATTTTGCGAAAGTTTACCCCTCACGACGGACATGACCGATATTGGCGAGAGCAATAGTGATTGTCGTGGACATGCATCAACTGTTTTCACCAGGCATTGGTGTTCTCGTTGGTGAAGGTACATTTTGGTGCATGCCGTTAGGAAAATTCTTTGCGTGCTCACTATCAAATTTGAAGGTAAAAATTATCAATGAATAAATAAATACTGAAGTAGATATCTAAAAATAGGGTGATTTCCTTTTTCAGATACATTTCTTTCTTACAGTCAAGGTGAAAAATGGAGAAATCCGTATTAGTTGCAAGGAGATACTGCCTAATATTTTATTTTGCAATTGCCTAATGAAGATATAATATTCAAAGACATCTTTTTACGTTTAACGTATATTTATAGAAAATGTATGTATACGAATCATTATCAATTCCTGGAGAATAGGTGTTATGAAATCTTACTGGACCAAATATATTTTCATAATTTTGGATCCTTGTTTTCATCATGTCTTCAAATATGGCTGAAATGTTTTGAATGCATAATTTCTATAAGATATATTCACTCATTCAGAAATGTACCGAGAACATACCACCTTACTTATAGTGATAAATAATACCACAGTAAACAAATTTACCAGTTTATTGTCTTCAAAATTTATTAATCTCAAGGATTGTTGGGTTATAATAAAGTAGGTAATTTTAAATCTCAAGAATAATTGGCGTTCCCAGCGCTACGTTAAATTTTTCTGCTCATGGCTTAAAAGTTGCTATTATGCTATCTCTTGTATTTTCTAAAAATTAATTAATATCAATGGCCACCATCACTGTGGTATTCCTTGAAATCTTGGATTAGACGATTTTCTGAAACAGATTGTTGAAGGAAAAGAAAGAAAATCACGATATAATTCATTTTAATTTTCATAGCTCCGTATATATATTATCTCTCTGGCTATCGGGGTTAAACTTACAAGGATGGTGACGGCCATTTTTGCATAAATTTCATCCCGTTAAGGACTAATAAATCTCCATTTCGCATAAAGCTTCAAGTATATTACCCTACTCAACCCCTCGACCTCCAGATCGCGACAACCTGGCCTCTCTTCTCCACCATTCCTGACTCTCTCTTTATTATTTGGCCCTTGCTATTAATGATATTATTTTTTTAAATGTAAATCCTCCGTTTTCGCCACCATTATCCCTTCCCCAATAACAAATTCCGACGCCTTTCAGCTGCAAAACTCCCTTCTCCCGTTTAATCGCATAACTCATTCCCTTTTGTATAAAAAAGGGAGTGAAATATATAATGGAAATGAACTCATCTTCCACTCTAAAGCTCACTTTCCCAAAAACCTTGAGCCTTAACCCGCGTTCTCTTGCCATGCCTCCTTTGCCCCTTCACACCTACTCCCTCATCCCTCTTTGGAAGCCAACCCCCTCCCTACTCCCCAAGACTTCATTACCCCCTTGTTGGCTGCTATCCAATTGTAGCCCCCAAATTCTTCCTCACCATCCTCCAGCACCACCACTGCGATGAGTAACGGAGTATTGGAACTTCCTCGTGTTCATTCTGCAAGAAATAGTGTGAAGTTGTATCGCTTCTCTATACCTGTTTTAACCAATTTATGTCATTGATTCGAATGATCCATGCTACATTTTTTACGAAACAATATTTGTTATGTAACATCTACATCTACATAATACCCTGCGAGCCACCATAAAGGTGTGTGGCAGGGGGGAAGTCTCACCAAACATGCGCTACCTAACATGCATAAAAAAGGATTAGTACTTGTATAGGTACTGTTCAAAACTACGCTATTTAAAAAAAATAAAAATAAAAAAGCATACATCAAAAACATGCTGTTAGTTGGGTTCCCTTTGAGTCCTTATACCAACATGCAACTACCAATGTTATCCATTGCTACACTCGTACTGGATATATTTACCGTTATTCATATCCCTAATAGTACGAGGAAAAAAGGACATTTTAAATCTGTCAGTTCGGAAATCAATTTCTCTAATTTTGTGATTATGATCCACTCTACCATAGAAAGTTGGGGTCCGCAAAATATTTTTGACATCAACCTTGTAACCTAGGAAATAAGTTATTGATAAATTTTCAGGGGAAGTGTTCGTGGTTTTTTTTAACCCTTTCTTGACCTGCTATAAGTGATTCATGATTAGTTCAATTGCTGTCTAACAGTCTCAACAATTAAGAAAAGTTGTTACACAACTCAGTTATTACCTAAGGATAGATATAAGTGATCTTTAAAGGCAAGCAAAATGTATCTGAGGCTATTTTTACAATTATTTGTAAGATAGGCAGGGCTCAGCTAGAATACTTAGGAGATACGTTAAAGTAAAGCTTTAGTTAGTCTGCTCTTCTCAAATATCGTCAAGGACTCCAGTGTTGTTATCCCCTCCACCCGAATGATTGCTAACTTACACACACAATTCTTAGGGTAGCCCTGATATTCCTTCGAAAAGTCTCAGACACTATCGGGATTTGAAAAATGGCCCTTGGGATATAAAGTTAACCTTCCGCCCTAGCCTTATACACCGGAAAGTGAATGGGAAGTTGAAGAATAATGAAATTTAATCAATATAGTGCCAGTTAGAAATACATTTGTCACTTTCACGATGGTAAAGATCCTTAAAGGCATAGATCTGGTGGTCTTACTTAAATTTAAACGAATTTCTCATGCAGTGAGTATTAAATTATGCCCGAAAAGGAATAGGCATCTCACTTTCATGTGTCATTTCTATTAACCTTATTTGCCTATGGGAGTCTTGATTTTTATAATATGGTATCCGTGCTACTGAAGGATGGTGATCGAAAATCATTAAGTAGACTAGAACTCATAGCTCTGTTTTAAATTGAAATGAAAGCTCGTGCTATTGCCAAATTTATTCATAGATATTGCAGGAGGGAAAAGAGAATGATACAGATGGCAACAAAGGACTTGCTTGAGATACATTAAGAAAGAATCGAAGGGCATAAAAGAGAAGTAATGATTTAGTAAACCGATGAAATGATTGGCTGGAAAGATGCATAAACAAACTATATCTACATCTACATAATACCCTGCAAGACACCATAAAGGTGTGTGGCAGAGGCAACCAGTCATATTGTCACACATAACCATTATGACCAGTCATAATGATACATTGTAAAAGAACTTTTATTGTTTCAAACGTAAATCGATATTGATAAAGGTGCTTACCCATGGAAATATATTTGGTAGCGTGAATTAAATCGTTGTTTAATTTACGTTATCCATTGACGCATTACCATTACATGATTGATTACTACTTAAACTACCCTCGCACTACTCAGCCCCGCTAGTTCAAGTGTGTGGGTTTCTGTGTGAGCGGACAAGAGCAACTTGAAGTAAGTTGATGGTGAGGTGGCAGACTAGGCGGAGATGGCCGGGTGAGGAAAGTTGACTAAAACCTCATCGGATGCTCGTTAGCGTGGAATGCATGAGGGAGGCCGGCCGGCGTCCCGGGTCGGGTGGGAAGAGATGCCTGAGAGAGGATACGCCTCATGAGCTGAGGGACTTCTCGGGATAAGAGGGGTCAGATGAGGGGAGAGGCCATGCTCGTTGGGTGAACCGAGGCTGGGAGGGTTTTAAACGTTGATGCAGGGCCCCGATCTCCCGATTGTAGGCCGACAGTCTGTGACGCTGGCAACTCCCGCCTTGTGCCGACTCCGATGACTCGGAGTGATAACGAAATTTGAGCCTTGCGTGAAATCGTCCGAGGCTAGCATGGGGTAACCGCTGGATTAATTCCTAGAAGATAGTTCGATATCAGGGGTGTGCAACTCAAGGTTTTCATCGTGGTCTTTTACAATATTGTCACGCTTGACATTTGTGAGGCGCCCACTACCTTTTAGTTCATCTAGTCTCCTTACTTGGTAAGCGAGAGTAATCTCTTTTTTATAGTTTTCATAGTTTTCATTTAAAAACGTGGAAAGGATTTATGTACAAGCGCAAACAAAATTCACTTAAAATTTACTGAAAATATTATTGGTATATATGTGGCACACAATGTGCGACTCTGCCTTTTGAGATCTCCAAAGAATTAATGTAGGCCTTTAGTTTTGGAAAGGCTAACCCCTCATTTACCAAGCCATTAATTCATTAATTTGAGACTACTAAATCCTTTATATATGTATATATATATGACATGTGTACAATGACCGAACGGCATCAATAATTTGCAGTGAATGAGTTCTTTAATATTTAAATAGCTTTTTATTTCAACGAAATTACTTTTAAACAGAGAAGTACATGTACCATCAGGCATATCTTTCAATATTTTCCTTCCATAACATATCCGCAAAAGCCATGTTGCAACCATTTTATTATATTCTGTAAACATCATTATATAACCCTACCTAACCTCCCATTGAGCCCATAATTATTTACCTGCTGTTGACTTTGAAAAACGCAACAAACGAATGCCTTCCTAATTAGCTGAGGAAATAGTTCCTCATCTATAACCACGCAAAAGACACATTAGATGACTGCATGTTATTTTAAGTAAGCGAGGATAGTTTGTAAATCGTTTCATGTGACTGTAAGAACACAAAGACAATGCAAAAGACTGATTGAGGTATGGAATTTTTTTGTGTTACTATGAGTTAATGAAATAATCATACTAGGTATTTTGTTCATGCTCTTTTTCAACCAACCATATTTTTAAAAACTTTTGAAATGATCTAAGTGGCATTATCAATTACCTTAGTAATTAAGCCATTTTCTTAAGTTATGGTCATTCTATAAATAGCATGAAATAAATACATTGTTATTGATTTGTGAGAAACACAGTAATAGTCTTTTGAGTAGGATTTAGGTCCTTTTAGAGTATGATTCAGTTACATATTTAAAATTTTAAAAAAATCATGTCTGCTAAATGTCAGATTTCAAGCGTAGTGATTTTAGCGATTACTGGATTCTCATAAGAAAAAATCAATGAAGTAGGCCAATATATTTTTTCCATAAAGTTGCTTAAAGTACAAATAACAATGAGATGATTTTCTCAATGGAAAAATACGAAAAATATGTTTCTCGAGACATCGATTTATTAAAAATTGGCGTGTCACTTCTTTTCCACTGAGTTCCTAGAAGATAACCCGTTAATTTTCCGTTAACGTCGTAGTTCATAAGAGGAATATTTTGGCGGTGTGGAATATTGGTTTCCGAGAAGCACGAAAAGAGGAAACTACCGTCGGCGAACCTCGTAAATGACGAGCATTTCCACCGATTTCTCCGTCCTTTTATCATTCACTCCGGACGTCTCTCGAGTGTAGCCGAAAATCGTCCGGTTCGGTGGCACGAATCGCCAGCGTTTGGCTTCTTTTTAACCCGCAAAACTCACTCTTTGATGGCTTCGGGATTCGACGCGCACAAAAGTTAGCAAATGGACTAGAATGGACTGATGGAGCATGTGTCGTACGGAATGAGGGTTTAGGGTGGTTGTAAGGTTCTCCTGCTGTGTTCGGAGGGAGGTTTTGGGTGGTTTTGGATAAGGAAAAGTGGGGTTGCTTAAGGTCGAGGGGAAGGTTATATAGTGTAAGTGTGTGTTAGAAGGAGATGGTGGGTAGATTTATAAGCCTTGGCTGCAGAAGGCATGAGAAGGTAGGAAGGGATTATGGGCTGGGTAGCACCGTAATATAAGAGAGGGTGGAAATGGGGGCGGTTCAATGGATCCTTCGTCGATACGGGGAGTGGTTGAAGGGTGGGTAGGTTTTCCTCAGCGGAGGAGAGTTTGCTTGGCTGGGAGAAGGGATCTTTGGAGGCGAATGCGAGAATTACCCGTACCGTGACGATGAGAAGTTGGGTGATAATGGAGTGGGGGTTGATGGGATAGCAGGATTGGCAGGTGGGGGCGAAAGGGGATGGGATGGGGAGTAAGGGTTCAGGGAGCGTGAAGATTAGAAGTGCAGAGAGGGAGGGGGACTGTTGAAGGGGTGTCGGAGGGAGGAAGGCTTGCCGGTGAGGTTGACGGAGTGAAAGTTTTGGGTAGACAAGGGGCGGATACCCCTATCCCCGTGTGATGCCTGCTCTGCTGTTCGTGGGGGAAACATGAAGTGTGTGGGTAAGTGAGCGGTGTTAAGAATGATGCGATTAGTGAAGAACGGCGGGTGAAGTTAGCGCCTTACCCCTGTTAAAGAATAAGTCGGGGGCGATTGGGGGTAAAGACAGAAGATCGCCTAGGGTAGCAGTTAAAAAAAAACATTCCTCTCTCTGCAAGGTCAATTGTTCGAGCGAGACATTAACCTCGACCTCGAGACATATTTTAACCCCTGTCATCACATCTCTCTTCATACGCATCCGATATTCTTCAAATGCATTGGTTCCTTCACCATTATTAGGTTATATCACTTGTATTATATCAAATTGTACTAAGTGTCTTTAGATGGGATATAGAATTTAAATTGGGCTTAGCACTATTATTGTTTTCCACTAGGTCGAAATTTTCATCCACATTTAACCGGAATTGTATTAATTCAACTAAACTTAACTACTCATTAACAAAATAGCTACAATATTTCTAACTGTATTTTTCGAATTGTTTTGGTAGATAATTTTGATTACGCAGAAAATGAGAAATGTAAAGAAAATTGTTATCGACGGTGAATATATTATGTCATGTTTATTTGGGTTTTTTGAAGGGTTTATTGTATTTCAAAACATACGGACATCCAATTATTTCATCACATGATATTTAATACTCGAAGAATCGAAATGTCCTTTTAATTTATTTAAGGTGCAGTGTTACATTACATACAGCTATGAGAACCTCAACAGAGTTGCCCGCTGATGTTCATGATTGCAAAATTCTTGCGGAGAAAAAGTCACAAACTTTATTGGGATATCGGTTTAAGTGGATAATTATTTATATACCTTTCCTATAATTTTGTAGCTATATTCCTTGCGAGTTGTTATATTTGGAGATATACATGCTCTAATACCGGTGATATGGATACCATAGATTAAAATATCAAGCTACACATAGTTTTATCACTAACTATAAGTGATTTTCAGTATGCGAATGGAAGTGAAAATAGATGTGAACTGTACCAAAATGAAAAGAAAATATGTTTCTCAAAATGCTATTTGAAATCAGTGCGAAAGAATATTTTGATGCACATTTATGTAGTACGTAACACGTGAGGAGGCGAAGGGATGTTGAAAGACATCCCTTAGATGCAAGGTTAGATATATTTTTTTCATTCTTAATTCAAAACGTTTTTGAGTTTGGCAGTCGCCAATAATACAAAACAATGTAGCCATTTGCTCTAGTAATACACATGGCATACATTTCTTTGATTTGATAAACGTATTTATCTATGAACCAAAACAATGAAAAGGCAAATGCTTGAAGTGGTTCCCTTCTTTAGAAACGACTTTTACGTAAATCGTTGCTTTTCTTAAATATTTAATTAAAATAATTATTATTTATAGGCTTGATTTTACCTTAAAGGCCCCACTTGAATTATAGCGTATACTTACCTTCAGCTAATAATTTAACTCTCACAGGATTCGGTACAATTGAAATTGAATAATAATTTCCACAGTTGCAGGTGTGTGATTTCTCGCACATCGTTATTCACAGCCCTCAGTCTCAGAACCTCCTTCCGGGCTAGCCGTCCCACCGACCCCGCAATACCCGCCGCCGTCTCGCCGTCCCGGGCTACGTCCGCGGCGAAACTTACCCAGCGGTGCGTTCAGGGCCGGCCTGGCCCGGAAACGATTCCGAGGACTCGGTGCTTACGCTAAGACGGACGGGACAGAGGAACAAGGGGCGGGTACGGATTATTGCCGCTTATATCGACCGAAGCGGTGTCGGAGCGCGGGCAGGGTCTAAGGCGAACTTTTTTTTCTCGTTCCGGCTGTCTATGTTAAGGGCGAGGGTGTCCACCGATGCCATTTTCAGAACTCAAGTTGTGATATTTAGAGAAACCATCAATCTATTAATTGAGTTTAAATGAACTTGTTTCCCATATAAATTGAATTACGCTGTTGTGCTACCTATTTTTTTATTCTAAAACAAGGGATTATGGTTAGGTGACATTATAACTTCCATCGTAAAAACAATGTTAAATGCAACAGTAGCTGTTTTGATGGTGTCCCATGAAAATCATGACTGTTTGCTTATGTGTCATTACCAAGTCAGATGGCTATGGTCTTTTCTAGAATATTGTATATTTCATGAATGGTGTTCGTTCGATTCTAGTGGTTTTGGAGAAATACAACACCTGTAGTAGCCGAAAGAGGATTTCGTCTCAAGATTCAAAAGCATGGTGGTGGTTCATCCCTGTGCTTTCTATCTCTGAAATGAACGTATTAGTTCAAGTGCCTATACTCAGAACTATAACATAACATTTTACTTGGCCCGTCAATTGCAGTGTGTAGAGTCTAATATATAATTCAGATTGTAGGTGAATTCATGTTGTGAAATTTCGTAGACGTAATGAAAAATACTTTGTAATTGATTTTTTTGTACAAAAAATCGGACATTTGACTGTGGTAAATTAATATTTTCCAATATGTAGAGAGATGACTTGAATATAGGAGAGCGTATCGGCATTTACCTTGTGGAAAAGGTTGATAATCATTATTTCGCCACATTATTCTATTATCAGGGTACAATGCTCCAACCGTCTCGGCCTTGTAACAGTGATCATTTTATTTAATATAGAGATGACTAGGGATTTAACAATATCAGTTCTCATGAGTTAAAATATTCATTAGAATATTTGTGATTAATTATAAGTAAATTGCCTAAACGGAATTGAAGGAAGCCGCACTAACAACATTTTTTATAATACAGTGTGGTGAATTCAATATATGTAGCACTGATAAATATGCCACAGTGCAATGACACTCCAAAATTACGAATTTCACCAAATTCCTACGGATTTACGGCACTTTAACTATTTTATTTAGTATTAGAATTACTTATCGGATACGATTTCAGGCTTCACTTCATCATTATTCCATACGAAATGACCAATACTTATTCATAGGGCTCAATTTTTTTACGATGCGTTTCGTCATCATACGTACGAAACTTGTAAGTCATTTTCAGGATTTTATATCGCTGTAAAACGGAGAAATACGTTGTGAAGACTAAATACTGTGGGAATGTTTGTTTTTACCATTATGGTTAAAGTAACAAAATTTCTGCACTGAATGAATGCATTGATGAAATTATATTAATTATATCAATATTGATGAAATAACATTTTATTTTACATAACTGATTTTAAAGCGTGCTTATTTGTCTCACCCACCTCACCTAATCACGATGGATCATGGAAAATATGAAAAAGAATTAATTACCCTGCCATATCTTAAATAACAGAACTCGCAAAAATAAATGAACCTCACGAACAAAATATCAAATCGGAGTTTTTAATGGCGTAGCCTCCCAGATCATTCCTGCCTGATATTTATGCTTTAAAGGTGTCTTTTGAGATGTATGACTGTTGATGCTGGTACGTATTGATAACTAAAATGATACACAGGAAGTTATTTTGACAAAACTTGTGAGAAAAGCATTCAAATTTTTAGCGGGAGTTATCGTCACTGCTGCGTCACAATGTTTAAGTTTTTGCAGCGGACGAATTTCAATATTATGACATTTCTTATCTCTAGTACTGTACGAATTATGCACGCTTTGGTCCTTTTATTTTTTCGGCACTGCATGTGCATGATTTTCCTGTTCAAAAGTGGTTTATAAAGCAAATGCGATCGGAGCTACTTGTTTACACTGACTTAAAATTACACTTTCTTGCCAACTCTTAAGCTCTGCGTTAACATTTATTTTAAGATGTTTCCTTATCACTCGGTTCTCTTACTCTATTCACCTGTTCCGCGGAGCCGATGAAAAGTTAACGATGATGTGTGAGTTTTAGGGAACACTCGATGATAGCTTTAGCATGATAATCTTCATCTGCATATCGTAAGCATCACACTGACCTTTAACCACCATAAGATGGGTAAGATTCTCTAATGTAAAACAAACAATAACATTTTAAAGGGTTAAATATGCATGGAATGTGAATGGCGTATAACCTCATGACATTTATTATTATTAAACCAAACGTGGACATTGTAAAATCTCGTATCTTCCAACGTCGTCTCATGTGAATTCTGCTGCATGTTGATTTATTGCGATTTGAAAATCAGGTTTGATGCAATGCTCGCATTCAAATTTTAGGTCTGCCATTTATCCCTTGCGACTTTTCGTGGGTTACATTTGCGCTAAACATAAATAAATTAATACTGTTCTCTAAGGGTAGCCTGATAAAAACCAAATACGTGTATTTATTACGACCAGAATGTGGATAGAACTCCGAAATTATAAAATAATTGCCTTGCCACATAAAAATTTTCAAACGTGGTTCTATTTAGGCAGAGGAAGAAAATAAACAAGGTAATAAAAATTAAAGTTTAATCTGATAAATGTGAATTAAGAAAATTTTGGGACGCCAGATTTTGAAAGTGATTGATAAAAAGATTAGAGGGAATACTAATCTGAAGATTATGGTAAACTGAAGTGATTTAGGGAAAAATATAACATAGAAATGCTTTAAGTAAATCCACGGTTGCATCTAAAAGAAATAAGACTAAAAGAAGAATGTTTTTTTCCATTAGCAAGAAAACGAATGCACGTGGAAATACGGAACACAAACGTCAACATTTGTACTAAAAGGATAGGCTTATAGTTGCTTAAGGGAAATTGGAAATGGGTGAAAGAAACCCAGTGTTAACCTGAAGATATTGCACGGAGCACTTAATTAGAGCCCTGCCTGCACTATAATTGCAATGGGGTCGTTTACCATAGGTATTTTGTGTGGCCAAATCTGATAGTGTTTGTAGATAAAAAAGACCCATATTTTTCTGTTTTTTGACCTGTCATTTAGTTTTCGAGTTATTAGTGGCGAAAAACTGATGTTTTTAACCCTTTCGGAGAAATGGGTGCCCCAAGGGCTAGTACGTCATCCACTTCGTCCAGTCACTGCTCAGACCGCGAAACTCCTTAACCTTTTCGAAATGGGAGACACACAGCTGACTCTGCCGGTGGAAGTGGTTGCGACAGGATCTGTACGAGCAGACCTTCCGCCCCACCTTCACTCCCCTCCCTTTCCCTCCGAATAGTTAAGGACGGGAGGTGGAAGACGTAGATATCATTAACGCAGCTCATGACGAAAAGGGGTCACTTTTTGCTTATTTTAATTTTCGTTTCATACTTGAATGGCTTTGTTTAGGAGATTACTTTTTTCAACAAAATTCATTGTTCGTTACCATTTAACGATTTTGTGTGCAAAATAGCGATTTCGGTTCCGAGTTAACGCCCCCATCCTGCCGATTATGTCAATAATGGGCATATTTTTTTGATTCCACTGCGAGAAAATAAGAACCACGAGCCTAAATTCTCCCCCGTAGCGCAAACAAAAGAGAAGCTAGTTACCATACAGCAAGCTTGAAACAAGGTAAAGTATTCCCTATCGAACGAACCTAACAAACTCGCGGCGATATTCATATCTGCCAAAGTACAGCATCCGAAAGTCGATTTGTTTAATACGCTCCGAGACGGCTAAGTTGCGAGCTATTCTACTGCAGTCAGTTTCTCTTACTTTTCTTTCTTGGCCTACACGGAGTCCTGAAGTGGGTTGTAGCGGTCGGTCTGGGGCAGTTGGGATGAGAAAGGGAGGTTGTGGGGAAGGGGTGTGCCGGGCGGATATTGCCGCTGGACCGTGGATCGCCGGCCGAGAAGGGACTTAGCCCATCCATGCGTGCCCGCATTAGCTCCGCCGGCCAAGATGTGTGCAGCAATTTACAAGTTGACACTGCCATCTCCGCACTCAGCTCCCGAATACATACACCCCCTTTCCCCTTACCTACCCCCTCCATATACATCCCTCTCCCCTAACTCCCATCCTCTTCTTCCCCTTATATCTCGTCCTTGCTTTCTTCCTCCATTCTTAGCTCCCATATTTCTTGCCCGTCCTTCCCTGCTCTTTTATCTCCGGAGCTCATTTTAGAGAAAAAATATGATGGGGGCAAATTAGCGGGGCAACTTGAGGGCGCTCGTGGGTAAAAAGTGGTGTGGACCAGACGCAATATTTTCCTGTTTTGTGGACTTGGATATTCTGAGCGCGTATCATCCTTGTAGCCTCTATTATGAGGCCTCGGGTTACGGAGCGAATCAGGTCATGCGATATCCCTACAGCGATTCAAAAGAAGCTTTTTTTTATTTTCTAACCATGAGGTCATCGATTAAGTAATTTTTACCTGAAGATAAAGTGCTTTAAATATTTTTTCCAAGATGTTGACGATACAATTTTGTTATAAATTTGATAAAGAAAACCCACTGCTTGTAAAAACAGTGGGACAAAAGAAAGAACACGTGGTACTTTTTTGTTGCAGTTGTAATGTTGTAAACTCATAAAAACGTGGCTTAAAGCCAAGCAAAATATTTTAGCTAAGCATAATGGTTTGCGGAAATGTACGAATATTATGATCGCATTTCACTCAATGCAATAATTGAAGTTGACTGAGAACATAGCCGTATATAGTATCCCGAATATCCGTTAGCAACCTCGCAGTTGCTTTGTTATTTTTATGAGATAACTTTTAATTAAACATTCTTAGTTGAATTTCTCTTCCCATTAAATAAATCTAAGGTTAAGAATAGCAATGAAGAAGCTAGAGAAGATTCAAGAATGAAACGTAAGCATGATAGGTAGAAACATGTCTGGTGTAAATTCACCCCATGCCCCACACCTTTGTGATGATAAAGATATCAGCTAAAAACCTTTTGGTCCTGAATTTAAATATTACTTCTAAATACTTATCCTAATAGCACTGTAGTGTAAACAAAAACTAAGGCTAAATTTTTCTCAGCATGCATCATGGATTCACCTATGTTTCCATTCCTACCGAAGGCAGTTGGGGATATCGCATCATGCATGTAGCCTAGAGGTAAACTTCTTCACCATATTGCAATAACTGGTGAATGTCAGGGCGAATGATGATGGTTTATAACTGAATGACCATTAGATCTTAATTACACACTTTCGTTTAATTTGCCCATAATGCGTTCGAGGTCATTTTCTGGGATTATAGCTGATAACGAGTCAAAGCAAAATTACCTTCCTAAGAGAAAGGGTAGGCATTCAGTGTCAATTTATTCTTCACCAAAGAAAAGCAAATTTTGTGAAGCTGCTGTGTGTGGTTTCATTATTTTTCTTAGAATGTATTCCTCCTTATCACATTCTATCTAATAATTCTCAACTTGCTATACGTATACAGTCACAAGAAAAGTACAAAGTGTTCAACATTATTATTCTGTGAATAATCCTCTACGATCTCCGAGACTCGTATGCAGTGTAGGTGGTTGAATATTGTAGAAGTGAATGGATGTTAAGGTGAATGTCATGCTTACATTTTTAACTTATGTGATATTTCTTCTTCTCTTTTCAGGTGAGTTGGTTACCTCTACATCTGCAGTTCGGGACAATTGCGTTAATCAGTTGGCCTGCATTATTGAAGGTGTTGACTAAGTAGGTAGGTTAGTAATTATTTTTGCTTGATATTGCTAATCTGATTTTCATTGAAATATTTTTTTCCGTCATGAATATAATGTGGCTTCGTAGATACTATAATTGTAGAATTACTAATTATAAATGTTACTCTCCATTTCTAAATATGCGCGAAGTAGGGATGTTCCTAGAATTGCCTTCGTGTTTTGTACGATAAGAGAAATATTTGGACATTAAGTGACAAAAATTACACTATTTTCTTTTCGGCTTACTTAATAGAAAGCTTGTCAATGCATAACTTGTGGGAATGTTACTTATGTTAATTTCAGAACAGTATTAACCGTATCCGATACATCCAGATGCTAGAATCAGAACCATAGGAAAGCTATTACGTTCCAAAGAGAAACCAAATATGAAGATAAACAACTTCATAAAAGATAGCGGAGAAAGAACCGTTTCAGCCCTTTGAAAATTTTAAAATTAATGTTAATGCTCAAACCCATAGATGCCCCTAATAAGTGCTACTAGGCTAAGGTTTAGGCTTAATGCTTATAAATAAGAACATAGAGGTAGTTGAATCATCCGTGAAGCACCTATCAAAATCTTTGCTTACAGCGGTTACAATAGTTGAGAATTGTCATCTCAAGAATAGGAGAAATAGGACTACGTGAAAAGTAAATGACTGGAAGTGAAACGTTTTTATTTATAACGGCCAACTGGAACTGAAAGTTTTTATCCAAATTGTTTATTAAATTTGTATATTTTCGTTGAGTTCATCAAATTTTTTTTCTGGAGTGTAGAGAATTTGCGTTGATTTGCATAAGATTTTGATAGGATATATGAAACTCAAGAGAAAGAGGTGATTAACGACTAATGAATAGCTTTGGGATACGATTTGTGATACCTGAAAAAGGTATCGTATGCAGAACATATGGGTTTGTTTTTGATTAAAAATGAGCGCGGCAATGTGTATCAAGGTCATATTTGTTTTGAAATACATCTATGAATTGTATGTATACTGTTCGATGCTGTGTTCTATATGCTGTAGACTGACGTATGCTTGCTGGAAAAATAAAGTATATGTAGAAATATATATAGTCATTTGTCAGTGGAGAAAAAGACAAAATATATAGGTAGCTACAATGTTTTGTAGCAAACTAATTTAAGTAATATACAGCACTTCTTGAAAATTCACTTCTTTTGAATCGGCCTCAACTGGCTTCGATGTTACACTTATGTTATTTTTTCGGGGTTCAGCATTTTTTGTAACCATATCGTTAGTTCACAAAGCCGAGCCGTAAGTAATTACCGTCGTTATGAGCTAAAGTGGGAATTAGCAAACAAAAAATATTCCTGAAGTATAATATAAAATAATATGCAGTTAAAAATTTTACATAAAGCCAAAATATTATCTTACTGGAAGAATAGCAATGTATTACGTAATATTAATTCAATAGTTTCCTTCCAACGAATTTATCTTACCTATATTGAAACTTACCCTAGCGGAGTTATTGAATTGAATTAAAATGAAAGAGGTGGATACCACCATAATATGAAGTTATAGGAGGTGTAAGGTGTCCATACTTGAAAGTTGTGAGCAAATAAATGAAGTAACCGAGAAAGACAACAAAAACAATTGATTGATACTCTGATGTGTTGTGTACTTTTGTACAGGGAGCATGTTGATTTGGCGAACAATGCCGTCTTCCCCTTGTGAGGGATCGCGTTAAAATGTCTGAAGGTAACCTTTTTCAACGTAATTCCGGTCCCTTCTTGAGTGCTGTATGCAACTAGTTTTAAATATTGCAATTGTAAGATGAGAAATATATATTTTCCTGTGGGATCATTGATATTTGAAATAAGGCTGATACGTAAGCCCGTTTTCTCTTTAAAATGTCTTTGCTCTTCATGATTATTTATTCGTCAATTTACTTGCCTTATCGTAAATTTTAAATATTTTAATTGAAATCCTTTTAAACCCTTTTAAATATTGCAATTGTAAGATGAGAAATATATATTTTCCTGTGGGATCATTGATACTTGAAATAAGGCTGATTCGTAAGCCCGTTTTCTCTTTAAAATGTCTTTGCTCTTCATGATTTTTTATACGTCAATTTACTTGCCTTATCGTAATGGTACACATAACCTAGGCTCTACGTTTTCTTCCCATAATGGTAAAAATGTGTATTTGTCGTGACTGGTACAAGGGAAAAATTATAATGATATTTCTGTTAAACAGCCATTTAAAGCTAAGCATCTATTATTAATTAAATTAAGCATCTATCTTTTCTAGGGACTTTAGTTGAGCCGTTTTGATGTTAACCTATCTCAAATTTCGTGAAATTTGTATAAATACTTCAAATGGAGGCTAAACAGCTGGCTGTTTGTACGAAGATATCTAATTTTATGTACAGAATTACTTCCCTTTACACCGTATTCAGATATATTATTTTATTTGATGCGTCACAAATGTGTGTTACGTACAAATAGTAAGATTTTATAATGTAATATAATATTCACTATCGCTAGTCATCAACATAACATCAACAATTGGTAAATATATCTAATAGTCTCTCCGTGTCAACAGAATAACTTTTATTTACTTTCCTTAAAATTTCTTTATAGAAATCTCGACAGATATATTTCTTTGAAATTTTCTCTCGACCTCATCTAGGCTTAAATATTTGCAAGACAGGCATACTTCAATGCATACTTTACGAGATTGTTTCGTCATCATTTTAAATTTCATCCTATTTGTTATTTCCCCTGTTCTCTTCTAAAAAAATTCGTTTGTTACTTGGCCTATAATCTGGATGTAGATCATGCTTCCTTAGCTTTTCAGTACAATTTAATCCATATTATCTTTTTCGCTCTCTAATATCCACTTTTCATAGCCGTAATGGAGCGTCCTCGGAGTCAATGTTGCAACAAATTCCCTCCCTGCTAACCAGTTTGCTTTTCCACCAGCATGCAGAATCTTTCGCTGGTAGAATACCATATTAGCATAGCCTATTCTATGAATTCTATCCTTATTGCAACTTCCGCCTCTCTGGTGTATCAATCTTTAGTCACTGTAGTAAATGGCTAATTTTGGTTTCACAACAAATTACGCAACGAATGCTAGGAAATCATCATTGTTGAGCCACCTTCTTTCGGCAAAATAATGTTGCTCGTCCTGGAGCACAGAGGTACGTTTGGTTCCTGGGAGAGGGAGTTTGCAATACCCATAGCGGATCCTCCAACTGCGACACACCTCCTCTTGGGTTCGCCATCCGCCACAGGGTTCCTCGTTTCCTCTGCCAGCGGCCCCCATTCTCTAGGCATTCCGACCGTGGGCAAACCGGAAAACCGCTAGTCAGTTGAGATGTTGCTGGACGGAGCGGATGCGAGCATTACACTGGCCGAGATTTACACTCTGGAGAGAGAATTGTCCCTTTTCCCTTCTCCCTTCCCATCATTCCTCTCTCTCTTTTCCTTCCTACCTTTCTCTCTCTATCTCTTATCTTCACTCATTTCCTTTGTAGGTGTTACTTTGAAGTACAAATTGGAACACAATGGGGCATACATTTCATAAAATTGCTGTAAATCCTACTCCCTCCGTCTCTCCGAGCCACGCTCTCTAGTAGCTCCTATTTATCACGTTTTATACAAGGATGTTGGAGACACAATCAAGTTTAGGGCCTCAATATTAATGGAAGTATACATTTTGTTTGGCTCAAATATATTTAATTGTATAAAACCTAGCATTTACGTTTCATGGATTAAATATCTGCTTGGTCTTGATGACTGGCAAGTTAAAAATAAAATTAAAGGAACGTGTGTCTTTTATGGTTGACAATAGTAAAATTGGCTTTTGACATATCGCGAAATCGTGGAGAAAATCTAAACGGAGATATCCGCTGTAATTCTACAATAGCAGCATATCCGCAGGAAACATCTTTTTTTTTTTCTCTGTGCAAATTCTGTTAAATAGAGATTATTTACACCGCTGTTTTTGAAAATTAGAATCGTTTTATGAACGTAGAAGAGTGGGAGAAAAGAGAAGTCTACTGAAAACCCTAAAAAGATAACGGGACAACATAATCGGCCATATCCTAAGACACGATGACCTGATGAAGAGAATCGTCGAGGGGAAAGTGAACAGAAAGAATGGAAAAGTCAGGCCTCGTGTGAGTTATATAGAACAGGTCAGGAGTGATGTGAAAGAGAGGAATTACGTTGATATGAAGAGGTTGGCCGATAGAAGAATCAAGTGTAGGGCTGCGTCAAACCAATCCTAGTATTGATGACCCATGAAGATGATGAATTAAGAACGCAGTGTAAGTGATGAGGAAACGCAAAATTGCTAAAAAATCCACAATTTGCTAAATAATGAAGGAATGTTTCTCGGGCTTGCCACCGGTTAATAGTATCCATTAATGCCAACGTTTCAAAGAACGACTTGCTCTTCTACTTCAGGGCTTCTGAGATCACTTCAGAGTGCTTATTGAAACGTTGGCAGTAATGGAGCCTATTAACCGGTGGCACTCTCTCCCTCACTTGTTTTATGTTTCTCAAAGTAGACCGTCATTTGCCATTTTTCCCGTTCACCATTCTTTCGTCAATCGCATTCATCAGGCCATCATGTCTCATGACATGGTTGACTAAGTTATCTCGTTTTATTTTTAGGGTGTTTAGAAGACATCTCTTCCTCTCTTCTTACGGTTTCCTCGTTACTCACTCGGTCGATCCATTTAATCGTCATTATCCACCTTTAGCACCATATTTCGAATTCTTCAATCTTTGACTTCTCTGCTGCTGTCATCGGTCATGCCTCACTGCCATAAATAAACATGCTCCAGACGTAAGTTTTGATGACTTGTTACCTTTCAAGTTCTAAGCAGAATCTTCTTTTGGTAGAATACCTTTTTCGCCTGGGCTATTATACTGATTATTGCGCTCTTGCTTCGTCCATCGCTAGTAATTTGGGTGTTCAGGAAACATTACTCTTTGTGCTCCTCAATATTTGTACTCATAGTCCAACATTGGTATTTTCCTCTTCTGTCCTGCTGCATGCAAATATCTTAGCTTTCATTTTTTGATCTCTTCGGATATCTGGTGATCGCCTTTCCATGGTTATTAGAATCTTCTTCATCTACAGGAATATTCTCCCATATTAATTTTATTTTATGCGGTCAGTCACTCAAGGAAGGGAGTTGCTTTTCTATTTTACTTCTTTCAGTCCTTATAAACTGCTACAGATTGGAATGTATAAGTTAACTGAGTTTTCAATTATGCATCCTTCTACTATTCATTGAATTCCAACGTATTACTCATATTTTATCTGTAACTTTTTGGTATTTTTGTACCATACATAACTTCACCTCCATGTATTATGTAGGTATACCTATTATCAAATGGGTCTCGTACGCTTTTAAACTTCTTCAATTTGGGGTAACAAATTATCTGCAAAAGATTTATTTGATTTTTTCAATTTGAAAATAATAAAAACAAGAGGTGGCCTTTTGTCCTCATATATCTAAATGTTATGGATTATTATTAACGCAGATATTATTTAATCACTTAATTGAGTCGAAAACATTTTATTTTGTTTTGTACTCTACACATTCTATGAGAATATCACTGTTTGCTTGTAAAATGTAGCGGAGGGGATTTAGCATGTATTACTTATTCTAATTTAAGGGAAAATTGCTTGGAGGAGGATTATTAGCATTAAATTCTAACATGCTAAGCTTGATTTTTAGTATATTGATAATTTTTATTGGATAGGAGTATAGGAAAATTTGATATACCAAAATAAGCAAAAATATCGCTGTATTATAACTACTGTTGCGTTGTAGAAGTTATTTTCAGCATAATAAAGATTGACATTAACGGTGATTATAAATTTTAACTTTACGTTCATAGCTTATGCAATAGCGTTATTCAGAGGAAAGAAAACATCTGCGCCTTCTTAGGTATGGTATTAGCAGTTGCCTGCAAGTCTCTTTTGTAAAAGTTTCTGTTTCAATATGGAGTGCTGCAAATACTCGTTTCCCATTTTAAAGGCAGTTTCAATTGGGGTAACATATCACAGAAATGATTTGGGATAGTCTCGTCTATAGAATATTGGAAACCTTGGCAGATGCTACACTGCCTGCTATGAGCTCGTAACTGTTATTGTTGCATTACAAGGAAAAATACTGCATTTAATCGCAGTTGAGATACCTTGTTGTGCCTGCGCTTTCCCCCATTTTAATTAAGGAAAGACTTTCTTTATAGAGTTCTTTGGATAAAAAAGTCACTGAGCAAGAACGAATCGAAAGTATTTACACCATGTTTTGCTGCTTTTATACGAATGAATGCGTTATTTCTGGCAACTATGAAACAAAAAGTACCGTAAATTAATCATGTCCGTATTATAGACAACCAGTTACATTTTTATTGTTTTAGAGTGAAATCTCTGGCTGGAGAAATAATAAAGAATACAAAAGAGTATAATTATATATTCACAACTGTTTTTAATCAGCTACAAAATTTTAAAATCTACAATGATAGCCACTTCAATTAAGTACGTGGTATACGTAATTTGGGTAAAACTCTTTGGTATTTTTATTGAAATTGTGGACGTAAATACCTCAATATGTATTCTTCACAAAGTATTTAAATCTTTATTTAACAGGCATAAAGAAAAATTACAATAATTGTCTCCTACAATATGGAGGTTGAATTTAATTAGTAGACTATTCTGAAAGTATCTTCTTGCAAAAGATCGTATTAAGATTATAACTACAACAGATGAAGGAATGAAGGAAAGCTTTTAACCGTAATGTTATTTTTATTACGTCGCGGCAGTGTCTGACTCTACATGCATGTAGGCTTACATCATTTGCACCAAGAATTTCCAACTCAACATAAGCCTATAGTATGTTTTATTTTTTAATTTTTAACTGAACACTATCTCTCTGCACACATTTCCATTCCTGCGAGTCATTGAAGAATATTGAAGTCGAGTCCATCAAGTGAAGGAAGCGTTCAAAAACATATTTTTGAAATTAATGGAAGATAAATGGTTGAGAAATTGATACTAATTAAATAATTCATTACGTGGGAAAGCATGCAAATCTAAACGTAAATGTTAGTCATTTATTGTCAATCCAAGATATTTGGGTAATAAACTACCTCATTATTTCAGTTTTAAAATTTTTGTAAAGTCCGTAGTGCTATCTATCCTGAACGTTGCAGTAACGGTGATAGCGTAATTTATTTAGTCTCAGCCCGTTTTTTTATTATTTGTCGTTAAAAAGATAAAGTTTTCACCCAACCTTTGCACCTTGTAGTGACCTTGTTCCACACTAGAGCGAAGGTGCTATCAATCCATCTAACGCACGCGTACCCACTTACTTCTATGTCCTAGTGCCCCACGCTCCAGGAAACCTCCCCTCTATATCTCTCCGCTGACCTCCACTCTTTCACTACCCCTCTATCATGAGACAGCGTGGGTATAATAACGACATCTGGCTCGCTGAGGTGGAGTGGGTGGAATGAGGACTCGAGAGAAGCGTGTAAGGAATGGTGGACCCTTTTAAAGGAAGAGATAGAATTGTGAGAGATGTGGGGAGAGGGGAGAAAGAGTCCATATCTCACGGTCACTGCAAGGGAGACCAATGCAAGTAGAAGCGTCTCTCCTCCTTCCAGCTATCCCCCCTCCACCCCAATGGTTTCCCACGGAGAGAGTCCAGCTGCACAGAACAGAGATGATAAATAATGGCGAAAGTATTAGCGAACGCGGCTTAAAGGGAGGAGGAACGGGGCCTCCGGTGGAATCGCGAGAGGTTGAGAGGTTGTGTGTTCTTGTGTGTGCAAAGCGTACATACGCGGTTATATATGTGCGTGTGTGTCTTTCTCCGCGCGCACGTTATATACTAAGGAAAGGATTGAGGCGAAGGGAAGGAGGGTCAGTAGGGTGTATTCTGGAGGTGGAAGATGGTCGCTTGAGGAGATTAATGGACTCCCTTACCCTTCCGTCTTGAGGGATATTACATACACACATCCTAGTCCCTCCATCTCACTCCGCATATCGTCCTTCTCTCCCCCCGCGATCTCATTCGTCCATTCCATTTCCTACACTGCTCACCACTTCTGTTGCCTTTGCGGCCATCGGCATTGGCGTAGGGGACGCCAGCGCCAACGGTGAGTCATCTAACTACGTACCAACTCTTTTGAGTTGAGCGAGTGTCGCAGTGTAGCATTATAAATTGTCCTTAATTTCGTCTCATGCCCTTATTAATGTCTTCTACAGTTAAGTAATGCATACAAGCTGGTTTTTGGTACGTCACAGCCTGACGGCATCAAATAGATAAATGAATCTTTAGTTGTAAAATCACAACGGTTGACCCTGGAAGCTGATAGAACTGTTATGTGAATAATTTCAAGCTTTTGACTTGGATTTTTCAAGCATCTAAGACTTCACCAGATTATTTCTCCTCAATATACAGTTGCAGTCAAATTATTCCGTATGGAAATAGTAAGCTGCTGCAAATAAATATATATTACACCAATATTTTATTAAATCTGCTACCAAAAAAGCGTTGATATTTCAAGATTTCCAATGAATCACAAGCATCATATAAGTTTTATTTTACCCATTATCTATGTGCCATCATCCTACTAATGATAAATAATTCGTTACTGAATTTTATTAGTGCTATACTTAGAACAAATTCCCAAATTGGTATCTCGAAAGGCTTCATTACTCTTGGGTATTACTAAATTCGTAAGATAAAATAGTTTCTTATAATTATTTGTTTTTATAGAGCATAGTAAGTAGTATAACTTTAAGTAGTACAACTTGCAGTTAAAATGGAATGATGTGTGGCTATATTTAACCTATTAAGTGTTCCAATGCCAACTTGTTTCCTTGTAGGAGGACGCTTCGAATTATAATATCACTATAAAATTTTCAAGCTCAAATTTGAGAATGTCAAGCTTAATGGTTTTACGTTGAATTAAATGGAGTGGAGTGGTTGATAATTTCCAATTTACCATTCACCATAGAGTAGTCCCACCACTTGCATGAATATTATTATATAATGGATAAATTTATGATGGAAAAATATTGCAGGCATAATTTAGAATGTGCATCGTCCTTATCTTTCTGTTACACTATCTGTGCAGTAAAGATTTTAATACTGCTCAGTGGTATATTCCTTCGATAAATATAAAATCTGTCCTTTAAAAAAGTCAGTGCATGTGTTAAGCTCCCAGAGTGTGAACGGATTTTCCTCTTTGTTACTGATGTGTGGTCCAGCTTTGAACCTTCGGCAATAACTTCATTATTTGGACCCAACGTGGGAAGGAATTACGGCCACCTTGTGCCAGATCGTTATGTGTCTCACTCATCCGACGACCAGGGCAGCCGGAGGGGATGCCCAAGTGACCGATCGCTTTAAACTTTCAACGGCAGTAATAGGTGAGCTTTGTCCGTTCCCCGCTCGCGGAAGCAAATGGGCGGTTCTCCCAGTAATTATGCTCGGATTAAAACGCACGCGAAGTGCCAGGGCAATGAAGTGGAAACGTTAATGCCGGAAAGGGTCCGATGGGGAAATAAGATTATGCATGATCGTAAAGCACTATAGAAAGGAAATGCGATGTAAGTGCACATTAGGTGTCCTAATGCAACTGGTGAGATTCAAAAAGAACCAGTAGGGAGTATTGAATTGAAATCAAAACAATAATGGCTCTTAGAGAAATGGTTTTTACACGAGAATATTTAGAATGGATAGAAAAATTAAATACCTATAATAGTGCATAAAGCTGACGGAAAAAGTACTGTGATGAGTAAATTAAAGCATACATGTTGATCAATTGGCTAGACTAAACTATTGAATATTCAAATCATAAGTCATATCATATTTCATATCAAAAAACATAAATCATATCAAAAGTGAAATTTTTTTTCGCCCACGTCTAGGGACAGCGTTAGATTACGGCGAAGGCAAATGGAGAAGTTGAATAGGAATCCCAGATTTTGATGTAGAAATTTGAGTGCAGTGATTTTTTTAAAATTAGTACATGTTGTAATATCTACTAACTTAAGACACGTGAAACCCAATCGGTATTGCTTTTCGTTTATCAACGTCTGGTTTTTCATTTGATTTCGCGCTATATACATGCTCTGAATAGATATGAAAAACCCAAGGAATGTATCAATATATTGGGCTATAATTGTGTTAAAGCTTGGTCAAAATGGACATAAAGAGACAAGTAATGGGGCACACGTAAATTTATTTAGCCCATCAACTTTAATGATCATTCAACTTTAATCTTCAAAATTGTAAAAGTTGAAAGCCGTCAATCAAAAAGAAGAAATATTGTATTCCCTTCTAAAGAAAGTGATGGATATGTATCGTAAAAAGTATACGATATCAGTAGAGAACTTCTGCATGAAAAGGGATTTCTAAGATATGTATTTAAGAATACTTTCCACAGTCATGGCCAAAAGTTAAAATTAGACAGTGATTATTTGCTGGAAATCATGATGCAAAATCAACTATTTAGGCAGCTGAAACGCTATCCAGATTTTTATAAAATATATAGATCTGAGCTATGTGGAAAATGTGAAAACAATAATCTACGTTGTTTATGTATCGTGAAGATTTTAGTATTAAAATGCCATTGGCTAAAACTTTTATCCTGCGTGAAACGCCTGACGGGAAAAGTATTCTAAGAAATTTCCAATGCTATTTAATTAATGAGAGGTTAGTGAGCACTGTTCAACTCGGATGATTGACCTAGGCCTGCCAAAATAAGCGAAGGTACGTGCAAAACTAAGTTAATTAGAAGACCCAAAAATTTATTTGAACCATTTTACATACAAAAATATGGGTATTTATATGAAAGCATCAAACATTGCTCATTTAGTGAAATGGCCTTCGAAATAACTGCCTAGGATGAAGAAATCTCCTCTCACCATTGCTGTGCCAAGGGCAGCGTTAAAAGCCAACTTGGCAAGCAGGCTGGCGCAAACGGGCGTGTGGGAACGGCCCACTTTGGAGGGCCTCGACGAAAAACAATCACGGGCCTGATTAAGCCTGATGAACCACGAACTCTTGATTGACGGCTAAATGAACAGAAATAACACGCGGATTTTGTGGAAACGGTTGGAGAAATCAGAAGAATCCCTCCGAATATTATTTTCCTGTTCTAATTTACACGCGCTGCCCACTTCATTTGTTCGCTCGTTTTCTCTGCTCTCATATTTTCCTCATTTTTTCGCCATTCCGCCCGAACCTTTTCAAAATCGCGAGCGAGTTACGGTCTGTATGTGTTCCAACCAGCGCCACCCCTGCTCTCGATCGGCATCCATTTACGTCCTTCTGCTTCCATTGCATATCACTTGAGCGATCCGGACGTCTGGACCGCCTTGGCTCCTCTCCCACGTGCAAATACTGTCGGCAATCCCCCCCTTCCCTTTCCGGTCCCTACATCCCTTCGGTTCCTCGTTCAACGTTGCCTCTTTAACCATCCACTCTTGATCTCTTGAACCTGTTCAAGTCCTTTGGAGTGTGTGAATTTGATGAAAATAATTTCTGAATTGTGGGCTCATAGTTCCGAGATTTGAGTTAGAGATAATTTCCGGCGATAGAAAAAATACCTTACTCCTGGAAAGAGCTGTAATACTTCGATATGACATCTGCGATATGTAATTGGTATTGTGACGCTATATTAAAACGGCAGCGGGAGTGATCTTTCATAACGCCTTGACATATGCGATATCACCCGTTATTCGATATCAATTATAGCCGTTATTAAATAATTGGGATTATGGCTCTGTCACCGTAGAAGGCCAAGGCGTAGGAAAAACTGGAAAATATGGATTAAGATGCCAAAACGAAATAGAAGAAACATTTCTACAACTCCGCTCACACTACTAATTAATTGTTGCCAACAAGTTATTCGGAAATCCAAACAGAAGAAGTTACACTTGGAGAATACCAAGAGTTAGAAGAAGAATTCAAATATACTACATCTAAGGGAAGTAGATATTTAGTAACTAGGTATGTGACTGCAAATGCTGCCCTGGGGTAGGTATTGGTAATGATCATAATTTATAGATGAGAAAATCCGTCTAAAATTCAAGAAATTGAGGAAAACAAAAAGGAACATATAACACGTAGAAAACTTGAAGGAGGAGATATGACAGCTGGCATTTCAATAGGCAGTGGGAAACAACGTAAGAGAGTATCAGACTGAGAATTCGGTGAAAGAGAGATGAGAAAACATTAAATATGGACTACATGAACCAGCAAAAGAAGATCTTGAGAGAAGAACTGTTGTGAAGAAGAAACCATGGATCATGGAAGAAGTCTTAGACCTGATGGAAGAAATAAAAAATTACAAGAATGCGAAAACTGAAAATAGTCAGCTTTGTTACAAAAGAATTAAGAACGAAATAAAGTCGTGAATGCAGGAAAGCTAGATAAATGTGGATGAAGAATTTATGCGAAGATGTACAAAACAATATTGCACTTGGAAAGGTGGTTGCTGCCCATAAGATAGTGAGGAACCACTCCGAAGAACGATGCGTAAGATACGATGCCATGAGAGACAAGAATGGAGAGCTTTTGCTAGAAATGAAGACAAAGTGAAGAGATATTTGGTGGAGTTATACTGGGGAAACTTATTATATATCATTTGGTAATGCACATTTATCATACACCCTTAGGATCGGCTTTGCTGTAATAATTTCCCCAGACAATAGCATTCTTGACTTAAACAAATTACGTTCAGGAATAGCGTTTGTGAGGGTTGAAATTCAATCTCCCGAAATAAACGATTACGTGACCTCACTCAGTGAGTTCATTCCTGAGATCAACCACTCAGACTCTCCACTAAAAGCATGGTTAAGTGAATCAGGGGGATAAATTAAGTGAATGCAAATGGCGGAACGGAGGGACGTTAAAATCTTCATCGTGAGTTGACCGCTGTAGCCTTCCTTGATCCGATAATCCGCGCGGAGTGCTGGCCCCGTGTTTTTCGCGTAGTTGACATTATCCCCTCTTTCTTATTCCTCATTCTTTTCCCTCAGATGGCCCGAGTGACCTCGGAGCATCCTCAGAGTCGTGATTCTGTATATTTCACCCAGACGCGAGAAGAACTAGATGTGAGGGAAGTGCAACTTCATAAAACCCCTCTGCTAGTCAGCAGAGTGTTTGTATGTGTAGTAGGTGCTGAGCGGAGGGATAGGGGAAGGTAGAGAAAGAAAAATAAAAAAATTGAGACTCTTGAGGACGTGGTGAATGAGGTCAAAGGTTAAGTGGGATGATAAAATGGATTACAAGGAGGAAAAAGGACCCGGGAATGTTGGTGTGCGTTTGTGTGCGCGGACTTACTCCTTGCTCGGCGCCGGTCAGATGGTTTGGAGAGTGCGGGCGTGGAGACTTACCTCCTCCCCCGATTTCGGGAGGCTTTCCCGCCACCTAATGCACTTAGCCCGAGCACATCCCGGTGTTTGCTTCCATTCAACCTCCGAACCACGACCGAGGACGCTTCCCGGCATGCGACAAAAGGCGAGACGGTGCCACTATATGGGATTAGTGCCCTTGTGCTTAATGAGAATAATCCAGTCATAACGTATGTAAGTAATAAATACAAGCCATCACATCTCAAGTAATTGAAAAGAATTATAGTGACTGAGACAAAACTAATTCCTGACGCTCATAAAATATTGAAATAATTTTATTTCAGCCTTGATATAATGAAAACATAGTTAGGGAAAAGTTGTGGTACCTTTTTTTCTCATGAGTGTTTTTAATTCTCTTTCCGCGCTATCAGGCGCTTCAGATCGGGAGGAAAGGTACAAGGATGGGAATGGAGGTGATAGAACTGGGGTATCTATTCCACATAGGTGTTTTCAAGTCTCTTTCCGCACTAATAGGCTTCAGGCAGAGAGGAAAAGTATAAGGATGGGAATGGAAGAGAAAGGATCTTCATTTACCTAATCGGGGGTACCTAGTTTCTCCTTCTCTGCCAACTAAAAACGGGAAAAAAGCACATCATAAGTCATACTTCAGGGTTCATAACGAATTTGGAAGATTAATTTATGATACATATGGTGTGATATATTTTGTGACGTAGTGATAAGAATAATCATGTTGTTTACATGAAGGTGAAGAATAATTGAAGCCTTATTGCTTTTCATTCCTTGAGGCAGTCCTTAGGGCAAAAAAATCTTTTAGGCAGCCTCATCTCCCAGTTCTCATCTCACGAACTGAGATAATCGACACTCTTAAGCGATTAACAACCGTGGCTTTGGCTCAAGGTTTACCGAAAGCGTTTGTGAGCGGTGTTTAGGAGGGATAAAACCCATTTGGACGGTGGTCGCCGCTACCGTCGCGCCGCTGCAATGCTTTTAGATGAACGCGGATGTATCCGAGTTTCGTTACAGCAGTGCACTCTTTTCCCCACGGCTGTAGATGTACCAAAAGCTCGGAGTGCCAAGCCAGCCGTGCCTCATGGACCGTGGACGAGATACCGTTTACGTAGACAACTGAGACTGAACCGCTTTTGGGGAAGGCGAAACGGACCAAAGCATTAGGGCACCGGGATAGATGGATAACGAAACAAACTTCACCCTACTCCTGAAGGACAGAGAAAATCTGGCAAACTTTAAAGAGATTGTGGGTGTTTTTGAGTCATGAAGTTGAGTCCGATTAGTAGGCGTTCGGAATATGGCAGAATCTCGTCCGAACAAGTGATCAACTTCTGAAATGGTTGGTGATTAATGTACTGCTAGTCCGGAGGCTAAAGGGAAGGAGTGGATGAGTTGTAGCCGTGGTTCTGTGATGACTTTGAGCTGCTATGCTTCCGAGACCATCTGAAAAACAGTGGTGACTTCAGCGTTGCCAGGTGCCATTTTCCTCATGTCTTACTCTGTAGATACTCGTCGTAAGTGACTGCATTTCGCTAGATGCGATGACTTGTCAGTCAGTGAACAGTCAGTCGGAGTTGCGATGACAGTCAGTGAAGCGTGACTTAATATCCATGTCTAATTGGGAGCTCAACTTGATCAATTCATTATTAATTCGTACAGACCTCATATTTCTCAGTTATTTTCTAGATAACTTATATTACGATAATTCCATCTATTAATATACTAGTATATGCATTGACGATTCCAATTCTAAATGGCTAAAAATACTTATTTCACATACTAAAATATTAATTGCATTTTTCTGGTATGGGGATCTTTAAAAAATACTTCTTAAGATGCGAAGGAGGGTGGATTAGTGAACCTATGCATACATGGGAAAAATGGGGTTATGTTTGAGCGAAATAATAAGTAAAATACACTAAATGATTAGTATGGCAGTGGTTGACTGTTTGGGTGACATTTAAATGGAAAAAAACAATTTGAACAAAAAATATACTAAGAGGTAACTAAATACTTTTAATGCTTTGGATAAAGAAGCAGTATAATAAAAAGGAATTTAGTGAGAATATATTGTCCATCTGGAGGAAACCAAAACTTCATTAACTGTTATACCTGTAGAGTAGAAAATATGAGGTTTCCATTGGAGGGAGTAATCCTCTAACTGAATTGTGTAGTAGCATAGGTGTTATGATACATGTGAGTCTACATCATGTAACGCTGTATTAAACAAATGTTCATTCCACATTTACATTATTTCAAATGAACTCAGCAGTCGTTCGCCTCTGAAAATGCTTTGTACCAACAAATAATTCAATAATTGCTTCATGGGGAAAAGCGTTAAAAACAGCATCGATAGTTCATCTTTTCTCCAGGGAGATGAATTAATCCAGTCAGTCGTGATTCAGTCCGTTCCGTGGGGACAATGCAATTCGTTTTACAAAGTGCTGGACGAGACCTCTGGGTCAACGCCCTATAATCACATGCGTGGGGAGTTCATGGAGTGTTCGTGAATATCCTTTTTTCCTTCCCTCCATTTGAATTCCTAAGCGAATCTTCCTCAAATTCACCGCTTCAAGGCTCTCACACCATGAAGCCCGCGGTTTGAAAGTTTGTTCAGCTAAGCTTGTTTATAAGTAAATTCGACTCTCTATTCAGAACTCAACTTTACTCGCAGCCAAACTTTTTCATTCCATGCATATCTACTTCTGCATAATACCCTCAAGCCACCAACAGTGAGTGTGGTAGAGGGAAAATCACCACTAGTTACAAATTATTAGTCAAAAAGAACACTTACTGTAATGCAGGTATGCAAAAATATACTATCCCCTGTAAAAACAATACATAGAATCAAGAACTACAATACACTTCCCAAAGAAATGTATAAAGCATATGGCTACGAGGTAAATGAAATGTTAGCTATAACTGTCTCTAAATTGCAGTTAATGGAGAGTAATATTATAGTTTTTAACTGCATAGTAATCTCAATACGCAAATAAAAATTATATCTATTTAAACATGCATAAGTTAGTAGTGTTAAAAAAATAACATGTTTAAAAAATATCACTACTATCTAAACTATGCATCAAATTCTACTTCATATATTTTAATAATCCCCTTTTTCCTGCTCTGTAATATACTACTATACATAATTGTGCGTGGAAAATGTAAACTTGAATCTCAACGTTTTATTATCTATATCTAATTTTCTGGCCTCCCATAGTACACTGGCGTTTTTAATATATATGTTTTCAATGAAAGTACGTGTTTTAAATATTTACTGAAAATTAGGTAGAGAATTTTGAAATTTTAACAAAGAAATATGTTTCATTTTGGCTTCAATAGTGTAGTGAACCTATGAAAACTATTTAATTTAAATTCTAATAGAAAGAAGCAATGATGAAAATAAAATTAATCCCCAAATCTCATTGTTTCAGAACTTTCTAGCCTAACACCGCTGACGATCACGTTTTATTCTCTTTGAAAAAATAGTGATAGTCCCTACGAGATAAAAGATTCAGATCAAGATTTGGTCACACGACGAAAACCAGCAAATATGTGGTGTGCAAAAAATGTAACGCTTTTCGTCTTGAAGTCATGGAGTGTAGAGTTAAAAAATATCTGTGGTCATTATAAACGTTCAAAACAATTACTTAATGATTGCATTTCTACTTCCTACGGTGCATACCATAACCTTTTTTTATATGTATACAAGCTGAAGGTACCCGTTGAAATTCGACGGGAAGGAGAAATACATATAATAATTACGAATTGTATTGATAAATTTAAGCAAACTTGTGTAATGGATTTCGCTATGGCTTCAAGTCACTATCTGAATTATAAATATAATTTAAACCAATGGAAACATATAATTGCTGCATATACTCACTTGGGCTTTTATAAAAGTATGAAAATTATTTAGAAATGTTCAGGCCATAAGATACAAAGGAGGTTAAATGGGGGGCGGGTTTATACGAATGTCTGTCTGCCTATTGTTGACAATGAGGCCAGATTCGGGTATTTGGTAATGGTAGCACCCATCTTTTCGGCAAAAAATATTTCCTCTGGCCTTTCATATATGTTATGATTGTCTCTATTCTCCAACTTCACGACAATGGCGTCAATAAACTTCCTACGGATACGTATTAATGCATTTTATTCCAATTAGAGTACATTCCATTCGTATTACCTAGTACAGATTTAGCCCACTTAAACCAGGTATTTGTCGCTCGGTTGAATATATTTAAAGCTTCTACTGTATATTTGACGTATAACTATTTTACAATATACTTTTAGTTTTTCGGAATGCAAACCTACTTTATCCGGGAGTAGCGCGAAAAGTAAGTACGTATGATTTTGCAAAATGAAATGGACGATCTAGATTTAATAATTGATTGATATACCTCTTTTAGTACCCACCTTTCAATATCTTAGAGTAAATTCTATTCTTATTTCCTAGTGCAGATTTAGCCTTCTTAAACAAGGCACTTGTCGCTCGGTTGCGTATATTCACACCTACTACTGTATATTTGACACATAACTATATTAAAAAGTTTTCATCTGGCTACTCTTATTTTTTATTAGAATTCATTTAAGTTTTTTATCATATTCTTGTGTCTCAAAAGACAACAATTTTGAAAATGGTTCACTTTGGAATATGGTATAAATCAATAAAATATTCACCTTTTGAGATCCACAGAAACTATATTTTAGATATTTTTAGTTTTACCGAATGCAAACCTATTTGATCTGGGAGTAACGCAAAAAGTAACTCCGTATGATTTTTCTGAATGAAATGGCTGGTCTAGATTTAAAAATTAGCTTTAATACCTCTTTTTGTAATCTTCAATATCTTCTCGAAAAGAACAATGCTGTTTGCGGCATCGCTTTTGGACGAATTTTGTTAGCACCATTGCAATGTACATCCTATGAATACGTAATGAGGCATTACACTCCATTGGGATTTGAATTTTATTCCCTGGTTTTTGTTTGTCTGTCTCAAATCTCAAGCCATCTTCATCGACGACGATTCCGAAAGCGTTCCATCTCTTTTCTACTTGTCCAAGGTTGGTTCAAATGCACAATCCCGTAAATAAAAAAAAAACATTCAAAAATGTGAACACCGCTGAACACCGTATTTTAATACTCCTTATTTTAACCGAACGCAAACCTTCTAAATCCCTGAGTAGTGCTAGCAGTCAGCACGTATCTTTTGCGGAAAAATATGGCTGACCTTGCTTCACGAATAGTCTACAATGCCTTCAGTACCTTCCTATATCCTCGGGAAAAGCACGATTCTGTTAATGGCATCCCTCTATGACGAACTGTTTAAGCATCAACATTTTTTTTCGGAAACCGCAATGACAATGACCTTAGCAACGCTTAACAAAAGAACCGGAAAATAACAGTAAATTTCAACATGAATTACACAAAACCCAGAAACCTGGAGAACACAGAGTAAATCGGTTAAGAGATAAAGTAATTTTATACATTTTCCCATTTAATACAGAGAGAATGAAAGGAATGGACTAATATTTAGTTATTTTACTGAGCGAAAGAAAAAGCTCTAGCGCTACCATAAATTAAAAAAGTCCATTTAAACCAATGTAAATACATAATTGGCGCCAGGAATCGAATCCGGGCCCTGATTCTTTCATTTAAATGTCCTATAGCACCTTCTAGTGCATACGCTATAATCCTACAAAATTTCCGCTCAATCGCTTGAGTGGTTTTTGAGGAGATGCATAACATACATATGGCAGACAGACAAACAGATACCACTTAATTTTTATATTTGAGTATGATATTGCACCTTCTAGTGCATACGATAAAATCCTACCTAACTTAAGTTCAATAGGTTCATTAGTTTTATAGGAGATTCGTAACCAAAGACAGACAGACAGACGGACACACTTCATTTTTATACATTAGTATGATTAATCATCCACGTTGCTTACTACTACGATGAAGCAGCTGAAATTTGCAAACTTTTACTCAGCGCGCGGTTGACATAATTAGCGGGTGTCAGAATTCAATAATTTTACAATTTAATTTAGACTAATGATTATGAATCTTTATTTAAATATTTGAACCGATAGTCATGTTGTAAATATATACAAAAGGATGAGAGCACTGCAATCAGGATCGGCTATCGATCTAATACGATACAATTGCACTGCTGTGCTGGAAAGCCGTAATTTCAGTGGGATATTTCATCGCTGAAAATAAATATCGTAAATTCCTTTCGCTTTCAAGAGTTCTTTTACTATAAATATTATAGCAATATTATTTCTGAATTGCTATGAAAACCTTGTTTCATTTTTACTAGTAGATAATTTTCGGTGAGTTTGTTTAGTCCCTCGATAATTCAAACGTGAATAAAGCAATCGTCTACCTTTTCATGTTTCCTTCACTTCTATTACCGTAAGTTAGTCACCCGCTGTATCGAGATGAGAAACTCCTCTGAGAAGAGATTCCACGAAAGCAAACACAGGGATCCGGAGCTGAATTGTAGACACGTTTTAACAAAGGCTAGGCCACGGTTGAGGATGGACGCCAATCGAAATCTTCTCAGGAGTCGAGTGAACATTGTCTCATCTGACGGAGGGGACACAAAGCTCGCTTATCATCTCAGGCGTTGAGTTGTGGCATGAAGGTCCTACGGTATAAAGGCGTTCGGAGTCCGATTGAAGCAGCTCGCTTTCTTAGCGGTCCTGGAGACGAGAAGTCAGCGATTGTCTCTAAGAATTCAAGTGCATTTGTGAATTAACGCTCTCGTTTGTCCCGCGGAGATTCCGCTCCTCTGCACCCGGAGCTCTGGATGACGTAACGTTTCGGACACGATTTTGCGGCAGTAGTTCCGCAACCCGCCGCTGGAGCACGCTGGCGCCCGTGTGATTCGATTTCCTTACTCCCGTTGATGCTCCAGCCTTGCCCGGCTGTTTGGTCATGCGAAGGAAGCATTTCTTTCCCTCTGTCTCCAAAATATAGAAGCCGCGCAAAGGTCTTCCGTCAATTATTAAGGCACTTGAAGAAACTGATATCAAAAATACTCTTTTCTCAATCATCCACCAACCTTTCCTTCTGATTATTCCCCTACATCGAGCATTTACGTTGTCTAAAACATTCTCAACTGCATTCAAGTCAATTGATTTTTATTACACAAGCCCGCCACTCAACCCAAAATGAGCATTTGAACTTTAACATACATTTTTATACGCCCAACATAAAAACTTAATGCATTGTAGAAAAGTAAGCCGAGTAAAAAGATTTTTCTGAGGTGAAGTCCTGAATAACCTGGTGATTCAGACAGGAACACTTGCTTTAGTAGTTCTTCTCTTCCCACATAGCCAATTAATTGACCGCTTCCAGTGCAAGAACTCCCTAATGAAAATAGCTTTTAAAATCCTGAATTTTTAGTTTTACGCAGTAAGGTAGAAATGAATGATCTAGCTATTATGGGAATTAAGCTATTATGGGAATAACTAAAAGCTCCTCATTCATAGAATTTTATTGTAACTGTGGATTTGCAGGATGACCAATGCTATAACGTAGAATTTGAAAACCAAATAATTTTCAAGACGCAGCATTTTCTTTCCTGTTCACGCAGGAATTAAAGTATATCTTGACTGCGGAATTCCGGGCATACACGGTATCGTAATGGAAAATATACCAAGAAATTATGCAGGTGAATTAGGCCCTCTAAGATCTTGCATGCTAAATTTGCTCTAATGAGTTTTGCGGCTGGGCATAGAGGTCAAGATATGTGAGAATATAATTACGCGGACGAGGCAAAGCGATACAATTTTAATAAACGAACCACGCAAATGAAAAGTTCAAATCCACGGCTTTGAAATCGTAGCGTAATGGGTGCTGGATAACGAACAAATGAAACGCTCCTAGCGCGACAAAAAGGTTTGGGGAAATGATAACCGCAAGGGAATTAACCCTCTTTTTTAACCACCAAACACTAAAATAATGAGAGAGGGAGAGAGAGAAAACAGAACGAGATTACGGCAACCTATAAGGTATCCTAAACGCGACATTTAATTACGAAGGTTTTTTTCTCTAGAGCTCCTTCGAGCCAGAGAGCGTTAAATTCGGATGATGGAGTCTAAACGGATGAGTCTTTCACGGAATGGGGTTGGGAGGGAGGTGCAAAATTCGCCGTTTGGGGAAGGAGGCGTAGGAGAGGGGACAGAGGTCTCTCGGGCACAAAACGGCTTAAAATGTGCTTTGGTTGAAAACCTGGGAATATTCCGAGTTACGAGTGGGAGGAAAGGGTCCCGGATCAAACTTATGAATGAGATATGCGTGGGGGGGAGGGAGGGAAGAGGGGGAATTAACCGGGGATCCTAGCAAAACTCGGTCTGTCACCTTGAGTAGGCATAATCCCGGGCCATTGTGCCTCGTCTCAATCCTCCGTCCCACACCAACCTCATTGCAACCCGTACCCCAGTCGACCGAGGATTACAGACACGGAGCATATGCCCTTCGGATAAAAAGCCAGCCATTCTGGGCGCGTCGTCGCAGGGGTGAATGGGGGCGTTCGACCTTAAATGCGCCAATGTTCCTGCGGCTGGTGTGGCGGGCTATGCGAGACAGAGAGGGGAGGAAGGGTGTTGGATGTGGGAAGGGGAGGAGGGAAAAGAATTTCCCTAAAACGAGAGGAAATTAGGACACTAAAATGAGGCGCAAAGCCACGGGAAATAATGCGATGACGAGGGATAGAGGGCTTTCTTCCTCTTTTTCCAACGCCCTCACCGTTTCGTCGCTTTGAAAATAATTGATTCGTCGGTTATTAGCGTGGAGGAAAAGGGTTTGGTCATCGCGCAATGAATTTTGCATCTTATTATTATCTAAAGCATCGATTTATCCTTTTTTTACCATACCCTCTCTCCCGAAGTATCGTTTGACCCCCTTGCCAGCCCACCGAGCCCGGATTAACCGCAATTATTCTCCCTTCTCTCTTTCGACAGGGTTGTTCTGTTTGCCCATGTGCTGGGTTGAGAGATTGTGAAAGCCTTGAATTGTGGAGCCAGGCACTTCTAACAGTAGAAAAACGAGCCCTAAATTCGCCCGGTCACTAAACGATATTGAACCAATGACGCGAGCAACAAAACTGTGATTTTCTGGTATTTAGCTGCTTCCAATCTTTATGTGTAAGAGTCGATATACTAGCCATTCAATTCCGGGAGATAAAAGTACCCTAGGAAGTGTGGCAAGGAAATATTGTAGTTAGTAATGGAATAAATATTTTTCACCCTATTTTATTTCTCCACCTAAATTAACACTTTTCATGGACATTGTGCTAAATTCAAGGGAATAAAGAATCATAATCATCTATGGTTTAAAGTTGGTCTCGCACAACTTAAAATTTAGCAAGACAATATGGTTTTCGGTTAGCCGAGAAGTGTCTTCATTTACAGGTTTAAAAACTGAAACGCTCCATGTTTTATCGTTGCACCCCTAATTGAAACGAGGAAAACAGTTTCTAGAGGAAATATTAGAAGAGGTCACGGCGGCTAATCTCCTTCGTATCCACCTTCATCTTCTTATTTTATCACCTATTTTCAGACTATGCGGACATAATCAATATATAGAGGCGAGGATGTCGATACTCTCTTTCACTTGATGTGTGACCCTAATCCAACTTCAATCATAGGCGCGGTCGTATTGAGCAAAGTGCTGCAGACTCGAGGACGGATACATATTTTTCATCTCTGGGGGAATTGGTGAGTCTTGCAACGTGCTAAACATGATGAAAAGTTCCCTTTGCTCTGCAAAAGGTTTATCTGGGAGCTGTTGGAAGATAACGACGTTGGAAAACGGAAGAGCGAGTTGTGAGGAAGAATCGAAGAGTTTTCCTCTAGTTGAACTCAAAAGCAATATATCGCTGGAAACTCCTCCATAAATCGTGACGTCATACGGTGGCTATGAATGATTGGGTGACTCAGGTGAAAGACTACTCGGAGTCTCTCCAACCTCCACATACTCCTTTAGCCTAACCCCTCCTTTCTCGGGAAGGGGTTGATTAAATCCCTATATAGCAGGGTTCTCTCGTGCGGCTGGCGAAACTGGCGCAGCAAGGGGGGAGGAGAACTGCTTTTCCTTCCATTCATATGTTGAGCGGGGAGACTCAGGCGGTAGTGAGGGTTCGTCTACAACGGATTAGCTGTTTTCTTCCCTCATCCATCCAGGATCGGAGTTTCGATTGGACGAGTAAAACTGGGGAATGGGATAAATATGCACCGCAGGTATGGCCCTAGCGACGAGATTGGCTATCGACATATAACCGGTCATTGAAAATCGATCTTTTCGGAAACTTTGTTGTTCCTTGCAGGATGGAGGGTTGGTGCAGGTGGAGGAGGGCCGGGAATTGTGGAAGGAAGAGAGCGGACGTAGTCTGTCGGCGTCTTCGTGGTCGTACCAAGGCTTGCAACTTCCTCAGAAGAAGGGAGAGGGGAATAGGAGGAAGATGAAGCGGTGGGAGCTCTATACATACACACACTCTTGCGCACACATCCGTGGTGAGCTGGGCGCGACATGGGTTAGCGAGAATAGGGGAGTCTGTCCCCTCTCCACTCGAGTGCGATTGATTGAATGATTGATGGACATATCGATTTATCGAGCGATCGGATCGCCACCCAACGGAAGAGAAGAAAAATCTTTTCCCAACAACAGCGGGGTATTTATTATTATTTTTTTCTATTCGCCGCTTCCTTCTTGAGGGGTGTCCCGTAAATTTAATGCTTTACCTCTCGCATATCCTGCAGATAAGCACATTCTGGTTATTGCTGACGCAGTATATTTCGTATATTAGTTATGTTTATATACGTGGATATATTCCCGTTTCACTGTTTAAAATTAAAACTAATGACTCAGGTAAACTAATTTTCGATACACTCAGCGCTTTGTAATTTAGTCTCAAACTGAGTAAATGTAGTCAAGCCTATTTAGGTACGCATTTTTCTTCAATACAAATCTTGTATTTTACCGTACATTGAGTCCAAATCTGGTACTTTCTCAGCGAATAAAATGAAGACAATCTTTTCAGGTTTTCCATCTACATAATAAATTTAGAATGCCCATGCATTAAAATTCTTTTCGAACTGTATATTCAAGGCAAATGACACTACGGTTCCTTTTTGGCTATCTTCAATAGCCTCGGGTCAGGTGAATTTTAAATGGTCATCATCGTCAGAGACCACAAATTGGTCAGCGCAGAGATGGTTGCTGGTGAAAATAGAACTTAATTAGGTAATTCTCCCCTTACATATTCACTGCTTTCTTTATGTATCTAATAAGAGACCTTCCTTTGCATTTCTTTCCATTTCTTAACAATTGTCATCATAAGGCACCATTTCTAAAGATATAGGCGATTAATGTCTATTCATCTCATAAAGGTATTTTAAAGACTTCTGTTTGGTCCCACTCCCCTTAGAACTTCTTTGTTAGTCTCCCGGTTGATCCATTATGATTGTTACGTAGCATCACATATTACATGACATGTATGGTGTGGCTATAACTATCAAATACTTATGGAATATTATAATAAGTATGTAGTGCGGTAACATCTTCCCAAGCACTCGATAATTTATCGTGACAAAATTAAAATAATATACATTTATGAAGTAAACTTCGGGCTGTATTTCACTTCGTAAACCTCAGCATTAACGTAATTTATTCCTTTTCCTTATTGCATTATATCTTGCACCCCGTCCCTTGAAGTTAAATCTCCTAATACCGAAGACAACTTCCTCCTTCTCCGGGGAGGTTGTTTTATAGATGCATAAATAAGTCCTACATCCACAATACACTAGTTTTATTCGCTTTATGGTTTATTGCATTTGTTATTCTTCTTTAGCAGATTTTTCTATCTAAAATTCTCTTATTTATTCTATTTTTTTCTCCTTTAAGTCAAGGCTTAAGTTTTTGGGATGCATTGCTTTTTCTTGACAATTTTTCTTCTCCTAAGAACTTCTTTTGGGGCTTTCTTAATTGCGTTTTTTTACTCTGTTCCACTGATTTCTCCGTTAATTCTTCACACATTTTGTTCTCCATTGCTTTCTTAAAGGCGACTCATCACTCATATTTAGTCTCCTTCAATTTTTCCACATGCCCTATGTTCTTCATTGTTTTCCTCACTTTTGTTCATATCAATGGCTTTTCATCATCACTAATTTCTGATCATTGCTGATTGCTACCTCAGGTTAGATTTTGTAGACCTTCACCTGGTTTTTTAATATCTGCTTAACTAATATGATGTCAATTTGGTATCTTCTTCTAATTTTATGTCATCTACCATGCTTAATTTCTTCAAAATATGTTTACCACAACTAAAATGTGCTGAAAGTAATGGTCTACAAACCTTTCTCCTCTTTCATTTGAATTTTCTAATCCAGCTATTCCCGTGATTCTTCCAGCGCCATTTTTCAATTGCTTGAAGTTATTAAATTTACTTATTCTTGGGTTTTATTACATCCATGATATCATTTCTGAGATATTTCACTTCTTGACTTTCGTAGTCCGATGTAGTCGTGTATACCTGAACCGCAAGGATATCTGTAGACGTGACTTGGATTTTACCATTACTATTCTACGGTCATGTACTACGTGTAGACGAACATTTATTATACTTTCGCTATATAGCCGGAACCTTACACTCTCATTCCGACGCTTATTCTAATTATTATGCATGCTTCATGATTTCAATTCAAAAGTCCGGTGTGCATTATCCAGTAGCTACCAATTCAACATTCTCCTTCGGGGCGCTTAATTTCGCTGATTCCTTGTAAGTCAAAGTCCATTCTTCCCCTTTCCACCTTCAAGTTATCCAATATTCCTCAGGCTGAAAGCTATCTCACGTTACATGTTCCTACCATAAAATAGTAATCTAAATATGCATAGCTTTTCCTGCTAAACAGATATTTTATTAAATTGTGAGTAATTTGTGTATAAGCCATTTATGACACTCCTTAATATTATGGCGTCAAGCTATGAATTATTTTTAGTCTTATATTTTCCTTTGTATTTACCGAGAAAAAAAAATTAATTGAACGACTTACGCATTGCTTTAACTATAGCTAATCACAATATTTCAAAAAGAATAGTTTTATTTATTCAGTTATAATATACTCTGCAAGAGAAATATAATGAGATCCATCCTAATGTGATGGATCTCATTATATTTTTAAAAAGTTTATAGCAAAATTAAAATTAACGACATTTAATCCAGAGTCACAGTTGTTTCAAATTGCAAACTTGTTCATCAAAGTGTCAACGGTTATAATTATTACCTTTCCACGTTCTTTAAAATGTCTTCCTCCCTGATGTGAGATTTATGCGAAATATTTCTGTGGCGAAATAAAAAGGTATCCAGAAAAGGAACCAGGGTCCGACGAATGGATTCCATTGCATCCATGACCAAACCGTGCCGCATTATTCTGTGTTGATTGCAGGGAGGGTGGCCCTATTGCTTTCCGATGATGCTCGGAATTCGAGACGAAGTAGTATCTGGAAGCGAAGGGCGGCGGAGATATAAATCGCACCCTACCAGTTTCTCCGTCTCTTCCAAAACTCCCCTTAAGGACCGCTGCTTATTTCTAAGAGGCTGGAAGGGAGACCGATAAGGATTATTGGACACAAGAGGAGCGACTGCAGTTGGAAGGCAGTCACACCACCTCGAGGTCGGATACCGGTTGATAGTGTGCAGACAGCGGTGGTGGTCTGGGTCAAGTTTCGGGGCTATTTCTTTATTGATACACACCAGTGTGAGAAGTCACCGTCGGTGGTGGAGTTTGAGCGGTGGGTTTGGCCTGGAAAACACTTCTAATCCGAGGGAAATTCACGTAGGAGGAAGCGGAGGGATGGAGACGGTTAAAGTCTCGCGTAAGCGGATTAAGGGAAGAGTGTCAGCTTACCTTTCCGAGTCTGCCGGGGATGAGGGAGCCCCGAAAATGTTAAAACGTTCCCAATGACCTTGGGCCAGCCTCAAATGCAAGGTACAGCCGCAGGCATATGAACGACCTTAATTTGCATTTTCTTGGCGTAATCGTCTTTAAAATTTCACCAAGTCATTTTTGAACGAGAAAGAATGTTTTTTTATGTAGGCAATTGTTCAACCGTTAAATTTAAATTCCTGTTTTTAAATAATCTTGGTTTATTTAGTTGCCTAATAAGGAGTTTAAATTGCAATTTTTTTCCTGATATTACCGATAGACACCTGCAGTAAAAATGAGCGGAAAATGTTTTTGTATATCCAGCCATCATAAAATATAGGTTCAGAAGAATATAGAACCGTACCAATTTGTCTTGTATTTGTTTGATAATTGATTGTTTTTTATCCTCTATTTTATTTCATTGCTTTCATCTGACCTGATCTTATTGGATGAGGCCATAATTATTTCTTTAAGGTAGAAATATTACCAAGGTCCCTGAAATTCTTCCAATTTAGTACTTTATTCATTTTTCCCTTGAATATAAGACCTTATGTTGTAGGTAAATGCGGATTTTTTTTTATACTCTCACATTACATTTTAACTAAGTTACCGTCGTTTCTCAGAATTTTGGGCATTAAAATATTCTTGGTATTGGCAGAAAACCTTGCAATAGGATCAGAATAAAATCAGAGTGCGAATATGTTCCATTTTGGATCCAAAATACGAATGATCATTAGGTAACATGTGTAGCCCCAGTACATTTTCTTAATTTAATGACCTTATATCATTTCAGACCTTGTATCAAAATGCACGAGGAAGTTACATCTAGTGCCATTATCCCTCTCAGTGGTTTCCTTTGTCTTTTATAATACTTATCGCTTGCATGGCACTTTAGTTACGGACACGGAAAGCTTGTAATGGACAAGTCAATAAGGCAATGGATATCTCGTCCCACTAGATATGTCGCGAAGATGAAAATAATTAATATCATATTTAAATCCAGTGAACAGCATTTCGTTCCCTTCCTCACTTGACTTCTCATTAACGTTTTCTTTATGCAAATGCTTTCTTGCGTAAGTATGCAAATTATCAATTCATATGAGCTGAAATTGGTGTAATTCTATTGTGCTTGAAGTAATGACGATGTTCAGATCTAAGTCCACTGATAGCTTTAAAAAAGCATTAACGTAGGGTAGCAAGATTTTTCAGGGAAAATAATTCACTATAACTGGGATTTGAAATCGTGAGTAGGGTTACACCCGGTAGAAGAGACATCAAAGGAGAGTAGGTGTTTTGAAGGCTTGGTTGAGAGTTTTTCCAGACTCGAAGATAAAATTAGGCTGGACATATCATACGCCCAACTTCTCCTCCACTACTGTGTTAAACGTTTTGTGTAAACATTATTATTCTTTTCGATAACCTTTAAAATTGATTTCCATATTTAAGTCCAAAAACCTTCAGTTTCTGTTTACCTATACGATCACCAAACACCAAGTTATGAGGAAAAAATTCATTCTCTATATAACATTTTGAGATAATCTTAGCTCCACCTCTGTATTTTAAGGCGAATGGTGAGTGGCCTATGGTGTGAATCTCCCCTGCCGAGATGGAACCACAGTCGATGACTGTCAGCGCTCCATGACATTAACTAAGTGACCTGACCATTTCCAAATATGGCCTTCGTCTCCCCTCGGACACCGGCTGCACCCTCCCCTACATCGCCCATACCCTTGCCCCACTCCTAACATTGCAACATCGCAGCAGTTTTACAATGTCTCGCTCGGACTGCGTCTAGCCAGAATATCTCGCCTCGGCTGCCTCTGGCGTGAACCGGCAACCCACCCACCCTTTTCCTTTTCTGTGGGAACTGGGAAGCCGTCGCAAGCATTGGTCATTATTCTTTATTCATCGTTTTCTGCAATATATTTTTCACTATTTGTATCGGAAGAAGACTGCATGATGACTGGCGAAAAGATAGTCCTAAAAATAGAGCAATGCGGCGAAAGCCTCGAATCCCAAGGATGTTCATCAGAAGCCACTGGGTAGCCTCGAAAACAATCCACATCGCTCTTACTAAATGAAAAATATTCTACAGCACCTGGTAAGGTAGGAAATAAGACGAGTTCAAGAGGTCGGCAGGAGAGAAATTAGGAATTTTCTTTCCAGCAGCGCATCACACATCACCATTGCTATGATAACATTTATCATAGTTTTTTAACAGACTAAAGGTAGGATTTCACAAAGCATCTCCATTCACTGTCAACCCCCTCATCTCGGCGTATTTTTTTTGCATCCGCACCACTTTCCAACACCCCTCATCTGACATGCTTCACAACCCTCTTCTCCTTTTTCCAAGCATTCCACCCTCAAGAGCTATCTTCAACATCCTCTCGCCACCTATTACCTACTCGCCCCAGTGACATGCTTTGTCTTATCCTGATTTCCAAATATCTTCCCTCCCCCAATGTCCACTGAATCCGCTTTAATTTTCTTTTCGCTCCGTCCTACGAAGATGACGGCACGAAAGATGTCTGAATCACTTTTCAGGTGGCGAGCCTGAATGGTATGTTATAACATACTAATGTGTGCTAAATACTTGCTTCTATCTTCTATACTGAAGTGTCATACGTTAAGTTACTTCAGGACGGATTTCAAAAAGGAGTCCGTGTTCTGTTCCCTCTGTAAAAGAGCGCAGCTTATTCTAGGCAAAATTGGAATAAAATACTAATCAACAGAGTAAAAAAGGCTTCAGTTGGGCATTCCTTGATATTAAATCGGCTGTAACAGAACTCGAGTGACATGCAGAATAGTAAAACGGGTAGTAGAGAGTAGAGTGATAGGAGCAAAGTTCTCACGCGGATCATATTCCGGCCAGAATAATTGGACCCGATGGAATATTACGCCCTGCATTCGATGCTTGCAGAAACCCCTTGACCTGCTCAGAAGGGGCTGCGGGGATATGTTCTACTCGTAGCAAAATTCAATAAAAAACTTTCACAACTAATTACTGTCAGGAGTAAAACCTGGATGTTTTCACATAAAAGCTTGGCCAGTAACAGCAGCAGAATAGAGAACATTGGAAGCGATGGAAATGAGTGGTGTTGTAGAAGATTAATGAAGATCAAATGTACAGACTGAAATACGAATAAAGAAGTTGTACGAAGAGTTGGGGAAAGACGTTTTCTGTAGATGATTTGCATTAGGAGATAATCTCATCGGACATACTATAATAATAATAATAATAAAATGTCTTTATTGGGGCGAGATTGAGACAAAACTGTCCCTTCTGCCATCTAACCCCTCGTCAAAATAAATATATAAAAGAAATAGTGGTCAATACTTAAAACAATTACAATCTGAGGTCAAAAAAAAAAAGAGCTATCCTTGGCCTTCCGTGGTAATTCTATCCGTCTACTATTGCTTCAATGATTGTCATCATTGAAGGAATTGAAGCCATTGAAGCCATTCAATGATATGCCTCATAGTAGGAGGCATAACAGCCTCCTGATGACAATCATTGAAGGAATAGTAGACGGATAGAATTACCACGGAAGGCCAAGGATAGATCATCGTGAGCAAATAAATGGATACGCTAAGGTAAGAAAGATGAGGGAGTAAAGAGGTTCGTTGAGAAGAGTGCAGATTGTAGTGCTACAGCATAGGTACCAATTTTCGGATTGATGGCTGCTAGTGACTTAGGAGTAATTCGGTGCATTAACATGAATTTCCTATTCTTGAGCCAACATTGCCGGTTGTATCATGTAATTGAAAGTTTAAACATTTTATAGATGGCAATAATAAATGTACTTTAACACTATTAAAACTTTTATTTCCGGTTCTCTTATTTCCATAGATCGGAAAAGTCGGGGGTCAATTATTTCGGGAAGCAAAGCTTTATTATACAATTAAAGAAATTTGTTCTCCATGCGATTCTTCCAGAATTCACCATTCCGGAAGATTATTTGGATTTTGCAGTCCATAGGAGTCCACACCATAAAATTACAAAAGGAATATCGGGAAACATGTAATTGTCCCTGAATTTCGTAGTAATAATTATGGTTTAAAACCATTGGTTTTCTTGAGTTTAAGATCCTCATCCAAGCAAAAACACTTTATTTCCTCAGCTGCCTGTTTTAATGTCATATGTTCCGACAGGGGTAAAAGTGGCTCTGGAAAGGTGGGGGGACGACAGTGGGATAACACTATCAGTGCAGATGACTCACACGAGTGAGTCATGGCTGTGCGCTTTACAGGGGCGGATGACTCACCATGTGAGTCAAGAGTAAAACATACTTTAAATATTAGATGACACACTTCGCCTGCAGCAGTCATTTTTTTATTATATACCGGCTTTACCTGTGACCTAAAAATTAACCTAGAGCAATTAGTTTGAAATTCAGTTCATTTTTAGTTCTCGTGGAGTAACAATTTAACAAGCTTGTTCCGAATTATTATCTTTTTTTACCAATACAAAAATAAGAGTTACCCTTTAATGTGCGTCCTTTTTACTCTTTATTATTAAAAGTTCCAAAGTCAGGTTGGCAATGGTTGTTTTCATGGTGTATAAGACGTTTTTTCTTATTGATAATCGCCATTGATCGCCAAGAACTAATTTTCAAGAAGTTCCATTGCCTCTCTTACCGTATTTGTTTGAAAATGCTTGTGCTGTTTTGTGTTTTGGAAGCATTTCTGTTGTAAGAAAGTATTATAATGGGAAAGTTGAAATTATTTGTGGATCTGCATGAATAGATGACCGATGGTCCCCAATTTTCGTCATCACGTGGTCGGACACAAGGAAATTTCGTAGAGAGAGGAGCATGGGAAAAGGAAATCACCGTAAAATTGAAATTTAACTTCTGCAGCAGTAAGTAAAATGAAGTGTAATTGGCATTTGAGCCATTAATTCACTGGTATAATCACCATAATACAAGGGAGAAGACTAAATGTTGTTCATCTTTACATCATGTAAATATTTAGTTAGATGATTCCATTGCATCGACATCACGCACTGGGCCAAAACGTCACAAAAGCGAATTTTGCGGAGACCTGGAAGTGCGATGTTTGTCAGAAGACATTATCCGCGACACCTTGGATATGTATTAAGAAGAAGACGTCACATAGTAATGAGGTTTGGAGCTTTGCCTGAGACAATAGTTGGGCAGAAGCAGGTAATGAAATGATCATTCCTCACCCCGAAACATTTACATCAGAGACTGCTGTCGCGCTCTCACAATTAGTTTGGTCGGAAAACAGACAAAATTTTTCACGTATTCCCTTCACTGGGAACCCTGCACTAAAAGTAGCAAATCCAGGTCAGAATCGATTTAGTTACTTTCTTTGATGTCAAACGATGAGTTTTTTGATTTGATTATAAGAGTTATAAATGCCAATGCACTGATAATGCTTTCAAAAAGTCCATTACCTCGTGCAAGAAATTCTGAATGGCAGAATTTGACAAAAAATGAATTTTAAGTATTTCTGGGTTTGCTTTACCTTATGGGGAATGTACGACTAAAAAGCATCCCAAGCTAACGGAAATCAAATTGTATGATTTTCCCATATTCTACCAAAATATGTCACGGGATCATTTTTTGGTTATACTGAGGGGAATGCATTTTTGCCGGAATCCGAAGGAGTTTTAACCAAAACCTTCTGATTAATGCTATAAAATTCGTCCTATTATTGATTTATTTTCAAGAAACACGAGTGAAATTTATTATCCTGGGAAAAATATGAGTTTAGACGAATCGATGGTTCTTTGGAGATGACACCTAATTTTCAGGCAATATATAAAAAGTAGCAGGCAGAAGTATGGATTGAAATTATATATGTTGAATGGATCTTCAGGATTAGTTAAAAATTTTTGTGCCTGCACTGGGGCACAAGACAACTGTGAGATACAAGAGATCTATTTCTTGCTGAAAGTTTATGAAGGGGCTTTAACATTTGGCATTCTTGTACGCAGTCCTAAAAATACGCGATGTCGTATTGAAGTACTCATCAGTTTCCTTCTCCAGACATGTCTTGAGTGACTCCATTCTTACTTCTTCCTGTATCTTCTCTGCACTCTGGTGAGCACTAGAATTCCTGTGCCTGAAGATTTTCTTGCGAATAGAGGTACACTGCTTTTCCTTTTTTATCGGTATGTTAAGGGGTTAATTATTGGGTGGGTGGGACATTCTAATTGCTACACGTATTTCTTTTAAGTTTTATATAGATTTAATTTGTGAATAAAATTTTAGTGTGTCCTACCTCAGAAGCTGAAAAACTATTAATAGTACAGCATCAGACATGCCAGTGGATTTTTATGAAGTACATTTTGGATCTTTTTAATTAAATATAGCTGCATATGGTACATCTGATTTTACCGTAAGACGTAAGGTCCTGTTAACGAGTAAAACAATACAATGAGCATACACGACAATAAACGATGCTTGTAAATTAATGCTTCAAAGATGTCATTGTTGAATGCTTATAAAGTAGAAGCGCTATCTGCCGGATGACGCAAAAAATGACACTTCTTGAGTTCTTGCAGAAAAATGGTACGATTTTTGCTCTTTTAACTTTCCTTATAAAATTAACATCGAATCAACGACTGTTGCTTACGCCTCTTTGCTCTCCAAAATCTCCAGATGTTGCAGCGTTTGCAGCAGCAAGAAAATCACCATTGTCCTTCAGTTTTTCAGCTTTGTTTCAGCTTTGCTTCGTAACTATCAGCAGCGGTCTTCATTTTTTTGCTATTGCTTCTTTAAAAATACTACAGGATTCCGAGTTTCCTGTGCTTTGAAGACGTCATTTCTCTTTGTGTGATTGGGTTTTGGATCATTTTGTGACACGAACACGACTGACACAACAGGATAGCAGAGAGCCTATTGTTTGTCACTGTCTGGTTTTAAAACAAATCGTGCAGTACTCGGGGATGAGTGCAGATAATTCTAGAGAGGAAAAATTTCCTGAGCATCGCGTGCACAGTGCGTTTTCTCATTTTCAAGACAATAACATGGGAGTGAGGGGACGCCGTTCCCCCGCGTCCCCGGCCCCTTGGCGAAGATGGCGTATTTTGAGGAAGTGGGGGGACGCCGTCCACCCGCGTCCCCCCGCACTTTTACCCCTGTGTTCCGATGATATTGGACATTTTACTTCAATGATGCTGCATCAAATGTTTTTCCATCAGGCGAGGCTGCTAGGAAACAGTGTCCGGGATCAACAAAAAGGCCACATGGAAACTCTGCTACCCGTTAACTCCTCATATTTCTTAATCGCATAAATTCATTTAGGCTACCGTATCTCATTGTATCATTTTCAGATGACTGGGCATAAAACTTTTCTTTTCTTTGTCTTTTCACTAGTGATTTTCCCTTCTCCTACAAATAACACCAAAATTTGATTACGTCAATCTATTCTGTCTTTCATCAAACCATTGCTCACATTCGGTTTGGACCCGCGTCTCTCTCTCTATTGCTTCTATTGACCCCTCAACCGTCAATTTCTTTATCAGCTCTTCGATTTCTACATTCATTTCCTATTGGTCCATGTCCAATTTCTTACAGAACTCTCCATAATCCTTAGTTTCTTTTGCCTCATAAATTTCCCTAACTTTCCTCTTAGGCTTTTTTGCAAGACACCTCCTAGTTGACTGTTAGCGTTTAGGCCTTCGCTCGCCAAGTCTGTGTATACTTTTGAAAGGGCTTCTTCCACATATCATTTTCTACGCAGAATAATTCCACCCTGGTCCCAGCTGAAAATAAAGCCCCTGCACCCTGCACACGATGAGCATACAAACTACTTTTTCCGCGGTTCACTTGCTTGCCTCCCATAAACTTAGCCACTAACGACAAAATTCTCCGCCAGATTACTAGTGTCAATCATGGCTAGCATAATTGATTTCCATACCTAGGGTTTTAATAATTCGTTGACTCTTTCCAGGGCACCCATCTCCTTGTTGTTGAAAATGTTTTCCCTCCCCTCCTGATCATTGCAGTTATATACTTTGCAATTCGAGTGCTGTTGAATACGCGAAGCGGCCCGTTTTTTAGATCCTCAACTAGTGAGTTGCAGCCATATTTTTCTTTTACTTTCTTTTGTTAGAAATAGTTTCAATTCAGGGTGTTCATCCAGAATTTTGAAGATGGATTTAATAGCGTAGAGCAGCTAGGTTCGTCAAAAGATGTTACGATAGGTTGAGTAGTGTATCAGAATTAATACAAGAATTAGGGTGGGAATCATTATCAGAGCGTAGATTAAAGTTCAGATTAAATCTATTGCAGAAATTTCAATCGGATAGCTTTACTGAAGATGTTAGGCACATATTAAAAACACCAGCGTATTATGCTAGATTCGACCAGATAAATAAGATTAGAGAGATAGATTGTCGTACAGATAGATTCAAAATGGCATTTTTCCCCCGTACTATAAGAGAACAGAATAGGCAGCATAGGAAAGGTATAGGTAGGGGAAATATTTTAGAGTATTCTGTAGTGCATGATGCATGTATTAACCCCTCAAATACTATAGATACTAACAATCTAGTTGCATGAGACCCTTTAGTTGTTTGCTTGCATGTTAGTAGTGCATGCTTGGTGACCTTCACCCCCTGCCACACACCCTCGCGGTGGCTTGCAGGGTATCGTGTAGATGTAGATGTTGTATAACATGTAACCTCGTGACTAGAACAATCACTTTTCTTAACCAGTTTCCCACATGGAACGGATTCACGCACCTTTTCAAAAGCACTCGAATCACCACTGCCTACGCGGAAATGGTTTTGAAAGAAAAGTAATTGCATCTCCTCGCTCTATCGAAATGCCTGAACAGACATGTCAGCTTCCATGCCACGTGATGATCCACTTATGGTGACCAACAACTATATTTGAAGAAAATAAGGGAGATTTCCATATTCTTGACCAAAAATAAGGGAGATTTAGAACACGGCAAAATTTCATAACAAAAAAGAAAAAATCTATGCAGTTCTTGTAAACAAAATTAAAAAGAACTTTATTTTATACTTTGAGAAGGCCTAAATATATTTTGCCGCAGATTTTGCTTCATAAAATAGTTTGCCATCACTTTTTTTTAGTGTTATTAGATTTAAAATTCAATTTACATTTTGTTATGATTACCGGGGGTTTTACTAATTATATAATTAGTAATTACAAAAAAAAACAAAAATAATGCAGGAATATAGGACGTGGCGATTCCAGGCTGAAGATAACTCTCTCAGAAAGTACCACGGTTTACTCATCGGATTTAATTGGAACAAACATTGCGTCTCTTGCAATGTAAAATAATATCGCTAACAATTAAATGACTTTTAGAAAAGTGACGGATACATTTTCGCATTCCTCATGTATATTAAGATGAAACTGATGAAACCACTATCTAAACATACTGTGGTGAAACAGTCAAATCAGCCATGGACAACAATTATACTTAAATCTTAAATGTTTAATCTGTTCCGGTGAGGCTAGGTCATTAGCAGAAACACGTATTTTTCTGAGAATCGGTTTGATGAAAACAAAAAAACGTACAAAATCTGAAGAATTGGTTCATTGTAGTCGTCCTCAACCAAATAATTACTTCGCTTGCCATTTCCTGAGACTCCCGGCAGACCTTTTCTTTCGTTTTGCAGATGAGAATAGACCACGTCTTTCTTACTTCGAGGATGGCTTTTTCTGGCAGTTTCCATGATAGTCTTTTTTTCAGAGATAATTTAAATCGAAGAAATTAATTGTAAATTATTTCTTGACTCACTGAATGTAGAAAAATTTCTTGAAAGATTTACGCAAATATTAGGCAATTGGAAATAGCTCTCGATACGAAAAGTCGAGACGGACTGAGAGCAACGAAGAGGGACGCATAAACTTGCGACATCCTGCGCGCTGTCCTCTTCTCAGCAAAAACACAAGGTTGCAAGATTTGTCTTTCGTTCGTCCCTCCCCTTAAACGCCTCCAGCAGCATGGCCCTCATCCCTCCAGCGGCATCTCTCCCTCCCCTCCCTCATCGCTCCTCGGGTGCTTCGTAATGGTTCCATGATTTCGCCGCAAGTGACGCTCCTAGCAGCGCGTTTTTAGCGACTTCTAATTATTCTAATTACTAGTTATTACCTTCTCGTAATATTATTTAGAAAATTGGAATTGATTAGTGAAGAAACTCGAAAACTTCGTAGTTTTTCGATTTTTATAAATAACAACGCATTCTGCCATTTTGGTAATTTTTTATCATGTTTTTTAATTTTTTGCAAAATGTAAAAAGCAAAAAAGAATTTCATTGGCCAAAAAAAGTTGATGGTGAAAGATTCATGTCGATAACTTTATTTGCCTAGCTGCGAGAAGAAAAACCGTTTCAGGGGCAGTCACCATTGGCCTTAAAGTTTCTCTTATAATATACTTTATCTTTGTTAATACTTTTTCGATCATAATAAGATGGTTCAATTGGATAGTTATCAAGGATATTCCTCCCCTTCCACCAAACCCTGCACCCGGGTGGCTTCAGTACACAGTGTCCTCCCCCAACTGCATCTTTCTCTCTGGGGGCAGCTGAGGGCGGTCGAGAAAGGAGGTGGGGGCCTTCGGGGGCTTTTAGTATTGAGAGGCAGTGATGGATGGGGGCGGTGGAGGCCCCTATAGCTCCATTTGACCCCTCACTCAAATTTCTCCTCCGCCCCCCCGAACCACCTTGGCGATTGGAAGGGGGTACATGAAGAGACGCCTCCCTACAAGGAAGAGAAAGAAGTCTTTCCCCCCTCTCCACAACTCTTCCTCCCAACTTCCCAACCACTGTAGGCCAAATTACCCGAGAAAGATGAGGGGAGACAGGTAAGAAAGAGTGTGGGAGGAATATTGTGGTGGGGAGAGTTAAGGGACCCTCGGAGGGGGCGTTGGGAAGGGGAAAGTGGAGGGTGGTTGAGGAAAAGGCATTTGAAATATTGCTCGATTTAGGAAATGAGGTGCTCGGGAGAGGGTATCAGGCAGAGGTTAGGGTGGGTTCTCGAGACTTAGGCGGATGCTGGTGAGGAAAGTACTTTCTTTGGTTTGGCGGAAGGGGCGTGGAACAAGGAGGGAGGGGACGAGCCCACACGTTGGGTGTATTGGAAATGACTGCGAAACAACTGCGGAAAAAAATGGTAGTACGAGCTTACCAATTATCGACGTTTTCCATACAATGCGTTGATTTTTTCTTGATGATTAAAGTTTACTTCCAAGTATCTAAAAATCATTCATTACTTGTGGTTACCTGATAATTCTCATTGCGCACAAGTTTTGGTTCTCCCAATAGATTCGTCGTCATATATACGTATGTCTTGATATCTATTTACTTATATATGTTTTCTAATGATGTAAATAACAGCTAAGCGAATCACTGGACGTTACGCATATGCTTTGCTAAAGATGAAGGTAGCGAAGGAGTTAAATTAATTTAACTAGGTATATAATTACATTGGAAAAATAACCTTTCCGCCGATATAATTCTTAAATTGCAAATGAAATAGAATACACGTGTTAATAAAGTATTGGGTCCAAGGCGCCTACATTATTCATACAAATATAATAAATGCATTGTAAAAAATAGCATCTCTACCACTTAAGGTAATTTATTCTATCGAAAATCAGCATCGATATCATCTTGACGCCTGGGACAAGTTTTTCATGGAATAAACAAATCAGTAAGGCTACAATAAACTTTTTAAGAGAAAACATGCAATAATTATGTCTGCACCATTGGAAAAAATAACCGATTCAACAGTACGTTACTGATTTTACATCACACATACGACACCTCCTCTGCGATGACCAGAAAAATTATAAATGGAGTGTATGATAAAACTTAGGATTGAAAAATCTGTAAATACTACTGAAAGAAACATTTTAGATGAACGAATTCAAGTTCTAAGTTCCTTTACGTTGATTTACTTCGGCATGAAAATAATTTTTTGCTCCAAAAGAATAAGTGTATTAATTTTTTGAAAACATGTGCACATTTTAAAGTGATTTTGTGGAACGTTAAAGTTTGAATATTGTGTTTCCGTGAGACTAAATTAAGTAATTTAGGGTATAATATTTCTACTGATTGCTTTTCATGAGATGGGCTTTTGAATATATAGGTGTAATCACTGTCAGCTGCTCATCGGAATTAATATTCCGTTTATTCTTATAAGCATTTTGTGAATTTGTTTGTTATAATTTGGAGAGCATTTTCTCGTGTTATTAGTAAGGGTTCATCTTCATATACTATCCAGTTTAAAATTCTTGATGGTAAAGATTTTATCTTTATGTACTAGGTATGTTGGCTAATATTCACTATCTGCTCTAGTCAGTTCCAATATTTGCTTCTTCAACTTACACTTGCGTAGATGCTTAAGAGGCGAATATGACTAATCTGTAAAGGTAATGTAATTTCGATGAATTAAAGGCACGTATTTATGCAATTGGTTCATGTTTTCGTGATTTCGTGATATTGCCATGATGCCGGCACATGAAGGCTGGTCTTAATGCAGAAGTATCCTCTTGCATAATGAAAAGATCGGAAGTAATTTTAAGTCACCATCGCTTCCTTCTAATACCCATTGGTGTAAACAATAAATCTAAAATGCTAAAAAAAAACATTATTACATAATGAGTCACTGTTTTCCTTCCTTTCTTGGCATGCATATTTTTTTCTGCTACCATTTATGCTTCATAACTTTGGAGCAATTATCTTTCGATACTACTCTGTAAGTTACGTGAAAGCAGTTTCAAGGTCAATAAGACACCTCTAAACTAGACACACTCAGATCTACTTATTTCATTCGAGATGGATTAATTTAATATTCATAACCCCTCTACAACTCAGTTGACTTTGGAAGGAGTTATGATTAAAGAAAGCTTTCAATGATTGATCATCCATTGATGCTTATAAAGTTCTTTTAAGTAGTATATCATTTTAGCATTATTTTAAATTTACAACTATATGCAAGTTTCTCTCCGGCTTGTAATATAGAGATGTGAATTTACTTCATGAAGCCTTAAGTTTTTTCGCTGATATCTTTTTTAAAACTATAGATCATAAACGTCTATCTATCTTCCGACTATCGACAGTTTTCCAAATTATCGGGTAACATGTTTATGGGTCGCGGCTCACGATAAAATTCATATGCATTGAAATACTTGATGATTAATTTTCGACTTCCTGGGTTGAATGAGGGAGAGAATATACTAATATATCGTACGATATTAATCATAAGAAGACCACATTTACTCGCTGTAAACTACATAATTCAAGTATTCCTTTGATTAATATCTTGTATGCTATAGAAATTCTTTCAATATTTAATGCCTGAAGATGATATACTCGAAATTGCCGAAAATGAAGTCTATGTTACATATATTTATTTTATTTTTCGACAATGGTGTGGTGGTTGTTACTGCCAGATAAAATTGATCTTTATAGGGGCGCAATGTTTTGAAACTGTATACAAAGGTAAACGAAGGTTTAACCTGTCCAAATATCATTTCTTTCGGTACTATCATCTGTTTCCAGTTTTTATGGAAAATAATTATCACGGATGATGACGCATTATCCTATAATGCATAGTTTTGTGGAAGCGTATAGTGTAGTCATAAAGTACACCTGTATTCTAGGCTTTATTAACCTATCAGTATGTTGAGCGTAGATTTTGGCAGCTTCTTTCGAAAGATACAACTGCAAATGCCAATCCGTACATAAAATGCAACAATTAGCACCCAGCCGTGAACATCACAATTTTAAGAAGGATGGAAGCTATAGAAACATGCAAATAGATTTGAGTAACCAATTTCTAGCATAGGTAAATGTTTCTTCATATATGCATCTCTCCCTCTGTATTAAAATTTCCACTTGTAGTTTATTATCCTTGATGTAATGATTCTTGGCCACTCAGACCAGCCAGTTATATATTTAAACATTCTATATACTATAATATTTCCGGCAGGCACCATGTTCAACGCTATATGGCGGATAGCGTGTGGGTTAAGGGATGAGCCAGTAATAGACTAGCTAGTAATAGCCAATCTACCTAGCCGCTCGTTTCCACATATGTAAACTTTGGATGAATGAAACTCGAAAAGTGAAACTTTTTTATTTGACTTTTTTCTCAAGTCCGAGTTGACTTTATCGAATTTCGATCTCCCCTCTTCCCTATTAGTGTAGCCTTCCCTCGTTTCTGGACTTCTTTTTAACATGCCACTCCAAGGGCTACTGCTTCTCGTTGAAGGGCTACTACAGCTCGTTTCGTGGCGGCAGGTCGTGGTTAAGAGCGACATAGACTCGGGCGGATAGGTGCAATGCCTGCCTCGACGAATCCTGGTGTTTAGTTCTTCGTGTTGAGTTTCTCGGTGTGATATAAAATGTAGTGAGGAAACCAATTTACCTCAGTGCATTGCAATAATCACTTTTAAAAGTCCATAATAGTTACGTTGTCATTAAAAAATCAATATCACTCCGTGAATAATTATATTACCAATGTTATTTCTCAATTTTAAGATAGATTTGGCGATCCATCCACTCAATTATCCTTCCGGACAACTATGCTCTTCATATTTGGGTGATAACTTCCGTTAACTTCATTTAGTACTGGCTTTTTTCATTCATTGTGTGATTTTTTTGTTTCCATTCTTCCCGTTCATATTCTAATCATTTACTATCTTCTTCAGACCTCAAAATGCAATTTTCACCTCTCCTTTTTTAAGTCAGTTTCCAACAGTGCTCTCTTTGCAATGACTCAACAAATTAATTTTATGTTTATTATTATACTATACAACATAATCCTTTTAATATTTCCAGTCTCTTCTGTGTAATTTTTACGTGTAGTTTAGTATTCTCTTTATCCCAAAGCTCTGAGCACGATATCACAATATGGATGTAGATGCAGAAGTAAATTCATCTTTTGGTAGGATATTCCCATAGCGTGGGGTATTCCACTCATCCTTTCCTTCTTGCTACGTCCATCATAGGTAACTCGACTTCAAAATTGGAGAATATTTCGCCTATTCAAGCTTTTGTTTTCCGATTTTAATAATAGCCGTGTCCTCTACTAGTTATCTTTTAGTTGATTTATTTCTGGCCAATATTAATTACTGTGTAAACTAATGGATTTCTTTAATCTTTCAGACTAAGTAATAATCAATATTACTTTGGGTAAATATTGCTTTTTTCCCTTATTATTCAAACCAGAAGCCTACTCTTTCATATCTTTATCATCATTTGCATAAAATATTAATAAAGAATTATAATTAAAATATTTCCATCATGATGCCAATGAATGTTTGCCAAATCATTATATTTATAAAATATAATAACTTGGAAAATTTAGCTTTGGATGGATCTTTTTATACCTGACTGACAGCTTAGACAGCTACGCGTTATTTAAGCTAAGGTTATATTTTGGTTAAACAGGTTGATTAGTTTTTGTGGAAGAGTGGAGCGAAACTGGGTGTTGAAACTTGAGCGCATTTCATGATAGGCGTGTCCTCGGTCTCATGTCTAATTCGATGGTTATAGTACTGAACGTGAAAAATCTCCCCCCGAAGTCAAATAAAAAATATAGCCAGACTATCATTTGCCAACCAAAGACCTTTCTACAGTATCATTCGTCTCACCAACCAGAGGTAAAGCATGACTTTCCTGCTATCTTTTACCTTAAAAAAGAGACTTAAGTACATTGAATTCTTAATTCATTACAACGCAACATGGCTCAAGCGAAGAAGAAATATATTTATGAGTAAGTAGAGAAATAAATAGAAGTTTGCCATGTTTTCTGCAATTAAAAAGAAAAGATCGATAACCTGTTTGGAAACTTTTCTTCTAAGAAGCACAACCTCTGAAATGTAGGCCCTTCTATTTTTTTTAAACTTGAACTAACTTATACTTAGGATCAACATAGTCAAATTCCGTAAATATGTAAATATTTCTCTGGCATATCGAAATGAAGAACATTTTTTTAATTTACCACATTATAAAAAAACAAACTTAATCGGTGGTAAATTGAATATTTTGTTTGATATATTCGAGTGCCATTCAATTTCACGGGAAACTACTGAATTTATTTACCCTGGCAGCCAAGAACTATGAGTTAAATAGGTCAATTCTTGAGCCCTCTCGGAATGTTGGTTGAAGTGGCAGCACTGACCGCAATTCCCGAAGACTAAACCCAGTGGGGTGGCCGCTGACCAGTATGGAAACCGCGTAATCTCTGATCTTATCCTCATCGCTCCCCTCGATGTGCGCTATCTCTGGCGGTAGCAAACTGCCACCAGAAGAGTTGCACCCACTTCGTGACCCCTATCTCATCATACGCGGGTGCAAACAGAACCCGGCTGTCCCCCTTGCTGACGAACGGACTCCGGAAGGTAGATCTCGAGAGAAGCATACAACGCGTCTGCCTCCTTGAAAGACATCTTACTTGTCTCTTCAGTCGTTTGCCGACTGAATATGAGCACTGGTAGCCGATTTTAGAAAGACAGTATCATTAATCAAGAAAGATAATTAGTGGTACTTAACTTTTTTATCTATTTAAAACACAAGCAACACTAAGACCCTTCATTGAGTTATATAAAAATTAATGCATTATAATAGTGACAAAAAAAAGTTTATAACAGTTATAATTTCGTAATTTTGAGGGAGAATGACTCATCGTATTTTTTCAAATTTTTTTTAAATAGCTTATGATACGTGCTCTAAGTACAACAATTACTTTTTTCGTCGCGGTAATGCGAAATACACCGTATATTTACAATTATACAAGGTACTACTTTTGCCTTTGCGCACACCTTTTACGATCTGTGAGAGTAACTCGAGGGTGTTATAGGGTGAGACATGGGTGTCTGAGTCACTCGAGAGAGCAGCTTGAGTCACCTAGATGCATCTACATTTACATAATACCCTTCAAGCCACCATAAAGGTGTATGGCAGTGGGTGAATTCTCACCAAACATTCACTATATATCATGCATAAAAAGGATTAGTATTTATATACTGTTCTAAACTTCACTATTTAAAAAAAGTTAAAAATATCAAAGCAAACATGCAAAAACATGCTGTTAGTTGGGTTAGCTTCAAGTCCTTATACCAACATGCAGCTACCAGTGTTATCCATTGCTACACTTGTATTGGATATATTTACCGTTATTATCGCTACTGGATTACCGTTATTGTTGTAGTTACCGCAATTACCGTTATTGGATATATTAACGTTATATCCATAATTTTACGAGGAATAAAGTACATTTAGAATCTGTCAGTTCGGCAATCAATTTCTCTAATTTTGTGATTATGGTCCAGTCTACCATATTTAGTTGAGGTTCACAAAATGTTTTTAGCATCATCACTGAAAATATGGCCTTGGAATTAGTTTATGAGATTAAGTCTAAATTTCAACCTGCGAAACCATATAGGTAAGAAGAACCTATAAGAAGATACAATTCAACTGCAGTGTGATTGACTGTTATTCCCGCTGTTGGGATGTGCGACTCGGCGACGCTTTTGTCCATCGTCATAATAGTAACATGAAAAAATATCATTTTCTACACCTTTAGAAAATCGGAAAATTACGGCATATTTCGTACCAGCACGACGAAAGAAGAGCATCAAATACCGCCTCATCGACGCCTTAGTGAGCAGCAACATGGGAAGGCGAATACCTGGTCCACCATCAAAGGGCCAGGACCGTACACCTGCTCGAAAAAAGGTATTTCTTATACTTATAGCACGTATCCACCAAACAAAACATTTCCGAAAAATACGATGAGTCACTTCCATCACAATTACCCAATATTTGAAAATAAAGTATTAAGAATGAAAGACTATTCAATAGGTTGTTGAAACTACTATGCGTGACCAAGAGATAAAGAGGATGAGTGGTAATCGGGAGACCATTTAAATATTTTTATTTTATGCACTTTTAGATTATCATATTTTATATCGGTACCAAAAATTGTGTAGGGTAGACCATCGGTTATTTCGATCATTTTAACATCATTGCGTCATAGCCAGAGTTTGAACTATTTGGAGAATTATTGGTTTGCGCCTTCTTTTAGTTTAACCATTGCTCAAAAGAGTGCGACGAGATAAATTTGTAAAGTCAATGAACCTTGGGATCTAGAGTAGTTTAAGTGACGTCACAAAAAATATCGAATTTTCAAAAATGACGGGGTTATTCTGATCACTCAAGGGGCTCTGATCATTTTAGTTTTTACATATATAGCCATATATAATATAATCTATTTTATTATTCGGACAACTCAACAACTCACGAAGGAAATCACTCTTACGACTAACTTTGATTGAAACACTTTCAGCAGTACCGGATTTATGCAGCTAGAGATTTTCTTAATTTGATCGAAATACCCGGTCTACCCTACAAGTTGTTCTTATGAGGATGAGAACCCCCAAGAATAGCCGAATTATAATCTTTATTTTGCATCGCTCAAACAGCTTTGAAGGTAAGATTTTATGAATAAATGGATCAGTTTATCGGGAAAACTACGTGGAACTCTAATAGGGAAAATTTTATTGTAGTTAGGTATTACCCATGGGTGCTGAATTATGGATAAGGTCATTTGCGTCCTGAAGAATATGTTGGAAGTTAGGTGAAGGAGATTTTTCATGGAAGACACTAAAATTCCTGGAAGTGGCATTAGTTTACACGTGAAATAAGGTACTATGGCCTGCGATTTTGTCTCCTACGCTATGGATGCTGAACTCAAACTGCTCTCCACATAGGAGTTCAGTCCACACAAGTAGGGATCGAGATTAGATTTAATTACTTTACCCTCCAAAACAGCCCGATTACCGATAGTGTTTTCTATAGAGATGAGAGGCTAGGAGAAATAAATCGCATGAGTTGAAGACGGACATGTAGTAGGCTTTCATGTGAAACATAGACGTATAGGCTGGCTAATTAGAGAAAAACTGAAGGGCTTCTTTTTATTTTTACTGGTAATAACATTGAATGAAGCACCTAAACAAATCTACTCAAATTATTGCCTATTCAAATGGCCAACGGTTTCTCTCCGTCAGAGGCACGGGACTACAAACGATAATTCAGTCGCAACATTGCTGTGGGCATTAAAAATAAACTATGCATCAACGAAGTGAACTATCGGTAGAGATTCATTGAAATTGCACAAATATGATTATTAAACACCAATCGTTCTCGAAATGGAAATAATATAAAAGGGATTATATGTATTTCAGTAAATTTTTTAAATGGGTTAGTTATCCACCTAATCTCTTCTTGAAGAGTCCTTAAACGTGCTCTTTTTGCTTCGCACCTCCCTCTCGAATTATTTCCCCCATTTTTCCCTTCGGTGTATCGATCTGCGACCTCAACCGCTTTTGCGTCTCCTGCCCTTCGCTTTCCTTCTGCTTCCCCTGCCGTTTTCTCAGCGCATAGAAGCAGAGGGTGGAGGAGAGGGCGGAGAGTGGATAAGGCGGGGGTGGGCGGGAATCCATGGTAGGGCACGTTGAGGGAGCACATGGGTCATAAAGCTTTACCTTTTTAAGGAGAATGGGCGTGGATGGAGGCTGGTGCGGGTAGTTTCAGTGGTTTGGAGGTACTAAGGTTCAGCCAAGGAGCTTAGGCCTTAGCATTCTGCGATATACGAGTTAGAAAATCGAATAGGAATTAAAGAATCGAAATTTGACAACCATAAGCGTTCCTAGTCCAATTTGAGTGTATAAGGTAGCTCACATTAGATCACATAGTGTGAAACGCTTCCTTAACCAGAGTTGGAGTTACACACCGCAAACTGAGCATGTGAAAAATTCTAGGTGAGGTTAAGAGACGAATCGGATACTATAGTCAAAGAACTGTTATTTTTTAAAGAAGCAAGTAAAATATATCGGATATAAGTTAAAGGAAATTAGAAATTATCACATCTGCGTTTTTTTGTATGCGTTTGCGTTTTTTCAAGACTTTAACCTTTTTGTTTTTGATGAGTAGGAACAAAAAAGGAATGTTAACAGCCATAGTTTTGTGTTTATAGAAGTATTAGAAAAGTGTAAAAGGCGTTAGCTCTCGAAAAACTCTATAATATCAATGCAAAACTATCTGTGGACTATGGAAATTCCTTACGATTTCGGTTATGAGAAGTTTATTGGGCAAATAGAATTCTTTTCGACACATTCTAAGTTAGCAAACCTAAGCTTGAACCAGGTAGGTTCCACGGTGCTATGATGGTTCATTTCAAACTTGCAACATGAACTGGCATTATATATCTCATACCATATATGAGCTACGCAATTCCGTATTCTATTCATATAATATCCCAACACTTCGATGTTTCACATTCCTTCAATTGCCATTAATACCGAGCGGAAAATAGATATACAGTCATATTCACAATCGATTTTTTTCCATAATGAGACTTCGTATTATTTTTTACATTGCGCTGATGTTCTCTAAACGCTATTAGAGAAATTAGCAATGCTGTCGCATTTGTGATTTTTTTCGTATACATTCCACATAGAGCTAAAAAATCTAATGTATACTGCCGACTAAAAATATCTACAAGACTGCCAAACGAACCCTCATCTGAGAACAAAACTCATCCTTTAAGATCTAGTAGATTTCCATACCCACATTTGGAATATTCCGTATGAATATCTTAATGTCTTGCAGCGCGTTTAGACATTCACACGTTTAATCATGATAATCTCCTCAAAGTGTTGTGAGGATAGAACTTTCCAAGTGCGTGGGATAGTTGGCCCTCTTTTTGGTTGATAGGATTGTCCTAGAAAGATAATGAGACCAAAAATTATCACAGCTGGACTTGATTGGGCGTGTGCAAAGAGGCTTATTACGCGTTTTAACCGGGTACCCGTGATACCCTAACGTCGTGCTAATCAATCTTTCAGATATAATAAAACAAAGATAAACTCAAGTACAGAAAAAGTTATATATGAGCCTCATATTCCATTTATTTTCTTTTCCCTTGGAAATTACTTTTTTTAGCATGAATCCTGATCTCAATCGAATAAATCATAATCATTCCTGATTGTAGAATATGGGACATGTCGTCTAGTAATATATTTAAATGCCATCTTATGCTAATTTTCTCAAACCTTGTGTCCGTGTAGTAATAATACCTTACTTTTCGCTTATTGATGAAGCACCTTCAAAGTTTCTAAGATTTATTCCACTTTGACACAGGTCAACGTCTCAGAGTAAAATCACGTCATAATTGAATAACACGGACCATTTATGGCAAAGTTGGACTTTTTTGAGGGGCATTGCTCGTCGTGGAAGAGTAATATAGTATAGTTATCCGGAGAGATGACCGATAGCTGAGATTATTTACACCGTAGTAGACAAGTGCCTGAGGGTGAGATTGACGCGAATGGTGTTAGAGGGATTAGGGGAAAGTAGCGTTGGAATCAACCTATAGCCAATACCAGGCCCACATATCATGTTTTTACTTCCCATTCAACGGTGTAGTGACCGAATGCTAAATGTATTCCGTAGGAATCTAACGTGTAGAGCGATGCTAGTCTATCTAATTCAATCAAAACTCAAAAGAAACCTTTTGGGATGGAAAACAAGTGATGTAGGCAACACAGAAACGCATTTACTGGTCCTACAAGATGACCGCGTATCTCACCACCCTTTCCTTCTCTCGCTGCACTCTTTTCTCACATGCACAGCCACCCCTGCCAACCCCGCACGCGTATGCGTGGGCACAAAAGGACGACCACTCACCCTTTTCCCACCCCCCGCCTCCCCCCCATCGCTTTTGACCGCCCTTTTCCGAACTTTCCTGCTCAACGCTCCACCCCCACTTAATCGCAACGCCCCGAAAAGAAGGCGCGGCTACCCTACTCTATTCCTTGGAGATCAAACCATGAGTGCGTGGGTTCAAGCAAATGAAAATCACTCGCACAATTTTTGCTTGAGAACTTATATTCCCTAATATGACATACTTACATCTAAACTTGATCTAAAATTAAAACATATACTATAGAATTAACTATTAGATTTGTTAGAAATGTCAATGTCACCTAGAAATGCAAATTTCGCCGGTTCAAATTCCATATCGGTCATGAGTGCTGTATTTGCCGTAGGATTTGGCTCTGGGATAATTTTTACGGAGAGATAAAACCTACTTTCAGTTGAAGTACATATTTTAGCATTAATGGAAGGGTACTACATAAACTTTGTATTCCATGCCAAGAAATTATCGGTCTCATAATATGTTTATTTCCAAATACTATGAGGCTAGCAGGAATAATGTAATACTTAGTAGTATAGGACAGGAAAGAGGGAATTCTATCAAAAGAATAATATACTTATAGCTGGAAATACAAGCGTAGAAGTAAGGAAGCAGTTTGTCAGAACATATATCTGGAACATGTTTCTTTACGGCAGTGAGGCATGGACGATGAGAGCAGCGGAAAAGAAAAGGGAGGAAGCATTCGAAATGTGGTGCTACAGAAGAATACTGAAAATTAAATGGATCGACCAAGTATGTAACGAGGAAATCCTAAGAAGAGTAGGAGAAAAGAGAAGTCTGCTGACAACTCTATAGAGAAGAAAGGACAACTTAATCGGCCATATATTGAGACATGATGGCCTGATGAAGACTATCGTCGAGGGAAAAGTGAACCGGAATATTGGAAAAGGCAGGCCTCGTATGAGATACATGGACAGCTTGTGAAGGATGTAAAAGAGAAGAATTACGTGCCAATGAAAAGGTTTGGCGATAGAAGAATCGAGTGGAAAGCTGCGTCAAACCAATCCCAGGATTGCTTACCAATGATGATGATGATGATGAGTGGGAATAAAATATTTACTGAACCTGAACTGAACCAGCCCAATAATAGTCTAATTAATTTTTTCCGAGATGGTCCGGCAAGGTTTTCGATGGCTTCAGGCATTTGTAACCAGTTTTTCAGCAGCTCCGTGGAAACAACAGTTTATTTCAATTCTCTAAGTTCATAAATATTTTAATTTGAGAAAAGAATCTTTAATTTCTACTAGTTCTCTTCCAATCTAAGATTGTATCTAAACGTGATTCTAAATTAATGATATAAATATTGACTGAAAATATGATCATTTTCTTTTTAAGTATTCGTAATTCTTAATCCGGTCTAGCATAAAAGAAATAATCTGAAATTATTTTTTCTTTTAATTTGCACAATTATGTCATGATATCTTTTATGGGGGTATTGCTAGTATTAACGATAGAATGTGACCTCTACTTAGTGATCCAAACTTCTTAAGAGAGAGCAAAGGAAGTGTTTGAGCAGCAAGAGGAGTAGACCTTTCCGGAAAAAATCGAAACAGTATGTGCTCTGAAGGAAACGTGGTCCGGGGAGGAGGAGGGTGATGGGGTCAGGGGCTTTAAGGGGTGGCAGAGGGAGGATAGAGGGAGGGAGGGGCAGGGTGCACAGCAGGACGGTGGGAAGTTTTGGGAGTGGGTGGTGGAAGTGTCAGGGTTCTGGTAGGGCGGGGGCTCCTGGATTTATGAGGGCGCTATAAGGGTTCGGGCATGTGGGGTGGCAGGTGGGGGAAAAGAGGTTGGGCGGGAGTTCAAGGGGTCAGGGTTTTCGTAAAGGGAAAAGGAGAGTAATAGGGTAAGGGGAGTCGAGGCTCCTCTTCTTGCTGAGGGAGAGGAAAAAACGGCAAGACAGGAAAGAAGATGTGCGTAGGATTAAGCGTGGAAGGGCGAATATCCAAAGATTATCATTTCTGGAGAAGGTGCGAAGGGACTTCCTCGAACAGCAAATATCACTTCGCTTCCAAACCACTTATTCTTGACTGTTTCTTCCAGGTAATACGTTTTCTTACTTACGCCTCTATACGTGATGCATCACCGGAAAAGTGCACACGGGGAACTTGATTGTAAATGCGTAAATAATAAACTCTAGACCCCTAACATACGATATTTGAGAAATTTTTAATTGTTTTTTTAATTAAAATTATACTCTCTCGGATCAGAAAGGTTTTCAAGGTGGACATTAAATATATTATTTAAAGTTGTTTGCACAACTCAGAGGAGAACTTTCAATTTAATATTTTCCTCATTAAAATGATTGGAAACATATTGCAAACCAGCATCAATGCTTCGAAATTTTAAGTATGAACTATTTTTCAAGGGTTATTATTTTAAGGTAGATTTGATAATGGTGATTGACACTCAACATGCTGTGTGCTGATATAATCAGGGAATTTTTTGATGGTCGAATGCATACTCCATGGAAAATGTTTTCACATCAAGCTGTTGTGAGCCTTAAAAGGTGCGATTTTCTGGTACTGTTGTATTATTCTATAATATTAAAAATAATTTTTCACAGTAGAAAGACAAAATACCTATTGATCACTTCATCAAAATGACCGAACAAGATCAATGAACAAGAAAACACCATTTAGCTTCAAAGTTTATAGTAAAGACTTTAATGTGAATACAAGTACGTGCATTTCAGGCAGTATTGTGTAACCTTATCGAATGAATGACTATTTTTGCTATATATTACATGCATGAAATACAAATTTCCTAATACATTGTAAAAGTTACTACGTTAACTCAAACAGTCTGTCCATATGGCCTTATGTTTTACGTTTTAGATCTCTTCATCTGGAACTATGTATTCCAACCGGTGGAATAGGTTTCAATTATGGAACGTCAAAGCCTAATTGAGGACACTCATGCCAGATGAACACCCTACCTAAGCTTTATCATATGTCAGGACATCAGATTTTAGGTAAGATCAGATTTTTAAATAACCGTAAAGTAGCAATGAGCTCGAAATATAATCCTCAAAATGGCTCATCATCAATTTTCGTATTTAGAAAACTTGCTTCAACAAGTCGAAAAATATGCAGGCTATACAGCTGGGGCTTTATTTTAATGAAGTTTTTAGTGACGCAAAATTTTAAAATACTTGCGAACGATTCACCTAGATAGACTGGTGTAATTTTCTTTTAGGACAAAAATACAAAACTCAATTAGGTGTTACCAGTGAATAACAAGAATGTATTGAGAGATGACGATTCAAGAATGGTTCATAATATAGTATTTATTTTCTTTATACTGTGAAACGAATAATGTGGAGTCAATATGTTAAATATTTAACTCTGTGAAAATGTAATAATTTAACGCAAGAGTTGCTATACTCATTTTTTTCCATTTAAAATCTTGGTATTTTTCTTGTCACAGAATTCCTACTTCAGAAACTGTAGTTTACCCATTTAAATTAAGGGCGTAATAGTCCAAAGTTTTCGTGTGTTTAAAGGATTATTTTAGGTTTTAATCGTAATTAAATCAAAACAGATGTAGAGATGAGAAATTTCTCCGCTATTCTTTGAGAAAAATGGTTTTGGTGATAAAATACGGGAACAGAAAGATCAGGGAAAGAGAACGGTGAATGTTGGAGCAGTGTTGCATGCAGGAAAACAATAGGACGTGAAGCGTGCAGCGGTTTGCTGGCGTTTCCTTTGTTTCCATGTCTGGGGAAAGATCTTGTTTTAGCTCAAGCTGCCGCAACTGGAACGCGGTGTTACCCATCTCAGCGCTGCGTGGCTTTTGCGACGTGCTGTTTTGAACCTTGTTGGACCCAGCGGGCAGTGAGGAAAGTGAAAGTCCTTCGTTAGCCGTCTATGTCTCTTCTGCGGTCAGCTCCACTGTTTCCAGTCCCATTTCAGGTACCGTGGATGCGCGTATGCATTTCAGCGTATGCATGATACGCGTTTCAGATACCGCGTATGCAGCGAAAGCATCGTTTTAAAATTGTTCAAATGTTCTCTAGGAGTGTTTTTCTCCCGAGAGAAGGCTAATTTTCCAGCCATATCCGGTAATTTTAAAATAACCATAGTGTAGCAATGAGCTCGAAATGTATTCCTCAAAATTGCCTGCCTAATTATATAATTATTGTAATTACTCATAAATTTACTAGTAGTACCATTTTCGAAAAAAAATGATTTTCCTATGGGAAGTAACTCCTTTTGTTTCATTAACATTTTATTTCCCGGAGGATTATACCCGATTACTTTGTGCTTTGAGTTGAGAATATGTTAGAAATATGAGCAACTTTAATCTAATTTTACTTTAGTTACCTATTATAGGTTGGATTTAATAAAATTTTTCAAGCCATGACTATTGCCAAATAACGAAGCTGTCCGTTAAATTTTAATTATTTTAATGTCCCAACACATAATTTTTATGACGGAATTGGACATGGCATATTATATTTTATTCATTACAAGCAATTGTAAAACATAATCTCTCGTGTTAATTGTTAAGAAATAATCGTGATAAATTGGGATTTGAACGTGATGCAGTTGAAAAAATTGGTTGTGCTTACTTGAATGGTAACTATCCTATTCTAATATCTCATGTCTGCGTAGAATATGCAATATTAATGAATCAGAAAAGGGTTCTAATCTCTACATTATGGAACACTTCTCTGTTTAAACTTTTGGTGAAATTCCACTAAATATTTCAATGGCGTGTTGGTTACATGGCATGAGTGAAGTTTATTAAGTGATTTCTCATTTTATGTACATACAAGTCAATCACAAAGAGGTTGTACGGAGTATGGAGTTTTACTTGAAGTGTAGGAATTATTTTTTGGAGGAAGTTGAAGAGTTCTATAATCGTCACCATATCGAAAAAATTTTGTATTTACATTTAAGGCTAAATAATTTCTGATATATTTGTTCTTCATTCTGATAATAATCTACTATGTTTGTTGGATAATACGATTCACCCCTGTTGGGAACGCCATATTACTTCATCTACAATTGAAATTTAGAAATTTGTGGGGCCATTATGTTATTGACCATTAGGGATGGGTCGGTTCGGTTCTTCGGTTCTCGGTTCCACCGGTTCTTGAACTTAGAACCGGAACCGAGGCCAAAAATAATCGGTACCGAAATAATTGGCGCGAACACCAGTTTGAAACCTGCTCTCACTGTGAAAGTGGAGGCTTCACATTAAAACCTGGTGAAATAGTGTACTCAGATGCTTCAAAGTTGCCGCAAATTATTCTAATTCAGACATTAAAATGACTATATGATTTATTTTATTACATCCAATTCTAGTAAGTGATGAAATACCGCCCTAATAAGGATATTCTGATTGATATGTATATGTTACGTGCACCTACTTCGGAGGTGCGAGTCCTCATACCATTTTCGTAAATTATATCATAATATAGTATATATAACACAAAATATAATGAAGCAGGTATTCTTTTCCAAGCAGTATGTCTCTGAAAATGATTATTGATTATCTTATCTTACCACTAAGCAATGCAAAGTAAGTGGTAAATTAAGAACCGGGACCGAGATTCGGTACCGAGAACCGAAGTTAAGAACCGAACCGGAACCGAAAAAAAATGGAACCGACCCATCCCTATTAACCATATTCACAACGTTATATAGGTACTGCATTATGGCTTCTAAACAGATGTCACTGAAAGGAGGTTAAATGTTAAAAATTAACTAGATGATTTCCTGAAATACGATATAAAACGCGAATTTGTCACGTGAAAAAAAAATGTATTGACTTGGAGGACTGAAAACTTGTGAATTAACGATGAAAACTCGATGGATGGTTTACCTTGATTTAGGTAGGCTTTGAAAAAAATTCCCTCCTTTTATTTGCATTGCCTTTTTTTCACAGCTCTATCCGTTAATTTTTCCCCTTCAGATAATCATATTTTTCCAGAGCAACAAACCGTAACTCTATGCAAAATTACTATTATATTTCCACTCCTCTCACACTTGCCCATTACTGCACACACAATATATGGCTTTACTCCTCTGTCCACAATCACCATTAATTTCAACCTACTTTGTTTCCTCCTCATCTTTAGCTATGCACTTATTCTTTCTCTACTTCGTTCAAGTCTTCATTTGTTCTCATTTTGTCCATAGCAAAATTTCTATTTTTCTTTTACCAACATGTCCAAAACGTAATGCTGATTCTGTGGTGATAGATTCTGGCTAGCCTGAGCAACCGTTCCTATATTGCTATTGCATCCAACGTCTCCTTCCTTCATACTACACGCAAGTAAAACAATTGCAACCTTATGTCACCTACAGTAGAGCGAAAAAATCTTAGTAAAAAGACAATCTATCTTCTTTTTTCACTTATTTTAATTATGTTATTGCACTAAACTTTTAAAAAGAATACCTTAGCATATACTATATTATTTTACGTAAAGTTCTGCATTTATTCGGATAAATGTTAATAATTTATAAGAAATTTCAGTGTTAAACACTCCTAGTGAGTAATGAATTGCGCAAAACATTTATTTGTAAATTTTAGATAAAAGGTCATGCCTAGAGTATAATTTTACGTAGTAATTAAAATTCCACTTAATTCACAATGCAATTATCATGTCAGCTTTTCGTAATCACATTTGCATTTCTTTGAATTTTTCGGCTTTGAAATCCAATTTAAGGGGCTAAAAATGCGCACATAGCTAATCATTTCATGCTCCATAAATATTCCTGACAAATTCGATTTTTGATTTCCAAAAGGTTAATGAGACCATTATTGGTTTCATATAGATTAAATACTGCCCCACATAGTCGGGTCCACTGTCATGATTAACCTATGCTTCCATTAATTCTGATGCAAAGTCAATAAAGAAATGACCGATGGTGTTATTCCTCTTAAATGCCTCACGTATTTGTTAGCTTATCTATAATATTTGGCAAGGATATTTAACGCACTTTTCGTCCCATTATTAATCAACTAGAAAATCTATATTTAAATTAAGCAACTGTACAATAATCGATGGTCGGCAAGTACTGTACAATAGTCTGTACAATAGTCTGTACAATAGTCTGTACAATAGTCTGTACTGTACAATAGTCTGTACAACTGTACAATAGTCAAAATTCCCTGTAACGCATTTGTCTTCTCATACTACACCCCTAAGTTTTATTGCGAGGTATGATGAGCACAATTTATATGTTTTCAAGTGCGAATCGTAATAAAAACTTACTTGAATTTTAAGCAAGTTAATGATCTTTCCAGTATAAAAATTATTTCTGAGAGAAATTTTTATCTCTTATACTAAAGTAAGAACACGATAAAGAAAAAATATTACCCAAGGAAAGGTCTAAGATAAGTAGGTACCTATTAAATTTTTGGGAAATAATTTTACCGTAAAAATTTAAGTTTACGAAATTCCGCTGAAAAACAACTTCCTACTAGTTCAGTAATTTCCTCCACTCCCTAATTTGTAGTGTTTTTGACACCCTAATCTGCCATTATTTATGTAACGCTAACGGCCATGATGAAATCATGGCACAAAATGAACTAAAGGTCTGGTGTTCGCTGAACTTATGTGTGCAAGCATATATCAGTACTAAAATAGCAAAAATATCTGGGGAATTGTGACAAACTTGACTAGCACTTTTAATAATAGGCGTAATCCCATCAAGCGTACTCTCATGTATAATTTCTATTATTGTACTTGATTTCCTCTGATCTCTATTATTTATTTTTTATGTTTACCCAACATATAAATATAGATGCAGAGTAAAAAACGAACGATCAAATAAGAAAATAGAAATATTATTAACAACGATAAAAAAGACGAACCAAAAGAGGAAAATACAATTGCTAGAAAAGTTGGTTACTGTTAAGTAGCAAATGGTTAACATATTTATAAATTAATCATTCTGCACATCATAACATTACGTCAGTGTCATAAGTGTTCAAATTACCTCTCTTAAAATTAATTTCTATCTAAATACAAATTCATTTCGTTGCAATGTATGTTATATGTAATTCACAATCTGTTAGCAGGAGAATTTTTGCATTATTCACATTCACGACATGAAATGTCATCATGTTGATACCTTTTTTTCGCTGGAAGGTGGAAATTGAATCGATTCAACAGCGTGCCACATTCTCCTTTATTCATTACATCATGTGAAAATAGAAGATCATTCAATATTTCCCTATCAAATAATTTACGGAAATGAAAAATTCCGTATAAGTCGTCGTATTTCCTATGATTCTCTATGATGGGTTAAACGTGAGCATACCGAGCATAATACAGGTACCTTAAAAGCCTATTTTGAATTCTCTCAATAACTTCACTGTACTTTTTTGCTTAAGGGATCCATAACACAGAGCTAAATATTGTATTACTGATTGCCAAATTGCAACTGCTCTGCAAACTTTTTGATCCCAAAGACCCTCGTCCTCTTCTCTCAACTTTCTCATTCGGACTTACATTCATTGCAAGTCATTCATCGCCCTCCGCCATCCATTCCCTCCGTCAACGTCCCAATCCTCTTGATCATCCTCCCACATTTTCGGCACCCCGTCTTCTCCCTCTTTTTCTCTCCTCCCTCGCTATCCGACCCACTTGCTCCAACCCAGGGTCTTCCTCCTACTCCTTTTTCCCCCCATTTCATTGCCTTTATCTCGTGCCTCGAGATGAGGTTTCTGCCCGTTTACTTTGAGGAAAACTTCGATGGGAGTCTGGTGGAGGTTGGCGTGAGGGGTTCTTGGGGGTGGCGACGTAAAGAGGGTGCTTAAAACCTTCATCCCTCTCTCCCCTTCTTTATTCATCTCTCACCCCAATGCCGTCCTCGCCTTATAAACTTTAGTGCCCAGGATCTCATCTGAGGAAAAGTTTCCCCGCGATGGCTTTGTGAATGAATCTTGTATCGCTGTCAATATTTAATAATTCCCCTCCTCCTTTCGCAACACGCCAGAGAAATCACCCACCTTTCCTTTTGAATACGCACAGGGCTTCGATCTCTACAGAGAAAGAAGAAGAACTGGAAACATGAAGCCCTTCGAGCTGCCGACTTAAATAATGGTCTTAACACCAGCGGGAAGTTTCGGCACGCCTTGCTCTGTCTCGTCATTCAGGGCATTTTTTTGTCTGTCCCTGGTATTCATTTTCCATGATCTTAACTTAACGGGTATCGTTCATTAAGGATTTTCTTTCATTCTCAATTTATAATGTGCTAGTATGTATTCTCTTGGGAGGGAAGTTTGGGATATATTTTTATTTTTTGCACCAGTAGCTCGTAGGGGCTTCAAGGTGGTTGCGGAAGTTGTTCCCCATAATTAGCTTTTCTAATATTAATAAATAATTTTGGTGAATTAGCAAAGGAGTCAACATACTTTCTTGTAGACACATATCCAAGTAAGCTGATAGTATTTGGTCCTAACTATGTAGTTTCATAAATATAGAAATTTTTTTTTTCCATTTTCAAGTCCTTTATGCATTTTAAAGTCAAATTTTCACGGAATCTAAAGGTACTAGCTACAAAAACAGTCTTTTGCAATTTTTTCTTCGATTCTTCAGAAGGATTTCTTTGGATTCTTCAGAAGGAAGGATTCTTCAAAAGAAAAACCCATTTTCACATTACGTTATTTTGAAATTTCATTTCCGATTTTTTCCTCTTCCTAATATTCACAATTTATGGATCATATCACAAGATTAAGTAGCAAAATTACCTGTAAGGAAGAATAAGTTTCTAAAATAATAGGAAAAGCTTGAAAATTTTACTAATCTTTTGTTATAGACGTAAATACTAGTTTTTAATTTGTCGTTGCATATGATAAATATGCCATATATCCGTTCGTTTAAGCTAAATGATGAATTTAATATATTAGGAGTGTTTACTGTATCCTAAGCATGAGTACAGTCGTGGAATTTTAACAGTGGAACAAGTATGCTACGGATAGAGAATGATAAATATAATACGCATTTTATGACAGGAATATTACGTGGTGTACTTAATTTTGTAATTTAAAAGACTGAGACGGATGACATATTGTTAAGATATGATGGCCAGTTATCTCCACGTATTTTTCTTAAGTAATGATATTTGGTTCACATATATATCAATAGCCATGCTAAATTTCATCTATATTTTACCCTGCTATCCGTTGAAAACGTATGTGGTGTGTAACCACCCGAATTTGTGGCTTGAAAATAAATTTCCGACATTTAGCGATATACGATCATTCATTGAATTTGTGATATTGATTCTTCATTGTGTATGAATGGATTATCAATATCATCCTTTTAAGGAGAAGTTACAAAGTTTCTTCAGATGATAATCATTGACATTAGACTTATCTCGACAAGTAATTTGTGAAGTTTTGCACGTTTCTAAACCACCTGCCGCGATTCCTGCCAGAATTGACATCGCATTCAGGAGAACACGTTGTTTCCCGCTTTAGTATCAATTCAATCCGATAGAGAGCGCTTCTGTGGTTGTTCTGGAATGATTTTACTGTCTTCTCTTGCTGAAGATGTCTGCTACTTGATTGCCTTCTTACTCCAACTAAGGTTTTGGCTTCTCAGAAAGTTTGTGTCAATGAGTGCCACGGGATTAAGCGGTTTACATTAAGAAGTACACGTGTAAGGTGAGAAGGAACTTTCTTAAAGTGTTTCTAAGATGATGTTTTATTTTAACGTTAGGAGTCGTGACTATCAACATTTATAAGGTCAAAAGTTCTATGTGAGGATTTATGTTGGTGCAGAGGAAGAGAAACATTTGGCTTTTGATGGTTTTGAAATGAAACCTGATCTGCAATTTTCATCTTTTTAAGGCACACAGGTTAATATGGTATCTGCGTTAAAAACAACTAATAATCAAGAAGATAAATAGCTATACTGAAAAAAAGCTACCCAACTATTATCGTTGAACATGCAATCTATTCTCAATGAAGACTTCGGAAAACCACCTATTAGTGGACAATATAGTCTGGAATGTTGTGGTTTGAAATGAAAGAAACAAGTAATGCAACTTCCCTTTTTCCATTGGGAAGAAAATTCATAATCAACATCTCGAATACAAATTCTTTTGTCAAGCATTTATATCAGCACTAGCTATAATGCCAAGATTTGAAATTAGTTGGAAGTATTTCCTGTGTGGAGATAACTCACTTAAATCTACATATACTTGTCATTTTGCAAGCCACCGCCGTCAAAGGGACCAGTGACACAGGGAGTTATAATATGCATCTTAATAAACTACAAAAAGAAGGTCAATAAGATTGAAGTCCTACTGACAGTATAACGAAAGGATTCTAATGATCAAATTAGAGGGAGCACATACGGACACAGTGATAGTGCAGGTGTACATGCCGACGTCGGGCCACTCTAGAGAAGGAATAGAATAAACGTATGAGCAACTGGAAGAGGTCCTAGACACAGTAAAAGGAAAGTAATACTAATAGTTATGGGAGATTAGAATTCAGTGGCCTGAGAGGGCCGAGAAGGAAATGGCGTGGGTGAGTCCCGTTTGGGAAAAAGAAATGACACGGGAGAAAAGATGGTAGAATTCTGTTAAGAAAAGAACATGGTAATAGCAAACACCCTCTTCGAACAACATCGGCAAAGAACATATGCATGGAAGATGCCGGGGGACAGCGGAAGATACCAGATATATTATATTCTTGTCAGAACTAGATATAAGAACCAAGTTAAGCACTGCAAGAGCTACCCCGGAGCAGATATTAATAGCGACTATAACCTGGTGATCATGGACAGCTGCCTGCGATACAAGAAGGTGAAGAGAATTACGAAGGAATAAAGATGGAAAACAAAGACACTGGAGGGAAAAAAAGCAAGAGAAAGGTTCACCGCTGCCATCGATTCAAAACTAGAAGTGAAGGAGGCAACCGTTATGGGAAGATAGAATGAAATAAAGAAGATCATTACAGAGGTAGCAGATGAGAAAGTTGTGAGAAGAGATAGAAACAAAACGGTAATGGATAACGACCCAAATAAGAGACCTCATAGTGGAAAGAAGAAAATACAAGAATCCAAGAAATGAAAATAGGAGGCCCACTATAAGAATTTGAGAAACGAAGTAAATAGAGAGTGCAAGAAAGCCAAGGAAAAATGGATAGAATACTGCTGCGAAGAAATAAATAACAACGTAATGAAAGGAAACGCAGAAATGGCTTCTAAACTGGTGAAGAGACATTTCGGAGAAAGAAAAACAAGATCCCACAACATAAGAGACTCGAATGGAAAGATACTCATAGAACAGGAAGCCATAGGGAAGGGATGGAAGCAATACATCGAAGAGCTCTATGAAACACCCAAACCACTGGAAGCTGACTTAACGGAAGAAGAAATCAGGGAGGATGAAGATGAATGGGGCCCCGAGATACTGAGAACTGTATTTGACAGAGCCGTGAAAGACCTAAGGGACAACATGGCACCAAGAGGTGACAAAATGAACGGAGAAATCACCAAGGAACTCGGGTTCATAGCAAAAGATACCCTCTTTGGAATAATCATAGATAGCTATGACAGTGGGAGACTACCAGAGGAATTCCAGAAGAGTGAAATGATCGCAATCCCGAAGAAGCCAAGGACAGAGAAAACCGAAGAGCACAGAGCATTGAGCCTGGTGTCACACAGATCGATAAAACTTACTAGAATAATTAACAGAAGAAGGGAAGAAAAGATCGAAGGGAATCTCTCGGAAAATCAATTTGGATTCAGGAAAAACCGAGGAGCTAGGGAGGCGATACTCAGCTTCAGGATTCTGGCCGAGAAAATGATACACGTAAACAAGCCGTTGTATGTGGCATTCGTGGACTTGGAAAAGGACTTTGGCAATATCGAATGGAACAAGATGTTCAAGATACTGGAAGCAATTCGAATAGACTACAAGGATAGCAGAATACTCTATAGCCTCTACAAGAACCAGGTCACCTTAATGCAAATTAAAGACGGAAGGAAGATAGAAGCCAAAATAAATAAAGGAGTCAGACAAGGATGCAACCTATCGACAGCGTTATTCAATATATACTTGGAAGAAGCAATAAGAGCCGCAGAGGAAATTGGTATCAAGGGCATCAAGGTGAATGGCGAAGAAATAAACATGCTAAAGTTTGCTGATGACATCGCAGTTGTAGCAGAAAGTCGAGAGGACCTGCAAGCATCCCTGACCATAATGGATCAAGAACTTCAAGAATATAATATGAGCATCAACAAGAAGAAAACTAAAATCCTAGTGTGCGGAAGAGAAATGCTTAGGGCAAATATCAGATTTCGAGGAGTGAAATTGGAACAAGTGGAGAACTTCACCTACCTCGGCAGCACTATAACTTGGGATGGTAGAAGCTCGACGGACATCAAGCGAAGAATAGCACAAGCTAAGGAGGCGTTTATGAAGAAGAGACAACTACTATGCTCAAAGAACCTACGGCTGCAAACAAGGAAGCACTTCATCAAAACATTCGTATGGAGCGTGGCACTCTATGGATCAGAGACATGGAACATCGGGAAAGCAGACCAACGAAGAATTGAAGCCTTCGAAACATGGTGCTGGAGGCGAATGTTGACGATTAAATGGACAGATAAAGTGAGGAACGAAGAAGTGTACAGAAGACAGATGAAGAAAGGACATTATGGAAAACCCTACGGCAAAGAAGAACCAGATGAATTGGACATACCTTGAGGCACAATGAATTGGTTAGAAATATAATAGAAGGGAAGATTGAAGGTAAGGTCCCGCGAGGAAGAACAAGAGACAAATAAATAGAGAGAATAAAGAAGGATGTGAAAGAGAAAACATAGCAGGGCGTGAGGGAATTAACACTGAATAGGGCAGAATGGAGGGCTGCAGTTAAACCAATCCTAGGATTGGAATACTGATGATGATAAAACTACAAAAATGACTTCCAAGAGAGTTTTGCTGAAAGTCACTGGATCTCGATCACCTAAGTTATGCCAAATAAATTTCAAAATATCGCTATTCCGTGAGACAGTCTATCAGGAAAGATTGTGAGTGCTGAGCAAAGGTTCGCGAGATGAGTGCTTGGAAAGGAAATAATTATTTCTTAATCAAGGTGTTGAGGGAATACAGAAGAGGAAAAAGAAAGGGCCGAATGGTCATTAAGGAAAATAGAAAGCCACAAAAAAGTGAAAGGAAGGTTTTGGAGGAAGGGACTTTTAATATCTATAGCATGCGCAAAATAATAAATAAGGAGTGTTTTGAAAAGAAATTCGTAATTTTAGATACTTTCAAGTGAAGGGAAAGTTGATAATAATTTTCATTAGCTTCATGTGGTTCAGTGGTTGAAAGCCAATGCTTCAGATTTACATAATATGACCAAAATTTCAGACGGGCACAGGCCATGACCATACCGTCTTAGGCAAAGCTCTTGCGGAGGTCATGTTTGAACGTTCTGCGTCGTATCAGTGGACAGGATTGCATGTAGGGCACTTGGACGTTTGAACTAGTAATCAATCCACTCGCAGCAGGAGCCGGCGTAGGTGTGGGGGAGTGTCTTACTGGAGAAGCGGCGGCTGAGTAATCTCTCGCCCTCCTTTCCCACCCCCTTCCGCCCTTAATTCCCTCCGTCTCCTCCACCCCTCCATTCCTCCTCCCTTAAGTCGGCGTCTGTGACGTGCCACCGACACCAGCCGCCTCAATTTCCGCCAGGCCACAGAATCCTCTTCCCCCCTTCCCCTTCAAACTTTGTGCCCCGGTGTGTCGAGGCGGACATTCTGGGTTTGGGCAGGGGGTCGGGTTTGCAATCGTGGCGAGACTTTGTGTGGGGCTGAACGCTTTTGAGAGCGAAGGTTTGAAGGGAGCATGAAGGAGGGGAGACGTGAGGGATCTTCCCGGGGGGGGCAGACTTGACAAGACGAATCTGGAGAGGGGAGAAGGAAGAGGTGAAAGATAATACCTGCTTCTTCATTACTATACCACACCCTGTTGGCTCGAGACTTCGTGCTTTTTCTTGCCATTCCTACCTATCATTTCAGAGAAAAAGCAAGTGCAGCTACGCATGTTGTAGATATTATTAGTCCCTTCCTCTTTAATGATAAAAACATGAATTTAATAATTTTTTAAATCTTTGTTTTAGGCGTTAATATATAAACTAGTAAATGAAATTTGCCTCCATATGTTTAAATGTTATAACTTCAGCGATATATATTTGAACCTGAGAAGTCAAACAGTATTCAACTACAAACTCTACACTCTTCCAAAATGTTTGTCCTTTAAGTATCTCTCGTTCTTATTTTCCTTGTGCTACGGATTGCGTAGGAATATATGTTGTAGTAAATGGTGTAAATAGTAAATCGTGGTGCAACATATTTACACGATCACATGGAATAGCGCTTCTTCTTATGATAAAATGCAATGAAGAGGTGCAAAGTTAGATTTTTATGTAAAATAAGGTGACTAAATTGAGACCACAATTAAAATTTTCACTGAAGGAGAGGTAAAATAAAAATGAAGAGGATATTGTTCTATTATAATTGCAGCTTCCTTATCCAAACTATTTCCATTTATCACGAGGTATTTATAACAGTACGCTTAGAACAATTGATAGACGGTGAAATTACAATATTTTTATGGCCTAGCGTTAAGTAAGTAATATAAATTAGTTCAATTTAAAGCTGAAATAGAATTAAAAGTCAAAAACATTCACACATTCAACATATTGTGAGTTCTATAATTGATATGTGGTCTTCTGACAAAATCAACAAAAAGTAAAAATCCATTGCGGTTGTTATTCAAAACAATTTTTTCGAAATTTTCGTCTCTTTTTCTGCTGAATCCTTTGAGCAAAGGCGGAGAAAAAATTCATTGCTGGCAAAACATATTTTTACGATATAATCTTGTCCACATATGAGCTATGGAAAATGGGTAAGGCTTAGGACAGAGGACGGCGGAGATGTTTCATTAGTCAAGGAGGGCTCTTGTGCGGTACAGTCTCAACGTACCGTCAAAGTCACTAATCTGTGCGTTTGGCCTGGCCTCGTGACATGAGGACATGAGTGGGACGCGGAAAAAAATTGCTTGCGGTGAGTATGTAGAAGGCCTACAAGGTAGCCCTTTCTGCCTCAAATTCCAGTGCATAGTCGAAAAAAAATTCCACGCATCTTAGCGGGCTGCATGGAAATAATAAATATGAGCCATCTCTCTCACTGAGATGGGCTTTTAGTTGTGAGGAATCCTTTGGAAACGGGACGGGAGAGGATATAAAAAGGTATGGGAATCATTCATGTTTCTTGCCGTCTTAACAATGTCCCCTTTCATTGTAGTATAATAATTCCGCCGCAGACGAGAGACGGTAGACAAATGTTCCTGTGTAAGGGCCGGCCTTCCTTCTCTCTGTCTGTGGACAGCACCTGCATTTTCCTAACTGGGAGTAAAAACGTGGGGAACACAAAGGAATGGCGAGTCCGAGGGAAAAATTCATTGTTCCCTTTGATCAGGCAAAGGAATTTCGTCGGTCTTTTTCCACCCAGCAAAAGACTTGGCTTCAAATCTCCCCAGAACCCGTTCCTGACCCTCTTCTACCCTTCCCCCGAAGCAGGCCGCTGAGTTATTTCGCTTGCTCGTTTGCCCTTCACTGGATATAGGGACTCTGGCGTCATACATCCTCTCCTCCACCACGTGTGTGCCTGTGTGTTCATGTGTGTTTCCGTGCAAAAAGGAAGCCGGAACGAAGTAGCCTCACTCCATTGGGGCCCCAACTGCGCAGATATTAAAGAAATGGCGGAAGAATTGAGGCCCGGCTCTTCATTCTTCCGTCGGATTCCCTCACTGGTATTCGAGGCGGTCGCATGTGGAGCGTTGGGATTTATTGAGCCGATGGTGGCGGACGATTGAAAGATGGGGCGCCGGAAAAAATAAGCTCCCTATACGAGGAAAGAACTGTATATTTTTTTTATTTTTGACCCCTATTGACCTTTGAGGGGACGTGATTCCTTTAATGTCTAAATTAAACATCCTTTCTCAATATCCTTCCTGTGTAAGAAACACGTTTGAGCTCATCACTGCAAAATATTGTTTTTAGGAACTACCGAGGCAACTAAAAAGCCGTGGTATGCATAATCTGCAGCCAAAATTACTTTAAAACATTCAGTTAAATCATTTATTGTTATATTGGATATTTTTTAGATCTCAAAGACTTTTAAAATATTAATATTTGGAGACAGTATTACCTATCATAAATTAGAAAATAAGATTTTACTTTCTTTTTGCTGCAGTGAAGTACATAATTACATTTTCTTTCTCCAAAGAAGAATATCGCCCCATCAGGTTCCATCGTCATGGATGGATTTAAGAATTTATTATTTTGTTAGAGATCAGTGCCCTCTGCATCCTCTAATCCCTCTTTTTGAAATTCACTTGATTCCGACTACTACCTTTTTTAAGTATACAAATTAATTACCCATTCATTTCTAGCTTTAAAAAAACATCGCCTTCCTTTTAATCAAGAATGTCGAAAATTAAATTTGTATCAGGGGCCAGAGGAAGAGATAAATGAGTTAATTTGCTTGGTAATGAAATGAAATCGTTTTACTCATAATTTAGAGATGTGACTTGGTGGAGTCTGTACCGTTGAATATTCATTTTTTTTGACAGGGCTAACAATATTAACGTAGTACAAAGGGGAGCCATTAAAATTATGCATTCATTTGATTAAGCCTTTTTAAAGGGAACATTTATTCCATCTTTAAATTTTTTATGCAAATTATTGTGGATTCATTGGAAGAACCTTCTACTGAATCCAGGTCACGGGTAACAAAATATATTGGCCATCTGTAGTATTAGCCGAATTACTTGATATGAAGCATATTGTTGTCTTTGTGGATGTTATCTCACTTCGGTCGAAAGTAAAATTACTTTATAATGTAAATACTGCTAAGTCTATCACCAAATCACTAATTATCTTGTGGATGAAAATATTTATTTTGTCCTTTTAATGTTTTTTATCCAAAATTAAATTTTTTTGTATGTCTTTTTTAAAATGAAGTAGTGTGGCTGAGGACCCTGGAATCGCTGTCTCTACATCAATTCATTTTTCTAAAGTACCCTGGACAAATAATGTCAAATAATGTAGTTTACTAAAAGGAAAGTCAAATTTATCACATCTAGCTGGTGTACTCTTATCTGTTATGTTAACTGTTTGGATCAAAGGACGAAAGAAGATTTGTTAGCCATGTGACGACGACTGTCTGTATGGGATTGATCCTGTCCTGCAGTTCCTGAAAACCAAGTTTGATGACTTCATGGCCAACTCTAGGGTGATCAGCACGGCACCATATCATTGTACTGCGTTACCATATTTAGGCTTTATATCGTTTGTAAATATTTACGGCTTACACCGAACTGCTAGCATAGATTGCTTATCCTCTAAGAAATACTCGATTTCCTTCGCCATTCATCACATTGATCTGATCGAATATAAACCTTTGGTAGCCACTGTTCTTTTAAAAACAATATATGAATGACAATGGACTACTTTTCATTGTGTCATTATGGCTGAAGCTACAGTCATAAGCATTTTACAATTGCCATTTTGACTAGATTTTTCTCGAGTACGATATTAAAATATTTTTAATCCACATGAAATTTTTAATCCATACATGCAAAAATTAAAAATAAAAATAAAAACAATCAAATCTAATCCAATTCCAATAGGAATAATAATAATAATAGGAACAGTCTGATAAAAATAAAAGTAAATCTGGTTAGGGATACATGTTCCAAATATAGACTGTCAAAAAATAAGACAAAAGCTTAAATTTTTTCAGCAAGTAGTCGCCTCGGCATGCTTATCAAATATTTTGCTTAATGGAAATATATTATTCGGTTAACTCTTAGGAAATCATATTTTTAGTTAACCTTAAATATGTACTTTCTTGCAAATGTGCACCATGTACCTGGGAATAATGATGTCAGATGTAAATTTTGCTGTAAAAATTAGAATAACGAAGAGATTAATTGGATCTAGCTAAAGTGATGGTTTAAAAAAAAATATTTGAATTCTTTTGAGAAATAGAGAAGTATTCAAGGAAAGCTATGTGGAAAAATGTATTCAAACGAGGTTCTCTAAGGTTAAAGCTTGAGACAAGACAACTAAAATGAGTAGTTGCTCATAATTTCGATAATACAGCAATAAGGAGGGCACATATCAGTGCATTACGACCCTATTTACGTGATAGATTCATGATGGCCAATGGTGTCTTGGTTCAGACTGCACCATCGCTTAATTTTTTCGGTATTTAATGAAATTCATAGAATAGTAACCTGAAATTCATCGTTATAGTAGCAATCGATATTTAGATGGGTGAGTAAGCAATAGCATTAGTTCAAATAAAATTGGTTTCTTAAAATAATTTACGGGATTAATTTATAAGAGTTAATGGTATATTGGTTCAAAGCACATTATTGCTTCATTTTTTCCATATTTGACAAAGATTAGTGAGTTAGAAAGAGATTTATGGCCATTTGCCTTCAGAAATAACATAATTGCAGAATTAAATAATGACCTAGAATATTGTCATTTATTTTGGGTTTAAAATAAAAATAGAGCGAAGTGAAGTTACATTTATCCACAAGTTTTGTTTGAGAGCAAGCTGGAATGCGAGCGGAAGAAAGGAGTTTTTCCAGGAATTAGAGACACAAGAGTGGGTGGTAGTCAAAAATCAACCTGATATTTCCCTATTGGTTTTTTGAAAGTTTTATTGAAATCATCTGAAAAGTGGCATTTTTTCCGAAAAGTAAGCTGCAGAAGGCGATAAATTTGAAAAAGGATGATTTTTTTCATTGATTTCCTCGTTGGCGTTTTACGAAAAATATAGTTAACTGTATGTATCTAACCTGTAACCTAACTTTTTGTAACTGATTCATTATTGGAATAAAAACGTAACTTGGTTGTTACATATAAAAATATTTACGCGGAACAAACAAGTTACATTTTTATTTCAACTGCAAAAGGTGATTCATAATGATTCACTTCATAAAATTATTAGTTTATCAGTAACCAACAATGGACGGAGCAAGAAAGAAATAGTCCTTAGAGTAGCCCAGGGAAATAGGATGTTCTTTCAAAAGAAGAATCTACTTACATCCATGAATGCAAGCGTATAATTAAGAAGACAAGTAATCAGAACGTATCTACATTTTGACCTTTTCCTTTTCGGTAGTGAGGCATGGACGATGACAGCAGCGGAGAAGAAAAGAGTGGAAGTTTTCAAAGTGTGGTGATAACGAAGAATGATGAAATTAAAATGGATCAACCAAGTGAAAAACGAAGAAGTCCTAAGAAGATTGCCAGAAAAAATGAGTCTGCTGAAAACCCTAAGAAGAAGACAGGACAACTTAATCAACCATATCTAAAGGCTATCGTGTCCTGATGCATACAATCGTCGAGGGAAAAGTGAACGGAAAGAATGGTGAAGGAAGGCATTAGATATGTGGAACAGATCATGAAGAATATGAAAGAAAGGAATTACGTTGATATGAAGAGGTTGGCCGTTAGAAGGATCTAGTTGAGGGTTACGTCAAACCAATCCTAGGATTGTTTACCGATGATGATGATGAGCGGCTTATTATTATATTTATATATATCTGAGTCGTTATGAATGAGCAAGAGTTATAATTGTCTGGCAGCTGATATCTTTTGCTCCATATAGGATGGAACATATAAAGGACCTATGGGTGCTCAGGAAGGGGAAACACGATATCCGAATTAGAATATTGTTAAAAAAAAAAGCATGTGATCCCACGGTTTTTCAATCCCAAAAGCCAATTTACCAATAGACAAGGTATTGAATTTAAAGTGTTCCCTGCACATAACAATAAAAATTTTGGCCTTTTGCTGACAATCTTGTCTTTTCCGGGATTAAACATCCGGCTCTTAGGATTGGGTATGTTGAATGTAGGCACTGAGGTGGCAAGGTCAATTTAATTCTTTAATGTCACCATATATTTCCCTGTTTGGGCACGTTATAAATTCCCATACATTTCAGCATTAAATCTTTCTCTCATCTTTTGTCCTTTACTTAATGTGAGGCTAAAGTATTTTACGTACATATTTTTTTATATGCAAGGGTTAAACCGAATCATCATCGGCACCAATTATAAATTTTTAAATTGCATTTCTACGTCGAATATATTTGCTTTCAATTTGTAATTCAAATTGTCATTCAGATTTAATATTTGATCTGTTTTGAAATAAATTAGAGCAAAATACATTGATATCTTTCGGTGATAAGCCTTTTCATAGATTTATTTACTAATCTAGAAATTGTTTGTTTTTTTTACTAATATAACAGAGTTCACCCTTCTCATTTTATTTATACACTTTTCAAAAATCCAATAATGAAATACGTGATAAATCCACTATATTTATAGCATTACAAGGCTCTTTAAAAGATAATTACGTGCGCTTGCAATAAAGACAAAGATTTACAGCATATTTTTTAGTTGAATACCTATCCTGTATCTAGGCGGTAAATATATTAACTATGGTCAAATATTCCAAATGAATGATTGTTTCTGCTGTTTTTCACGTAGCCATTATCGTTTTAAAAATAAATAATGTGGAGTACTGTGTGGAAAAAACTCACTTGCACACTCATAGCCGTATGTAAATTTTATGAAATATCTGCAAAAATTAGCAGGCTTATAAATTATAAGTATTGACGTTCACTTCCCCTAAAATTTATAGTTCTGCAACACAATGGAAGGAAAAGATGTGATTAAACGATAAATAATTTTGGTTTAATTAACCACGACGATGCGGAAGATGTAAGGACGCACTAACATTAGTTCCCCGCCCAAAGGGAAGTCAATTTTGCTGGTTTAGTATTCATATCACGTACCCGGAGCAACGGAGTCCAACTTTTCAGCTACGAATTGAACACAAAAAAGGACAGGTATACTCGGCATTTACCTTCTATGTAGTTTATTTTCTACTCCATTCTCTCAACAAGTTTCTTTTCTAATTTTTTTGAGTGATGTAATCAGAGTTAACGATGAGCCAAGAAAGACGCTATGCAATGCTAACAATCTTCCTTTCCCCCTCAGCAAGTAAATACCTAACTTTTAAATGGAGTGAGTTTTACTCATCTGTTAAAACCTGTCGATGTAAGTTTTCTGTCTCAATTTAACTGCGAAACCTCAGTGTACTGATTAATTTTCCATTGCAATAAAAGTGTTTTCATCAATGCATTGCGTACGATTAGCCTGACGGCTCATTTGAAAAAAAGTACTGCCGCAGAATCTAAAACATTGAGTCAATATAGAATACGGAGCACCATTTTTAACTCCTGCAGCTTTTTGGGGTGTATATATCGGGTAAAATGGCTTATTTTACCTATTTAATGTAAAATTATGTCACTTAAATGGGTTTACCTTCAATTTGCCACTCATGAATGTTACTGCAGAAGTTATATTTGACCCTTATTAATTCCTGCAATATCCATTCTGAGGCATGAATATGCTGGCCTAATTTTATCGAAATTATACTTCTACAATAAGTGATGAATTGATGCTATTGATCCTTAATAAACTGAGAAAATGATTGCGATATTCCTTTAAATGGCCGATGTTTTCCATTGCTACGTTTATTGAAAGTGCTGTTCATTCAAAGATAAATTTCATACTTATTTCGACCCAAAGAATCAAAATTCTGTGGGTATTTTTTTTACTGGATAAAGAAACGTAAGGAAAAGCGTAAATTTAATATTGAAAATTTTCTTTTCCTTATATTTTATCGTATTATTAGTTTTTATATCTGGTAGGACTCGGCCGACGACTTCAATATTCTCAACGCTTAGGTGCATATAGCTAAGGTATTTATAAATCTGGTGAAATATACCACGTATTAATAAATCACCGTTCAAAAATACTTACCTTTCAATCATTCGTAAGATTAGCCTGCACGTAGAAGTTTGAATCTAAATTGAAAATTACGCAAGCGTGATAAATTAGTTAATTCAACATTTAATCACCACGTTTTGAAATTCCACAGGCCAGTTTACTAATGCCTTGGTAAGCATTATGAGGTAATAGTCTTTTCTCATACGTGATGCTTACGTCAAAAGACCACTGCTTGTTGGGAATTGCAAAATTCATACTTTAGGTTAATACCATTGACTGAATGTACTTACAAACTGCCGGTAATCCAGAAATTACCATAACAGCTTTAGTAAATACCTTAGGTATCATCAACTTCCCCTAAATATTGGTTTAATTTCTCAAACACTTAGTACACTACAATAAACAATTCTAACTAATAACTATGCGAGAATTGCTTCTTTTCTAACAAAAACTTTCATTTTTACTTCTAGCTCAACTTTCCAAGCGTTAGTAGGAGCACATGCTCAAAATATTCCAAATATTAAGCCTTCAGCTCGCACCCATCACATTAATCAATATACCTCCAAATGGTCTCCAAATCAATGAATACGCTTTTGATAAATCAACACTTTCAACAGATCTTCATTATTTTCAAATCTGTATAGCTACAGTGCTCACCTAAGCAGGATAAATAAGTTACAGGAATGGTCATAAAGTATTCCAGTAGTTTTCTTTTTAATGTGACGCAAAGTCGTAACGATGAAATATCATTTGAGCAAGTGCTGACAGCCGGTGAAATATGTATCGGAAGATATTTTCACTCCATTAAATAATTTTTCTCTCCTTTGTCCTCGGAGGTATGGGCTTATAAAAAGCCTCACCAACGTTATATTAGCTTTTTGACCATAACATAATTCATTCTCTCCCACACACTCCCCGTCTCTCACTCCCATTTCAAATTTTTCCATTTAGTTGCAGTGTTCGATGATAAAGAGCTTAATGGTCTTCCAGTTGACGGTACAGTGAATTTTGTGGAAAAAAATAACTCTCCACCTGTTCTCATCCTATTAGAATAGAAACAGTACGTTAATTACAAGTATTCTTAGGCTCGTATTCTTAGGCTCGTATTCTTAGGCTTTTCATAGATCTCAATAACTAATATTAAATGCTGAAATCTGAGGCTTACAATGTCCAAATTACTTTAAACGTACACTCACCTGGTCAAAAAAATTAAAAATAAATTTAAAATATATTTAAATAATCACCAAAAATTCCCTTTTAATAGCCTGGCCAAAAATTAAGTTAATGGTTATAGGTCTGGAAATGAAAACTACAGTAGGTGTGTAGCAACCCAAATACAGCTAAATTATCAAATATTTTGTCTCTATTTTTATGATTACTATACTTTTTGGACTTTTATTGATTATTCCGTTTGAATACTTTCGTATTGAAAGTCACCTGTGCCTTTTTTTACATGTTTTTTTGTCAAATTTCTCTCAACGTAATTGATTTCTTACTATCGTTCTGTCCATCTAATGTTTTATGCTGGTTTTATTAATCAATATTACCGGGAGTGAAGACGTAAACCACTAAATTTAACGGTACAATTATCATCATCGTGTGTCAGCAATCTCAGGATTGGTTTGACGCAGCCCTCCACTCCATTCTTATATCGGCAAACCTTTTCATATTAACATAACTCCTCTCTTTTATGTCTTTCACAACTTGCCTCATATACCCCATACGAGGCCTGCATTTTCCATTCTTCCCGTTCACTTTTCCCTCGACGATTGTCTTCATCAGGTCATCGTGTCTTAAGATGTGGCCGATCAAGCTGTCCCGTCTTCTTTTAGGGTTTCCAGTAGACACTGTTTTTCTCCCATTCCTCTCAAGACTTCTTCGTTTGTCACTCGGTCGATCCATTTAATCTTCATCATTCTTTGGTAGCACCAAATTTCAAACACTTCCAGCCTTGACTTCTGTGCTACTGTTATCGTACATGCTTCGCTGCCATATATTAAAATGCTCCAAATGTATGTTATTATGAAATGTTTTCTCACTTCGAAACTTGTATTTACAGCTGTAAGCAGAATCTTCTTTTGGTAAAATGCCCTTTTCGCCTGGGCAATTCTCTTTTACTTCGTCCATCACTGGGTACTCGGCTTTCAAGGTAACAGTACTCTTCCACCGCCTCGATTTTTAGTTTTCCAAGTTTAACATTTGTTCTGGCTTCTTTTCCCGTATTTCATAGTCTTCTTTTTATTGATCTTCAGAACGGTACAATATCAAATATATCGGCCTTGGGATGAAGGTGCCAGTAGTATTGGCGAGACGTTTTTTATTTTTGAATTTGAATAAGGAGAAAACGATATTTCCCCTTCCCGCTGACCCCGTTATGACCATGCTCGCTATTTTTTCGACTACTGGTTGTAACTTCCTCTTTAATCGACTCCGACGCCGTGCTTTCCGTCCATATATCCAGCCAATCGAGGCAAGCACCCATTTTCTCGCGAAATGGCATATTTACGGTCGCTGGTGAATCGTTTCAGCCCGTCTCCTCATTGGTCGAGCGTATGGCATCGGCACGTCGTTACAACATCTCCCCTCCCTTCGACGGGAGCTCCTTGTCAAGGAGTTTAACCGGCTGTTATGGGGGCCCTTTTGTCACCCACAAGGACGAAAGATGACACTCCCGCGGGACCGTCAATTTCTGGCCGCCACCGCCGCTGGTAGAGGTGGAGGTTAGTCATGTGCGTGGTTGAGGGAAAGACAATGAAGATAAGGGCAAAAGCCGCGCCGGGAAACAATGGGAAGCAGTGGCGAACGTCTTCCTCGGGGGTTGGATTCGTGGAAGTATGAAGGATATCGGGCGTTGTAGGTAGGAGAGGGGAAGGACAAGGAAATCTGCTGTTGATGGAGTCGTTATGATGGGGAAATAATGGGACATTATGATGTCGGGAGATCCCCTGCCTCTCTCGTTGAGCACGCTTGGCCAAAGGGACGGCTTCTTTTCATTGGTCTGATGTTGCGCCTGACATGCTGCAATTTATTTAAGGGTTATGTATGGCTCGTCATTGCCTTCAGGATACGTTGAAGGGACTCTAATTGAAGCTGCTTGCAAAAATGTGAAACACTTTTGTTTTGTTTCATTATTTGTCTTCAGTTATGGCCCTTAAATAGGGTACGATGTTTATTTATAAACATTTTCCCCGGAAACATTATGATTAATAACTTATTCCTCTGCAAGATGCTATGAAAGATAAGGAAATACGAAGGGTCCTGAGTTGCCGAAGATCACTAGTTTGAATCTCTCATCGCGTGAATTTTCTGTGGCCATAGTTAGTTAGAGATTTTAGTTAAAGATTATGATATGCAACGTAAAACCATTGCTAAAAATGATACAAAAGTCTAAGAGTATTGTGTGTTGATGCATGAAAACTGATTATAAAATTATGATAACATAGAAAAACTAATTGCTCGAAGGTTGAGTGTAAAAAAATACAATATGAGGTACATCGGAATTCTGCTCCATAAATAATAATGCGTCAATTTTTCTACAAGCGTAATAAATGGCAAGCACATTCAATGTCAGCAATTTTCTATGAAAATGCGACAGAATACGTACAACGCCAAAGATGCAAAACGAAACCAATGATAAGCCTCTAATACATGGCTAAGATTTTTTTAAATTCTGGAATTATAACACAATAGACATTTATGGTATGTCATAAGAAACTATTTTTTCAGGCAATCTTCGAGGAACAATTGAATGGCAACTGGATAAACGGGTTTTAACGGTTTTTGATTTAAATATTTCAATAATTATTTGCTACATAATGATGTTGATGATGAGAAAATCCCTAAAATAAAGCAGGTGTGGAATGTTATGCAACTTAATAAACCTTTATCAAATCAATACCAATGTATAAAATCGCTGTTTTATGAATATTTTGAAAATGTTGTAAATATTCTATAAATTAACAGGCCGTGCACGGTAACCAGTTCATGAAACCACGTATTACGAGCAATGTAATCGGTTGTAGTGACTCGCCATTTTTATAATGTACAAATGTTTGTAAAATTATTACTTTTTGTATTATTTAGAATGCACGAGTAATTGTACGAATAGGTAATTTTTACAACTACTAAACCCAGTATTACACAGGAATAATTGGACCGTAAAAAATATTTTCCTATCCAGCCTTTCCTTCAGCCAATCAGATTTTCGTGAATATTTAAATGGTATTTATCCAGTCCCAGTATCAGTTACAGTAATGAATGTTGTTTTTATAGTTTGAGTTATGTATTCATGCCATGAGAGGATTGAATGGCTTAATTTACGATCTCAACTGGAATTAAAAAAATATTTCTGTCTTCCTTCTGAAGAATCTAAGTGTTTTTCGTCATTGTTCCTTTTAATTCCCTATTTTGCTTTTCTCAAGCAGAGTGATACTTTCGACGATTTTGTAGCAAATATCCTGAGATCTCGTTCCGCTCTTATAAAAAGCCGCTATCCTGCATTCCATTCCCTTTATCCTTCCCCAATGTATGTCGTCGGTCATTACGTATGTATACGGATGCAAACCTCGTCCCTTTTACCCCCCCCCCCCCCTGCATCGTACCTGCCAAGCCCTCTCCCCTCCCCCGGTGGTATCACCCCCTCCACCTGAATCCGCACTCTATAACACTCTCCACCCTCTCCGCTATCTTTTCCGAACTTATACGTTAACTCGGGCATATTACTCGACCGGCCCCCTCACAAGATAGCTCACCGGAGGCCGTAAAGGATAGTGGCCTCACTCAATTCTCATTCCTACGGAAGCAGTTTTCTGCATCCTCCTCACTTTGTTTACGAAAGTTGTTTAGCATGCCTTGCTCACGGAATTGCCTCCTATATATTCTTACTCGTACTCTAAAACACCTCTTCCTTAACCAATCCTCCGCTCCTTACACCCCACCTGGTTTCTCTGCTTGCATTTTTCCTTTACTCCTAACCCCTCGCCTAACACACCTTCATTTTTATGGTAATTTTTTTTAAGTTGTGCGCAAGCGGAAGAGGGTACTAGTCATTTGTTCTCCTATTCTCTCCCACCAACGTTGAGCGGTCAATTTGTTCACTGAGACGTGCACTTGGTTGCGGCAGTTCGTACGTCCTACCGTAACGTCCTCATTTACCTCTGCTCAGCCCATCCTTATCCAAATCTTCCATTTTTCACGATATAATGGTAATCTGTGTTACCATTGCCACTACATCCATTGATTTACCTTGATGATCGATTTGATCCTTTGTATTTCAAGTGCCAAACCCCTAATGGTCACTAAAAGCCACATCACACAAGCTGTTGCCGGTTATGGTTGCTGTTGCTGGTAGGTGTACGGTTGGTGTATACAGTTGCAATCACACTGACTGCTTATAGAACCGGCTGGTTGTGCAATCGCAGCCAATAGGATCTCGCCTTACGGTCACGTGCTGTTTCTGTGTACATTTTGTTCCTATGCTGCCTCGAATGCAGGATTTATGCCTCAAATACAAGATACAAATGAATTAAGTGCATTTAATCTCACCTCGATAAAATGTAAGCTATTATAATATATCCTTCACAAAAAATAGATGATGCAAGGGAGTTAAATGCTGTTTAATTTATTTTTTGAATACTTTTAAGGTTTAGGACGTAGTTGAAATGGCAACAAAGAAATTGTCGCGATATGCAAAACACAAACAGCACGTGATCGGGAGGTGAGCTCCTATTGGCCACGGTTGCACAACCGGCCGGTTGGAAATAGACGCGCTCCTATAACCCAACCGTTGAGAGCTGGTTGTCGCTGATTCATCTACATCTACATAATACCCTGCAAGCCATCATAAAGGTGTGTGGCAGGGGTGGATTCTCACCAAACATGCATAAAAAAGTATTATTATATATATGCTGTTCTAAACTATACTATTTAAAAAAGATAAAAATGGCAAAGCAAACATGCAAAAACTTGCTGTTTGTTGGGTTAGCTTCAAGTCCTTATACAAACATGTAGCTATCAATGTTACCCATTGATACACTCGCACTGGATATATTTACCGTTATTCATGTCCCTAATTGTACGAGGAAAAGAGAACATTTTGAATGTGTCAGTTCGGCAATCAATTTCTCGAATTTTGTGATTATGGTCCAGTCTACCATAGTAAGTTGGGGTTCGCAAAATATTTTTAACATCATTACTGAAAATATGGCCTTGGAATGTGTTTAGGAGATTAAGTCAAAATTTCAACCTGCGATCTGACAATGATTCACAATTTAATTCATTTAATAGACTGGTTACGCTAATAAGGTTATCGTACCGTCCCTTTACAAAACTTGCAGATCTTCGTTGCACACGTTCAAGTTCATTATTTAGACCGATTTTTTACGGATCCCATACACTGGCTGCATATTCCGCTGCTGAGTGGTCGACTGTACAACCACTAGTGTGATACGGCCTTAAAGGCTGATTTTATAATAAACGTTTTAGGGTTCTCTATTTTTCATACATTGTCAGTTGGTGTAGTGGGCTGGGATGTAGTGGTTAGAGTGAGTGTAGTGCTCGGCCCGGGATGGTGTAGTGGGAGTACTGGCCCCTCACCGGGAGGGTCCGGGTTTAAATCCCGGTGTTGGAAAGTATTTTTCATTGGTAAACCGGCCCCTACTGGAGTGTTACGTGGAGAACGCTTGAGTACGTTGCTCCGTCCGCGGGATGGGACGTTGGGCCGTGGTCCCCTTGGAGCCTTTTCTTTAAGAGCAGTCTAATGCCGACGCCGGGTTTCTCTCTACTTTTCCTCTTGACCCTTCCATTCTCATCCTTTCCTCCCGGTCTGAAGTGCGTATTAGTGCGAAAACAGACCTGAAAACATAGGTGATGAAGATTTTTCATAGATTAACCCTCCCCTACGTGATTGTTTTGTGGAGAACATTCGAGTAGAGCACTCCGTCCGTCGGATGGGAAGTTAAGCCGTGGTCCTCTTGGCACATTTTCACTTAAGGGCAGGATGATACCGACGCTGTGTTTCTCTTTACTTCCCTCAATACACTTTCATTCACATCCTTATGCCTTTCCTCCGGGTCTGAAGCACTTGTATGTGTGGGTACAGGCTTGAAAGTCTTGATGACTTATGTAAGCTCAGGTTGTGGAATAATATAGGGTGTCGAGAATATCTACAACTCTTCCATGGATAGGGGGTTCGAAACCAGATAGGTATTATATTGAAACCCTTGGATGTCGTATGGAGAGCTTTCTGAAATAAGTAATTATGTCATTGAATGAGAATTAAAGCTGAGGCTCTGTATTGCATTTCATTAAAACCAGGCTAATGCACAGGGATTCTCTCCTCCATATTTCCTTGTCTTCTTACCACTACCCTTCCAATTTTACTCACGGTTTAAAATAAGCAACAGTATGATTTAATACAACTATTTAAGCAATTCAAGCACAAAATGAACAATCAAGTAACCAATACTCATTTGTTTGGTTTCGCTTTGTTACTGATAAGCACACTATTGCTCCTTCATTTCAAATACCTTCACCATGGTGGTAAAATATCGATAGTATATATTTATTTTCTATAACAAAGGCGAGAAAAATTGAGTTTTTATGCACGGTAAATCAGTTAAACCTGAATTGCCTTGTTTGGTCTATGTAAGGGCAACATAAATGCCAAAGGTCACTATATTCCTCATTTCTTACCAAGTTATTGAGGAAGAATACTGATGACCTCGATATGAATTGTTCTTCGATATACAGGGAGCGTTGGATCAAGTATTAATGTTAACGGTGTAATAAGAGACAAAAGAGACATATCTAGGTTTCACTACATTTGTAGTTTCAATACTTATTTCACCCATGAAGGCATCGAGAGAAATTAAATTTGGTGAAAATGGTGTTTATGTAGTTGATGAGCGAGTAAATCATGAAGGACTTCGTATTTTTAATGGCATATGGAAGAAAAATATAAAAAAATTATCAGAATAATTTTGCATCTAAATAACAATTTGTTGCAAAAATGTAAATGTTTTAGTTGAGGAAAGCTATATAATGGAATAAATAACACTAATAGTGTATAAGATATGCCCACCAGGAGTTTCCCTATCATTACTTTGGTATTGTGCTAGTGTAGTCAAGATATATCAGCAATCATCTCTGATAGCTCATTGACCGTGCATAAATGCATTTTCGGGGGTTTTATTGGTATATTACTGAAATTGATTCTGTAGCTTAACTGCACATATTTGGCATTACAGTGAAACATTGCCCCCAATGAAACTAAGGGTTAATTCCTGTTAATAGAGCACAGAAACTATGTATCTTCCGAATCACTATTATACTCCCCCGCGGCTCACAAGATTACAATCAGGGAGCAAGAGGGTATCAAAACTGCGTTCGATGAGCAAGCGGGAATTATCGGAGGACAGAACAACGAAGCCAAGCGCAAGCGAAACAAGAGTGGCCATTGAGGGAGGAGATATGCTGACCCAAACTTCTTACCAGGGGCCAGATTTCTTAGATTGCAAACCGTTGGTATCGGAAGATGGGAAAGCCAAAGTTTCTGAGGTGGGTCCAGAGTAAAATGAGGGAGCGAGACATCTCTTCCCCACTAAATTATCGCTCATTTACCCCTCGGCGATTGATAGTTCAGTTCTTAAGTATCGCCTTTTCATTTATTTTTCGTGATTTGCGCGGCAAAGGCAAATACATACCTATTGTGTATACGAGCAATAGAAAAAAAGAGCATGCTAATATTTTTTAATTAATGAGCTGAGTTCATGTAGCAAACTTCATACTCTTCCTAGAAAGAAAAATACGTCATCATATGAACTCTTATATGCCCTTGTACATGATCGTGTTTGTTAATGTACCCCAGTATGCATTCGCTGTTTTAGCTATCTGTGACTTCTGAAAAAACACACGGAATTTGAAAACAAAATATTTTAGTACTTCAATGGTTTTATGCTGGTGTATACTAAATATGTAGGTTAATTTTTTTAGGGTAAAATAGTTTTTACTTTAATAAAATTAAATTACGAATAAAATGGGTAATAGATTATATAAATTGCAGACTGGATTATTTTCAATTAAGTTTTTTACCTCTGATATTTCCTTCTACTTCTGCCGAACTACACCATTTCCAACCTCATTTATATTCAAGGATATCGTTCTCTCTTATTAGGTTGTATACATTATAAAATATTGGGAAAAATGAATATGGTTTGACGGTGCTGTCCTTAGTGATGTTCATTAAGAAACACCAGCCCTATAAAGCTGGAACCAGTGCGGCCAGATGCCTTTCGCAGCCGTCTCGCTGAGAACAAGCGCTGCTAGGGTAAATTATAAAATAAAGGGCCAGGAGGTTCAAGAAAGGTCTTAGATGCAATGGGATTCTGAAGTTTGCGTTTGAAAAATCTTTCTAATAAAGGAAGATGATATGACAGCATGCAAAGTTCAGATATAACAAAGAAAGAGGAAAGAAGAAACTCCATTTGGATATAGCGATAAGTACGAAAACAAAATAGAATTTCCAAAGAAGTGATTTACTGGGACTAAATCAGCAAAAGAATAAGCCCTGTGTATTACCAATAAATTATAGTAAAAAAACTGTATTTTGCCTCGCTTAGCTCATCCACTTTCAGTGATTTAAATGAAATAATCTATTCGTACTTCACGTAAAAAGGTGATGAAAACATGTCATAAAACTTCATTATCTTTAAACGCCAAGGCATTCTGGTAAATGACATATATAATGTATTGCAATTTTGTGAATCATGAGGTATAACTTCGTCTTCATTTTTATTTACAGATCTAGACTAAACTGTTATCAATTAATATATAGTGAAAATAGTAATATATTATTTTTCTTTTAAGGCATAATTTGTTAAATTATGTAACATTTTTGACATTTTTTTAATCCACGCATTTGTTATTATTCGGCTTCATGTTAAAGATTCCTTACGAGTAAACTTAATTTCAGGAAATTAGAAGAAATTATTCTGCTCACTTATGTCATTCGTCCATATATGTAAGACCTCCTGATGCCAATAGAAATAATTGGCTACTTCACATTCCGCCTTTCCTACGCGGGAATATATTCCCATATATTCTTTATAATTGTATCGTAATTTAAATGAGCAATTGAAAATAGAACGGAAGATACACAGATCCCTTTGCTTTCTAACTTAGAATTCCGACAGTGAAAACCAAATGAAATGGTCAGGAGCTAGCGATTTTCTTTTCTCTTTTCTCCCCTGAATACACCACTGTAATTGGACTTTATCAGTGGATTATTGCTACTCCAGAAATCTTCAGAGTAAAATATGTCTTCGCCAGCGCATTTCAGTGCGAGGTTATTAAAAAATTCTGACTTAATGAAACGGCATTCTCTTGCTCAGCCTCTGTCTCTTTTGAGCCATTGTATGAATATAGACGCACTTACGTGTGTACATTTTTTTCTCCCGCGAGTGATTAAGTTTTCCCTGTTGGGGTGAAAGGTGAGCCAAGACTTAAAAAAAGGCAAGGGAGGGTGAAGGAGGGGGGATGGAAGGAAAGAAAAAGATGGGGAACCAGAGAGAGCGCTGAGGTCATTCTTGGCAGAGGAGATGAGGAAGAGGGAGGAGAGGATTGGGAGCATGGAGAAGAAAGGAGGGAGAATGAGAGAGAGAGAGTCAGGAAATGGGAAGGGAGGTAGACTACGAGAGAGGAAGAAGAAAGCGCGATATTAAATTCAATTCCAGCTCATAACTCAGAATTTCATCGTACTTGACTTTCCTTGAGACAAGATTACAACCGCAGCGGGTTCAGGGGGTGGAAGGAGATATAGGGTTGGAGTTCTGTGGTGGAAAGAGGGACCGTGACGACTTGTGGGTAGATAGTAGGGGAAAACTTCTTCCTCACCCTCCCTCCTCTCCTTCCTTGGAAAAGGGAAGAAGTAGGATGGAAAAAAATATATATTTAGCGCGAAAGGCACAACAGTAGCATCCAGTGTGGGGAGAGAAGGGAAACAATTCCACCCTTTTCCCCCAGCCCATTAAGAATTCCGCAACTTCGTTAAAAAATAAAGAAAACACGAGAAAAAAGATGGTTTTGCTGCTCCTTCTGGTGGATGGGGATGGGGACTACAAAGACAAAACCTTGATAGGAGGAGAATAAGGAGGTGTGCAAAGGGAGTAGAATGAAAAGAAGAAAGGTCTGGCCGTCTTAATATTATTCCGGGCTCTCATTCTCTTCGTCCGCTCATCTCACGTTGCAAATAAAGAAAGACCAGAAATTCTACGGCGCAAAACCACACACACTTATTTTTCCTTCTCATCGCCAAGAGCCAACGGTCTTCTCCCCGACCATGCTATCCTGGTCTCTCCGCAAGTGGGTTTGCCTCAAAAACCATTAAATTTTTCAACCAAGACGGCCTTCTCCGATGCCTACATAGCCACCTACCACCGCTCCCTATTTCGTTACTACAGTAATTTCAACCCGTTGCTTGAAGCTTGTAACTGCGAGGAATAGTTATTAGTCAGAATTAATTAATAGTTTGAATTTAGTTATTAATTATTTTTCTGACGTTTTGCTATTTCCTGATTGGAATGGCTACGATGAAGATCCCGCGAAGATCAGGAGTTGTAAGCTTTCAGTATTAGTATCAGTTAATTGGTGGAGATGACCAATAGCTTTGGTCATTTTTGCCATATAGGATAGGTGGGCATTTGTGTAAAGGTATCTCTTTTTCAGAATGGAAGAGAGAAACATGGCGTTGGTGTTAGCTTACTTTAAACGAAAGACAACATCCGATCCGACCGGTGAAGTACCATACTCCACCCGTCCATCCCGTATATGAGATAGTAAACATTTCTTTTAGCACTGGCCTTAACGATGGGAACTTAGTGCTCTAATCACTGCTCCTCACTATTGGCTCCAGATTATTGAGGGTTGATCTTGATAATCTCATCGGAGTGTTAAACTGTAACCTTAACTATTGAGTTGAGTTGCTTGTGTCCCTGTAATATCATGTTGATTACAATATCAAAGAAATGTTTTGCGGATTATGTCTAAAATGGCGACATCCATCTAGTAACCCAATCTTTACAGCAGAGAAACCATGCCGTTATGCCCTGCATATGCATTATTATATCACGTGTTGCGTTAGATACATATTAAGAGTATAATACCTTGCGTATTATGCTACGTTTGATCATATTAACAAGATTAGAGAGATATATTGCCGTACCGATAGATTTAAAATGTCATTTTTCACGCTTACCATAAGAGAGAACAACAGGCAGCGTAGCATAGAGATAGGTTGCTGAAATATAGCTTGAGTAGTCTGTAGTGTATGATGCATGTAATAACAGCCTATAATCCATTTCTCATAATGTAAATACTAACCATCTAGCTACATGTGACACTATTATCTAGCATGTCTCCATTAAAGATCCTAGTTGTATGCCAATAGTGCATTTTTGGTGACCTCTACCCCCTGCCTCACACCCTCGTGGTGGCTCGCAGGGTATTACGTATGTGTAGATGATTTAGATATGCCCTTAAATTGAACTTTATAAACGGGCAGATTAATTGGTTATTAGAAACAATGTGTTGAAGGCACATTTCCGTAATTTTATTCATTATTTTGTTTTTCAAGTACGTTTAAGAACATTTTTAGGGTACCTGACTAAATGATGCTACTGAGAGATTTCTGCTGTAATTTGTGACCTCATCGAATAGTTCTCAGCTTTTGAAACAATAGGTTGCTATCCCTCGTGGGCAGTGTACCTACTCAAAAAAGAAAGTTACTATCATGCACACAATGTTTACGAAACACGCCACGAGCCTGATGCAGTTATGTAAGGCATGTTGAGCACATTATAAGCCATTAAGTTAGGTTGGTTGGTCTTCCAACCTTAACACAACCTACCTATTAAATCGAAAGAGTGGTGGAGATATCTTTGGAGTGGCTTAGGTTTTGACGACACGCAGAGAGATCTTTCAAATAGCTCATTTAGACTTGCTGGGATGTCATTTTACTCCCAAGCTAAGGTTATGTGCGCCCCTATTAGGGCCTCATCGTCTTCCAAGCCCTTCCCACGCATCATTTTCTTTCTTTTCTCAGCCCTCACTCCACATCTATCTATACCACCCCCAAGTTTGCGCAGCTTTCGTGAAGAAGGTTTACCATTAAGGACAACTGTTGCGGGGGAGGGTTGGGCAATGTCGGCGTAAGGGAAGGCTTGGTGTGGGAGGAGGGTTTATTATCCGTAACCCTCTACTCCTTAATGAAACACATATTTTAAGTCCGTTATTTTTCCTCGCTGGAGAAACGGAAACTATTCCTCAAGAGATGGCGGCAGAGGGTGGTGAAGGAAGGTAAGGGGGAAGGGATGAGTTTTTGGTTCGGACTTTGTAAGTGAGCAGACTGGAATGAATTGAAAACTGAGACGTTTTTACTCCCACCTCTTCTTTCTCAAACCCTTTGTTTTAGATTTCAATTTCAACTCACGACTTTTCCGACGAACATATTTTCAGAGTTTCTCTATTTAATCTTTAATAAATACATATTAAACATAGCCCAATATGGCAGCAGGAATATTAAAATGAACCCAAAAGACGGCTGAAAATTACAGTTGAGAACCAAAGTTTCTCATTTTTGTTATTGTCAAGATTTGGTGTGTTTTTCCAGAGAGTTACTGACCAGTTCCAAATGCAGAAGAGGCATCTTGGACAAGTCCAGCTAAATCAATGGTTACTGAATTCAGAATTATTACTTAAGCTGTTTCTTATGGTGTTTCTTCCTTCTTTTTGGAAGCAGTTTAAACATTTATTATAAAATTACTATCCTGATATCACATAGTTCGTTTTGTGAATGTAAACATGTTCAATAATGCTAAAAAAAAGGCCTTATCTATTTATGTACTTTTCTTCCTTTTTTTCACATGTAAAACTTGAAACATCAACTCAAATTTGCTTACTGGCGAGGAGGATTAGATTTATGTAGGAGTAATTTAAGGGAAAGCTAATGAAAAGGACCTGCTTTGTCTCGTGTTAAATTATTTATAGAAATAATGAGCAAACGAATCATTATTCTGTTTGTGGCGTTTTAGGTTACGGCCTATCTCCAATAGAATACCCAAATTATTTTCCAATACTCTACCTTGGATTTAGTGAAAATGTAAATTAACCTTAGGGTTTAGTTTGCTTTCAGATCAAACATAACTTTTCTGTTAAGTGAAAGGACTATTAAAGGATAATAACTAATTTCGTCTTTTTCAGATAAAAAGAGCGGATAAATTGCACACCTACTGTTGCACAATTATTTATGACATCTACAAAAAACTATGATTCGGAGGCTTACCTACGCGCTTTACTGTAAGAGTTCCCTAACTGTATCGCATTACATTCTGCAATATTAGCATTTTTAAGTGCTTTAAGGTCAAATGTATACCAATTATGTCATCATGAGCTCTGATACACGTAAACCAAATAATATCACATTAGCTGCAAGAACTTGTCCTTTCCTGGTTTGAATACTTTGCCATTATCTTGGTTATCTTATGGTGATTCATTAACAGTAGTGCCAATTTTCTATCTGGAGCATGGTTTTTGTAAGTATTGATATTGACATACAAAAACTGTATTATTCATTTATGGTTTACAATACTTGCAGAAATATGCTAATGGTTATGGTATTATGGACTTTTTGCACACGTAATTTTTTCACGTTCAATTGTTTGATTTGCAAAAATTCTTCCATCTATGAGAATCATAGATCTGATCTTTTTGCCATCTCACATTTATTCCACTGACGCCACCTAAGGCTCCAAACGGTTTAAGCTCGTTTTAGCGTAAATCATATCCACAGATTTCCGCTTTTTGTTTCTAAGCATACATTGGCGAGCAAAATAAAAATGCCCATATTGTCTCTCTTGTGTTTTCTCAAGTGACTTCCGAATGCAAACTTACGGGCATTTTGTTTGAGGAACAAATAATCCCTCCAGTGGAAATTCCGCCTAAGGGATGCTTGTGGTCGTGAAATGTAGCAAGATAATAAGTGTACTTCCAGCGTCTTAGGGTATAATACGTTTTACTGATGATGACGGAACGAATTTTTCAGCATTTACCTCTAGTCATAGCACATTTTCAATATATTATATTTACGATATTCCCATTATATTCCCTTCGACTGTTTTGAGCTATTGACTAAATAGCTCTATTTGAACAACTCTCAGACCAAAGTCACTGTCAGCATGTTGGCGAGCAAAATAAAAATGCTTTCGCTAAATGTTCAATTGTATGTTAAACTGAATGTTCAACAAATGTTTTAATTTTGAACTTATATTCACCGTTCCTCTTCGATGTTTTCTAAGTATGTAATGGTTGAGCATATGGAAAATTTTCCTCACCGCTAATAAATTTGGTCCGTTAGAACATTTTAGCACATTTTACAACGTTAGTACATTTTACGTCACTTGAAAATCAAGGAATTCTGTCAAGAAGGTCATTCATTCATTGGATTCATTCATTGAGTATTCATTGCATGTGTTTCCAACACAAAATATTTTACAAAACAGTCATTATATACAACGTCTCACTTGTCAAAACTGTTAGTTACCTTGAAAATTATGCATTGCGCATTTTTCCCTCACAACTCCTAAGATACATACGGACAATAAATTCCATTTCAAAGCATAAATATCTACATGAGCATTTATATCACTTGATTATCACAATTCATCATGAATAAATCTGCTAATCCTTTGTCTGAAGGAATTTCGTCAGTTGTTAGCTGCCTTTTAAGCTTTTATTTTTCCATTCGATTATTTATATGTGTTTGGACATCACAAATTAATTTGGTACAAAAGTATGCAAGGGTGAGAAAAGCTACTTCCAAGTCCAAATTATTTTATTGTCATGCCTACTGTTCTGACGTAAGCGTCGACTGTTCTATTGCGCGGACTAATGACGTGGGGGTGATTGTTAGTTTATTTTCCTAGGGTTGGAATTCCGTGTTTCACATTATTTTTACTCACTCTTTCATTTCTACTTTACCTAAGGGAGTTGCGTTCGCCTATTCTGCGATGTTGCAAAATGTCCTGTGCGTTATAAAAAGTCCTCTGCTTTTAAAATATCATATGCATTGAAAAAATGATATTTAACTTCATTGGTAGATGGATGTACTTATTGTTAATATTATGAAATTGCGAGGTAGGGTGAAGTGGCTGGTGGATGGTTTCGTGGAAGATGGGAAAGAATGGAGGAGCAGGAGATGAGTAAGCTCCTTGGTTGAGCAGGATTGGACTCAGGTGCACAGCTTATTACTAATGCAAGGGATTCGAAGTGGGTGATGCAGGAGGAGTCTAAAGGGATTCTTGGGGTCGGCTGGGGTGAGGTGAAAGGGGAGGAAAGGTTGAAGCAGGGTTCTGGGGTTGTGCGCGAGGTCAGCAGAGGGGGGTATGAGGGGCGTATAATGGGACGTGGAAGGAGACGGATGTATTGTAAGGGAAGGCGGCTTGGAAGGAAGCGAGTAACAGAGAGAGAGTGAGAGAAGCTAAGACGGGGAGAGGAGGACGCCTTAGGAGAGAACAAATGAACGACTGGGAGCGCTCCTCTCGTCTGGGAATCAACTATCCGTCTGGACGTTAAGTTGAGCCCTTGAGCGAGAGAGTTATGATAAGGAGCTTGATTACTTCCCTATACAAACGAGGGAATGCGGAAGGAGAATTATGTGTTCACTGCGTCTCGTTTGCTCCCAGCGATTTGATCAACATATCGGGCAAAGCACACGTGCTTATTCGGAGGTGAATATTTTTGGTGCCCTGATCTACATATTTCGGTAGCCTTAAGAACGTATATACTTCTCCTTCCATTTCGAGAGGTGAAAATGTTCAGTTTTTTAAAAATCTTATATATGCTCTCTCCATAGTCTGCGTGAAAATAATTTTTCACTATTTAAGCGGATTGTGTATTCAGTTTTGTTTTATGCTCACATATAAAGAAAACGTCTTTATCCACATATGGATGAAGCATAATGAGGAGCATTATATTGTAATATGTCTCAAGTTATATTACTGTAACCTTTTACGTTTAGCCTCGCACAGATCTAAAGGAATTTATATAACTCCTGAACAGAAATAGGCTGCTTTAGAGAAGCACATCTGAATTATTTTTATCCAATTAGGCTAGCAAAATAAAATATGGATGCAGAGAAAACATATTAAAAACGACTAAACACTAAATACACTGTGTTATGTACATTGGTTTATTGAAATAAGCTGCTTTTTTTGATGCAACCTTTTTATGACAGCGGTATAAGCTTGAGTTTTTTTTATAATTACATTGCATGTATCATAAAACAGAGATGGTATATGCGGAACACGAGTTAAAACAACGATTTCTGTTATGCAATGAAATACGCAACATATCCAAAATAACACTCTTTATATCTAGTAGTACAATTTCAGCGTTGTAAACTGGAAATAAGAAAATGCATTATAATTAAAAATATCAATGTATTAGCATTTGAGAACAAATGTATTTGCTTCTTTTACGATCGGTAGAAAACAAGATAAATGCCAAAATACTCTGGACAGAGTAAACGTATACGAACATCGGTAGAGAAGAACCAGGTAGATCGGGTACGGCCTAACATGATTAAATATTAAGGGAATGAAGAAGCAAAGATCGCATAAAGAATAGCAAGCACCAAAGGCACCGGCCGAACAAAAAGGGAATGCATGAATGAAAACTCTTTGGCTTTGGTGCACAAAAAATCAGTAATTTAAAACATTCAAGTAAGCCTCACCAAAACAAATTTCCTAAGCTAACACCGATACTTGTCAGTGCCAAAAATTTTATTTCAATAGCTCCTGCACCTCAAGAATCTACTATCAGAAATGAAGAAATATTTTTAAGATGCTTTTCTATCCAAAAACTATTTAGACATGAGTAAAGTTCCATTGCTAAAATTCTTATCATTTAATCTTCTGTTCCTGGCCAACGATGAATGTGTGTTGGATAGTTCCACTATGATGAATTCATTTATCTTCCTTTAGGGCCACAAAATACAATACATTTCAGAGGTCTTAGTGTACAACCCTTAAGGCTTTACGCCTGTTATATCTGATTCTTCATTTCTGAAAATGAGTGTTTTTATGGCTATTTCTGATAATTAATCTACCATAGAAAATCTTTTAGTGTATAAAATAAGTTCTAAGATTTAAAATTTAAGCTTACTTTTGTAAGAGAAACGGCGTTAATCGGTAAAACGATGCATAACGCCTTCCATGGCAGGAGTGAAACTTTTCGTTCAATTTCCACTCATTCAACTGAATGCAACCAACCGAGGTTTTGGAACCACGTCATCATCAGCCACCCTGATTATATGGTGTTACCTTTTTGGTAGTAAATATGTAGAAACTTGTCATATGTTTTCTCCGTTGTGGTGGAAGGTAGTTAGCTAAAACTGGGAAATAAATTATTTCATCGAAAAACCTTTGCAAATTATTTTTCATATTTATAATTTTTTAGAATTAAAATTAATTCTCTGTTCTAAAATTGTTCTTCTTAATAAACAATGAACTAAGCTCTCTGTTTTTATATTTGACAAGTAATTCTGTGACTTATTTTCCTTGCAGGTAAATTTATCTGCTCTAAAGGGGAGAAAAAGTATTTGAATGGAAAGGGAGATATAATCTATGGATCTGCAGGAATGGTTGACATAGCAAAGGTATGCTTTTCGTGTTATGGGGAGAAATATTATTTGCTGGTAAGGGAGTGACCATCTATGGACAAACAGGAATGGTTGACGTAGTAAAGGTATGTTTGTTGCGAAAGAAAATATATCGAATGAAAAATGGGGTAATCTAGTATGTATTAACACCTTTTATATGTGAAATTCATTGAATTACTTAAAAATATTTCCAGATGTAGTGAATATGTGTGGAAGCTATCATAAAAATATCCTATTAGGAAACTAATGTAAAATTTAGGGTCTTGTTTTGAGTTATAGGTAGTAAGAGCTATATTCAAGATGAGGACATTTTTCTCCAATGTTTCACTAGTAATTTTATAAATAACCAAATATATTCTTGCAAATTTAAAAAGAAGTGGTTGTGGATGTATTTTCCTGACGGTTGATCATCGTTGAGGAGGCTCTAGTGTCATTAACATTAGACTCTGGGAATGAAATCTATTATAAATACAGAGATACTTATCAAATCTATCTCAAATGTTCACTGGCCATTTATTGGACATATGTTAAATTATTTTCTTTAAGTTTTAAAATATGAATCTAGTATTTTTATAATAAGGCCCTAAATTTTAAAGTAAGATAAAAGTATTATACATTTAAGTGCATTCTAATTCACTCGTAGTGCAGCGTAGTTCATTCCAATGTCGAAAAACCAGTAGGTACATTCATTATTCCTCCAAAAATAATGAATGGATCCTGGTTGAAATGGATGTGGTAAAAACCTTATAATGGTGGTAGAATTAAACATTTTCCTAATCGCATTCAACATGAAAGTTTTAATTAGTGTAGGAGTTTCTCAGTCTCACAATTTTTTAATCAACCCGAAACTAAACATAAGAACTTTTCTACAAAAATTAGGGAAACTTATTAATGTTATATTATGGAAATTAATTAATATAGATAACATTAACTAAGACTTAAAGGTGCAATATACGTTTTCCAATTTAAAGCTTTTTCTTGCATCTTAAAATCAACATTTACTTGGTGAAATTGTAGTGGATAACTTTACATAAAAATGAGAGAGAATTTGAGAAAATTTATGTGTGCTGAAATTTTAAGAGACTGTCTGTGAAGTATTTCAAGGAGTGTAATTCAAAGTACAAAGTACTAAGATGTAGGTAGTGTAATGGACTTAGTGTAGGTAACACCTTAGAATTCGATGCTCTTCCTATGTGCCGCATTAGAGCCTAGCTCGAATTTAGTGGTATCTGTAGCATTTTGAGGCGTCAGTCTTCGGCCCTTAGGAGTTGTCTCTCGCAGGGAATATGGGGGCCTTACCTCCATTCCGAGGATCCCTCGGTGCAACCGCTACATCACCCTATCATAAATGCAGATTAGATCCTCGGTGTGTTTTTTATGCATCCCCGCCCCTACTTTGTCCACTATTTCGACGGGGCGTACCCACACCTGACGATTTTCCCGCCGAGAGTGAGAGAGCGTGAATTTATTCAGGCCGTACGTGATGACAAAAGTTCCACAGTGGAAAATAACAAGTGCAACGTCCCATATATGCCCGGTGCCTGTAATAAACACGGGTTCCGAATTAATGCTGGCATCGTCGTCATCGGCCGTCGGACTTGGCCGAACAAGCAAACAGTATGCATCCCGACTGGACTCTCCTCTTCCATTTTTATCTGGAAGCGGGCCTGTTGGTCGCAAATACGTTCTTGAAAAACATGCCCGAAAATTCAACATAGAAGTTGCCCTCCCGTGTCAAAGTATAGGGGCGGGTCTTTTGCACCACTGACGCCGTAAGCGTGGGCAACAAACAGTGAGTCAGAGGAACGAATAACCCTTGCATCATTAAAAGTCTCCTTCGTTGAAAAAATACTCAGCGGCTGGTCGAATGACACGATAATGATAAGGTTTTGCCCCGGAGGAGAAAGGTATTCACAGGAACAAATCATCTGCGTGTCCATCGGAATTTTAAATGAAGGTGTTGAAAACAAACTTCAGTGTTTTGATGCACCCTGTGTATGGTAGCTCTGGAAACACCCGGCAGACCATTACCATGGTATTGCAAAACTTGCCGTCGCAGCTTTCCAGTTGTTACTTATATTATTTTTCTTTAAAAGATGTTTAACTATAGAAGAGGTAGCTGCAGTGGGGGGGATGATCTACAGGTATAAGTTGTTGGTGGGTGAAGTAATTAGGTGTGAATAATGCGTATGAATAACTTAAAAAGATTATTGACATAAAACTGGATTAAAGCAGGATAATATTGATTAAAAAAACAAATATTAACCTCTTCATGAAGATAAAAGTGCAGACAGAAAATGGTAATGAAAGTAGTAATCTCACTTTATCATTATGTAGACGCCTAGTTAATTTGAATAGAAATAAACACGGATTTTTAAAAGTATTTTCCTCATTAAACCCGTAATATACATTTTAATGTACTAAAACAAACCACAACCAGGTAAAATTGGTTGACTGGTGACAATAACCAGTTATATGGTCAAGCAATTGAGTTTTTGGAAGAAAGGCCGCATAAGTTAATATTTTGCATAGATTATAGTTTAAAATATTCTTGTTATACTAGATATAAATAAAGCACCTTTAAGTTTCAAACCTTGGTAAATATTTTTATATTTATAATTATTTTCTCATTCAATTTAGTGTAGAAATTCTACATAGTTGGAAAGGCACCTTATAATTTCTTCATACGTTAATCGTGTCTACTTCAACATTCATTCTGGAGCCTCTTCGCCATTCCAATCATGTTAGTCTGTTGATTTCATTCGAAGAATTTGCCTTCATGAATACCTTGAACACTAAAGGAATCGCGCATGAATGTTATGGTTTGAGTGCCGTTGTAAACTCTTGCAATTGTATGTCATGGACTGTCGTGACTGTGGACTTATCAATTATTTGAGAAAATTATATCACCAAAATAAGGTAAACCAAATTCCAGAAACCATGGGAAATGGCAAAAAGATGACTTGAAAGCATATATAAAATCCTTTTAAGACCAAACCATTATATTCAGCCTGTTGATGAATCTCTGATATTCTTGCTTTTTACGTGAGTTAAATGTTGTCCTTTTTGATCCCTCCGCGATGTGCAGGGCTTGAAATTCCATTTCTCCCTTTCATATCTGGAGATGCTGGCTGCATTGTTGACACATGTTTTTGCTCCACAACATGGACAGAAGTGGAAGGAACGCCAGAAGAAATGGAATTTACCTATTGCATAGTTATTACCTTCGTTGCAGCATTTTTTTTATCAGATTGCTTTAAATGAGAGTTACTTAGATGAAGTTTTAGGACTTATTTTACTTACCTATTTAACCTGTTGCTGATCATCCTTACGCATCTACACCCATTATTTTCTTTACATTCTTGCTAGGGTAGTGATTGTCTCACGAGTGCCCAAGACTGCAAAAGTTGCATTCAGCAGCGCCAGCGTTGAGTTTGGCCGAAGAACCTTTCTAAAATGAAATTCCTGGCTCCCCGTCTCCCGATCGTTTGCTAAGATTGCCCGCAGTTCTGCGCAAAATTGCAAGGTCAAGCGTGTAATTACTCTATCCGTATTTCAGTCTGGGCTGTGCACTTAGTACTAAATTTAAAATGAGGTACATTTAAACCACACTTCTTGAAGTCAATTTCATTTGTTTTGGTGCCTGTGCATTGTATACCTACGGGCAAATCTGATTTAAAGTGCAAATTTTAAGTTCAATTAAATAAAACACGATGCACTTTATTCTGGATAGCGTTTAATTTTATTCATCAGCAGTAATGAAATGTGTAACTCCGTTTACTATATCAGATTGAAGATGACCTCAAGAATCGCTATGAGCAACTTTTGATAGTTAAAATTAATTCTTTTTACATCCTATTTGAAGTAATTTCAAAAAGAAAATGTAATTTTACTTTATCTCACAACAGATAGTATGCAATATAAATTCAAATTTACAGTAAATACTGCAGCGAACGTAACCTTAGCAGTTAGTATTTTACTTGTGCATAATTACTTATTGGCTGACACCAAGTATTTATGGAACATGCTTACTGCGAATTATGTAAAATAGTAGAATTATAATATTAATAAATAGCTAGCTGACAGAAAAAGTGACGTAAAAACCTTGTGAAACCAGTAATACGTTTATTTACTAGTGATGGAGTAAGCGCTATTAGTTAAGTAATGCAGAAATTAAATTTGTTCATTAACTTAATTTCTGCATTATGGATCAATATGGATGACCTTGCACTCAATTTAATTGCATATCTCACAGTTTTTGAGCCCACATTGTTCATTTTTGCAGAACATCCCATAACGTAAACTAGTCCACGATAGAAAAGTTAGTGGTGAACAATGGCAAGATTTCATATTTTCAATGTGCATAAAAACGAAGTGAATAGTAGCTTTCAGTTTTGTTGAATAAATATTTTGCACAATTTTGAAATGACTTCCATGGGAACCAATTGGGCCAAAAAGGTATTGTTAGCAGTCACTTAGAGGTGGTACTAGTTTCAAATTTATTTAAAACTTAACTGCAAAATTGCAGTATCATTAATTTGACATGCAGTTACAGCTAGGCATGGGAATACGCCATGCTAATGGTGTACGCACTATTAGCATAAGAACTTCTGCAATCAGGGGACCTTTAGAGAAGAGAATCATCGAAATGTTTGTCTAAGATCTCTAAAATACCATTTTGTTCAGAGCCTTCCTTCGACTAGTTATTAGTTATTTTTCCTTAGTTTTAAGTTGAGTCTTGTAGGAGAGCACTGCTTAAGCAATGGCGGAAGACTAGGTATGGTAGTAACCCTTACGACCTCTTTCCACCATAATGATAAAATAAGAAAAAGCCGCCATACTTTTAAACAGTTGGGGTTATATCTGCGTGATCCCTTGCTATCCGTAAGGGCTTTTGGAAGGAGATGCCATTTCCACGCTTGAGAAAGAGTAATGGATAGTGGGAAGAAAAAGAATGAATACTTTATTGCTGTTTTAGATTAAATATATTGATTGCGTTTTTAATGCTCTCCATTAGTGTTGAAAAGGATTTGCTAGGAGTGACTTTTCTCTTTTTTCTGGAAAAGTCTTCCTTTTTGTTTTTTGTTTTATCTTATTTTATAGCTGTTCAGCCATTGGTAGTACTTGGGGGGTATTTTAAAATGAAAAACGACAAAAGTAGCACGGATATTATTAGTTTTGCATACGCAAAGAAGCGTTTACGGAAAGGGACGTTTTAACGTGGGTGTACATGAACAAAAATGTTCAAGATAGATACGTAAATAAGTACTCTATAGTGGCGTGGGTTTTCGTATGGCTTAGAACCTTGGTCCTTGGGAAAGAAGTTTTTTTAGCGTATTTTTAATATGTTCGACTGTTATTATAAAAATTATTCTCATATACATCTTTTACTATATGCTTGTTTTGACCCAATTTTGTTCTTGTTCTATTTGTCTCGATGACTGTCTTCAAAAACACTGCATCATAAGAGCTATAAATAAGTTTTTTTTTTTTCGTTTTTATAGGATGACGATCAAGATTTTATGCTTTAATTTTAAACTTCTTTGAAAGGTACTCATCTCGTGCTCACCAACCATTGGTAACATTACAATTTCAAATGCTTACACGCTTGCTTTGCCTCTGGCTGTCATTATCCTTGAAAGCTGAGAAGTTCATCTATCCAAAAACACACTGGAGAAGTAGGCTAGAATGGTATTAGTGGCAATTTTGAAGCGAGGGACCAATGTGCGGATATCTCAAAGAGGTCAAGCGTTTGGTTGTTTTGAGGGTGGACGGGAAAGGAATGGTTCTTCTCCCACACTGTCATGTTCACTTGGATTCGGTGTTGAGGTGTGAGGGGTGGATATCGCTGACCAGAGTTCCATCGGCCTTCTAGTCACTCCCGAGCAATGAGATTCAAAACCCCTTGGGTCCGCTTTTCCGCACAGACGGGCCAGTAGCCGCCTTTTCCGGAGATGGTCCAGCCTTTGCACGGGCTAACCCTTTTCTCTCTCTCCCCCTTTACCCACCGAATCTGCGTTCCTTTTCCCCACCTAGGGAAAGGGGGAATATTCATGGAGAAAGGGCAGTTTGAGGACGATTCTAGGGTACTCTTCCTCTCTCTCTAACTCGCTCTTCATTTCCCTTTCCCTTCCACGAGTTTTAGGACCGTGGAGAGGAAGGATAGGCGATGGGGTGGAGGGAGAGATGGGTTGAGGATGGGAAAAGTACACGATAGGCGGTGCTTGGGGCGACTACAATGGCCTTTATAGTAGTGTACTTTGGACGCCAAAGGTCCTTATCCCACTAGCGTGCCTCTCTTCCTGCATCCTTTGTCCTCCCTCCCGCTCGCCAGAGATAGAGGGAGAGAATTAGGAGAATCCTTTTCCTAGGAAGGAACTTACAGGAACTGCTTGGAAGGCTGTTTGCACTCCCTTTTCATTGCCAAGCTACTGAACATTTTTCGTAGACGCTCCAGGGGAAAGTGTTGGAGAGATTTACGGTCCATTGAAATCTATATATATCTTAGACACAAAAATAAAATGGAAAGCATTCTTTACAAAACTAAACCCATAGGAGTGTTAATTTGCGATATTTGACCGGATGACGCAAAGTGAATGGGGTAGTCAGTGTAGCAATTAATAGTTTTCTCGAAGTGTAAATTTACTCTTTTTTAAAACCTGGCTGAAATAGCAAATGAGTTCTTTACTTTTTCTGACAATGTTGGGTTTTGAAAAATATCTCATACTTGGCCATTTGAGAATCATTTATCTGTGACTCTTGAAATATTATGGTAATGAGTGGTATTCACACCGACAGTAACGCTAACACTTGTAAGATGTATTATTTCAATGACCATTGTCACAATGCATTTTCTATCATCTAGTCTATATTTGGTCATAACATGTTTCATGTTTCACCATAATACACTAGTTTTCCTCATTTGTTTCTGTGTGACTTGTGTTTCCTTTTTTCCACTGGCTCATAAAATGCATCTTTAAAACGCACGAATAGATAAACTTCACTAAGTAAGACGAAACTGTCGACCACTAATGCATTAGATGCGTGCTACTGAACAGTTAGTATTAACGAAATAATAAAGATTTCATTGGTGAATTAGTCACATGTAGATTTGGCGTGATTTGCTAAATAAGTATATATTTGTGCCGTGTATAGCAATAGATCTAATAGGATATCTAATAGGACCATATACTTTTTCGGATGCTCTACAGTCTATCTGTAATATCTATTGCCTGGTATGAATCACTAATGTTTGCCGGTAAAAGGAAATTGGAAATATTTCTATACTGCATTTGACCTCACTAGCTATATTGCCTGATCGATCGGGCAGGTTTTCTCAGAATGTATTTAAAGTGATCGCGCAACAACAGAGATTTATATTTACTTTCTATGCCTAGTCTAAATTCCATCGCGGTAACTTTATGTTACTTCAGTTGATCCCTCTAATCTTATTTCCATGATCAAATCGAGCGAAAGAGCGCTGGTAGCATCTTGCAGAGTGGTGCGCGGGGGGAGGGTCATACTGGCTTGGGATAGGAATTAAAGCTGTAGGGGGAGGGAGTGAAAGAGGGCATATATGGGCGGGACTCGGATGAGAGAAAAGGAAAGAGGAGCCCTGAAGCGTGGGCCGAAAAGCCTCCGAGGGAAGGGAAGAGACGTAAAAATGTGCGTCGGACCTCTCACTCGTGGAAGAGAGAGGGAGGGAGGATGTCCGTGGGGTCGGGGTGTTCTCTACCAGTGTGGCAGCAGGGGAGGGAGTGTGAGGTTTCGCGTTTGGCTGGAAAGAGAGCTGGGGAGAAGGTGTGGGCGGGTGCTTTAAGTTTCGGCCGCTGCCCGTGTGTTAGGAGGCGGACCCCTGTGGGTCCAGAGTGTACACCCTAGAGTGGAAAGGAGCTCTGGGGGCGAGGGCAATAGGGGAAGGTTGTAGAAGGGTGAGGTGGGAGGGGCAGAGAAGGAAAAGGGGTTGGCGGCGTAATACAACAATGAGAAAGGCACTCAACGGGAAGGGAAGCGGGGGGTGGAAACTTGGGGGTGGCTGTGGGGTGGAGATGGTTGGATGGGGGTTGTGGAGGAGAAATGTAAAGCCTCCTTTCCCTTTTCTCCGGCGGAAGCAAGCGGCCCGAGACGCGCGGAGTGGTCGGCGCGATCCAGAAATTTGTTTAAATACCCAAAACAGGAGATCGGGTGGTGTTAAAGGGGGAACTCCGGGTTTTAAAGCTTGGCTTGGGAAGCGAGGGTTGGAGATGCTTCAAGAGATCGGTTTCGAGGAGAACGGTTAAGTGGTTTCCGGGAACTCAGGATTGACGGTCTTTTTCTCTCGACTATTTTCAAAATGATTCTTCCTCCCTCTCCTTTTTCAACATTTAAAAGCAATTTTCAGAATGATTCTTCTTCCTTGTTCTGTTTCAGTAGGTATCTAGCAAAAATGTGCTCATGGCCAGGATCATGTGATTTCACTAAAGTGCATAGCATTCGATATTTTACAGGTTAAAGCAAGTGAAGAGCATTCTGTGCATTTCTAGATGCTCTTAGTAGTTTAGCAGTTAAAAGAGATACATACTTAATATTATTTCAATTAAATGGAAAGATAATTGTTAGCAGATTTAAAAAAAACAAAGAAATATAAAAGAAAGCAAAGAAAAGAAGAGGTCACAATAGAGGTTCTATTGCGTATAAATTATTTCAATTTTATGAGTATACTTTCTAGATAGGAGGTATACCTGGAGTATTTAACATAGTTTAAGGTTAGAAGTTCAAACTTTGAACTCTGCTGGATGTCTAACAACTATGCTCACATCAAAATCCATTGTACCTCTCCCTTTTGCAAACACAGGGTTTAAAATGAAAGGTTCATAATCTTCTTTCTGCTGTTTAATAAATACGTGGCTGCGTATTTCATCCAAGCCCAAAATGAGTCTCTCCATTTTCTTGAATGCCTGCCCCTTGATCCTCTCTTTTCTGGTCAGAGATCCTTTCTTTTCGCTGGTTTCTTGTCTATGGTGATTCTGTCAATTTTATCTGCTGTCGTCCTTTTAATAAATTTATCGCATTCCTATTACGTTCTTCACTTACGTTTTGGTCGTATCTGGAATGATTCTATAATATTTTCACTGTGCACTCTGTCATTTAGTGTTTTTATCTCCTCTATTTCCAGACGATGTGTTGCTTTGCTCGACTTTGCCATTTCCTCCGCGCCCTGCGTAAGAATTGCCTACAGTGGGTTTATGTCCTCTGGGCTTAACTTCCTGGCATAAATAAAGGGTTTTCCAAATTATACTACTTAAGCGGCATTATTTTACACCCCCAGTAATTTATTAGCTTCTTATGCTTGATTATTTACGTGTTTAGTTGACTTAACATTACTTTTATTATTTATTCCGAAGTAGGTAATTAAAAATAAATTAATATACCTGCTCAGTAACATTTTTGTAGACATTCAACTTATATCTCACAGGGTCTTTGCTCATCTTCGCACATTTGGACTTTTCTGTTGATATTTTTGCTATTTGAAAAAAAATGTTCATTGCATCACAGAAGATTTGCAGTAATGGGTGAATTTTTTTCGACTGAAGCGTATTATGTATTGAAGGATATATGTATAAGCCATAATAAAGGTCACATTCAAAAGCCGCTACCGATGTTAACTTCGTACATTTAACGCCAGGGCCTTGTAAACCGTATGTTTAAGCTTAATGAGCTATTTAAATGGAGTAAAATGTATGTATTTTACCGCAGATTAAAATCTTATACATATCTGAATAATAGCTTATACTAGGAAGCAATCTTATTTGGGCTGATCCAATCGAGTCAGTGCGTTCTTCCTTTCATCTCTGTTCTATTACTTTAATCAAAATTAAGTTGCTCTGAAAAACGGACCTTTGATTTCGGTCTTCATATACTGTCACGCTAGTTTTGATACTAATCAATATTTTGGTCCAAAATTAGCCTCTTTTAATGCTATAACAGTGCACGGACAGCGATTGGAATTATTTATCGTAATATTAGCTAGCTTTCCAGAAAACCGTCCCAATTATGAAACCCAAACACGTATCCACTATCAATTTATATGGTAACGGACTCAGCTGACTTGATTACCGTCCTTGACTATGGACCTTTAAGATATCAGCACAGAGATCCATTAAAGCATGCATACGCTAGGGATGTCACATCGACATCGATGTATCGGACTACTCGATGTTTTTTGTCGATACATCGAGTGGTAAGACAATCGATGGAACATCGACTCGATGTTTTCAAAACACTCAACATCGCAGCAATGTTTTAGGAAACGCGTGGTATAATAAATGTTTTTGGTTGACCAATAATTCATTTTTCTGATTATCATAAGCCTTAAGAATACGAACGAACCTTCCCTAATTACGCCATCTATCGTTCGCGTGTAGGGAAACAAGTGAAGGCATAAAATCGTTCATGTTTTCATCCCAGTGTTGCCTTCCAAGAACATGATCCGCCATGCCTACATCAGTACCTTCTGAGAGGATTGTATCAGCTCTCAACTTGGTGGTACAAGATAACAGGAGTAGGTTGGGGTCGCTGCATATTAAGCAAAGAGTGTTCCTTACCGATGCTGGGAGGTTTAAACGTTTTAAACCCAGTGTTTTTCAATTTGATTTTTTTATACTACCAAGCTTATAATATTTTTAGGGAACAGGTACACCCACTTTATTGTGTTATTTATTTTTTGTTGTATTATGTTTATTTATCTTTATTTCATTTAGAAACAGTGATATGTTTTCTATGTTTAAAAATTAATTCAATGGAAAAATAATTGCGTATTAACTATCAATATTTTACTAAATAAGGTCCGATTTCCGAATAATTTTATTAATTGCAAGTTTTTAAGAAGATTCAAAATTTCTGAAGCATAATACCTAATATATAATACCTCTATCATAATACCTAATCTCGGATATGAAGGCATAAAAATTCGATACATCGAAACATCGATGTTTTTTTGTCGATGAATAAAGAGTGAGTGGTGAGTACTTTTATAAACATCGAAACATTGACCACTCGATGTTTTTTAGCCGATGTGGCATCCCTAGCCGATTCGGTAATCGAGGTCCCGAGGAAGAGAGTATTAGTAACACGATTATCATACAAGCATTGGTTTAGTTTTCCTGTTTCCAATCATCCTTCAACAAAACTCCTGAAGACTGTAAAACTGGTAAAATCTACTTCAAGCAAAACATTCGGGCAGTGTTATAGTTCATCAATATTTTAGTCTTTATCCTGAATAGTGATAAATCCATCTTTGGTGGTGCATCAAGAGGTTGTGAACTCTGAAACCAATGGCATATATTTTACTATGACACTTATCAAATTACCATTTCACATAGCACGTTAGAGTCCGCTCACGTAAAAATACGTGATTCCGCCACCAGCGGTAATGGTCCGGTCATGTGTTTTTACTTTTCTTTGCATTGTGTACAGTGGCACCCCCCTACGGATTTATTTTGAACTAAAAGGACCTAGTTCTTGTTCTGTAACTTTCCTGATTGTTCTGGGTGAATTTGTTTGACGTTTAGGGCTATTTTATATCACTTGTTTTGTTGTGAATATTTATTGTTGCCCATTGAGCAGCCATGGCTGATGGACATGGTAGAGGGATCAGCAATAACGATATTATAGATGAATTATTCGCCGATAATTTGTCTGATATCCCAAGTTGTGTTGATAGTGATGCAAGCTCATACGAAATTGATCATGAAACCTTCAGCAGCAGTGACAAAGAAACTATACTCGCAAAAAAAACTCTACGATCTATACCGTTGCAGTACTCCGGTGATTCTGAAGATGATGGCTTTGTAGTGAGCGTGTAATGTGTCTTTGTGGTCGGATAACGACCTTACTCCTGTTTTAGAAGTATTTGCTGTTACATCAGGCATAAAAGTTACTAACCCAGATAGTGTGAGTGATGTGGTTAGTTTGTATATTGGTGATGACCTATTCACATTGATGGTGGAGGAATAAATAGATATCACGCTCAAAATGCTTATAAGTACAAAGAGTCCCCAAAAAGTTTGAAGTGGCATGATGTAACTCTCAGTGAAATGAAGAAATTTTTAGGGTTGGTTTTACTTATGGGTCAGGTGCCTAAAGACCGAATAAATGATTACTGTACATTGGATACTCTAACGGAAACTCCTATTTTTTCTAAAATAATGAGTAGAAACAGGTTCCGGCAAATATGGCAGGCATGGCATTTTTCGAATAATGAAGGCCACCAAGGAAATGAAAGGCTGTACAAGGTGTCACCTGTTTTGAACTATCTACTAAAAAAATTTGTAACTGTGTACAAACCCAGGCAGGAACTCTCATTGGATGAGGGTATCTATCTATCGTGGCGAGGGCGACTATCATTTCGGACCTACAACCCTGCCAAGTTGACAAAATATGGCCCATGAGTGCGTATGGTATGTGAAGCGGCAACTGGATATATCTGCAATTTGCAGATTTATACCGGCGAAGGACATAAGCTTGTAGATACAATTTTGTCAGTTATTGGCTCAAATTTAGGCTTGTGGCATTATGTTTACATGGATAACTATTACAATAGTGTGTACATTGCATAAAAACTTCTCGAAAGAAAAACAAGGGTTTGTGGAACGATCAGAGTGAACAGAGGTCTTCCTGATTGTCTGAAACATGTGAAACTGCGGAAAGATGAGTCCATATTCCGAAGAAGAAGAGATGTTCTCCTAAATATATGGAAAGACAAACGGGAAGTTCGCATGATCTGTACGGTTCATTCTTCAAGGCTGATAGAAAGTGAAAAGAGAGGTAGAAAAACTGGGCAGAAAATAAAGAAGCCTGGGAAAATTTTGGCATATGATAAGTATATGAAGGGGGTAGACCGTGCAGACCAGTACCTATCTTATTGCCCAATGGTGAGACAGACCAAAAAGTGGTCCAAAAGAACTGTATTGTACTTGCTGAACTGTGCACTCTTTAATTCTTTTAGGGTGTACGAGGAACTTAATGGGAAGAAAATTATGTACAAAAAGTTTCTTCACAAAGTCGCAAGCAGCTGGATAACGGACAGTAGTTCAGAAGACCCCGTCTTAGACAGACAAGAGAAGAACACTTCTATCTCACCTACAGGCCGTACACCTAAGGCAGACCCTCCAGGAAGGCTTTCTATGGACATGAAAAAACATAAAGTTGGGAAGATAGTTGGGATCGGCAGGAAGAAAAATCCACAAAGACAATGTAGGGTGTGTGTAGCTAAAAAAAAGAAGTGAAACCCGGTATATCTGTGCATTCTGTTGTGTTCCACTCCATTGGGGATCATGTTTTGAACAATACCTTAGTTAATTACTCTGTTATATACCTAATATGCAACTAATAAAAGTTTCATTAAAAATATACATTAGTTCTGGAGTTGTGTGAATATACTTGTATACTTGTACCTTCCCAACAAAAATGCAAAAAATGGCCGACCCCAAGGCCTAGTCAAATTTAAAGGGCACCGGATCAAGAAGTGTGAAGTTTAGTTAACAGGCATGCATTCCTTTTCCCGTTTTACTCACACTAATACTCTTTTGCAATGTGCTGAACCCACGGATTTCGTGTATCATACATTTAAAGTACGGAACTATCATACTAACGTATAGTCTATTAATATATCTTCATTAAAGGTCACAGAAGGTATTAATATGCAGATAGCCAGAAAGGTGTCAAGTCATAGAAATGGAATATACCTACATAAAATGAAATGTTTTTCTATTATGAGATTTTATGATCGTAAACGTAAATGTGTAATTTATTTAAAACACGCTGTGAAGATATATGAATACAATGACTATCAGCTTAAGTATGTTCAAGACACAACTAGCAACTCCCATGCACTTAACAAAATTATTCTTTTTTGTTCGAACATTCACTATTCGAATGCTCTGAATGCGGCGGAAATACGGCGAATGAGATTTGATGTGCTTTTAGGAAACGTTACAGCCATGCCGCTAAGGGCAAATGATTGCATGTTCGTACAAAATTATCGTCACGGCAGATAAAAACCATTTAAGCTTGGAGGGAGACAAGAGGGAGCCTCCGAGGTCCCTAACTGCGTGAAATGGTGAAATACGCTAAATGCTTCCTCGGCCTTCCAAACAAGGAAGAAGACTCGGTCGCGTAAAATGCTCCTGCTCGCGGGCGAAATGAAAATGTTTCCATGGAAAACGACCTCGGCAAAGTAAGAAGGACGATCCTCCACCATTAACATTCCTCAACCTCCGAGCTAGGCAAAGGGCACCCATTTCTGTGACGTCTTACTCTCGAGGCTTCGGCGCGAGAGAAGCACTCACTGGCTCCTATGCCTCCGTGGCCATGATGCAAAATCTAAGTGCCCTCGGCACGTGCCCTGTTACCTCCAAGAAAGGGCATATTGGATATTCAAATCTTCCTTTCCCTTCTCTCCACTTGACTTGAGCTAGGGGAGTGGCGAAATGATTTTACGTTCACCTTTTAGCCCCTCCCGCCCCCTTAGATGCTTTGGGTATTGGCCAAATTATCGCTCTCTCTCTCTCAACCACCTCTTCCCAAGGCAGTCGTCGTTGGAGGGAGAGTGATATGTGGGAACGTGTGCGTATGGATGGTGCCCAGCCTCACGCCCTCTTTTGTTTTCTGCTGGCCAATTCGTTCCGCTTTTGTTTATTTTTTTGTTCATCCTTCCACGCTCATTGTTTCCGGAATGGCTGGCGAGTATTTTTTTCCCTCATGCAAGCGAGGAATTAGCGTCATCTCTCCCTCTCACACCCCCTCACGTACTCCTCCCAATTTCCGAAACAAAATGGAAAAAATTCTCTCTTTATTAGCGTCTGATCCTTTTGTTTGGGACGTATTTTTCACATTCTTCACAATTCACAGTCTCACACTCAAATAAATACAACCTCAAGCCATTTCCTCCACTTTTATCCTTAATTTGATTATTTTTGTACAATTATTTTTGTTCCTTTTTTCCTTGCCTTTCATCCCTTGCCACAATTTCTTCTCTCACACCCATGCACATACCATCTATTTAATAATCCATTCTTTTTTTCCACATTATCTTATTCCTTATTAATTGGCCCTTCGTGAGCACCGTCAGTGTGTGACTCCCAAAGATCTGTATATATTTCCTCATTAAATTCCACGTTAAATTCTTTGTTACTTACGCCCATGACTTTCGTTATGCAATAGATATCTACTCCTTATCTATGACGAGAACCTTTCAGAATGTAATTAGATATAAGTGTCACTCAACCTTTTCCCAAAATTTCATCATGATTGCTAGTGCCAATGGTTTGTTAACATTGAAGTTATCATGGAAGTTTAATATATAACAAGTTACTGCAAATTCTGTTTTTTCTTGTAAAAATGCCGACAAACAGATCAGGTTAAAATCAGTAAAATCACACATAAGTCACCCATCTATGTAAGCGTATGAAATTTAATTACATATATCCTTACCGTTTTCTCATTAAAAACATTCACACCAGATCGAAAATGCACAGATAGAAAAACCACCAATTCACTTCTCTGTTTTTCTGTATATTTTCTAAGCAAATCATCATTATTTCCCGATAGTTCCGGTCGATTCTGTAGTTAACCTATCAAGGAATCATCTTCTTTAGAATTATTTGTTTTGAACCCATCCAATTAATTTTTTTACAGTTCTCTTCCCGGCAGAGCTCATCGGAGGAAACCTTAAAACGTTCGTAGATGCTAGTTCATGATCCTATGATTTCCCCACTTATATCCTATGGAATATCATTCCCAGCATCAATATTGGCTACAAACTGGGAAATTTAATGGCAAGCACGAAATGGGATTATGAAATACTTACTAAAATATATCGAATATTCTTGCATTAGGACAGGTTTAAAATGAATGTTTTCGGTGTTCCCCGATATGTATCCCGATATTGTTTTCATTATTTTATCATTGTTTATCTTTAGTTACTTTCACTTTTGTGTGTACTTGAGTTGTACCCCGGATGTCAAATGATATAAAAGGTTTAAAAAAACCTTTTATCCAACTCTTAGTGAGAGACTGAGTGGGAACAGGTAATTTCAACATCTCTTTAGATAGACGGAGCATTTAACCTGACATTTTTTCACGTAGTAGTCAAGTTGGAGAGAGAAATCTGAATTTAAACCAGTCTCTGCCACGCGGTCACTCCCATTCCCTGGAATGGAAGGTCAGTTCTATGTTCCTATGTCAGTACAAATGTTTATTCTAGTTTATTTCATTTGTGGAGCGTTTTATGCATGACAATTTTATAATACGAATCTGGGAAACTATGGTCATGAAAGGTGGGAATCTTTTTCGAAAATTTCGGCGAACATTGTTTTCTAAGGGATGCTAATTATATCCATGTTCCTGTACAATCGACCATTCACGTTCATCCCTAGTAATGAGGGCAGGGTGCTTGTTTCGGGCTGAAATAAATTTAACCTCATCTCTTTCTACCGTGCCCCGTGCTTTCACTCGCGAGCTTAAACACAAACACCTATGCTCCCTCCACCTCCGTTCTCGCCCCTGCTTCCCACAACCCCCTTCTCTACCAATTTCAGCTTTCTTCCCATCGCCTCCCCTCCACTTTCCTCCGTCCGCGGCGTTCCACGGCCATTTACCGTTCAGCGAGGAATTTTATTCACGCCGCGACGATCGCGAGGCTCGCGACGGAGGGGGAGCGGCGTTTCTCTGTCGCGCTTCATTTGTTTCGCGCCATTGAAACGTTCCTTTCCTTTGGATCTCGGCGCGAATTGCATATTGCGACACATTTATGGCTATTCCCGGCGATGAATAATACTGCCGTGCCCGCGCCCGTAATTAATCAGGGGAGGGTTTGCTGCAAGGCTTTGGCGTTGGGTGGCTTAGCGATTTATGCATCTCGATTTATCCATGCTTTCGCAAAATGAGTTTTATAGCAGCTGTCTCTCTAAACCTCCTCCTTCTCTCCTCGCTTCGCCTACCCCCTAAGAATATTTCATCCTCTTTTTAGTGGGATTTAGTATTTCATTTGCCTTTCCGTTACCCGCCTACCTATGAGCGAAATATTTTTCGGAACGAAGGGAGAGAGAGGGAGAGTGAGGCATTCTCTCGTGTGAAATTTATGCATCCATCGTGCTAATTTTGTTGAAATTTAGAGAATGTGTCGCTCTGTGCTGGTTTATATTCGTTTGCTTTTACCTTCAAAAGGGACTACTTTTTATTGTGACCAATGAACGAAACTTGGAGCAGGCGATGAAAAATATGGTGGTTATTTTTTTCCCATTACATTTCTGCTCCGTCGATTAAAATCTCTCTTATTTATATCCATTTCACTTCCGACCACTAAAATTTCACTTCCTAGAGTCAACTACTAACTTTAGCTCAAGTTTTATTTGCTTATATCTGTATATCTTACGTATTCATATTTGAGTACGACAATCTGTTGCGTCGTTCCTGATCATAATGGTTCTTTTAAAATCCATACCCTTGAGTACGCACAGATAAGTTGAAATACGCGAGATGCATAATAATGCATCTGATGCCTTACCACCATGCTCTAAGATCTTGGCCTCAAAGTTTTTTAGTATGAAGGGTAAATCGCATATGTATTAAATAATGAGGGCTTTTCACGCGGAATTGGCATGCTATCGTAATTTAGACTGACTATCAAAAGGAACGTAAAGAACGCTCAAATAATTCATTTTATAAGTAGAATTTTGCCAATCAATTAAGGCAATTAAGCATAGACTGAAATGAGAACCAGCATTAATCGAGTTTTTATCTATCTTCAACATTTTTTGGAATAAACCACAAACGATATCGGTTATGCAAATAATGTTTTCGCATTAAATGATATTCAAAAGACTGCTACCATAGTCAGTGCTTGGTTTGGCCACTGTTCGTTACATAATCAAATAAAATAGACCATCATCAAACCGTGACTAATTCCTTAAAAGTTTTGTAAAATATGTTCCGTAGCAGCTGCCTCCAACCTCTTTCTTGCTTTAAATGTCATCTACTTACAGTTCAATTGCAGAAGCTTCGAATTTCATTTGGCAATTTTTTTTACCTAAATTGTTTTTCTGTTGGTTTATCAAAATCAAAATAAATAATTGCTAATAAAAGACTAGTATATGAGTATAAGTTATATTAGTGAAGAATTTTTACCTCATTACTTACCATTTGGCAACATGTTTTCTTATGTCACCAATGGCAATCGTGTTACTCTGTCTGAAAATAGCATTTCGGGCACATGGAAACCCTTTTTTACTACCATGATATCCACCAGTTGGTATTATGTTAGTAAAATAAAAATATCCCATAAAACGATGAAGGATGAATAGATTATTATGTTGTGGAGCAACTTTAAAGCAAAGTTACTGTTAACAGCTATATTATTTTTTAATTGTGAAATAATGAAAAATGCTATTTTCGCAGGTAGACGTTTTACACAGGAACCATAGGATACTTGTAGGACTTGCCTACTTACTTTCGGTACTAGATACCGTCGATTTTAATTCGTACTGGTTAATTTGTTCCATAACACAAAGCAAGGCATTAGGGTGAGCGTTTACTTCCCGAAGTATTACGTGAAATTATTCCGACATACCTACTTAAGGTGTTTCTTCAAAACTTCATATCGAGAAATTGGTTATTAAAGATGATCCACATTACCAGAGATTTTTGTTTTTACTTGTCTTTTTGTGTCTTTAACGCTCAATTTTAGACTAAGAGGAATTTTCTTCATTTTTGATGGACAGATTGTTTTCCGCCTACCATAAAGAAAATAGCTCTAAATTCCCATAATGGAACGTAGTATGCAGAAAGAATTTCCGACGCTGTTTATCTGGAGGCGATCAGTTTCTGAGTCTTTGTATTCAAGCATTGACTCAGGAATATAAATGTCGCGCAGTGAGCGTGGAAGTGCAAACTGCTCGAGGACATTTTGTTTTGGAGATCTTCTTCGCCGTTGAACATGAAACTTCTTTGCAGCTCGAAATGATTCTTACAAATCCGTTGTTTTCACCAAGGTCCTTGGGCTTCTTTGATCCTCCAACCATAAAGGCATTCCTGTCCTTTGTTTTTCCGGTTATAAAACTGTGCACCGAAGCTAAAAAAGGCCATACGTGGGCTGAAAATTCCCGGATACCCCTTGCTTCACTCCGAATATTTTCCTAGGAATCAATTGGAGAGAAATCTATTGTTGCTCTTACAAGTTGCAAAGGATAAGTTTTAAAAAATGACTTAACACATAATTTCATAACTTTTGTTCATAATCATGTACAAGCCCATTTCTTTAGTCCAAATAACTTTCGGTGAATCATCATGTTGTAAACAAAAATTAGATTATCGTCCCCCGTCTATGATACTCCAAATAGGATTTAAAAAATATATTAGCCTTAGATGGTAGGAGGAATATCGTGCATTTCATTGTGTTCCAATACTTTTTACGTTAAAAGTTATGTGAATTATGTATGTGTATATGCATTGATAAATCTCTCAGACACAAGGATGGAGTTAGATATAGCTAATCATATGCCTTTAAAGTAAACTGTTATTCAGAGTGATGACCATAGCCAACATTTTTGGCATAGGCTGTTCTTTAGAAATATTAGTTTTATGTGCATTTAAAATTGTTCGATTCGAATTGTTTTTATTAAATGAGCTAAATTATTTTTATCAAATGATCTAAATTAAATTCTCTACCTTAAATTCTCCTTTTACCTCTCACCAACACCGATTTTATATATTTCTCTCCATAATCCTGGTTTTAATAATACTGCACCAATAATGTAATAGTGGTCCATAATACTGGTTTTAACGCGTGATCTTGTCTAGCAAGCCGTTATAGATTGACATAAATTTAGAGCAGAGAAAATATCAATACAAAAAATTTTCACTGTAGGAATCGATGAATGATTGGTGTCAGAATATTGAATGGTTGATTAGAAAAAAATTAGTCTATGTACGCGAAGAAGAAGAGCACTGAGACGAATGTATGGCGTAGCGATAGCTTGTTGCGGCCTTGGTCCCATCAAGCGTCACAAGGGTTATCATACTCTCGGGCTCCTGTAGATGGACTTTCTTTATGCTTCTCCCCTATGAATACCCCCACTTCAGAGCCTTATAATAAACCCCCAGAGCATAATACTGGCTTTGGAAAAGGTATCACCAGAAAATAGGCCTAGATGGACATGAAGCAGGATTGAGTGTTTGAGTTTTCAGCTTTTTTGTATCGCGAGGAAGTAGGGTAATAACGAGTTCCCTCGTTTCCTATCAAACATGTTCTCATTCCTCTCCCTAAATCTTTCCTTCCACTAAAATATTGATATTTTTCTTGGCATTTGTCAGTCTAATATTCTGGCCTTGCTCTTTTTTTATAGAGAATGTAAATCTGTCAGCGTAAATGTATGAAGTTGTGAATCAACTTTTTTAACACGTTTATGAAATTCCATTACTTTTGCTACTTCATTTGCGACAAAAGAAATATTGTGTTGATATGTATATACTTTTCAGTTAAGCATATTTTTATACTCTCTAAGCACATTTCCCTCGCTCCTTTAAAAAAAAAAGTAGGGTATTGACAAGATGTGGCGGCTATAGTAGTTACTCCTCTCGTGTAAGATCCGGATTCAAATCATATTACCATCTGAATATTAGAATAATCCCTGGAATTTTACTTAATTTGACCTCTTATATCAGATATAAAATGCTTAAATGGAGCGTTTCATATCGCCATAGGTTACTAAGGACAATGTTTTTTTTTACTCCCAAGATACTGATTCAAACATTTGAAAATGAGACATTCTCAACGATAATGCATCGCAGTAACAGCTCCCTACTGTCTCTCCGCTCCCACGTATTTAATGGTGACAAGCGTTTCTCTATCTAACCTGCTGGCATCTTAAGGTCAGGAATAACGCTACCTTGGAGGCGTCCTTGTTATATAGGGGAATAAAAAGTATTGATAACACATAAAATAACATTTTGCTCAAAATTCATTTAAGTTCTGTTGCTAAGATGTTAAACGTACGAAAATACCCTCAATTTTACTTCATTTAGACTTTTTTTTTTTTTTATTTTCTGAAAGTAATAATTTACAGCAAATTCTTTTTGACACGTGATCTCGTTTGTTATTCATTTAAATGGAGAGACCTAGGCCATGTTTTTCCTGTATCCTGAAACTTCATAAGTAAGGTTACCATGCATAATTATGAGGGAGAGTAAGTTAAAAAACTAATTAATTAAAAAACATACAACATTAGGCTAAATATTAATCCCTATATCGTACAATATGAAGTTATTATTTAAATACAATCAAGTATTCAATATATATTTATCAATAATGATTCTATTCAACTCAAGTTAAAGGAAAGTAATAAATTAATAATTCGTATGACTCTTTCCTAATGGTCACTTTTATGCGTGAATATCAAATATTCTATTAAGTACGTTTGAGTTTTGGAAGCATTTGACGGTGATGCAATTTGGTAACATTCCATGGAACTTAGAACGCAGTAGTGTTTTGGTTTATATTATCTAGAGGGATTATTTGGATTATTTTATGTTTATGTCATCTAGGAAGGGAATATGTGTAAATGTATTTTGAATGAGATCTGAAGACATTACATGCTCATTTTCGTTAGCATTTGGTTTCATCAGCAACGGAAGTAGGTAATAACTGGCCGAAGGGCGCAATGTTTTCTTTCGGGAGAGAAACAGATCAAATCCAGAATCACAACCGCAAATTGGACAAATACGCCTCGAGTTCAATTGCTATGTTCAAGAAGATAACATTTCATATCTCTTCGTATCATCAACGGAGCATTGCCGGCATCCAATGTTGTCTCTGGAAATGCAATGTAATGTCGCATTGTTGTGTTCTTCCGAAATCCAACTTCTCCTCATTGCCTACACTCAAAGATTCTATTTCCATAAACGATTGTCAGCGTGATTGTTGATGCCCTGTGAAAATACTCGATGAAGATAAGTTACATTTGGAGGATCGGTCGCTACCTAATTTCATTTTCACATTCTATATCTCAAGTGAAATTTAAATCCTACATGAAATCGATGGTTGGCGGGTTCATCTTGTGAAATAAATTCATGATGAATAGAATAAACTTGGTTATATCTATCTATTCATCATGAACTCATTCCAGAAATAGTTGTGGAATATAACCAGGTTTTCTCTATTCATTATAATTTAAATCCTATCCGACCACTGGGGCCCAGTTCTTGAAACTCTCGTTACGCTATAACGAATGAAAGTCGTCGTTATGACAACGTCATTCGTTTCATGTTATTCATTTTTCCACGTTGATAATAAATTATGACGTTTTCGTCGGTAACGAAAGCGTCAATATTTATTCGGTGAGTAGCTAAAGATTCAAGACTCGGGCCACCGGTCTTCTTATTTTATCTTTAAGTGCTAGTCATTCCGTCTCATTTATCTGCGTTTGAGTCGTACCTCGTAAAGCTTTCTTGGTCAGGTCACAACCTCGTTGCACTTACCCGTCTACAATTTGCAGATCTTACCCATTGAATACCCCTGAATACTACCTGTGTCCCCCGTGTTGGCACCAATCCTTCCATTCTATTACAAGAGCCTATTCTCTAGGGAGTTCTAACCATTTATATATTATTTTATTACAATATTTAAGCACCTACGAATAAATTTACGAGCGTAAATTTTTGTCCTTTGGATTTTTGCGCTTTCTACACAGCTCATTTATGAAGAGCACCTATTAGAGTTATACACCGCTCACTATTTGGTATGATGCCTAATTAGACTCTAAACACCGATTATTATGCGCTCAATCATCATGAATTTCGGCACATTTTCTTTAGAATTCTTAGAATGCCAATAACACAGCATTTTAAATATGCGAATTCAGATTGATGGTGATTTGTCATCGGGGATTTTGTCTTCATAAGTGTTCCATTCCATTACTTATTATTCCACATTAATGATACTGAAGGGTAATGTGATATTTATCGGACAGCTAATGCTGACATACGCCCATATTACATTTTCTTTTGTTGATACGCATCCCGAGGAACACAGATATATGGCTAAGAAAAGGCTACAATTTCACGAGACACTTGTAGAATACCTATGCTTCACGAGGAGGGCCATGATTGATAGTTTTCACGAGGAAAGCTCAGACGCCGTGAATCTATGCCCCGTTTTAGCAGATTGGTAGTACACGCAGTATACATTCCAGGCGCCGTACTATGACACGGTATATAAATATGAACGACCTGATTGCAAGAGCAGCTGTGCATGAAAATGGGTAATTTTTTTACTATCTAAATTTGGGATTTTGTGTCCATGATGATGACAATGAAAACTCTTGAAAGTTTTAGGAGCTTCAAAATTTCATGAAACCTTGCTTATGCCTTGTCATTATTTTGGTAGACTTTAATATTAGTGCATCAGGTAAAAAGTGCATTAATAAAACGTTAATCGTAGTCCAAAGAATGGATTTTCCCTCAAGAAAGCTTGTACTTTTCTACCATTGTGTTTTCCGTGGATGGATAAACATTTTTCGATTTTTTTCTGTATTTTCATGAATGTGGGATTGAAAACTGTGAGACAAATGTTGGAGATGAAAGGACGAATGCTAATTTATGTCTTCCATTTGTTTTAACAAGGAAGGTATGGAGAATGAATTTAAGGTTTAGCGTGCGAACCAGATATTTGTTGAGTGGAAAAGGGAGGATTAGTTTGGCTGAGGGTGTAAAAACCTTATTATTTTGGGTGATCATTGGAGGTAAACTGGAAGCATGAGAGGGTATAGAGGGGGGGGGACAAAGAGCAAGGAGGAGGGTGGTTTTTATTCTTTTCTTCATTTACTTTGTAATCTTGCCTCCTATAGCTTGTGAAAATTACTTTGTGCCTAAATGTATTGGTATTAGACAACAGGTAAACTATCTTTATTTAGGATGTTCAGTTACAAATCATACCATTTTTGAACTTTGCTTTCGTTACTAGTTATACATACTATGACTATTTTTTTTTGAAAATATATTCTTTCAACTTCCCTAATGTTATTACATTTAAAAGTATATTACTTCTAATTATACTTCTTCTTACAAGACATCCAGTCAGTAGACTGCATTTGGAAAAGTAGAATGAAATATATAATATTGTAATAGCTAACAAATGTGACTAAAACTGTTTCGGTAGGTTTTAAATTCTTTACCGTACGCACGCCTAATATATGACACAAATTTGTATCTGAGAATCTTTGTAATGGATTAGTCCAATGGACTGTGAGCATATTAAACATATCAATCCTCGTATTGGGCTTGTGTAACGGCTATCGCATTGGACTATTATAACCTTAAGTCCAGGGTTCAAATCGTGTCAGATGAAGAGATTTTTCTCTCATATACTGGTCCCTACGTGAGTGCTATGTGGACATTGCTTTGAGTGAAGTACTTTTTCCGTCGGTTTGGACGTTAAACTTGGTCCTCTTGGTCCTGTTGCTCTTTCAGGGCAAGAAAGCGATCACACTGTATCTTTCAACCTTTTCTTCACCTTCCGACTATGACTTCCTATATCTAAATACGAATCTATTCTACATTGCGGACATAATCTTAGTAATCGGTACCCTCATATATCAGCAGCGACATCAAATTATTCAAAAATCAAACATCATAATTGATTTCTGATCACCAATCAAACTTAAAGATGCTATGTGCACCCATAAGCAACTTTTGCTGCGCCTATTAGTCTTTAGAATGCTCTCTTGGGTGATTTTATGCCAGTGACTTCAAATATTTTCTTTCATATACAAGATTTTGGCATGAGACCGACAAAGATTCCTATAACTTTCTATTTATCACTTTTTAATTCCATATATCGGCCATTATAATAACACACATCTTCCAGCTTTTTCGCCATATGCACTGTCATGGTCATAGCTCATGTTTAGTTTTCTTTCCTCAAAATACTCTCTTCAATGGATTAATAAAATTAATAAAGTAATAATTATGTTTTTTATTCTTCAAGAAGCATATCTGATGAAAAATTCTTATTTAATATTTAATTCAAGAAAACCGATACTATATAAATGCATTTTTCGTTGTGGACATGATTTTTAGTTTGAATAAAATATGTATGTGAAAAACATTTCGTCTCAGTATCAATGTACCTATGCCTAAATCAATGATGCACTTGTATCAAACTTTAACATACGTACCTTAAAATTTATATTTGTCTTCATTCATATGCGTATCATTCATATTCCAAATGTCAGGGAATTCAATTAAATTATACTAAAAATATATCTATGCCCTTGTTTCATGGAATACCCATTTATAAATTGGGATTCGCAAATTTAATTGTCTAATGAGAACCGGCTCAGTGGCCTATAGATTACATTTAATAAATGTAAACAGAGCTTGAAAATGGAAATATAATTTAAGTCCTGGCCTTCCACGCCCAAGGGCTTACTCTCCCTTCTTATATAATAATGGAACTGCCAGTACAAGTTCTGAGTAGTCATACCAATATATAAAAATGAAGTGGTGTCTGCCCGTCTGCCAGCTTTATGTTACGCATCACCTCAAAAACTACTGAACCGATTGAGCTGAAATTTTTTAAGGATTCTAGCGTATACACTAGAAGGTGCTATAGGCTTAAAAAAGGCTCAGGGCCCGGGTTTGCTTCCTGGTGCCAATTATTTATTTACATCAGTTTAAATGGACTTTTTCAATTTGTGGTAGCCCAAGAGTTTTTTTTTATTTTGCTCAGTAAAATAAATAAATATTAGTCGATTTCTTTCATTATTTCTGTATTTAATGAAAAAATAATTAAACTTTCTTATTCTTATATCTGATTTACTCTTTGTTCTTCATGTTTCTGAGTATTGTGTAATTTTTGTTGAAATTTATTGTTTTCTCGGTTCTTTTCCGAGCGTTGCTAAGGCCATTGCCACTGTCGTCTCTGAAATGAAAACATCGTCGATACTTAAACCGTTCGTCATAGCGGGATGCCGCAAACGGCATTGTGCCTTTGCGAGGATATAGGAAGGTACTGGAGACATTGTATGCTTTTCGTGAAGTAAGGTCAGCTATATTTTTGCACACAAAGATACGTGCTGACTGCTAGCACCACTCACAGACTTTTTGCATACGGTCCAAATTAGGAGTATTTAAATTAATGTTTCAGCGGTGTTCATTGTGATTTTTTTTTACTTCTTTACGGGTTTGTGCATATGAACCAACCTGGGACATAAAGAGAAGACATGGAACGCTTTCTAAATCATCATCGAGTGAAATAGATAGAGATTTGAGATAGTTTGACGTAAACTAGTGAATAAAATTCAAATCCCAATATAACGTTGTCTCTTTGCGTATCCGTGTGTTGTTTATTGATGCCATTGCAATGATGCTAACAAAATTCGTCCAAAAAAATTCTGCCGTAAAATGTATTGCTCTTTTTGTAAAGATATTGAAAGTTATTAAAAAAAGATATCGCAGCTGATTCTTGAATTTACATCGGCTATTTCATCTGGCAAAATCGTACGGGATAACTTTTGTGCTACTCCCAGTTTAAGTAGGTGTGCATTCGGTAAAACTAAAAGTATTTAAATTAAATATTTTATAGATTTATGCTGTATTCCGAAAAGAACCGCTTTCAAAATTGTTTTACTTTGCGACGAAAGTACGTGATAGGATACTCAAATGAAGTCTAACCAAAAATAAGAGGAGCAAGTTGAAAAAATTGTAATGTAGTGATACATCGAATATCTCGTAAAAGGTGTGATCATAGGTAACCGAGCGACAAGTATCTGATTTCATCATCGGTACACAATCCTATGATTGGTTTGAGGCAGCTCTCCACTCTATTTTTCTATCGGAAAACTCTTCATATTGACGTAACTCTTTGTCTTTCACATCCTACACAACGCTTTCTACGTATCTAATACGAGGCCTGCCTTTTCCATTCTTCTTAATCCTTACAAGGGTATAAGAAAAGAATCTAATCTAATTGGAATAAAAGGCATTGATACGTATCCGTAGGAAGTTCATTGACCGAACTTTCATGATGTTGGGGAAGTGAGATATACATAACATGTATTAAAGGCCAAGGAAATATTTTTTTGCCGAAGATTTGAGTGCTAACATTCCCAAAAACCCGAATATGGCCTCATTGTCAACAATGGAGAGACATTCGTATGCACCTCCCCTTCTAACCTCATTTGTTTCATCTAGCCTGAAAGTTATTCTTATTTCTGTAAAAGCCCAGGCATTAATCCAGGAAGTAATTATGTGTTGACATTGGTTTGAAAATTCCATAGCAAAAGTGTCTCCCCTAATTTATTCCCTTCCCCACATACTTCACTCCGTCATGAAAAATGTTAACGTTTCTTAACACAATTTGCATTTATTATATTCTCGCTTGCATTGAATTTCAACGAGCGCCTTCAGCTAGTAAGTTTATAGATACGCAAAATTTTCGGTGAACCGGCAAACATTGTAGACATTATATACACGAGCGCTCCGGAAAAGCTCAAAAAGGTTAGCTACATGTCCTCCAAAAGAAGGAAGTTGCGATCGCTTCTCCGTCCCTACACCACTTCCTATCCAAGGCCCTCAGTTCGCGATGTTTCGGACAGGATCGCAAAACTTGCAACGAAGGGGTGTGGTTTTTCTTTGATTTTAGCGGAGAGGAAGTTCCCCGAATTGACAGGGTCGCAGTGGGAGATTGACGGGGACAATGTCTCTGATGACAGCCGTCTGATCGGATGAGGAGAGGAGGAGTGGGGGAGGAAGGAGGCGTTGCTAGGGTCGGGTTTGGTGAGGTCGGAAGGCAGGGGGTGGAAGGAAACTCTTGACAGCGAAGGGGTGGTGGCGGGAACACGGGGGAGGGGTAAAAAGGGTTATAGGAATGGGAAAGAGGCTGACAGCAGCGCTACACCGGGAACATTTTCCGAATGGGAGTCTGTGTGTGTGTGGGTTGATTAATTACGGGCAATATGTCGGCGTCGATGGGAGAGGGAGGCCCATCAATGGCAAGGCTCGGCTTGAGTGACGACGAGCTGAGAAGGGGGCCACCCACTCACCCTTTACACCCTTTTTCCTCTCAGCCACCCTATATTCTCTCCCCCAACCCAGCACAGAGCGATTGTTGGCGTCATTTTTATCCGCGAGTGCTCATATTCCTCCTTCTCGGCCTACAGACTGTCTCTTCCCTCCCCGTTGGCGTTGATGGGATCGTTAAGTGGTTGCCGAGATGGACACACGATACTGACATGCGACCCATGCGAATATGGATTCCCTGGAATCGCTTCCGGCATGGTACGGTGAAAAATACTGCCCTCTTTCCCGTTCTTCCTCGACCCAAGAGAGTCGACCGAGATGAGGATGGGTGGAATTTTTCTCCGAATGTTCATCGAGAACCGGGTGGAAATAATTACGACCGCCTCCATCCAATGGCACCAGCTTCTATCCCTTGACCGAGAGTTTCTGAAACTCAGTGAAAACATCCTCCTATCAACTCTGAAAGAGATAAAATTTCCGTTGAAGCCATAAAAATGTCACATGGAAAGCATACATGGCCATAAATATAAGTAAACTTATAAGCATCTACGCTTAAAAAGTAATATATTCACAGTTAATCATCCAATAAACGGTAGATAAAAATAAAATGATGGGTTATTTTTTTAATACGTGTATATTAGGTACATATAAGGATATCAAGGGTACAGGGAGAAGAATTTGCAGAATAATGGTCAGAAATGGGTCACTTTCCTCTAATATGACCATTGATTTGTTCGCTTTATAAGAAGGTATGCAATTTTTTCACTATTATTGATAGGATAACCTTAAATTAACCGTGTGATAGTAATGCTGTGGTTGTTAATATCTGTCATGCTCGTTTAAATCATCTGAGCCGAGTAAAAGCCACGTGAGGCACAAATGAATAAAGTGTTTGAGATATTTTAAAAATTTTACCCTACAACTTTCCTGCTCAGTGAGAGAACCGACAAAAATTAAAGGGCAACCCTATGTATGCAACAAGGAGGTATATATACATTTGTCATTTCTTAGGTGGACTTTGCGCCCACCGTTGAAATTAATAATCATGTTAATCACAATAGTTTGCATGTGTAAATAGCATATTTATATTACGCGAAAAATATTCTTAACACATTTTCATTACTGCATACGTTTTTGTGAGCTTGGATTTCCGTGATCAAATTGTTCAAGGTAAAATCCTTTTATAAATAGTAAAAGACTTAGTTAGAGCAAAATGAATCATACCTTAAAATTTTATAATCATAGGACATGCAGGTACTTCTATCAAGGAGGAGATGTAGTAAATAAATAGACGATCCAGTTTAATATAGGTCAAGTATGGGTCATCAGACTCAGAACCGATAGAGGCTCTCACAAGGTTCCTTATGAGCATTTCAAGAACCGTCCTTGGCCAAAAAATGCATAATTAAGTTTAATTATACTTCGGTGGAGATACTCTTGTAATAATTTGTTTTCTTTTGGACTTACTTAATATAGCAAAGGTGGAATAATTTAGAATTTACATTGATAACGGTACCTACTAGGTGACGGTACTAGGCTTCCAAATGCCTGGGTTCTTACTGCCCAAAACAAAGACGTAAATAAAATAAGCCTTCCATAGCCTGATATTGTAAGGCTCTAAGTAATTTCAGTCCAGAGAGCTAAGGTATAAAATGGGTTTACTGACAACGAAGTAAATTAGCTGATTATGTGAGGTAAAATCTAGTATTTACAAATGATTTACCTAGCTCTAATTCATCTAATGTAACTTTATGTTTTCTTGAAATCTCTCGGCTCGTCAATTTTCCAATTACGTTCCTTGGAAGAACGACATTCCGTTTCAGCTTTGCTATAAGGAGATAAAGCGTGCGCCATTCACTCATGTATCTACTCACGTTCCTCCGAAGTATCCACGCTCCAATAAAAACAAAAAAAATAAACTATCCCTCCCGAGTGTGATCGTAAAAGCGGAGGTAAAAAAATTTCTTTCTCTCGGTAAACTCTCAGCGAGGCTTAAAAAAAACTGCGTATTTTCTGTGGCCAATCATTTCATCCACCCATCCATTCCAGTTTTAATAGCATTCTTTCGTTTTCTTTTATAAAGCAATCGACTTTCCTTTCACCCCAAGGCCACGTTAATACGCTCCAGCGACCCACCTGCCTACCTTCACCTTCATCCCAACCCATTTTCACACTCCACCTTATTAACCAGACCGTAAAAAAAACACCAGGCGTCCCGAACGAACTGCTCCCTGTCCGTCAGTCTTCGTACCTCGATACCTTCTCACTCCTCTCTTTCCCCAAACCTTCCCACACGTTTTCCTACCCTTCAACCTTTCGCAATTAATCCTTTGTCACCCTTTTCATGAGGAGGCATTCAACAGCCACCTTCTCTCTCTTTCTCTCTATCCATTCTCTCAACTTTCGCGCCTAAAAATCCTTCGCGTCTTATACACCCTGCATCACCCCTTCTCCCTAGCTCCGGACACCGACTCCATTAACTTTCCACCATGTCCCCTCTTGTTTCACCTCCCAACGTTCAGAAATCGGATTATTTCGAAGGCCGCTTGTGTCTACCTTTTTTCTCATCCCCTTCACTTGGTACCTCTTCGCGTTGGAAAAATATTTTCCTTTTATCATTCCACCGCCGTGGTCTGGGAGGCACGTTAGCGAGCAAGTGAGGGTGTTTGGAGATAGTGGTGGGTCCTTATTCATAACGTTTTCTTTTCGCGGGAGTTTAATAATTGCGTTATGCGACCTTCGCCCGCAAAACTCAAAACCTTCCCCTCCACACCCCTTTCCCACCTTCCCGCTAAACCTTGGCTGCTCGTTGACGCACCCGGCCCTATTCCCTGCTCTTGACTCCGTTTTCCCTCGGCACATTCCCTTAAGTGGCTTCCTCTCACTCACTCCCCGTGTTTTTCTGCCCGAATGAGGAGCATGTCCCGGTTTTCTGCGACCTACCATCTTTTTTCCCTTCTTTATGTCGGGTCCTATAGACGCTCGACTTACTTGCTGACTTAACCCCCAGTTGAACCATGAACCACAGATCAACTCTCATTTTAGGTTATATATTATATTCTCTCATTTTAAAGTATGGATTATCAAGGGAAGTTACAAATATATATGGAAATAATTCAATTATAACTTCTCCAAAATGATTAATAAATTTGTAAATATTTTTTTAACCTCATAAAATTCAAAGTGACGTTGGTAAGGCTGTCAAGAAGTACTTACCACACAGTTTTACATATATTTTTGTCACTACTAATGTAGATTGCTCATAAAATTTTTCATGCTTTTCATAACTTTCCTGCCTTTCATAACTTTCCTGCCTTTCTCCTTCCTCTTCCTAATTAAACTAAATTTCCACATTCAATGAACTACCCTATGAATCAATCTGCCTATTTTTTTGCTCCACATTCAATGAACTACCCTATGAATCAATCTGCTTATTTTTTGCTCCTAATTATCATATTTTTCCTCATCTAAGTGTCTATACAACATCATATTCTCACACCTACGTCCCTCGGCCCTGAAGTCATTAAAGTGAAAAACCCAGTCAGTGCCTGATGTGGTGATTTATATCCCAAAAAAAAACTAGAGGAGGCATCCAATTCCTAATGCATATCCTGTGTTCTCACCTAAAAGGAATTTTACTGCCGTATTATTTGTCGCCAATCATTCCAAATGTAAATATTTATTCAATCAATTACATTTTGAACCTCTGAGGAATTTTTGTGGAGTTAAATGAAATAAATTATTCATGCTGGTATTCAAAACACGTTCAGGCTGGTGTCGCTAGGGATAGGAGAGTTAAGTGTTGAACTAGTAAGGTAGTGCACAGACATACTCTTGATGTGCGTTGCCTAATGATAAAAAGCAACCCCTCATTTACATGCGTAGGATTTCTAGTATTCACTTAAAACAAAAGCTAGTTATAAGAAGAAAAATATTTCAATTAAATATTGCTTAAACTACTAGAGGATCAGAAAAAATCATCAATTTACAGTTCTTGACTCAATACTTATTTATTTTTCATATCATGCATAAAAATTTTGAGATAGACTAAAAAATAGTTACAGAATTGGGATATAACTTATGATGATTCTTTTTTTTAGATTTCATGAACTTCGTGGTTTATACCTTTTATATATTTGACCAAATTATATTTATGATTTTTAGTTACATTTTTTGCTCAATTAGGATATCGTTAGTAATTGTTTGGTGCGGTGGCTATAATTCTGGTCTCCCCAATCGAGGGTTCGAATACCTGCAGTGGAAAAGCAGATACCATTTGAAAACCTAGTGAAAGGCATTTCAGGTTAAGTACTCAGTCTGCCGGATAGAACGTTAAGAAGTGCCCCCTATGGCGTCTGTCATAAGAGTAGGATAACCCTGACGCCAGCTTTCTGTCGACCCTGCCTCCATTGCCTGAAATTTCCCTACTATTATCCAATTACCCGCCTATGGCCACCGACAGCTGAGTTCATTTGCACCTAAATGGTGCAAATTACCTCAGCTGTTGGTGACCTCCTCTGAATAACTAACTAATTTACTTGGTCAAATTATCAACATATACGAATAATATATAGGTATAATTTAAAGCAGGTTCTCCACTGGAGTTAACGCTTATTAACTTAAAAACTTTTCTAAGAGCATGGGACCTCTGCAAGCAGGTGATCCTATTATTTGTGTTAACATTCTATTTCTCTAAGGAAGAAACTAATATTTTGGAAATTGGTGCCCTCTCGTTATTGACGACATATGTACATCGATTTTCCGGAGCGCGTACGGAAACAAATTAACGTACATATATCAACTAGGGAACATCAAAGGTATGGTGTTAATTAACGCAGTTTAGTCAAATAATCTCTTTTGGTTGCAACTAAAATGTGCATTACGATATCATTACGGGGAAGTGGGGAAGCGAAGAAGCAATTGGACTAGATTTTTTTGTTCCTCGTTAAAGACTAGAAGACGGTTTTATTATGCACGACACATTGACTTGCATTATGGTTATATTTTCCAGTCCAAACTACATACTAATTTTAAGGCATTGAACAAAATTATTTTTTATTTGAGACGTTGATTGGTAAAATGCAATCTTTTGCAAAAAACTTCCAAAAGTCTTGGAATTCTAAATAATATCTTCTACTCACCATCATATTTAAAATTACCTACTTTAAGGGTTTTGAAAATCTAAAAATAAATTATAGCAAAAATTAAGAATTACGAGAAGTTATAAAGAATTTAATTTATGACTGCACATTACTTTACGTTATTCTTGAGAAAAGATTTGTAAAATACTTTTGGAAATTTTAATGATGTGAAAACAAATAGGTATTGAGGATTAAATTTAAATGATGAGTGTATGCGTACAATAATTAGTTTGTTAAGTTATCACAATCACTCCGTATGAAATCATTTTCAGGTCTTTCCCGTGAAATGGGTGAGAAATATGAAAAAATAGAAAAAAGAGGCTATTTAGTTTTGAAAAAAACGCAAGAACGTTGTTTTATTTTGACGCGATAGAGTTTCATTAAAAATAATGTAGGAAAGCGTAGGTACGTGTTAATTTGCATAATTTCCTTTATGTCTGTGGATATAGAGCACTTTAATATGAATAATTTCCATTATAGTTTCAGAAATAGGTGAATGCCTAAATTTTTTATATAAATAAATATACATGCTTTACATATATGTGAAATCATTTATGAAATTAGGTCCCTTTTATTACTTCCGCTACGACGATTACATTAAAACTGATGTTGAAAATAAATATCCTCATTTCATTCTATCAGTAGGTAAGTAAAATGAAATCTCACAAATCTCTTATTCAAAATTCATTCGCCTTCACATAAATCCAGTTTTACGGAGACTCACGAGTTATGATGATCTCTAGTTTTTCAATAAAAAATATGAAAGCCGAGTAGAACGATTCTTTCAGTGTAGGGAAGGCGATGAGAGATGCGTCGGGGAAGGGAACGGAAAGGTTTCGCCCATCCCCTTCTCAGTTTATTGTTGATCACAATTGCCATTGTAACTTCCTCCCTTTGTATCCAGGCTCAAACAAACCCGTCTTGGGCAACGCGCTGGTCCTTGTTTGAGGAGGATGCGAGATGAGAAAGCGGAAGGCTTTTCGGGAGGCGGAGGCAAAGGAGAAATGGAGAGCGAGCAGGGGTTGAGGGAGGGGTTCGGCACTGGAAACGCGCCGGGAGTATGTTTGTGTGTGTTCGAGGGTGCGGAGTTGAGCTCTCGGGATGTGCGGTAGGCTGGCTGATGATGGGGACGGATAAGTGCGCCATGGTCCGCCTTGCGATCCCACATCTTGCCGGGAAATGGGAGGAAGGAGCCCAGGGTGAGAGAACACCCGAGTGGGACACCTCCAGCACACCGAGTTACCCTCGCAGTCCGTGCCTCCGTCATTCTCGTCGCCAAAGGCCTCGGAGCACAGACGCCAGAGGCGAAATGTGGGAAATTGAAGCGTGGAAAAGCGTTCTCTCGTTCACTTTTACCGCGTGCGTGCGTTGTTTGTGTTAACACGCGTGCGTACTTTGTTTGAGCATACACAAGCGCAAGGGGAATCCAGCAGAATCGTTTCCAAAGGGTGAATCATTATATATCGCAGCCCTTACTGGCACCATTAACCAAAGCATTGCACGTACAACCTTCAATTTGGCATTCCTGGATTATTTGAACTCGAAAAAAATTGTTATTGCTAGTTTTCCATAGGTTAGAGAATTTCTTTCCATAAAAATCCAACAAACACTAAATCCACTCATATTTTGTAGGATATCGTCTTTTCATTTTGGTATTAGATCAACCCTTTCATTATTTTCCGATCAACTGTTCTAAGTCCGGTTCCCTATTCTACGCCCTTAATGCATCTTGCTTGTTTTGTTTGTTTACTCTTCGCCTTCTTATTCCATTAGCAACAGTTTTTTCTACCTGACGATATTTAGCACTTCATTTTTGAACTAGTTTGCGTATTTGAGCACTTGCCGACTTAACCGACGCATTTAAAAGTTCACATTTGATAAGTATTTTTTGTAACATATGCAATTAAATACACTATCATTCATGTAAAACACAATACTTACTAGATCTTGGATTTGAATAATTGGAAAACATCACAAACATAGTGCTGAATCTGATCGTATACCCCGAAAACCAATAAAAAATTTTCTGGTAACAGTTTTTTTATGGCATTTTTGGGTCTTTATGACTGATTATCTGAAGTTTTGCAGTATCCTAGGTTAGTGTCTATTATATTTTAGTAGAAGAATTTTGTCTGTTATATTTTAGTAGAAGAATTTTGTCTATTATATTTTAGTAGAAGAATTTTGTTTTAGAAACATAATAAAAGGGAAAATTGAAGGGAAAGTCCTGTGAGGAAGACCAAGGGACAAATATATAGGACAAATAAAGAAATACATAAAAGAGAAAACATACCAGGGCTTGAGGAAATTAGCACTGAATAGGGCAGAATGGAGGGCTACAGTAAACCAATCCTAGTATTGAAATGCTGATGATGATGATAGGTTTGCTTGATGTTTAAAACTACCAAATATTTTAGGCATTATTCGGTCTTAGATTGGTTATATGCCGCATATCAAAAGTGTAAAAATACCCCTGCTATTCCCTCTGAATTTCCATTTGAAGTTGAAAGTCCTTTCAAATTTTTTATATTGATGAGACTCACGCCGGATAATTTCCTCAATTTTTTACAATGATGACATCTGCTTATTTAAAACTGCTTTTTCCAATTATTTTCTACTTTGAATATCACAAAAGGCATCAGATAGACATAAAACATTTACCATACTTAGCACATTTTTAAAATCACGTAGAAATTGAATGTTTAAAAAGACACTTATCCTAAAGAAAAGTAGATACCTAGGTAGGCAACAGTGTATCTTCACTGCTGACTGAATAGCAATTTCTTGACATCATAGAATTTGAAAATTCTCATCCAGAGATTCAAAAGTGTTGGAGTCAAAATTTGTTGCTGAGAACACGCACGCCAAGTGTAGAACTAAACATAATTTTATTCCCTTTTTTATACTTTTGTGTGTTAGTGATGAAATAACTAATTTCTGCGTCACTTATGAAAAGTGTGGTTCTCATGGTTTAGGAGTCAAGCACATTTGCATTCCAGGTCCGTGCAGACATTGGAGTGGATTAGAACCAGTCCTGCATGAGAAAGGCATGGGTTCAGTTTAGAAAAAGGAAAAAAATAAGGGTCCCAGGATTAGGGGACGGCCGTGGCGTTACACGGGGCCTTGTTCACTTGGGCGTATTCTACCCCCTTGGGGGCGTTTTCCTCCGTTTTCTCTCTCCCCCAGGACGTAACTTCCCCTTCTCTCTTCCTCTCACCACCACCTCCTTGTCAGTAGAAGTGGCGGATGGAAGACTAGTCTCACCCAACGCAAGCCACCTTAGTCCTGTGCGACCCGTCCCTCTACTCTCCAGTCCCCTAAGGGGTCGGCGCCAAAGGGGATTATGGGTCGGAATGGCAGCGTCCTAGCTCCCCACCCAACCACGATTCCATCATATTCCCCGTGCTCTCCGCAAGCCAACGGTTCACTGGTACCAGTATTGACCGCGAGTGCGGCAATCCGTGTAACACTTCTTCATCAACCCTAATACTTGGATAAAATTGCATGTTCCAGGTGACTTAGGTAGTGTATTTTCCTTGTTATATTAGGATCCTGTCCAAATTGACATGCTTAGTCTTTAGTTTATGCTATACCATTAATTACGCATATTTTGCACATCCTCCTGTACGTATTCCATTTTCATCAAACTGAATGTTCTATGGAACCCAGAAACAATTATTCAAAATAAACTGATAGGACTTAAATGCTCGTATATTTGAAAATATTAGTTGAAGAAGAAGCTTGAGTTTATAAGGTTGTTTAGAGTGCTAATGAATTCATGGATACATGGAACAATCATAATAAAGTTTCTAAAAGAATAGAATAAATAGGAAGTATATGAAATTTGTAAGCAAAAATGTCCCAAACATAAGATATAAACCATGAGCATGATGGTCCTATCACATTCAATGATCATGAGTATGATGCGAATCGTTGGATGGTAAAGTAGACCTTACAAGAAGTATGTGTGTAAAACAATTAAATATCCCAGTCACAAGGGACATTCAAGGATTGCAAATTACCGCGTACATCTCAGCGGAGTAACCCGCTGAAATTCTGCTGTTGTACTAGGAGCATGTTTTTAGAAGGGTGGTCGCTGACGAGCTTTTGTGCAGAGAACGCTATAGGCTTATTAATTGGGGAAGAAAATGTGAGTACTATCGCATCATATTTTTTTATTCTACTGGTGCAAAAACTATATTCCTTGAGCATACTCTAAAATCCATATATCCATGGATATTAATTTTACCAAATTCTTCATGAGAACTTAATTTCAGTGGTAGTATTTATGCCACGTACTTGCAATGGAAGTGAATCGGACTCGCGATATTTAAAAAAAACCATGACTTCATAATACGTTACTAATTAGGCTACTCCATGCAGCAATAAATGTTATTTAAGGTGCACTCATAGAATATTATTTCATTTATTTTGAAATAATACAAACAAAATGTTTTGTCATAATTTAGATTTTTTATTTATTTTATTTAATTTTGAGTGCAATAAATATTGTACTGAGATATTTTGCTCTGTATTACATAAATCACTTTTTTTAACGTTTCTCAATCAATGTTTTACCATATCTACGTAAGGGTGAATTCATGTTACATAAATAAACTTTTAATAAGACTTAGAAGAAAACATGGCGGAAAATGGCAATATTTTAATTATTATTTAATGAATCATTAAACAATAAACCCGATAAGTATCGTTTTAAAAATTTACGAACGGCGTATCTAGAAAGGTATTGGTCTTCGAATCGTTCACCTGCTGCTTTTGACATAACATGGAAGTTCTTTCCTTCTCGAGAGCCGTTTTTCACGTTCACGATGCTCCTAGCTATTATATCAGGCCACATTTGTATACATGAGTGTTTGAAATGGTAATTCCTGTTCATATCCTGATCGCTTGTGGCAGTACTTGATTAACTCTTTTACTCGGAAAACCCCAGGCCCTAGGACATTATATTGAAGAAAAACAAAATGGATTCTGAGAACTTAATTTCAGTGCAATCACAAATTAAAAAAGACGCGTAGGCATTGTAAAATATGATTTCTCCGAAATATTAAAAGCAATACAACATTTGCTTGAATATTCTGCGGAGTGAATACTGAAAAGGAATAAAGTTTTGTCCCCAGGCGACTCAAGTTTCAGCAAGAGGAATATTGCGTTTATAACACCCTGCAATAATTTTTTTATCCGCTTATACGTATTTCCTCAAGTTTTAGTTGTGTATAGCAATGGAATCTTATAATAAGCCTTAGCTCGGAGCAGGCACATAGCCGGAAATTTCCTTCGGGGGCGGGGTGTCAGTCTAGCGTAGCGTAACTTGAAACAAATCAGTCTTGTCCGTTCACCATATGCTCTCTACAAAACGCTCAAGTATGGGCCAGTTTGTCTGCTATATTTTCGCGAAAAGTAAAATATATCAAAACTTTAGTTTTAAAACCTAATTACCGGAAGACTAATATAATGAAACTATAAGGATAAATACTTTTCATCTCCTTTCCGAGTTAACACGTTGCGGCGTTTGAATAGGTGTTAATAAATGAGTCGATCAGTTGACGCTTAGGGGACGCACTGGCCATTAGTCCAAAAAAAAATGTTGTGCATATTCCAGCCCATGATTTCGAAGTATATTTGTCAAGATGGAAGAAGATGCGAATTGTTCTATTTCTATCAAACGTTCAGGATCCGAAATCAATCGTCAAATCAGCCATTTTCATTTGTCATTCAGTCTTTCATAAGGGCGTCTTTCAGCCTTTCGTAATTCAGATTGATATTTTTCTGAAATTGAGATCGGTGAGCTGCAAGAAAAATTGAAGCAGTGAGACGTAAGCATTACGTGGGATGTAGTGCACTCTTAAGGGATCCCAGAACCTTAGATCTCGAATATTCGACTCCCACTCACGTCTTGTGACAGCCGCAATAATACGTTGTGCTCATCACAAAGCTGTTACCATCCACACAAGTATCACTAACGTTGGTCACCCCTTGATCCTGCCCACGTATCCTACTATCCCTTCTATTATTATACCAATGCACAATTCTGGAGTGAACCAAGTAGCAAATATAACCACCTGAAATCCATAATCTGCGTGAAAATTAGCGTCATATTCGCGTGGTTCATAGGCAAGCCACTCACGGCTTCAATTATTACCAGAATGAATTCGATTTGCGATGATCGTAAAGATTCGTAGAAGTAGTGCAACGTGTACCGATATCCTTTGGTTAAGTAGCATGATATATATTTTGGTGGCTGATTAGGCACCTCAAATACCACCATAATTCATCAGAAAAATTTATGAGGAACATATTTTGCAATCTCATTGTAGCATTTATAGGTGTTTTGATCCTTTTACAGGCTTACTACTTGATCTAACAGCCATTGCAAGAGGTGAGATACTACCAGCGGCAGGTGTGTCTACCTACTTTTGGGCTTCTACATATTTGCGTAAATTAGACTCAGTCTCAGGAAATTGTTTCTTATTAACTATATAAATGATGGGAAACGAAACTGCTTCGTCATGTGATTTAGATATATACCTATGGAGTATATTCACTAAAATTAGGTGTTTTATAATTATGCAATAACAATAAAAACATTATGCAAATTTTATAGACATATATAGTTATATACATTATGCAAAATGAATTTGGTAATCTTCCGAACAGTCGTTTTACTTGCATGGGGCTCCAAGATGTGCTAAAATGGCCAATTTTTCGGCTCGCATGGACTGCTTCTGCCTCCAATTTTCATTTCAAGTAAATAGTTAAACAATTCTGTTTTTAAATTTGCTAGGTAATGGGATAATTTAAATTATCAGTCCCAATATGTACCTATATATATGTATTGAATTAGTACATTAAACTAACATAGTTTTAATAACTGACTCCCGTTGGGAATCATCGTTTACTTAAATAGCAACATTTCGAAGCAGGATATTTGTTACATTTTATGAGTAAATGAAAATTCACTGCTTATAATGAACCAGTGAGAGAAAGTTTTGAGGATTAAAAAAGTATAAATGGAAATATTAAACACTGTTGGTATTTTTGTTACTTGTTATAATACTTATATCTTTAAATTTTTATTGCATTTAAGAGTGTGTCATGACTCTAGAAAAAATGAAACCATTGTAATGAATAACTCACTATAAAAGAAGCCATAGCATTGCCGTTGGCTCTTCCGTCTCACAATCAGAAGTTAGCGAACTCTAGCTCTACCTGCTTACGGCTTTCTGAGTTTTCTTACCTACATTTAAACCTGAAAACTGCTTACAAAATTCATGTCCAACTCACCACCTGACCATCATACTTTCAACTTGTCAAGCACGATTGGTTACTGTCATTTAATTACATTCTATCACCATTATCTGCTAATAATAGCAGGGTTAAGGAAAAATCTTGCCTGGAATAACCTGTTTCTGGTAGCAATTCCTGCAAACTAAGCATGTTATAGTACTATATTAAGTTACTTTAACATCAAATCCCGGTTTTTTCCTCGCATTCCCTTTTTCCCTTTATACCTCACTCGATTGCAGGTTTAAAAACAATTTGCCTTTCAGTGATTCCTCCATCCATTTTAATGGGCCCGTCATATCTCTGCCAGCTAGCTTAATTAACGTATCTTTCTTCATGCGTCCATCTCTCACTCAAGTTAACACTTGGAAAGCTCTATTCCAGCTCCTTTAAAGCCTTCCAGCAACATTCTTCTGTGCCCTCAAGGAACATTAGATCTTTCGGCATAAAAATATGATGGACCACACACTCAAGTCCTTGCTAAAGTAAAGTTTCTGTAATTTCTAAAAACACGCTTTTGTCATTTGTTTGGTTTTTTAGCCCAGTATGTGATTTTAAGTTCCAGAGAAAATTTGGACAGATAATTAGATTTATTTAGTCTTATTTGTATTTGCTAGTGCATTGTTTGATTAAATACGTTCTTAAGCACTGATATGGTGTAAAAACTGTGTTGATGCCAGTGTCACTCAACACTACTCATTCTAATAATTTTCTTACATCATCATTATATATCTCTGGAGAATAATAACTAAAGCTCATCATTTCAAAGGAGTGCCCAAAAACCCCTCTCAAGAGCGTGGAATTCCTTAGGTCAATACAGAGGATATGGTTATTTCTGCTTATCCAAGTAGGGAGATCAAAAGGACTTCTATTTAGTTGTGGTTACATTCTACACACATTCATCTGGTCCTGACATGAACTGCCCTAGTAATAATGGGGGCGTTCCTTGTGTTAGATGAACCAACCGACTTTGAGTACAAAGGACAACGTAAATGCCTTCCGGCAGCCTAATCCTTTTTCTCAGTAAAATACCAGTTTTTGCCGTGCACAACTCCCATGATATTGTCGGCATTTGCTAACGCTGTACACTTTCGGAGTCCTATGATGTGTTCTTGTGTGGCACCCTTCATCTCCATAAAAGTCTAACAGGACAGGATATCCCTCTTCATCCGCGAGCATCAATTTAGGCAGTTTTAATTACGTAATATTCCTTTGAACTCAAACTCCTGCTCTATTTAAGCCCATTTTTGGGACTATTTAACATCGAATGAACTTAAATAATCGGGCTCTAATTACTTGCTTTCGAAATAATTGTAAAAACTATTTAGGGCTACAATCTTGTTAAAAGAGTTAGTCCGCTTCGATTCTCTCATCCATACGGAAAAAGAATTATTTGGAAAACCTGTATCGGAAGTCTTGCTTTCTTGATGTTTGTGTAACTATTGCTCGTATTTCAGCCTATTTGAACTAATATAAGTTAAAATTGTGTTTATAATTTGTTTTGTTTGGAATCAACGCAAATGATCTACAAAAAAACGCTTTACTTCGGTTAAGGGAAAACACGCATTTAAATATAAATTTCTATAAGTAACCAGTAAGCCTGTAAGTAACCTATCGAATAATGGTATTGCAGATCACTTTGATCTTTAATAAAAATCACGCCTTAAATGAATGTTCTTAAAAATAGCCATATTGCCATGCTCTCCAAAGCAATGAGGAAGTTCAATGATGCTCTATAGTCCTTTGCATCAAAAGAGCTCTTGCCTTTTTTCCGTATTATGTAAGCAACAGATTCTAAAACTGTGTGACAGTTTACAGTCCCAGTCATGGGTTTGAACTCAGCTCACTTTCAAGATTCACTAAAATGTAATAATGTATTTCTTCTTCCCTGCATTTGACGGAAAAAAAATGCATGAAAAAACATGGAGTACCTAAAAAATGATTTTCTGAGAACCATGAACTGAAATCAAAGAATAAAATTTTCTTGAAAATAAGATCTTCAGAGAGTTATCAATGATTGTGCGTATATCATTATCCATTTAGAAATAATCTTACAAGATTTACTATCGTATGAATTTAGGCATTTAGTCATTTACTTTGTTTGGTGAATAAAAAAAGAAGACGAGGAGAATATAATTTAATTTTTGAAAGTAAAATATGATTTGCTAAAGTGGTTTGAGAAGTGAAAACTGTGAAATATATTGAACTTAGGTTATATACTCAAAGTAAACTTGAAAATTAAAATATTTTATTCATGAAATATTGCCTGTTTAATCGATTTATTTTCAAGTTACGGCGCTTGACGTTAGCGAACTTCATGGCCGTTCGACGAAAACCACCAAGTATTGAACTGCACGTGAAAACTGGCTCATACAATACGGACGACTAAATTGTTATCGGTGCACGCCTCTAGCTTAGCAATAGGTTAACCCTTTTTTTGCACAAGTAAGGATACTAAAAGACCATTTTACGATTCCAGAGTACCGTAGATATAGCAGATCGCCCTCTGGGAGGAAATCGAAGACAATGGGAATAGCTCGAGCACATGTCTACCTTTCCTACCCGAAATACTTTCGTACGTCCACAAAGAGTTAACTTAAGAGTCCGATTCTTCTTCGACTAAAATCCTTTGCAAACACTCACACGAACCCCAAATAGTTTCCTTGGATCTTTCCCTCGCCAGCCAGACTCCTTCGACCGCTATTGGCCAGCGAGGTTGGATTTTGTGAGAGGAAGACGGCCTGATCCCCTTCGCCCATATTAATGCCCCGGCTGCTCCTAGCAGACAGCTCCAAAAGAGCGGAATAGGTGGAAGGACTATTGCGGGGGTTTGGGATGTAGAGGCTGCAAAGTGGGGATTGGGTAAAGGTGAGTGAGAGAGGTTTTATTCGACAGTGAACTGCCAGCGTGACCAAAGGGCGTCTTGTATCGAATAGAGGTGAGTTTATTGAAAACAAAACAGTAGCGTGACCCCCAAAAGGCCAGAGATTTATTTCTCCACAATTACGTGTTAATCATGAATACTAATTTTCCACTCTTTTGCCTTAAGTACACCAATTTGTCCCCTATATGGTGCCTAAAATGTAGTTAATCAATATATATATCTTAGCCAATACATGAAACCTTATTGTATGACTGCCAGAATGTGAGAATAATTACCTCAAATATGTAAAAGGTGGTAAGTGCTCCATATATTGAATTGATTTTGAAAAAGTGGGAAATCGGTATTGCAAACTATCAAACAGCCTGGGTTGAAAAGGAGAGACAACAGAATGATCATTTTTGACATATATTACTTTTAAGGAAGAGAAATTTAGAAGTATATGGGTTTGAAAATAATTTTCCTGGTTTGAAACTACCAAAAGATGAAACTGATTGGTCCTAGGTAGAATCCCTGATTCCAGCAATGCACAGGGTTTTGTTGCTCTTAAAATCTGGCATCTAAAAAAAAAAAGTTCTGATGCATAATACAATAACTAGAAGTATATAATTTTGGTCGAGCTTGCAGAAAAAGTTACCCTATACATTTGAAAAACGATTGCGATGTATCATCAAATGTGTAAATGCAGCGGTATTGTGTGGCGTTTATTAAAATATTTTCCGAACGATTATAATAATTAGTACGACTAATTAAGTAAAACTGATGCGGTATCTTCAAAAGTACAATAGCATTATGTAAATAATTCTCCCAATTGAATTCGTGGGATGTGTGCCTAATATCATGTGAAGTAAAAATTAATTCGCTTCATGTAATAACTTATTGAGTTAGTTCACCTTTTTCCAATTATTATTACAGATCACTTTCCAAAGTTTTTAGGGAGTTTTATTGTTACAGGTAAATCGTCCTTATATTTACATTTCCGATTATTACCTGGCATGTATAGAAGCAAATGACTGTTGAAGTCGAGTTGAAGAAACAAAATATATCAAGCGTAGTAAAAAACGCGGAAAAAATACTTAATGTGAATTTATTCGATCACATTTTGGAATTTTCTCTTTAAAAAAGGAAGGAATCCCTTTCTGTGAACCGTTACCATATTTCATCCAGTACAAATAATTTTAGGATTGCCGTTTCGATGGGAGAGGGTCAGAATTAAGCATTTACGGGGGTGATGAACTGCACATCGATTCCTTTACTCAAGGGGAATATCCTGGTACGCACAGTTTGCTTACCCGTGTATAGGACGTAATCTACTCTTTATTGTTTTACTAAGCTACCCACTGCCGTCCTGTATGCTTATACCAAGTGGATTCAATGATGCCATGAGTCATAGTCCTCGTCGATAATGCTCATGACAGCAATCAGAGTTTATGGTACCCAATAAAATGTTTAAAATAAATTCCTGAGGCTTTGCGGTGGCAAGAGAGGATTAGGTATAACAGGGCTTCTGAGAATAGCCCTTCAGTCGTGCACTACCACAGTGGGTTACTAATCAAACAGAGTGAATGTTAACCTTGGGATTGCAATACAATGGGAAAAAATTATGAGTTAATAGCCATTCAAGGAATGAGCTAGTTATGTGATCAAAACTACCGAATATACTTTATGTGAAACCAAGCACACAAATATTTTTTAAGAGTTTGTGATCAACTAGCACAGTAAAAAGTGTCTTTAAGTATTTCTAAGCCTGAATTATTCATTGTGATGGTTTGTGCGCGCCGGCGGGAAAGGCCTTTTCTTATTTGCCGTTGCTATCTTTTTCGTTGATGTCAAAAACAAATTGGACTCAATCGTTACCAACATATTTTGTGGCGAGATAATCCTTATGTTTCACTCATGAATACTGAATTGCATACCATTACTTACGGAGTAGTTTCCTTACCTTTTTTGGCCATTCGTGTAATCAGTTGGCTGAAGACGAAGGACACAGGTTCCCGCGCGCTGCGGAAGCACTCCAACGCGACGCGTACGTTCACGATACAGTCATGGGAGCTGAATCAGTGTCCAACGCTTTGGATTTCCCGATTTTACTGACGATTTGGATTAGTTTCCTTTCCTCCGCCGGATTTCCTTTAGGAAAGTGGGCCAGTAATTCTTTAGAGTTACATATTAGCCAATATTTCAGAGGAAGAATGCATGACGACGTCTTATTTCGTAGCTACAGAACCTTCCTGTTCGAAAGTTTTAGGTATATTTTGGTCACCCATAGATGACACACTGTTTTATTACATGAGTTTTGATATCGTTAACTCGAAAAGAAAACTTTTGTCAAACATCACAAGGATTTTCGATCCCATTGGTATTTTGGGCCAAATAATTAATGCGGTTATTGTGGCTTGCTAAAGATCCATGTGATGATCCTCTTTCTGAGGATATAAAGTATCAATGGGATGATTTCGTGCCACAGAGCCATCACATAGAGCACATTCGAATTCCCCGTTATGTTTTTTCGCAGTCGCCTTCCGATTATCATTTGCTCGGATTTTGCGATACATCAGAAATAATCGGTAATGCGATTAATGGTTAATTTTTCAACCAAAAGAAATATTTTTAAAAGTAACGTCGATGGTGTGTTTATCTCCGACTGAAACATTTGCTGCAGATTAAAGCGAAAGAACTTAAGTGTTCATAATGTATCGATAAATTGACCTCGATATGGTATCGACCATGTCGATCGATTACTATCGTTCGGAATTTAATTGCCAAATTGATTCATTGGATCGGGCGATTCTGGACGAATCGATACAAAATATCGCAATGCTATCGATTTATATCGTTGAGTCATGCCTAGGATGGAAAGAGGAGGGTAGGAGACGACGGAGAGGTTGTGGAGGAATGGCCGGCAAATGGAGGAAGTAATGGAGAAGGAAAAAGGAAAGGGCACATCTCCTTTGCTGCGTCCGACCTTCCTTCACCTTAATCCCTTCCCTCCCCTCCTCCGCGCCCTCTCTCCGTAATCCTCCATTTTATCGCCTTGTTCGCCCTGTGAATCCCTTCGTTCCCTTGTAGGAGCAACCCCCCTCGCCTTCCCCCCCCCCCTTACCCTGCCTCCAACCTTCGCCTCTCCTTAGACATTCTTATCTCGCTCTCATGCCCTTCCCTCTCCCACCACCACCTTTATCTTCCCTTTTTATCGCTTCCCAAGACGTCCTTCCTCTTACTGCTTACCGCCAACCTCCCCTTCTCGTCCCATTCCACCCCCATGCCTCCCTCCCCGTCCCATCTTCACCCCGAACGTGAACACCGCATAGAAGAAACTCGTCCGCGTCTTTTATTTCCTTCGCCCCTACCCTCTTAATGCGCCCGCGGACTCTTTGAATTTATTTATCGGAGGTATTAAGAAATTGGACGTCATAAATTAAATCGCTTTAGCGTGCCGCGTTCGGTTATTCCTGTCCTAAAAGTGGGATTTTCTCTCCCTCATTCCTCGCGAACCAACCGCCAGGCCATTTTCTTTTAATTTCCGCCTCCAGAGTCCTCAAGCGTTTCCCGTCTTTTTTTTCGTTAATCTCGGCAAAGCGCCGGCTCGCACAAGTCCTAATTACTTTTGCATTATTACTGTTCCCTGGGCGAAGATTCTTCGCCTCACTTCGTTTCGTTCGTGGGAACAGAGCTGTTTGAAGCTCTTAGTTTTCTCCTGGGAAATGGCCGAAATCAAAGGACGGCATTAGTTTTGTAATATATCATTCCTAAGTGCCTGGTTTCCATCGGCAGAAGATGTTAGTAATAAACACACCTGAACGCTAACATAGTTCATTCATGTGAGCAGACGTATTGGGATTCTCAAGATATTGTGTTTTAGATCATCAAGAGATTAGATTGGAGACCTAGACGCGGTAGGTTTTCAAGGTCTGCTCAATGTTTTTCAACCCGAAGTTTTCTTTCCTTGTGACATTCCACGACTAATTTCAGCATAAGATGTCCCTTTCTTTAAAGCCATCTATTACGCGCATTAACTTCCTTCATTCCACTCTCTAGTCCACAGCCTAACCTTTTGCGTCAACTATAAGCTTACAATCTCAAAATGGCGTGTTCTTCCAACTTTATACTGCAACTCTCTACCTTATGTTTAATCCAAGTATCGCGTAATATTTGAGTAAATGTTTGCGATTTTCGTTTAACGGTATGCAAAAAAAAACGTTCCATCACCTAGGCATTTCACTAATGCGTAACTCCCATTCCCTGGCAATGGATATGCATAAGTGCTTGTTTCCCTCTGTGGTCGTAAGTTAACGTTACTGTTAATGCCGAAAGCAAAAGGTCACAGTTATTTGAAATATAATTGGAACAAATTCACGTAGGCTCAACACATCAAAAATTATAATAATGGAATCTAGTTTTTATTATTACGATTGTTATATTTATTGATTATTGCAACGAATTATTCCTTGATATACTATTATTAACGAATGAAAATCCATTCCGAAATGGTTGGAAGCCTTCAAGAACGCTAAAGGTGTCCTTGAATCGTTAGAGATTAATTTCGGTACATAAATAAGGAGTTACTCGCATATTTTCCGTTGGTCTAGGCATAAGATACCGAGACCTTAATAGTCAAGTAAAATGAAGAATGATAATTTAAATAGAAGAGCTGGAGAAGTTAAATACACGAAACACAGTGTGATAGATATGAGGCGGTTAGTTTGGACCTAATCTAAGACACCCTATTATTTTTCAGTAATATATTATAGAGAGGAATGTATAGAAAAGTCCAAGGCTATGCCCATGGGCCACATAACCAGTTATTTGGGAAAGGATAGTAATACAAATAAGCTTACTTTATTAATTTCTGCAAAGCAGAAAAATGAACGTTTCACCTACGTTCAAAAATATACTTGACTCTAAAAGTAACTTCGGAAATAAGGAAACCATGTTTTTGCAAGAATAGATGCCGTTTATATCTTTCTGATGGAGAACATAATTACACATATTACACGTTAGCTCGCCGAAAAGGCAGGATTAGCATTAAGTTAAAGGCCGATAAATATCATAGATAGATAACATCCTTCAAAGTAGTAAATTCTTAGAAGGTTCCGAAGTGCAATCTCACTAATGTTTTGAAAATAATGCGCGTTAACCTTGCCCAGCAGGAGCGCCGAGTTGGACAAATTTTGGGGAAAGGAGGAAAGGTTGAAATATTACTCAAATAATGGACGTGATCATAGAGGAATATATGCAAAACGTTTAAAATATGTGAAAAATCAAAATGAGTAAAACATAGCCGAATTATAAGGACAGTTAACAGTCTCGTTAACTAGTCTTACAATCAATAACATATGTTGATAATTTGATTAGCGCTGGCTCCTCAGGTTCGCCATTTCTTCGTTATCTATCGTAATCATAACGTCGTAGTGCTTCAACAGCTCTATCTAGAATCATCAAAAACTATTTCAGAGCAACTTGCATGAGGTGTTTAAGTGGGATCATGTCGACAAAGGGTTTCGCTACGTCCCAAATTTTCGGCTCATTCCGTAGTCGCAAAGTGATCTGCAACACATTCATTAGCCATTTGGGTCAAATGGTTGTCTGCTATCCTGCTGCTTGGCAATCGCAAATAGGATGCTTTCATTCGCAAAATGGCATGCATTATTCCCCTTAGCTATGGTTCTTTAGAGTAAAGAGACCTCACGTGTATTTATCCGTAACTCAGATTTATGCTCTCGTCCACCATAATGTTCGTCTCTGACGCACGGCGCCCACATCTGCATCCCATAGTGATGACCTCTATTGGAGTGAAAATTATTCATCTCCCGAATGAATTTTGCACGTCGTAAATGGCTGCAACCGTAACATAGCCACATTCATGGCTTAGGGTCCCGAATCAGGAAGGGGGCCTGAGGCTCTCTAATAATGGTTTATTTTATCAAACAGAAGCCACCTTCCGTGATGGTTATGTTCTCGTTGCCTTAAACTAAATAGCGTATGTAATCTCACCGCCAATATTTTCATCCAAGTTATCTGGATTGATTAAACAAAAGGTACGTTTCTTAATAATTATGCTGATAACCTGAGGGGCAGCATAAAAAAATTTATTTTGCTGCTTTGTAAATCAGTGTTGTAATTTTAAATGGATATTCTTCATGCAAATAGATTTGCCTACTATAGGTAGCTTAAATAGTTAGAGATCAATGCATTGTTTTCAGTATGTAAAGACATTTAAGAGTTCAATACATTATTTTTTAGTATTTGTTGATAAGATGTCACTTTCCTTAGAAAATTTATGATGAGAGACACAGAATTATCAACTATGCAGTATCTGAAGATCCCACGATAGGTGGTTTCCACTTCAGCTTTGAGCCGACAAAATTTAAATCTGTGCTCCAGTTTTTCCTTGTAGCGTCCTGATATTTCAGGCAAAAACTATGGACTCTTACTAAAAGATCTAAGTAGTCCATGGCGTAGTGATTTGAAGGGAATGAGAATTTATTGAAGGCTCAGACTTCTTAGCACACATGGTATACCCTGGCTAGTTCATGCTCGTAGATCGTTGTATATGATGGACAGTTCACTTGGGGACGGTCCAAGGTAGCCTGACTCTCTCTCTTCCCTCTGAGCACAGAGGGACTTGTGCAAATGGTCGCCTGTCCTCGTAGCGATTTCGAGTGGGTCGTCAAGGAGGGAAAGTATTTGCGAAGCCGATGCAGCGCCCAATCCTTCTAAGTGTAGAGAAGATTGCGGCCGGCACGATGTGTATCGGGATGTTCCAGGGGGACCACTTGTCGTTGCTTTCCAGACCAGGAAACGTGGCCCGGGGGAAGGAGATACACTTCGCGATAACCCCGTCTGCTTGTTGGGAGTGGTTATTTTTTCCCCGCCACAACTACCCTCCCAGTCGGAACAGGACTGGGACAAGGAGAAAAGAGAAAGGATTTTCGCAGGAGTGGATAGGCACTCGAGACAAGGGATCAAGAGATAGCATTCGAAAATTAATATCGCTCTTCGAAACATGGGATAGAGGGGGAGAGTGAGCGCTGGCGACGGGAATATTCCCCTGCAAAATAATTACAGATTCGGAATCAGTTCTTTCATTTTTCCACAAAAGCACGAGCTTTCAGGTCTAATCAAAGGACCGGATTGTGGACAGAAATACGAATCTCAAGTGTGCAAACCGGGTCAATGGCCATCTTGCTCAGATGTCACGGAATCCATAAAAAGCTGGATTTGAAAAAGTCCATAAACTGTCAGGTCTGATATTAGAAGAGATACGTTTGATTAGAAAAGGTCAAAATGGTCTCCGAGACAAAAACATTTTGAACTAAAGTATTTTACGCTGCATGTGAACCGTTAAAGTATTATCAGCAAAAATTATGAACATTATCGATCAGTCTCAGCGTTTTACATAATAAATATTCCATTTTGGATCTTGGGATTTCTCAGCGAGGAATGTGGCAATCAAATATTTTCGAGAGCAGCTATATGTAATCGCAGTCAAAAAGTGTTCCTTAAGCTAATCATAGAATGATAGCAGGACACATCATGAATTATGTGCGCATATGTTACTGTTTTTTATATTTTTACCTTATTTAGCCACCGCTATTCAATTTCTTATATTTTCTAATGGAAAATGAATATCCACCTTTTATCAACAACGTTGAATTCCAAGAACAAAAAAGCAATTTAATTCTTAGAATTCCTTTAACAATCGCTAAATTACCTATAATATATTATTCACCCCCATCATGTCATTGTCATTCATGTCATGTCACGCTGATCATTGCCATTTTTTCATAATATTTAGTTGTATCAATGGGACTCGGGGCCCTATTGCATTTCAACCATGTGTCTGATATCAAATACTCTATGTTAATTTTCACTCCGCTATCAGTCAATTCGACTCCAGAGCTTAATGTAAAAGTTGTATTTCTTTGCAACTTATGATCAGTTTCAACTCGATCGGTTTCACCCCCATCCATGTCATAAATGTGTCTAAATGTCATCCATCTTATTGAAACTCGCCCACTATCAGTGTATTTAAATGTAATGCTTATTTCCTGTGCTTTGGAGGGAACTTAGGTCATCGGTCGCAATATTCTCGTGTTTTGTAATATTCAAACAACGATGGTTTAAGTGCATTAAATCCTTGTTTCTCAGATATCCGAGAGTGTGGTTCATCTTACCTGTGGTTTTCTCCCGGATACACCAAATTCATTGTTTTGTCCACTGCATGATAATAATCCTCGACGGCTCGGGATCCCTACAATTGCAGAGTAGGCGTACGCCACCGAAACGCATTATTTTGAATGCAACATCGGCTTCTTTGTGTAACCGGGTGGGGGAATTGGTCTATTACAGTATGAACAATATATTTTAGTATATTACAAGCCCTAAGGACTCCACAGGAAATAAGGATGCCTGTGCAGCTCAACTGGATGAAGCATTCAGAGGGAAATTGTGGATTCTGGGTTCAAATCCTGGGTAAGGCGAATGAATTTGTCTTGGTGAGAATCTCTTTGCTAGTTTTAGCTCGAGATTGGCTTCATTGCTGCATTTTAACCATGGAATTGTCTCCAGAATGTTTTTGCACAGGATAGTTGACGTCTGGAATTCCTAATTCCTGCTCGGACTGAGCCCGCGTCGTGGCCGATCCCGAAATTGAAATCGGTCGGATTTCCGCGGGACGCCATTCGGACCTCGTTAAATTTTAATTAAAAGCGAGACACGAGCGGGAGAAGGTAGAAGAGCGAACGCCAGCCCACCCGAGCGCGTATAATTCGATAATCTTTGGAGTGGTGAAAAAATCAAAAAGAGATCGAGCGGTCTCTCCCCTCCTCCCTCCGTTACATCGTCTTGCCATAATCCCTCCCGCATCAAATTTGAGGACTGGAAAAGAGGCGGGGAGGCAATATTTTGCTCTACTTTCGCGACGGAGGGCCCCTTTCGTGCAATCCACCCTTCCAATCCAGTCCGCGTGTTTGTGTTTCATTCGACAGCGTAATAGCTTCAACCCCCTCTCTCCGAGAGGCTTCGCTCCTCTCTATAGCAACGATATCGGCTAATCTCACTCCCACAACCACAATTTCAGATCTCCCTTTGCAATTTTTTGTGTTTTTCCCGAAGAAAAGGTCTTATGATTCCAGAATTACCTATCTCTACAAATGCCAGTGTCCCAAAAATATGTTTGCAATAGATATTTTTCGGTATGTTTCCTTCTGGCATTACCTTGTGGAAGTGTTTTGCAATAAATGGCACTTGTACTTTTCTACCTTTTCCATCAGTGAGAAACCCTACCAAGGTTCTGTGCCTTTGCGGCATATTCTAGGACCACTCTACCGTAAGCAAAATGTGTTAAGTTGTACTTATACATCAAGAATTTAAAAGTATGTATGTCATTATAATCATAATTACTAAGTAATTCTGAGATTCGTTTGACGCAGCTCTCCCCTGAACTCTGATATCAGCTAATCTCTTCATATTTACGTTTTTCTTCTCTTTCACATCCTTCATCACTTGTTTTATATTTCTCAGAGGAGGCCGTCCTTTGCCGTTCTTCCCATCCACTTATCCTTCTACGATTGTCTTCATCAGGCCATCATGTCTCATGTTGTGGCCTATTAAGAAGTCCCGAAATGTCTTAGGGTATTCAGAAGACTTTCCTTTTCTCCCACTCTTCTTAGTACTTTCTCGCTACTTAATCGGTCAATTATATCTTCATCTTTCTTATGTAATACCACATTTCGGATATTTTCAGCATTTTCTTCTCTGCTGCTGTCATCGTTCATACCTCTCTGCCATGAAGAAACGTGCTCCATGTGTACGTTCTGATGAATTGCTACCCTGTTTCTACGCTTTTATTTTCGGCTAAAAGCATATTCTTCTTTTGGTAGAATGCCCTCTTTCCCTGGACTATTCTACCAAATATTTCTATTTTGGTTCGTCCATCGTTGGTTACTCGGCTTCCATGGTAACAGAACTCTTTCACCTCTTCCAGTTTTTCTTTTCCTGGTTTTACATTGGTTTTGGCCTCTTCTTTCTTGCTGCACGCCCATATCTTAGTCGTCTTCTTATTTATGTTCAGCTGATATCTGGCCATTGTCCTTTCCATGGTTATTAGAATAATTTTTTGATCCCCCTCTGAATCTGCTATGAGTTCTAAAAATATATACAACGACTATATTTTTTTCATTATTTATGGGTTCTACTGACAGCGATTTTTAGGTCAAATAAATCTGTATTACGCCCTGCGCTATCACAATTTTTGGTGGAAATGGGATCTGGTGTTCTGAGTGAAATTGTTACACTGCTCCTCATCTGCCATATAATACGTAAAAGCAATGAGTAGTCATTTATTTTTGCTACGCAATATCTATGAAGAGTGATATCAATAGTAATGACTGCGAGAAAATGTCATTGATTAGAAAAATGTAGACATTCAAATAATTGTGAATATATCGACGTTTTCTCACTCAGTTAAAAGAGAGAACATATAAAGGAAAATGAGCTAGCATTATTGTATAAGCCCAAAATAGTTGAAAGTAGAGTGCCATAGTACGTTTGTTGTATATTTTTTTCCATATTTGGATTAAAGTACCCCAAAAATGGATAATGACAATTTTTTCATCTTCCTCCAAATTATTTCCATCTTCCGCCATTTTTTCACCCATCTCTTCCACTCATAACAATGTACTAAAGATGGATTGATCTATTTTCTATGTCTGTAGCTATATTCTCGCGGCTGAGCCTAAAGCCACCGAGTGCGTCCACTGGGTTGCGTAGGTGGGTCGACCTCTAGCGGAGAAGAAAAGGTTTGAAGCATTTGAAAAGTGGTTCTACAGAAAAATGATGAAGATTAAATTGTTCAACCGAGTAAGTAACGAGGAAGTCCTAAGAAGAGTGGGAGAAAATAGAAGTCTGCTGACAACTCTATAAAGAAGACCAGGCAGCTTAATCGGCCATATCTTGAGACATGATGGCCTGATGAAGACAATAGTCGAGGGAAAAGTGAACGGGAAGATGTGAAAAGGCAGGTCTCGTAGATGCATGGAACAGGTTATGAGGGAGGTATACGAGAAGTACGTCACAGTGAAAAGGTTGGCCGACAGAAAAAATAGTGGAAAGCTGCGTCAAACCAGTCCCAGGGGTGTTGACCAGTGATGAAGTAGTTAAATTCGTACTCTTATGTAAGCCACGGAGAATACTTGACCTTTAGACATATGCATATGTTAGAATACTTTGGTACCGGACTATTCGGCCTTAAGTTGGGACGTTATTGTCGTCGTCAATAAGGAATTTAACGGCAAAGGAAGGCCTTTCATGGAATATATGGAGCAAGTAGCAAATAATTCAAAAGGGAAAACTCACGTTGATATTGTGATTTTAGCAAATAGAAAACTGGTGAGGACAGAAGACTTGTGATCATGAATAATGACTAAATATCTCCCTAACCTGGGCGTTATATTTCATATATTAATATGCACAGAAATAGCGCTACACACTTAGTTAGGATTGCAAAATGAAGAGGTGGAAATATTCAGCAAATATGAGGGTCTACGACAAGAAAAGGAACGTGAGACGTTAAAGACGTCTGTCGCACTGAAGGTATGACGACTTTCACGACTTTTAATAGCTTTGTGAGAAAAAAATAATATACGTTTTTATATAATTTTTTAAATTTTATACCTTGAAAAAACATTACAATTTTACTCGTACTGTCGTTTGTGTGACATGATTGGTTCAAGTTATTTTAAATAGAAAGGAAATTACGTTACCTAGGTTTTTTTCAAAGGCGTTTTTGCTATTTACTCCATGTTACTGAAAGAAGTCCGAGAGTAACAAGAGCCATTGCCGGTTTTCCTTACCAATTAAAATTACAATTATTATCTTTGTCCTCTCTCTAAAAGTGATATACCTACTGATATTATTGAACCTACCTAAATCTTAACTAGCTGAAATACCTAACAGTAGATCCCACCATCATATTTCCTCTAAAATCTGGAAATGGAAGTGATCATTTCATTTTATAGCCACTTCATTGAGCATTCATTATATAGGATAAAGTGAGTGCTGAAATTGAATTTGACTCTTATCTCTCGCTAAGTTCGTGGCAATGATTTCGAGGTAGTCACAAATCGTGAGCCATGGTGGTCTGCTGTAGATAAACAGCACCGTAAAGTGTCCTTAGGCAGAGTAAAATGCGCATCATGCGGTGATTGCGCTTAGCCTTATTAGAACTCACCATAGGCGGGACGGCATTTAACTGTCGGAAGGCTAGTAGCGAGGTCCAGCATAATTTGAACCACCGTGAATCCAGCAACTCGGCACGTAACATTCGTGTGTCCCTGGATGTGTGGAGGTATACGATTGCAGCCGATCAAGACATTGAGATGGGACGAACCAGGACTTCGTGAGACCTTAGTAGTATGTAGAAGCAGCAGAACGAGCATTAGCAGTGGCAGTTAGGGATAGTAGCTTATGTGCCCCAATCGCGACGTCTGGGGCTTCATCTGGTGTCTAAAACCTAACACCAGGGTCTGCGTCGGTGCTCAGGGGCCCGGTTTTTGTGACCCCTCCCCCCCGTGAAAAAATTTGTGCGTTAAAAGAGCGTTTCAGGTCGTTAAGGGCAAAAGGTTAACAAATAATATATAAAGTAGGCAAAAACTTTCGCTGCGATACACGTCTTGTTTTAGACGCAAAAGGGCCCGGGCAGCAATCACCGCCTTCCCACCCTGGCCACGCCGCCCATGCTTAACACTAGGGCACTGGTGCGGCCATTTAGCTTAATTTTCTTAAAGAATTAATGCTAACACTATAACGTTTCAATTACATTTGATGATCCATTATGAATAAGGCAAAACTCAGAAATGTAGTGGAGAGTAAGAACCGAAATTTGTAATTTTCCACACATTTTAACGACCCTACTGGTTTAAAAAAATTCGTGTCATCAAAAAGAGTCTTAATGATATAGCATTGAGGAGGCATTAAAGAGTGAACCAGACTGGAGGGGGGAGTTATGTTTGTTAAGGAAGGGGAAGGAATTTGAAGGAATGCTGAGGTGTAAACAGGTTGGAGGTTAAGATGGGAAGGAAAGTGTGACTTGAGAATGCATCATAGGAGGTAGGGGGAATCTATACAGAAGGTTAGGTCAAATATTGGATTGTGGTGATTAATGGGGTATACAAGAGCATAAGGTCAGTGGAGAAAACTTAAAGCTGTCATATTATTTAAAAGGGCAAAATCAGGTGAACATCGTCGTTTAACAATTTATAATATCTCCCATAAGACAAGTTTAAAACCTTTTTCATAGACATGTAAAACATGTGGGCTGACGTTTCCCCGGTGGCCAGGCTCTAATATAAGTTTTGCCGTTCATTGAAGTCTCATCTTGAAATCTAGCAAAGGTTTATGTTCATTTATTTTAGTCACAAATCTTTTCCCAGTTTTTCCCACATACACTGCGCTGCAATCACCACACTCTATCACATGAATGTTATATTTCAATACTGTCTTTAGAATTAATAAATAAATAATTAATTAAGTGTTATCGGGGTATTCTTAAGTAAGGAAAAATTTCATCAGATAAAGGCCGAGGTTGTTGATATAGTCAGAAATTCAAGTAAATCGTGTAACAATGAGGAGGGAGTATCAGGTTTAATACAGCAATTAGGGTGGGAATCATTATCAGAGCGTATGTTAAAGCACAGATTAAATCTATTAGAGAAATTTAAATCGGATACCTCTACTGAAGATGTTGGGCATATATTAAAAACAGCAGCGTATTATGCTAGATTTGACCAGATATATAAGATTAGAGAGAGAGATTGTCGTACTGATCGATTCAAAATATCATTTTTCCGCGTACTATAAAAGAACACAATAGGCAGCATAGCAAAGGGATAGGTAGGGGAAATATTGTAGTCCGTAGTGCATGATGCATGTGTTAATCCCTTTAATACTATAGATACTAACAATCATCTAGTTGCATGAGACCCTATAGGTATGAGAGTCAATAGTGCATACTTGGTGATCTTCACCCCCTGCCACATACCCTCGCGGTGGCCTGCAGGGTATCGCGTGGATGTAGATGTAATTTACGAGTGAATCTCAGTGTATTTCCAATATTCAGGGCAGCAATTCTACGAAACCCCGCACCATTCGAATCTTTGATCATCAGGTGTGTTTTGAACGGGAAACTAGGTTTGGTAACCTAAGCCTTCCAGCGAAACTAGATGGAAGCATTGTAGTGGGAAATATTTGAGGAAAGGAGCATATACACGTGCGCTAGAGTTACCCCATTCTCCGTCGGCGGAGGTGGAGTGCAATTAAATGGGGTGGATTCTGTTGAAAGTCCGAACATTTCGCACGCCTTATACCACCATCTCTTTCCCCCCAATCCCAATCGCGATCGAAATCTCTTGTGCTTCGAGTGCCCATTGCCCGAACTCGGTGCTTTCCCCGCTGGCGATTGTTATCGCCAAGGGTTTTTCAATTAAAATCCGTGCTCAAAGCCCCTGTGCTCGGACGAGTTGAGGGTTTTATTGTCCCTGTGGTTTTTATGTGGTTTCTTTTCCACCTCACGCACCAACTCACCCTATTCGAGCAGAACGCGCTCGTATACATCCCGCCCCCGTATTTATTGTCGCGTTATCACTTCCTCCACAACCGAATAGGGGAGGGGGGTGAACATTTTTCAAATGCTCGTCAATGGAAAATGAATTATCTCTAGGCAAGTTAGGAACGGAGTACTCTAAGTGGAAGCGGAGAAAGGGAGTGCCTGGGAAAAGTAAGAGATATTTTGCCTATGCATTTAGGGAAGCTTATGATCACTGCAAAGCACTAAAGTATTGTTACGCATTTCGCATTTTTGCATCCATTCACATTGTATCGCTAAAAAGTTAAAATAATATGTTAGTGGGCAGGCATTTTATATGGGCTGAGTACCTACATCCAGGCAGTAGGCTGAGCTGAATGGAAAATAAGGTGTTCGTTCACAGTGCATATGAGGATTTAATTTGCTTAAAATCTTGAGCAAGATTACGGCAACCTTATACCACCTGCTAGTTAAAGAAGATTTACCTTAAAACTGCTGATCGAGAACTGTAATATGTGTTTGTAAGGATATCATTATTCTTATGCCTTTCTGTGGCAAAATAAATAAATAGTTTAGCAAGTAATATGAGAAAGTATTAAACAATAGTGAGTTACAAATGTGTGAGAATTTGCAACACTTCCTTCCATCCTATTTCAATGAATGTATCTGTAAATTTAGAGAACAATTCTACTCTATTATTTTCTTTCAAGTAGGAAATGTAAATTTGGTGGGTTGTAGTCTGAGTCATAATCTGAGTTCTGTTGTACCTTTGAATTTCACACTATACGTATACTCCCTCCATTTAAAGCTATGGACTGTTCATTTTAATTATCGTAAGTTCCTATTAATCTCCGTTTTTTGGCGATTTTTTACGCAAAGTTGGCAAAACGTTTACGTAAAAATGATCTAGTGAATCGCTTTCTTACTCTACCAACAATGCAGGAATAAAAAGGAGGGTAGTTTTGTGTCGCAAGTGAAGAGAATCATACTTGAATTACCATGGTGAGTGGGAGTAGTCTTACCGCCTTTTATTTGACACCAATTCTTTCTCCTTCTTCATCAAATTCAGAACATCCATTACCATTTCTTATCGAAGGCAAGACCCAAATCTCAAAATTTGATTTTCACTTGAACCGGAATGGGTTGCGTGAATATTTTCTATATAAAATAGTAGACAAAGATTTCTTCAGGTTTTGCAAAGCTATTTGAGTTTATGTAATGTTTTACAGGCCCCTGACTGTGATTAAGGTACTTAAATGCTGACCTTCAATCAATAAGAATAAAAAAGTGATATTTTAATTCAAACGATTCTCTTCCCGAAGCTAGTTACCCGGTTTCATAAATATGCATGGCTCTTGAGTAATTATTACGTTTAGAAAAACCAAATTTCGATAAGTTGAAGCACTTATGAGTGCTAACCACTTAAATCACGTGCTAAGAGAAATTGAATGATTTTACTGGGAGTCATTACCAGTTTTCTTTGGTTGTACAACATGAATGGTGAATTATGGAAAATATATTTCAGTCCAGTAAAACAAATGTAGAATCCACGTATTAGAATTCTCAGTAATAGGTGAGTTGCAAACATGAAGCATATTCTTAAGCACGAGGGTAAATATTTTATCACTACAATACTAGCCTTGCAATCAATCCTTCAGTAAGGCGAGTGATGAAATTCAGAAATCTTTAAGTACACAAGTATAGCAATTGTTTTTTAAGTAAATACTCTTTGCCTGATAATCTGATTTAGCCCTAATTTTTTTAAATCAAGTCGATGGTGACTAATAAAATTAACTCCTAACTATTTGATCTTAAATGAGCGTAGTAGTACGATAGAGTTTCCATAATTTTCCTTTATTTGAAAAAGACTGGCGCAATAACAATTTTCTTCTGAATGGTCTAGTTTTATGGATGAAAAATTAAAATGTTTTGTAGTTCGAATATTGTCTGATTCGTATATAGTGCATATAAAAATAAGTAATGAGTGTAAATAATCCTTTGACTAGAATGCCATCGTATGAATCTGCAATAAACGTAAGCAAATGATGTGAATAAATAAAATATTTTTCTTTTCACGACCCGTGTTTCTTGGATTTTTATTTATGATAGAGAAGAACGAGGAAAAGAGAAAGACAAGGCATCTCAAAAGTGAATGGAAATTTCTCCTGGCACTGTGGGAAGATATAAAGTGCGTAAATAACAGTTTATCTTATCACAAAAGGTGTTCTACCTTAGGGAAATCTCCTTCACGTTCCACAACGGTATGGCATTTTCCCCTGCTTCTTCAGATTAGTTTTCGTGCGAAATAAATTTCTTCGCAATTTTCTCCCTTTGAAACCTCTCACTCAATATTTCCCAAATTTCCCTTCCACTTATCCCTCTATCACCTATCCCAAACCTCTCTATCACTCACAATATTTAATTCAACACACTGCCTTCCCTTTCATATATCACTTATCACATAATATATTGTTTTCCCTATCTCAAGAATTCAGAGTTTTGAATAAACGTTTTCCCATTCCGCATTATGCCGCAAAATATGTTTCCTTGAAATTTTAACGACGCTTTTACTTCTTTTTTGTCACGTTGATGCTCCTAGCGCGGAGATATTTTTGCATTCATTTCAAGATAAAAAGAAATTTCTCAGGTCGCAAATGCACAAACCCTGTTAAGGCATTGATCTTGTACAGTTTATTGACAAATTTGTTTATTTAGGTGATAAAGAGGGAAACAATGGCAGTAAAGTGAGAGTTTAGTAGAAAAAGTAGCATATAGATTGTTAGTTGACCACCAGTACTGTAATATTCAAAGCATCTAATTTACGCTTGAACCGAATATTAACATGAACTTCACATGCCATGGCAATGTGAACACAGGAAATTTTTATTTCTAAGTTTTATAAGCATAAGTAGGCAGATATAGTTGCTGAAGTACGATGTTATTGCTGATGTGATAAGGGAGGCGACATTAACAATAGGCTTTTAACATGGATAGAAAGAAAATTTCCTTTAAAAATATGCTGAAAGATTAACAAAGAGTTCAACAGTAAAGTGGTAGCATAATTGCAGCATAATATTTCATTTTCGACCATTTAATTTCAATGCACAGAAGTATTTTGAAGAAATGAACACGAAAAATGGATAAGATCCGAAATAATGAATTTGATACATTTTTTCCTTTCCTATGGCTACTACTGAGGTCACAAATCAAACCAAGTCCTATGAAAGAATCAAATGCCTCATGTGACGGCCAAAAGTCTTAATGGCATGACTGGTTGATCATTCAGTGTAATATTTATGTAGAAATGCAAATTAGGTGACCGAAATAAATTATTTCCATACATATGCCACGATTACGTGCCAGAAACTGCCTCTCGTCAAGTTCCAATAATCTGTGAGCATAAAATGAAGATACCTGTATGAAAAAATATATATTTATTTATTTATATGGATGAAATATATTCTCGAGAAATAAATTAGTTAATTCTCAGTTAAATTTGAGATCGTTTTAAGTGCCCAATTACCGTTACTTTTGTCTTAAGAAAAGAGGAGACGCCACCCTATTTTATACTATCGTAACGCCATAACGCATCCCTTTATTCCATTTTCGAAGTAGTGTCATGAGCAGTATCTGGAGTGGTAACTGGATTCTTGTGAAGCTAAAAGGTTTTTCAGTGCTGATGCCATCACAAGGTGACCCAGAAATTTAACAAGTCCCGAAAAGTGGATTGGAAATGCTCATATAAGTAGGTTCAGTGAGTTACTTTGTTATTTTCACGGTCTCTATCTGAAACCCTTACGGCTTTTTACATTTCACGTTTCACCTACTAACTGATTGGACTGGTGTAACACATGTTACGGTTTTCTATTAGGAGAAAAAAGTTTCAAAGTTAACCTCATTCTCTCCTATCATAAACTATGTCAGTATTGCATCAAAGTGGTAAATTATATTTTATGATCATTAAAAAAAGGCGTGTATTACTTAAATTCATCGGTCTTGAAATGTTTGCAACACAAAAATATTTTGTTAAACATTGACTAAATTATGAACTCCAATGTACAAGGTTTTAGTAGAGTCGTTGATAATTTGATTAAACATTTAGTATGCACAAAAATTGCAGACAAATAAATCCTTGGCAGCTGTGAAAATGAAGACCGAAATTTAAATAACACAGCGAGGCCCGTTGCATTAAGAAACGATGTATAAATCAGTATCATTTTTATCCCTGATGTTTGCAGCATACATTTGAAAACCATAGGTTGTTAAATTTTCAAAGGAAATTATATTCATCTAAATTATCGACATTTCTATTTATAGTAATCTTGAAAGTCGTTTGGTCTTCAAAAGTTCATTAGAGGGATTAAGCAAAATTACCTTCTACTCATGCACGAAATCTGAAAGGATTCTATCCTTTTTCGATCAGATTTATTGATGTTCGCCGTCTGTGACCCCTTGAGTCTGCGACCCGTCGATCCACTTCATACACGTGAATGTTGGCACCTACTGTCTCTCGTTTCCTATTGCTTTAGCACAGTAACTGACTCTTCATTATGAGTTATGATTTATGCATTATGAGTTGTGTTTCCACCTTTCCGTGTGATATATGGTTTGCAAAGTGAACGAACTACTTGTATCCCACTTGTATGCCGGTATGTTTTTGGGCATGGTAAATTGTCTAGTAGCTAAGGTGAGCCTAGCGCCAAAAATGTTGGGTAACTGAATACTCAGAGGAGTTTTCTCGAAACAGAGTAAGTTTGGAGTGAAACTAGGCATCGCCATTAGTTTACTTCAAATTAAGAACGCTTAAAGGGTCCATGACTTGACGTTTCACCTGACGGACGGAGTACAGGACTGGTAGTTCTCTCCATAGAACAAGTGGTGTTAAGCGCGCTGGTGAAAAATTTCCGCCTCAGTCAGGATTATTACCGCTCCCAAAAATAAGTCAACCCTAGCGAATGCACAAAACCGATCCCCTCCACCTGTTTTAATTTATTTCCATGCAAAGCGAAGTTTATCTTCAATTTCACTCTTCCGCACTTTAGGTGATATGTTGGTCGCCGCTTGAGTTTTCCAGGTCGGGAACGCGTCGGCTCGGTAAGCCTAGTGCTGCAGGTACGATTTCCGCTTAGGGCATTGATGCTGTGTATCTCATTTCATCTCTTAACAAAAGGGCCCGGCTCATATGAAAAGGGCCCACATTTTTTTGTGGACAGGAGGGAGAATAGACTAGAATTCCGCTAAAATTACATATAAAGGGGGTAGAATATGCGTCAGAAGGGAAAAGGCAAGCTGGAAACAAGTGAAATTTAGTTTTTATTAATGAAGACTCATTTCTCAAAGGCCCGGGGCAAATTCTGGGTTGGGGGGGGGGGGGGGGGGGGAATGCCCCCCACTTCCGACGCCACTGGGTGGATGGATATCCGTCGTCGGCTTTAGCCTTCTCGTAATGAAAATGCTCCTAGGGGACCACGGCTTAACGACCCATTCGGCGGACGGAATACTATAATCGATTGTTCTCCACAAGATAATTTGATCTTGTGGATAACACTTAGAACAAGAAAAAAGTAGGGGCCAGATGACCAATGCAAAATGTCTTCAACTTCAACTGAGAGACCAGCAGTAGTGCATGTGTCTGGGTTAAAAATGGTTTGGGATTACCTGTAGTGATATAAACTTAATATTTGGAGCTCCTTAAACCCTGATTTTACCTCTTGGTTTCATTGCTGCTTATCTTCAGGTTTTACTTTTCTCTTCAAGTTTGAAAAATGTACATAGCCGGAAAATTGGCGTCACGATAACGGTTCTCATCGTCTCCTCTTGCATGTGCAGGCAACGCCGCAGAGTGCTGGAGCGTCCTCTTCTCGGTAAACACGCCAACTTTCACGTCTCCCTTTCAATCAGCCTCCACCGCTTAGTCTCTTCCTCCTCTTCGACAGTGAGAGAGCAGTGAGAACGAGGAGATCGATGCGTTGGACAGGCTTTCAAGTCGCCTCGCCCCCTGGCTTAAGTATTCTCTGGCCGTGACCGCAAGGGACAGAGTATAGAAGTGGTGCCAGCGAGAACTGGGAAAACACTGAACGGAAAGAGGGGGGTGTAATACCTATTGGGTCTACGAATTTCCTACCCAAATATTTCGCGATGTGAATTGACTGCAGTCGAAGTGTCGATGTGTTGGCCTCGTAGTTTAACGCCTCAAGAGGAATCGGAGAGAAGTTTTGAAATTCCGACTCATTCGGACAAGGAAACTCACGTAATATTGCGTAGAAAAATTCTTCAGTATGAGAAGCACGTAAGAAATGTCAGATGTCAATGGTTTACTGCGCCCTAGTACGATCAGATGCTTAAAATATATAATAAAGTATTTTACATAAATTAAACAAGGTTACTTATTGCAAAGGTTAACTATCATAATCGCTGATTCTGGGACGGACCAAGAAATCGAATGAATTAATTGGTGTCTTTATGCCCATTAAAGATATAAATTTCACAATTAATTGGAATAACCAATCATCAAGTACACAATCTCCAATGTGTGTGGCTTAACTTCTCCATTATTCCCAATATTTTTTTACGTTTTCATACTTCTATCATTTTTTGTATCAACTTCCTTCTAAGCGTTTTTCATTAAAGGTGTTTAAGTGTTCAGAAAAATATTTTAGTAATTTTTATTGATATTGTATCATTTTTTCTAATATAAAGTAGAAAATATTCCTCGATGTGTAAAAGTTGTATTTTAATACAAAATATATTCATGACCCATTTCACGTGAATGTATAAAAAATAATAAACGGAGGATATGAAAACACTATTGCTTTTATAAGACATTTGCATTGGGAGTTTATTATTATGCATAATCACTAATCCATTAGTTTTCAATGACATTTAATATCAAATACTGTATAATGCTTACATTGACTATAGTAGTAGAGACTTTGGTTTGCAAATTTCCACTTACCTCGTCGGAACCGCGTCTCACATACTGCTCTCTGAGTAAACTCAATAGATGAAATAAGTGCCAAGGGGAAAAAACTACTTTCACTCGTTAGTGAACTCAATGAATGATGATTTAACTTGTGCTCTATATTATGTATTGAAGAGACGCCCTTTAGAGGAGATATGTAGCAAAAATGACTTCAAAATGGCTGTTAGAATAAAGTAAATGAAAGGGCGTGTGAATTATTGGTTTCACCAGATAAGTGCTTATGTATTCCGTTCCATGCAATTTGTATCTGCCTTATCTTCAAGAGATTCCCGTAAAAATAGATGCATAAAATTACGCAAAGAAACCGCATGTAAAAAGTAAGTTTCCATTGATATGAATGTGCATATTGAAATTACGTTGACGAAACTAGCAACATATGATGTTCTCCGTAATATTTTACGATTTAGGAATTGATGCATAAGAATTGCTGATCTACCATTAGGGAATTAGTTTTCTACAAATCTGCTTAATTTTCACCTGTCAATAGAGAACTAGTGATATATAATTGACTAGCTAGTCTCTTTGCTTAATTTTTACACATCAATAGAGAATCAGTGGGAAATAATTTCGCAAATTCTGAGGTAATATATTCCGTATTTGGCTCTGTCTTTTAGCAAGTTTTTCAAAATGAATTTGGTAACTAATTAGCTCTCATCACTGAAAAAAAAACGAATATTAAATGGCATATTTTCTAATGAAAAGCTAATTTTTTCGGTTAACATTCCGGACTGTGTGCAGCCTAAGCGTATGCGGAATAATGAAAATAATGTGTTAAAGCGTGTAATTATTAAAACATTTTTTGAGAATTTCCACTATTGTGCGTTTCAGCGGGTAACGTCGTTAAGGTTCTCACGGCCAGTTCGTAGTCCTTCAATTTGTTAAGAATTACTTTCGCAAATAAGAGGATAAGATTCAGTTTCCTGGTTATTTTTTTAGATGTAGATCCTCTGATCCGGTGAATTACTTTCACAATATGACATTTGTATTTGATTTAGTTACCTGGTATGTTTTAGTTACAGGTTCTCTGATCCGGTGTGGAAGTATAAATAGGTTTCCTAAACTGTAATTTTTTCCAGCTTTGGTCTCGAAACTTATATGATACGGTGAAATGTGCTTGTCTGAAAGGATGGGCTCGGGAAAGTGAGACAGGTAAGGGGGGGCTAAGGGGTTTGTTCGTGCACTCATACTCCTTGTGCCCGGCGCTAGTGCCATAGTTTTAATGGAGTTTCGCATCCGACGTGGTCACTGGCCTGCCGTGCTCACCATGAGCCCTATTTAGACGGTGTTTGCTGAGATACGTGATGGGACATAATAACGCTCTCAGGATATTTCACGCCAAAGTCCTTCAAAGAAAACCGGTGGCCTTGCCGCTGTGTAAAGGAAGCACTATGCTCCATTAAAAGGATGGACTTCAAATCTGGAATTGGGATGCTGCGTAATGCGTTAGTTTCCGTGCAAAGGAAGTGTAAGGCCTCTCCATTTTAGACAGGCGGAGAGGTAAGCGCGCTGTTTCTTGATAATAAATTATTTCCAGTAAATCTGGGCTAATGGAAGCCATAATTGAGGCAAACGCGAAAGGCTATTTTCTTCTCCCGTCGATATTCAAAAGGAATCTACATTCTGATAATGTAATTTTGTCCCAGGTGACATCAGTTATGTTTTCGCTATGCAAAAGTGCTGTCAAAAGACAAATTTCCGACGGACATGAAGCCATTAGTTTTTATCTGCAGCGATTTTTTTCGAATTCGATCCTGGTAATTTCAAAAGTTTCTCTTCCAAGGAGTAAATTCCTATCGCAGTCCATTCCGGTAGATGCCTCCGTGTCTCCACTTTGACGTTTTCTCTCTTCGTTCGTTTTTTTGGGGCTGCTGTGAGGACGGTGAACGCCACCACTGCTGAATATCCTTGTCAATCAAACGCTTTCAACAGGTGCGACACCACAGGTGCCGTTGTCTCCGAGCGCTTAAAACCTTCTCTCGTGGGCACACGTTTACACCAGCATTCTAATATGCTCTTGATGCCGATCTTCTGCTGTAACTTTTACCTTTTCAGTAAATTTACCGTCGTATTTCTTGTTATCTTACCCCAAAATGCATTTCCATGTTGTGTGTCTCGTCACTTTTCTCGCCTAGCCCAAACCAGCCAACTCTCCCCACGTGAAATGTCCCACCCCTGCGCTTGTCTCTTGGCGATGTTCCCGAGAGGGTTTATTCTCCCACATTCACCCGCCTTCGTCGATACGTCTTACCTTTCCCTTCACCTTGTCTTCCTGAACGTCTTCTTCTCATCCTCGGTCTCTTTTAAGCTTTCCTCTCCTCCGTTGCCTGTCTGCATCTTCCGAGAAAACTTAATCTTCTTATCTCACCCGTCCTATCGTGGCTTCATCCCAGTAATTTTTCCTTCTCATGCGCGTCATTGCCTTCGCTTTTTCCTTGTCAATCTTCCAGGAAATATAAAAAAAATCAGCGAGACCGTTGCTATATTGTTTTCGGTTTGGTAAAGCATTCCAGCTGATTGAAGATAGAAAAGATGCAGCATGCATGCATAGTTTTATCTTAGACTTATAAAAATGTCATTTTAGTTCAGAGGGTTCAGAGTATTTCTTCACTTGTTATGTTATACAGAGACAGATGATTCTATAGTTAGCAAGAAATACAGCTGCGGTCATTCATTAAAGTGAAAATAGTGTTAAGTTTCTGAAGTATTTAGAATTCGAAAGTAAGATGTGTAAGCGCTACAAATTAATCAGTAATTTAAAGGATAAGATAAAAATCAAGCTTTTACTATGCTACGATATTACTATCTAGCTAGTTTTTTTGGCTTAATTTACCACTGTGCATTGAAGTGAACATTATTTCCTCAGGTATTCATTTGTGGAACGGCATTTCAGTTACTTAATGAGGTTTAGGGCAATATTATTTGGTATCGTGAGATGGAGCGCTCCTATTTTGTCTTCCTTAAATTACATAGTGTAGATTTTTAATTGTTGGGGTGTTTCGACAGCAATGGTTATTTCCCATCTCCTATGCACCATTTAAAAGAGGAGTCATCAGAATTTAAATGACAAGTTTCAACATGCCGCTGTGATTTTTAAAAATTATTTACTTTCTTGATTCTTTCTACACTGTTACCTACGATAATACACAATTATCCTCGTATGTTAGAACTTTCTTGCAACATTTTCCGTACCCGATTACACTCCGTCAGGAAGTACTCCAAACACAGAGGATAGTCACAGCGGAGGGATCTTCACCTTACTTTTTGTGCTAATATATTTCGCTCAAGTGCAGCATAGCCGATATCTCTAGTGTTCCTGGGGATGAAGTCCACCTCCGGTCATTAAGAGGCGTTAAGTTTGAGTGATCAGGACAGATGTAATCCAACTTGTGACGCTAAATTTCTGCGCAGGTAATGAAGTTACAAGCTTCCCCTCTCTCCGCATCACCCATCCCGCCACGTTGATCGCGTCTTACTCCGCAAACTCGCCTGCCCACATATCCCCTGTATCTCCCTCTCTCTCATTTCACTCTTGCCCATTTCCCGGTTGACTTTTGTCCTCTCCAACACGTCCCGCCAAAACTCACTCAGACCCACGAGACTTTCTCAACTTGCAGTGACGAGAGAGACAATGGCACGATGGGAATGCGTTAACTTTCGCCAGCTTCCAAAGGGCCAGTTCTTGACGCAGAATGACGAGGGGTTGCGACGCAGGGAAAGGTGTACCGGAGGAAGTCTCTCGACTCTGTTGTCAACATACATTATGAACGGACATGGAAATACTCTCCTCTAATTTCTCTCTGGGAGCAACCTATTTGCAAACGATTCTGGAAATGGGTTAATGAATTCATGGGCCATCTGTCTTTAGAAGGGGACGAATTGGAGGCAGGTGTGTGGCAAAAGAGGGGAGAGAGTTGTTGACAAAAATAACGGAGGGTATATCAAAAGGGATATCTGGTTGGGTTGTGGATAGAAGACTGATCGCCCATCTCAAGGACTCTGGATCAAATCCCGGTGGTGATGGTGATTATTCATTAACATTCCCGTCTCCACCCGATTAAATTACAAGTTAATTACTCCGTCCGTCGAAAGTGACGTAGAAACTCGGTTCCCTCGGTTCCTCTCGTGTAGGCTGATGATTTGTCTGAGCTCTTTCTTCACCCCCTAAGTTACTTCTTCCATGTTACCTTGGATGTCAGTTGTCTTATTTATTTATAGCAAAATCAATAGGGCCAGTAAAAATAGGTGGCAAGCAAATGGGAGAGATGAAACACTCTAGAGAACCCGTTACAGAAGTTGCTACTAGTACTACTTATACTAGAACTAGTACTACTTCTACTATACTTATAGTAGAAGTGGTACTACTTATACTATAAATGTACTACGAGTACTTGGTAACCAAAGAATTCAGGTTATTTTAGATAGTGGGGTGTTTTGTATGTCGTTTGTTGATAATAAGAAGAAAAATATCTCGGGTTTGTGACACCAAAATATATCCAAAAATATTTGAGGTCATTAAAAAATAGGGAAAATACGAAAAATAACTGAAATAATTAATAATCAATGGAAATGAAATGTAGTTTGGAGTAATAACAGAGAGAAACTAAATTTGTCAGTAAATAATATTTTTAATTGAATTGGTTATTAAAATAAGATTTACTGGGTGCAGTGCTTTCTAGAAACCAAACTAAATTCAAAAAACTTTTGAAAAGAAGGCGAAATAGCATTACTGACCGTATTTCGAGACATGGTGACATGACTGAAATCCCATTTGATATAATAAATTGCTTGATTGCTATAGGTAGACCCCCAAAGAGATATTTGGATCAAGTCGCGAATGATGCAAAAGGCAAGAATTATGTTTAAACGGTAAAGTGTAGTTGGCTAAAGGATCGAGTGGAGAACGATTCATCAAACCATTCATAGGGTGATGACCGGTGGTGATGATCATCCTTCTGTTGATAATTGGTGAAATACATATTCATCCAGTAGGCAAAAACATAGTCATTATAGAGTTTTATTTCGCAGTATTATTTAAATACATTCGCATTTGCTCCTGACGGGCTGTCTGCCGAATCTCAGAACTATCATCGTGTGTCTCTGACAAGGGGAGTGTCCGAGTATCGGGTCAGGGATTTTGACGAAATTTGCCAGGCAGGAAGTCCTTGATTATTTATTCACGAATCACCCCCCATATAGGGTTATATATCCAGTAACTCGGTATACTCGGACACTCCCCACTCGGTATCCAGTATACTCGGACACTCCCCTTGTGAGATCTTTGCCAGCCATTTTCCACGCATCTGTGGTCACGTACTGGTACTCTTTCAATACAGCTCTTCACCCTTTATTTTCACTTTTTTGATAGGACTATAAAACAATTCAGAATGGCAATCCCTGTGTTCCGGGAATATTAGTAGATTTATTTCACGGTGATATTAGCGCTACATTGTGTAGCCGAAGCTTTATACTGAGTAGTTTAAATTAGTAGCCAGACACCAGAGGCCATTCAGTATTTCACTGACCCGGCGACCTATTGGTCGCGAGTTAGATTTAAGTTTAATATTATAATAAACCATTACTGTTGGAGCAACCAACTAAAGTATTTATAGTACTAAGAATTTAATTAATCATTCGTGCTCAAGGCAGGATCTAACACGCGACCTTTTTTACAGTCTGCTTGTTATTTGTTGACCAAGGTGACCGCCGTTTTCATTGGGAGAGTCTGTTAATTTGTATATGCTTCAGACTCTCAGGTAATATGGCAAAAATTGTCATCATCTTAGGCTCGGGACAAAAATTAAAATGAATGCCAGAGCAATGGGGTCGTTTAGCATATTTTTTTATTGCCGAATCTGATAGAGTTTGTAAAATAAAAAAAACATATTTTTCCGTTTTTCAATCATTCATTTAGTTATCGAGTTGTAGGCGGCGTAAAACATGTTTTTAACCCTTCCGGAAAAGTGGGCGTGCATGCGACTTAGTACGTCACCCACTTCGTTCTAATACAACTGATCCCGTGAAGCTACTTTGCCTTCTCACCATGGGAGACACACAGCTGTCTCTGCCAATGGAAGTGGTTACGACAGGGTCTGTGCGAGCAAATCTTCTGACCCCCCCCTCTACTAATTTCCCCTTTCCCTAAAAGCAGTCAAGGACGGAAGGTGGATGCCGTAGTAAGTCTCAAGGAAGCTTGTTCAGTGGGCGTCACCTTTTGCTTATTTTAATTTTTGATTTATGAGTGAATAGCTCCGGTTAGAAGATTATTTTTTTCACTAAAATTCATTTTTCCTTTATCATGTACAAAATTCTGATTACGGTTCCAAGTAAACGCCACCTTTCCTCAAGCATCTTACATTTTACTTATGACTGGTGCTCATTGATTGTCTTTGATGCCCACCTTTTCTTACGCTAACTGCCATATTTAAGTAAAACATTCCTTTAAGAGTGAGACGATGAACATCAATGCTGAATGCTCAACCTCCGAAGGCTAGGCTTAGAAGAGATCTCATTCTCCTACGCGTTCCACAAACGAGGATGAAATGGCGCAACTATCACTTCATGTTCCCCCTCCTAAGGTGGACGAAAAGAGGGTGGAGGAAAAGGGAGGGAGTTGGAAGGGGCTGGAGGGTTGGAGAGGAGTTAGAAGAAAGGAAGGAAGGAAGGAGGGGCCGAGGGTGGACGGGAAGAAAGCGGCCGACGAAATTAGCCTGTCAAGAGCACGTGAACACCGGAAGAGGGGAACACCGCACAACTGACTGAATGAATACACCGCGCACCGACTCCGTCCGTCTCCTCCTCCACTCAAACACCACTTCCTACCTACACCGGCATTCACCACCCTCTATTCCTTCCTCCGGGGCCTGCCCTTCATCCTCCCATTCGACCCCTCCCCGGACCGTGGACCACGCCCACTACCTCGTTTCACCCCGGCCCGGCTTTACCCCATTCCCTCGAAATATTTGCGGTGGCGCTACGTTAAAGAAACTGGGTTCATCAAACGTATTTAAGGGAAGGAGCTCCAGCGAAAAAAGTTTAAGGGGATAATGGCCATCGCTCAAGCAAGGCCTTATCATAGAATGCATCATACTTCGTTAACGCACCATGATTTTTTTGGCACAATTCTCCACTCAGTTCGTCTATAGACTAATTTATCCATATTACTATAATTCTTTCCCTCTACATAAGTCACTGCTTTCTAATACGTCATTAGAGGTATTTATTTGCCATGTATTCCATTCATATTCCTTCGGCTACTGTATTCTTTATATCAGCATTTGTCAGAATTTTACCAATTGCGTCCTTTTCTTTAATTTTAATTCACTTTTCTCCCAATTTTGGTTGAACGTTGGTTGTCACTTGGTCAACCGTTGAATCTTATTCATTCACCTTTAAAACCTCATTTTAGAGCATTTCTACTACTGATATGGTTTATTCATTCATGTACATGAATACTTCACAGTCATGAATAAAGGAATTCCGTTGCACTTTCTAATTAAATGCTTGCTTAATTTCATGCTGGCATTCCTTGTTGTAGGTACAGTATTCCATTGGTGGAATGCTCTATTCACCAGTATTATTCCACTTGCTATTTCCTTTTTACTTGGTTTGTCGTTGGTTATTCTGCTTCCCCAATAGCAGTACACAATTCCACATTGCCTTGTCAATTCCTCTTTCGCGAGCTTCCCAAGAAAATCGATAATGGCCTTGCTTCGCTAATGTATTACTCAACCTTTACTTATCTTTGTGTCAACCTTGAAGTGATACATTGGTGTCTCGTAATTCGATGTCCCGCAATGCAACAGTAAATTTTGAAATTTTCACTTAAAATGGCTTTGAGCAGTATTGTATACCTTCAACGGTGTATGATTGGATCTGAGATTTTCGCAGCGAGTACTGTCGTCAATAAGGTTTTTCGTGTTCAACAGGGTGTAGCACTTCGTCAGCGGTCGCAGGCGACGAAGTGTCACTAGGAACTGAACCAGAAAAACACTAGGCAATGGTGTACGTTATTTTATTGCTGTTTAATGTGACTCACTAACTTTCGAGAGCTTGATATAAAAGCAATAAGCTCCGAATGGTCTCCACTGATGTGTAACAATTATTTTTTACGTCTGCCATTTTTCTATAACACCAAAAGAAATATATTACTACCTTAACATGCTACCTGAGGTCCACTGCCAGTAAATGTTGCGTATACAAAGCACTACTTATTCTTCGCACAAGTAATTACCTTTGTTTGCATTTTCTTCATTTTTTATGCTCATACTTCAATGAATACATAAAGGTGGTCAGATCCCTTCCGCGGTAGCTTTGAAATAAAACGTCTGAACAGTCGAATCCTTCTTATAATATTAAGTTCGTATTTTACTTTGGATTAAAGTCTTATATAACAATTGCTGTTATTTGAGACAGCTGAGGTCATTTTCGCCAGATTGGATATGTTATTAACTGGGTAAATGTACGAGTTTCCAGAGAATGGAAGAGAGGGTGGAGAGATATTTGGTGGCATTTGGCATTACCTTACTGTTAACGAAAGGGCGGCAAGGGAACCATAGCTTATCGTCCCGTCGGAAGTAGTACTGGGCTCGAAATACTCTCCACAGGGCACTAAAGCAGAAACTGGTACACCAGTGTTTAAATCTGCCAGCTCTGGGATTGGAATCTGGACATTCTTAGTGAAAGGCCAGCACTCTAGCAACGACAACAATCTGATTTGACCTATAAGATGATGAGAAAACCTGCTTTCTTTTTATTTAAGATGGTGTCTAATTACACACTACATTAAATTAAATCAGATTGCTGTTCGTTGTGCTACCCTCTACTTCTTCTCAACTACTATCAGTATATCCCAATATTTAGGGAGATTCTCTCATGTAAGGAATGCGGATTTTGATCTGTAAAGCAATGGACTAGCAAAGCTACGCGATTTCCAAGAGGTAGTATGAGGCCCAACCCTTCTCCTCACCGACTAGTCACAGACCACTCCTTTCTACTTTTCATGTCTCCGCCCCACTTTTCGGGGGTTTGATTACTCCAGCGTTGAGTAAATCCCGCGTATCTTCCGGCCGACCCCTCCCACCTTATCACGGTCATATTTCTCAGCTCTCTTCCCCTCTTCCTCCCTCCCTTTATTCCCATCCCTCTCTACTTGCAAGCCCCGCCCTCAGAAGAACAGAGGGGAACCTCGTAATGCCACGGGGGTCTTCAGCAGAGGGAAATCAGTCACCAGGGCCCTCTCCCACGGCAGACCTGACTCCGAGATACATTTAAACGCTGCTACGGACTTTGTCTCTTTGAAGTGCAGCTAGTACAACTATAAAAGTACTAGTAACATAGAAGTAGGTACTACTAGTACTACTATGTCTCTTTAGCGGGCAAAACATCAAGTCCTACATAAACACCATAATTCACCCTTACTTTACCACAAAGTAGCAAAAGGTAAAGAAATGTGTCTGTGTCGAAAAAAAAGTTACATGCATCTTGTGAAGTTAATGCAACACATTATTTTGTGCAGAGGATGTGTGTCTAATTAGCTGAGTGAGTGGAAATAATACACTATGTAAGAATGAGGAATAAAGATTACAATAGAGATGATTGAATTAAAAGAAACCCTGCTTAGGCCAAAGGCCAATGCAAAAATAACTTGCTGTATTGTATTCTTCACCTACAGATAAATTATGCCTCGCAGGCCACCAAAATGGTGTATAACTGGGAATGACTTAACTCAGGTATTTTAGTAGTAGTTGTTTGGTAGGATTACCGACATCTATGGTTTTTATCACCATGTGGATTAGGCGGATAATTGAGCTGGGATTGAACGTTTTCTGGGGATAGGAGAAGAGTTGACAGACACTCAGCGTTGAAATTAGTGTGGTCTTACCTCAGTAGCATCTCTAACTAAATTAGCCTAGGTGTTAAGGTTCAAAGAATGCATTCTACTCGTGAACACTTAACTTGAAGCACACTAAACGTCCTCTCTAATATGGACTGTATTAACACTGAAATAATCTCAGACACTCTGGAGTAGTTGCACCCAGGCCATCAGGGTAGAGAGACGAAACTCTACTCATCAAGAAAACCCTAACATTTTTACCAATATCAGCCCAAGGAGAGGTGCGAGCATAGTGTAGACTTGTTTTATTTGCATCTTTTTGATTCTAATGCGGGCGTAACATCAAGTCCTACAAGTTTAAGGTAGCATTTAAGCTTGTATAAACCTGTTAAATGAATAAAAAAATTAATTACAGTTATTTCACCTCATTTTTTGCATTTCGAAATCTTCTATAGAAATGCGATTCAATGTGAGATTTTATTTTTCAGTCTTGACTGTTTCCTTAAAACAAAAAATAACCAAGGGTATCAGTGCCGATATTTGGCAACTTCTACATTTCCTAAGTGATGGTAATCAATACTATCAGAAAAACACCATAATTAGTGTATAGTACCTACATGACAACATTTTTCTATATTGATCAAACCTGAGAATTAGGGTTTCATGGATTAATGATTATTTGAGACGAACATCTCCTACTAGGGATTCGGAACTGCGCGTTATTTGCTGACAGGAGAAGAGGGATAGACATGTCATGGTTCGCTTCCAATTATGCTCATCCAATCTCCCAATCCCAACTCCATTTCCCTGGTCCGCCTTCAGCCCTATCTGGCGTGAAAAATTTCGGAATTTCCGTTCCGGCCATATTTGACCTTCAATTTGAACTCCTCGACTTGAGGACTTGACTTTCCTCGCAAGGGAGGATCGCGATATGCCTCGCCCAATTATTTGTTCGTAGTTTGGTGTCGAAAAATAAGACGAGATGTCAATCCAAGATATTACGCAATGTAATATGGCTCCTCCAGCAGTCAAGAAAAGGCCCCCTGCTCCATTAAGCATCCTCTCCTTCACTTTATACCAGTGTACTGTGAAACATATCTCTTGGATGAGTACTAAGTGGTAAACATAAATTACGAGTAACAAGGCCATATAGGCCTTGTTACTCGTAATCAATCCATCAGAATTTATGTTTTGGACTTAATTTTTAATTCTTGTCTAACCAAGTGTAACTGAACCGATAGTAGCATTTCACATCTTACTTACGTGAAGGTGATATGTCGGTGAATATTTCAGTACCTGAAACAATGCCGTAAATTTTCCATTTGTAAATTTCGGTACTTTAATTGAATTTTGTTTTGCATATTCTATGATGACCATGTTGCCAACCACCTAAATGTTACACTTTAGGGTATCGTATCTTCACGCAAAATGCAATTATATTTTATCGCTCAATTTCGGCCCATTAAGGTTTCTAATTCGTCTGCATACTTTTCCATTGCCATATATTTATATGTCGAACAATTATACTATGTTGCAAATTATTTATAGTAAGATTTTTTTTATTTTGACAGATGTGTAGTTTTAGGGTAATTTTTATTGTTGCATGCACCGCTTCCTATTTATTCGGCTTATAGAGATATTCATTCATTACGGCAGTGGCAATTCAGGTGATATATAATCCTGTTCACCATGTTCATGATCTAAACCAAGAGGGTCGTTATAGTGAAACGGTAGAATGATTGGAGAGTGATATGGACTCCTTATCCGCTGATACCCTTTCTTTTTGCCGGAGGTACAAAATTATCTAAACAAATGCGGGATTTAAATTTCTAAAAATTTTTCAACAATTGGATACCCCGGAACCAATATTTTCGCGTCACAGATATTTTAATGCTGTATTTAGTTAAATTAATGTTGTGTCCTTCATAGGTTTGTGTTCCCTAACCATTAGTTCTGCTCACATCACTGCTTCACTCACATACCTATCATGTTTTCCTTCCCCTTAAATAACTGGTGTCCTAGATATTACTTAGAGAAATTGAGTTTTAAGTGCAACAATTCTTTCATGAAATACTAATTTGAAATTAATGTCTATAATATCAACTTCAACTACTTACCATAAAAATTTCATTCATATTTGTTTATTTACTTTATTATCATAAATTATTAGTATATTACTGAACTTATAACTGTGCAATAAAGTCTTTTCAAGCATTATTTATTTTACAAATATACTGACGGGGTCATTTAAAGTTGTCGGTCAAAAGACATGTTAACATGCTTCATCTGTTCATTAATAGTGGAATATTTGTCCTCTAAATGTTTAATGCAGGGTTTTCAATTTTTCGGAGGATTTTAGTATCCTATTTGGCGTTTATTAGACCAAATTTTATTCAAATTTACTTAATGAATAATTAAAACTTTTATCACGGCTGCTATTTATATTTTCCCGATGCTAGCATTTTCAGTTATGTACTTATTTTATAATTGTGTTAGTTTGAATTAAATCCATATAGTTTGAGATAAACTTTGGAATACACTGAGAGATAGAATGTAGAGAGGGCGAAAATGTTATTCGTTCCGAAAATATTCTCACCCATAAAAAGGAAGGATAAAAGGTATCGTTTTCGGTTTACGGAGTCTTTCAAGACCACTCGTGAGGAAGGAGTGCATAAAAGTACTCACGGATTATTGAATAAATGCGAAATGAATACTTTAAATGATGCCCACCGTTTTGTTCAAGTAGGTAGATGAGATTTTGGGATGAAAAATTTTACTTGGCCATCCCAAAGAAGGGAAGGGCTTCAATTCAATCTCCTTACTTCTCGAAGACGAACGGCTGAGCTGTAATTGAGATGTCGTGGAGCAGGTCTTGTGTAAGGCAAGGAGGTAGCGGCAATAGGTATATATGTATACACATATACGTAACATATATACATACCTTATGATTATATATGTGGGCACGCGTGTACGCGAATGCACATATTTACTCACGAAGGTACGGGTGTAGACGTGAGGGTGCGAATATGTATGCAGCCATGAGCAAGAGACGTGAGCTAAATGATAAACAGTGTGAGGAGAGATCGAATGACGGAGAACTCGACCGGGTGGGGCTGTTGGCAGGGTAATGGAATATAAGGGGGTAAGGGTGTGAGTGCTGAAGGGTGCAGGGGTGTGGGGCTCAGAGACGATGGCGTTGAGATATCCTGCAGATGATATTAAAAAGGAAGGAAGATGAAGAGGGAAGGAGCAGGGACATTGAGGCCCGTATGTGTTCACACAGAATACGCACAAGGCAGTCTTCAGGCTGCCATCTTCTGTATGCGTATGGAAAATAGATTGGATGAAGAAGGCTCGTCGGTTAGGTGAACCTCCACGACTTTGGATTGAAGTGGTTTCATCTTTATTTTTCACGCAAGCGCACTTATGAATATATATTTGTGCATAAAACAAATGAAATTTTCTCGAATTGAAGTGTAAGGGAAGCTCTCATGCAATTCCGGAGGAGCAGAGGACTAAATATATATTTATTTAAAAAAAGTTGTTGCTTTATCCCTGGCGAGTAACTGAATGAATTTCACCTCGATTGCCCAGAGGGAGTGAAATGAATTGATGATAGGCACTATAGGACTCCAGGGGTGAGAGATAAGAGAAAGAACTTTTTCTCGTGCAGTTCCCATTTCTGTGGCCAGGGAATTTCACTCATGACGAAAAATGTCGGGGAAGACATTACTTATATGATATAAGAAGCAAATGACTTTATACACAGCCCTTTCAGCGGATACGAGAGAAAATTTCCCTCGAGTCTTGAATTTTGGAGGTCAAGACAGTATTGAATCAATGTAAGTGACGAACTTACCAGTTTTTCTTCACAAAACAAATTTGAAAACATATGAAATAAGTTCATTTGAAATCCCCAGAGAACTGCATCATACTGAATGCATTGTTTACAAAGAACTGCATCGTAAAAGGCAACCACATCTTTCGATAAACTTATTGTTGTCACAATTTTAAGCCTCATGCGAGGGTCATTTCGCATAAGATATCATAAATAACAGTGAAACCTCCAGATTGATGGCTTATTTTTTTGTTGGTGTTGGCATTGAGCTTGCAGTTCAGTAACTAGTTTCCTCGGTTTAACACTGTCAAATTTTTTCATGCATCATTAGCCGGCTGTATAGCTTAAAGGCAACAATCTCTTTAACTGTGAGACCACTCTTGACTTATGCGATGGCGTAGTTAGCTCTTCCTCATTAGATATAGTCACTTGCTCTTGATCTCACTATGCCGCCGTTCTGTGTGAATGGGACTATGAATATGAAAATCTTACTGTGTCATATTTTCTGCTAATACTTTTAAAACACATTTGATGCTTACATTTTATTTATGCTTCTCCATTCAAAACCCACATATGAAACAACAATTCACACCCTATCAGGGAAATTAACACCTGAGATGAATGTTTCTCTTCGCGTTCACAATTTAAAGCCTGCGGTCTTCACATCAAAATCCTTCATTTGAGTACATAAGCATAAGGCACTTGCTTTCAGTCAGTGACTTAGAGAAATAGTAAAAATTGACAGACGCTTGGAAAAGACCAATGCTTACAAAGACAGTGGACCTCCTGAATCGCTATTTATCTTTTACAAGTATTATTGCAAAAATATATGTCGTGGTAATATTATTTTGTTCGCAAGATTTTCCCTCCTTACATATTTTGGTTTAGCCTAACGTATCCAACGAAGCATCTTGTTATTCAATGTATAATATTTTGATTTATCAAAGATGTTCAGATACAAAATTTAAGGTAACCATACACCCACATGTTTGAAAGTCTCTTTAACTGACTTGCCTCTCAAGGAAATGGGTAGAGAATAAATTAGGAATTTGATAACTCATTAGTCTTCTTATTGAAACAAAGAAACAAGAAGGATATTGCCATTTCTTTTAAAAGGAGTATATGTAGTGAGCGTTATTTCAATTAGCACCCCACATTCATTAAAGTGATTGGAAGATTTAAGGAAGGATTGGAAGATGGTCATATGATACTTGGCCAAAGTGGCCAAGTGATAAGTGGCCAAATAATGTGACCAATATTGACGAGAGTTAATATCTTCAATGTGAAAGTAAAATATGGCCAATAATCGAATGAATTTTACTCGAACGAGTATCCTTAATGTGCCGAAAAATAGTATTTTTATTTTTTACCGATTAATTTATTTCAACATTTTCAATAGTTTTAGATTTTGGACAGAGAAATTTGTTCCAAAAACCGAGAAAATCTGTTTTGTTATCATGTATCTTATTTACGTTACCCTAATATACGAGAAAATCATTGTATGCTTCAACCTGTGCAATATTTTTAGTTTTTCTGATTAGCAATCACATAAAAATTGGGATCATTGGAATAAACGTTATGTTACATGAGTAAAACTCATGAAAATTTAGAAAATCGTCCCTTTATATTATTCAAATGATTAAACTCACAGCTAATAGGAAAAAATTGCAATTGACTGTTGGAAATCTACTAATTGCTCACTAATCCTCAAAATACAAATGAAATACAAATGAAAACGCAGTGATTCCCAACAAAATTGTGTTTTTTTTTCCTACAGTAAAACCTATTCAAAATTGCAGGAATAGTAGAAAAATGAATTTATCTTTTGTGATTTTGGTAACATTTTATTCCGCACAATATTCCTCAGGTTGTCATTATGTCTACACCACTTTACTTGGCATGAAAAGGAATTTTTCCTCTGCTTTCCTCGCATTAGTTGTTACTACTCATTTTCCTTCATGATCCCTTAACATTCAATTTTCTCCCCATCATCAGAATCTATGTTTTCAAGCCTCTATTCGTATTTATAGGCACTTCATACCGAGAGAATAGAAACAAGGAAAGGCATAGAAAACAGATTGGTTTTACGCAGCTCTTCGCTAAATTATTTTATCGGCTAAGCTTGAATAGTACGTAGGTAATATCCATTGAAATATATCTACCTATGAAAATAGATGCACATTTCCAATACTTTGAACCCGAACCCTCGGAGAGAGAAAGAGAGGCTATCACCCCAACTGTTACACCAACCCGTCATGATTTCATCTCGAGTATTTGTTTTAGTGACGGTTTGTTGCAGCGGCTGTTGCATAGTGGAAAACCGCACGTTTTCATTTTTCTTTTCAATCCTAAGAATGAATTTTAAAAATCTTGACACAATATCGAGGTAAATGCTCCATTATTACGTTTTCACTAGTATTTACTTTGTGTAATTTTTCTGTGCTAAATGTCCCCAACCATTTATTAATATTTTACTGCGCCAAGATAGTTCATCTTTAATTTTTCATGGCAACATACACGTTCGCATTCGAAGTTAGGCTCGTATCAAATTAATCTGCGAAAAATGCTTAGCGAAATGAAAGCCCGCAAAATACATAGTATAGTTGTCAATATTTTGTTGAAGAAACGATTTCCCGTTGATAATTTCACTTAATTTGTTTTGCCGAGGCGATGAACTCAATGCTTGTCGATACGTATTAGTTTCTATGTGATTGATAAATTATTTGCTATTCAATACCTCAGTTAAAAAACTTCTTTTAAATATTCCTCATCACTACCTTTCCCATGAACTGAGTGTTTTCATCATTAAAGTAAAGTGGATGTGATGTGCAATTATCCCTGGATTGTTTCATGTCCAATTCAATGAATTTATCAACCTGAACACAGATGTATAAAGATTAAAGTAGCTGCGAGCAGAAACAGCCCACATTGTTAATGATTTAATTTGTGAAGTTGTACGTAGTTATTTGGCAATTCCTAGCTCTATTTTTAATGCGCGTAATACAAAAATACAGCTTAGATAATATGGCGTAAAGAAGTGATTGATGATAGAGTATGATAAAAGGTTGCATATGTATTAGGAATCTAAATTAATATCTGCAGAAAGGCAAGATGCCATGACATTCGGTGTGTGGTTCCTAAAAATGAGGAAGATATCGAAAACTAAAAAATATTTTCTAAGAAAAGCGTAGATTTATAAGATATTATTGTTTCTAAAAATTTGGTCTTGATAGCTATCGAGCAATTTATTCTTAATTAATGTATTTAATTAGTATTGTGTAATTTTAATTGTATAATGTAATTTAATAATGTACAATTTATTCTATGATAATAATTAATGTATTCTTTAAGTCTTGTATCGAGCGGTCTATTCAAGCAAGGATGATTTTATATAAGGCGTCATCAGTTATGTAGAGAGCAATCATTTATTACTTGCCCTCTATATCCATGGTGATTCCCTGCAAATTTTCCTGCTTCTTTCCCAGTCGACGACTCTCTACATAAGAATTTTCTTATTTGACATGCACTCGATAGTGCTCTAAGGATTTATAAATAGATATTGGTAATCCGGAGAGGAAGACCAATGATGAAGGCGAAATTATAGCCGGGTAAGACTAACATTAAAATTGATGATGTTTTTATCCCCGCACTATATGCCGGCTGATATAGAATTGATAACCTGATTTAGAATTATGTGTCTGAGTCAAAATAAGGATATTCCTAGCGCAATTCATTAATAAGAGTAGTAATCATCCAGAGCATGATTATAAGGGAACATTTAAATTTATAAAAAAATAAAATTTTTAAGGATAGAAAGACCATTTGCTGTGGAAGTGCCACACAGAACCGGAAATATTTCAATTTTGGTCAAATTGGCTTGATATATTGGTGAGGCTTAGTTGCCTGCCCAATGGTACCAAATTGTTTTTGGAAATAGAAGGGTTTACTTTTCTTTCCCGGAAATGACTCTGTCACACCAGTTTTTAATATGGTGGCGTAAAAAAATTCTTAGCATATTCAACTCGCAGCGTTGAGTTCGTCCGTCAAGTTTCTTTTTATTTGCTGCCACAAACCTGAGGATGATGCTGGAAATATAGGAGATTCCTGTAATTTTATAGCTTCAAATTAACATTTCTAATAAAAGGATGTGTTTTTACTCTAATCGTAGCCAAGATAATTAAACAATTTCCATTGATAGATGTCCAATAATACTCGCAACGGGTATACTGGTTTCGCGTCTCAGCCGTTTTTGCTTTCGAGTTGAGTCATCGAGTTGTACCTATGGCTTCCCTCGGTGACATGTACACTGGTCCCATCGGCCGATGGGAGAGTTGTTGACCACTCACTTTGGCCCTCCGTTAGGCCTTTAATCGGATATGACAGTTAAGTGACGTGACCTGGGTAGGTGTTCAATTTGGTATTCGGGCCCACAAGGGTCATACTGCAAATGGATAATTAAAATTGATGTTGAGGTAGCATACCGCTTGTGACGGTCTATAGTGCAATTAAAAGACTTGTGTCGTAAACGCAAATTAATGTCATTCTATTCAATTTCTCAAAGCTACTAGTATTTGATATTATTTTACATACAGAGCACATTGCTGAGACTTTTATCCCTATTGCTGGACTTCCAAAGCGGCCTCAAATTTTGTAAACTGAACTTTTATATTATTAATGATTCTTCAAAATCCCCGCATGTTACTTTAAGGCAAAATTATTGGCACACATTGCACCCACTTTCTCTCAGGAATATATTGAAAATTAAAGAATCGAGCACGTTAAGAGTTTGCTTAAGGCAGTTTATAGATTCAGGCAGTAAAAAAAATACTTCTAAAGAATGCCATCATGAGTTTTCATATCTTTCTCTCTGCATTTTTGTCTTGTTTCAAATCATCATGATGGACTTTCACGTTTACGATATTAGGAGGCAAAAAGTATTACTTACCTACACATGTGTTTATTCAATTGGATAAGTTGAGTTTTAAATTTTTCAAGGGAAAAATGTTTTGCTATTTTTCTTTTGCGGCGTCTGTCCTATATTTCCGCTCGCAGTACTCCTTAATACCGACCATCTCCCTCCAAATATTCACAATTATTTAAGTTTTTTTTATCATCAAACACTGTATACGGTATCGATGACTTGCTTGCCTTAGAATGAAATTTTAACGCTAATCGAAAATGTTAAACATTGGCCTTTGGAGCCTCAAAAACCCACGAATACGAATAATTTGGTCCCTTAGAATAATCTGTGACTCTGATGATTTCTGTTTTCCTTTCCTTACTTTTTTTCTTTCACCAGATCTTAAAGTCTCTCTCCACCCGTAATTTTTAGATGACCACACAATTGAAGCACGATCTTCTGTATTCTCTCAGTGACTGGTTCCTTAATGTATATTATCTCTCTAATATATCTTTTTCTCCCTAGCTACAATTAGCATTCCCTAGCTCCTCTTAGTATTCTATCCATCTCGGTAACCATAGTTTTTTATTTCATATTGGTACCTCCACACCAAAGTTCAATATTATTTCCATAGTTCTTGGCCGTTTCTTCCTCTTCTTAACCTGTCTTGATACAACTAGACCTTATAGTAACTCATTTCTTATCACATCATTATTGCTTATCTTCACCAGCCTATAATTGGCATTTGCTTCACAATTACCAATTTGTTGAGGATAGTACTCAATATTTGTTTGGTTCACTGTTTTTAAAATTCAATGGGCGAAGATGGGCAACGGAATTGGGAGTAGTAATGGGTGACATGACAAAGATCAAGGCTAGTTCTCTACTTGCCAATATTTGGCATTAAAAAATTTTGGTGATAAAAGTTTATTCAAAAGAGATAATCTTTTTTAGGATATAAGATACATCCTAATGAAAGAATTGAATGTTGTTGAATTATGCGGGGAAGATGTTACCTTGCATTACCTTTCCTGCTCGTAATTGTTTGAAAACAGATAGAGTACCCGCTTGCAGTCCAGATTTGTACGCGAAAGATTTCCACCAGAAAAAAATTCCAGGTGATCTAAACTTTGGCATGGGGTTTGAGATTTTGGAGAATTTTGAAAAACTGGGTCAAATCTGGGTTGGTCGAATGTTGTTGATAGGGGCTGCAATCTCTTGTTTCTTTGGGGTAGATGCGTAAATACGGGCGATTTTACGAATCACTTGAATAAATATTTTTTGACAATCTACAAAAAAATATATTCAGAAAAGTGGATCTTGTAATAGGAGTCGAGTTTTAGCAGACCCCATTTCCTAGCACCCGAAATTTCTACTTTTGAAAGGTGAAACCTTTCCATAGGGAAGACTTCTGCATGATTGTTGTGATGTGCTCATGAAACGATTAGCAAAGAATAACTGACTTGGGTCAAGCAAGAGTTCAGTTTAGTGGATGGCAACTTTTATTTGCTATCTACAACATTTTTAGTCTGTTTACTTCTTATAGTTAATTAATCCTAGCATAAGACGTTTGTGCTTCAGGAAACTTGGCAGGATACAAGACGGTACGATACGGTTCGATTCAACTTCACTTTTTGCAAGGATATGTTTTGTAACTGACCTAGAAAATAACGTAGACCTGACGAGCCAATACTATTGTAATACTCTATAATAAGTCTCATGCAGTTTAAAGCTGCGTCTACAATTATTTATGAGTTTTTAATTTAGATAAAAATAATATAGCATTAATTTAGTTTCAATCTGCATACAAAAGACATTGCACTAAGAGTAAGCATACTCGTAGAATCGTTACGAGATTTTTTTTCTCATTTGGGGAGAATATTGGTCCCAGACATGCAGAGTGAAACAACTTCATATCTAACGCATATCCTTAACCTTGAATGACAGGCATTGGGATTATTCGTCAAAAAGACATGGATTTTGTTAATCAAAACGTTTTTAGTTTTAATTTCCTTGAAAAAACATTGTGTTTATTCAATTCCGTTCTCTTTACAAGGCATTTGGAGTGTAATAAATCTCCTTAGCTACAGCAACCATAAACTTTTGGGATTAGCGCATAGCTCCCAAAAAATGGAAAGCGGGGATAATGGAGAAGTAGCGAACTCTGTCCACACACTCAATTTCGCATGGGAAGTGTAACCACGCGTCCAGAAATTTGGCTGGGATGGCACCTATCCGCCGGCGTCCTTCCTTCCCACCTTAATGTAATCGTTGCTTTTGGAACAAGAAAGCGTGCTGGGCAACGTGGAAGAAAGCGAGCTAAGGACAGAGAGAATAGGAGTTCAGTAGCATTATTGAAAGTGAACGGAAAGGAGAGGATAAGGACTTGGATGGAAATGGGAGAATTCAGAAGGGGGAGGGGGGTGTGTTGTTTCGGAAGGGTTAGGAGGAGAGTACTTAGCGTGAAGTGGGATCGGGAACGCTGGGAGAACCAGCCGCACTCCCACGGGAATAGCAACTCCTGTTAAAACCTCTTACGAATGCGTTTACTATTAATGTCATCGCTACGAGGTGGCAAGGCGATGGGAAAGGGGACTGTAGCGGTTGCGACGGAGGCGTGGAGGGACGAGGCGTTTTGAGGATTTTAAGCCGGTGGGGGCGGGGACATTAGGACGCGGAGGTTGGGGTCGTAGACGGGAACTCGACCGACTTGCTGAAGTGGGTCGCCTCCTCTTTAGGGGAACTTAATTCCCGTGCCAGACCTCCGAACTCTCACCCTTTTTCCACGCTTCTCTATCGGGACTATTGGGAATTCTACATTTCAAGAGACTATCTCGACTCAAACATGGCTTAGATAAATGCGAAACCAACAGTTTTCGTTCTGCATGCCGGAAAAAATACATATCATTCACTAAAAATTACTTGAGGAAAAAGCAGTGAAAGTGGGGAAGTTGAGGAACAATTTTTTAATATATATTCGTAAAGATACCGTCGGTTGAAAATAAAGCTCAAACTCTTGAAATTGGAATATTTGCCCCCTAGATTTTTTTTATTTAGTGTCAAGAAAATTATTACGTAACCTACTTATATGAGGCAATAGAAATTTTGTTACTTTAAAATTAACAGGCTGCAAACACAGTTCACCGACCTAAAAATGTTCTTTTTGTTATGAAACCAAGCGCATGTTATGCACAAGCATTTGTTAGCTAAAGAATGAGATTCCTTTGCCCAAAGTAGCACTGCTTTCAAATTTATCGTATTCATTTTGGAAATCTAACTCTTGTACCTACCGCCTTTGGCTATGCGAAAAATATTGCTCACAGAATTCGCACAAATTGAATAAACTGGACATATGAGGATTCTTTCTTTTGATTAAGCAGGGTTTTCACATGTCCAAGCAAAAGCAAAAATGTTCTTATAAGTTTTATTCAAACCATGGTACTATTCTGAGTCTTACTATTAAACATTGTTGCGTAAAGAATTAAAGAGTACGATGTTTTATGAATTTGAACCAAACGTCCGTCACTGTATGGCTTCTCAGGTTTTCACCACGTGCGTTTGTATGAGGCAGCAACAGTGTCACTGGTGCTTAAAATACATCTTCAAGCCAAAGTAAATCGTTTATTTATATGCGCCAAATAAAACACTAAATTTCGTCGTTCAAATCGACACACGTGGTGAAAACCCGAAGAGACATGCAAAGCATTTATTAGTTGGGACAAATGATCAGCCTCAGAATGATGAAGGGAAGGATATATACGAGTAAAATAAATAAATGTACTCGTGTATCTTAATAATCACAGAGTTTGGCTGCGTTGTGTTTAGTTTCCGGTGTCTGTGTAAAATGCTCTCGATGCTTCTAACCTCAACTACCTTCATACTTCCCATACATGCTATCACTTTAAAGCTAAAACGCTGTATAGAATTTAAATTAATGTTTAACTCATTTATAAAAGTCTTTGGCACTTACTTACGCAAAATATTTTGGTTGGTAATACCCCCGTCGGATGTTGATTTCATCCGGTTAAGCCTTTTCTCTAGACAAACATATTTTAATTAAATTTCACCTCAGAGCGTTGAAGATAGCTCTTCCGTGGCTTCCTTGTGTCTTTAGCGTGGGAAATGCTTTACATTTCAGGGAAGAAAGGGCAAAAAAAGTGAAGGCTTCAAATGCCGAATTTCTCGCCAGACAGCCAGGATATGGCTTAGAGGTCACTAATGCGACGTGAGCTCAAAAATCAAATTACTCTTTGGGGTTTATCCCGAACCAGATTTCTGTGAACGCGAAGGGCGTGTCATTCTGTTGGATGTGTGATAGACATTTCCTTCGCAGCTAAGGAATAGGTTTATTGCTGGAGCCTCGAAAATCGGGGCTATAACGACATGTCTTAGCCCAAGAACTCGCGAAGAAAATTTTCCATCCTCAATAAGTTCGGATGCTATGCGTCCATTCATCTACCCCAGTTTCTTGCGAGTTATCTTAGCTGTCGTCATTTGATTGGCATAATTTCTTTAAGCGATCGTGAATAACCGCATTACTGATGATCAACTTCCATCCCATCGAGTACAATAATGCATGCCTTAGCCTCTTCCATTAGACGAACTTCCAAAAACCTCTGTAGATTGCATTGTCCTAGGATACGTTCGGGTGAGCACTTTATTCTCGGAATACTTGGGTTGAGAAACTATTCTTCAACACGCATAGCACCATATGATGGTATTCATTGTTTATTCCACAATTGTTAAGTTTTATTAATATCCTTCGTAACCCCTGGCACCCTCTGACTACACTTGTTTGAACTTGAACTTGAACACTCCATCCTTTCACCCTTCAGTCAAGGACAAGAATGGCTGCTGTTTATGCTTCCATCGTTATATTCGTCAGCATAACACATTTTCCTTGTAAATAAAACCTCAAATCAAAGGCTTTGTTACAGGAGATGTAAATTATCAAGCCATGGGAAGTTATATGGAAAGGATTCGTGCCTTGAGTCTAGGACGGGACAATCCTCCAAGTCGCTACGGAGGGTTTTTTCCTCGTCCCTGACATCTTTATCGTGGGGACATTAAACCGAAATTCCTTTGTTTACACGCGTCGTGCCCACCTAGCCGTTACTTTCGGGTCCATTACAAGGGAGAAGGGAGGGGCGTTGCGTTCATGAATTCTAGTCATTTGCCCGACGGGTCTGGGTCCATTACAGGACTTTGCCTCTCTCTCTCCTGAGATCCGCCTCATAATCCCCCCACCATCCACGAGTTGCCTGTCCCTTGCCTCTCTTAAGAGAAGCGGGTCCTTCCTCGGAATGGCTCTTGAAAAATCTTACCCTCTCGCCAACCTCCTCCTTGTCTCTCCCCCAACCCTCCCATTTCTCCTCACCCCTGTTGCACCACACCCCCTAAACCCCCATCTCCAATGTCCCTACCCCTGCCCCTTTTGTCCCAACCCCTCGTCGCAGTAGTCAAGGCAACGAACAAAAGAGGTTTTATTTGAGTTGGCGCTAATATTGTGTCAACACTTTCAAAGTCGAGATGCGCTCACTCGGGCGTCACTTAATGAAAGTTTCTAAGCCTTTTCCCTTTTGCGAAAATATCTTTGATACAGTCTCCATGACGACCGCTGTTTCCCATTCCTTCCCTCTCATTACCTCCTCATCCTGCTCTTCTGTCGTTTCAACCCCATTCCCCTTCTTGCTTTTTCCCAATTTCTATCGGACGGTTTTCGTTTCGCGACCGTTTTCCTCCGAAATTCAATTCTCCAACACTCGGAAGTCTTTTGCGAGATCTGCTCTTCTCCAACCCGAGTGAGAAATTAAAGGTCTTTGGACCAAGGCGACGAAAGTAAGATTCTTTCCTCCAAAATTTCATTATTCATCGATTGGTGATGTTTGAAGATGTCTCTTGAACAAACCAAACAGATTATGGCGCGCATAACGTCCGCGAAATATAGAAGTGAACTTGCAGGCTAAATGGAGTCATCCAGTTTCGTTTACCCCTCCAGGCATGAAACGTACGTCCTGATTTCAAGGAGTTTCTCGTGAATGAAAGCCTTTACTTACGATGACCAATTCTAGATGACATTCCTGCTAACATACGTGCAAATAAGATTTATGGATGGGAAAAATGCGGCACATCACGAAATGTGGAACTTCTAATATGAAATTAGTATTATTCTAGACTTGTTCAAAGTTTCTGTTGTAAATTTTAATACTTTCTGTTCCAGCCATCACAATGCAAAATTTTCTTTTCTTGCAAATTTATTTCTTTATACTTGAATATTTATACTATAGGTTACAATTTTGGCCATTATTAGGGCTTTATTTTTCCTTCAACAAATATTTGATATTCCATTATGTTACTACAACATTGCGGTATTTTCTATTTCGATAGCCTCACTTTAAATTTTTGTTTCAAATATCGATTTAGTTAATCGATCTAACTCTTTGCAATATATTTAGGCCAAAAATCATTATAATGAATCAATATTCTGAATTCATAGGTGAATTGACAAAATAAGGGGACCATTAAACAATATCACGTCATTTTATTCTGTTAGTACAGTCCTTGTTGACGCTCAAGTAGAATTTTTACTTTATGATGTGGAATGTTTAGCATTTTCATTAATATAGCTCAAAGACATTATAGTCACGTTTAACTTAATTAGAGGCCTTGCAATAAGTGCCATGAATTCAGAGTTTCGAAAAGTATGAGGGATAACCAAATGATATCCTCCATGATGAATTCCTCTTTTACATTTTTCCTCTACGATTCCAAAAATTCTAGTTTATTTTTAACTATAACATCTGCGTGGATCTTATTTATTTCATCTCTACTCTTTCATTTCAATTACTCAAATTTGGCTTCATTTCCTGTGCCTTTTGAGTGGCAATTGGCCTTTTCCCTACCTGGCAAGTGCCAACGGAATCACCTTTTGGTAGAACTGCGGGATGAGGCTTGGGAAGATGGAAAGAGGCAGCTTAGCTTATTTGAATTTTGCACGCTAATAATGGGTGATCTCCAGTATTAAATGAGTTCGAAGCATTGTAAACCACAAATGTAAATTAAAAAACCTTTCCATGCCGCAATAATTTATATGATAACAGACAATGAGCACTGTTAATGGAGTATCGATTGACGATGAGTGTTCTTCACATTGTGGCTTTTAATGAATAAATATATGATATTTGAACAATTATTATTTTTATGCTGCTGTATTTGTGATATATCTATGAAAGCACACACTTCAAGATACAAAAACGACTAAACGTTTTGAAGTAAACATGTCATTTTTTATATAATATGGAAACCACGAAAATGCCTTTTTATTTAGATAATTGATTTTTATGTGCTCCGACGCTTAAATTTCTAGCGTTTAGTCGTAACAGATTATGTATCAATTCAAAATCATGTATACTAATGCAAATTTAAGGCTATTTAATAATCGATGCATCGTATTTAAAAATTTAAATGTTTATCAGATAACAGTGAAGACGTCACTTTGTGGATTTTTACGGTATTCATGGTAACGAATAAAATAAGACTTTTAGTCAATTCCACACATTTTTTTAATAACCGACCAAGGTTTCGGCAAATTTTTGTCATTCCCAAGGTGATATTGTGGAGAATGACAAAAATTTGTCGAAACCTAGGTCGGTTATTAAAAAAGTGTGGAATTGACTAAAAGTCTTATTTTATTCGTTACCATGAATTATATTTCATTTAAGAAAACTTCTGGATCCGAGCCAAAATGAATGTCATTAACTACTTACAGGCATCATGTGGTTCATGACCGGTATGAAAAGAAATAAATTAACGTTTATGTCAAGACTACATGCAATCCAACGTAAAGGCGAACCTCCAATCTTTGTAAGATCCACATTAATGGAATTCCCACCGAGAAAAAAATCACCTATGTGGAGAATTTTTCTCGTAGAAATAGTATTTTTCAGAGCAGTGGGTAGCAGATATGGCTATGAACACTTAGATGCGTTTCATACGTTACTCGTTAACTGAAATGCTTAGCAGGGAAAGGGCTATTATGCTCATTTTATTTTTAGTCCAATCAAGATTCAACCATCGACAGTTGATGGAGGCATATGTAGTGTATATATTTCTCTAAGACCCACTCTATGGTGGTAAAATCATCGTATAAATATTTCTAATAAGCATACATACCATATTTTGAAGAATTAATAAAAAACTCAGCTTTCCAATCTTTTAAAGGTATCTATTTGGTGCATAGTATTATTAGGTAAGACCTAATGATTGAAATGAGGGCTATAGTATCTTACTTTCTTCTCCAAATGGACTCGTCATGTACTGGTCCATCCTCCATATTTTTAAGGGTGTTTATTTTATTTTGTGGAATTATATTCAGGTTATCTGATATTTCCCACATTGTATTTAAACTCAATGTGTGGTATTCAGAGCCTGAGTCTGATTTCGGAATGAGTGGACGCCAACCATTTGAAGTGTCACAGAAAAATAAAAATAATGATTTATTATTTTTAGCAAAATAACATAACATTTAAGTACAAAATCTCCACAACCTCTTTTCAATGTAGCTGCAAACATGCTGAAAGCTATAATATGACATGAATGGACTTATCAATGGAAGCTAACAGAATTTTTCTTGCTCTGTTTTTCAGTTCCTCCGGTAGATGTAGAGGCAGTCTTGGGGCGAAGCGTCCAACTTCCATGCGATGTTACGCCGCCTGGACACGATAAAGTATACATGGTGTTCTGGTTTCGAGACGATGCTGGCATCCCTCTATACAGGTGAGTCAAACCCTACTTTAATTCACAATGCGTGTATCTTTTACAGTAACAAGTTCTGATTCGTCAAGATGTTCCTCAGGAAATAATGTTTTTATTATGGATCTATCATAATTACACGAAAAAAGGTTTGACCTTTCGGATGCTCTGAGAGAAGTTTCTGGATGAATTCAGCATTACCAAATCCATCACGAAGAGAAAATGCGTATCGCGTGAACTCACTTTCGTTTAGAGTATATCATTTTTAAGGTTTTTCTTTCATGGTGTTAAGAAAATTCTCTCGAGCCTTGCAAACAGATTCGTAATTAAAAGAAACTTAGTCTATTCATTTCCATTTCTCTCACTTTTCAGAATAAATTTTCATTTTAAATTTTGATTTTGTTTGAATTATTGTCACTGCGTAATCTGGATTGGTATTTACTTTTTTCTGAAAACTCAAGCTGCAAACACATTAGGTTTCCACTAAAACTATCCACATTCTTTACCACGTTATTCCATTATTGGATTTCATGACTCATTAGTGGCAGTGGAGAAATAAATTGGGCTATATGCATTAATTCTTTTAAGTGTATCCACTTAGCCCAATGTTGTGTGCATTGGTTATGCGATAGTATTCAGCTAAGAAATCAACAGCAAATGAAGCCGTATCGCTTCCTTGATGAATTTCACTGAGGTAACATTGAAACCAACTGTTTAGTTTTAAAATTACAATTATTTACCAATTGATTATGCATATATTTTATGCAGTCACCTCCTATTTTACACTCTTGTGGTGGCTTGATAGCTGTGCATATTGATTATTCCACCAAACCCTTGCTTTCTGCTTTCCATCACAAGCATATTTTTTAAGATATTTTGGAAAATATTCCATTCATCTTGGCGCTGGCTACCATTTAATCAAATATCTTATCTAGCATATTCAGAAAACTAACATTGCTTTGTGAGTTGCAAAACCATTGGCATTCGTTTATAAACCTCACTTCGTCGGATCTACCCACACAACTTTTAACAATCGGGTTTCGTAACGAAGCTTCGTACGACGCTTCGCTGGGAGGATCTCTCCAGAACACAATGAGCACCCACCGAGAGGTAGTTCATGAGCTGTTATAGGGTAAAATAGAGTAGAAATATTTCGTCCTTTGACGTCTTCGTCCTCTAAGAACATGCAAAAAAATGCATAAATTTTGAGCTCGAATCGCATAAATCCATTTTCAAACGGTCAAGAGCAAAAAAAGCTCATCCCATAGATATATGCATACATTTAAACTAAAACCCTTTCTTGGTGGCATAGATGCGGAAAAACTTTTTTTAATGCAAATATGGAACTGGATTCCATACTGTCGGCTGGAATATAATTCCACAACCTGGCCCCAGCAACTAAGAAAGGTTTTTGATACCTAGTAGACCTTTGTAGTAGAGCAATTAAATAATTAGGAGCCATTCGGGTGGTAACATTGGTCTTTTTTCTCAGGGTTTGAAAATTGCTCTAAATACAATTAAAAAAAATAATATATAAATTAACCATGCAAGTATTTTCTTCTGGTTTTGGCATTCAGCCATGTAATCCTGGTAAAATAAGGGTAAATATCATCATTTTTCTTTAAGTTAAAAATAAGCCATCCAAACATATTTAAAACAAGGAAATAGATTAAAATTGAGCTCGTCTACATCTACATCTACATCTACACGATACCCTGCAAGCCACCGCTAGGGTGTGTGGCAGGGGGTGAAGGTCACCAAGCATGCACTACTAACATGCAAGCAAGCAACTAAAGGGTCTCATGCAACTAGATTGTTGGTATCTATAGTATTTGAGGGGTTAATACATGCATCATGCACTACAGAATACTCTAAAATATTTCCCCTACCTATCCCTTTCCTATGCTGCCTATTCTGTTCTCTTATAGTACGGGGGAAAAATGCCATTTTGAATCTATCTGTACGACAATCTATCTCTCTAATCTTATTTATCTGGTCGAATCTAGCATAATACACTGGTGTTTTTAATATGTGCCTAACATCTTCAGTAAAGCTATCCGATTGAAATTTCTGCAATAGATTTAATCTGAACTTTATTCTACGCTCTGATAATGATTCCATCCCTAATTCTTGTATTAATTCTGATACACTACTCAACCTATCGTAACACCTTTTGACGAACCTAGCTGCTCTACGCTGCACAGTGTCTAGTTCTCTCATCAAACCTAATTCATTAGGATCCCATACACTGGCTGCATACTCAAGGTGGGGCCTAACTAGTGAAAAGTAGCATCGCTCTTTTCTCTTCTCATCACATTTCCCAAGTATTTGGCACTCTGGCCCAAGTAAAACGTTGTCGAATCCTGCTCCCAATGTCCATACGTAAAAAGATAGTGACCACTTTGATTTTATCTCAGATTGATTACTGCTCATTAGTATATGGTGATTTAACAAAAGAACTGGATACAAAACTTCAAAGAGCAGTAAATGCCTGCATTAGATTTATTTGTGATTCACGAAAGTACGATCACATCACACCTTGTATAAATACACTACGGTGGCTTACAGTTAAAAACAGAAGAAAATATTTCCTGGGTAGTCTTTCGTACGATATTTTCAACACTAGGGAACCAGTTTATTTGTATTCTCCATTTCTTTTCAAGGAGAGCTTTCAACAACGGGTTACAAGAGGGCGAAACGATAAACTACAAATCCCCAACCACCGGACTTGTGTCTTTAATAGGTCTTTCGTAGTAAGTGGCAGCAAATTATGGAATGCCTTATCTATTGAAATACGTGGATCAAAAAATAGCCGAATATTCAGGAAAATACTCTTTAACTACCTGTTTCAAAAACAAAGTTCAGATAGTTCACCCTCTGATGCGGCCTTTCCATAATAAATGTAAATTAATGCAATTGTTCAGATGGCATATTTGTAAATATTTTATTTTTGTATTGGATTATGCATTGTCTTGTTGAGTTGTCTTTATCACTTTATTTAAATTTTTTCTTGCTTCATTTCATACTGTAATATCTGCACAATAGGGACGACTATCTTTTTGTAAATTTTTAGAATGCTCATATGAGGCTGAGTAGCCTCCGAGTATGTTCCAAATTTTTGTTAAATATGTTGTATTGTATATGAAATAAAATATTTTCTCTCTCTCTCTCTCTCTCTCTCTCTCTCTCTCTCTCTCTCTCTCTCTCTCTCTCTCTCTCTCTCTCTCTCTTTTTATAAATCCTAGCTTTCTCTTCGCTCGGTCGCATATTTCCCTTATGTGTCTTCCCCACGATAAATCTTTAGTGATTGTTACACCTAAATATCTTACGGTTTCAACGTTTTCGATCTTCGTGTTATTAATTCTATAGGATCGCTCTATCGAATTATTCCTCCTCCAGAAATTGATAGGTACACACTTTTTAAGGTTGAGTTCTAACTGCCATTTGTCGCACCACTCTTGAATTGCATCTAAATCCTTGCCAAGTGATTTCGTGTCCTCTTCGTTTGATATACCCCTGTACACCACCGCATCGTCTGCAAAAAGTCTAAGGTTACTACTAACTACGGTACCCAAATCGTTTATGTATAAAAGAAATAGAAGCGGACCTACTACGCTACCCTGGGGAACTCCCGATGTGACTTCGATTGTGTCCGACATGATACCATCTATGACAACCCTCTGCTCTCGCCCACTTAAGAATTCTTTTACCCAACATACAACGTCTTTATTTATACCAAAACTCTCTAACTTCAAGATTAATTTGTCATGAGGAACTTTATCGAAAGCCTTTTTAAAATCTAAAAATATCGCATCAACTTCAGTACTGCTTTCGCCGTGGACTAAAATATCGTGTACGAATAAAGCGAATTGTGTCTCGCAAGATCTACCTTTCCGGAACCCATGCTGGCTGTTTATGAGTAATCCCTGACTATCCAAATGCCCCATGATCGAACTGACTACTATGTGCTCAAATATCTTACAAGAGATTGACGTGAGTGAAATGGGTCTGTAGTTACTAGGTTCTTCCCTATCACCGCTTTTAAATATAGGTGTAATGTTAGCTACTTTCCAATCCTTGGGTACTGTGTGGTTCTTTAGTGTTTTATTGAATATTATTTCTAGATAGGGGGCTATTTCAGAAGCTAATGTTTTATATATTCTGGAAGGAATTTGATCGGGACCTGGTGATTTGTTTTTACTTATGCTTTTTAACTGCTGCTCTATTCCGCGACATGAAATGTTTATTTCGGGCATTTGCTCACTGAAAGTGTTCGGCGGTGGTTCCATTGCGTTTTGTGACGATGAGTTGAATACACTTTGGAAGAAGGTGTTTAAAGTATTGGCTTTTTCTACACTGCTGGTGGCTCTGATTCCTTTATCATTTTTAAGTGTGTGCACTGTGGACTTATTTCCCTGAAGCTCTCTCACATATGACCAAAACGCTTTAGGATTGCTATCTAAATATTCTCCTAACATCTTGCTCTTGAAATGTGATAACGCTTGCCGACATGATTTCCTTGCTAATGCTCTCGATTTTTTATAGTTTTGAACTAGCTCATTTTTTTTCCTCTACCGATAGACCCCGTCCTGCATTTTTCATCTTAGCGTGGCATACCCTTTGTCGATTTAGTGATTTCCTAACCTCCGCGTTATACCACCTTGGCTCTGTATTATCACTAATATATTTACTTGGTATGTATTTATGAACAGCGTTACGGGTGACCTCAAGAAATTCTCTCCACGAATCCTCTGTATTTAATCCTTTGCTTTGTTCGCTGAATACATTAAACGCTTCCCTTAATTCCTCTTTCATACCGTCGTAATTTGCCTTGCCAAATAAGTATACCCTCCTCCTTGGTTTATAATGTCTTTCAACGCCTACAATAAATTTCGCATGCACTATTTTATGGTCACTAATTCCTGTGTCTGTAACTGTATTTAGAACTCTCTCGGGTATATTTGTTGCTAATAAGTCTAGAATGTTTTTTCCCCTGGTCGGCTCTGTTACTAGCTGTTGTAAAGAATGTGTCGTAAAGGTGTTCAACCGTGATTCGCAATGTTCCTTATCCTTACCTCCTGTAATGAAACTACACGTATTCCAGTCCATCGAGGGGAGATTGAAATCTCCACCTACTATTATTCCTCTATCATTCTTCCCAGAAAGTAATGTACGTATCTCTGACTCTAGCTCTATTATAGAATTGACGTCTGCGTCCGGTGGCCTGTAATATGCACCTACATATATCTTTTTTGCGTTACTACTTTTACTTTTAACGGAACACCAAATACTTTCTACATTTCGCTCTGAAATAAGTTCTCTTCTACTGACATACGGGTCCTTCACAGCTATGAAAACTCCTCCTCCGTTTCTGCTTACTCTATCCTTTCTGTGTACTGTAAAACACTTCGGAAATACTTCATGATCTGATATGTCCTTCGAAAGCCAGCTTTCTGTACCTACGATTATATCTGCATTAGTACTCTTAATGAGGTGGTGAAATTCTGCTACTTTATTTCTTATACTACGACAATTCACTACTATCACTGAAATTTTTTCTTGCAATCTGTTTCTCTCTTGGTGCTCCTTTCCAACTAAAATTTTCCTCGATAATTTTTTGACGGACAAACTATTTGGTGTACCTATTACCTTTGATGAATTATCATGTTCGTTCTCTCCATGTGTTTTTCTCTGACCTTCTAAAACTACTCTGCATGTTCTGTCAAATTCCTGCACGATTTTTCCCCCGCGGATTGACCTGCTCTCTGGGCTACCACCTGAGCTAAACCCTACGTGTATGCTCCAGTATTCTACGCGCTACCATAGACGATGCCTCGTCCGTGTAGTGGACACCCGAGCGATTCAGGGGCACCCGACACGTTTCCAGCTCCGGCCCGAGGTCCAAAAACTCAGCTCCCTCGCTCCCTCAGACTTCACGGAGTCTCCGGTTTATGCCTAAAACTCGACTCCAAACCATCGACCCCCGATCCGTCATAGGTACCAAGCTACATATAGTCAGCCTCATATCGATACCCAGACCTCCACGAACACGGTGGAACTCGGTGCATAGATCCCTTACGGAATCCATTACATCCTCGGACCCCCGTTTCGTGGCGTCGTTAGTGCCGACATGGGCGACTACGTGCAGCTTGGAGCAGTTAGTGGCACTGACCGTTGCTATTAACGCCTTCGTCACCTGGGGCACCGTACCTCCTGGTATACACCAGGAACGTACCCGTTCTTCGTCACCTTTCCCTCGGGATTCACCACCTCCTTCCCGACGGGCCCTGGCACGCATCGAGTCCGCTACTCGGCGGACATTGGACCTACCTATCACTAATACTCCCTCCCTTCCCTCCCGACTCCCAGTCGGCGAAGTCTTCCGAGGCGGAGCGTTCGATGCGCCGACCTCCGCCAGCCCATCGAACCTATTACTAACGGGGAAAGGCTCAGCCTCTGCCTCTGCATTTCCCCGTTTGTGTAGTGTGACCCCACGACTCATCCTACGGACCACTTCCCACTCTCCCCCGGACTCGGAGGTAGGCTCCGCGAGAGGCTCGGGTGTGTGGGGAACGTCCTCAACCCTCCAACCCACGCCAGTGCAAGGGCTCGCCCCCGCACCAACGCGTGCGGAAGGCCTTGGCCGACCCCCACTCCCCCTCGACCGTCCCAACGTAGTCACCAGCCGTCTCACGAGAGAGCGAAGACTATCCACCGTCTTCTCGAGCTCATCGACTCGAGCCCGCAAGGGCTCGCTATCGGGTGAGTCACGGAAGAGGTTGACAATTGACCTAATGGGAGTCATCCTAATCTAACTTTAACTATCTCTCTCCCTTAGACTCGCAGCGGAGCTATCTGGTAAAAGAATCTACTATTTACTACACACTCGTAAGTTACCTCGGTGTAAAGAAGGTGGCAATAATCAAATTGGGGGAAAATTTTGAGGAGATAAATTTCTTACATGTATGTAGGGGTAAGAGAATTTTCAGAATTTTAACCTGATTAGGGATTCATATTAATCCTATTGCTTATGGCTAGCACATGATTTTGCCAAGACATGTTACCCGAATGCATGTTAGCAAATACCATGGTGACCCCGAGATTTTTATTGTTGTCTGAATAGAATGATTCCGCATCACCAAATGGTATCTTAGGCATTGCATTAGTGAGTAATTTTTAAATTCCAAAAAGTATTTACTTGGTTTTTCTGCAGTTCACTTCAAATTTGTTAATTACAGCTCATAACTGATAGCGTCAACATCCTGGTTTACTTTGGCAATAGCATCATTCAAACTCATCCAAGTGGTAAATAAATCTGCAGGTCGTCCGCGTGCATCGTATATTTATAATTTTAATACAACTAGGAAGATAACTAGTAGACCTATGTAATAGAGCAATTAAATAATCAGGAGCTATTCGTGTGGTAACTTAGGCCTTTTTTCTCTGGGTGTAAAAATTGCTCTAAATACAATTAAAAAAAAACAATACATAAATTAACCATGCAAGTATTTTCTTCTCGTTTTGGCATTTAGCCTTGTAATCCTGGTAAAATAAGGGTAAATATCATCATCATCGTGTGCTAACGTATTTTTAGATCGTTGCACTAAAATAAATAATGAGCTGAAACAAGGTGAAGAAGAACCGAAAGCAAAACACCTTACTTTGGAAAGGAATCCATGATTGAGATTTTTAGTGGGGCGACCCTAGAATTTGGATAAACCCTCGGCTCTGCGTGCATTGGATTCAAAACCATGATAAATGGTCGCTTGCCATGGAGGAGATTACTCGTTCTCGTCGAGAGGAAAGGGAAATGAAGGGGGTGACTCGACGAGTGAATAAACCGCTTCTCCGCATTCATTTGTCTCCTCATCCCTGCAAAGAGCAAAGCTCGTGCCGGGCTATTGTGCCCTTGGCACGTGGTCACGCGCAGGCCGTCGCTTCCTTTCATCAGGGGAGAGAAGACGGCTGGGTGTGTCGCGGGATGACTAGCACGCAGGACGAGCTTATGCTGATCTTATTACCTCCTGCGGTCCCAAGAGAATGCAAGAGGCGTATAGAAAAGCGGGCAGGGCTAGTGGGAGGCACTAGCAGTCTTTAGGAATTCACTTTGCAAAAATTAGAATTGGAAATAGAAAATAAATGAGTGAAAAAGATGTGGTGTAAAATTTTTCAAATGCCCTCAATACGCAATTACATACTGACTGTCATCACATTTCACGATAAGGATAAAAAGTAAATCAATAAAATTCGTAGCTATTCACTGCAAAAAGTTTATGTGATTTTCAGTGCGATTTGAATTTAAACGCTATCTGATTTTACGGTAGTGGTTTAAATTTAAGACTCTACATTCATTAAAATTATATACACCTCCGTCTTATTTTAAGAACTTAACAACTGCATATTAAAAATATAATGGTTGTGATCTGAAATTCAGATCACCCGGGCTGAAAATAAGCACGCCTTGGTTGGTTCCGCAATTGAAGCTGATCTGCCAATAGTAGAGACTGATGGTTGGAGCGTAACCAGGGAGATGGAATTCAACAAGGATTACGAAGCGTAAAGAAGTCAAATTCGAAGTCTAGCCAAATTGCATTGTAATTAGGTGAAATAAGTTTCGTGCGATAAATAAATGTTGTGAGAATGTGGCGTTGATACTTGGTTTGTTACCAGAAGGGAGACAGTTGTATCTGAGTGACGTATCCTGAGACTAAGCTTCCTTATTTTGTCTACTTGGCCGGGTTGTAAGAACTAAAAACTAATCGCCCTCGTCAAGTGATAGTTCCTGACTTGGTTTGTGGATACAATTGTCACACATCTGTGGTATCTAAGACTACAAATTTTCATATTATCTTTGAAGTTATTGTTAATATATCCCATTTGTCCTGAAATCTTTTTCAATGGAAATTCTATGGCTTACATTTGCTCTATCGAAGAATTTGGTCAGTAAAACAGTATTATCGAGTAAAAATATGAAACGTTAGGGTTTTGGTTTGTGTCCATGTGACGTGCTTAACTATGTAGCATTAATAATTAGAAATCCCCTAAAAGTAGGCTTTAATTTCAATAGCAGCCCGCATTGCTACGTGGGTAGACCAATGCTGAATTTAAGATAGCCCTGGTCTTAAACTCAGCATGGGCCTATCTTAAAATAATTCCTACCTGGTATGATTTTCAGTCCTGCACCTGACTTAAAATAAGACAGCCCCTCAAAGAAGGCTTGCATTTCAGTAGCAACCCGCATTATTACCAGACTAGGGCTGTCTTAAATGCAGCATAGGTCTGATTTAAAATAAGTCCCACCTGATCTGTTTTTCAGTCCTTTACTTGCCTTATTTTTAGACAAGATATTATTGCTGAAATTCAACATAAACTGTCTTAAAAATGTTGCATCTGAAATTCAGCTTGCTTTTATGCCTTAAAATCAGATAAAATTTTTATAGTGTACAAAGAGTTATCGGTTAACCTACCGGATGGTACTTTTGGTCTGGACCGACATTTTGAAGGCCGACTATGCTATATTCTTCAGTGCCTCTTCTTTCAATTCTTTAAGAAGGCATTAGTGCCTTAAAAGATTAATGTAGACCAACATGTCGGCCTACCTGTCCATCTGCCGGCATTGGGTGGGAATTCTAAGATGTCTTCATCATCAAATCTCTGATTGATCCGTCATGCACTAATAAATCAAGCGCAGCCTTTGGTGCATGATCCCGTTTGCTAGTTCCTAGGGTTTAAATCTTTAATGTTTAACAAATATTACCTTTCGAATCAGTACACGACTTGTAAAACTTCTATCATTGGCATAAGGTTTTTTAGAAGAAATTATTTATTTTTTTCCAAGTACGTTCTGTGGTTACCTTTCGATATTTCTTTTTAGCATACAGCAACACAATAAAGTGGAAATATCCCTTTCTAATGGAATATTTACTCCCCTGTATAAAAATAATGTGGTACTTATTATAAAAAGAGTCGTTTCAGGCGTGATGAGGTGGAATAACATAATTAAAGAAGATTGGCCATTTTCCACTAAAAAAACTTAAAACCGACCGGTTTCGATGTACTACATCATCATCGGGTGAAGTAGTATATTGAAACAGGTCGGTTTAAAGAGTTTAGTTGAAAATGGCCAATCTTATTTAAAGCGGTACTTCTTGCCTCAATTTTTCCCTTAGTCATACCAAAACAACTAATCGCCCTGCATATGTTCATGGAAACTATTTTATATATTCTTAATCTAAACGACTGTCTTTTTTTAAGCCCTAGAATCAGTGTCTAATTCAAGAAACGTTTTGTAAAGGGAGGAAGATAAGCGGTAGTGTGGAATAATTGGGGTTAAGTAGTACTTCGGGTTTTGGGGTGAGGCAACGTACGGGAAGAGAAAAGGAGAAGCAGAGAAATTGAAGGCGCGAAAGTGGCAGAAGGAGAAAATGAGGAAGGTGAATTTCCATTGAGATGAGAGGGCATGGGTTTTCGCAGGGTGTGGGGCGAGGGTTGGAAACGTGAAGGTTTTCGGTGGAATCCTCTCTTTTTTCTCTCCCCATCTTTTGGTGAGGCGTGGGAAGTTCATGGGAGCTTAAGGGTCTCAATATTAATGTATTCCTCCAGGGAAGGGAACGTAGGGCCTCGTACTGGGAGTCGACGACGGCTTGGGAGCTTAAGGAGAGAGAAAGAGGAATAGTCCAGGAGAGGTGAGGAGAAAGGAGGGCAAGAGGGTTGAAACAGGAATGGTGAATGGTGGGAATCGTCAGAGGGAGGGAGGGGAGTTTTGAGCAAATAAAAAGATGGCTCCATCGAGAATATTTAGCTATACCAATATCTACTTTTGCCAGATTTACTTTTCCTAGCCAATCTCGACACTGAACTAATATTCGGCACGTACGCTGAAAATTATCTTTTCTTTTATTTCTAACACTTTTCTTGAATAATGATCAATTTATTCTGTGCTCACATTTTGGGAACAATAGTTACCTTCAATGTACATCCACATCTACGTAACACTATGCGAGACACCTCAATAGTGTGTGGCAGGAAATTAAGAACACCGGACATGCACTAGTAACGTGAAACAAAGAGCTTAAATACTATTTCTTAATTAAGAGCCTTCTAGAACGACTCATATCTATATTATTGCACTTATTACATAAACAATTGGCGAATTTTTTGGAGCGAGCAGCAACCTTGAAATAAGGTCAAGAATACTAGCCTATATGATGAGGAAAAATTTCCATTGTACTTAATTTTTCTTTTCTGTAAAGGCGAGTCTTGCGGCTATATTTCAGCAAAAGACATAAATTATATCACACATCTTTGGATCAATGAGAAAAGGAGACCTATTTCGCAAGCCACAAAATGTATATACCAGGAAATAAAAAGTAACAGGACAAAAGGACAGAGGAAGATATCCATATCAATATCTACATAATACCCTGCGAACGAGGGGGTGTGGTAAGGGTCCAACTACATAACCTTTCTATAGTGTAATGCTATAATTATAAGTCAAGGAAAGTGTTGCAAGATACAAAATATTTCCCATATAGTACGATACACCTGACATAAGCATGGTATTCTTCTTCATGCCTGTATACTTCAAATTATTCAAAAAGCATTTTCACTTCCGTCTACTTCTTTACGCACCGAAAATCATGCCTTTAGTCACGTTCTTAGGAAACCGTAGCCCTTATTACCCGTCTCATTAACCCTCTTTGTCCTGATTTCCTCATTCAACTGTTATATCTTCCCAACAATTTATTTCTCGTTCATTTTCTTCGATTTTAGCTACGTTACCCTTTGAGCTCTCTTCTGCACCAATATCTGAGAAGCTGGGTCAGTACTCCAGCTCTCATTCTCAACTGTCCACTGTTCGGTAACACATAATGCCACTCCCCATGTCAGACTCCGCTCAGGTTCCTTTTTGTTCATTTTCCTACTCAGCACACGTCATTAGTTTTCCTTTACGAGCCAAGCTTTTAGTCATCAAAGCGAATCTCATTCCCATTTTGTAGATCCTACATACGTGTACCTGCCACACAATTCCTAAGAAGCGAAGATTCTCCATCTGTTCTTTCCAGTTAAAGCCTTCTATTTTTAATATTATTTGTCAGTCTTTATCACTCCTTTAAGTGTCAAGATGTGACCAAAAACGTTGCTTTGTCCTATTTTCAGGTGAGTTCTCAGATTTTTCATTTCCACAGAGGATCTTACGTAAGTAAAATATCGAATCCTTATCTCTCGTCTGTACCACTACATTTCAAAAGCTTCCTTTCTCGTATTTTTTACCATGTTTACTTGTCCATGCTTCTCTGAAGATGTGTATACGAAGCTTTGGAATACCTTTGTGCTCAAAGTTGTATATTTCAGACAACTTCTGTGAAAAGAGTCTAATAACCTGTTTCATTACTACTGAGAAATGTCTACTGTTTGTTGGTGCTATTTAATTGGTTGATATTTTATAGTCAATTTCATTGCACGCAATTCTGCTTCTCATACAAAAACTAATTTCCATCTATCCAAGTTTTCAATTTCTCAAGATAATACGTGCCATTTCCTCTCATATGCTAACGCATTTCATAAAGTCCGTGTCTTCCAATGCCTTTCATTAAATTGCGTCATGGTAGAGGATACCTAAAATATGAATAAAATACCCAAGGGATTCCAAATTCAACTCGTTGAGCCAGATTATTGGCACATTCCAACACGGAAAACGATACTGGGGGACTAATGCATTAATTTAAAAATCTTTCATGCATGCAAAGAATACTACAAAGTTTACTAAGCATAAGTGTGCCTGTCTAACTCTATCTATTACTTCATTGCCTCATCCTCGTCATACTAAAATCTGAAAGATAAAATCTTTCACTCACTGTGCGTGAGAAATTAGGTAAAATTTAAGTGGTGCTGTCAACTGGCATTTTCGATGTGTATGCCTTAGTTCTATAACTCTCAATGAGAATGGTACAGCTACTTTGACAGAACTATTACTAAATAATTAATTAAACCGGTGTCCAGAGTGTATTTTAATGTTTTTATTGGAGTTACATCCATTTCACGAATAAAACTAATAAAGCAAAACATTTTTTTTTAAGTTAAAAGACTCTTATGTGGTTGAGGTTGACATATTTCTTGATTTCGAATGTGTAAAAAGCTAAATGATATTTTAGCAAAGAATATGAACTTGTTCTTTGAACTTTATCACCTCGCTTTCTTTTAACCATGATCATTCATTCGTTAAAAAAACCGTGAATAACGGTTCTGTGAATCGATGGTTCTGTGGGAATCAATGGTTCAATCCAATCAAGATTTACCAGTGTCCTCGTTGGAGTGATTTGGACGATTTTTTCCGTGTGTGCCATAATGACGATGAAATGTTGCTTTTAATGTTTAACGTTCAAATCGCCTAACAGCAGACCCGTAGCCAGAATTTTGCTTCGAGTGGGGGCTAAGCCTAGTGTACCGTAACTTGAAACTAATCAGCCTTGCTCTTTCGGTTCCGACAAGATACAAATCTCTTCCTTAATTTTCAGAGCTTGGTATTTATTTTAACAGTGCCCATACCTATCTTTTCCACTGGTTAAGCTTACTGCTTATCTTGTTATGAAGTAGTTAATTTACCGGGTCCATAACATAAGCCCAACGCATGCATATGTATAAGATTGAAAGGAACAATTATTAACCATACACTTGAATCAAACCAGTGATCACGTTTCAAGGCAGTTAACACTTAGGGTATGCCCATTGTAATCCGGATTTTTATGCCCAGTTAAAATCAGAACAAGAAAATCTATGGGAAAACATTTCGGAGGGGGGCCCAAGCCTCAGAAGCCCCACCCTCTATAGTAGCTACGTGCCTGCCTAACCTAACTTTCCGCCGTAGAATAATCAATTGATATCGTAAATAAAGAATCAATTACATATTTGAGATACAGTAAAAACTTATTATCAGGTGATACGTCTTCTATAAAATAAAAACAAATAAATTTTGGTATCCACATAACGATTTTTCCTTCTCCAATATTGCGTCGCACAAATGTTATCATCGTCAGGTGAATAAAACACAAAATGTGATTGGTGTTCAAGCTTTCAAGCTATGACAGAGAAACAAATTCAATGCTGAAGAAGGTAGGAGGAGTGAGTATCAAAGATTTAGCCTCATTGCCCCAGTTTTGTGTGTGGAGCGGAATGGTGGAAAATCATACTCTCCTCTCAAAAAGGAAATTCTCGGTTCTATATTCACCAAGCACCTAACGGGAAAGCAACCATTTTCGCTGAAATTCAGCTCCTTGATTATGAGAGATCCAGAGTTGACGCACCGTAATAATGCAGGGCTGAAATCAATTTAAAATATCGTTACCTGCCTACAATACTTTATGACCTTACTCTGATGTGCATAGCATTTAGCCGTATAACGGCATTGCACCACGTTGTAACCCGTTTTCCTCCATAAACGTGTACAAAACTGTATGTATGACACATTACACACTTCCTAATTCCTCCACTTCCCCATTGGTGAATTTCATTCCTTTTTCAGTTGTGTTTTATCTGAGAACTAGATTTTTTTTTAATTGGTTCCTCAAATTATTATCTAGAGATATGATCGTATCATAAACACATCTTTCAGTAGAATAGAGAACAAAAGAAGTAGCGAAGCAATCTCTTGAGATACGTGGTACAGTAAATAAGGATATACAATAAGTGGAAGAAGAGTTCTCGGGTTTCCAACCGGGTCCAAGTGTTTTTAGGCACCAACGTTTCGAAGGCTAAGTCCGCCATCGTCTTCAGGGTGAATGATATAAAATAATATTTTTATGATTGCGAGAATAGGTAAGCCCGGTAAGCCTAATGAGAAATCGGGGCTAATCCATTTTAGAATTGTTATCATGATACACGCAACTTGTTATCAACAAAACCAGACATCAATATGCTGTATGCCAAGTTGTAGCATACATATTAATTTATACTTATCTAATAGATCACTTTTTCTATGAAAAATACTGACGTTTGAGAAAAGGGTTCAAAAGTTACAAGCACACTATTCTAATCGATACTGTTTTTTTATGAATCCATTCCTTTTTTCATTTGACCAATGTGGCCGCATTTAAAATTGTCTGGGAGACCGTGTCTTCCCATAAAATGTTTTCACCTCTTTTATGATTTCATCCCATGCTATTTCTTAAATATGTGGAACTTAAATTGATACTGACGAATTTTTTTCAATAAAAGGGATCCTCGGGCAAGAGAAGTACATACATATCAAATGAAAAGAGAGTAATTATTCGATGTTCTCGCATTAAGTAGAACTATTGGTTGAGTATCCCTACTTTCAGTTGAAAACAAGTAATTTACGTACCTGAAAAATTCTTTGCCAAAGGTTCCTGGTGCATGAAAATATTACATATTGCATTAAACGTTCCCACTTCCTTGTTAAGTATATCCAGAAAAATCCACTGTAGTGCGAGAACGGATGAAGACGACATCTTTCGGTGACTGGAGTGCATCACAGCGTCCCTTAGCGTGAGTTGGCGTGAGTTCCCTAGCGTGTGTGTCTTTCTCTAAAGAGGACTCTCAGGGGAAGATGGAACGGGGTCTTGGGACGCGGAAAAGGAGAGAGAGAGGAACGGAGAAGAGATAAGGAACCCTCCTTGGGAAATAAGACAATTGAGTGAAATAAAAGGCGGTCTGGAGGAAGTGCCGAGGAAATAAAGGGAGGGTTGGGAAGAGGGAGGCTCACTCGGGAAGGGAGGCTCCCTCGCGGGGAATGATGGGAAGAGTAGAGGGTGGGATAGGTGTGAGTTGGATGGGACGGTGGGCAGATGAGGTGTGTGTGAGAAAGGGACGAGGGTGGGTTTGAGGGTGGAAAATGTGGGGGTGGGACAAAAGGGTTGCGTTGGGGTGGTCGGCAAGGGAAGGGAAAGAGAGTAATTTTCCGCGGGAGGTGTTGGGAGAAATATGGGCGTGCCTCTCGGCAATTGTCGTCTCTCCCGCTTTATAGAAACGCCGTACCGTCTTGAGTCAACCTTATCCTCACCTCCCATTCCCTCCCACCCCCCGCCCCTAAGACCCACCACCCCTCTCCATCCTCGTCCTAATCTCCGATTCACGGAAGCAAGGGGGTGAAAATTTCATCCCTCCTCGAGTATTTGATAAATGCGTGGGGGTGAAGGGAATGCACATCCCCCCCCTTACTCCCCCCCCCTCCCACACCAACTCCCTCCAGCGTAGCCGAAATGAAAACGCGTGGCGTTTGTGCTTTGTTTCCGAGGAAGCGGGCGAGATCCGCGGGACAGCCCCGGCTGGTATTCCGCGAGCGAGAAAGACTTCCCATTACGTAAACGTCCCAGGATAAAGTGCGTTATCGCGCGGGAATTAAAACGCCTGGGTGGAAACCATCGGCACTTTCCTCTTACACCTTGTGATTCTAACGTTTGGAACCATCTGTCGCTCAGGCAGTTTCCTTTTATGATTTCCGGGCTAGGATAGAAAATTTAGACGTTTCTTCCGACAAAATCTGTTGTGATTCCATGTTAATTACTAGCGATATTGTGTACTTATCACCACACTAGTTATCAATCCTAAGCTTATAAATGAGGCAGGTTATAAATCCTAAACTTATAAATGAGGCAATTAGAGGGCTCTTTCTATCGGAAAACCTGTCTTGTTGCCTCATTTATACCTACGTTTATTGATTTAAAAATAGTTTTCCAAATAATTTTTACCTCCACGTCTACCTTCACGAGTCTGCGATTTATTCTTATGTTTGTTATGGCTCCACCATATTAGCCTCAATTATTTGATGCAAATTTTTTAATCTATAAATCCTTTAAGAACAATTTTTGAGCAATTCCGTCTGTACTTTTGATCACTACAGTTAATTTCTAATGTCAGACTCTGTCTATCATGTTTCTCACCCCTTGCTGGATCATTACACATAAATGTAACTTTCATGCTTTAATAACGTTCATTTAAACAAATAATCCAATTTTTAGATAAGCATCAAATCACATTATCTTTAAAGGAGAGCACTAGAGTGGAGTAGTACTACATATTTTATTTGTGTGAACCAGTTTTTGTATTATTTTTGTGACAACCTCTCAAGATCACGTGTGAGTTCGGTTCTTCTTCGTTTTTCTAACTGCGCATCAATGCTTTCCCTTGTTTCTCTCTGCTACTCCAATCCGTATCTTGATCTTAGAGTCAGTTCATTTGCAGTATTCCACTTTTTCTTATAACCGGACCTGTCAAACACTGGATTTCTTCCATTGAGCCAATTATCTTTATAATCCTATCGATCCAAATCAATTCAATGCAAATTCTATTTATCATTCTAATAATAATAATTTTAATCCTTCGTTTAGTTAATTTCTGCTAAGCGTGTTTTGTTCCATATCTTCTTAGTCAAACTTTTTTCACCCATTCTCTTCGGGTATCCCATGACTTTCAACATCCTCTTCCGCATTTTGGTTGAAATTGGATGAATTATCTCATGAATCTTGTAGCTTGGTTTATGCATCCTCACTTCACGATGCATTTGGCGACTGATTTAACTCTCCAGATCTTTCTTTACTCCTTCACCCTCTGTGTGCAACTTAAATCTTGTAATTAAATATATTTACGATAGAAAAGTAACTAACGCTTGATCGCACAGCTGGCAAACTTTACATTTACTTGAAACTTAAAAAGGTTTTTTGTTATAAGACTAAAAAAAACTAAGAGCTCATGTGAATATTTAGTATGGCCCACTTGAATCTGTCGGAGCAAGGCCCGTTGTCACAAAAAAAACCTTATTCCATTTTCTTAGATTTTTTTTGTATATCTAGCGCGGCTGAATATTTCAAAACCTTTTCAATTAAGAAGCCTAATATATTTTCGATAGTTTTAGTTTATTCTTCATTTACGTATCTATAATACTTATAATATTGTAATTTAAGTGCGTAAATCATGTTTGTTAATACATATTAAAGGAAAAATAAGTAAGGCGCATTTGTTACAAAACAAATTGCTTCAAAAAACTAACAAAGTACAGTAAAATCCCGATTTTCCGTGTTAATTACTGGTAAAGGCTGCACGGATAATCAGGAAACAGGGATAAATCGCTGTTTGGTTTTTTTCGGATTCATTCTTTTTCGGTGCGCCGCAAAAATAAAAGAAATTCCTAAGAAAATAACACAATCTGCCAATGAAAAGGTCCTCGATGTACATGATACTATATTATGACGAACAGAATTCAGCATAGCTGTTCCAGCCGCAGTTAAATGTTCGAAGGCCTCAGGTGGCGGCACGAAGCCTGGCTGGCGTATGACTTCGGACCGGTCGGTAGGGCCGTAGTAAAAGGCGTGATTGAAGGAAAATTACCAAAGTTTACATCCATTTGTGACCACTGCCGAGTCACCAATTAGATTGTTCTTGGCCTGATAATCCGCAGACCAGATCATGCATGCACGAATAATCGGGAGTTAGTTGTACTCGAAATTGCGGTAAAATACGTTTTTATAAATTTTGAGCGCGATATTTACCACGGCGACACCGTTCAATTTCAAGGAAATATTATCCAAGACATGGTAATGTTTCTTTAAAGAGAATATAGTCCTCATTGCAGCGTATTAGTTCACTAAAATGTGACGGATTCAGTGGGTTTGCATTTCCACAATTTGTTTATTATCGCACGAAAGTAAAGATGTTGTGAAAAAACAAGTCCCTCGTATTCATGCTATAGAAAGATTCAAAGACACGACTGCCAATATCATCAATTTTGAAATAATTAAAGTTGAATCCACCACCTTCAATTTGCTGCTTACTGAAAGGTAAAAAAAAGGAAAACATTTCGTAGTAGAATGAGTCCTGAATTACCTAGGAGTTCTCCCACTCTAGAAAATCCATTATATTCGAAGAAGGGAAAGTTATCTGAATAAAAGCATACAATTCCTTACCTAAGGTTGGTGCTTGAAGCGGTATTTAATTTATGCCAGAATGAAATTTCAGTTTGAATTCTTTTGGTTCTTAAAATGGAACATTTGTACATGCCCTCATTTAGAAATTCTCACAGATTTCTGCAAAGTTTATTTTAATTCATAAAACGGTAGGAACTCTGCTAATTTGATAGTGAAAGGCATTTGGATTCATTTTCATTTCCTCTACCTATCTTCCGCGAAACTGTGCTTAATTGACACAGAATGGCTTATTATTTCGTTTTTATAACTCAATTCGACGAATGAGCAATTGTTCTTCTTGTAATTGTCACCACCACTGTGGATATAAATTAAGGAGCAAGTTATGCATGTTATCATTCGCGTTAATTAATCAAAACTCTACGTCTTCGTGGCAAACACTTCACATATCTCTTGACTTAAACTCTTCTTGCCTCCTTTCCTGTCGAAAAGGCAAGAAGAAAAAGGGGTCTAGTCTCCCTTACAAACAGCAGATAAGAGGTAGGTCGTATTTCATGCGCGTCCGTTATCCCCGGGCTTGATGTTAGTCATCACTTCATAATCGCCTTGACTCCCCAGGTCTAACTTGATGGCTTGCCGTTCCGTACCAAACGGCGATGTTCCCATTGTTTCATTTTTGCTTGCCTCAACGTCATAAGGGGAGGAGGGAAGAGAGATAGTGGCTCCGAAATACATTGGCCCACTCTCTATCGGCGTGGCAGTCAAACGGATGAATTATATCGTTCCAGCTCCAGCTTCTGGGGCCAAGAGATTATCACCTCTCTGGATGTGGGCATCCGTGCTTTCGCTATCAATGAGCATTAGTCTCTCAACTGCCGCGCTCATGATGAGGCCGTCCGTACTGGAATCGCAGAGTCCATTGTTCTCATCCCCTCACCTATGACTGCCATTCGTTTCTTCAATCCCTGGCCCCTTGACCTCAAATTCAACCCGAGTCGACGATAGAGGAGAACGGCCTTTGTCTACTACTGACATTGCATCGTTGAACATTTCTCGCAATGGTGCACGTGTCCTGATAATGGTCTCTTTAATTTCCCTGCAACCCCCTTAGAGGTTAGATAATATCCCTCGTGATAGGATTGTGACACCACGTTTGGTACTTTTATGGGGATGAAGCTATTCTAAAGTAAGTATGGATTGAAGAAAAACAATCACGATGGATGCTGCGGACATCAGGGATTTTCTCATAATAATGTGAGTATACTTCATTTAGGGGAAGTCAACACGATGCATGCCTTTAAGAATCGTGATTAGTAAACTATAGCCAGAAGTTTCCCTCCAAAAAAAGTATCTGTAATAATACACTAAGTGCTAAAATATTTGAAATAATATGCACTCTTGAAGAAACCAATTTGTGAAATGGAAATAGAAATAAAAATACACTCCACAAGTGTATGTTTCTACCCAAAAATATTAACATAATTTATTTAATAACCCTGTAAGAGCATTCTTACCTAAATATTTTATTCTTTTCCAGAATTGTACCTAATCACTTTGGAATGATATTCACTTTTTATGGAATAGCCCCGTAAAACAATTGTTTTGTATTAGTAGTTTTTTATGCATAAAAGTTTAGTCAGAGATTTTTAACTGCACCATTGAAGTACATCTACTAACATCCTGATTCTAATTTATATACTTTCAACCATTACTCACTTCTTGCGACCATGAAAGTGATCATGGATCAGAGTCCCAATTTTTCCCGTGAATTCATGGAAAATTCCGGGTAACATTGTACCTTACCGTGGATTATACTAACAAAATGAACTTCTAGTCTTTAATATAGGTAGTATTTTAATTCAAAATATATATTTGTGCCATTAGAACCACTGCTTGTTTGCTGTTTGGCTTAGATATTCAAACTTGCCCTGCAGATACTATATTGGCAACGGTATGGTGTAGATGCACGTTGAGGAAGTATGATGCCTAGGGAAACAATAAACGCTTTAATGACTGCCGGTCCAGTAGTAGGTATGACTCGAGCATGACTAAAACGATGATGACAATGCAATCGCGGCTCATTGGTCATTAGAACGAGTGAGTGTCCAACGTTGCTAAAATTATCCTTTAAAATTTATAATTAATAATTTTTTTCACTACTCTCAACTAACGAAACAAATGATAATAAAATGAAAGTTTAAATAAAAAGTGTGGAAACATATGTGTTTCATAATTGGGATGAAATTATTGCCGTACAAAAATGTTGCGTGAGACGAAATGGGTATGCTGAGTACTAGAAGAATAATAACAGGGAAAATATAAAATAATAAATGAAAGTAAGAAGTTGGAGGTGTGAGTGCCTAATAAGCACGCATGTCGGAAATACTATGTGATCAAAACTAATTTATCCTAGAAACAACGAGGGAAGAAAATGTTTCTGGAAATGAGTATTTTCAAGAAAGCGTATTGAATAAAGGGTGACACGCACGCTATGATATGATCGCTGGAGCGGATTTTTTTGCGTGCATTATACAAGTGCCTGTATTTGAACAATTCACGCATTTGCCTCCAGAGGAAAAATATTTTCCCACCGTTATAAACAGATATTAATAATAACATATAACCAAGATAAGTGACAAATACGAAGTATAGTGAAGCACCATCCAAACCTAAATGCATTATATGGAATATCGAGGTAATTGATATTTACTTATGATGGTAGGTAGCAGAACAACTCCGATAGCCTTGGTAATGAGTCACATGGATGGATGAACCTGCGCGAAGTAAATCACATCCATTTTGACATCTCGCTCTAAATGAAATCGCGAAGCGAAAGTCTTCCACGCCCGGGCTGCTATTAATCGCCGCTATCCTCGCTATCCCGACTCAAGGCCTCCGAACCAACACGTCCTCTCGCTTCGGTGGAGTCCATCCCACTTTCCCTTCTTCGCATCTCGTTCCTCGCCATTTCCCATTCGCTCCGTCCAACACGAACGCACTCGCGAGCTCATCTTCCCCTCGTTCTCCCTCCTGCCTCTCTCTCAGGCACGCCACTGCCCTCACCGAAGGTCCCTCCTCCACGCCCAAGTCCCGCCACGCCCTTCCTTCTTCTGCTCCACCTGAGAGCGGTGAAATGAAGAAATGGGAACCGAAATAAAGACCGCAATCAATCAAGCCGGCTCTTCACCCCCTTCTCCTTCCATCAAAGCCTTCTCTTATCCGTCCACGGCTCACACACAATCACAGGCGCACACACTCTCTCACAACCAACACCACGCCCCTATCGTTCGTGAACACTTGGACGCCCTTCTTTCTGGCTGGGCACTTCTTCCTACGACTCCCTCGGAGAAGAAGTATTTTGCCTCGGTTTTAGTATGTGCCTCTGCAAGCAAATGAGCATTAGATCAATGGGGTCGTTTACCATATTTTTTATTGCCGAATCTGATAGAGTTTTGTAAAAGAAAAAGACCCGTATTTTCCGTTTTTTGATCCGTCAAATAAGCGGCGAAAAACTGATGTTTTTAACCCTTTCGCAAAAGTGGGTGTGGTGCAACCTATGACGTATACCTACACCTTCGTCCAATCACAACTAAGCCCGTGAAGCTAATTTGCTTAATCGCAATGGGGGGGACACAGCTGACTCTGCCAATAGGAGCAGTTGCGACAGTATCTGTGCGATCAGACCTTCCGAGAACCTCCCTCCACTTCCATCGCTTCCACGAATAGCACTCAAGGACGGGAGGAAAATGACGTCAATGTTATCACAGCAGCTTTTTCGGCGGGCGTCACCTTTTGCTTATTTTAATTTTTGATTTATGAGTGAAAAGTTGTGGTTAGAAGGTTAATTTTTTCACTAAAATTATTTTTTGCTTCCATATAACGATTTCGTGAACAAAATTTCGGTTCCGAGTAAACGCACCTAATGTGAACATGTTCAAGAGCCATGGCAATAAAAATGACTTTGTATATTCCACACCTTTTATTGCAAGAAGCGACCCTGGTTTCGACGGCTGGAGCGTGTTGTTTATATGTTAAAATGTTCAGATTGTAATTGTGCATATATCGGAGAAACTGGACGGAAGATCTCCACACGTGTGAATGAACACAAGAGAAGTGCAAAAAATCGTGATGATAAATCCACCTTTGCCAAACATTTGACAGACACTGAACATAGCGCAGATTTTAATTTTCATGTTTTACATGTGTGTGACAAAAGTTTTAAACTAGATTTTTTAGAACGTTACGAAATTTTAAAGCACTCCAAATCTCAGAATGTATATATTTTAAATGACATGGCAGAGTTTAAATCATCACCCCTTGTAACATGTCCCCCACCACACCAGACCTCAACCCCTCCGCACACCCCCACTCTCCACTAACCTTCAACCTAGGGAAAGCGTTTCTACCTCCAGCCCCCCCCCCCCCTCCCCTCCATCTTCCTACCAAATGAACTCCTCGTCCAAGTCAACCGCAAGTGACTCACCCCCCCTCCCCACACCATGCCTCAATATGTTACCCCACCCCCCTGCTGTTTTGTATTTAAGGCCATTCCTTCGGCACTTGTTGTCCACTATATGTTGCCTTGATAATGACGCTCTAGCCGTCGAAACCGCGGTCGGTTCTTGCAATAAAACCCCTGTTTTGACTCTTAGGGAGTGGATCTAGTGAAGGAGGGGGGGGGGAGGGAAAGAAGGCGAACTCCCAAACAAGGCCAGCAGTGACGTCAATGTACAAATTTAAAAGTGGTGAATGACCATCAAATAGAACATCATTTTCAATAATGAAAGATCTGGTGTTTTCCCGGCGAATATTATGTGTGAAGATCTCTCGAGTTTCACGCCGGGTCAGGTTCTCCATATCTTCCTCCGAAGTTTCCATGAGCGACTCGCCCATCGTCTTCAGGGATCCAGAAATCCAAGTCCACACTCGAAGAGATATTCACACATCATTTACAATGTTGACATTAGACTTCTTCCTGGCATTTGTTATCTCATATTGTTCAAGAAAATCAAATTTTTTACCCTTGTTCTCCACATGTAGAATTTCAGGATCAAAATTACTGGAGTGATTACATTTTAGTAGATGTTTTACGAACATTGAAGATCTATCACCAGGTGCAAAGCATTTTGCATGTTCACTACATCTGATAGAAAATTTTCTTCCAGACTCTTCTCACTACCACGCTCATAAGCTGTCAGCCTTCCATACCATGATCTTCCGTTTGGTCAATGTACCTATGAGTAAAGAGTTTTATCAAAAAGAACTAAATACTATTCTAGAAATCGCGGAGAGAAATGGTTATGATAAGGGTAATATTTTTAAAATTTTAGACAAAAAACTTCAACAAAAAGCTATTAAGTGAACGACTAAATTACCTCCTATTGGTAATGATAAACCATCACGGTGGTGCAAAATACCATTTTTAGGCAATCTGACGGACAGGGTAATAAAAGCCATGCCGATGAATAATTTTAATCTATCTTTTTATAACCCTGTGACCATTGGAAAACTTTTATTTAACGTGAAGGATACTTTTAAAAATAGGGACAAAGGCGGTGTGTACCCATTAAAATTGCAACTCATATAACGCTAGGTACATTGGCCAAACGGGATGAAAGTTTTCTATCAGATATAGTGAACATGCAAAATGCTTTGCAACTGGTAATAGATCTTCAATGTTCGCAAAACAACTGCTAGAATGTAATGACTCCAGTAATTTTGACCCTGAAATTCTACATGTGGAGAACAAGGGTAAAAAATTTGATTTTCTTGAACAATATGAGATAGAAAATGCCAGGAAGAAGTCTAATGTCAACATTGTAAATGATGTTCTATTTGATGGTCATTCACCACTTTTAAATTTGTAACGGTTTTGTACCATGTATTTGACTACTGTCCTTGCATTGGCGTCATTGCTGGCCTTGTTTGGGAGTTCGCCTTATTCCCCCCCCCCCCCACCCCCCCCCCCTCCTTCACTAGATCCACTCCCCAAGAGTCAAAACAGGGATTTCTCACCTACCATAGTTCCCCACCTCCATAACACTTCCCCCCCCCACCCCTAATCTGAGGGTATTTAAGGAACGGACATTTTTATTTTTACACCTTGATAATGACATATTTTGTCGAAACCAATCTTTGTGTGGAACGTACAAAGTGGTTTTTCATTTCCAATCGAGTGGTTCCTCAAAGTAAAGCCTCAAACTTTGATCTGTGATTTACATAATAACCTGCAAACCAACGTAAATGTGTGTGAAAATGGGTGATTCTTCTACAAAACCTGCACCACCAATCATCATTGTTGAGGCTTAATACGTCATCATTAATATCGCGTCAGAGGTGGCTGCTATGGCTGCACCTTGCACGTACTGAGTCACACGTGAGGGTATCCTTCACTTTCCATGTGTGGAGTGTTAGCAATCAGCCATACTTTCCTTGTCCTTGACAAGGGATGCCAATTTTTACGGCCATTGAAGACTTTTAATTATATTTATCTTGAGAAGAATTTAATGTCTACCGAAACTTGCGATAACCGCTAGATAACTAATAAAAATTATTATCATTTTTCAAGATGAATTAATCTATAGTTTCCATTTTGCGTTCAAGGGTACAGTTCACATGTATTTTTAATCATATTTCAGATATAGCATAAGTTACTACCTGTATTTCACCTATCTATGCGGCTAAGATATTCTCGGATTTCTCACGTGGAGAAAGGCATTTTATATTTGTCCAATGACTATTTCCTTTGAACTGAGTTAACCAAGTAGGTGTTCTGTGTATATTTTGAGCGCCGTTAGCAATCAGGTATGCATTCAGTTTACGCAAAAGATTAACACGTGTTGTTGCCATAAGTATTGCCTGCCTTGATTGTTGAATGTTGGGGTGAAGGATGGTCAAGAGCTATTTAGACATCATGCTAAAAGCTGAAGAAAATACTTTATGCGTTACAAAAGGAGTGAGCAAAGTATGGAATGAGGATATACCAGAGGAGGACCATAGTTTTGAGGTCTCTTAGGAGAAGATAGGCGAGATTAATCTTGAAAAAGTGAAATCAGAAGCTTGAGCAGCTGGAGTAATTTAGAAAAACGGAGAGTATGTTGAACGAAGAGGGGTATAGGAGCATAAAAGCGCGAAGGAAGGTTGCGTTGGAATAAAAGGCACTTAATCGTAGAAGAGAATAAATTGGTCAAAAAGCAGGGAAATCAGAAAAGTGCTAGGGATGAGTTTTAATTAAATGTGGCATTGAACTACGTGGAAATGTCATTTGAGGAGAAGATAAAAATATACTTAAGACTTTTGAGATTATGAGGAGGGTGGAGAAGTTAATGTGGGTGGAATGGAAGATGGATGGGAAAGTGCTGACGGTGGCGGGAGAGGAATAGAAGATAGTTTGGGATATTAGCAGATGGCCGCACGATTCGACGGAGCAGGAGCTAAGGAACAAAGGTGTTTTGTAGGGAATGATGTAGGGAAAAATGAGGTAGGCACGGTAGAGGGAGGAAAATAAAAGGTGATCTGGATGCAATACTGGCAGTTATGAAGGATGGGAAAATAAAGAAGGGTATCAATTGATAGAAGTCGTGATACGAGCGTTAGAGGCTGTAGTTGGTCACTGCTGTGGAATTCACCCTCCCGCAAACCAACACAGCAATTTGTCCTTGACGAGGGATACCAATTTTTACGGCTATTGGAGAATTTTATTTTAATTATATTTATTAGGGATGCCAATTTTTACGGCCATTGGAGAAATTTAATTTAAATTATATTTATAAGGGATGCCAATTTTTACGGCCATTGGAGACTTTTGACTATATTTATCGTGAAAAGAATTCAATGTCCACCGAAACTTGCGATAACCGGTAGATAATTAATAACAATAATTATTATTTTTCAATATGCATTAATCTATAGTTTCCATTTTGCGTGCAAGGGTACAGTACACATGTATTTTTAATCATATTTCAGATATAGCATAAGGTACTGCATGTATTTCACTTATCTGTGCGGCTAGGATATTCTCGTATTTCTCGCGTGGAAAAAAGCATTTTATATTTGTCCAATGATTATTTCCGTAGGACTGAGTTAGCCATGTAGGTGTTTAGTGTATATTTGGAGCGCCATTAGCAATCAGGTATGATTTCAGTTAACGTAAAAGAATAACACGTCTTGTTGCCATAAGTGTTGCCTGCATAGTTATTTTGCTACGTTCTAACAGTGATTAGCATCCCAATTATTTTAGTAAGCTTGAACGTAAAATGAATAGAATAAATGGGAGAGAAGTAAAATAGAAACATAATATTTAAATCCAAAGTATTTTTTTACATCAGGAGCCTAAATCATCATTTGGCAGATATTAATGTGAGCACCAATTCACTAACTGCACATCTGAAGTATATGTCGTCCTAGTGTTGTTCTTGTCATAAAACTCATTGTAACTGTAAATTTTCAATTAATTGTTTCATTCATTTATATTCATTGCTATCCAGCTATTCAAATGAATAGGAATCTCTTAATAAAAGTTAGCAAATCGTTTGGATTATCAAGGTTTTCAATCGCATGCTCGCGTGCAGACTTCCTCAAATCGTTTTAGCACGGGTGCTTGTCTAAAGGTCATTTTAAAGGCCGTTTGTTCGAGGCGTGGATTTTTTTACCTTTTTTGTTTTTGGAATGGTGTTCAGCACTTTAAGGAATATCATTTAAGTAGTAACTCCAATTCTATTGCTCCAAAAAATATTTTTAGCGGTAAATATAGAGAACAAAAATTTAGTACAACGGTTAGAGTTGCGCGAAAATCTGTTGACAGCTGTGCAAATGAAAATTTTCCATGTCCTTCCAAAGAAGATGGATAAAGAGAGAAAGATTATGTAAAAGACAGTTGAATGCAACGGAGCAAGCAAAGATATGAGGGTTACGTATATTGACATATGGAACTATTTGTGCATACACCTTCTGACGTATTCACATAACTAACAATAAATGGAATAAAAATGGGTGGTGTGGTATGCAACAGAAATATTTGCAGCAATTCTTAAAATGCCGAGTGGACATGATAACATATATTTTGGCTACCAAAGACACCCTAGGCATCGGAATAGATAGTGAGAGACAGATTTATGAAACGAAGGTAATGAGTATTTTTGTTAATGGTGACTACTCCAACGACATGGCCAATTTCAATAAAATGGTTTTAGTAAGAATAAATACATGGTTTTAACCTGAAATATAGCCAGGATCTCATACTATTCCATTGATAAGTGACGATAAAAAAATCTCCTTAGATCTCTCTGTAAACAGCTCAGCATAGCAGACTTATACACAAAATCAATTCCAAACAATTTTGGAAGCTTCGAATGCGTGAGGGAAATTTATCCTCCCAACATGAAAGTTATTTATAGTATTGCCCATTTGCCGGGGATTATAATCAGTTTTGTTCCGCAAGAACCATTATTATAAGAGAGATGGAAGACGAAGATCATTTAAAAAAGAATACCAAATATATTTCTACAGATCATTAAGGGAGATTCAATGAGAAAGGACGTCATTTCGAGTTTATGGACGAAATTTATCCATTTATACCTCTGGAAATTGGAAAGTTTGCCTCTATGTTTATTGCTGTTGTGATGATCTGGGAAAAACTAGGTAGTGTGGGGACCATTCATATTTAGGTATCACTCCATTGGGGATTTACAATACGTTAGGAGAAGCATAAATTATAATTCCATTCATTTCTCATAAATTAAGCGTGATAAAGAAAATAGTAAAGGAATGAGCAGGACTGTTAATAAATTAGAAAACTTTGCATTAGAAAGGGATGACTGTATCGTCTTTCAGATAAAATCGAGGTTTCTTTTGTGGGGATACGTAATTAAAGGGGAAGTCTTAGAGAACGGTACAGAGCCTTAAAGAAGAAGAAGAAGGGTGTTGAAATAAGTGGGAAATACCAATGAGTTTCTACATGTATGGATTTTTAAGGAACCAAGATTGAAGAGAGACAGACCTTCTATTTTTCCTAAGTTGGTTATAACTTCTATCCAGATTAAAGATTATGAACGAATTGGCGGGCATTTTCTTCAGTTATCAAATTACGTCCTTTCTTCTTTGTAATGGAATGTAATCTGCAGAATATTCACTATCTGTCCATTATCTACCCATTAAAATCAATTTCTAAATATTACTCTAAATAATTGCAGATGAAATATATATTCTCTGTGACTTATACGGTGCTGTGCTGTGTTAAGTAGACAAGCTCCTATAACCTTCACAAACTTACCTTCGCTGCCACCATGATGAATGCAACCATGAATGCGGAGTGAAATATAATTCTCTCTCCGGTGTCAGAGGCAATTATTTTATTAGAGCAGAAGTATACTAAGTGCACAGGACACATGAAGAAACCAGTTGATGTTTTTTTTTCATTTGGCGTGGCACATTCATTTGGCCTTAATTAATAACAGGAAGGGTGAATGTCATTGTGGAAAAACTCAAATTGTGATTACATGAACGCTTTTCTGCCTTCACGAAAACCTCTGTTTGCATTTCATTTCGTCGGCAGTTCATCACTTAGGGATTCTCAGTCAAAGCTTATCCTCGGGCGTTTTCTTCAAGACTAATTAAGGAACGCCTTGTGTGGAAGACTTGCTTCCCAGCCTTCTCCTTCAGCTTCATAGTGCTTTTCTTCCGGATCCTTGAATATTTAAGTCATCACAATTGCGTGACTGTGGATGGAAAAAAATTTATTCAATTGTATAAGTTATTGCAGAAGTACTAAGGAAGCAGAGAGGAAATTAAACTCATCAGAACTATAGGTGATCATCTATTTATTAAACTTGAGCACACTAGTTTCAGACTCTGTGAGGAGCACCCCTGTTTAATGAAGTTTTCGCTAACGTATTTCTTGGAGAGTGATACCTATTCTGTTGTACATTTTTGTTGAAGTATTTTGGCAATTTTTCTCCTATTTATCAAATATCGCACACCCGAAGGTTAGGTGATTTTACTTTTCTCTAATCCAATACTGCTGCATCAAAATTATTTGTATAGATCATGGGTTGGCAATTTTGTACGAAGGAGAATCAGTTCCTAGTGCTCAGGAACATTTAAAATACAATTGAGATCCTTAAACATATATTTTATAAAGAACTCTTATTTAAGTTATTGCTGTAAAATTGATATTATTATTTAACTTATTTATAAGGTAACAATATGTCAAGTTTAACAGTTTATCAAAATTATTTAATTATTGTATAATGTATTAGATAGTGGAATAACAGGCAGGCAACTGCAGGGGGATTTTAAAGGTTGGTAACTACAGACTTTTCGTAGCCTCAAACTGTACTTTCACTTTACGGCTGAAATAAGTTCTACGAAAACCGTCGTTGCTGTTGAAGTTAACTATCCTATCATCATGATTATCTATTCAAAGTGCTAAAGACAATTTGCTTATTTATCTTATAGGGACCAATAGAAATGAACTTTAATAAAATTATGCAACACTTTATGTTATTAAATTCAAAACGAAGCCCAACTGACTTCCCTGCTCAAGAATGCAAATTAATAACACTAGATAAAATTTCTATTTAAGGTGATTATTATGGCCCTTTTATGCAGCTAAAGTGAATGGATTTAATTCCCTAAAAATCAAAGTTGTGAATCATATCTCTCAGGTCGTAGGTGATAAAATCTGTATCAGTGATTCAACCCTAAGGTTGGTCTTTGATCGGTGAGAGTTCACCCCATAGGAGAGAAAGAGCTCACCCCGTGCTAAGCCAATGGCGTGTGAAATTCACACATTCAGGGTACGGGGGCCATTTTCTTTCCCTGGGCCACCTGCGATTTCCTACGAAGTTCTGACACGCAGAAAATCGAATCGCGAGGATTTTTGAGGGGGGTGTCCAGCAAGGCATGTGCCGGGACTGCCTGTGATTTGAACCTGAGACCCTCCGGTCAGTAGCTCAGTGCTCTAGGCCCCACGTCCCTACCTAAATTCTATTATATTTTTAAAATTTGAAGTCACTGTTGAGGCAAATCTATTCTCTCTAACCTTCATCCATATTATATTACACCACATTTCCAATAAAAAGCTGGAAAGATTAAAAAAAAATAGTAAATGGATTATTTATGACTACGTCAACTCACAGGTATGGGCTTCCAACGGTCTCCAACGACGCATAGGTTTAAACGATGCAGTTATTAGATTCCGGATGAATTCCGTCCCTGGGGTCGAACAAACAAGTTTAATAAACACAGTGAGTCGGAAGTTAATTTCCTCCTCGACTTCCCGGAATATTTTGCGTCAAATTTTTTACCATCTCCTCTTCTCTCCTTTCTCCTCCTTCCCTTCTAGGAAACTTTATACCCGATACATCCTGTTCCTCGCCGCTGCCGTCGCTGTCGAATTTCATTCTTCACAAAACCATACTCACTTACCTTTTGCTTAATCCTTTGGATTCCCCTCTCTTCACGTTGGAGTTTCGTGTCCCGCTCCCCAGCGAAACTTTGACGTCAAAAGTTCCAAACCCTTTCTGGTCCGTTGATAGCGCGACCTTTTAGGGCGCAAAAGGGAAGCTGCTTAGGAGTGGGAAGGGAGGGTGGGAAAGAGGGGGTGAGGAATTGGGAAGGAGACTGACTTGGAAGGGGCTGGAGTCAGGAAAGTGGAAAGAGGGAGTTCTTGAAAGGAGAGAGAGGCAAGATTGGGAGATATGCCACCCTAGTCTGCCAGGAGAGGGAGAAAAGGGACGAAACAATGGCATTAGTAAACGAAACAATTTAAGGAAAATACACTTATTGGCTTCAGGATATAACCGGCTTGAAAGGAAAGGTAAAGGTATATTATCTATACATTTTTATTATGCGTATATGATAAATGAATATTTTTGGGGTTAAAAACTAATATCCTTCATTCAAAGGTAGGTTTTTGATAACTAGGGTATAAAGAATAAATATATAAAGAATAAATATATAAAGAATACTTAATATGTAAAAATAATACGCTTTGCTTGGAAGAGTGTACTTCCCCGCAGCAACAATTTTATACCTTTTCAATACGCAGTACGTATTATACCTTTTACAACTTTTATACCTTTTCAATACGCACTGCGTATTGAAAATGTATAAAAGTATGTATGTATCATTCTCTCATTTTACCATTTCCATTATCACACAATGCGGCACATGTGTTATTTTTTATAACTCCTTGAATGAGAAGTTAATAAGCTAAAATATACTTGGCCAGAATTATGCTGAATAATTTAGTTGTGCTACAAAGATATTACTCTTTAAAAATAGTACACTTTCGACAGCTTAAAAACACGTCGTGGAATGACGTCACGTCAAAGGATCACTGTGGGCGTTGTTTTTCTGTTAAACGTGGAGGTAAGTTGTGTAATGAATACTTTGCAAAAACGTATGTAATTATCTTATTTGCTTAAGGCAATATTCTTCCATATTTATATAGCATGGATCGTAGCGAGCGAATCGTTCATAAAATACATAATACATGTATATTCCCCTTTTTGTTTTCTCTCCGCGAATCTCTCCTACGACAAAGCAATCCCCTTTGTTTTAAGATGGACGCCGCCATAAGGGAGTCGACCGAAGAAAAGTTATCGGATTTGGATTTTTTAAATCCCTTTTCCGATCGAGGAACGGCTAAAAACTTCAAAGCAATATATTATCTTAATTTTCTTCTAAAATAACATATGTCTCCGTAGCAATATACCGTGCAGCTTTACCGTGTGATGACGACAGAAGGCGTTGCAGGTCATTCGTCAATTTTCGGGAAGATTCTCATATAATTTAATAATTTTTGTGGTTGGCATAGAACTTTTTGGATCTGAAATTTAAATTGTCGATAAAATTGCGATACTTAATACAGCATCAATGCACGGGAAACAATTTTTTTGCATATTCCTTTAGATTTGCCCATAAGTAAAGACTTCTTCAGATTCCTTAAGATATACCTACCCCTAAGGTAAAATTTTTTACCCCTTCAAAAACGTATGATTTTTAACTACTCAACTTGAAATTTTTATTTAAGGGCCAGTAAAATAACAATCGTCTGGTTAAATTTGTTTCGATATTGTGATACTTGATGTCAACAGCAAACTTTAATGCGCGAGGGAGTAACGTGAGGGAGCTTTAGCAGGAATCATGTTGTTGTGATATTTGAGTTTTATTTGCTGGTGCCCAAGTGGATGCGAATCCATATCAGCAAAATGAATCCTGTAGTTATCATAATTAATATTACTTTTATATTTCATGAGAATTTGAAATAATTTACAGTTGAATAACGTAAATGATAGCTGGAAACATTCCACACAATTTATCTGCATTTAATATTTTTTTCAACAACACAAGTTTAATGATTGTTCTCTTAGCCAAAGCGTTAAATTAAGTTAAAAAGTATCTGTCATGTCTTAAATGTAAAGACATAAACACTTTTAGGTGCACAACTCTAACTATAGATAGGCAATCAAATAATAATGGGTTATAAAAACTCTAGCGCGGAGTCAGATCATTTTGATTGAGGTAGGTTTTCACCTTCAATCTTCGCCTCCAAAAAAATATTTTTAGGTTAGTGATAAACACATAATGCATCTCTGTGCTCAAATGTAGATGTGGATTACAGAATCAGCTTTGATAATTCAAATTGATCTAACAGTTAACCTCTTTTCATTGCGTCTCAAGCATTTAACATTTTCCATCCACACTGTCTAAATCTTCCGTAATTCACAAAAATCTTCATATTCCTGCTGTCCTACATTCTCCTTCTTGTGATTTTTACTCAAGGCATTCCTTTCTTTTCTACCACTGATGCAATGCTTGCTTTCTTCTTTCTCCCTATTCCTTTATCTACATATTATATATCTCACTTGAACTAATTTAGCATTTAACTATGTGGACAAAATCCTAAGTATTCTAACTGTATACTAAATTTTTAAATAATCTTACTTTTCAATGATGTTATTTTACAAAACTTGCGTCTCATTCGTCCCTCTTAATCATTTCCCTTTCTCACTTAGCTTCATTAGGTTTTGTTCCTATCTATATCGTACTATTAGGCCCTGATGTGTCATTATTGTATTTCAGCATTGAAATGTCTAATGGTTTATAGGTCAAGTATAAATTTGCAATGAGACAGCAATGAGTCCAATTATAAATCCCACCCGGAGATATTATCTGATATGTAATTTTAAGATGAGAGTCTTTCATCCGTAAGCGATATTAGAGGCGGTATCGGTCACTTAAAGGTTTGCAAAAAAACAATTGGCAGTGGCTATTTTTATGGTTTTGAGTTTAAAAATTCAATTTCTTGCTGAATGATTTCAAGTTGGAACTTTACCTATAGAATTATACCTACGTTATGTATTCTACGACAGAACCTTTGTTTCTTTCCTTAAAGACATGCCAATTTAATCATTGTCTACACCCTCAAATCAATTCCATTCGTAAACATATAACCCTGACCTGAGGCATTTCTTTTGCAAAATTAAATAAAAACTCCATCATCTGAATACCTATCGCAATTTCCTCAGGAATGTTTTTCCAGTGGCAATAAATGCTTGAAATATTTTTTAGTAAAATTATTGGCCAAATATTTCAGTTCATTGAGTATTAAGTTTATGTTTAAACAAAATAAGATGCTGCAAGTTTTAGTATAATTTTAAGTGATATACCGTAATATCAAGTTACGTATTTCCATTAGTAGTCGTGAATTATTCCATTGCAAGTCTTGAATTATTTTTTATGTTATTGTCAAGCGACCCATTTTCCTCCATGCTTAAGTTTCTGTGTATATTATGAGGTAATGAAATAGATGGTATTTCATTTTATATTATTTTGCATTAATATTATACTTCTTCTTGAGTAAATGTCACTTTCAATTGAATTATTGGTAAAGAAATATGCTATGGCAAATTGAAGGCCTCTATTTATCTCAATTCGTGCTTGTAATCATTTTTATGAACCTTCTTAAGAGATATTATTCCTTGATTTGATCGCAATAAATATTTAAAAAAATGTTATTGTTCAGATTTCTTTAAGCATTCATTGTCCTCCACTTCGGATTATATTATTTTGAGTTTTATTTCTTATTGCATGGAAATATTGCTGAAATATAACCCCAAAGATCCTAAATCTCTTACGAGGTTTCTTGAGAAAGGTTAACGTTGTTTTACGGAGTGAGCGTTGAAAGATGGAAAAAGATTGAGAATAGGATAAGGAAGTGAAGGGTGATGAAGTACCCGGCGTTTCAGGAAGGAGAGGGTTCCAGGGTATTGTGGTCGGGAATATAAGAACTCAGATCCTTATTCTTCTTGTCCCCTTTTTTCTAAAACCCATGAATTGAACTCCCTCTCCATTGCCTAGTCATAGTCCATATCCTAGTCGCAGAAACCCTTCTAGCTCCTGTTTCCTTAATGCTTCACCCCTTACCTCTCTTTCTAATACCCTTCCAAAATCTCAACAATATTTCATTCTCTCCTACGTCCACGGATATCGAAGAGGAACCAATCTTAAACACGATTTCCTCTAGCGTTCAAAATAAAGATTCCGTGAATCCTTTAGTGGTGTAGATTTTTCTTTCTTTGAAACTACAGGAAGGTATGCAAATATTAATCATACAAATATAGAAAGGAAAGATTTTTATTTGGATCATAGCTCATTTGTTAATAGTTTTCTACTGGTTTTATGAGTACCTGACATACTTACGATTGAAACTGACCTTTTTGGTGGGGAAGGCATAAATATATGTCACTGAGGCGAATGTGCATATGTACATGGGTACCATGAATATTTTTATTTAATAAGTAGTAACCATACGCGAAACATTTTTATTCGTCCTCCGCTAAGCTGTTTTTTCTCAGAGATCGGTACGCAGGGTGGATATTTCCTTTTGCAAAGTCAAGCCAAAATGTTATATTAATCAGTATATTTTGAATGTTAGAGTAGGCCGTATTATTTATTACATGTATGCTTCCTATAAGTAGCAATATAAGATTTGCAAGCAATAATAGTCATACGCTTCCTATGCTTAGTTATTTATGCATCACAGCAGAGATAATTTAGCCTTTCTTTTATCTTTGGCCAAGTCATACTCGAGTAAAATGATGTAAAAACCTTTTCCTATATTTCCAACTGCTTCTACCATGTGAATGTGACTTATCAATTAAAGATTAATTTGGGTTTTGAAGAGTGGCAAGGGGAGGTTCAGGGCCCCTTTCCCCCTCCCTGGCCGAGAATAAGATAAAAGTATGGAAATGGAAGGGATATGAATCATAAATCACAGCATTAAATGTCTTTTCTGAGTACAGACCGTCTATCAAAGACAGAAAATCGACTACTTTTATAAGTCCCGTAATAAGTTTCATCTATGACTGCGATGATCAAGTTTAATAAATATCAATAGAGTTTCTTATAATTTAATTGCACTAAATATCGACTGTTTTCACATTATAATCATACGAAGTTTACCTAAGTAGCTGTGCGATTACATTACAAAATATTGGTTTTTAGTTCCATTTTTTTATTCCTAGGACATAGATTATCTTCCTCCAAGTTTCATGCCTTACATAAATCTGGGAGTGGAGACTATTATAAGTAGTAATGTCGTTAGCGGAAGTCTTAATTGCTAATACTAAAGCATCCTTTGGCATATTACTGTGGTTAATATTAGTAATATCCTTCCTCAGAATTTGAAAAAAATGTTTCTAATAATCTAACCATCCGAAAACTGCAAGCTTACTGCTATAACCCAAAGGAACTACGCCATCAAAGTTGAAATCCCTGATATATCATATTCTCTGGCCTTTCACTGTTTACAACTATGACCGAATTATATAGTGACATTAAGGAAAACAACCTTCACATTTGAATGGGAATCAACTTAAAAAAATCAAGGAAAAATTAACTAGAGTATGAAACATCTTTGAAACGCCTTCTTTATGAGACTAATGAGATGGGGGACACGCACCATCCGAAGTCCTAATTCTTGAGAATGAAAGTCCATTGCCTTCTGGGCATCTCTCCGTGGCCGTTAATTACGTCATCCGTTTTTATCTCTTCGACGTCTTGTACGTTTCCCACTCGGATGTTCCCCGCTCCTAAACTCGCCAAAAATCTACCCAGTGGGGCCCCGGGGGCTTTTAACCCTACAGAAACACTTTGGAGGAGCAGCTGAGATATCTGGATTCAATTTCGCCGTTTCCCACCACCATATTTTCGTCCGAAAAAGAGAATTTCCCTTCAAATTCATGCTTCAAAGGATGATAATTGCAAAAGGGGTGAAAGGCAAGAAAAGTGCCCAAGGAAACCCACCCAAACGTCTCTGAGTCTAATCAAATATTTTGACGGGACATCCAAATCATAATTCTATATTGTATGATATTATTAGACAACTGCAAGGGAATTGTCTGGTGAAATTTTAAATGTATAAGATACAGATAGAAGAGTTCAGTGAAGAGCTGCGTCAATTCAATCTCAGGATACCTGGCTAATTATGATGATGATAATGGATTCGCAGGTAGACGTGGGCAGAAACAGCCGTAATAAGGGTAATACGGAAAGTATTTATACTATACTTTTAAAGGAGAATTACGTCGATCCAAATAGATGCGCCAAGTAGATTAAGTAAAGGATGTTGAGCGTGACGTGCCAGCCTGACGAACATAAACTCGTGGGCTCGAATTTTCTTTAGGAAATCGAATCAGTATTTTAAAGAAAAGTTCACAGTGCCTAATTTAGATGGTGATAAATGGTCTGTTTGTAACTCACAAAAACCGAAATCTGCTAATATCGCTAAAAAGTATGCACATGAGGAGTGGAAGGAAATAGATTTACAATATTAAATTTAAGAATGAGACGCGATAACTTAGTCGGGAGCGTCTTAAGAAGAGATGGCCTCAGAAATTGATATATTGGGGAAGGAAAGGACAACTTATGAAAAGGTAGTCCTCGTGAGTATGTCAGACGTTCATTGGAAAGAAAACGTTCTCCCCACTCGTAGACCAAGAAAAACAAGTGAACAAGAAAGGAAGTGGAGTACATAGTCCAGAAGCATTTTGGCATTCTCTAACGGAGGGACTTTTCCATAGAGTCACCAGATAAACCACGTTCAGATATTAATGCATCAAAAACATTTTATTTTAATTATTCCTGCCTCTGAGTTTATATACCATGTATTTTTGCTGTGTTATACATCTGGCTAAGGTTCTTTACACTTTTCTTGGAATGAAATTGGGAACTCGTAAATGTCCCTGAGGAGTATTTTATTATAAAATAGAAATATATGAACAAAATTAAAAGAAAAAATTTATTTCCCTCCTTTGGTAACAAAAAAATTTTCTCGTATAGACTTGCAATGACGCGTCCAGAGTAATCTTTAATGATATACCTAGCAAATACCACAAAAGATCTTAAAGATATTTCTTTCCAAATCAATGTCAAATTTTTATTTAGTTACGATGCTCAATATTTCTGCGATACATGGCATCGCTCTAATATACTCCAATGAGGATTTTCTCCGCAAGGCCCTTAGTTTCATTAATCACCTTTCAGGAAATTTTCTCCAGAAAGAGATTTGTATTACGAGCTTATTTTTCTCGAGTGTCGAAAATCTCTGGGTAGATGATTAAGACCTCGAATACCTTATCATTTTACGGAAGGATTAAGTCAACCGTCAAAACCTGAGCTTCCTTCATTGGTGATAACGGAAGCGTTAAGTCAGGTATTCATACTATTGCGTTTTTAATTAATTTTGTCCTGAGACTTTTGATGAAAGCTGTGTACTAAATTAATTTAACCTAGTACTCAAGTAGACGATTTGACATAGGTACATGTTTCTCCTTTGGCATTCCATTTGCTCGTAATAATTTGTAAGTCAGAAGCATTATAAAATTTAATACAAATCGCGCACTGTGTATTTATCAAGCAAACTCTTTAATTAACTTCGAAACCATCAACTCGAGCCTAGAATGGCTGGTAAATTACACAATTGGACTATTGATTAATATTGAAAGCCATTAACATTAGCCTAATTTTAATCCACCTTCTTTATAGGAAAAAAAGTAAAAACGTTTGTGAGGGACTATAATGGTGGGTTTCATCAATTTTCCGATGTTGGTGAAGTATTTTCCAATTAGAAGTTGAGTAAAGGGCATATAAATTTCCAAAGTTCATACAAAGTCAGGATATATATATATAAAATATGACACAAATGAAAGAGTATATATATATATATATATATATATATATATATATATATATATATATATATATATATATATATATATATATATATATAGTTCAATATAAGTTTATCACAGGCGTGATGACACAAAAAATAGAAAATAATGAAAAGGACTCATTGGTATATTCTTAATTTTCGGCGGCGCAACCGCCTTCTTCAGAGGGTAGAGGAGAGGAGACTGACTATATATATATGTATATATGAGACTGACTATATATATATATATATAGTCAGAAATGCAAAAATTGCATGAACATTATATTTGAAGTAGAGGCGAGTCATTTTACTGCAATAAATAAATCGATTACAAAATTTCCCTCTTTACAAATAAAAAGCGATTGTCTTTGGAATTAAAATGTTCGTATGATTCATTCCTTGGTCTTCTTCACTTAATTTCTTGTTATAAAGCTAGCTTTAGTTTAGCTAATTAAGTTATTAGTTAAATTAACTAAGTTTAGCTTATGGCCAAAAATAGAAAATCGTAGTAATAAGTTATTGTTTTTATCGTTTTTGATGTAAGCTCCTCCTAACGGCAGTCACAGTGATGAATTAATCGAACTAAGAAACAGAGTATTCGTTTTATCTCGATTAATTTTCTTTCCTTTTGCTAGCCAGATCTATCCAATTTTCCCGCTACCTTTTAAGATTTTGAAAGAGAAACCTTTGCAGAGACGCTAATTGAATTACACTCCTTTATTTTTTCCATTTCTAAAAAAAAGTTTGGCATAATATATAATAAACATAACAATGAAATGGATATTCGCGTTATGCCAATAAATACTTCTCTACTAGTGACATTTTTCTCTTTTATCATTTTGTATGCACTTTTCAGCGCATCTCACTTAAATTGCTTTACTTCGTTTCTAAAGGAATTGTGCTTTTTTTTAGTCCAAACACCCTGCCTTCCTTGACACAAAGCATACTGACCATTAAGTCCTTTACATGTAAGTGGTAAGCTAATGTAGATTTATTATGTGAGTTGTATTTAACAGAATAAACTTTTGCTAATGGCATCTTTCAGTTTTCTGCATTGTTGTTACACACATGGAATTAATGAATGTACCAGCAAATCGAAAGGCTCTACTCAGCGATTGGCTTTCTTATTTCGCAATTGCAAATTAGTAGTTGAATTTTACGGATCATCCTGATCCAGCGGCCCTTTCACCCTGGTATTTCAACATTCAGTCACCGCCATTGCCTTTCTTCACTCTGCGTGGCTGATCTCCACCCACGTAGCCTAGCAAGCACACACAAACTCAGGAGCATCCTTGCAATCTCTCCACCCCCAGTATACCGTAAGAACTCACACACTTCCGCAACTCCCCTCTCGAATATCAGCCCTCCCTACCCTTAGAAAACTCTCCGCGGCACGTCGTCACTTGAGTCCAAGGATCCCCCACTCCAGCCCGGGATTCCGTTTTTCCAAGGAACTGAGAAGGGCCTGAGACCTTCGCACCCCTTCAGCGGTGATGCAATGACCATGGTGGAAGAGAGGAAGGAGAAGAGCCAAGCGATATATATGCGGATTTCATGTGGGCGCCTCTTTCTCGATCTTTCGAGAAGGGTTCTTCAAGGCACCATTCACGGCCCCCACTAGTAACACGCGCGGATTCCAAGGGCAGCGGTTCCGCAAGGGCGCGAAGAATGTTGGGAGTAGCGGGTATTATAGGTAGGTAAGTGGGGCAGGGATTTTGATAAGGTGGTGCCCAGTCATGTGAACGGAAGCCGAGTGTTTGCACAAGCACGTGTGTTTGTGAATGTGTGTTTTAGGCCCTTGCGTGAGCCCTGTCAATGGCGGGGGGAGGAATCCGCGTGGGGATGTTAGCCAAAAAGGAAGAGGGGAGAGGTGTATATAAAGTACAGCAAACCCTTCGGATAGGATCGAACGGAATTTCGTGCGATAACCTTGGGCACCCAGAGTCAACTCTGCTTCGCTATAAATCCACGAGGGGTGGAGGAATCGAGAGAAAATTCTCTTCGCGAGTGGATTTCATTTTGTAATAAGAGAGTTGTGGCCTGAAATCCTGCAATCTTTCTCCGCGTTTCTTTATTACTTCTTCACGAAAATATTGCTTACAGTGGAATAGGATGCGAAGCTTCAGTATAAACAAAATCTCGCTGGCCCCGAGGTTGAACCACTGAGCGAAGTCAACACTTCCTTACCTAATTCAGCAACCCGTGGACTTAGTAGAAAATCTCAGTTTAGTCCGTTCCATTTTTTATTGTATTTTAAGTGAGAGCTTGAAAGTTATTTTTTTACATATGTGAGGAATGAAGACTATTATTTATGAATAAATACAACTACTCTGATACAATTTCTCACGCTGTCCATGAGTAAACATGTATGGAAGGAACTATTGTTGCAATTTCAACAAAAGCATTTGTTGATTTTAATAGCAGTTTAAAGGATATCTATTAGCTATTTCAATTTATTGGATAAAATCAGAACTATATCATCCTCTACTTATCAAATTTAAAGTTGAGTGGTTGAGCTGACGAAACTTTTTTTGGACGTGCTGTGACTATTTTATTTCGTATTACCGTTATTTATTTCGCGAAGGCTATCATTCTGTTTTCAAAATGTGTGCTATTTAATGCCTATGGTACGTACTAGGGACAGTTTGGGGATTATTTATATTTATAATATTATATTAACGAAAAATTAGTTGCAAGGTATTAGCTAGTGATTCCTGTATTCCGAAGTGACCCTTATTTATTATTTTTTGTTCTCTTATTTATTTTACTGCGCTCAAAAGAATAATACATTGCCCATTTACCTTATAAGGTGTAATATTTACGAGTTGTGACTAGCATGCATGTATCAAAATGCTCCTCATTTGATGACATGCACAATTTGAAACAGGCGTACACATTCGGATGAGGAGAAAAATCATATGAGAAATACACAGCGAAGAAAAACTACACTGGATTTTTGTATTTTTATCTGATTCTTGAAAATAAACACACAATATTGAAATTGCGTAATTACATTCAAGCGTTTCATCTGGTAATGAGTTTTAAAATGCATCAATATTTCCATTAGAATTTGCTTTTTGCAGCTAATTTAACTGGTTAGACATGTATAAATGCTAAATAAAACAAATGCTTGTAACTTCAAGTTCAGTACTTCCGTCGGATGATAAATTCACTGCTCTTTCCTTAGTGCCTTTAGTTTTAGATTTAGCGGACGATTTAGGTTAAACCTTATTCCCTATCATTCTTCCTTCTTATCCTTCCATTCCCATCCTTGTGTATGTCCTTCCGGTCTCAGTCACCTTTAAAGACCGCCTTTTTCTATCGTACTATAAGAGAACAGACTAGGCAGCATAGCAAAGGGATATGTAGGGGAAATATTTAAGAGTGGTCTGTGTCATGTGTCATGATGCATGTATTCACAACCAATTCTTAAATTACTATGTAGATACTAACAATCTAGTTGCCTGAGACCCTATAATATCATGTTTGCATGTTTATAGTGCATGTTTGGTGATCTTCTCCCCCTGCCACACACCCTCGCGGTGGATTGCAGAGTATATGCAGATGTAGAAAAAATATTGGACAACCTGAATATAAAGGCCTATACTTAGTTAAACGTTATACCCTGCGGGTTACCGAGCGTGAGGGACAGGGGATAAAATATCACCATGTATACACGTAAAGGAGAGAATTCTCTTTTCTGGCATCTTTATCTTTCATTAAACAGTAGAACCATGGTTATACGAGGTGGTTCGGACCAAGTGTACATTGAATTACTGATATCTTGGTTAATACGGAGAGCCCTCGTTAAGAATTTATTATTGACGCTATATTTTTTTCAAAGAAAAAATATGACATTTTAATGGTAATGTGCAAAAATTCATTTTTTTGTTTTATATTACATTACGTTGAAAATATTCTTAATAATACTGTTAGAACGAAAGTTTCCGCGTTGATGGTTAGATCTCTTCGCATTTCTTCCTTTGACCTGAAGACGCTTACTGGATAGTCAGCGAAACTCTTGTCTGCTACCCAACTGATACGGAAGGAAACCCAGAACAATTCAGAGTTCTTAATAATACGTTGATATGTTTTTGGTAATTTTCGATTTTCTCAATTTATTTCTGTCCTATTCCATAATCTTTTTCCGATGCTAATTTTGTCTTTTATGGTAATTAAATGGCCATCTATTGGCAGCATATGCTAAGCAAATTGTCAGTTTTATTTTTTATATCTGTGATAATATTCATCAGACCACATTTACCTCCCCTATCCCAGGGGACCAGCAATTCAAAATTACAGCGTTGATTGCATTGCGAGAAAGATCAGAACCTCTGTCTGAGAGCTGTACTATAATCGAAGTGATTCATGGCCTTGGGGAAAGAATTAAACTAGCCCTTCAGAGATATTATCGTCTGCTATCGTCATCTAGCACTTATAAATGGTTTATTTCCCCCTGATTCCAGCACAATCATTTTGTAAAGGGCATTGTTTACGACTCCAACCCAGGCCCTCCTTGCTCTGCTTATCCCATACTTATCCCAGACGCTTATCACACTTCCTCTCTTAACCAGACTAACGCGAGGCCTATTTATGTTTTCCACGGCGCAACCCACCTCTCAAATGCCATCGACCGCGCGTTTAGCTCCCCCATTCACCTTCAAGCGCCCTATTCCACTGCCCAAGCCCTTTCTGCTTCTCTGTGCTTGACCCCTGACCTGCCAACCCCCCTCTCCCTCCAGGCGTTGCAGTCCTGGATTGGTTCCCCCTCCTCCTCCTCCGACTAAACTCACCCTGCCCACCCCGGCACCATATCTGGAAGGAGATATGTTGTCCTCGCCCCATCTTAACACTCCCTACTTATCCCTTTTCAGATCCCCCCTCGTTCTCTCGAACCCTGGCAGGGCCACACCCCACCCTCCCCCTAAGGGGCAGTTTTCCCTCCCATCATTCATCTGCAAGGCCCCGCCCACTTTTTCTACTCCCTCACTACTCTTCACCTTCATATCTAGTGCTCAAAAATTCTACTCTCGGCACCTTATCCTCGCAAAAGGAAATCGAATCTAGTATTTGCGGTAGGTGAGAACGATTGTCTTATGGCATTCGCGACTAAATGTAATGAGATGTTTTTGGTGGCAGCTAGAGCATCCACTCTCCTGTCCGGTTTCATTCACCGGTACCATCCAACATTTTCTCTTGAATAGCATTTTGACTCAGAAGTTGATCAGCCAAGCGATACACTACGGCCGATAGCAACATGACAGGGTAGACTAACTCGCATCCGGGAATGTTCTCTACCTTAGATACGAATGTGTCTTTAACTCTCAAGTTCATTGCTCAGGATGAACAGTCTCTACCACCGTCATTACCCTCCATATATAAATGCCATTAAATTATTTCGCAATGCTATTTTTCCACTTTTCTAACCCCTCTATAACACTCGGTATTATTCTCCAAAGCCAAAAAAAAATGGTATATTCATTTCAAATTCTCATTTTTATTACCGAAAGCCATGAAAGTCTTGAAGCAATCGCGAAAACTATACGGAAAGTTTTGTATAGGTAATAGAGTATCGTATGTGTCGTTATTTTGATAAGATAGTTGAAGAGATTAGACAATTTGCAAAGCCGAATCCAGGTAAAAGGGTATTATAATGGCCAATTGCAACTGTAAAGGGTATTGCTGGGGTTCAGAGTAAATAGAGAAAAGTTAAAGAGAAACCCGGCGGATTTGGGAACCGGAGTGCGGGAGAAGAGATATGCCTACTGAAAACATTAAAAAGAAGACAGGACAACTTAATAGGCCACACGATGGCCTGATGAAGACAATCGTCGAGGGAAATGTGAACGGGAAGAATGGGAAAGGCAGGCCTCGTATGAGGTACGTGGAGAAAGTTGTGAAGGATGTAAAATAGAGGAGCTACGTCAATATGAAGAAGTTGGCCGATGGAAGAATCGAGTGGCTGCGTCAAACGAATCCTAGGATAGTTGACTGATGATAATTATAGGTTTACTCTCTATTACATGATAAAATTCTAAGTATGAGCGAGTATTAATTTTGAAATTACTTTTTACGTGCGACTTATAATTGTATCATTTCTAGATCAGCATTTACATATAATTTAAACAATTTCGCCGTGGTGGATTTAAGCAATTTAAACAGTCAGGAGTCAAAAAGCGACTCAAACGATGAAATTAAAGGTGAGGTTGATTTTCGTTGCTGATATAATTTTCGATGGCAAACGTCAATGATGCTCTTTACACATATATGAAGTACAAGTATTCAACCATTTTGTGTTCGAAAAACTATGAGGATATCACTGACAAAAATTACGCAGCGCTCTTCTTCGTCGAGTGTTGTTAAAAATCACGTATTTAGTAGATATTCTTTGCCTTCTTATCAAAGGTTCTGGATAATATCAGCCGCTTCAGATGGTCAATTGCATTTAATTATAATAAGGTGGGATTAAATGCTTAGAAATGGCTGGATCGGCTTCACGTAAGTTTGGCTCGGAAAAAAAGCTTCGCTAGCGCCGTTGTGCACCCTCGCAATTCCGTAGGTAAACTGCGGATTTTCGATTCCCGACTGATATTCTTTTCTGCTTATGCAGTTCTTCTCCTCGCTGGATAAGATGAGCCCCCGCATGGGATTTCACCCTCGGGTTCACGCCAGGTGCTGACTCTGAGGTGGGGTAACAGACTGATGAAACAAGCAATTTGCCGGAAGCAATCTCTCAAAATCCTGTGTCATGCGTATTGGGAAACGGATTAAGGATGATTACGAACTGGTCAATTACACGATCGAAAACATATTTCCACTCACCGAATATATCCTCACTTGGAACAAAAAACTTACGTTATTATTTCGTAAGCGCTAATTCTGGGCATTTCCTTTGTGGACATTTTATTCGATGGTAAAAAAATTCAATTCGGGCATATCTTTATTTATATTATTCTTTCTTTTCTATTCTTCACCTCGAACGTTGCATTCATTCTGAAAGTGGTGCTCTTTCCGCAACATCCCCTTGCTTATAATGGGACTTCCAAAAACTGTAACGATAATTATCTTCTTTTGGTTATTCATTGAACGTTCATTCAAAACCCTAAATTGAATGATATCCTCTTTTGCCGGTGCTCGAACCCAGTCTTTTGAGATGGAAAACAGCACTCTGATCACCACTCCGATCTGACCCAAAAAACATGTTCAATTGTCTTCGTACAGCGAAAGAAGTGGGGAAACCCTTTTCGTTGATCGCAATCTCCAGACGTTTCTTTCTGTTGTAAGGATACCCGTAAACAAAAGCCGACGCCCGTAATCGACATTGACGTGATAGTATTTCCGGCATTTATTCCGATAGGAACAACATTTTCTTTTCGAGGGATTGACCCTGGCGAGGATGCGGTCATTCTACGAATGGAGGTCATCCTCTTAACGCCTTCCATGCGATTGGTCCCGAGAGAAGATCTAGATTTCTTCTCCGACTTTCCCCTCTCTGGACCAACGCATTCTGGTCTCATTCCTATGCCTCCCATATCCCGTGCAATCATCCGGTTGGACAACTTTAAAAACTTCCGGGAGTGGCTGATTCGAGAGCGTCGATTTGAAGATCGTGTCCAGCACGCAAAAGGACCAGGAAATTCCTGTTGTCGACAGAGATAGTTCTTTTAAGGTTCTAGGTGTATCTAGCCAAATTGTGGAACCATATTAGTCATGCAACGATGATAATAGAGTATATCTTTCGGGAGTTATGCTATATGCTTTCCGGATGTGAAATGATATTGCCATTATCATGAGTGTAGCATCGATAAATTGCATGATTTGATGACAATATTTTATTTACTACGAGCTCTGGCCAAAATGCTGTCACCTGTGATTATTTTCTTTCGTAGGTCTCCATTCGTACCTTTTCCCATCAACCTGTTATATTTAAATGTTGTTCTCCTTCATTCCGGCTTTGTGACTCTATCTTTTATCGTTACCGTATGATTTTTCAAGTGCGTCATTTCAGCATTATATTCCCTAGTTGATTGCTTTCCTAATATACAAATAGCTTAACTGATAACCGTCCTATATTTATGTCGAATACACTATCTTCAAAATCATAACACAGCAGGTTTAAAAAAATGTGGGGTGAATAATCACTACATAACTACTTTTTATACATTATTATCCCTTACAGCTGTTTGCAGCACTTAAGTGCACCAGAAATAATAATAAACTTGTTAATGTATTGAAAATTTACTGAGGAAAAGGTTTTCATGGAAAACGAAACAAACCTTGGACCTCTCGAGTGACGAGATAATGCGAACTATGGCTCCAATCACAAAGGCAATTTTTTAGGACGTGTTACTAATTAGAACTGGTAATAATATCTAAAAACATTACATTCCGTACATAGTTGAAATGCCAAATATAAGGCAATTTATCAGTATATGCAGGTATTCTGCGAACAACATTACAACATGTTTTTCATCTTTAGAAGGATATCTATTTCTTACTCAAACAAGCTGCTTGATCATAATTCCCCCATGCTATAAATCTTTATTTCTAGCAAGCTACCGAGAGTCTCTCCAAAATGCAGGTCCGGAATATTTTCATTGTGTAGAAAAAATAAATATGTACTCTACAAGAATTAATTTTATAAGCATTCCATAATTTTCCTGAAGAGTGTCATTAAAAAAATAAGGTTAGATCAAAATTGCATTTTAGAAACGCATTCATTGAACTTTGCTTTTACTAGTTAAGAAATTGGTACGAGAGAATGTTAAGTGAAGTAATTTGAAAGAGATATAGTAAGTCAATGTTTTGGTTTGGTTCAAAATTTTAGATTCTGTAAATCTTAGGTTGTAAGTTTAAGGCTAAGTAGCTTTAAAATTGTTATCAAAGGCATGTAAATGAATGCGTTGGCATGGCAGATAATTGTCAAGCTTCCCAGGACTACATCACTTTGTCTTCTTTCGGTAATTATTGAAAACACTTCTAATACTCTAAAATTAAATAAACCTTTCTTATTTGGAGTACAATGGTTGCAGATGAAGGAGGAGATAAACGAAGGCTTTTGCTTTATGAAGTGAAGTGTTATACCTCTTCTCCGAATCATTCGTTTGCTTATAATTTTAAATGCCAATAAAATGACAGTTTTCAATTTTGACAAAAGAGAAAAAGACTGAGGAGATGTACAGAACCACATTTTTTTATAAATATCCCAACGTTTGAGCATGATATACGCAGCGTGGAAATAACCTAACCTTTATATGCAGAAGGAGGAAAATTAATATTGAATTAGTTGAAAAAATTCCCTTTTTTCCACCTTAACTACACTTACTGATCACGGAGCTGGCTTTATTAAGATATTTCGGCAGGATTACGCATTCCGCAGAAGATATAATCAATGCTCTAACTTATAAATTTACTGCTCTATACTATCTTCCTAATAATTGCCCAAAAAACAAGAAAACTGGACTTTTACTACACTATATAAACTGCTTTATGGAAAAATAAGGGATGTTCGAACTAAAAAAAGTTCTAACTGCATTCGGTGAAATTTTTTATGAAATTAGTAAAAACTTATTACTTGAATTTGACAATTATCCTTTCATAGAATTGCACAGAACGGTCTAGTTAGTTAAAAAATACGATTCGATGCTGATGCTTGCTTTTGGTGATCGAAATTTTGCATTGTACCACTTGGGTTTTCTATTAAACAAACAATTAATTATATATATCGATGCGTGATGAATTCATCGGTCCCAAAAATGACGTTGAATCTCAGAAACATCAGTTCTTTTATTAATTTTAAACATCAGTTAATTAAGCAATTAACAATTAACAATTAACAATTAGCAATTAACAATTAAGGTGTGAAGTGAAATCAGCAAAATGCCTATAATGGTAGTGAAATTCAAGTCAAAACAAAATGTTTGTGTGGGGTCGGGGGAAAGAAGTGGGAGTTGAGCGGTGGGGGCAAGTTCTGGGGTTTTTCGACCTGGACGAAATGCTGGTGCCCTGTAAAGCCTTCGCCTCTTCACGAGGTAAGAGGTGAAAGTGGGAAGGGTGTGGCGAACATAATGAATGACCTCCCCCTGGCTTATGCCTCCGCCTCGGTCACTGGTTGTCAACTACAGGGAAAGAGACTCCCTTTACCCTCCGTTTCCCTTTTGTTCTTGTGGGCAAGGGTTCTTCATGGGCATGGGATGTTGGGTGTCCACCAGTTGAGAGAGACAGTGAGAAAGGTAAAGGAGTGAAAGCAAGAATCACGGATGGAGACAAAAACAGGGATCCTCCCGGTTTCATATAAAAATAAAAACTTAAACTTCGCAATTAAAATTTTTCAGGAGCCGGACCCCATGCTTGTGAATGTATTTTCTTATGAATAAACTTATAAAACTACGGAAAGCTAAAAATAAAACATAGATATAATAGTTCAAAGAGCTAAATGCCATCACGAAATACTAGCATTTTAGGAAATTCTGATTTCTTTGGGAAAAAAATACCTTCCAAATTTTTTACGTATGGTAATTACGGATGAAAACCAATGTTAAAATAAAATGATAAAATTTACTCATTTAGCATATATTGTGTTTGAATTTAAATGCTAAAGTAAGGGCCTTATTAGTTACAAATACTTCTCTTAATGCAAAGAATGATCTGGTGCTTTCCCGGGGTATCTACTGCGTGAAGGTTCTCGAAATGTAGTTCTGTTATATTTTCGAAGCCAGCACAAGCTATTACAAAGTCTTAATGAATATGCTTTCAAAATTCTCCAAAAAGCGCTCTTTTTCCGTGTTTTCTCACTGAAAATGATCACTGAGCAAAATGGAAATGACGGCTTCATTTGCCATTGTCTTCATGAAGTATTTATTTTTCAATGCCATGAAAAGAAAATATTTCCTTTAGTTTATACAAAGAAATAAATGCTTGCATAGAAATGTATCGTAAAAAAATAACGATTTAATTAATTTATAAGTGCTGCTCACCAGCTGTAATGTAAAATTTGCTGGTAGGAAACATGGGATAGCCAGATTATAGATATGTATTTGTATCCTGAAAAAATCCCTAAATTTTTTCAAGTTTAGGTCAATGAAATGTGGCAAATGAACGATTGATAAAATATTTTTGAAGAAGTTGAAGGAAATGCAACTCACCTGAATTCATACCTACGTTTTATATCTCAATTCCGCGATATCTACTTATCTTAACCTTTTAGCAGGCGCGCCTCTTAAACTCCTGTTAATGTTCGCGTTGCGGTGTTTGGACCGCTCACCCCATATTTTGGCTTTTACTAGTTATAACAATTTTTATTGACTAATGGATACGTTCTTTTAAATAAAAAATACTAAAAAATTTTATTATAATCATGCCTCATAAACATGTCTTCCTTTTCCATCCATAAGCATGCCTTTAATCCCGATCAAAAGAGCCTGTAAGTGCGAATACAGACTTAGAAAATTACTGAGTTGAAATCACCGATGACATACCTGCATATAAATTTAGTTTGTGAAATGATATAAGGCTTTAAAACATAGTCATGATCAGCTTCAGTGCTTTGTTGCCCAGGGATGAATACAAAAATACCCTTGCCCCTCGAGATTGAGGCAACAGTATTGAAACCAGTCGGCGCGCTTCCAAAGATAAGAAATATGCAGCGCTTATTTAATTTTATTGTGCCTTTTAAGTTGCCCAAATTTACCTTGCATTCTATTTTAGTTTTATTACAGCTAGGCAATTAAGAATTTGAATACATAAATTACGCACCTACTCGTAGAACTAGTGCGAAATTAATATTTTGTTTCTCTCACCTCCTAGCAGCAATATATGTGACATAACACTGATGCTACTATGCTCTCTTATTCCTTTGTCTATCAAAAACTGATTTTCAAAATGTCACGCGAGTTTGAAATGCTTATTTCATTTAATAATAACTCAGACTAGCACTATCTGTCTGTTGAGTGACTGCAGTTCTAATTTGCTGTATTATAGGGTTATGAAAAAGAAAGGTGGTGAAGCCAATTCTAACCAATCTACCCTCACCAGCTGCTGACTAAATGTGAAATCTCTGCATAAGGGTAGAGAGACCGCTTCCTATTTCTGTGTCACCTTCAGTTTCCCAGAAGGATCTGGTTCTCATGAAATAACCAAACTTGGGTTTTTTTCTGGAACATGCTCCGATTTTGAACCTAGGTCCTAAAGTCAGAAGTCTATTGATGTACCTACTACATTACAATGCTCAACACAGAATTAAGATGCAAATCAAAAATTAGAGACAGAAGTGAGAATAGTAGAGTAGGTACATAGAACTACCACATGAATGGGAGTAGTAATATTGAACAGAGTGTTGGAATGGTATTTGGTATTGTGAATGGCCTCTGTTGTCTGCTAGTTGTCAAAAGCTTCCTGCAAACTATAAAGCAATGGACATTTAGATAAGCCTGACCTTTGGGGAAATTACTTCTCCCTCAGAACGGACCTCATTTGGGATTTCGGTTCAGGAGGTATGTAAATAGAATAAACCAATTCAGGTAAGATATTCAATTACTGTATTAACTCAAAAAGCGTATAGTAAGTGCTCCATATGATCTTACCACTATCCGACTGCAGTAATATTACGGAATTTGTTGATATTGATGATATCGACCAAGATACGTAAGAGTTAGAATGTAGGATATTGCCTCCGCCGTTATCGGCAGCAATTCTCCTTTAAGTTTATACGACGGGTCAAAAATTTCTTAAGTCAGGGAGGGCTATTCCATTATTTATTGACCAAAACTGGGAAGGGGGTTCTATTGTGATTTACTCTTTGGGTTGGGAAGGATGATAAGGACCTAGGATCCAGTCGCAACGGCTGGGTTGGCGAAAAAACGTGTTGTGTTTTTAAGGAAGGGAGCCAAAAATTTAAGGAGGCAGGAAATATATATATATATAAATATCGCCGTACGCCATTTCTGAGTGGACCTTGTGTGAAGACCTTTCCCTCCCTCCCGACCTTTGGCCCTCGCCAAGGCGCCAGAAATGCCTCGAGTCTCCGCGAGCCTTTGACCTCCATTCCGGGCCAGTTCCAACAATTCTGATTGTGAGGGCGCCAGCACTTTAAATCACACCCTGCTCCTTCCAGTTAGGACCGGCTGACCCTACGGTCCTACACGGAATTCTAACAGCTCCCCTGTCCCCAAAATGCGAGTCTTTTCTCTTCAGTTCTCGGTTAGCGCTCTTCAAATACAGGGAGGGCATTCTCGTGGTGAGTTTGAGGGGTAGTCGAGGTAGCGGGAAGTGAGTTGGACTTAGCACAACTCCCATCTGGACAACAGCTCTCTCAATGGAAAGCCCTGGCGGTACTCGTGGGATTTTCGCCAATGGACCGTGGAGATGTCTTTTCTAGCGATTTTCAGTGCTTTTTTTATCGGGAAGAAGAATGAAACGGTATTTCATCCGCGCCCAAAACCCAAGCTTTTGATAGTCCAGATTTGGCGTATTGCCCGTACCAGAATCTCAAAAATGCCAAACTAAGACTTAATTTTAGCCATGTGATTCAGATATTGCGCTTTGAACGCAAGATGACCTGTGCATGACTGAACTACACGGCTCTATTCATGCTAGATGAGTACGCATTGTCTTAGCTGGACAAATTCCAATATTCCCTTCCCGTTTTACATAGATGTCTAGTTGGCGCATGGCTTGAGCATTCGAGTGAGACAAATGGCGTGATTACTCAGAAACCATATTTCTAGCTATGATGCCTTAACATGTCTTATGGGTAATAGTATTGTTTTACAGCGTTTTAATGTTTTAAAATATTATGCTCTGAATCCTGGGTGGAGAAAAGAAGCCTACCGTTTATGTGCATGAAGTCTCAATATCAGATGGCAAAAGATAATGAAAATTATGAGCTCTTTTGTTTTTTGTATACACTTGGCAAGCAAAAAATGTTTACACAGAAATTCATATAATTAAAATTGCCAATCATGAAGGTTTAATACCATTAACAAAATATTTTATGCATAAGGTGAGAATATGCGCATGAGGCTTTCCACTTCTAGGTATTCACACGTAATGTATGCACGTTTTTCCTCCTGATACAAAAATTCATATCTTTTTCATTGCCTTTAAGGTATTATGTAGATGTCAAATATAAAAATATTGAAACAAATTTTTGTCATGAGCTTTCGGATCATCAAGTAGAGAGAAAATAAATTACAATAGCTAATATATATCGAATGCAGTATGAATTCCAAATTTTTCATGAAGAATATACCTGTACAGAAACAAAGATAAGATTTATTTCTCATTGTATTTATTTATGACATATTAAATGTCACGTAGGTACCACACCACTCGACTATTTTAGCTGTGTAATCCTATCAAATCATAAACCGTTTTTCATTTGTTCACTGTCTGTTGCCATCATACTCCACGGAGATGAGTTGGTAAATGAAGTTAGAGACGTTGATACACCTAGGTGGGCAATAACTTAGAAATGGAAAACGTACGAGCACATATTTTCATTTCCTGTTCCGCCTTATTTTCCTGGCGATGAAGTTGAACATAAGAGCATTGTTTTTATTTTTCATTGCGAGTGTATGCATGATTTATTTTGTGGGGAGGCAGGGGCCATATTCAAGGACTATTTGAGAGGAAGGACCTCTTTTCTCTCCGTACCGCCAATTTATTCTACCGAGACACAATGTCAAACGGGAGAAATTGAGTCTTGATTCAGATTGAACGCAAAAAGATATCCGAATAAATTTCTCCGACTGATTGAATTTCCGTCCTATTGTCCGAATATTTTCATCTCTCCTTCCCGATAAACCCGATAGGGAGGGTGTGGAATATTGAATGTCTTGTAGTTGTGAAGACCTGAACAAGCAAGATAAATTGTAGTTGCCTGAATAAGATTGTTTCCTCGCGTTATGTTTTTACTACAATTGATTGATGGGGTTAGGGTTGGTGTGGTGGCTAGAGTACTGGCCTCCCATCCCGAGGGTCCGGGTTTGATTCCCGGCAGTAGCGGATTTTTCAGTAGAAAACTGGTCCCCACTTGAGTGTCTAATGGAGGGCATTTCAAGACCAGTAATCCGTCCGTCGGATGGTACGTTAAGCCATGGTGAATCCCCTTGGCACCTTTCGTTAAGAGTAGGCTAGTGCCGACGCCGGGTTTCCCTCCACACTTCCTACGTTCCCTGAAAACTCTTACCATTACCCAAATACCAACCTATCCTAAATGGCGCAAATGACCTCAGCAGTCGGCCGAATCCCCTAAATAACCAACCTAATCTGATTGATTTTGCGTGGAAATCAGCACACTTTAATTTTAGTTAACAACAGCGCTGGCTAACATTAATAATGTGCCCCAATAGAAATAAATATTGTAAATCCTGCCACCAAAATAAAACTATAGTTACCCACAGCGGTGTGGCGTATGGCAGGTGTAGCTGGTATCCATCCTTGAAAATGACAGTGCAGTGTGGAGGTAAACGTAGGGCTGCAGTTTCAGCCTCCTAGTGGATAGATTTGAAACTTTCAGCTAACTTCACTCTAGCAAACAGCCTAAAAATCTCGTATTTTTCTCAACCAAGGATATAACGGGCAAACAATTTTTTACGCGCTTCTGGTTTCATTCCTTACCAGTCACAATTTCGCCAAATATAAATTGAAAAAAATTATTTTTGTAAATCAGTGAATGATTAGCGTATACAAAAAGATGGCATAGTTTCTAATCAATTTAATGGATGTGTTGAAACAAGAAGAGTTTACTATAATCGATGGCAGAACAGTAATCAACATGGTATGAAATTACTTCCAGAATCCTCGTGGTATGTCTGTCTTTTTCGTGATTTTCTTAAGTTTCACTTAAGAATCCGTAAGGGATACGTCAGTATAGGCAAAATACCTCCGTAGTTTCTGTTGTTGGCTGGCAAACGTGATTGATAAATTATATAAATGGTTATTTCTTATGTAAATAAGTGAATGCACGTAATTGCGTTCATTCTAAGATGTGAGACGAACTGTCCTAAATACGCTGAGTGAATACTTCCAAATTACGCCCCTGAATACTTTTTCAAATTACTCTCTAAGACGGCTAACGCATTCTTAACATCAGTTTCGCTCATTACGCAGTTAATTGATGCTCAAGTTGCTCGCCCCGCATTGTCAAAGTTTACACTTCAACCACATTCTCTTCTCTTTCGCCTTACGAGTCATACTTCGGCCCTCCAAACGCTGAATTTAGTCGGATCAGGGTGGTGTCAGGCGAAGCAAAGGAAATTAAAGGCAGATGCACTGCTGAAATCAGAACCCAAAATTCCAAAGGGAAATGTCAATGAATTTCACTCTGCTTTGTAGCAAGCCTTGTGCAAGTAAAACTCGTGTAATATTACGCAAACTGTCAACAAAAAACGCAGTTTTTTTATTATTGTAACTAGATTGGAGAGAATGTTAAGTGAAGTGAATTGGATAGGATATAGTCAAGGTTTAGGCTTGGTAAATAAGGTTTAATCTTATGTTGTATGTTAAAGTATAATGAATCGTATGTAGTGGCGAATATTAAGGCCAGTTTATTATCTAACGATTCATTTCATTTGGATACAAGATATATGAAAAATGAATATTAAATTTAACTCTATAAGGATGTGCATATTTTTGAAAAATTGAAACATAAAATATAAAGTTATTTTATTTAGGATCAGGAATTGTTAGGTACTCGGATAGCGGTGAGATTATCTTTGAGGTATTATCTTTTCCAAATAATGCCTCTTTTAAATCGATAATACTCCCATATAGACAGGAAGAAGAAATTGTTTTCATCCGCATCTCCTCCTCGTCCTCCCCACTTCCTCTGTCTCCCTCTCTCGAATGGGATGGCATTTTAATCGTTGCCCCATGGTGAAAATAATTTCTCTTTTCCTCTTAGATGCCTTTCCTTTCACTTTCCCTTTCACCTTGCTCCCTTTTACCTCCCCTCTTGTTTCTTACCTTTCGCTTCCTCTCCTCTGCCCTACTTTTTAACGAGGGACTTCCCAATTTTTTTCTTTTGTCCTTCTTACCTCCTGCCCCGGTGATTGCCAGTGCCAAATTCTAAGACGTTCAACTAGACCTGAGTCTGTATGGTCCCTTTCACTCCTTTCTGGGTGTCCTTGAAGAATATGGGCACTGCTTTAAAATGGAAAACTGAGAAACATAAAAGTCACCACTCAGTAGTTGGAGACCTTTCGAAATATGGGTCAGAGCGGCCATTGTTGTGTCACTTTTTGGAATTCGACTGTTACAGTGATGGAAGGAATTAGTTCAATAGCCAAAAATTGGAATCATTGTCAGATCGTAGGCTGAAATTTAGACTTTATATCTTAAATACATTTTAAGATAATATTTTCACTGAGTACGTCAAAAATATTTTGCGAGCCCCAACTTACTATGGATTTGGACAACTTACTCACTATTAGAATAGACCATATGGGAATTAGTGAAGATAATTCCCATACTGCCAGATTCAAATATCCTTTTTTCCTCGTACAAAGGGATACAAATAGCGATTCTAAAAGCATAAATACGAGTGGTTCAATGGATAGCATAGGTAGTTGCATGCCGGTATAAGGACTTTAAGCTAACCCCTACTAGCAAATTGATACTGCAAACTTGCTTTTCAATTTTTATATTTTTAAATTAAAATTTTGATCAGTATATTCGCAGATTTAGTAAGAGTATATCAGTACTAATATGAGTACATTATTATAAATACGTTTTTAGGCATGATAAGTAATGCATGTTTGGTGTGAATTCACCCCCTACCACACAAACCTTTATGGTGGCTTGCAGGGTACTATGTAGATGTAGATTTAGTTCAATTTTTCATACTCTATAAGTGGTTGCATTCTATGTATACCACACAATTTTTTTATTCGAGGAAGATATGATAGAATGCTTGGGAAAAAGCTTTTCTGAATACTAGGAGGCTGATTCTCTCGCCGTATTGAAAAGGAAATAGGAAAAAATACCTCTGCCTCCATATACACCTATCCAAAAATAATAGAATTATGCATACACAATCTGTAGATTAATGGAAGAATTTTATTACCTGAATGATTCAATCACTGATAGTGCGTGAAAACGTGATTATATTTAAGTTTTTTTCTCTGGATCTGGTTATTTTACCTGTATGCACATTTAAATGTGTATTATCATTATCAATATGCATAATTCTCTGTGCCAAAAAGCATTATTACAAAAAGTATTAAATCAAATGCGTTGCTCCATAAAATGTTTAACGTTAAAATGAACGCGTGTTTGTGAACGGAACGGATAATCATCGCTAATTATCTCAAGGGTTTACGAAAACCTTAAAAAGAAAATAATGGCATTATTGCCTCTATAGATAAATAGCTAGATTTCAATTTCGCCATATCTAAATTCCATGCATTGCTATAGAATGCCAGTTTACTTTAATGCGACACACACACATATTACTTTTAATTAGTTATTCCTTCGGCAATGGAGCGTTTTGTAACGCAACCCTCTGATAAACAAATAAAATGCCAGGCATTTGGAGCCCCATTCTCATGGAAAAAATTTAGGTCGTTAATATGACCGTAGAATATCAATCATTGCTTGCTGTACTAAAACAGATTTTAGGAAATTTATGGCCATTCTTTGGGTTCTCCGCATGCATTTTTATCAAGCACTGAATCACACGATGGAATTTGTTTTCGAAACGTGTGCGAGAGTACTGTAGCAGATAATTGACAAAGATATTGATGCATGAATCTGACAAAAACTGTTGTTTTTAACTTTACCCTATTTCTATTCACAAAGTAATTAATAACTTTTTTTAAACGTTTTTCTTTTGTCTCTACTTGCCGGATTTAATTCACACGGCGTCGCATTAGAGTTAACTGAGTTATAAGTTAAACTATAATACATCAATTGGAAAAGTGATTGAGCGCTGCTCTCATTAAAGAAACTTAATTATTAATATTATTATTAGTTTTCTACCGGTGAAGGTTGATCTAAATGGACATTTAATTTTTCCCACCCCCTTATTTTCACACGATGTACCTCTTCAGCCCCACATACATCCTGCCTCCTATCATTCTATCATAGCTACCCTTTTTCTCCTCCCTCTTCCCCGCTTACCCCACGTTTTTATCTCAATCACTTCTTTCAAAACACAATCCACTTTTATTACCTTTTCCATACACACCTTCTGCCTTCTCATCAATTCATCTATCAAATTTCTTTCCTCTCCAACCAAGTCTAGCACTTCATCGTTCGTCCAAGGAAACTTAAATCTTAATAACATTGAAAATATTGTTCTGCACACACTTTCGCCATTTTTACATTTTTCGTAACGCATCCTGATTAATTTCAATCAATCTTGATGTGATTCCTTTATTATAAGAATTATTTTTTCGAGAACTCAAAGATAAGAGGGTAGTTTCCTTCATCAATGAAAAGAGAACTCATCAATTGCGATTCTTTTCCTACCAGAAATATACCTATTTTATGCATAATATTTGGATTGTGAAATCCCAGTTTACAATAGAATTAAATGTTAGTTTTACGACACTTTGAAACAGCTTAGAAATGGCGGTATGCACTGCCTTACTGCTGACGTAACAGGTATACACAGTGAAACCTCCCTATACCGAAATTTTTACAAAAACCTCCCTATTACGAGGTCATGGAAATTCTCATCAGACTGTCATGTCTCATGATGTGGCCGACTAAGTTTTTCCGTCTTCTTCTTAGAGTATTCAGAACACTTCTCTTTTCTTCCACTCTTCTTAGTATTTCCTCGTTCCTTACTCGGTCGATCCATTTAATCTTCATCATTCACCTCCAACACCACATCTTGAATGAGTCCACTGTTTGCTTCTCCGCTACTGCCATTGTCCATGCCTTACTACCATGAACAAACATACTCCTGATGTATGTTCTGATGAACTGTTTACTTACTTCTACGCTTGTATTTCCAGCGGTAAGTAGATTCTTCTTTTGTTAGAATGCCCTCTTTGCCTGGGCCATTCTGCTGAATATTTCTTTCTTGTTTCGTCCATCATTGGTTACTCGGCTTCCAAGGTAACAGAACCCAAGGAAAAGGTCACCTCTTCCAGTTTTTGTTTGCCTGGTTTAATGTTGCTTTTGGCCTCTTCTTTCTTGCTACACACCAATATCCTAGTTTTCCTCTGATTGACCTTCAGATGATATCTGGCCATTGTCCATTCCATGGTTATTAGAGTCTTATTCAGATCCTTCTCTGCCTCTACTACGAGTGTTACGTCATCAGCAAATAACAGCATGCTAATTTTTTCTCCGCGGATATTCACTCCAGAAGACTTCTCTTTGATTTCATTGATGACTTTCTCGATGTAAACATCAAAAATTACAGGAGACGGTGCACAGCCTTGTCTTACTCCTTTCCTAAGTCATATTTCTTCACAGCTGCGTCCAGATTTAATCACAGCTAGATGGTTTTTATACAAAGTGTAGATAATTCTTTCGGCATTGTAGGAAACTCCAATTCCTTTCAGAATTAGAAGCATTGACTTTTAATCCACGTTGTCAAAAGCCTTCTCTAAATCCACGAATTCAATGAATGTTGGTTTTTCCTTCTCCATTCTCTTCTCTATGAGCAGCCTAAGGGCCAATTCTCTCTTGCCTCTCTTGTACCCTTACTTTTCCTGAATTCGAGTTTATCTTCATCCAGGAACTCCTCAGCAACTCTTTCAATTCTTCTGTAGATAATCCTTATCAATATCTTCGATGGACGTGTCGTCAGTCCTAAAATTTTCGCATTTCTCCGCTCTCTTTTCTTTGGGAATAGGAATTATGATGTTTTTCTTGAAGTCCCTGGGTATATCTGCTGTGGATTACATGTGACAGATGGTTTCTAAGGTGAATTAATGCCTTCTAGTATTCATTACTACTCATTTACAAGTGAGGAAGTAACGTTGAGAAATGCCATCTAGAGGACTCTGGATCGGGATATCAAAATGTGAACATGAGTGATAAAAAAAGTGAAGTGTCTTTGACGCTGAAGAGAAATTACACGCATTAATCACCAGAGATATAGTCGTATCAGTCATCTTTTGGGCACACACTCTTCACGTTATGTTGTTCGAACCACGGCAGCGTGTTGAAAATTCGCATCCGCCGGCGAACGCTGTTCAAAAGTGAAAGCACGCTGCTGGAGTTTGTTTGGACAACGACGCGACGAAACAAAACCTCCGTGTGGACAATGGAGGCGTTCCAATACCTCCTCTAGGTCAGCGTTAAGGCCCGCAAGAGACCCGGCACGGAGTTCATTTTAACAGCCCATACACTGTCACGCTTCCTCGCCAAACGATATAAGTTCCGATTCTCTCGGAACCGACAGGGTGAAGGGAGAGGGAGGAGGCATTGTGAGCACTAGAGTCAACCCCGCCTCCGCTGAATGGATCGGCAAACATGAAGTAATTCTCCCGCGGAGAGTGGCAAGGAAAAGATCCAGGGTGGATTTTAACGGACTCGTCGGAGCGAAAATTGAGTCGTGAAAATGGAGCCGCGGGGGAACTTACTAGTTCCGAGTTTATAATTACGGTGGACGGAGACACCGTTCCCCAGGTTCCCTCCGAAACTTCTGCTGGGTAAAGTTGTCTCGTTGCCTCCCTTCCCTGATCCCCTCCCGAGAGGGAGTCTCGCTTTAAGGTATTGTCACGCGCTGCACAAGCGGGAAGTTGGACACCCTGGTGAAAGGTCCAGAAGGGAATGGGCGTGATGACGTGGGGGCCCCTTATGAGGGATTCCAAGGAGGAAGGGCATCTGCATCTACAACTCTGGATGTGGGCTACCACTATGCCGTGTGTGCGGCAGGAGAAACTCCATCAACTACCGTCACGTACGCAATCATATTGATAGTAGGTAATTGTCTTACCAGTTTCGCTGTTAATTGAAATTATACTGCAGAGAAAACAAGGAAGCTCCACATATAATTCAGACTAAGCATGTTAATATAATATAGATTATCTCCACGTCCCATGAAGGCTCCATTAATTTTAAATAAATAATTATGGTTACCTGAAGAGGAATGCCAAAATAGTTAAAACGTTGTAATTAAAAATCTTGTGTAAACAAGCCAAATAATCCTGAAAGCTATGCCATGTATCCTAATAAAAAATCATGAGTTATCGATCAAGTCTTACATTTTTCTTTATTGTAGCGGAAAATGTCACTTTCAATCTCATGACTTACTATAATCTGAGTATTTTGTTTATCATTTAAATCGCTTATTTCAATACTCTTCAGTTCCGAAACTTGAATCCGGATCTCCCAAGTTTGAACCCCGATTCATTTGAATTTTCCCTCTATAGAAATCATGCTACTGTGTATTTCAAGGGGTGACTCAGTTACAGTTTTTTCGCGACTGGTTTGTATTTTGTGCATTTGAGTATCCCCATTAAAATACTTATTTAATTTTTGTAGACGTTTTAGGTATTAATTTAATCTACGATCTTATAGTTATTCTAAGCCCAGTTCCTTGATTGATTTCGGTCCCCTACAAGACCTATCACAAAAACTACTTACAAGCATAGCAGGCTACTACATCTACATAATACCCTGCTGGCCACCATAAAGGTGTGTGGCAGGAGGTGAACTCTCACCAAACATGCACTACATATCATGCATAAAAAAGATTAGTACTTGTATAGGTACTGTTCAAAACTACGCTATTTAAAACTACTATATTATACTATCTGCGTCTTATCAAATTCCGTGGTTATATGTAGTGTGAAGGGAAGAAGTTGAGAGAAATGAGGCTTCTTTTGAGTGGCAGAGGCGGGTCAAGTTGCTCGGGAAAATCCCAGCGTGGTCCGTCACATGCCCTCTCTCCTGCCTGGCGCGAGGCCTGCTTAGCAACGCGGACATTCCAGGCGATCAGTATGCAAGTCACATCTGCCAGAAAAAGTTTCGTGAACGACTTGATTATCGCCTTCCTCCTTCCCGGCCGAGTTTATAACCCACTGCGGGACTCATTTCCGGAGAGGCACGGTCGGCTGAGAATGCACAAGGAGGGGAGAGAGTAAGGATGTGGAGGGGGGATGGCAGGGAAATCCTAGGGTACGGAAACGCGTCATTGAATCAAGGAGACGACCCTTAAGGATATCTCCTGGTATGAGAGGCCCTGTCCTGAAGTCAATGAGGCGCTTTTTCCGAATGGGATATGGAGAGAAGTAATTGCCTCCGTGAGTGATATTTTAGGTGGGTCAAGATTGCAATTAGGCGTAATACTAATCTTCTTACTTCACACGTTAATGTATGAAAACTCTTTGGTTGGCCGTGAGTGGAATTTATGTATGCGGTCACTTAAAATTCCTCTAGTAACTCAATTGATAATACTTCGATGGATCTCAATAGTACGTTGTGAAATTGAATTGCAGTGCATTGGATTTTTAAAAAATCAGTGATTTTCTTGTCACATTTTTCCAACAATGCAATGAGTAAGATGAGCGTGGTAACATATTTCTGACCGGAGATCTCGAGATCGAATCCAGGGAAAGTTCATTGAATATGTCCAGCCATATTCAAGTGAGTTACATGCTGGAAATAAATATTTCTTGGAAACCGGAAGTAATTAAGGAAAAGGAACTGTTCTTTCTACCCTAATGATAGGTTTTTAACGCCATTATGCAATTTGTTTGTTAAATTTTACACGCCAACATATTAATTGGTATTAAGTGAACAATATCCTCAACTATTTGACAAATCTTTTATTTTACAAATATTTTTGAGAGAATTAAGGGGCATTTTCACAGCGGTACCTCATGTTTTTCGCTGTCACAGGAAACTTTTTGCGTTGAAGCTTATTATGGTTTTGATATTTCATAGATGCGGTTTTGGAAAAAGTCAAAAGTGTGTAAGTGTCTGATTAGGCCTTTAAAATATTTTAACGTGCATAAACGAAAAACTAATTTTCTCCCCGTATGTAGAAGTGTCAAAATGCGTATAAAGGTAAATATGGGGCATTGATAAATGTGTAGCGTTAGGAATGATATTTAGCAAAGCTTTTATTTAATTTAAAGCAGATTATTAGCGTTTCAATGTGTATTCAGCTTTTATCTTAATTTTCAAATCTGGTATTACTGAAGTAAAATGCTGAAAATTTGAAAACGCAGGAAAATAAGCCATGTCAGCGAGAAATTAAAAGACAATAATACTACACGAAGCAAGTGTGAATCCGGTGTATATAAATCAAATCTAAGAGCGAGATTCTGCTGTGGAATGTAATGCAAAGTATCATTTCCCCATTTACCCTACAACATATATTGTTTAAGAAGAGCATTTGGGAAATTTTCAAGTATTACTGAATCAGTATATCAGTAGGTAGTTAATTTCAAAGGCATAGTGAATGCTTAGCGACGGTATGTTAAGGAAGAATGCTAAATTTATGTTAGAGAAGATAACTAAAACATCATTAACTTTCACCCTATTTTTTTAGTTAAGACTTACTAACTGATCGTACGCCTTTGCATTTCCAACGAAATGACTTATAAGGAGATAATTTACTTGTACATGATATTGTGGGAGGAAACGTAAATGTGCAGGTCTAGTGTTTTTTTTTGCTGGGGATTTCTCAATTCCGTTATGGCTGACAATCGGCGAATTTGTCAAAGTCACCTTTGTGTTTGGTTTAGTGTTTTCTTTTCAGTATTGATTGCATTTATGAATGAACCTGTAGTAAATTTATTCCAGGACAATACACAGCCATCCAAATAGCTGAAATTCCAAATGCCCCATTTTTAAATAAAAACCCGCGTTATCTGTTGAAAAAGAATATTGGAGAATAGGAAAGATAAAAATTTCAAAGAACATATATCCATTCCCTCAATGTCATTTCGGCATTTTTATTTCTTAATCAATCAATGGTAAGTCAATAAGCAGAACATATGAATGAAACTCATTGCAAAGAGCGGTTCTTCTGCAGGAAGAAAAAAAGAGCAGACTAGGCACGAGTTCGAATTTCATTGTAATGGACGTCGGCATATTTTATTGACTTTGCGACCAAAAGTGGTCGACGACAAAATAGGACATACTGTATGAATTCTCCACTAGAATTTATATCATGATTTAATTATTCCCACTGACGCTCTTTCCCAATCAACTAGGCTAGCCGTTCTCTTTGTCTTCCTATATATTATGAGCTCAGTACGGGTATAGTAAGCTAGTTATATTTTGAGTGAAAATATGAAAAAGGAAAAGCGGGCATGAACTATATTTATCCCTTGAACGCGCATATTTTTGCGACGTTGTAATGTGTGGAGAGCGGAAAAAATTAGTTTTTAATTTTTTTTTCATCCCCTCAGGTAGTTTACATCCACTTTTTCCGTCATTTTCCGGATAAAAAATTCTACCCAACCCACCCCATTTTAGATCCCAACCCTGTCGAAGGGATAACACGGCCGGTAACCTTCCACCAGTTCCATGGGGAAGTAAGCCTACGGCCATGCTGCGCCCACATGAGCTCGAGAGGAGAGAGGGACGCAAAGCATGACGGGAAGAGTGCAGGAGAAGCTTTCCGATCGGTTTGAGAAAGGTTGAGCGTGGGGTTAGAGGATATTTATACCATCAACGACAACTTCAACCTACTTTTTTCTTTGGAAAGGGCGGTTATGGCCCGTGGCCCGAGGCACCAAAAACCTATGCCCCGATTCAATTACACAAATCGATGGGCTCTAATTAACTGTGGACGGAGGGACCAGGCAATGTCAAAGGCAGCCCTGAACATCCCCCCCAGTGTCTCTTGCTTTTTCCCGTCCTTGAACATGGACCCGTCACCCACGATCCGAAAACCATTCCTAGCACTCTTGCGACTGCTATAACAGACCACTTGTATGTGGAGCGAACTCAATCCGATGAATTACTAATATTATTTGGCTACCAATCAGCTGGGTTATGATGATGAATAGATCGGCCGCGACCGTGTGGCCTTTCGACCAATTTCTTTCCTGTCTAGGACGGCCGCTTATCCCATACCTTGTCCCTCTCCGGAAATAGGGATCGCCTATTATCAATGCGGACCCGGTTTCGCGTTTGTTTTCTCCTTTTTATTATTTCCGCCGCGCTCCATTGGCGGGTGATTAGCGTCGCCTCGCCTCGCATGAATTCCTAAAAATGTCATCGAGGACCCGTCGTTCGGGAACGATGGTGACGGGTTGTTTATAACAAAAGGCATTCGGAATGCGTGGGGCGAGGCTGCGAAAAATGGTCGGGTCACTGAATGTGGGAGGACAGGGGTCAGAAATACTTTTTATTTCTTCTGCAATGGAGATTAATTTTGTATTCCCTGATGAATCTGGAGGTTAATGCGTGGAGGCAGAAGAACATACCACTGCATTAGACACCTTTTCTTCCATCGAAGTATCTATTACGTCGCTGAATTTTGCAAGAAAAAATTTTATTTTTATGAGTAAATATTTATTAATGCTAATTGCGCTCATTTGCATGAGGGTTTTTTTGTCATAAGCGTTATTAGATTTAAAAAAAACTTTAGCGGAAGTACTATTAAATATTCGTGATATTACTAATTTTTTATTTCAATAATATTTCGAAGTACTATTACATATTACATTCGTGAGGTGAGTGTTTTGTAAAGAACTTCGAACTTATAAGGTCTCCACAACATACGTTTTTGTAATAGTTTACAATTAATTGAATGCATGATACGATATTCACCATCAATTCTCGGTGTGTATGCGTATTTAAATTGGTGTACTTGAATTATGTTATGTTGAGATGTAGCAATTAATTATCTCTTCTGATTAATAATGATATAAATTTATAAGTCTTGTATAAATTTGTAGGTCTATAAATATATACATCTACATCTACATAATACCCTGCAAGCCACCACGAGGGTGTGTGGCAGGGGGTATTTCTCACCAAACATGTACTTCATATCATGCATTGAAAAGGAATAGTATTAATATAGTAGTCAGAACAACACTATTTAAAAAAAAGATACAAATTGCTAAGCAAACATGCAAAAACATTCTGTTAGCAGGGTTAGCTTTAAGTACTCATACCAACATGCAGCTACCAATGCTATTCATTGCTACTCTCTGATAGGACATATTTACCGTTATTTGTATCTCTAAAAATATAATTTCTTCCCAATTGATAACATAACAAATTCATGTACATAAGAAAAAAGGCAAATGGAGTTATACACCTAGCCGAATTTAATACCGCACACAAAAACTCATGTACCTATTCATAATGTAACAAATAACAAAATGGTACAGTAAATACGGAACCATAATTACATGAACACAAATTGAAAAAAGAGTAACTTATATTATTTCCGGGAAAGTAAATAATCATAATATTTCAATGTACATGTTTTAACAAATATGTAATTTGGAATTTCAGTTGGCATCTTATTCCATTTGTGACAAGCTGTTACAAGAAACGATTTATTATAAATTGTGGTGCAATGCCCTGGGAAATACAATAGTTTAGGATCAGACCTAGTGGACATTGTAGAAACAGAGGGACAACCAAGGAAAAAATCATACAGATACTTAGGTGAAAGTGTCCGAAGACTGGGAAATCTAAATGCCAAATTAATTATGGAAACAACTATGACTCCGAAACCAGTTTTTCGATTGTAAAGGCAATCATGAACAGGGAGAGCAAGGTGAAACAGGTCAGAACCTGTCGGAAGCCAAGCGGAGAGTGAGTGTGGAACGCGATTGTCATTTGTTGGTCAGTGACGTCACGTTTAGGGGGGTCGTGTGTATTGGAGGAGGGTGGGGGCGCTGACGTCGGAGTCCTCGTGATGATGAGTGATCCTGGGTGATGAGTCATTGTGACTGACCTTGAGCGAAAGATTCCCGAGAATTGGAGATTTATGCTTAACGTTACAGGTTTCATGAAGTTTATCGACGGTGTGAAAGAGTTTGCTACATATGATCCCTGGTTCATTGTTTAATATTTTATTGCTGTTCAAGCGAATGGAAAGGCTTTCGTAAGCGTCTAACTTATGATTTTCTGTGGCTTTCAATAAAGTAAGATCTGTGGAAGTGATTTGGTGGCCTGATTCAAATATGTGTTTCTTGACGGCGGATCGAGTGAATCTTCCGTTTTTATAGTGTGCCATGTGTTCCTTGAATCTAACAGTGGGATTACGTTTCGTTAGCCCTATGTACGTGCGATCACATTTGCTGCATTTAATTTGGTAGATTCCTGACTGTTGTAATCGAGGGGTCTTGTCCTTTGGATTGCCGAGTAAGTTTTTGAGTGTGTTTTGGTTGGTGAATACTACTTTTGTGTCGACTTGTTTAAGTATCTTTTGTAAGCCTTTCGTGAGTCGTGAATAATACGGCAGAGAGATGTGTTTAAATTCAGATCTGTTTTCCATGGAACTTAAGGAGTGTGTAGAATTTTGTTTTCTACGTTTATTCAATATTAATTTGTCAATTACTCCAGGGTTCTAACCGTGACTATTGGCTATTTGTTTAATTCGCCTTAGTTCATTGTCGTAACATTCTTTGTTTAGTGGAACCGAGAGTAGTCTGTTAATTAAAAAGTGAAACGTGGCCATTTTCTGCTGATGCGGATGATGCGAGCCTGATTTAAAGTAGTATAAGTATGTGTGCTTTTACGGAATATATCAAATTCTAAGTTGCCTCGGTTCTTTATTACTTTAATATCTAAAAACGGGAGTGAACCATTTTGTTCTGTTTCTTAAGTGAAATTAATTGAGGCATGGACTTCGTTAGCCTGTTCATGAAGTCGTTTATGTCGGATTTTTGTATGTCAAAGACAGCAAAGATGTCGTCCACGTATCTCAACCATACCCTGGGGAAATAACTGAAAGTGCTTTTGCAATTTTTGTGACTGTGTTTCGTCTTTTGTAACCCTTGTAATCTCATCCACACCACAGGTCAATTATGCACGAGAAGTTAAGTTTTTTCAGTTTCTCAAGTAGGATAGTGTGGTTTACTCGGTCGAAAGCCTTACTAAAATCAAATAATACCAACACAGTCACTAATTTTTTGTCTATGGCATGACGTAAGTCGTCCGTTATTTTTATTAAAGCAGACTGAGTGGAAAAGTTATTACGAAATCCCGATTGAATTGGTCAAAACTGTTTTCCTGGGAAATAAAATCAACTACTTGCGAACGGACGATACGTTCTAGAACTTTGGAGATGGCGCACAGTATTGAGATCGGTCTGTAATCAGATGGGTTTGAAGGATTTTTGGCCTTTTTTATTCGTGTTACCAAAGAGGACTTCCATAGGGTAGGAAACTTGCAGGGTTGCAGTGAATGGTTCAAAAGGTCCAGAATAAATGGCATAGTGACCTCATCATGAAGGAATTCCACGTAGTCCAGCCAGACACCGTCAATCTCATAAGACTTGTGTATCATGGTATATGATATCTCATCCACACTACTAGAATTCGATTTGGACCGAAAGATAAATTTATTTAGCATTTCGGGAGTAATAGAATGAAAATAAAATTTTTTGTCAGAAAAAGGTACAGCGGGATCAAGCAAATTAGATAAAGGGGAATAAAGAGGGCAGTTATCTTGATCAGTGTTTACTAGACACTTCAAATAAATATTAAGTTCATCCACTGTGAGATTAGAGGCCAAATAATTTTGCCGGTTTCGGACTATTCCGAGTTGTCGTAGTACCTTCCAAATGCGCTTCGGTTCTTGAAGCCCGGAAAGGGCACTAGAAAATAGTTTCTTTTGGATTCATTTATCAAAAGCTTTACTTTGGCCCTCAGTCGTTTGTATACGGCGTGAAGCGCTGGCTGCTTGGAACGAATGAAGGATCTACGTATGTGATTGCGTTCACCCATTTTTTTTTGCGAATGTCACTGGTGAGGTAAGGCTAAACGCCCTATATAAGTATTAGTATACAAGAATTGGTCATGAGCAGATAAAAATGGGTAGCAGATACGCACAGGAGCATGTCGGTTGAAGTAGCTCAGAAGATAATCATTGAAAATTTGAAATATATCATCAGAATATTTAAATTTACGCTGCTTTTTTAATTCCTTACAGCGGAGTAAAGTCGACGGTTGAAGGTGCTGAGAGATTCGTTGATGTATATAGTATGATAGTCATCGCAGCCAAGGTCTTTTGTGGAGAGGTTTTTGTTCGCGCGTCATGATGGAAGAAACTCATACATGAGATTATATCGAAGAAACCGAACTTTTAAGAAAGGTTGAGTAGGAGAGGCGTTCTTGTTTGACCGGGCATTAACCCAATACGAATATTCAATGTCACTGGGAGTTAAATTGACTCCAAGAAGAGACGCCACTTGACAGACTAATGTCTCAGGTTTTCATCGCTCTTTTGAGGAACTCCACGAAAATCCACGACATTCCTTAGGGAGTTCCGCTCTGTAGCACTTAAGCGAATTTCTAAGTAATCGATACGTTTTTGCAAAACCTTGCTTTCTTCAACTGTGCTATCAGTTTTAGTGTTGATTGAATTGAGAGTCTCATTAAGGAATGCAATGCTCTTCGATCGAGCGTTGCCACTGCGACTGAGTACGATTAATTGAGGAGAGTTCGGATTTAATGGATCTCTCGAACTCACGTTGGCCGTCCTGTAAGTCGGTGACACGCTGCAGCAGCTCTATCAGCATACCTTCAGAAGATTCCATGGGGGCTGGAGTCCGTTGAGCTAAGAGTGGTGAACCAACGGGTGTGTCGTCCTGCGTGTGTGCTGCGATTTTGCGAGGTGCAGGTCGGGCAGATCCAGGATTTTTCCCAGGTCCTCTAATGCCTGCAGATCAGCTTCGTTGAGATCGGTGTAGGAGAGATAGTGGACTGCACTACAGCTATCACACGTAAGAATCTTCTGCGAGCGTTTGGGTGGCTTGGCACACACAACACAGTTTCCAGGCATTGCGAAATACGCGCTTTCACTACCGGGAGCGCAGCGTACGACCGTTCACGGTGACTGCCTGCTGTCGACTGAGTTATAGTAGTTGAAGATGGTCTTATTTTTTTAATTTTCCATCACGCATAAGGCATCTCATTGCATATTGTTTCCCTCAGTATCTTTGAATCTTTGAATGCCTAATTTGACATAATGATATCACGTCTTCCTTTAATGTAACACTGTGCTCATTAACACATTTTATGTCCTATTTGCAGCTTCGACGTGCGGGGCAAGGCCCTGAGCCAGGCGACGCACTGGTCCTCGCCCAGTGCTTTTGGGTCCCGGGCCTACTTCCGGACCGTTTCCGACCCGGCGTCGCTCGTCGTGGACGACGTACAGAGGGTCGACGAAGGCGTGTATCGGTGCCGCGTTGACTACAGGAACACGCCTACCCGCTCCTTCAGATACAACCTCACCGTCATAGGTAAGTCTCTTTTGTAAACTTTGTAAACCTATATCCAACCTATCAAGTCATATTTAGGATAAAACTGTGTTTATAATATTTCATAGGATGAGGATATATTAATCTTACAATCAACGTTTTCCTTAGCTTTGAAGATGCATCTAAAATTAAGAATACAGTTAATTTTCTTCCCACCGTTTCCCAACGCATCTCCAATACGTATCTCCATCAGATACATAGTATCCTAATTGTAGTTCTGACATGTCACATCCGCTTATTCTCTCCTAATACCTATAGTGTGTGTCTATCTTGATCTAAAATAACCGTCTTTCTGTTTTCAAATATATTCTTCTCCAGGCATTCCCAACACAATTTTTTAAATCTTTTTCTCCACCAAAACGGGAAATGCAACAAAGAATATGCCAGAGTATGAAATTTTCTAGTGAATATTTGTATTTATATTTGCTTATTGTGGTACCATATTACTTTTTGCTCGAAAAGCTTGAGAAGAGAACTGCTTCAGAAGCTTTTTGGAAGGAACATTTTCATCCAGATTGTTGTTTTGGATAATTTGTCTCAAAACATGAAATTATGTCACAGTTGGAGCGTGACTTACTCCAGAAAAGTATTATTGATATCGAAACTTTTGCGTGCAAGAGTAAAGATATTTTTTTAACTTTGAAAGTGGAATTTTTAAACTGACAGTAATTGACCTCTGTTCCCCTCGATGCAATGCACAAATCCGCATCGGAAGCCTGTGCGAATATTTTATAATGCATTCCATCTAGCCTGGGCCGCGGGTCACATTAATTGGATCAGTCGCGCATGGAATCCAGATGTAATATTTACTGCAAAAGCGGAGTAATTTTCAGAGCTGGACCTGTATGAATTTTTGATCACAATTACAACCTAAATTGAGTTCGAAAGTTTGGTTTCAAACGGCGTTCTAAATGGATACTCATTCTTCCTAGTTAAAAATTCCTGTAGCTCTTAGCAACGTGTCCAGAATGGTTGATGAAGTACTAATTATGAAGTTGGACGGAGATGACTATGAAGTTATTTTGAAATTTAATCACATATCGAAGGTATATTCACACAAAATGACCATCATATCTACGTTAGTCATGGATAAAAATCGCAAAGGTGGTAAAAATAATTAATTTCCTATTAAATAGAGGTAAAAGTATTTAATTCGTTATTCCTTTCTTTTAAAATACGGTTTATTTTAACCACTCCCCTCAACTTGTCACCCTACTACAGCGTTAAAATATTATGACTTTCACCATTTCATTTGTCTTTCTTTCATTTTTGAGTGCCATCTTATTTATTTATTATCCTTTACATCCTCCACTTCTCTGTTGTCTACATCCTTAGCCACTAGCATTCTTCATCCCAAGAGTATTGCACAAGCCTCTAAAGCCATATTCCGTCTTCTTTACAAGTATTTTAAAGTTTGTGTGCACCCACTTCTACGTTTTAACTTGTAAATCACTTCAAATGTATTTCGCCACAAACTATCCCACCAGTTTCAATAAGCTTCATTTTTCAGATGTATTATTCTTCTCATTTTCTTGATTCTAAACTCGATGTAATACGGTACACTTTTTATACATGTAAATGGGCCCAATTGCTCCCTTCATTTAATACAATCCCTCAAAATTAAATATTTCACGTAGTAGTTGGAGAAAGTCTTATTTTTAATCTTCCATTACGCATAAGTTATTTCCTATCTCATTGAATTTTCAACATTTTATTACATTTTTCATCATCATCATAAACATAACATTCAGCATAAATAAACATATCATTCAAATGCCCTATCATTTCATTTATGCTGTTTCATTTATATCCTTCTCTTTTTACTTTTCTTAGCCGTTTGCTTTTGGTGTGCTGTATAAAAACCGCTTTTGATGATGATAGACGATTCATCTCTCTCTTGTTGAAAGATACGATGACTGCCTCAGTATCCCGTGTCCTAAACTCGTCTGCTTTCATTTTCTTTTTCAATTATTCATGGCCGTTACTGAGAACGTATATTTTCGGTTCCCACTTGTATCCTCAGCAGTATTTTACAAGTGATATCATCACCTCAATTGCTTTATCACTGAAATCATATGGTTGATTATTTCCTAATATATTTCATAGCTACTGTTTCCTAGTGTTACCGCTATGTACTCATTGTTTTTGAAGTTTTCAAACTATTTTTTCATCAACTATGCGTTACAATCACTAGTATTGGCGAATTTATATAAATCTGCTGGATTCGCTTTTTGCTGCGTCCGTAGTGTGTGTGTCATATTGTGAATAATTGCATGTACTGAGTACGTGTACTAAGGGCAGAGCAAACTTTTCTTAACGATTAATCAAATCACACTACCAGATGAGAGAGAGACTTTAAAAATGTTACCTGTTACGCAACAAGTTAGAAGTTATTTTATTAAGCCACTCAAAGTCATTTATGCGCGATGTGTATTATATGCATCACTCAAATATGCAACAATCCTAAACATTCAAATTACCTGCCGCGTTATCCTTCTGGTGACTTCGGTTTATCATATTGTTTACCCTAATTGTATGCGGAAATGCATCCATGTCCTGATATTATTAACTCTACATTTATGACTTAACCCACCTTTACATAGGTCAGTTTCCAATACTTAATGAAAATTCATTTATTAAATATTTTTTTCCATCTGCCACGATCGAACACTTTACGGACTCCTCGCCAAGGTGACCTCAGACACGCATTTACAATGTCACGCCTGCTGTTTTGCTTATCAGGGTTCATTTCAGCTTTACTGTACGCCGAAACTAGAATGCTAAAATTAAGTTGCCATCAGCGCGTAAAGTAGATCTGGAGCGAGCCTCAACGCTGGTATAGAGTGGGAATGAATATACTGGGAATTCCGGCCATGACCATCGATGATATTACTTCTAACTGCTAGTTCACCTTGATGCCCTCCAAGGAAGGATCATTCGCATCCATTGCCTCCTCACCCTGACCTTTGCACGTCCCGGAATCTAACTCCTACCCTGCGGAATATCCCCGAACCTCCCTCCAGTAAGTCTCCTCTCCCTCATATCATCCTGAATCTCTCCTCGCCTTTCCGAGCTCGCTTCTAAAACTCCGCCCAGCGCTCAGCAAAGACCACGGCCGGCACAGCCAACAGCAGAAGCATCCCATCTCAGAAGGAGGAGGGAGAGAAGGAAGGGATCTCCTGCCCAACAATAGAATCCAATTTTCCAGTGCGATAAACGTGGAAACCCAATCGGCGGAGATTTCTTAAAGAAAAGCGCGGGAGGGCCGGAAAGGATCTGGGAAGACGTCAGTTCCGGGGGGAGGCGGCGGCTCCGGGCGCGGTGGAGGGAGGAGCGGGTGGATTGCGAGTGAGGAGATGATGTGTTTGTACATACATTCGCGCACAAAAGGGAGACCCGCTCTTTTCTTTCTCTCAATCCTTTCAATCTCAAATATCCTCCCGCGGTGAATCCCCTCTCCATTCTCGGCGAACGCTGCCGAGAACTCCCCGGAAGGACTTGGCGGGCAATCCACGCCGGAACGCACTATACAGCGAACTGCAGATACTCACTCCTCTCAGAAAAAATATACAGACGAGAAGAAATATATGCGTTAATATTATGAGTCACAAAGGACCGAAAATCTTCGTAGATATAATTGCTTTTTTTGTACCAGTCATCAGGATAGAATTTTGGGCATATTTTCCGATCTTAAGAGCTATGTACACAAAATAAATATAAATATAAGCTATAAAATAATTTTGTTACTTAAGTATTAATTATGAAATATAAGGGGTAAATTTGTTACGAATTATGGGAACTAAGCATTTGTAAACATAATTTGATGCCAAGGTTAGAACATCTCTCTCACTCCTCGTAATCCATTTATCATTTCAAATCTGTATGAATCCCTCTCCACCATCAAGGCTATATTTTTTCAAAGATCCAGAGTTAGATTACTGTGAGCATATCACAGAATTGCGTCGGACAAATGTATTTAGCTTAATGGTTATTACTAACTACTAACAATACGACTTTTATCAATCTCAGTGCTATGCAACATTCGAACAATATGTTCGAATTACTAACGTAATTTATCCCACATGGTACTCAAAAATGTGATAAATATCAGTGCTTGTATTTATGCTGATTTACCTGAAACCAAAAGCTAGATTCCGTAACATAAATATCATCATCATCACCGGTAATCAATCTTAAGATTGGTTTGACGGAGCCCTTGTTTCGACTCTCCTATTGCAATCCCCGTCATATTTATATAGATAATTATTTTCGTTGAATTCCTTCAATACATGCTCTCGTATATTTTATACAACTTCCTTTCCTATTTTTCCCGTTCTATTTCTCATAAAGATAAAGGAAGAATGGTATTGTACACGTTTATGTTGGAAGTTAACTTGAGTTGAGAAAGTCTGATCATATGTCTTTCAGTAAACGAACCACATATCAAGGACACCATAATATGAATGAATAGCAGGTACATATTGGAACATCGAAATTCTTTATGATTCAAACTGGATTTTTGTTCCTACATGTTTAATATTGAAAATGTTATTTGAGGTGTTTTCCTTTCATCATAAATATGATCCATTAGTATGACGATCGTGACCATTAAATGGATATTTATTTAGACGAGAGGCGTAACTTAGAAGAAGAGTAAGCGGAAATCTTACCTTTTTAAAAAATACGGACATTTCCTTCATTTATCTTGGAATTGAATTTGGTATATATTAGTCGTTAGTAAGGCAATTGGTGAAATCTAGTATTTTGTACATCAAAGTAGCATATACCTACTTAAGTATTACCATACTTATTCGTATTTTAGAATTGTTTGTGCGAAATAGATACTAATTTACATACATTTAATATATTATGGTAAATTGTCAAATATTTTTCGTTTCTCCTGTCATTTCCGAAATGTCAATAACCTTGAGAGGGACTTGTTTTCATCCCATGACGACAACAATGTTTTGGCACATTTTCTTGAAACATATATAAAAAAATCATAAATAACCAATAACCTTAGAATAAAATGCCATTATTATTTAAAGGCATTAAAACATTTTTTTAAGACTTAACGTCATATGTAAGAGGAGAGTATGCTACATTCTCCCTATAAAATTTCAGGTTTGCAAGTTGGGAGGAGAAATAAGGAGCGATCTTTGTGTCAGATCAAATGATGCATATTATAAGTAATGATAAAAGAGGACCTAAAAGAGGAAGTAATGATAAAAAAGGACAAGAGAAATTTGCAGTTTGAGAGCAGCATGTTGAAAACAGAAATATCGTCGGTAAAGTATTTACCGTCCTATATATATGAGATTTCGTGCCTTAAGTGATCTACATATACTTTGGAGTACTTATGCAGGCCTTTCTGCTTTTAAAACTGAAAAAAATTATGTGACTCCATTTGAAAGGTTATATAGGGTTACCTTTTGCATTAATAATCCTAGAAAATCTTTTCTGAGCATGCAAGTGGTGTAAAGGCAACTAAATAAAAATCTGTATGATTGGGAATAATAGGGGTTAGGCGATTATAACGGTCCCTGGGCATCGCATAAATGAAGATGACAACGACAGGGTTAGACTGGGTAGAGGCCGGGTGCCATCCGCAAACACTTCATATCTTTCTTACCTCCTGTTCTTAAGGTGAATGGATCCTGGGGCGTTGTCAGCAAGTGGCTGGCTTCGGGAAAAGAGAGTGTCGTGATTACGAGGGCGATAACGGAAAAGCAGGAGGAGAAAGGGAGAAGAGAGGGTCCTTCCGCGCAAACCCACGATCCCTTCTTCCGAGGGAAAGGGATAAAAAAGAAGTGAATTCACCAAAAGTAATAATCCCACAAGGCCTTTCTCCAAACTCTATCGTGCTCGGGTCCTCCACGGCACGTTTTAAGTTTAAGTTTTGAGACGATAAGAGGAACAACATTCGATCTTGCGGCCTCTTTGCGTGAAGGTGAAACCCTTCTCCTCAAAAACCCATTTAGGTATGAAGGCTGAATTAAAAAAAATGCGATTTCAAATTTGATGGACAACCAATGTTTCACTGCTAGGGTTAGCAACTGGGCCATTTTTACTCATAAACAAAAATGGATATTTTATCGGGAAAACACAAAGCTCCCAGTTAATTAATAAATTATGTAATCCACTTTTTAACACATATCAGAAAGAATATGTTGATTTTAATTTTCCATTTTTTCATTCTCATACGCTTAAGAACAAGGAGTCTTTAGCACCCTCACCAAGGGTTCATAATGTGTGATTGTGGGAAAATGATATGCACTAAAATGTAGGTACTAATAAAATATTTGTTCATAACCTGAAAGTGGTCATATGATACTTTAGGAAGATCGGTAGTTTAGTGGTTATCTTGATTAAGTTGTTGTTATATAGGAGCAAATCTTCGCTTTTAATGGAGAAAAGGCTAGCTTTTCGGATAGCCAGGGTTACAGACAAAAACATCCAGGTTTAGAAACCCTTAAAGTTAATCAACTTGATTATGTATGTAATACTAGTCTTGCAATTTGATGGATTACGTTGGAATCAGGTGAAATGAAATTCAGCATGCATTACCTCCCCGTGATCTAGGTTGTGAAAGTTAATTATCATTATTTAAAGTAATATTGCATAAGCTAGAAGGATGACTATTTTTCAATATTTATGGAGTAGTGTTTTGTGTTAACCAACCAGTTAGGTCAGGTTTTGGTGATACACTCCCGCTTTTCATTTAGATTTTTCAGTTTCTTTTTTCTTAATTTCTTTTTTCGTGCACCATTCTTCACTTTATTTCATCGTATAATTCATAATAATTATAATCCACATATATTCATTATAATTCATCGTATATAAAAAATCTTATATAATCTTTAATTTCTATACCCTTCCCCACATTACTTTTCGTTCATAGCGTTTTTCTTTCTACAAGCACCAATAGACTTGGCACTCAAGCACCATTACCCTTATTATTTGTTGCGTCCACCTACCTCACCCCCACCTAACTTCACCAGTAACTGACCTTCTTATACCAACTGTTCTCAATTCGTATTCTTTAGTATGTGTTGCATATTCTTAATTCTCTTCCAAAAGCCATCAATCTATTGGATAACCAACTATTGCTTCGTCAAAAAATAAGATAAAATCAGCAACATCCCTTTTTTATGCCTGCCTAAACGTCATGATTTCTAACTTGATCACCTAAAGATGATGCAGTGTCATGTGGAAAATTGCATTTTGTTTCTTATTTTCATTAGACATTCATATTTTTAAGCAGTTTATCGTGAAAAGTCGTTTTAAGTGGAGCCATGTTTAAATAAATTGGTTACTTACAAAGCCAGCAAAATGCTTACACTTTCAAACAATACCTACTTAAGAGTTAAATGCCTCTGCCTTTTTTTTCTTGAAGAATTTTCCCCTAAACATCTCGAGGTTATGGCCAAACTTCAGTTATAATATTGCAACAATAGCTTTCCTCCGAGAAAGCATTGTCTGTGTGAAGTGCATACGCTATCTAAACATTTAACTTTAGGCTTTATGCTCGGATATATTGGCTGAATTACATTAAATTGTGATTTTGAAATATGAATGCAATTAGAAATGATTCACTACCATCTAAAGAAGTGGTCCTGAGCAAGCAACTAAATTAATAAAAAAATAACACCAATTTTTTTTGTGTGCATTTCTTACAGTGTTGACAGAAAATGTAATAGTTTTATTCGCCAATTGAATTATATTTAGCTCAAGTCACTCTTTTGCAAAAGTCTTCACCTATGGAGAAGATAAATGTATTTATTTCCCTTCAATGACCAAATCAAGTGATTCAACATCTCAATCATATATATTGGAATAAAGTCATTCAAATGCTGAAACATTTTTGCAAATATTTACACAAAGCAATAATATATGGAAACAAAAATGAAAATAAAAAATGGGCATACATTACATAACTTAGCTTGATTTAGCGCAAAAAAATTAGCTTGAATAACATTCCTGAGTATTTAGTCCAGAAATTTTTCATTGGCGCTTATGAAGTGTTTGCCAATTGTGAGTCTCTGGCTATAGCAACCAAGGCTACTTTGTTATTTACACACATAAGAAGTGAACGCTAATTAACGCACAAAATATTTGTACACTCTTGTTGTTTAGGTGTTTACTTTAATGACTGAAATTCCCAATAAAAAATTTTCCCAAAGTTATGTCATTTTCTAGTCCAGAATATTTAGGTTATTATGTAAGTGATACACTTAAAATTGTCCTCCATACATTTATACTGTTCTAAAGAGATCATGCCAATAGATGAGATGCCAAGATGTATATAATGTGAGCGATTTATCCTCTTGTGAGAAAATATGAATGTGGCAAAGTCGAACCTTTACGGTAATCATCCCGCAAGTGATTGCTCCTTTTCGAAGTTTATGAGAAAATGTCAAACTACTGAAATTCAATATTTTGTCACCTCTATGGTGTTGAAATATAGATTCCGACACGGAGAATGGGGTCCTAGAATTTAACTACCTTCCTTCTTATAGCTCTCAATAAAGACTTTTCCTGTGGTGAATTCAGACGCGTTTCAAAGGTACAGAAACAGATGTATGAGAGGGAATAACATCTTGGGAACATGCTCCCGCTCCTCTTTAGCAAAGTGCCTTTGAGGTTCCTCGACTTTTTCTCCTCCCCCTGACTCGCTCAAGAACGCATCTCATACAAGGACGGAATTGGGCTTGACATCTTGGTTTGAGTGCGCATGCGCACTCGCGCCAGAATACATATGTAACCTTTCCGTATTTATCGCGTCACTCCAGGAAAGCCCACCCGAATTTTTAGAGTGGAGTGTTCGGGGAAAGAATTCTCCGAGGGCGATAATGAAGAAAGGGGACGGGGACGTGGAAGGGGTAGGTGGGGGTCGGAGAAATATAAAAGGACCAGGGGTAGGTGGGGAGGGAGAGGTGGTGACGAGGGAATTCCATGTCGGTATCCCCCTGGGGGCCTACAGGGAGAGAGAGAAGGGGGGGAGAGGGAGGTCCCTCTCTTGAAAAGACGAAATTCTCCCCCATACCCTTAAAACCCCTCCCCAACCCTTTCACTTCCCTCCCCTTATTCCTATCTTCTCCGCCCAATCCCCATTCCCCCCCCCCCCCCCCCCCCACACTGAAAACCCTGGTACGCACTCGGCGCTTCCAACATCTGAAAAAAAACTCCATTCTCCTCTCCAATGCCACTGGAGATGTTCCCAAAAGGCTGCGAGGATTTACCTCAAATACTCTTCTCTCACACCCCACCTCTTGCTCTCTCAATAACCCCTTCCTATTGTCAGGCGAGAGCTCTCTTCGCAGCCAAGGATTGGGGTGAGGGGCGGGCGCAAACCGAGCCAGGGTCTCTACCATTCGACTGCAAAACCCCTCCTCAAAAAAGGAAGGCGCAATGGAGGTGTGGGAGGGTGGAAGAGAGGGTGGGTGGGTTGGTAAGGCAGGGAGGGGGGAAGGTGGTGGGGGAATTGCGGGCCTAAGTGGGTGCGTTGCTTACGCCGCGCGTGTGGCCTCCGGGAGATGATTCTATCGGATCTCTCCCCCCTCAGCATGTTTATACTCCAGGGTTGCGGCAATGCGACCTTCTTGCCTTTCCATTATCCGCTATCAGGTCTCGTGTGGGGTGAACTTGACTGGCAGGGAAATAATTTTAGCAGTAATATTCTTCCTGCAGTTTCGTTTTAAAGATTCGATTTGTCGCGATGATCGCAAAATGCCGCACCCATTTTTATACGTCCGGATGGAACTTAAATCCGGTGCTTCATCCTTTTATTAGTCTTGATTTTTGAGTTAAAAATAGCAACAGGAGAAAAACAGTGATAGAGATTTTAAACAAAAGAAAAACTTATAAAAACTTACTGACGAGTTTGACAGGCATTACATACAGTTAACAGAATCATCGGCCCTAATGAGAGAGAGTCAATTAATATTATCAATTAATATTATATTGTTTACCATATTATCGTGTTTTCTGTATGTAACGCAATATCTTCTCCTTCCGGAATTTCGAAGTTTAGGAGATTCGTCTCACAAACTTAGGGAAAATTTTCAACTCTTAATTGGATGGCTAATTCTAGGTATTCACGTTTTTCACTGTGTGTATAGTGGAAGGATTTGGAATTAAAATTTATCAATATCTTCTTAAATAACAAAATATTTATGTTACAACTGTGACTTATTATTTTTTTAATATTTCCCTTCTGGAGAGACAAAGAGAGAAGAGCATCTTAGATTCGTGAAATATCAGTTCATACATTAACTCACGAATTACATATCCCAAGTAAAAAAAGGCAAAAAAAAGTAGAAGATTACTGCTGAAGATGTTGAATCTGGAAACGATAACTGGAACTCGAATAAAATATAACGAAATGGGCAGGATAAGAAAGGTATGCTGGAAAAAGAGGCTGATAGCTAGAATACAATGTTGCAGTTAATGCAACAATTAATGGTACCATGGATGTGAAGGTTCCTCGTCTATTGTGTTAATAATATGAAAATAATTCAGATTAAAATAAAACCTTCGGACACATCCAGATATAATATAGTAGTTTTCTGACATTTTTATGAAGAAAGATCCGAAATGAATAACAGCATTTTTCATAAAATTACAAATATATATAAAAAAAATAGTGGTGAAAAATGCAGAACACATGACCTGTCAGTTATAAGGTTTGATTGTTAAGTTACTGTATGGGAAGGCTTTGTCATGCCAGTCCCCGGATTGATGGCTAGCGACTCGAATTTTTGAGGCGCAGGAGTGAAAGCAGATGAAAAAGTGCAATTCAGAGAATAGAATGAAAGGTATTGAGGCTGGAGTGATAAGACCGTAAATCAGAGGTAAACCAAGAGTTGAGGTATCAGAGGAAATGGAGTTTTTCGACCTCATTGATGGACAACATGATGGTTCAAGTTTACAGATTAGATGCCAAGTGAATAGGAATATGCACTCTGATTAGACATTGCTAACTACTTCATATATCTCTGAATAATGCTCTCACGATGATTACAAGACTTCTTTGCAAAGACTCTTTAGGCGCAGTGACATGAGAATCCCGATCCAGAATATATCTGTCTATATCCAACACAACTTGACGATAAAATTGGCAATAATTTCATGAAGCTTATTTTTGTCCCCATAAGCGAACAATTACGCCTGGAGAGCCTTTATCTCTGCTTTGATAAAAAGGAAAAAACATCCCTCTCATATTAATAGAAAGATATTGCAATTTTCCACAAGCAACATTTATTTCGACTATTTGCGATGCTACTACATCATTGTCAAGTATTGACAATGAGGTAGTAGCATTAAAACTAGTCGAAATAAAGTTTCACTTGTGGAAAATTGCAATATCTTTCTATTAATATAGAACCACTTCACAACTGAATCTGGTTTGTTTATAACATCCATCTCGTCCGCTGGATTGTTTTGGACCCATAGATATTATGTTGACAGATGCAGTGATAAGTTTGTCAATTTTGGCTTACATGGCTACATTGCTCATGTATGTGCGGAAGTAATGAAGTTAATAATAAGAAGGACCAACATTGAAATTTCAATGTCAAAATCAGCTTGCGGGATAAATTCATCATAGATATCCTATTCCTGAATGTTTCAGCTTCACGTAACCTCAACTTACTTCGCTTAAAAATTCATTGTATCTAACTCTACGTCTATTAGTTTTTTATATCTGTCCACACTCTCACTATGTTAAAAATCCATGGTGTTTCCTTCCTGTCCTCATCATACTCACCATTAATCACCAAATCGGAACCTGGGAGTTCATTATCTTCCTGGACCTCTGACATGCTTTTTCTATTTACATTTCTCCCAGAAAACTTCCTTTTCCACCCTTTATACGTGACATGTCGTTTGTCTTTAACTGTGCTCAGTTTTTTCTCTCCTTATTCCTCAAATTACTTATTTCGCAGATCTTCACTGTCCCTTCGTCATCATTCCTCAAAGAATGTAGGTCACTATTAAGAGCTTTACTTCATATCAGATTCGGCAGTGGCGGATTTTTCAGTGGAAAACCGATCCCCACTTGAATGCCAAGTGGAGGGCATTTCAAGTTCAGTACTCCGTCCGTCGGATGGGACGTTAAGCCGTGGTCCCCTTGGCGCCTTTCGTTAGGAGTAGGCTAATGCCGACGCCGGGTTTCTCCGTTTCTCCACCCTTCCTCCGTTCCCTCAATAAACTCCTACCCTTACCCAATTACCCACCTATCCAAAATGGCGCAAATGACCTCAGCTGTCGGTCGCCTCCCCTGAATATCCAATCCAATCATATCAGATTTTTCTGATGTATTTTTTTTGACTAATTTACCCTCTCTCTGTTGTACACGAAATTGTTATTTGGAAACGGAAAATTAATTTTAGAGAAAAGGTTAATCTTCTAACCAAAGCCATCCACTCGTAAATCAAAAATTAAAATAAACAAAAGGTGACACCCACCTAACGAGCTGCGTTAAGGATATCTACGTTATCCACATTCCATCCATGACTAGAACGGGTGGGGAACGAAAATGGGGATGTGATGTCTGCCACAATAGATCCTGTCACGTCACATCCTGAGAATAACCGAAAAGAACTCAACGATAAAATATTTTCGTATGCATTTTGGCGTGACAAAAAGCGTGCTGGAGTTTATTCGCTTATTCACAAATTACGATGTACTCAAATATGCGATGGCTTTCGAAATAACCCTAAATGAGTCTAACAACCGAATCCATCGGATGCATCGGCATCCCATGTGTCCCCCTGTTGTGATTTGGCGAAAGAGATGCACAGTCTCAGTTTTGACTGGACGAAGTGGATGGAATACGAGTCCTGTGCACTCCCACATTTCGCAATATACACTCCCCAATATATGTTTTTCACTGCTCAAAACTCGCGAACGACTCGACGGATTGAAGAACGGAAAAATACGGGTCTTTTTATGCCAAAAACTCTAGCAGATTCCACGATAAAAAATCATGGCTAACGATCCCGTTCTTTCAAACGAAGTGTGTTACGACACATCTGAAAGTATTCAATGACATATTCTGCTAATTTAATTTTAAATTGCTATAGTAATAGTTTCATTATTCATATAAAACCATGTAGTTTGAGATTAAAATCATATTTTATGAATTTTAAATACACCAGTTATTGGTTGATAGTTTTTAGTTTGATTTCTTTGAGGTGTGCGCTTGTTGCGCGTAGGTGCAAAATAAGGTTTAACGTGAAAAAAACACTTTGTATATGGTATGCCAAAGAGACAGAAGTTAATGTTTGAATAAATGTTTCAATTATTGTTTTATTTTAGTTTAATTTCTTTGAGCTGTGCGCTTGTTACGCGTAGGTGCAAGGTAAGGTTTAACGTGAAAAAACACTGTGGATATGGTTTGCCAAAGAGACAGAAGTTAATATTTGAATAAATGTTGCAATGCGGCATTAAACTAGCCTCGTTTCACATTATGTGTTACACTTTTTTATGCATTGTATATTAGAATTAATTTCATGCATTACCTCTCTGATACCAATAATTCCTCATTGATGTTTGTTAAAAAAATAATACTTTTATCAGAATTTCCAAATCTTTTTACAGGCATACTTTATAAGGCATTTTATTATGAGAATATTATAGCAGTTGAGCTGAAAGGGTGACATAAACTTAAGGTCACGAACGACATTACGAACAAGACATTTGAAAAACAACGAATAGGGTAGAGGATACGGTAATCAAGTGGAGAGACATTCCACAGGCATCCTAAAATTGATGACCGATGTTGACCGCTAAAAACATCAATCAGTTTCTATGCTATTCGCTTCCATTGCCAAAGGAGACACGTACTGAGAATTAATCCAATCGCTGCGGACGCGCAACGTAAACTTGGGTGGGACGGGAGACAAACGTTTGATTGCTGTTTTCTCAACACAACGTCGAATGATCCTACTGCTTTGTTCACCATTCCTCCCAGCCCACTCACCATTCTCACCAGCTCACCAATTCTCCCGATGATTGTACGGAGTAATTGGCCACATTCGGGATGCATTGATTGACCTGGAATCACATAAGTGATTAAAGAAATTGAAACTTGAAAGAAGTTCCTGCTTAGATATTATAAGCGTAGATAACGCAAATAAAAGAAATTAGGTTAAACATTGATGTTTCAAACCTGTGCACATGTGTCCCGATTAACGAGGCTCTTCTTGCACGCATTTATACTCCTATTGCTATCTTACTATTCCTACTGTATCGAATAAAGTTATTAATGCTTAGTAGACTTTAATAATTTGTTAACGTCTTTGGAAGAGGTAAAAGAGTTCTGTTACCTGGAAGCCGAGTATACAACGATAGACGAAGCAAGAAAGAAATAGTCAGTAGAATAGCTCAGGCAAAGAGGGTATTCTATCATAAGAATAACCTGCTTACATCCGGAAATACAAGCGATGAAGTAGGAAAACAACTCATCACGACGAACATCTGGAGCGTTTTCCTTTCGGCAGTGAGGCATGGACGATGACAGCAGTGGAGAAGAAAAGGGTGGAAGCATTCGAAATGTGGTGATATAGAAGAATGATGAAGATAAAATGGATCGATCGAGTGACAAACGGAGAAGTGTTAAGAAGTGTGGGAGAAAACAGAGGTCTGCTAAAAACTCTAAAAAGAAGACGGGACAACCTAATCGGCCATATCTTCAGACACGATGGCCTGATGAAGACAGTCTTCGAGGGAAAAGTGAACGGAGAGAATGGTAAAGGCAAGTTTAGCATGAGATATATGGAACAGGTCGTGATGGATATGAAAGAGAGGAGTTACGTTAATATGAAGAGGTTGGCCGACATAAGAATCGAGTGGAGGGCTGCGTCAAACCAATCCTAGGATTGTTGACCGTTGATGATGATAACGTTTTCATAGCAATAATCATATTGCTTACTATTCTATTTTTCAGTCGTTTCTTTTCACTCAAAATTTCAAATATTTTACTGATAATTTTCACGGACAAGCCTGGTGTGATACATTGGAGCAAATGGCAAAATACTATAACTTAGTGACTATGTGCCTGGGATTCCGAGCATAATTTATTACTATGGCCATATATTGCCTGGGTCTTATATCGTGGCATTTATTCGTGTTATTCCTTATTTTTAATTGCATTTTTGAGTAATCCATTTGAATGGGTTAAGGAAAAGAGAGGGGCCTATGAGAAAAGCAGATGCATTAGAATTGAGTTTGTTGCAGAGTCTATGCATGGATACTCGGGTATTTCCAAAAACAGAAGAAAGTCGCCAAAAAGGGATGAAGGTATCCCGATCCCGTGTCAATTTTGATAGCCTATAAGTGAAAACTGAAATTCTATAGCTCAATCCACATTTTGCGAGAAGGAGTAGTGTGCTAGCACAGCGGTGTAATTATTTCGTTCCATTAAGGTATGCATCGATGCAGCAGTCGATATTAAATGCGCACCGTAATATGATATTGACCATTTTTTTCATGCATTGAGGCGATAAAATGCCACGCTTAAAGAGTTCTGGAGCCGATAAAACTCAACGCACTGGATTTAATGTAGCGTTTTGATAGATTAATGGGAAAAGAAAAATATTCGAGCCTTTATTTTGTTCCATATGCTAATTATGTACAATACACATACCTAAAGCGGAGTATATGCATATGCTTTGCTGATTAATTGATATATCTACGCTCTTAAAATGAAGGGAATGAAATATGCGCGCGTAATGTATGTGAGGTGAATCAGCTATAAAGCTTACTATAGCGGTTTTATTGAATATTAAATGTTGAATCATGTGCAATGAAGTAAGTATGAATCAACAAAAATGAAGATATTTTAATTAGTAACGTAGTGGGATAAACATGTATCGAAGGTGGAGTTTTCACAACATTCATATGAAGCGATCTCAGTTACTTTCACAGTGTGATGTTCAGAGTCGAGGATCGAAAAACCCCAAAAGTTTGGACCATTGGCTTTGGGAGTGGGCCCGCCAGGATTGGGGAAGGGTGGAAGCGTTTGGATGATCGGGAAATTGGAGGTGTGGATGGTATGAGCAGAAAGTTGAAGGGAGGGAGGAGACGGAGACTCCGGGCCGGCGAGTTATAAAGCCATTGGAATGGCGAAGAGGGCCTATCTGCCAATTGGCCCCCACTTGCCGGCATTGAGTGGGTGGGCCCGGGACTTTAAATCGAGTAGGTGGGAGAGGTGTGCACAAATCACTGTCCGAGGACACACGATAGAATACGTGGAAGGAGAGGAGAGATATGAAATGGGGAACGGAATGAGAAAGAGGGGTGTGGGCCGAGAGGCAAAATGGTGAGGGTTTTGGAAGTGGGTTGAGTGGGTTGGGTCGACAACGTAGGAACGGATGGGCGGAACGAGACGAGGGGAACAGTAGAGGAGGGGGGAGAATTGTGAAAATAATCCACGTCCCGTACGAAAAACGATTGACGGGCGAGTCTTTTTTTTCGGGGTTCCATTCGTTATTTTTTTATTCGAACGCTTAATTTTTTCGCGTTTTTTCCCCACTCCCGTCGGTCAATAGATTTTTAAGAGATTAGACCTCTCTGGAAGGGAAATAAAAAAAGCGACGCAGGTTAGGATTCAATTTGGATCGCTCGCGATATTTCATTTGTCTCACGCTTCGTGAAAACTTTCACATTCTCGCGTTTTAATGGTAGCGTCCGTCATGCGCTATCCGAGTGGGATTTCACGCTCGGAAGTGTGAGGGGGCGCTCAGAGATTCATAAATAAATGTCACGAAATTGTTTTACCCAACAAAAGGTCGTTCAAATTAAAGGCTCCTGTGTCCCGTGTTTTTTTATTCTTTCCGTTGTCAATTTCCCTAGGTAGAGACAAAAAAATCTAGTTAGCCATGTTTAGGTCTATTTCGCGTGTAGGACGCCCCCTTGTAATTTTTCATAAAAATTCTGCTTTTGCCTTATTCGGTTTTCAGCCCTCAAGGCTGCAAGGCAGTGATGGAAACCCTCTGTTGAGTTTAACCACCCGCGAGCCAATTTTTATTTCTGTTTCGAATTTGGAGTGACATATTCTATTATTTGCTACATGCATTTCAACCAAGTTATCTCTGCAATATTTCCCGGGAATGTTATCCTCAATTATGAACTCACTCTCATTTTCCTCAATGTAGTCATCTATTGTTCCAGTAATTATTGAATATCCAAAACTAAGCGTCAATGGGTTATAAAAAAGTAAAGTGTGTGTTCGATTCTAATACTAATACATTTTTCGCATGTTGTGGACTGAGAAATTTATGTTTTGCCACTTAGATAAAATACGAGCTGTAAAATTCGCAATACTTTCGTAGAAGTATAGTCATACGGCATTAAGATGAATTTTACAATCTTTATCAAAGGTGATGCTGGTTAGATTTGGTATATCGCTTAATCTCTATTCGGTATTAGAGTTTTATTCCGTCGATACTATATACTAGTTTATTTATACTAGATTAGAGGTGCTTACCCATTGATCGTAAAACAGCTCGTCATTTAGCCCTTGCTAGAGATTAATTCCATTACAAATGCATGCAAAGGAAGTGAATTAATTCCCAATTGAATACACGATGATACGTACGATTGACATTTTGATCTTCCAGAGATAAACTTGAAGGTTATTAAACATTTTCATAAATGCTTATTTTAAATACAAATTCTTTTAGCTATATAAATAAAAATGAGTTCTCATTGACTTTGGTTAAAGTGTGAAATTACACATTAATTACAGGAGTTATTTACTGCATACGGTAGATTAATTCGTCAAAAGGACTTTTTCTCCGGCTTGTGTTTTCGTGTTACCCTGTGTCATCAGAAGTTGATGATATAATTCATGACTAATTAGCTCTGGCAGCTAATTCATTTAGTTTTTAGTAATTGTGGTGTTCAATCAGTCACCAGGCGTACAGAGTGATATGAGATTTGTGCGTGAGCGGCACTTTCACTCCTATTTGCGGAAGAAAATACGCAGCAACTCCGAACGATGTAGGGAATTCCCATCCGTTTACTAAATAGACTTCCACGCACACATTGCTGCTTCCTGTTTTTAGGACGTTGAATATTCACCTATAAAATCTAAAAATCAATTGTCACATTGTAGACTCGCTTAACCTTTGGCGTCTGAAGCAAGCGTGTTTCACTGGCAAGTGAAATTATGATTGAGGGGTGCTATCTATGTTGTTTTGGCCGAGTTTTTTCATATTTGCGTAAATATATAAGGGAAAACTCGAAAAAGTTATTTGCCATTTCGCGCGATAAATATTAATAACTGAAATGTAAGCCAGGACCAATGTAAAACTAGGAAAGCAAATAATCGAGGAGGTTCGTTACCTGGGAAGCCGAGTAACCAGCGAAGGACTAAATAAAAGAGAAATTGCCAATAGTATTGATCAAGCAAGAAGAGCATTTTAACAAAAGAAGATTCTGCTTACAGCTGCAAATACAAGCGTGGAAGTGAGAGAACATTTCATTAGAACATACATCTGGAGCGATCTACTATATAGCGGCGATGCACAGACAGTAACAGCAGCAGAGAAGCCAAGGCTGGAAGCATTGGAAATGTGGTGCTACCGAAGAATGATAAAGATAAAATGGATCAACCACGTGACAAACAAAGAAGTCTTAAGAGGAGTGGGAGAAAAGAGATTTCTACTGAAAATCTGGGGTATTACCCCGCCGATCCCGCGTCCAAACCTAAAACTAATCTGGTTATAATTTATGTATTTTTACAATGATAATTCTTTCCGTTGCAGATTAATTCAATTTACAACACGTTAAATCTCTTACTTTTTTATGTGGTCCTCATTACCAAAGTCGCATACACTGCAGTAAGTCAATCTCACATTGACTAAATTATCTCTACGCTTAATTCGGAGAAATGTGATAGTTTAGATAGAATAATCGAAGTAGTATGCAGCACAATAACATTAATGAATTCCGTATGGAGCTTTCGCCGTATGCTTACACGATGTACGTCGCAAATTTGTCCTAAATTAAAAAAAAAATTCAGACCATAATAACCTTACTGATCGGCGAAATACAAGTCGTGGTAGTCCCTATGCGCACTGTCTTTTATATCTACTAGTTCTTCTAATGGGATTGAAAATTTTACACAGAGATAGATTAATTTATATACGATAAGATAAGAAGATCTACAAACGAATTATTCCGATTCAGAATTGTACAACACATTTGATCTACATCGCACATGTGGATCGAGACCAGCAACTATGCATGGAAGGGGCTTTTTCTTTTAATTATTAGCCGCTTTTAATTATCATCCAAGTTTCTATTATTAACTAAGTCTAACCTATTCTAAGTGTATCCTCTACCAACGGAGAAGGCTATGGCGATGGGTTTCTCCCTGGACCCGGAGAGACGGCAGATTATAGAAAATTGATGGCTACTTATTGATCAGCTGTGGTCAGAACAGCTTTGACCCCAAATTTGACAACAAATTGGAACATTACTTCAACATATTTCCTATATTTGAAAACTTCATAGTATTTTATGCTAAATACTGCATATTAATGCTGCAAGTAACATTTTTATAAATAACCACTTTATGAGTTCTGGCAGGCCATTTTCTATCCATAGACCAATGGATACCTTTTTATGCCTTTCTAATATTTTTACCTATTACCTTTCTAATTTTTTTACCTATTACCTTTCTAATTTTTTTACCTATTACCTTTCTAATTTTTTACCTACTACCTTTCTAATTTTTTTACCTATTACCTTTCTAATTTTTTTACCTATTACCTTTCTAATTTTTTACCTATTACCTTTTCATTTTTTTTACCTATTACCTTTCTAATTTTTTGTCTTTTGAGTGAAATACAGAATTAATGTTGTTGTAATTTGCCGGAACAGTTCATATCATTGGTCTGTTTCAACCCTTTATAACGTGTTTTACTTGCCCTTAAAATTCTAATTGTAATCAATGAAAAATTCTTCGTCTAAATGGTATCTATATTATACACACGGGAATTGAAAAGCACATGCCCTGGTTTCTTTTCCACTTTTCGAGTAATGGAGCAAAACCTCTCAGGCGAATGAATGTTTTTCTGAGCGCCCTAAAAAGATGGGTCGGTTTTCGCCAAAGCTTTTTGTGGAGCATGCCCAGGGTGGTAATATGAAGACACACTCACATGGAGGACCGAATGAAATTGCAACTGAAACGTACACGTGGCTGTGAAATGAAATGACATTCATCGCAATCGAAGCGGCCTCCCGAGCCGACTAAAAAAATATACGCACACCACGATCCCTTGTTAATCTTGCTTGACTCTATAATGTACGCCTCGTCACTCCAATGGATGTTTAAAGGCACAGGGAGAATTATAAGGGTTGCGGTGTGAGCGAAAGTGCATTGGTGCTCGACGACACGGCGGGGGTGAGGGGTGGCGTTGGGGGATGGGGAAGGGCTTACTCGGGCCCGCTCCAGCGAAAGCGAATGGAAAATGAAAGGTAAAACCGATAATCCGTCTAGAAAATCCTTCGTGTCACACGGGTACATCGAAAAACGGACATAAAATATGTCTCCGAATGGATTTAGAATTGAGTGGATATGAATAGCTCTTATCCTCATAAAAAGCTGTAATGCGGATTCAGCAAAACAATTTTGATATCCGTTGCGTTCTACTTTTGCCACATAGTCTATTGCCAGCCCTTACTCTTAGCAGTACTTATCTCTCTTAATCTCTCCACATAAATATTTTTTCATCAGACTGGTACACTTTTCAATTCTCAGCCCTGCTCTGTACCGTTCTTACTATCTATTTTCATCACCTATTTTCGGCATTTAAACATATTTCTACTCTACTGCTCTCTACTCACCATTCTTTTAACTCCAAGTAAGCATATTCCCAGTAAGGCTCACATAAGTATTCATTTCAGCTTTAAGGTTAAACTATAAGAGCTATAGCTGCCCTAAATGAATTATGGGATCTTAACTAGCTCAATGAATTTGCACGGAAATATATCCATCTATTCAAATATATTTACAATGAATAGATAAAGTAAACAGCAGTGCTCCAATTTATTTCTGCGATTCAGCAATCCAAATATCATGCAATATAACTAACACCATCCGGTATAGTATATTTCTAAATATTTCAGCTACTAAGAAGGCAGAGGCCACTTGGTTATTTCCTGGAATAAAATAAAACCCTTAAATAACTACGAAGTTATCACGTACCTCTCTATATCCAGAAAATTCTTACTGTTTGCTTTTAAATGCCACACATGAAAACCCTGCTGTTTATCATCCTATTTCCGTTTAGATGATAACTATTAGCGAAGCTGTACAAAACTCTATTCTGCCTTTGAGAGAAGTTCTGAGGTGGAACGTGGGGAATTCCAAGCAACGCGAAAAAACTTGAAGAATTTAGGATATTATATGAAAGGGATTAATTAAATTGAACTTAGGGATCCCATATACTGACAGCATATTCCAAATCAGGTCTTATAAGGGAAATGTAGCTGATTTCTCGTATATGATCGTCACATTTACCCAATACACTTTTGATGAATCCCAGTTTACGATTCGCTTGCCCCAATATTTCACTTATGTGTTTACCCCAGAAAAGATCATGTGTCAGTCTTATTCCAAAATATTTAATGGATTACACTTTGTTGATTCATTATTACTAATTTGTAAGTACTAGGAGGAGTAAAATTCTTTTTCCAAAATTTCAGTACTTCATATTTTTTAAATTTAATCCTAACTGTATCAAACCATTTTTCAATTGCTTGTAGGTCATCTTTTAAATATTCTTTATCGTTTGGGCATAGAATTTCCCTGTACACTACTGCGTCACCGCAAATAGACGAAGTTTACTTTTTACTACCTTATCGATATAATTTATGTACAGATGGAATAGGAGTGGACCTATCACACCACCTTGTGATACACCCGAAGTATAAAGCATGTAACAGGTTAATAGAAGCTTTTAAATGTAGTAATGTTTGAATGTAGAGGTGTGAGTGTAGTCCACTCACACCTCATCCAAATACATCCTTATGTCCCTATTCAATGTAACTTTGATTTAAGTATTCTAGACTTCAGACTGCTTGATTTCTCGAGAGCAAATAGTTATCTAGGTATATATATTTCCTACCGTTTCCTCTTCATGCCCTCTTAAATAACTACTCTGCTCTAACCGCCTGACCCATATCCTTAGAATTATTCGTCCTAGCACCATAACAATTCAGTTTCTTGTAATCCCTCATTTACCTTCCGTTCCTATTTTTCCTACAATTTTTTCTCCCATAATTAATTCAAATATTTTTTTCATTTTTACCTTTCACTATCGGAATTTATCCATCCTTTTCCATTTATAAAAAAATTACTTATCCTATCTTCTCCATGTTCAGTAACTTTTAGTTTGGAGCGTCCACAAAGAATACCCTAGCATAATAGCGACGATATCAATAATGATTCACGCAAATTTGTTTTTTGAAGAAGATTCTATCTTGGTGAAATTTGCTGAAAGAAATATGAAGCAGTCGTGAACGTGAGACGTATGAAAACGTATGCTTGGTGAGAGGAGGAGAATATTGTGGCGATTAGTTTTGGAATAAGATCTGATGGAGGTTGGAACGACAGGGTTTTCATTCCATATTCGTGCAAATTTATATTTTCCATGGATATTTCTATGGACGGGGAGAAACAAGAGGGTTGAAAATCGGCAGGGGTGTAGACAGCACGAGGAGAATGGGGTGGGGGGAGGGGACACAGGGAAGTGATTGAGATGCCCGGCTGGAGTGGTGGTCAGGGTGGTGAAAGGGGAACGACTGGGTTGGAGTGGAAAGTGATTTGGTTGAGAGAGCCATTGGCCGTTGCGCATCGAGCTGCTCTTTTCCCATTACGCAGCGGCGGAGATTACGGAGCAGCTGTTTGGTCTCGGCACAATTAGAGTTTGTTTTCACTCGCCATTTTCACTGAAAACCCGAACGGCAATCAGTTTAATAGGTTTGCTCAATTCAAGTAAGAGTATTTCCCCACGCGAGTGTGGTGGTGGAAATATATTCGACGCGCTCACGCACGGCTTTCGTTCCTAGGGAATTCAGAGTGATACGTCGGTTCCGGCGCGTAACACATAGGGACAATTGGTCCACCGGAAAAAAAATCGGTGTTTCGGTCGTGATAATTTTCATTCATTTTTTTCATGCTACGAAGGTATTTGTCGTAAATGTTCTCAATTTTTCTTTGGCATGGACAAACACTTGTCCTTGCTCATAATCTATGGCCTTCCGTTTGTTTTATAATTTTTATCGGAGTTTCTCTAATTTCAAACAGAGCTGAGTTTTTTCGTGACCAAAGTTCGACCAACCTGCCAAGGTTAGCCATGCAGACTGCAATTAATGATGAAAGGCACATTGTAAGAGATGCAGTGAGAGTGATTATCGATGAAGGTGAGCCTTAATGAGACGAAGTTGATAGAATACCTACCCTTAGGTTGGTTACAAATGAATGATTCGTAGCACATACCTTTTACGAGTTCACTAAATCAGTTAGCATCTTATGTAATGTATGTTGTGTTATGGAAATAAGGCCTAAGAATGTTTTCAGTATGGGAAAGATGCTGATGGGAGACATGTTTAGAGTGAGCCTTAGTTCAGAGAGAGGCACCCTAGATGACGCTTCTTATGGAGCCCAAACAAGAGCCAGAAACTTAGCTGTTACGAACGATAATGACTTTTGAGGCCTTTAATTTGTCGGCGTGAGGAGGAATGGAGTTAAATGTCAGGGTGTAAATAAATAAAATACTGAAGGCTAAACATTTTACTGCGGATGGATCGTAACTTTTCGAGACAGGAAAAGCGGTTATAGTAGAATTTGAAGGAAGGCAAATTGTGGCTTTCTGACCTGGGAAATTGTTGGGTCCGAATTCTTACCCATCATAGATTAGTCTTCAACTTGATTGGCATCATTATTAATACAGAAATTTGATAAGCTAAAAAGTGCTACTCCCTAAGCACAAAACGGTAAGTATTAGACAGCTAAGAGCAATGGGAAAAGTAGAATGAAGGGCAAAACAACTTTTGAATTGGATTATTTTCGGTTACAGAAGGACATTGAGAGGCAATAAAGATGGGAAGATAAGGTGGAAAATTACTGTGAACATGAAATTTTACTTTAATAGTGTTATCACCGAGTATAAAGGTTATATCTAAATTTCTCTTATACTGTTTACCAAGACCTATCTGACGGTTGTTAATACTTGCATCATGCACAATAGACTACATGATTTCACCTACCTATCCCTTTGCTATGCTTCCTATTGTGTTCTCTTTGAGTATGGGGGAAAATTAGGTTTTTAATCAGTACGACAGTCTATCTCTCTATTTATTATTTATCTGGCGGAATATGGCATAATACGCTTTGCCCTTGCTGGAAAAAAATAATTAGTGTTATATGTCGTCCTTCACACTTATTATGTTTATTAATCTCGTGTTCGTTGCACCATCATGCGAGCTGAATTGGAGCTGGACGGGTTACCATTTGCTGCGGCCTTTTCATGGCCTGTCACGCCTTCTGTCCATTCGGTCGCTCCACCTCCATTATGCCAACGATGTACTCGTGGCATTGCAGTAGACCGCTCGCTGATGACCGACTCGTTCACGTCGTCCTACCGCATGGTATATTTTTCCCCGGATTTTTGGGCAATAAATCTGATCAAGTGCACCCTTCGTGAGACTAGAGAGCAGGCTTTCGAGGAGGCTTTCGCTTTCACTTCGACCAATATATCAATCAACGTGCAGAGCACACCACGTGCCAGATATTGGGCGTCCCTGTCGCTTCCCGTTCTTCATTTTTTCCACCCTCTGCCCTCACACCCCTTGTCAACTCCTCCTCATCTCCATCCCCTCCTCACTCATCCCTCTCCAGTAACCCCCTTGTCGATTTATATTTGTCGTGTCCCTGTTTGATTTACAAGTTTCACAATGTCGTATCGCATGTCGTCTTTTCGACCAACAACCTCCCCCAAAAACTCTCCTACCCCGAAATAATGGTATTAAACCTATATTTTTCATATTTTCACTTTTATTTTTTTTATTTTTACAGTGCCACCCGAGCACCCGGTTGTGTTCGACAGGAACGGCCGGGCCCTCACCACGTCAGCCGGCCCGTACAACGAAGGCGATGACGTCATCCTCAATTGTCGCGTAGAAGGGGGTGAGTAGTAAACTTCATGCTATCACTTGCATTCTATACTTTGAGTCTCAGGCCAGTTTTTCTGTTCCTCTAGGTTTAGGTGGACCTCAACAAAAACCATGAAATAGACGGTTCATAAATGACCAGGATCAATTTGTTACCATTTACGAATTATTTAGCAAATGTACCGAAAAATGTTTTATTAATGCGACATAAACAAAAGAAATTAGGCGGAGTATTATTTTTTAGCAATTTCATTAAAGACAAAAAAAAGTTTTAATATTTCAGAGGGGATCGGGTTGGTGTGGTGGCTAGAGTACTGGCCTCCCATCCCGAGGGCCCGGGTTCGATTCCCGGCAGAGGCGGATTTTTCAGTGGAAAACCGGTCCCCACTTGAGTGCCTAGTGGAGGGCATTTCAAGTACAGTACTCCGTCCGTCGGATGGGACGTTAAGCCGTGGTCCCCTTGGCGCCTTTCGTTAAGAGTAGGCTAATGCCGACGCCGGGTTTCTCTCCACCCTTCCTCCGTTCCCTTAAAACTCCTACCATTACCCAATTACCCACCTATCCTATATGGCGCAAATGACCTCAGCTGTCGGTCTCCTCCCCTAAATAACCAACCAACCAATATTTCAGAGCTGCATAATTTTGTTTCCTCTCATCATATTACCCTTATATTATTTATAATGCCCAATAAGATTTGATGTATATTTACGCCCGCAATGGTAAAATGAATAATTATGCGGTGAAATCTAAGTGTTGAGAGTTTTCTTTGAAAATTTTATGATATTTTAATGATTTTAATCCTTGTTACATAATCTCTTTGCCATGTTAATTCTTTGTTGCCCAGATAGAGATTTTAAGCAGGTGCCATAACCCGGTAGCGTGTCAACTGCACACATGAGTATAGGTGAGCCAGTTAATTTTCCCGTGGTTAAAATCTAATTGCCCCGAAAGATCTGAAAGTCAGAACGCACTAAGGTTGGGTGTAATGGGACATAAACAGAGATCACTTATATCTGGGGTATCCAGACATTGGCTGTAAGGGCTACCACGCTCCTTTCATACTATCTGGTAACGAAAAAATATTAACAATTTCATTTCAGCTATTTCATATTAATTTAAATTGCGTCATACCATACTAGCATCCAAGAGAAGCGAAGGTTTTGAAACCAGGTTTTTTAATAATTATCGATAACATGGTTAATTAGAAGTTAATGGAATGATTCCTTCTGTAAATGAAATGTTATAACGTAGCTTCTGCCAGGTTTTCAGGCCAGGCCAGGAGTTTGCCTTACTTTTATCGTTATCCTTTACTTTATCTAAAACACTCGAAATCGTAATAAGGAATGGGTAGTGTTATCATTCATGCAGCTTGAAGAGAAACCCGCATCGGAAACGGCGTATAGTTTACGCTAGTGCAAAATAATCCATAATTTACATCCGACCACCGGCTGTTCTGCTAAAGGCCGTTATGATAATGTATAAGTGTTACGTGTTTCATAGAAGAACTAGGATGGGAAATACTGTCAGAATGCAGGTTAAAATTTAGACTAAATCTTTTAAGTAAATTCGAAATCGATTGATTCACAGATGAAGTTACATTAAGGTATATGTAGAACCCCTGCGTATTATGCTAGGTTTCATCAGATTTACAAGATAAGAGAGATAGATTGACCTACTGATAGATTTAAAATGTCATTTTTCCCGCGTACCATAAGATAGCACATTAGGCAGCGTAGCACAGTAATAGGTAGGTGAAATATTGTTAGAGTTGTGTGTGGTGCATGATGTATGTAATAACGACCAATAATCAATTTCTTATTATGTAGATACTAACCATCTAGCTTCACGTGACCCTATTATCTAGCACAGTCTCCATTAATTATCTTATTTGCATGCCAATAGTGCATGTTTGGTCATCTTCTCCCCTTGTCACACACCCTCGTGGTGGCTTTCAGGGTATTACGTAGATGTAGATGTAGATCGGAATACTTCGCTAGGAATGTTATCAGCGCTAAAGTGGTCGTTGGCACTCCACAGAATAATCTTTGCCGCAGGCTGGATTTGAACATGGCCCTTCGGGATGGATAGTATCATTTCAATCACCTTATCAACCGGATCCCTAATACCTTGTTCATAAAGGCTTCTTTCGTGAGGATTCCTTGTGAAAGGTCTTCGCCTTCAACCGTTGCATCGCTTTTTCGCGCAATATTGTCTCTTCCGCTCCTCTCGAATCCTTGTATCGCGGGTCGAATAAGGATGATGAAGGGCGAGATGGAGGCCATGGTGTGAGCAATCCCGAACTGGGAGAGTTAGAACAGAAAGGGAAAACATGGAGAGTATCTTTTTTCCGCTCTCCTTTGGCAAAAGAAAGCCACGCCAGAATGGGCTGAATGGAAACGAGATAAGCGGAGTTGAAAACTGTTTCTCCTTTTCCATCATAAGCGTGATATTGTTGCTTTTAATAATGCGAGCGTGGCCTTCTTCTGGTCCCAAGTGAGTGGCTGAGTTAGGGGCTGGGTGAGCGGACCAGGGTCCTAAGAATCCAGGGTCAGGGATAAAAAGTGTGTTTGTGTGTGTTGCAAGAGTTTTCTATCCACCCCCTTGCCACGCGAGGAATTTTTATTACCCTTGGGGCAGTGGGGGGTGGAGGGGGCGTGGGAAGGGAGTTCAAGTGGACTCCAGAGACGATTCCGCCCATTACTTCTCTCCCTTTCCGTTTCGTCCTCCAGCCGAACAGTGGCCTTTGGGATTGAGGGGATGCCGGGGGTTTTTTGAGGGGCGCGCGAGGGAGTTGGGTGTGGTAGAGAGGGATGGACGCAGTTGCCGACGATTTCCCCTGCGTTATCACCTCGTTTCCATTTGCGAAGCAATTTACGACGGGTCCCGCTTCTTTCGCGGACTGCCCACCGAGGAGGTGCTCATTTCCGTGTAGCGAACCCGAACGCGGAGGAATACCCCTGGGGAACGCCGGGGATATATCCCTGGAAAACGTAAAGGATGAAGTCCAGATCCACCGTGATTGACGATTCATCCACAGGGGCACACACTCAAAATTGCATTCCTCTATCCCTACACTGCCTTGGTTATTTTCTTCCAATATTTTCCAATACCGCATCCAAGATTAACTTTAAGGGAGGAATAAAACTGATCTTGAAATGCTTTGATTGATAACATGATGCATTATTACCGGTACTGTCATCATGAATGCGAATTATTTGCAATCCTATCTGATGAGAAGATGCTAACTCCAATTCCATAACTATTTATGCTTTAAATTAAATCACCATATCATTTCTTGTGGGAGCGAGGCACGGGTGATAGCAGCAGCAGAGCATACAGTACTGGAAACTTGATGAATCTTAAGATGTGGGAAAATAACTGGCAAGGTTCAAAATATATTTTAATGTGCGAACGTCTTTGATACAAAGTATCATCATCAGGCCCACCACTTTTCATCGAGCGCCGTTACACAATCTGTGAAACCTTGCCAGTACTTTTCCTTTCCGAACCATCAAGAAGGAGTTCCATCATGTCTTGCTAGATACCATGGAATTTATTAAGATATGTTTTGATAGGAGAACAGAGATCGTATAATGGTTCGGCTGCGTGGCCTTATCGGCCATATCTTGGGACATGATATTCTTTTGTAGATAGTAGTGTTGGGAAAGGAACGCTTCGAATGGAACAATTAATGAAGGATATGAAAGAGGTGACTTAAGTAGAAATGACTAAAATGGCCTCTAGAAGAACTGAATTGAGAGCTGCGCCAAACAAGCATAAGATTGATAACTTGAGATAAAATATCTAAATATAATAGATGGAAAACTACCGCCGAGACATTAGTGCTATTCTATAAAGGAGAGTTACGTTCTAAATATGAAGCTCTGGGTTATGTGAATCTATCGCAGGAGGGTGAAAATTGGTTAATGAAGTTTGAGTGGAAGTTCGAATAATATTTCAAAAATTATTATTATCGGAAAGGAGGTTAAGAAACGTGGAGAGTCCTTTATTTTGGTGCGAATTTTAATAAGGCTATGATGAAAATTAGAAGGAAAGATATGTAGAAGGAACGAATAATTGAGGCAAAAATTATATTGCAGACCCTTATCGAAGTTAGAATACTGGTATGTGAGAAATAGGGAGTGAGAAATAGGGAGTGAGTAAAGGAACGGTTAAGGTGACATGAATAGAGGTAAGCTCTGCACTCATCCCAAAGTAAATGATATAAGGAAAATTATCTTTGTCATACGTCAATTACAATAAAGATTTTCCATCGATATCTTTCCCATGGCAATAAGCAAATGACTCCACACATCATGAAATTCACGCTATACGTTTAGAAACGCTGAAATAAAATCTTTTTTTTACAATTGTAAATTTGGTTATATAAAGTCGAACCTGATATGGCTACAAATATCTATGCGTGATTTATATGATGCGGATTGATGCGGATATATTTTGTATATCCTGATTTTCGATAGGTTCATAATTTGACTTAAACTTTTTATACTGCTAATAACTTAATAACTGGCAAAGACTGATGAGAACATGGAAGATAGGAAACAATAGGGGGCCTACTTGGAGGAAAACAAAGAACTGCTTGTTTTTGCAGGAAATTTGGACATTTATATTTAATGATAAAGGGAAGAAAGCAAGGTTATCTAGGAAGAGAATAAAACATGAGAATCTGGCTTTAAAATATTTTGCAACCATTTATCCTTACTCATCAATTACATTCGCCTTTACCGACAAAAATGACAGGAAAATCATAGTTTATCTTTAATTGTACTCAACGCTTTAATTCCAATGCGGCTATCAGAATATTTTCATACCTTCTATTTTCCTGATGCAATTCAAAATGGCATTCTTTTCCCTTGCTCCTACTCAAACTTCTCTTCTCTCTAATATTATTGATAGTGCATTGCTTCTGAATATTTTATAATTTCAGGCATTCTGCTATTCTTTTCTCGGAAATCATTTTTTCTTCGCTACCATGCTTAACCTTCTTTTGCCAATGTTTCTTCTTCGTGCTTTTGGACCACTCGTTTTGCCATCAACTCTGCAGTGTAAGACGCTGGGTTGAAATTTAGACTGACCCATATAAATAAATTTAAAGCTGATTTTATTGAGAATGATAATCAAAACACAACCCTACACCCGCGTATTTTCCTGGATTTGACCAGAGGAACAATCAGTCGTCAATCCTCAGATTGCTTTGATGCAGCTCTCCACTGAGTTCCTTATCGGCTGATCTCTTCATATTTACGTAATTCTTCTCTTTGACATCCTTATCATTTGTTTCATATATCTTGCACGAGGTCTTCCTTTGTCATTCTTCCCTTCCACTTGTCCCTCGACGATTGTCTTCATCGGGCCATCGTGTCTCATTTTCCTCTATCGTTTCTTCTCTTTTCGCCTCTCGTTTTCTTCTCAGGGTATTCAAAAGCCTTTTTTTTTCTCCCTATCTTCTTAAAACTTACTCGATCGATCTGTTTAATCTTCATCATTCTTATGTAGCAACACTTTTCGAATGCTTCCACCTTTTTCTTTTCCGCTACTGTCATTGTCCATGCCTTGCTGCCATAAAGAAACACGCTCCAGATGTACGTTCTAATAAATTGCTTCCTTACTTCTACGCTTGTATTTCCAGTGGTAAGTAGATTCTTCTTTTGACAGAATGCCCTCTTTGCCTGGGATATTCTGCTCACTATTTCTTTCTTGCTCCGTCCGTCGTTGGTTACTCGGCTTCCAAGGTAACAAAACTCTTTCACCTCTTCCAGCTTTTGTTTTCCTCGTTTAACGTTGGTTTTGGCCTCCTCTCTTGCTGCACACCAGTATCTTAGTCTTCTTCTTATTGATCTTCAGCTGATATCTGGCCATTGTCCTTTCCATGGTTATCAGTATCTTATTCAGATCCTTCTCTGTCTCTGCTATTGATGCTATATCATCCGCGAATTGCAGCATGCTAATTTTTTCTCCATGGATATTCACCACAAAAGACTTCTCTTTGATTTCATTGATGGTTCTCTCGATGTAAACATTAAAAATTAAAGGAGACAGTGCACAGCCTTGTCTCACTCCTTTTCTTATTCTCGCTTCTTCACAGCTGGGTCCAGATTTTATCGCAGCTACTATTTTATGCAAACTGTGGATAATTCTTCGATGATTATAGGACACTCCTATTCCTTTCAGAAAATAACACTGATAAACAAAAAACATGTTGGCGGACATCTCGGTATCCAATACGCGTTCTTAGACAATTGAAACTTACTGATTCAATATATGCTAATAATGTTTCTCTAAAATACACCGTACGTGTGATGTTCGATACCGAAAATATTTTGATGTATGCTAATATTGTAAAAAACGACAGTTTCATATGAACTACAGCATACCTGTTTTCACAAATGAAGGACTAAATTTTCGTTGTAGCTTGAAGAATAAATAAAAACGAGTACATAACAAGTTTTCAAAAACTCTCTTCCATGGAAAGTACAATTTTGTTTAATCCTCAAAACCTGAAGTGATAGACTAAAACGTTTTTCAAAAGAGAAATCAACATGAGAAAAATTACAGATAATGTCAAATATCTACTGCTTGTTTACCAGTGTAACATGTACGTAGATGCCGTGCAGGTGGTTATAATTTTTTTTCTTTCAAGTGAACAATAATAATAGGTATAATAATAGGTGGGATATCAGAGAGGTTGGTAAAACGGGTAATGCCTCAGAAATACGTTTTTTACAGTAATAACTTTTTCACTCCCTTTTTTATGCGCAGCGAAATTTTAGAATTAATACAATAAAAATCCTAACAATTTAATTATATTATGATCCATAGTGCATGCTTGGTTTGGTTTAATGGTTTTTCAAGATGAAGATATATCGTATTTCTCTGCTTCAGTCACATAGCACCTTTTAGGTGTATGCACGTGGTAAACGCTTATTTATAATTCATGTCCTGGCCTGCGCTATCGAAATAGCTTGAAGGGTAAATCACAGATGTTCATAAATATGTCTTCCTGCGTACTATCATGTTTCAATATTGCCATGTAAACTGTCGTAGCAATAAAAATACATACATGTAGTAAAGTGGCTCATTGAACATATTTTCCAATTAGTGGCTCGTTGTTATTTCTCATTATGTGAGAAGCAATTCCCTCTTTGTTTAAGTGGGCATTCAATGGAAGGAAATAATTAGGCTACTTAATACGTACCTATAGGAGGTTGAATGGTAAAATGTAAAACTCGTAGTGCCTCTGAAATACGTTGTCTACATTATTAATTTTTTTCACTGACTACTTTTATGCGCAGTGAAAATTATAAATTAATTTGGCATTTTGGCAGCCCGGGGTCCTTCTTCCTATTGGATGGAATTCCGCAGTAAGAGTTCCCATCATCGCTGCTTTTTCTCAGCCCTTAGAATCGCTTACTGCCTGCAATAGTGGATCTGAAGTATGGGTGGGAATGGGTTCGAATGATGGTAGTGGTGGTAGAGGAAGGTATCGCAGTTTATTTTTCCGTTCTCGGGACTTTTTTAAGGATTGCTCCCTTAAGAGATGGAAGTGGAAGTCGGTCCTTTTTTTTAACCCTCTTTTTTGGCCCATGGTAGAGAAAATGAGGCAGAGGCAGAGCCAGGGGCCATTTATATATCCAGAGAACGAGGTCTGTGCGAAAAGGAGAGCGGATTAGCATTAATCTGTTGCCTCTTGGAAATCTCGAATGATATCAAAAAGCAAACAATTGGCCCGGAATTTCCCTCTCGAGTTCCATTACCCTCGACCGTTCTTCTTCCGACCCCGCCCTTCGCTTGGCCGCTCCTTTTTATTCCAAGGGAGAAGGGAGGCGGAAAGAAGGGAAGTGTTGGGAAAGCCAGAGAGCCCCACCGAGCATGAGGAAGGGTTCCGTCCGGCTGGCTAGGATTTCCCACACCTTCCCCCACGAAAAATACGTCGCATAAATATGGACCCGGAGATATAATTCTGGCTTCAAAAAGGGTCTCAGCATCCTAGCATTCATGTGTATTAAGTTATTAAATTGGAGTATATTTCGTGCTCTAAGATCGCCTGTCCGTGTAGACGCAAAGACGTGATGAACTATGAAAATTATGTTGCCAAGCCAGAAAATGATGGTCAGGAAACCAGCTTTTGGTTGCTTACCTAACACGTTAATGTGATCAACTATTTTTGCATCTGTCCTTTTGCGTAGTTGATTTTGGCATGGCGATCCCTTGCTACGTATTCCCAAAGTGACTTGCTGGTTATTCATCAGGGTAGGAATTATATGAAAAAATAGAGTTCCGTTCATTATATTTCTTAAATTTCTTTAATCCTTGACGGCTACTTTGTGGAATTAGCAGGAGTTACGTTGCATTTTTTGTGGAGAAATACTAGTAAATGTTTATAAAAAAGCAAAGAAAAATAAGCTTATTTATATGCTAGGAATTATTTACAATTCAAACGTAAATTTGGTGAAATCGATGGTTTTAACAACATCTCCTCATCAGTCTCATTGACTCACACGTCTTTGTCTAAAGTTGAACTCTGAACCTGGAAATTTCTAATCTCTAAAATTAACCGATGCTGCATGCCATTCTGGTGAGTGCTGGATCACTTTCAAGCAACGAATTCAGGAATGCGTAGATATAGGGAGCATTCACCAGTAAATTCAAATGTGTGTCAAAATTCAAATGTCAAAATTTTATCTCATACAATTCATTGAATCGATAATAGTATGCTAAGTATGTATATAATGTGAAGAAGTATCAAAAGTTTTTGAAAGGAATGTAGCATTACCGACGGGTGATGATCGTGCGTTCACTTGTTTCTCAAAATGGAAATGAAATACGATCCTAGGTAACGGATATTTTAGAGTACAGTAAGTACTTGTGATTGACCTGATTGATTTAATTCATTTTTTTGCAAAACAAATCTTCTAATTTCTTAAGGTAGGGGTAAAACCAGAATGATTGTTTAGCTCAAATTTTTCACGTTAATATTTTCTAATTTTTCAACTTAGGGAAAGCATTCAGAAAAACGTTTATTCCGTTTTTGAAATAACTAACGTTGGGTGAAGCAAGAAAAATATAGTTAGTAGAGTAGCCTCGGAAAAGTGAGTGTCCTACCTTAAGATACATCAAATTGCAGCTAGAAATACGAGCGTAAAAAAAGGAAACAGTTCATAAGAGCACACATCTGAAGTATGCTTCTTTATGGTGGAAACTAATGGACGATAACAGTTGCAGGGTCTTCAGAAATTCAAATGTGGTGCTACAGAAGAATGATAATGATACTGCAGATCAACAGATTGGTTAATGAATAAATCTTTTAAAAACTGGGAGAAAGAAGAAGCCTTTGAATACTCTAAAAAGTAGACGTTTTTAGAAGTAGCCAAAACTTTTGGAATCGAGGCCTGATGAAGAAAGTCGTAAAGAGAAAGGTGAATGGGAAGAATGGCAAAGGAAGGCCTCTTATCACATGTTTATGTAACGAGTAATAATGGGTACGAGAGAGAAGAATCGCTTAAATTCGAAATTTATTTTTGATAAGAGAATCTAGTCTAGAGCTACGTTGAACGAAACTAAGGATTGATAGGTGATAATGATTTCAATCAGGATTTGCCTGGAAATGCTACCAACTCTGCTACTTACAAACGATGCAGCATATATAAGCATTTAACTCTATGAATTGTGTTCAAACTCAGGTGACCTCTCAGCTACGTCGGTCGAGCAAAACTTTGTTCACCAAATGGACCATGGAATGCATGTATATTTTTCCTCGTATTTCCTATTCATAGTTGACACATAAATATAATATAAAGTATAATTTAAAGTATTTCTTTCGTATACGATCTCGCATCATAGAGTTAAATGCCATTCGGCAAGACACGACTTTACGTTTAATTCCCCATGAATGTAACAGTTTACGAGTTTGGTCTTTTATAGTGAATAAGAAAACATCTTCCTACTTGCACTCTCGCTCAAGATTTTTCCGGCAACTTAAGTGCGCAATGCACCCAGTTGGAAAGGATGCTAATTTTCTCAACCGCTCTCCGTATCTTGGAAAGTAAACCGTCAACGAGGCTGTCATCCTCTAACCTCCGTCTTCAACTTGTCTCCTTTCCCTCAACTACTTTCCTTTCTCAGAGTGCTGTAATTGGCCTGGACTGCCATACGTCCCACCCCTCTTTTGCACACACCTAAATGTCTTAGCCCTGGTACTTAAAGATGCTCCTTACGACCGACCATTTTCTTTGATATGTTTTGGGACACAAAGCATTATGGGAGCGCGCACTCCAACAAGGAACCAACGAGGAATCTTTGAGAAATACATCTTGCACCCAGAATATAACGATCTCGAATAAAAATTTAATTTCTCCCTTGGTTGGGTACCTTGTCATTTTTACTCTGGAAAGATCCCAAATGTTTCTAATGACCACAGTTATAAGCCGGAGGCAGAAGTCATAAGGATTCTTTGACGCTATCGGACAAAAAACAGTTGGAAAATAACGTAAAAAATTTCATTACGAATATTAAACTTGATGCAGTTCCTGAAGAAGTATCAAAATTCAAACCGATGTCTATTAAGCTAATTGTAAAGAAATATTTTATCAGAATATATTGTTTTCATTTTTCGAGATTAATTAACTAGTCACTTATTAACCAATAACTTGTTGATTTCACAATTTTGTTGAAATCATAACATTACTGTATAAAAAGTGGATTTCTGGGCACTTCAACAGAGGCTTTTGACTCGTTTATAGCAATTCTATGACCGGTTTGAATTTATACTGAATAGTGAAGTTTTACATCTTAAGTTGTTCGGGTGTGCCGCGTGATATTCAGGTATTGCCCCGACGTTTCGTGACATATGCTGGTCACTTTTTCAAAGGGATATGAGGTCCTCGTTGCCGGTGAGGGTATTATATATCTTAGGGTGGGTCGAGGGGGGGGAGGGCTGGGGGGTGGACGGCATGTCATTGAGAAATATTATTGAAGCGTGGGCCTCCACGTGTGGCTTATTTGGAGGCCACCATCTCTGTTGAAAATTTCTCTGTTCTTTATTATTTCAATAGCTTCACGGTATAGCCTGGGTTTGAATTTGTTGACCTTCGCGATGACTCTAGTTTTTTCGAAGTCAATCTCATGCCCCAGAGCTGCATGTTCTGCCACTGCCGACTTGTCTGTCCCAGTCGAGTGGCTCGTTGGTGTTCTTCCAGCCGGATTTTGACGCTGCGTCCTGTCTCCCCGATGTATTTCTTCACACATGTTCCGCAGGGGATTTCATAGACTCCCTCAATTTGCAGCGGAGTCCTATCTTTCACATTTCCCAAACAGGATTTTATCTGTCGGTGCGGCCGGAAAGTGGTCTTGATATCGTGTCTTCTGAGAATATTCCCTATTCTATCCGTCACACCCTTAATGTAGGGAAGGCAGGCTCTCTTCGGGGTGGTGGTGTCGTCATTTTTCGTCGGTAACGATTCGGCAGAGTTCCGGTTGGCCTTGTCCTTGATTTTTCGGAAAGTTCGGGAGATGGCTCCTTCGTCATATCCATTAAGGAGTAAAACGGCTTCTAAATTTCGTTTTTCATTTGGAAAATTTCTCTTGTCGCTTATCCGTATGGATCGTTGTATTAGACTGTGCATTACACCGTTTATCTGGGCCAGGTGATGGTGAGATGTGGCATGGAGGTAACGATTTGTTGACGACAGTTTCCTGTATACAGTGTGTCCAAGGGTTCCGTCTTCATTTTTCTCGATTAACACATCGAGGAAAGGTAGTTTTCCTTCCTTCTCTACTTTCATGGTCCACTTAATATTGTCGTTAATGCCGTTCAAGTAATGGTAAAATTCGTCAAGCTTCTTACGGCCGTGTGTCCATATGATAAAAGTATCGTCAATGTATCTGAGCCATAATTTGGGCTTATTCTTCGCGTTTTCCTCGTCCGTTTTGACGTGACCTCCCTCTTCACAAGCATACCATGGGATGAGGCAGTCAAAGTAAACGAAAATAAGTTCGATAAAAACATCGCTATTCTGACTGAAATTTGTCTTAACAAAATCTTTTTCCGGTGGAGAGATAATTACTATCAGCAGACTTCCGGAGCAGCAATAGGATCCCCCATTTCGCCAGCGGTGGCCAATATTTACATGGAAAACCTAGAGACGACAGCACTTCAAAACGCGAAGAACAAGCCTTAACAACAACTTACGTACTCATCATGAGCCGCGAAAGCTTCAACGAACAATTTTGCATCTTATCTCAACTTCCTATCCTTTTCCATTCCAGTTTATAATTGTCTTATTCTTAGTATTTGAGTTATATTGTCACATTCTATTTGAAGAAAAAACCACAGTTCCAACATATAAAAACTCATTATCAATTGATATAGTGCCACTCCTGGTGGTTTTTTTTCTGCAGAATGGATGGCAGTTGACAGAAATATTCATCTCTATTGAAACCATGGAATTACTTGGCTACGTACTTGACCCTTATCTAAATTTAGAAGTGCTTAGATCTCACTTTCATCAAGTGGGTAAAATTCAGGTGAATATCTAAAAATTTCCACAAATTCAAGATGCTTACAGTTTGATCTTTAGAGTATTCAAAATAGAGCAATTTAGAGGAAAGTGGCAAAGGATCGAGGCAATTCTGAGAAAAAATATCTTTCTGTGGGGTAGTTTTGGAAAATACATTTGTCTGAATGCAGCAAGAATATCGTTCATTTACATTTAGAAAAAAGAAATAGAAGTACTACCACTGTGTAGTGGTAGTTCTTCTATTCTATTCTTAAGTAGGTAGCAGCCTATTCATTAATATCCTGATAACTATAGCATAACCTTTTCACGCTAAGCTATAGAACCTCTAATGCCGCATGGATGTACCAATTGTACCAATTAAGATGTGCCAATGACGCACTTCTTTATGATCCAACTATCAATCATTTCTACAGTCACGTTTCAGGCAGGTGTTTTTACTAAGTTAAAATTTGTTTAACGAAATGGAGAATATTCTTTTTCCAAGCATATATTCCGCCTCCTCTTTGAATATTTTAAATGATTACAATACATCGTTTTAGTCACTGGAAAATATTAAGTTAAAAGTTAATAATTTCTGTGAGATTTCGTGGAACACATCTGATACCAAGGAGAGAAACGAGCTGTCGCATTTGTCTACAATTTGACCTGTCGGTGTATACCCTTGTCAAACAAATGTATTGTTTAGCGTCATGTTAATTTTATATTTCTAACAAAAATGTGGAAAAATACTTAATCTTATTTTCTTCAAAATCTGAGTCATCAAATCCAAGAAGGAAGAAACATTTAAAATGAAGACCAAAAGAAATTCATCTTCACTCAACAAGTATAACTGGGACACGGCATTACATATTTTACGGAGACATAATTTTTAACTGGAAATCTCATTTAAAGTTTAAGAAAATAATTAGGTCTTTAATCTATGATTTATCAAATAGAATTTTATGGACGGGTGACGGCTATAACTACGGTCAATAAAACGGTGGCTTTACGTGTTATTGTTGCTAGTATTCCCTCAAATAAAGGCGGAAGCAAGCAAGATTTTGACTTGATGGTGCCCATTAAAATCTCAAGTGTATGCGACGGACAATTTTAACCTAATGAGATTTCCAGTTATTAGCAGTTTTAGCCATGCATTTCAAATTAGAGGAATATTTGAAGAGCGTATGTACATACACGTTGCTACATCTGAACATCCAAATTGAAGGGCCAAATTACCAGATTATTCAAAAATGTATATTTCGTGATAATTTGTCTTTTTTAATAGAAGAAAATATATGTTCAGCTACTAAAGCTACCAAGAAACATGGAGTAGAGTGATTTAATAGAGTTTTCACTCTATTGAGAGTGTCTGTTGCGTACCACAGAGGGATAAGGTACAGAGTGGCGATGAACTTTTACCGAAAGCACTTGCGTTCAAGATGCGTGCATAGATGGCAAGCTAAGGGTTCTCATAATATTGATTGCTATTATCAAGATGTTTTGGGCTATACTTATCGCAATCTTTCCCGTCTCTCTTTGCGCTAAACATTTTGATCCAAGCTAGTGAGCGAAATAAGAAAGAAATTCCAAGAACAAAAATAAACGCCAAAGTCTCTCGCTTTCCGTCGGGTTTTCATATTTGCGCAGACGTCATCCCACACGTTGAATCATGCCAGGAGGTAGGGGGGGAGGGGGGTGGGGTAAGGGTTTCTCCAGGGGTTCGGGCAGGAGCGTAAGAGGGGGTGGGGGACGGGAGGATGAGGGCATGCGGCAGTCTCATTGTCTGCAAAGATGACTCGTGTGCAAATGAGCCTCTCCCCTCGCTCCTTCGCAAAACCTCACATATCCTCCGCGGCCGGGTATTCCTCGCATGAAAAATGAGGACGCCTCATCCCGGAGAGAATGACTACGGCTTTGCCTCTCCCGCGTTAGAAATTTCACCCCGCGCCGGGAAATTTATACGCGCCTAGAAGTGCGCTGCGTCGAGCGCCGCGATCTCAGCTGGCGGTGGCGGTGAGAAGCTTCCCCAGTTAGAGCCGTCGAAAAACTTTATTGCCGCACGCATTAATTAAGTCAAGCGAGGCATCGGCAAGCCTTGGGGTATCTGCGGATGGGGGAAATGGGACCGTTCCTTCCTCCGTGTCGTCTCATCCCGTGTATGAATGATAGGCAAGGCTTCGTATCGTGTACGGGAATGTCTTTTCCTGAATCGTATCTCGTAGGTAGCGAGGACTTTGAGCGTGCCGAGGCGTTCCTGAAACTAAAATTCTATTGATGAAACGTGATGATTTTCACACTCGTTTATTAATTGAGACCTTGATTGGCCCTATTTTTACTCACACATAACTTGCTAGAATTGTATGAGTACCTACTAGCGGTACTGAAAATTGGAAAATATTTGAACACAACATGTTAATGAAAGACAAACTTTAGAATCGGGAAAGGTAGATTTGGATACAAGCCGGGAATTACCTATTATTTCCAGTTGAAAAATGACACCAACATCAAAAATACATCCTAATCAAAAGGGAATTTAAATGTACAGGTCTCTGGTGTAGTTATAAAGTTGCTCTGCTTGACATCTTCCCCACATCCCCTGTATCGGTCCCAGAACTTCTAAAGAAAAGAAATTTTAGATGCTATGAGACAAGTATTCTTTCGAGTTTCGCTGTGTGCGTCCTACTCGCAAAAGTGATGTGGAAAACCAGCGCACGTGGACGCAACCCAAATGAGTGCTGGTCTCATATGTGCACCACCGCGGAAACCTTTTTTTGAAATCACTTAGGCGTTATTTTGTAATTGAAACCACGCTTAGAGTATTTGGGATTAAATAAAGATTTCTCTTGAGAAGTTGATAACATGCAAAGGAAAGCATTCCGATATTCACATATAATGGTAATGTCACTAAGATATAAGATTAATGCTAAAAAGTGATTAGGCTAGATGATTTCTAGCCTACTTGATTACGAAACTCAGAAACATAACCATTTTACTGACAATAGGCCGATGTATCGGCCCTCTATGGTTGTGAGAAAACTTCCAAGGGCGATGTATTGGCCCACCTACATTATATATTTGTAATATTATATTTCCCTCGAATCAGAGACAACAAGAATGATTTTTTCATCCTCATAAAAATTGAAATATATCTTCATCATTGAGAAAAATACATAATTTATGTATTAAAATTAAGTGCTTCAAATATACCTAAAATTCATAATCTTAAAATATTCAGGAAAATGGGCTTGGTAGTTTTCGCACAGTCTACCTTAAAGGGAATGGCAGTAAAAGGGCTAATGATTGAATGAGACAATTAACTGGCATTGCATAATAAATGCTAATCTCCAGAGTCTAATACAGGAAAAGCAGTCGTATATTTTTACCTTAATTTAATGGTAGTGATACTGAAAGAATATTGAAAGTGAGAGAGATAAAAGTATTGTAAATAAATACGCTGTCATGGGCATAAGAATGAGTGTGTAGTAAATAAATTAGAAATGGAATCATTTAAAAATAATACCTGTTTTGCAGGAGTGATAGTATTTTGTCAGCTCATAGTCTTTTAGTATTCTCTTACAGCAATTTAGTATTCAGTTATGCAGCGCATTAAGCCCAGCTATAATTGTAGGAATAATACTGTTTTCATGCTCTTACCTGGAAATTTTTCATATTTTTTTGCCATTTGTACTATTGCAGCTATCAGAATTATATTCCAATTTATAATAAACCAATTATGATAACGGAGAGAATGAATAAACTTAATTTATTCCTTTGTCAGACTTCATTCGTACGATCATCAGCATCATTATCAGTTATAGGGGCAGGGAATTTCTCCTGTATATGCATATGCTCGCATCGGGGACCGGGGAGATGGTGGGTTTGTTGGGGGGTATCGAAAGTTTAGTGGGAATGGGCAGGAGAAGGACGAAATGTGGGATTCGGGAAGGTGGACTATGGGTTTGGAGTTGGGGCTCTGTATTGGCGTTGATGGTTCTGGGAGCATGGGGAGACAGAACACTACGCTATCGATTATGCTAAGTTTTTCCTGCGCTTATTTATTTTAACTCCCTAATTATTTAATTTCGTGATTCAACAGCAGTTTTTCATTAAATATGACAGGTTTCTCATTGTATAATCATTGGACACATCAAAAATGTCAGTATATTTCATTGCCCTGCTTTCTAAAGCTTCACACTTACCCGACTTTACTCGCTCCTCGGATATTTTTACATCAAGAAACAAATTTATCTCATGTCGTTTTTGCATTAGGCATGCCGTTTTTTATTATTACTGAATAAATATATTACAACGCTTTTCAATTAGAATAAATGGCTCTTTTCTCACCACCATACGAGTAAATATGCTATGAAGGGAAGAAATAAGGCGAATGGATAAAAAATAAACAAAAGATATACTAATGAATCCGTATTTCTTTTCATTTTCAAAAGGATTACATGTTATGCAGGCTAGCTCCTAAACGGAAGGAATGGCATTTAATTATTTAGATTTAAGGTTCAAACGGAAGATTTGGATGCCTGCTTTTAATTTTCTGCGCCGAAGTGGAACTTAAGCTATAAAATAGTCGTCAAAATCCGAGAATTTTATAATAAAAAGTGTCCTAATATTTTGGTATATATTCGTTTTGGATGTACAATAGTGAAATTTTTCATGAGAATTCTTAAAGAGTCAAAAAATCAAATGAGTGGAGTAAACCTTTATACCACCATTATTATAACACAAAGTGCTCATAAATATATAGATTCGGATATTTCGTTAATGGGAAAGCTAAATATCGTTTCAAAAAAACGTAATAGGCATCTGGAAACAGTTAGAAGGCATCTGCCTGAAGATCAAGTTCACATCCATATTTTACTAAAATTATCCCTCCTGGACTGTTGCTCAATGTTAAGTTGTAGGTAGCATAATTTTAGGAGTCTAACTATACTCAACATTCACCTATGGGTTGCAGTGAGCTCATTATACAATTTGGGAAAATATATATTCAAATGCATTTTCTTTGCCCTGAGTAGTAAAGTCAGTTATAATTGGCTGAAATTAGTTATTTTTATGTAAGGATGAAATTAGTTATTATTTTTATAAATATCTATTTGTTTATGATTTATATTTTAAAAAACTAAAAAAACGAAAATATACTTTTTGTATTAGATACAACGGAAAACGGGAGAAATCGATTAACACTTTGCAGAAAATATTTTTCCAATTTTAGCCCAAAATTATTTATTCGTTGCTCCCTAACCATGTATAGCTTAGGATTTATGTTTTCATTACGCAGTAGCAAAGTATTTTGCTAGCACCCTCTGAATCTTCTTTGCTTATGATTGACATGCACTCTGGCGTGCACTTTCCAGAAGGCTTGCAGAATACTTGACCAGATGTTTTTTTTTAGTTTTTCAATGGATATACAGTCACCATATGCCGTGACAAAGTTCTGATCCGGCCACGAATTGAATTAATGTTGATTGTGATTAGAGGTGACATAGTGACCCCCCAAGTCCCTGGAAGGTATAATATGAGGCCGAAGAAGATACATGTGTAGGGTCCAACCTGCCATTCACTCACCTATGCCTACCAAGCTATCCCCTCTCCTCTAAATCCTTTGACTCGGTGCGTGCGTGGATTCATGTTGCATCTCGCCTTGTCATCAAACAGAGTGCACCACTCCTCGTTGTGCTCCGCCTTCAAGTTCTGCCCTCCCATCTCTGCCCATTGCCCTTGGGACGAAGTTTCCCACCTCGATACGCTGTTCCCACCTCCCTCGACACGGGATTCCCGAAGGGGAGCTCTTTCTCTCCCCTTCCTTTTCTCGACTCCCTTCCTTAACTCGCCTTCACGGGTGCCCTTGGGAGACAAGCCCATCGTGAGCTGCGTTGTCAACGTTTCTGGGATTCCAGGAAAGCTACGGGAGCACTGCACGAAGATTCTTCTCGTCCATACATCGAGAGTAAAGAATGGATGCCGACATCCCGATTTAATTAAACTGAACGATCCTCTGCCGAAGCATTCGTCATCAATCTTTTGGTAATTGGTTCCTTTACAGTCACGAACTTTAGGAGGGAAAAAATATAGCTAAAATTTATCATCTATATTGCCATTCTTGCTGCTTTTTAAGGAAGATCATGCGAGACAATTTATAAACGGAATAGAGAAACTTAAATCAGTAATATAATAACCGGCTTTTAATGCTCAAATTTCAACCTTAGGGGCACTGATAGCTCAATTGTTCTGCTTGAAATTAAGGTACAATATAGGACTTCATTTTGAGATACAATTTGAGGAATTTGATTGCAAGACGCATAAGAGTACTGCAGTCTTTACGCCTAATATTCATGACTGTATGGTGCTTTTAAGGACAAAGTGTATGTATTTATGATATTTTTCGACAGTTTTTGGTAAGTTAAGTAATAAATCACATTATTACCTACATAATGAATAGCATATATACCTCATGAGAGTTATTTGAATTTTCCTAGTGGTCTGACAATTATTTACTAGCTGGGTTCGTAAATAACTCTTACAATTGACTCGAGTTTGTAGGGTCATGGAATGATAAATAAGGACGCCCGCCATAAGAAACGACGAGCCGTTAATGTCGCTTTACTTTAGATAAGGTGCTTTTGTTGACTCAATACTCCTATTCTACAAATGCAGAACTAAATTTCTATTAAAGCTGTTAATTCGTTGCATGTTTTATTGGATACTAAGCTGGAGGATGTTAACAAGACTGACTTTTACAGGTTGCCTTTTAGTATTTGAATAATCATTCTCCCTATGATCAATTTATTTCGAGGGAGGAAGCCGTGAGTTTGTGGATCCAATGCATTATGCCCGCACAGAAAAATGCCGTATGTGATTCCATAAAAGATAAATAATGTTGGATGGAATCACCAAGATTTTTTTCAGCTTTTTCATCGCCATATTTTGTTAAAAACATAGCTTTCATATATTTTCAAATACCCTGAAATTCACTTCGTTATCATTGGAGGAATAGATAATAGAGCGTCATCAGAAATTCTTTGGGAGAAATACAGAGGTAGAACGGTTTCAAAGCAAATTAATAATATATCGAATCTAATGTACATACATACCAATAAAAGAAAGCGCATTTCAACAATTTACAAACTCACGTTATTGGTAAAATATCGAATCAGTATGAGATACCGTTTAGACATAATAGTATAGGTGAATTATTAATCATACATTGGTTGTTAGAGTTTTTAGGAAGATTAGAATAAAAAAATTGATTTCGATCTTTTGATATCATTTTATATAAAATACTTTATATTAATTAACAGGGCAATCGACTGATGTAATCATGTATCAGAGCCATGATTGTTTTTTATTTACCCATATATCAATGGCTTCCATGTATGTTGCGTATAAATATATGCGGTCGCTATTGGACGTCACAAGTGCATAATTACTTGAGTGCTCTGTAAATTGCCCTCAAGCTTTCGGAGGTATGCCCTAGGTAAAAATATAAGCACATTCTCGACGGTACCTGCCGTTTTGGGAATATTGAGGTGGCCTCCAATATGCGCATCGCAACTGTGCTGGACCCTACGATGACAGCCAGTCGTGCTTGGACGTTCAGATCACGTTCCCAGTGGACACTTGTAGCGCACACGGCACGGAGGAATATGATATGTGAGGGTGACCCCTTATCATGCGAGAGTATGTAGACCAACGGGAGCAGGGCCGGCTGGCAGTTCTTCGGGAGTGACCCTTTCTGAGTGGATGAATTCCTCAAGCCCTCCGTGCCCGCTTGATATTCCTGCCCCGCAGCCAAAAGTGAGGCATTCTCATTTTTCGGCCGTGAGATCGCTTAAGAGGTGGACAGGGCTGGATCCATCTTCGGAACGAAGAGATATTAATGCGGTCTACGTCTGCGTAGTTACGTAACATCCACCGATAGTGTCCACAGGGTTGGCAGGCACTTATCATTCACCACTTTTACGAATGTTCCCCAGGAAAATTCACCCACGTAAAAAACATTTGCCCGGAAAATTGGTACCTGCACTCCATTCCATGCAGTAGAACATTTTAGTTTTCGCAAACCGATTTTTAACTTCCAATATATTGTCATTTACACGTGATCCCAACAAAAGGTGAATATAATTACAATACTTACTACAATATACTACATATTACGCTGCAGATCATCATTAGGTTGTGTGGCGTGGGGTGAATTAACACCAAGCATACATTACATACAACGCTTAAAAACAATTAGCAAATATATTTTAGTCGTAATATAAGAATTTAAAGAAAAAGATTAAAAAAGCAAACCGAGCATGCTGTCAGTTGGGTTCGCCTAAATTCCTTATGTCAGCATTCTACTACCTATGCTATCTATGGATACATATGTGTGTAAATAAATGTATTATTGAACATATTTACACCTATTCATATCCCCATTTTTACGAGGGAAGAAAGGCATTTTAAATCTGCCGGTTCGGCAATCAATTTCCGTAAGTTTATGACCATGGTCCAGTCTAACATAGAAATTTATAGTTCGCAAAATCGTTTTTAACGTTATCAATATACAAACTTATTGTCTTGGAATATGGTAAAGAGATTAACTCTAAATTTATACCTACAACCGAATAAAAATGTCCTCTTCAGTTCATCTAATAGACGTAAAAAGTTCCTTTGAGTGATTGCCAAAAAAATCCGAGTAGAAAAATGGATTTTTTTAAATTCATAACTCTGTGGTATTCTTCCTGTTTAATAGATGTTTAGGAAAACTTTACGTACTAAGTATATTCACACACATTATTTGGCTAACAGCTATAAAGTTCTAAAGCCTTTGGAGAAAACTCCCTTCTTACTCAATAGTTCTCACAAAGGTTTCTACTTGCCTTACAAATATTCTTTTCCATTTTCTATGGCTCTTCGTTTGTTGAAAAAGTAATTTAAATGAGAATATCTACGGCATAGTAAAGTCATAACCAATTAAATGTACTTTTAGAATGAGATGAGATTCTGAGGATTCTGAGTAACTTTGGGGAACTTTAATCACTTAATATATTATAACCCACTACCACCACCCATGTGCGGCCTCATAAAAATACACAAAAGAGGGGAACCCATTCAACTGTTGGTATTATGACTCTCCCACACAAAATCTGTCATATGCCTTGATTAGACTAGTGAGTCTGGACACTGGCTTCAGACCGCAGTACGGAATTAAACTTTTCGTCATCATCATCATCATCGGTCAACAATCGTAGATTGGTTCGACGCAGCCCTCCATTCAATTCTTCTATTGGCCAACCTCTTCATATTGACGTAGCTCTTCTCTTTTATATCCTTCGCAACTTGCTCCTTCCAACAGAACTCTTTCACCTACTCGATTTTTGTTTTCCTATTTTAACATTGGTCCTGGCTTCCTTTCTCCTAAAGCATTCGAATACCTTAGCTTTCTTCTTATTGATCTTCTGATGATATTTGGTGATTTGTTTTCCATATTTTCCAGTGTCTTCTTTTAATCTCCTTCAATTTCTACCATGACTGCTATGTCATACGAGGCCTGCCTTTCCCATTCTTCCCGTTTACTTTTCCCTCGACGATTGTCTTCATCAGGCTATCGTGTCTTAAGATGTGGCCTATTAAGTTGTCCCGTCTTCTTTTCAATGTTTTCAGTAGACATCTTTTCTCTCCCACTCTTCTTAACACTTCGATTTTCACTCGATCGATCCATTTTATCTTCATCATTCTTCGATAGCACCACATTTCAAATGCCTCCAGCCTGGACTATGCTGCTGCTGTTATTTCCCATGATTCGCTGCCATATAGTAGAACGCTCCAGATGTATGTTCTAATGAAATATTTCCTCATTTCCACGCTTGTATTTGCAGCTGTAAGCAGAATCTTTTTCTGGTAAAATGCCCTTTTCTCGCGGGCAATTTCTCTTTTACTTCGACCATCGCTGGTTACTCGGCCTCCCAGGTAACAGAACTCTGCCACCTCTGAAAAGAATTTATACCTCTATCACTACGTAAGCACAGTGAAAAAGAAGGGATGTTGCTCTATTAGATTCACAGATAGCATAACGAACAAATTGGTAAACAAGTTTCCCTGAGAGAACCTTCGGATGTTTTGCAAATCCAATGTGAATTTGAAATCCCTCCTCTCTAATTGCAAAATCAAGTAAAACCAGACAATGTAAGCGGCATTTATGTGTTTAAGTATGGTGGCTCTGCCGGAGAATATGTGGGTCAGATTTCCATAAACTTTGAATTACGGACCAATGAACACTTAAGTACCTACCAAAATTAAGTGCAAAACGGAAGTAATTTCTCAAAGCACTTGTTAAGGCTAGAAAATAATAGTGACATAGATGTTTGTTTGTTAGCATATGGTGACAACAGACGTGGGTTGAATTCAGAGAAACTTGAAATTTTAAATAAGATTTCACGATCCTGAATGTATTACATTAAATAAAATGTCTTTTTCCCGCTCCTTCCCCAACCTTCATAACCATGAGTTACCTTCCGTTGGCAAACGTTCACCACCTAAAAATGCTCCCTCTTCCAGCCCGAGTGACTTTGAATCCCCTGCTCCAACCGCTTTTTTATAAACACGCAATAGTCGTTCTCTCGCAGGTGCATTACCTGATGATTTCCGGATAGGTCCGTTGTTTTTCTAACCCTGTGGTTTGTAAAAGTTAATTCATTCATCACAATTTTTAAATATTTAATGCAAAATATGTTTTGATATTCCAAAAGTAACGTTATGCATTATTAAGTTGAAAGAAAAATACCTAAATGTATCCCAAGTTAATTTGCAGTTCCCTGTCTTTCGAGGAGCCTGCCGATTTAAATCATTAAGTACTCTTTACATAATACACAAGATTTGTCAAGAATAATTATACAATGTCTTGCAAATACAATACTATCTCTCTTCTATCGTCTGTTTGGCATTTGTTTCTTCTTTTTGTAATGTTTTATTTCCTATTAATTATCGATTTTTATGCAGGATTGCATAGGGTTATATTTTCTGATTTTAGTAATTTATAATTTCAATTGGATTTTTAATGGTTCACAAACTCTGTGATGTAGAGAAGCCATAATTTAGGAAATTAAAATTATATGTGTTAATTTATTTACATTACTGTTTTTTATACCATTTACATTATTTTTTACTGGCTTATATACCTTTTAAATTTTGGCCTTAATTTCATTATTGATAAAATACTTATTTATTTACGTCCCTATAAACCAAATTTAAACAGTTTATGGATAAAAACCGTTCATTTGGATATCGCTTTTAATTTTTCTGAGTAAAATGCAATCGTTTTCTTATCTTTAAAGGCATAATAATATTTTTCCATAACTCACTTTTTCATAAGTATCTTAAAAGCGGTCCACCGACGGGAAAGGCGTAGTTGACATTTCTTCCTTTGCAAATTGGATAAGTTAGGAAGCAATGAATTTTTTCTGCGATCGCAGTTCTCGTTCCTAAACACTTGGATAACCTTAAGTTTGCGTATAAATCGAGTTTCAACACATTATGTCTCCCACAATTAAGGCTCTTCTTTAGACTTCGTCGGGGCAGGACCGGTTGGGTAGGATTAACTTGTGGGCACGGCCAGTGGCAGAGATAAGCGCCCATACCAATGTGTGTCAAATCCACGGGTGTCGGATCCGCTGTTCAGCACGCGCCCACGAAAGTCTCACCCACCCCTGAGGACTCGCACTCTTAATCAGCAAGATGGAACGCGAACCACACAATGTGGGAAGGAAACTGGTTCCCATCTAGACCCTGGGAGAGTGGTATGAGGGGTGAAGAGAAGTTTGAAGAGCGGCGGTCTGCTGGGGGAAGGGATGGAAGGAGCCGTGGAAAAACAATGAACCAAAAAGCAGATGCGCGTACATTACTGTTCGCTGCCTGTTTTTTTTCCTCCACCCCTCCCCGCTGTCGCCACCCCTTCGGGGCGGGAGGGAAGTGAAAGGCCCGTCCTCCCTCCTCTTTGTGTTCACCCCCCACTGTTTGTTCGCGAGGTTTAGTTTTAAGGCGATGCCTGTCCCCACTCTCTTTCCACTTTCTTCCTCTCCCTTCGGATTTGGCGGAAGGATTTTTTTTGGCCAGGGTGAACACCGCGGGAGGAAGTCGAAAAAGAACTGGAGGGAAGGGAGAGAGAGAGAGAGGAGGTTAGGTGTGTGGAGGAAAGGAGTGGCTGAGAGAGAGAAAGGCATTATGCCGTGGCTTTTTTGCCGCGCGTGTTGTCGCTCGGGTTCCGCGACAACGTGTCGAGATGCGGACTGATGGAAAGAGCGAAAGGAGAGAAACTGGGAAACCCTTTGGGGGTAAAGCTTGCGAAATCAAGGCAAGCTTTCGGTTAGGGTTTTGGAAACCCCATGGGTGTAGAGGGGGCCTGTTGGAGGCAGGAGTAAAAAAAATCAAGTAATCAGAATGAGGAAGGTACGCAATTTCTTGTATAAACCTATTCCTCTCCGCTTTCCTGTTGTCAGTTTGAATTTTAGACAACGCCCACTTAATCTATTTCTCCACGCAAACCTCCCAATACCCCACATTTCCCGATTTTCTTGCTCTCACATCCTCCTCTTCCTATCTTCACGCTGAACTTCCCGAAACTCTTCAGCCATCACTATAAAGCGAAGCAGATCACTCCGCGAACACTCCAGCAGGAAAGAGATGGCTTTACAAAACTTTCTCTTCAAATACCTGCTTGGGAAATCGTCTTTGGTTGAGTCTTTTGATTGGCATGTTTACAAGTGTTCATTCAGTTACACAGGGGTTGTCAATGAGAATGTCAGTTGTCACTCCGGCTCCAATAGACTCACTCATCAGGGTGGTTCAATTTCAAGTTTTCTCAGTGATATAAATTTCTCAATAGAATCCTGGTTCCAATAAGAATGTGTAGTTTAGAGTACTTAAAGTCGGTACCAATCGTAAAGGACTTAAAATAAGCTTCAATGCGTCTTTTTTTGAGATTAAATCAATATCACCTTTTTTTCCGCACTTCCAAAATACCACCACTCCCCAAACACTATATACTGGCGCTCATAAACTCAGAATTGGTCATCATTATTAATCTTTATCGTCTCAAGAAACAGCCTATTAAGTGTCGCATCTTCTAATCAAAGTTTTAAGCACCCTTCTCTTTTTTCTCACTTTTCTCATGACTCCTTCTTTATTCACCTGCTGGATCTGTTTTATCATCATCATTATTCTGTAGAATCACTTTTAATAGCTACCCAAAGATTGGGAGTCGAAGCCGTTTCACACAAACCGCATGTGTTCATTTGCTTGAGTTTATCAAATATTTGGCAGGTGTTCTTTACCTTAGGACTCACAGACAACGCAACACATGCTTTACTGAAGATGTTGGATATATATTTTTTAAAACGCTGCGTATTATGCTAGACATGATCATGTGAATAAGATTAAAGAAATAGATTGTCGTACCGATAGATTCAAAACATCATATTTCCCGCGTACTATAAGAGAACATAATAGGCAGAATAGCAAAGAGAGAGGTAGGTGAAATATTATTTAGGAGTCTGTTTTAACATTACTAGCATAAGGCATATTTTAAATTAATAACCCATGTATGCTGGTAAAATAAAGATAAATATAGTTAGAGAAATGCCTCTCTAACCAGTTATCACTTTAAGGAGGTTGGCTCGCGACTGCGTGAGTCAAGTTGTCTGAGGAATCTTATTAATTTAAGTATGAGTATATGCCTGCTAAGTGATCCTTACTTCACAAAGAAAATTACCTAAGCTATTGAAAGTCATAAGTATCACAAGAAATACGATGTAAAGTCGAAGGATTTCTTTTTTATGATAATTTTAATGAGCTCGACTATGGAGTCAATTCAGCATTTACTTTAAAGAAATAAATTCATGTACTCAATGAATTTACTAATGTATAACACCAGAATATTACTATCAAACATTATGCTATAATATTTTTCTGAAATATTCTTTAATATCTCATTAGTAATAATATTATTCATACGCCATACATTTTACATAGAGCGACCGCAGCGCCACTTGAAGACAACTAACGTATTTCGTCTGCTATAAGCGCAGAAATTGGTGGATTTAGCGAAAAATACGGTGAGCTGATGCATTTATTTTCGTGTCATTTTATTTCTTGTGAAATTACCCATAAAATATCAGTTTTTTGCAAAAATGAAATGACACTATGGTATTTTTAAACGTTATATTCCCATGTGACGGCCGTTCTCGCCGTTAATCGTATGTAATTTCAAATGCAATTTGTGCAAAAAGGAGTATGGGTTGGTACAATTATCTTTACACTATTAGATAGAGGAACTTACGTTCTATAAGTGCTGAAAATATAAAAAAAATGACATGACTTTCACTTTTCGGACCAACCTCCTTAATACTACGACGATACTAATCATCCATCTGCATGTGACTCTATTATCTACGATAACATGTTTCCATGTAGTAGCCTAGATGCATGTCAAAAGCGCATGTTTGGTGATCTTCAACAACCTCCACACACTCTGGCGGTGGCTTTCAGGGTATTGTGTAGATGTAGATGAAAATTCCATGAGGAAAAAACTACACGATATAAATTCTGCCATTTTCATCAAAGTTATCTTACAATTACGCTAATTCCATGAACAATAAACCAACTGAGGAGTTCCGTAAAAGACGCCTGAATTTTCCAACAGATGGTTACAGGAATGCATAGTACTGAACAAAGAAATCGCAACACCCACGGACTCTGCCCGAACCTACTTCCACGCGAAATTTTGATAACAGACCCCAAGTTGGAGGGGAGAGGAACGAGTACGTTTTCGGGTTGCGGGTTAAAATTTCAGAGTTGGCTGCGATTACCGATTTAGAAATTAAAAGAGTGGGCACTTCCCTTATAGCTTGTAGCCACTTCTGCTGCCAAAAGCAGACTAAAACGATAGATGATGAAGGCTAAATGGATCAACCGAGTGAGTAATGAGGAAGTCCTCAGAAGAGTGGTAGAAAAGAGAAGTCTTCTAAAAAGCCAAAGAAGAAGACCCACTCTAAAAAGCCATATTACGACACATGATGGCCTGATAAGACAATTATAGAAGGACAAGGAAACGGGAAGAATGGCACAGTAAGGCCTCGTACGATACATATGGAACAAGTGATGAAGCATGTGAGGAGAAGCAGTACATAAATATGAAGAGATTAGCTGACAGAATAATTGTGTGGAGAGCTGCATCAAACCAATCCAAGGATTGTTGACTGATAATGATGAACGATAGTTGGGAGCACTATTACTCTCCCACTGTACACTGTGAAATCATTTTCTGGCAAAAATATTGTTGTATTTGTTAATTATTTGATATTTGATTGCCCATAATTTACTGAGAATATTGATTGCGTTACGGCAAGCCACCAGAGTATGTCAGGTCACCATTGCATCATTCCGGGACTCACATCAGCTTATAATAGCTACTCGGAGAATATGCATATTTCTAGCTTTCCAGTGATCTTGGATCACCGGCAGAATGAATTGAAACAAAAGTTTTCGACCAAACCTGGTCAGAGGGTGTTTAAAGAGCATTCTTTGATATAGGAAATAATTCTGAGGCTGCCACTTTACATCTACATCTACACGATACCCTGCAAGCCACCGCGAGGGTGTGTGGCAGGGGGTGAAGATCAGCAAGCATGCACTACTAACATGCAAACTAGAAACTAAATTGTCTCATGCAACTTGATTGTTAGTATCTATAGTCATAAGGGGTTAATACATGCATCATGCACTACAGAATACTCTAAAATATTTCCCCTACCTATCCCTTTACTATGCTTTACTACCGGAATGGGAGATTAATACCAGACATTATTAAAACAAAGTGAAGCATTGAGATGAATCTCGAATTAATGTCTTAAATAAATAATACCCACAATAATTTTCGCAATGCACACCCGAACGACGTATAGCCATATTTTTAATTATGATGAGGCAACGTATCTCACGAATAATTTTAATCATTTAAGTTATGGTGAACTTTTTAGGTATGGTGAGGTATTTTTTTCTGACATTGGCAGATTTATTCTTTAAGTATTGTAAATGAACTTATGTGCTTGGAAAAGTCACTACCTACTTGGTTGAGGGTACCACCCATACATTTCAATCTCTGTAGCATGGGAGTGAAGTTGTTGCTTTCATTTTGAGATGCGAATGGAAGTAGGTTTCAGCCTTCATGCGAACTTCTTAATATTGATGCACCGAAGTATTACATCATTGGTACATCAATTATCCGCAGTGTTTAAAAAATGATTGAACCCTCATAATACCTTATACGTAATTTTATATCCTAAATCTTTTTCGTTGTAGGGTAGATGATACTCTAACGATTGTTTTTTAACCGATTAGGTAATTAAATTGAGAAATTTTGCTGATCCTGATAGTCCATTTCATTTTTTTTAACTTGTAAAATTTTAATAATAATGCTGTTTGTTGTGAAATTCACCCAGAGGCTTTAATTAAAAAGCAAGTGGTGCGATACCGCTGAAGTGGTTACAAGTTTAAGAATGGCTGAGTTATTAAATAATGCTGCATTAAATCGCATTGTTGATTTCTTTCATTTTACACTCTCCCCATAGATTTTGCAATAAAAAATAGTTTGCCACCTAAACACTAAAATTTCGCCTAAAACGTCATAAGGCATCTGATACGAAGCGAATTCCTTACGACTTTCGGTTAAAGATGAAGTGCGATTAATTGTGCTGCCATATATTCTTCGAAAACTTTGTAAAGTAACAGTTACGGCGACATCACCTATCATTACTGGGATAGGAGAGTATCGCAAGGCTGACTGCGATGCATAACTTGAAAAAGCTACCCGGACTACATCTTGAATTAAACACCGAGCGTCAGTTACTTTCACTAGCTTTCATGCTGAAAATCGCACACAAGTGAGATATTCATGCATATGCTAACAAGTTTTTTCCGAAACAGGTAGATATTGCTATCCAATTACCTGTACATGGATATAGCTACGCTGCATCTAATAAAAGTGATACATATTGTTATTGTTGTTTTCTGGGCGTATTCATAACTGGTTGATTTCAAATTTTGCGTCGAACATGATAAAGTACTTTAATCGTCACAGCATTTCAGATTAATTTTCTGTTACAGTAATCTGCTAATGGTAATTTAACGTTTATTATGGTAGGATTTTTCAGAATTGTGATCCATATAAAAGTTTATAAATCACGTTGAAAGTGACAACATTTCAAACAAGTTACTTTTACTGAACTTTCCACCTGTGGAGAGGATCTGTAAAGCTTACTGATGCCTATGTTTTATTCCTTACATACCACTATATCTGAATTTTCCACTCGCACATTGATGAAATAAATGGAGTAAAGACATTTATTGTATAGTTATTGGATTATAAGTTCATTAAATTACCTTATTATATGGTAATTGCAATAGTTTGACCGTTTCTCACCGTTATCTATCACCAATTGTATACGTCGAGGCATTGACTGGTTTTTCGTTGATATTTTTTGGCCATGCAATCCCAAAGATTCTCATTTAGGTTCACTTCTAGGCTTTAAGCTGCATATTTCAACTGTCGCAAAAGTTTTTCTTCAAATCATGTTTTCACCAGCCTGCAAGAGTGCACCCGAGTACTGTCCTCTAGACCAGCAGATAATTTATCTAATGGAAATTATTATCACTCGGGTTATTAAGAACAAAACATAATTAAAAGTTGCCTAAAGTTAACTGATGAAGCTCGGTAAATATCATCGTATGCGGATGGCATAATGTCCATGATATCCATTGCAGTGAACACTTGAAAGAGTTATTAAAAGTGGTAGACTAAATGTATACTAAATAGTTTGGTTATGATGATGCTTGGTGATAATAGAGGCAAGCTGGGAGAAGACCGAAAACGTCGTGGGTTTTCGGATCAAGTATCAGGGTGGCGCTATGTGCTGTATAGATTCGAGGGCCATACGGACAGAGGGCTGGGCAATTCATTTCAAAGATTTCCATTCACAAGTAACTGTCAAACAAAGGAAACATGTTAGCTATAGCCTATATTATCCTTTGAAATTCAGTTGGGAGATGCCTGCCAAAGTTTTCAGCCAAACAGAAACTTGTTAGAATATTCCCGTCATAACTCGTTGATCAATATTTTTTGAGGTGCTACGTTTTGGCTGCCGACGTCATGGCAGAAATATATAAGGTGACGTTTGACCAAACTAATTTCCTTTGGCTTTATTTTCCATGCTTCATTATGTTCTGTAGGGATATTGTTAAATTTGGATTGAATAACGGTAAAATAAAAATGTCAAAGTCTATTGTTTGATTATGAGAAATTCGGCATAATTAACTGGCACTGAATTAATTAATTTCAAGCTACCTGATCAGTAAAATCCGGTTAATTCTCAGTTGTAATTTACTCCTACCGCAATAAAGATATTAATAGGATAAATTAAAAACGAGTTATTACTTTTTTTACCGGAATAATTGAAATCCGGGACTGAGTCCCGGAATTTAAAAAAAGCCGACTTCACTTATCGTGTCCATCAAAATCATAATGCTAAGCATGTGTTTACATTAATTATCAATTGAATCCATTATTTGAGTTTCTTTAATTCACAAATGCCCTTTCTATTTCTTTCCAGGAAAACCGGAGCCAACGGTGCGTTGGTTGGTCGACGGAGAAACAATTGACGAGCAGTACGAGCGCAACACGGGCGAGGTCATCGAGAACCGACTCAACTGGCCATCAGTGTCCCGCTCAGCACTTGGCGCCATATTCTCCTGCCAGGCATCGAACTCGGGACTAGCAGAGCCGAGGGAAACATCGCTAGTTTTAGAGCTATACCGTGAGTGCATCTACGTTAGCTGAAAATGAATTAGATGAATATTTGTTATCCTGTATTTACCCACGAAGCTAAGACTGTTTGTTGAGCAAGATATGTCGAAAACATTTTATTAGCCTTAGAAAAAGTTCCGTTTGGCTATTATCGACGCCATCAGTATCATGTGTGTAACCAACATTTCAGTTGCTAGTATCTTAACTTTTGCACATAAATCGTGAGGAATGATATGAAAATATGTAATACCTTTTTTAAAGTGCGATTTTAGAGGGTTAATTTATTACTGAAAAACTGATTGAAGAGTTTTAGTTTCTATTGAAAAGCTTGACTTTTTTTTAAATTTCAGATACGTTATTTGGAAAATATAGTTACGATCAGGGAGGAGTAACGTCTAGAAAGTGTCATACAGCTAGCCTTTCATAGCCAGTCTTCAAAATGAGTTTCAGTTATTAATATAAAAATACATGTTTCTGCCAAAATAATAATAATTCTTCAAGAACTTTAAGTCTCAAAAAATGTACATCTAGTTATACCTATACTTAATAGTTGTAGCATCAATCAGAAGTTCCACCCTTCCGTTATGCGCGTTTTTTAGAGCAATTAGTTCAAATGTGCATCATCAATTCACAGGCTATTTTCGTTTTCCGCTTAACTTCTTATACCTTCTTATAAACTTAACCTTCTTATACTGGACTGCAAAATTCTATTCCTCAAATAAATTTTAAAAAAAGTTTGCGTAAATAGTAGTCACCTTATTATTCCTTACATGATTTCGATTGGCTAAACATTCAATGCTGGGGAAATAATTAATGGGGGATAAATTGTCATTAATTATTTACTGATTAGCTTTAATAATCAAGATAGTCACTGAACTCTAACTTAAGAGTCACTTATTGTTGTAACTATAAGAGCTGGCATAGTTGGCCATAGTAAAAAATACTAATTCTTCCACGATGATTCACATTCTTTTCAAAGTCTTTTGTTTTAGAAAACAGTGTTTTAACCTAATGTATACAAAGGTGATTTTTAATGTTGTATGTTATAAAACTTAAGTGTTTGAGCTAATAAGTATCAGTAATGAACATTTTATTCTTAGCAAATAAATAATTTTGTAGCCAACGCCATATAATTTTACATATGTTTTGTTATTAAACTTGAATCGCATATTTTGAATGCCCTATTGGTCTACACCTTTCATGAGAACAACTTCATCTCATGCTCATGTTTCCATTTCAAATCACTAATTTTGTTAATTCCTACAACGTGTATTCTAAAGCCACGCTACTGGAAAGTAGGACATGGGGTAGTGCATACAGCTGATAATAGATGAGAGAAATCTTTTCGCCCAAAAAAAATCATACTCACTTTGATATCTTTACAGTCGTATTTTTTTTCAATAAACACCTAGTTATAGGTATTTTTAAAATAATTCAATTGGGGTTATTTTTTTCCAGAAACACCAAAAGTTATTTTCTAGAATGGCTTAGCGCAAAAGCTCTGTCTCAGTTTCCACTGGTTACATGGAAATGACATGTGACAATATTCAGTGTAATTAATTGATTTTAACTCATACGTGCTGAAACCCAGAATCCCAGCCGTTATTGATTACAAACGTGATGAGAAGTGACTGTTATTTTATTATATCTCAGAACAAAGAGATAAAATTCATTTTGTAGCATTCAATATATGAATGAAACGGTTTTATTGGATTGAAAGGTTTTATGTCGTATTCCATTTAAATAAGAAGGCTCATTAACTTTGTATTGATCACAAATTGAAAACTTTACTGCGATATGAATTTCAATTGCAATGCAATTAGGAGCCAGATAGGGTTCACACAATAAAGACCTATCTTTCGTAACAAATAATTGGACATACATTTAACAATTGGACATACTATGGTGAAGAATCTTTGTTACGGATTAGGTAGGCCTTGAGGTGCCGTAGTTATAGAAGCTCGGTTGATTCCCGTAAATGAATTTTCGTTAGGTTCCTAGGCTTTAGCCTTAAAATGATATTATCGCTTTTACTATTAATAAAGCACGTAACTGAAAATATCACTACATTAACCTCTACATCGTTTTATTAACGTGTGGTTCTTAAAAATTAGGAAAGACCACCGCGGAGAAATTTGTGAATACAAACTGCATTTTAGTTGATTTAATTTTAAATAATTAGAAATTATAAGGATTTTGCCATTTTATTTTATGTGAAGACATTGTAAATTTTATTATCCTAAGTATTTACTGAATAAACTCTATGATTAAAACATATCCATTATTATGCTGTAGAAATTAGTGTATTTTCTCACTTAAAAAGACTGGGAAGTATTATAATTTTTAGATACTAATATAATTATTCCTGCATAAGTATCTGCAGTTTGAATGTGTTACAAATACTACGTGTAATCATGTTATCCTTTTTATCCTATTACATTTGATTATGATTTTCGTGATGAATGTAATGTTTCCTCTTTGACTTAATGAAGACAGAAATCAGACCTATTTATATTAGACCACTCCATGCGTTTTTAAATCGAAAAAAAATCGCTCCTAATATTTTATATACTGCTCTAAATCGCGCTACTCCATTAGGTTTAGTATTATAAAATGTGTATTCACTGTTTTTTTTTAATTATATTCATATCGTTCGGGATATAGATATTAAAATAGTAACGCTTGGTATAAGATAAAGTGAGCAAAGTATCCGACCCACTGTTAATTTATTTCCTTCGATTAAGTTTTATAAGATATGTGTATGAAAACAGATAAAATGCTTCGCAGATATTAGAAAACATTGCTCAACACAAGGGATAGATAAACAGATTTCAATCTCAGCTGAAAGTTTAGGAACAATATCCCAACACATCACGTGGAATAATATTTCATACTGATTCCGAGGTGTCTATTGTTCAAGAACTGTGTCTTACTCTCCTGTTTCTCCTTTTTTTTCCGCTGGGTCTCTTACCCTTGGACATTGCTTCTCCTTGATGGCTCACCAGTTAAGCCGCTGACCGTTCGAATCACAACCAAGACGACTCCGCTAGTGGCGGATAGGCGGTACGAGGTGACCTGTGAGTCCGCCGGTTCGCGACCCCCTGCAGTCATCACGTGGTACAAGGGCAAACGACAACTGCGGAGGGTGAAGGTGAGTACTGCATGCCCTTGACCATCCAACCAATACTACTCTCAATAACCCTTGGAAAATAGGGAATATTTTTTGTACATTCCAATTTTAATAAGTGCCAGTTTCTGTTTTAGGTAATATTTTTTAACTGCTAACATCCAATAATATAATAATGGGGTTTTTAAAAAATATAAATAATACGGATCCCAGTTTTGATACGATATTAAGAAAAGCATTGTTCTGGCGTCAATTTTATAGCAAGTTTATATTTTTTTAAAAATAAATGAAATTTTGTGCTTGTGCATTTAGCACAAGCACAAAATTCCTAATGCATTTCCCAATACATACAATAAAACGAAATTCCAAGCACATTTTTCCTAATCCCTTGAGGGATATTAGTGCCTGTCAATTTTTATGAAGTTAAGTGCCATTCACTTATATAACTAATCTGTATAAAAATTTTAAGGCTACTCGTATGTTATTCGTATACATTATTGCTCTAATTCACTTATCCCCTGCTTTGCTCCTCAAAGGAATTATTCAGAGGTCTCTATGGATATTTTACATTGAATATTGCGGTTAATTTTCTCTCTCTCGTTTTTAGTGAGAATTTTACTATTTATTTTTTTCATTAAACAATTACTGGTCAAATTCTGTTTCATTACGTCGTTTAGAAATCAATGTCCTTCGTTTGAGTTATTATAGTCTCTCCAACACCGTATTCATGATAAATTGCAAAATCACTGAATAGTTTTCACAACTGTATACCATGACTTATGATACGGGGCATACCAGTGATTGAAAATTTGGGTGGCTAACTGGGGTTAAAACTTGTGAGTCTTAGAAAGTTATTTTTTTCTCCAGTTACATTCAACTTGTTCAATTTCCTGGGCACTGTATTTTCCTGGGAAATCACATATAGCACTGGCCTCCTTCCGCAATATGTGATTTTCACATGTTGCCGGGCTACAACCAGGGTATGGATTTTACTAGACTGTATATTGGCAGTATTATCAGTCTTCATTTTCTTGTTTAATGCTACTTGAGGGATCAGACACTCACGAGCAGATTTACCTTTTATTCTGAGTATTTATAGCTTTTGTTGTGTCCTCGAAACTTCCAAATGAATCACTTTTTCCGCATTCACTCTGATATCGTCATTTCATTATAACTTTCTACGACATATGTTTTTTTAATAAGTCTCCTGTGAGCATCACTAATTAATGTTTTGACCACTCTTGATATTTTAAATTCCCAACTACATTTTTCCTATTCTTATTTTCCTTCTTTTCCATTAATATTATTTTCTTCAACCTCATTCTGAAATCCAAATGCCTAGGAGGAAAAACTGTGTCTTTCTTTTTTTTAAAGTGACAACAATCCTTCAGTGTTGCTATATATAAACGGCTCAAAGAAACCCAATTAAAATAATTGTGACGAATTAAAATGTTCTTTCTTTGTCCAGCATTGTATTCACTGGAATTTCATGACCCAGCATGTGCGAATCAAAGTTTCCTTCTCTGTTTCGGAGAAGTTGTTCGTTGAGCAATTTTTGGGGAATGAGAGTGTGTTGCTTGATGAAAGCTTTGGAATTTTCCTCAAAACTGGAAATATTCCGAATTCAATCAAAAACGTTTTTACCGCGATTCTCGGAAAGTCAATAGCTTAAATACAAAGAAAAGGTACGTCCTCACTCCTGTAAGAAACAAGTTAGTTTTTTTATAAACACCGGTCGTCCACAATCACTTCAGGAACGATAGAATAAAGATGGGATTATGAATGTTTATGTGAATAATAACAAAACAATTATAGGCATATATGGAAGCTTTAAATAGTTTGTTTCCGTTATTAAAGAAGAAGATCAAATCCTTGATTCGGAATTGGAAATAACGGTAGGGTCTTATATATTTTGATTAAATCAGTTTCGTTGAATTCAATTTAGAAAGTCGAAATTTAAGCGTCCCACCAGCCTTTCGGTTGTAAAGTTATATCTTTCCCAATTTGCCCATTGGTATTGGATGCAAAAGATATTTTCCTGAGAAAATGGGTTGATTAAATTTCATTCAAAGAAAATTGAAATTGTTATTCTGCATGGCCATGGAATTTGTATGGTGTTAAAAGCTATATTTGAATGACGTCGCATCTCCTTGACATTAATAAGAGTTGTCCATGGCAAGTTATCTCATTATTCCCTATGAAATTGTCATAATATGTTGAATCCAACTTAGGAATATAGAGGAAAATCATATAAATATTTCGATTCATAAATAATGAAAGCCTAGTAAGGTGAAATAATTTTAATTTTACTTTCACACTTTTACACACGAACAATATCCATTTTGGTGAATATGCTGTAAAAACATTGTTTTAAATCATTTTTGGTTTGGTTATTTATGCATTTTTCTAACTTTTGTACGAGTATAGATATCTTAAGTGTTTTAATAATTTTATTGGAACTCTGGAGGCATTCGTAATGCTTACTTAGCTTACAGCCAAAATTACTTTGTCGTAATTTCTCCATTAATGTTTTTACACGATGGATGTAGAAGTTAGGTATATCTTTTATATATCTTTGCCCTTTTCTCTCAAGCACTGCTCGCCAAGATTTCGCGCGATGACGACCTCATTTCGCCTATCCATTCCGCGAGCCAAACACCGGAGAAAAGTCCTCCAAGTTCTAATATTATAACTGAAAGACATCATCTTAAAACCAAATACTCCCCGTAGTGATAAAAATGCCCGTCGTATCACCGTCGAGGGATATGCTTGCGAACTCATTAAAGTCGGTAACAAACTGGTGACGAGGACTTTCAATGCATTTCTCCCCGGCGTTCTCTTACTTAATCACTCCGACGCCTCAAAATAAAGGAGGAAAACTCGTTTGAAGGCTTCCTTGGTGCAATCGGCGAGTGTTACCTGGGAGAAGATTTTATGCAGGCGGCGGGAAGGAGCAGCTGTTCTAGTTTCCCCCCTCCGTCTCCAACCCCTATATTCAGGTGAGGCAAAAACTAGTTAGCGAGGGAACCGCCTGGGGAATGTAAAATGAATCCGTGATGTTCTCTCAGGAGCGACGGAAACGAAAGGACACGATTATGCGTAAAATGAGACAGGGAAGTACCCGAGAGTCTTGAAAGGAAAATAGCCACTAAAACAAAACCTTTACGTTTCGAAACTTTTCGTGCATTTACATCAAAGGCCACATACAGAGTAATTACCCTTCGTCGACCGAGAAGAGTGACTTGGTAGAAAAAAAGTATGACGATTAAAACTAGTCTCAACTTTCGGAGACAAATACTTTAAAGGAAGACGTTGAATGGGGAGCGAAAATTTGAAAAATATTTAAAAATATGTAAAATTAACTAGTGGAAATAATGATAATAGGTCCCTTTTATTGCGTTTTTTACTAATATTTTTACGCTAAAAATTGAACGTGACCGGTGAGAATGTGTAATATATTTTACAAAGTTAATGGACTTATTGCTTTAGCAAGAGTACTGCAAATATGGTATTTAAAAATTCTTATGGAGCCTTCCGATATCTAGAGTCCCGTCCTACTAGAGCGATGTTAGAAGAAATTGTGATAAAGCTTATAAGGATGGGGAAAAGTATAATTATGTTTGACGGCATGAGATCAAGACAGAAAGTGCAAAAATCAAAACAAGTGTATATAGGGTAGAAGCCACTCAAAAGCCCGTCAAAAGTGGTAGAAAGCCAAGATGATGCATAATGGGGAAACCATTTTCTCAGATGTTCTTATAGGACTTTTAGTGCGTTTTTTCTTGGATTTAGTTAGATTTCAGTGTGAACACTATATCTTGACTTCAATTAGGAGAAAGCTTAACTCGCATCTCTCTAACCTACAAAGCATTTTACCAAAACGAGTAGTATCTTTATAATTTTCCGTAATTACAACATTCACAATTTTAGCTGATGACGAACTCTACCGCTATTACACTATTGATCTCTTACATAATTTTAAATCAGTCATTAAGGAATAATAGCTTTTTACCTGCAAGTATACGGAATGATTTTTAACTGTATGTGACCCTTAAATACTAATATGATTTTCCGCCATCGATGGCTCAATACTGGATTTGCCTGGAAGAGGAACGAAAAAATACGAATTAAATTCGCTAAATGCAAAGAAAACGTAGCAGAAATTTGTAATTAAAGCCAGCCCTGACCACAGGCCAGGGGACTAAGAAATAAAGAGTGAAAACATTGATTGATTCATTGTGGAAAAAGGTAATAGTATTTCGTTTTTTCTATCACTTAATAGTGTAGAATATCACCAATAATTACTATTAAGGCGACACGACTATATAATTTGTTATTAATATTTACATTTAGCTAATTATCAGATTCTTTCTATTTCTTCTCCAATAGATAAGTATTTTCACGCAAATATATCTATGAGTATTCTAGACCATCCTATGAAAAAAAACCTGACGATTACAAGACCCAATTTTTAAAAATAAGTTCTTGCCAGCTTCCCAGTGTGCGTTATCTTGTTACACTTTTGCAATGCTGATTAAGCGCTTTTCTATCTTACAGTATTTGTATTTATTCTATGGTTCAATTCCCTTTTATTTTATATCGGGATTACTGACCCATCAATCATCGAAGGCGCATTACGTATTATTTTAATCCTCACCTTCCTTTTCAATCCAGCCAACAGTTCAATTTTTTAGCCATTCCGGTTAATCGCCTGCTAGTGTAGATCAAATAGGTACAATAGGTCTTTTACCTGTTCGATTGGAACTAAGAAATAAAGAGTGATAACTTTTGCCAGGTGGTACCTATGACACCTGGGATTTTTCCTCTGATGATCTGAGTTAGATTTGAGTTATGCCAGACAAAGTGGTGCGGCAAAAGCTATTCGGCCATTTTAACAACTTAACTAACCTGCTGAAACATGAACACTTGCCTAATGCCCTCTTTTTCATTATTTTACTGAGAATATTGTATTTCATTTAAAATTGATGTGCATCTAGTGCAAGATCGCTGCTAATACAAACCAACTACGGCAAACTTTGAATTGATTTTTTTTTATTTTCGCAGATAAATAAACAATAATGTTACTTTTTATAATTTTACTATATTTTTTTGCGTTTAAAAATATATTATATCGCGCGAAGAGGTTTTAAGGCATTGTCAGGTTGGCTCCTCCGTCTCAGAATTTTCTGGCCATTAGTCTATAATGTAAGTGATTTACCAGAACCCTTCAAGTAGGCTATGCTAGGTAATTTGCTATCTACCACCTTGGTAGATTTACAGAAGCCCCTTTACAATTTCTAAAATATTAATTTACACAACGACTTAAATGAATAATAGGTGAAAATATTCACGTTCACTATACACAAGGCTTCCTTCATCACTCAGACCAAGCCTGATTACCTAATCAAACCCATTAATCTCTGATGAGTTTTCGGCAACAAGGAAAGAAATAAATAAATTTAAGAGTTTAAGCAGAGTATCACGATTAAAACTAGTTTCAAGTTTCAGAGATAAACACTTTAAAGTAGCATGGGGCGAAAAAGTGTGAGAATATGAGCTCTTGAATATCAGGCCTTCAAAAGAATGGCAATCATGTATCTTATAGTGCGTCGTTGAACAAGTACTTTTACCCTAAAAACGGAAAGTTCTTGGCGTATAAGTATTAGCATAAGTGCGAAACTGAGAGCGCGGAACACACAGTTATACTCTAGCGGTTTTCTTCCATTTTGTTTCCATGATCATATGTGATTTTTACCTGTTTGAAAGAGAGTTTGGATGCAAATTTACTCAAAATATTCCGTCAAAATGGTAATCCCATGACCATGAAAAGACCAAAGAAAAAAGTTTTTCATGTTGTTTTGCGTCCATTATTTATTTTCCTTTTCAATCTCACTCTAGAAGCGTGGTCCCGACCATTACTTCACTTCAATCTCCGCCTTTTTTGTCTCCCTCAGGAGGAGGTCCGTGAGAACGCGACGGTGAGTGAGCTGAGCTTCACGCCAACCACGGACGACGACGGGAAGCACGTCACTTGCCGGGCTGAGAACCCAAACGTGACTGGCGCTTACCTGGAGGACACCTGGAGGATCGAAGTCGTCTGTGAGTACTCACGCAACCATCTTAGAGTCACGTCAGAGTGTTTATTCATTTCAATCGACTTGCCTGTTCTGATCTGAAATCAAATATTGATGCCCCGATTTGATTGCAAGAGGTACCTAAACTCCAATCATACAAGAGACGCTTTAAATTTATTGCAATGCTTTTTATCACCAAGTTAGTGCTAACCATTTGCCATTGAAATTTAAGTTATGATGCTATATTTTTTTACCACCACTTCAGGTATATTTAAAACAAAAATGATTTCAGTTTAATAGAAGGCTTCCGCAACGGTGATTGAATATCATGCTGATGTTTCTGCGAGGTAAAATATCGTAAAAATACATCAATAGTGTGCCATCACTCAATCTCACTTTGATTTGTATTTCATTAAGTTAGTATAATTAGGTCGAAGACCACATGTGAAAGTGGAAATATTTTTAATCTTCCGAGTACGCATGGTATATCCAGTCATTTCTGTTGGTATCATACCATACTAAATTGCTAGCTTGAAGCTGATAGCAAAACTTATATGCTTCATGACTAAGCGATGGTAAGTATCGTGGTCTTGAAAAAATCTCTCAAGAAAAGGATTTCAGTAAAAGTTTTTATCTATGAATTATTTTATTTTGGTGCTCTTCGCTTCCTTTACGCCATAAAACCTGCCATTCTGCATTCCATTTCCTGGTAATGATAAATAGAACTAATTTACTACCGTTTGGAATTTATCCATCAGTATCCAACACATCTGTCTCCACTACCGTCCTCAGAACTGCCTTAATTCTTTTTCTCTTGCACCTTTCACTTAATTTACCCGGGTATGAAATTAGAAGCATTCAGATATGTTCAAATTTCTCCAAGCATCTTCCCAAAAACGTGTATTCTGAAAACGTTTTACACCACGTACTAGGATAAACCGTAACTCTTTCTTAAGCTCTGAGGTTTTGCTGCATATTTTTCGATGATGATAAATTCTACTGGATTTACTAACTGTGTGTACCTCACTTTGTAGTGCAGTTTCAAAGTAATTAGTGAAAATAATTAAACAATGGCATAACAGAGCCTGTCAGATGCTTCGTATTATCTTGTTGAACAACCATATGCTTCAATAAAATTGCAAATTTGTTACAATTTCTTTAGCATTTTTTTATTCTTAAACGTTTGAGAGGTCCTAAAGCCGTAATAACTATGCGTGAAGATTGGAAAAATTAAACTTTGCTGTGTGAAAATCCTTTCACAAACGATAAATGGCTTTTAAGGCATAGAGTTAGCATTGCAATAGCTAGCTGTCTTAAATGCCATAATGATATGTTCCGTCTTTTTCACAGAAATAAATTATCTACTTCCCTAAGTGGCCGCAACTTTGAATAGGTATATAGTCATGAGATGATGGCATTATCAATATAAACATCCTCTCAGAAAAATGGCTGCTTTTATATTGGAAAACGGAAAGGTAATTTTATATACCCGCAAACCTATAAGCTAATTCGCTAAATTGTAGTCGAGGTTTGAAGATGATTCCGCTTCCTGTTATGTCTCTAAAAGAATAATAAAAAAATTACAAAACAGAATTGCGACAGCTTCATACTCACACAATGAGGACGGATCACGTTAGGATTAAATATGTATTCCGAATGAAAAGTATTCGTGATGACCACTGAATGCATGCTACCAGATGCGGAAATTGATGGCATGCGCCAGCTTTGAAATTAATTTTTTTACACTAAAATACACAATGCGCTTCCCTCTCACCCCATTCACATATCATCACTTTATTTCTCTCCCTCCACTCACCGCCACCGCATTATGAAACGGAAATAAATGTAAAACAATAATTTTTCCATTCATTTTTTGGGCGCAAAGGTCCCCAGTGTCCGGCAAAAGAGTGCGCACAAGGAATGCACGGCTAAATCTCTCCATAATCAGGGAAAAATTAAACGCTACCTTACATATTATTTTTAGCCCTGTTTCATTTCATTATACCTACCTGCGAACAGCGGTCATGAATGCGGATGCCTCCGTGCGCTCCTGGGTCCATTTCGGGACGGGATAATTTTTTAACCCTCCAGGGCTTTCCCCTCTTTTTTTTAGTATTTGCCCACTCTTTTGTAGGAATAATAAAAAGGACCCATTAGAGATGATACGACCACGCTTTGCAAAAGTGTTTGTGTGCGTTGGGGGGTTGTGAATGCGTGCGCTCGTCTATGTGTGGACGTGTGGATGCCAGTCTGTTTTGGCGAGAGAGACCTTCCCGACCTCCTCCCTCCACGTAATTTCTTTCCCACCACACTATTTTTTTTAGGGTCGTAAGACATGGGATTTCGGTGTGCTGTGCCTTTCATCCGAAAAATTAATACCCAAAGTGAGAGAGAGGAGGAATTCAGCCCTCCCTCATTCGGAGAGGGACGTAGGCCCAAGAGCGGAGGGTGCCGGTATCTCGCGGAGTAATTTTTTTAAAGAGAAATATTTTTTTGATTCTCTGATCTCTTCAAAAGGAATGTGTTCAAGTAGTGTGCCCACACCCCTCCCCACTGACCCCGGTATAATACCTGAAAGGGGTGGGTGAGAAAGGAGAGGGAAGGGATGAATATTTATCCCGCACCCCATTCCCTTATGCCTGACCCTTACCCTGTGCCCTCTTATGGTCCGCAAACCCGTCCAGTCCCTCCAGAATTATTTTTCTTTTATATTTCATTCGTGGGGGCGATGGAAGCGATGCCAGTACGGGGAACCGGGCGCGGAGTTATATTTATACATATTCATTTCCGTTACCCGTATTCTTCAAGCGAAGGTGTTGTCAAGTGGAGGGAGAGCAAGGGTTTAGTGTCGAGGGTTTTCAAGTGTGAGAGTCGGTTTGAGTATTTTTTTGTATCCACCCCTCTTTAGGTCCCATCCCCTTCTTCCGACCGCATTCCTTGAATTTTTATTCCGATGCGTATTCGGATGTGCCGGCGTAAAAAAAGGAGGGGTTGGCTTCGAAGGCCTTCCCATTCCGAGAGTCAAAATCTTTCGCGAGAAATGCGCCACCCCCTGCTCCACTCCTCTCCAACCGACCGACTCCGGTCCGACTTTCCTGGACCAAACGCCCACCCTACCACCGTTAACCGTCTGGTTCCGAGCCCATGGCGGATGAAGAGGGGGTCAAACCATTCCCTATATCGCATCTTCTCCCACCCGGCGACCCCGTTCTGAGCCGGGTAGGTGTTGCGAGGACCAATGAATTTATCGCCCTTTGAAGAATAGCAGCCACTTGGACAGCAGCGCGAATTCTCTTCCCTCTTTTTTTCAACCCCTTGCCCCGTTCCTTTTTTTAACTCGTCGGCCCACCACCCCTGCCCCCCCCCTGTTTCTCTCCCACCCGCTCACATATCTATTACCGTCATTTTTTTCTCACTTTCGAGCATCCCTTGAAATGCTCCCTCCCTCTTTCTGAAAGAAACAACCCCATACCATTCCGGGAAAAAAAACCTACTCCCAGCCAACGGCCCTCATCCCACCCTCCTCGCAACATTTGTCACTGGAATTTTCTGCTTTTTGGGGTGAAGGGAAAAAATAATCATACATATAAAAGCCCTCGTCGCCCACACCGACCCGCCTCTGCCCTAACTATTCTCTGGCGTCGCCTTTCGTCCGAGGCAAAAGGAACCATGCCACGTTTGTCACTTGCCCGCGTTAATTTTTTTCCCCTTGTTATTTCATTCGTGCCATTCTGCGACTGTTGAGGCATTCGCGAAGGGTGGAGGGTGGTATTCACCCTCTGGAAAGGTGGGTGGGGGTGGAAAGGGTGCCGGAACTCGTCCAAACCCCACCCTCTCTCTAAACTTGGTCCAGAATTCGGACCGTTTTCCTCCTACAGCCCCCGCTCCAAGCCTCGCACCACCGTTTTTTCGACAACGGTTCTCGATCTGTGTGACACACCACGTATTTCTTCTCGCGCCGAACGAAAGGATCTCTCCCTCCTCATCCTTGCCAACTCCTCCCTTTCCGCGAGATGGAATCCTTTCGTATTTTTCCCCACCACCGCTCGTTACTCGGCTCCCTCGTGTAATTTTTTGAACTGGTGGAATTTCCGGAATCCCTTCGTGCACGGGATATGACGACGCATAATTCAAGCCCAAATGCATCGCCCACCCTCCTGTACCCTTTCCACTTTTTGGAGGAAATAAAAGATGTATCTGGATGTCCAATTTTTCTGTAGAGGTCTGTAAAATCCACTGCGTCCCATGCCGAAATACTCCTTTTTTCAATCCCTTTTTCCCTACCGTTTTCTGTTATATCTCAATTCCTTCCACTTATCATCCCTTCGGACCCCTTTCTTATCTTTCCTCTTTGCTTCCATGTAAATACCTACATTACTCTCTTTCCATTCATTTTATAAGCCTCTCATCGCCATATTTTTCTCCTCTTCTTTCAGCCTTAACATCACCTCTTCCTTCGTTTATACTCTCTCTTCTTATTCCCTTTCGAGTATTTTCTCTCCGTCTTGCACTCATTCTTTCTTCTTTCTCGTCCCTACTCCTCTCCTCCATCACTTTTTCCTCTCCTTCACTTCCTCAATTCCGTCCCCCTTCCATCTCTTCTTTACTCATCATTCTCCTATCCATCTCCCTCTCTCTTCCGTTCCTTCTTTTCTATTCTCTTCTGGGGCTCCTTTCTCTCTTATCCTCAACGCATGCCTCTCTCCTCTGCCAACCTTTACCTTCTTTTTATCTTTTCACTTTTTTCTTATTTTGGTTTTTAATTTCTCCGCCAATCTCCTATCATGATATTATTCCTCCTTTTTTTCGGTCCATCTGCATTATAACGTTCTTTTCAATTTTATCTCTCCCTTGTTTGTCTTACTTAATGCCCTTACTCTACCTGCGTAATTACTTCCACCTTTGGCCTCCTTTTTCATGCACTGTTCATTTTTTTATTCTTTTTCTTTTTCCTTTTATTCCGCCTTCACATCCTCCGCAATCATCGTCCTTTTTCCCCCCTCTCCCTGAATTATTAGTCCCCCATCTTTTATTTTCTACCTTTCTTTCAATATTCTATCCTTTACATTTTTCTTCCCTTTTTATCCCCTATCATTCCTTCATTTCCCTACCGTTATTCCCTTTTTATCCCTCTTTCTCGCTGTCCACCGCGGATGCTTCTCGTCTCTTCCAATGGGTACGATATCCCCCTCAAAAACAAAAAAAATTACCCCGTCCCGGGTCTGGTCCGCTTTCGTTCCGGTCCCGATTTCTTTATTCCAGCCGCCGTCCGAGGGTGAGATTAATCCCCTTCGACCTGCCGTCGTGTCTCGTGAATTACGGCCTCACCATCCGTCGGACTTTTCAGAGGCGCGAATTCGTTACCCTTTATTTTTTTTATTATTTCCTCTCTTTATTCAATCGGTCAGGGATTTCACTGTAACGTGCGGTCGGAATGGGATCGATTGTTATTGTCAGTCCGTTCCATCCGACGCGACGCTTGAACCGTGTTATGTCGCTCGTTAGCGAGGAGAAATAGAATTTCTTCATGGGGCGGAAGTGATGGACCGCGAGGGAGGATTTTTTTCCCTCCCTGTGTTCCTTCCAGTGAGAATATTTTGGAACGAATCTCAGTCAACCATGAATTGGGTTGCCTGAACCAAACACCTGAGAAATCTTGGCTTAAATATTTTAAACTAATTTCTTGAACTGTCAATATATGCCCAGGCCAAAAAGAAGGTCGGCTAGTTCTCCTTTGGTAATTAAGAGTACTTCATTTCTATAATTTTCATTAACAGTTTTTTTTACTTGCGTATAATTATTTGGAAATCATTATTATCGCATAATTAATAGGAAAAATCCATTGGAAGTCTTTTTTTCCTAAACAAATTAGTATTTTGCTACTAATCTTGTTTCCCAATTAGCGTTGAGTTCATGTTTACGATGGTCCATATTGATTGTTTTCGACAGTTTGAAGAATTTCAAGCAAAACGTGTAATAAAACACCATCATCACCTGGTGCTCTGCCTGCTGGCCGGTCCCGTACACAACTGCCGTCTACATCCGCTTCTATCCTGAACCTTCTCTTTAGACACATTGTAGTTGCTGATCTTCACCTAATCCTCCAATTTAATTTTTCTTCTTCCTCTCTTCTTCTCTCCTTCAACTGACCCTTCTAATGCCAAGGTCATTATGTTTCTCCCTCTACTCACATGGCCCAAATATTTACCTTTCCTTTCTCTTATTTCCTTTATGAGCGATCATTCTTCCTTCACTTTACTTAAGACCTCTTCATATCCCAAAGCATTCGCCCATTTTACTTTTTCCATCATTCTCCACACCCACATTTCAAAACCCTATATTGTATTCTATCTTTCTTTCCTTATGTCCATCATTCACATCCACACACAAAATAGCTCCATAGGTAACAGTTAACTAACCTCTTTCTCAACTCCAGGCCTAGTTTTTTTCTCAACAGTAAGTTTTTCTTCTCGCTGAAGGCCTCTTTTGCCAAGTTGCTATCCTTATTTTTATTCATGCAACACTTCTCCAGTCATCTGTTCCCCATAATTCTTATGTATCTGTGGATTTTCACTTTTTTTTACCTTCATTTATTTTCACACTCGTATAATTCTCAGTTTACTGGCTTCACCTTAGTATTTCCTAAATTTATATTCGCCCTGTAATCTTTCATCCCTTCATCCAAAGCCATTAGCAATATTCGAACTGCTTGCATATCATCTCTATAGAATACCGTGCATGTCGTCTGCAAATCCCATACTTCCTACCCTCCTCCCTCCAACGCTAACGTTAATGCTGGCACAATTAATGCATAGTTATCAGAAAACAATTGATTTGAAAAAACTACAGACTCAAGCGTGATATAAAGCACAGCTTCCTCATTGCTATATGAAAAAAACAGTACCTTCCCATTTAGTAAACTATATTCACTCATGACGCGTTTCGACACACATGCACCATTCTTAAATAATAAGTCGATAAACAAAGTTTATTTTGGGCCATGTGTGCAAAGTAATGCGGTTTTCAAGAACAAAAAGGGCCAGTATAACGATAATTGTAGGAGGTTAGAAGTTAGAGCAGGTAGAGCAATTTAGCTATCTGGGTAGTGTGTTGGAAGAAAAAGGGTATAGCAGCATTGAAGTGAGAAGGAGAATTGCATTGGAAAAAAAGCTTTTACTCATAGGCGTGAACTAATGACAGGGACGTTGAGTAGGGAAGTGAAGAAAAGACTAGTGAAAAGTTTAATATGGAGCGTTGCACTATATGGGGCGGAAACGTGGGCTTTGCGAAAAGAAGATGAAAATAGACTTAGGGCTTTTGAAATGTGGGTGTGGAGAAGAATGGAGAAAATAAAGTGGGTCGAAAGGAAGACGAACGATGAAGTGCTAGAATTGGTCGGAGAGGAAAGAAATTTGATAGATGAAATTAGGAGAAGGCAGAAGGTGTGGATGGAAAAGGTAATAAAAGGGGATGGTGTTTTGAAGGAGGTGATTGAGGGAAGAGCGTTGGGTAAGCGGGGAAGAGGGAGAAGAAGAACGGGTAGCTTGGATGGAATGGTAGGTGGCAGGAGGTATGAGGGGCTGAAGAGGGACATCGTGTGAAATTTAGGGGGTGGGAAGAATTAAATGTCCATTTAAACCTACCTTCACCGGTAGAATAGTTATAATAATAATATATATGTGTGCAGTGGAGGGAGGAGATGAGGTTTGACGAAAGAAATGTGAGGAATATTGGGTGGCAATGACTCACCCAATAATTTCTCTCATACAATACTACTTTGTGATGCAAAAACTCCTTCAATTACTAGCGTTAAATAAATAAAATGTTTCCATGATTTAAGTAGTAAAATTAATTCAGGAAACTGGGAGAGAGATTGAGAAGTGGTCATATGTCCATCATCTATGACATTATTATTTAATATAATTTATAGGGAAGACTAGCTAATGAAACACTATTGCATAAATTTTTATTAGGAAACGTTTAGGGAAGCTGAACTAACATTTCACATGTCCCATAAGTCCATGCTTAATATATTCTTCGGAGTGGTAACGTTATGACTATTGGTTTCATGTAAATGATTTATAAATGGCGTAGTATTTTTTACATGTCAGAATGGGAGTAAGTGTGCGATTTCATTTGTAATGACTGCGAGGTCAACATCTGCCACACACTCTTGCGATGGCTTGCTGGGTATCATTTATTTGTAGAAGAGATGAATAGAAGTTCTTACAAAATTTTGGACCCGACCCAGGCACAGCATCATTCTGAAACAATTTATTTTAAAAAAGTTTCATTGTTTCCAAAAAAGTCAAAGAAGACAAGATATTCCAAAGACGCCATATAACATCAACCGAGAAGACAGTTATGTGCAAATCTATAATTGAAAATGGAAATCAAAAAATTGATAGAACGCCAATTTGCTGAAGAAACCCAGGTACACGCCCACCCGCAGAATGTGAAAAACTGATTCAAATCTTAAAAATTAATTTTTCACAACCAGATTTAATTCGTAATTCTGAAGGAGCATATCAAAATATTTCATCATTATCTATATTAAAAACACTGAATTTTGTTTTTTGGTCACATATATCTGGTACGACGTAAGGAATGTGTAAGATACGAGGATAAACGCCGTTATCGAAGAATTTCAGAGGATAAAGGAAACGAATGGAAGCTAAATATTTCAACCTGTGGGAGGGAAGAGTGGAATCGGATTGTAACATTAAATTAATGCGGTTTTCCTTCGCCAAGCGCCAGATGCCTTTGAAGTGTCTCGAGCACAAATATGTTGAGTGTGGATTATTGGCGCCAGCGGCTGCAGTGGTGGGTCAACGATTTGAGCGCCATTTAACGCTGACAAGCGGCTTCTGTTGCCTCTCTCCCAACGCGTTGCCACCGCCTTCGGGCAACATCCAGGTGTTCATTATATTTCGGCCCTAGGAAAGAATTCTCGGATGTCTGCGGCAAATAACAGAGGCTCTTCTCCTCATTCGCCCCCATTGCTCTCCACACACAATTTTATCACCCTCCCTTACTGCCCACCATTTAGCGCTACCGTCCCTTACGCCTTCTCTTCCCCTTGACCCTTCCTCACCAAATGTTTCGAATTGTTTACCCTACCGTCCGCAGTCCTTGCGATTTTTAGCCCGGGGTCGTCTCGTTGTGCCTTTCACCCCTTCGTTCTCAGCCATCCCTTTTCTCCCACACGTCTAATTCCCTGCTTACACCACAGCCGGCAATCATACTTGTATGCTTCCCTCCTACTCCAAAGAGGGCCCGGGAACCGGCCTTTCTTTTTTTTTAGGAAAGGAAGGCACTGGAATGGGGCTAGATAATAAATAGGGTGGATAAAGTGTAGTTTTACTTTTCTCTTCTTCAGCCCCCTTCCAGCCATTCCAAGGCTGACCAAAATTTTCTTTGCAAGCACAAGTGCTCAATAATAATAATAAGTTTTATTATTCTATACACAAATTACATTTCAATAGTAAATGTAGAGTAATTTTAGGTGGCTTTGAAGGAGAACCTGTTTAAGGCTACCACTAAATAACTTAAAGATAAATATAGCTCGTGTAGTGATACCATGACAATCTCTTATTGTATGTAAGTAAGTGCGCACCTTAAAAGCTACTTGTTAACAGTTTATTTATTACTCATTTACATTAATTATTTACATCAATATTTGCTCTACACTTTCTTTGGTGAAAAGCCAAGAATGTACATTTTCCAAAATTTTTTTACAGACTTAGAATTAGAGCATGACTGGGGTAATAGATTGTATACCTTTGGTCCTACATACAAAAAAATCTTTTAAACACCTTAAATTTGGTTTTGGTAAGGGTATACTTTTTTTACTCAGGGTAAAGGAAGAAGGCAGGCACAGAAATATTTCAGAGTTACAACTTCTAGTATAAAAACACCGTAGAACCTTACGCCTCAATGCCTCAGTATAGATGCCTCAATGGAAGAAAACGTAAATAGAGAAAAAGTGGGAAGGATCTTTCAAATCTGTTCTTTTTCAAAATAACACGAAAAATTCTTTTTTGTAAAAAAAAGCACGCTACCATTTTTTTATTTTCATGCTTATGACATTCTACAGATTTGATTAATGCATTTTGCCTATTTACTGCGGAATGCATAGTTTATAGCTCAATTCATTATTTATCTATTTACATTTAGAGCGGAAGAATATAGAAACAATCCTGGAAATGTATATCTTGTAAGGTATACATTGCAAATTAGGTAAATTGAACAGCAGAATCCCGCTTACGGTATGGAGGCTTGAACACTGGTTTTCTTTTCTTAGAGTCAAGAGTAGAAGTGTAGATGGTTTTCATTAGTATGCCCGTATAAATGTAGAATCATTATTTTGATGATTATTCGAGATTATTTTTGATTCGGGTGGAAAAATTTGACTCTTATAACCACAATATGAAAAATATTTCGTGGTACCATTGCAAATTAGGGAAAGAAGAGATAGGCCGCAGATATCTATGAAAAGTATTTCGTTAATATAGGTGCAAACTTCGTAAATAGCAAAAGTTTTTACCCCACTAATAACAACCAATTTGTCCACAATATGGAAACAACCCATATGGAAAATTTTAAGTATTTTTGATTGAATTTCCTTATTCGTGAACCTTTTATTTATAATTAATTAATTTGCCAGTCGTGGAGAAATTTCATGTGCATATTCCTAGCTATAAATCAAGTAAGGTAATAATCCTCAACTGGTATGGTAAAGTGAAGATTTCAAAGGACTCATTAAAGGTAAAATTGAAGGTTTTAAGTCCAAAGCAAAGGAGATTTCAGGCTGCATACATGCCGGGAAAATAGACTACCGGTTTATCAACTTGTCCTCCTGGCATTAATGAAAGCTTTTATATGCTGTGGTCAATAAAATGACGGAGAATTCTAATTTCATTTTCGGCAGTATAATTTTTGGCTTCACGTCTGCTGACGGTTCACACACTGTCATTAACCCATGGCTTAGCATTCCCTTGAATTCTATCACTAGACCTGTGAAATGTTAGCTATATACCGCACTAAATTATTATTTTAACATGACACAAAGAGATTTAACTGTGAAGCATCAGACGCGTCCCTCAGATAGAGAATTGAAAACGCCCCACGTGATCCGGTTCATAACGAGGACACATTTTCTTATTTCTCGCAACTCCACCTCTCTCGTCAATGAGAATGGGGTGAGAAAAAAATGAAACGAGCCGAGCAACCCACTTGTAACGCCCTGAATGCGTGCGAGAACGTGTCAGCATTGGAGTGAAAAAGGAAGAGAAGGAGGCGACGGCGAAAGGAGAAGCGGGGGAAAGGAACTGAAGGAGTGTAGATGGGAAACGCCTGTGAAGAACGGGGGATGAATGCGTGTCCAAGAAGGGGAGGTTTGGTAACAGTGTCATCATGTACGTGTCTTGCCTCGATGATGGCGATATATTCCCTCCGAGGCCATAAGGTACGATGGGAAGATAGGTTTTACATTTAAATGTCACCCTGTGACCCACCGTAAGAGCCCGACGAGGAGTGTTAGATCACCAGCCTTGAAAAAGAATATTCCTGAAAAAGAAATAATTTAGGTCAAAAAAAATAAAAAAAATCAGGAATAAACTTTGGGAAATAATTATAGAGTATTATTCAAATTGTTTAAGGATATATGCTTCGTTTTCCCTTTCTAATCATCTACATCTACATCTACGTAATACCCTGCAAGCCACCATAAAGGTGTGTGGCAGGGGGTGAACTCTCACCAAACATGCAGTACATATCATGCATAAAAAAAGGATTAGTACTTGTATAGGTACTGTTCAAAACTAGGTACGCTATTTAAAAAAAGATAAAAATAGCAAAACATACATGCAAAAACATTCCGTTAGTTGAGTTAGCTATAAGTCCTTATACCAACATGCAGCTACCAATGTTATCCATTGCTACACTCGTACTGGATATATTTACCGTTATTCATTTCCCTAATAGTACGAGGAAAAAAGGACATTTTGAATCTGTCAGTTCGGCAATCTATTTCTCTAATTTTGTGATTATGGTCCAGTCTACCATAGTAAGTTGGGGTCCGCAAAATATTTTTAACATCATCACTGAAAATAAGGTCTTGGAATTTGTTTAAGAGATTAAGTCTAAATTTCAAATTGCGATCTGACAATGATATCCAATTTAATTCATTTAATCTAGTTGGTGCGTAGAAAAAAACAAATCCTGGTACATCTTAGCACGGCCGTTTGTTTCCCTTAGTTAATCGTGAGGCCTTGCCGATTCGTTTACATTTATTTTGACGAGGGGTTAGATGGTAGGAGGGACAATTTTGTCTCAATCGTTTCGCCACAATAAAGACCTTTTATTATTAGTGTTATTATTAAGGTTACTATTAAGCAATATCCACCTCTTGAGTTTCCGGCTAGCATCAGGTTTCATTGCCATCATAATGACCGGAGACTCAAAAGAGGGGTTTGGTAGTTTTCGCAGCCACTTCCGATGCCCATCGGATGAGTGGCCTCGCTGCTTTGGGATCGTGCGCACGCAGCAGACGGAGAGAACCCAAGATGAAGGCCTCCTTCATGCGTGCTAAAAGTGATTCCGCCTGAGCTACGCAGGCCGGAATACACTTGTTATCCACCAGCGATCCCTTTACTCCGCCGAGCACACCATAATGAGGGTTACTAACTAAACAGAGTGTCCGGGGTACATCTGTCGGAGTTCAAAAAGCAGGTCTTGATATTTGTCCATTTTTCCACCTCCCTCGCTTGTCCATGTTCGTTTCGGCAGGCGCCGAAAACTCGATCACGTAATGGAGCGGGAGAAGTAGTTAAGGAGAACGATATCAGGCGTAGTCGCCGTCAACTGCCTGGTGGTGGAAAAGGAATAATTCCTCCAGATTTTACATTTATCGTTCTCCACGACAGGCTTGATCTCTCCAGGTGCATATTGCAGCACAGGTGTTTCATCCAAGCCATAATGGTGCCGCAGGTGAAAATATAACACCCCCAGAGCCGCGTTGTGCCTAGGCTAAATACGCTGACTTGGCGTAGAAACTACAGCCGGAGAGTAGATGACTCAATGTCTCCGACTGGGTTCGGCACGCTCTGCATCTCGTGTCAGCTATCTCTGCCTTAAATATAAGGTGGCGGTACACGACGGTGTTTATGACACCATCCTGGCATGCAAGGATGAATCCTTTGGTCTCGGACTTCAGACCCGCGGAGCGTAGGAAGGCTAACGTCAGCTCTTTCGATAGCCTATGCTTTTCCATGTTTGGATAGAAACATCCATGCATAGGCTTATCGATGTGCGCTGTCAGCAAGGTTTTCTGCTCGGCTTTCTTTATCTCGAGCTTGAGAGCGTCTACCTTCAATGACAAGATGGACGTGTCATTGTCACTTCCGTCGGATGACAGGTTGAAGTCCAGACACAGACATTATTTATTTTATTATTTTTCGTAATCCTCATAGTCGGGCGATTTGAATTTTGCTAGAAACTTTAATCTTTTGAGCAGCGTATTTGTGTCTAGGGTTACCCTACCTAGACCTTTAATAATTTTGTCATACTTTTGGAGCACCAACAAGAATTGGTTGAAAATGTAGTTACTGATTTCTTATGTATCTCTTTTAGTAATGTACTTTTTAATTTTCATGGGGTTAAAAATAAATCTGCCACTATTTCTGCAACAAAGTTATGGAAAATAGGAATGGCATTGGTTACTCTTATTTTATGAGCCACGGTAGGTTAAATAGGAGAGGAGATATAGAATCTGGACGGGTAGAAATAGGCAAAGGATTGAGAAAGATCTTTAGTTGAGGAGATACATTAATTCTTAACGCTCTTAAAATTCCCTGTCGTTTACAACTTTCTGAATACCTAAACTTCTGCTAATGCATCATGATAGTGTTGCAAATATTGACATTTTTTCCGAATTGTATGCTTAAAAGCAGATTAATGCATGTCACAACTAAACAATTGTTTAAAACTCCACTTTTGAAAAAACTTCACAATCCTAGTGTAGACTGGAAGTGTGCTTTTCAATTGTGATAAAATAATCAATCATTAATGTAAGAGTGGATCTTGTAATTGTTACGTAGATACAAGAAGACAACTTTATTAAGGTGCGTTTACACGTAGCAGTTGACTGCTATGACAGTCAACGGCTACCAACTATTAAGCCCCACTCGCATATGTAGATAGCAACTGCGATGCGAGTTCAGGTCGATACTGGACACATGTCGAATACTATCGATCCCAATTCGAGCTATTAGAAAATTTGAAGTCCGTCTACTTTCCAGCGGAAATGTATCAAACACAATCGCAACAATCGCCAACAGAAAGCAATACACGACGGAATTTGGATAAAATAACAATATCCCTCCCCAAAAAAGGAGATTCTACTCATTAAAGAATGGGAACAAAATATAATTGCCAATGGACTTTATGTCTTGATGAATTTAATGAAAATTTAAGCGAAAATCACTATTGAAATAGAACGCTTTTCATTTGTTATGGAAACGCCTAAATAGCGGCTTTAAGCTGCATAGAAGTTAACGCAGGCACATTATAGCAGTAGCGATATAGATAAATCGCGCATCTCGCGACTCTCATAGCTGTTAACTGCTACGTGTAAACGCTGCTTTAGACAGAGCGTAGATTTTGACCACTAATAGCGAATAGCAGTTCTGAGAAAAGGCTATATGTGCACTACAATTCAACGTTTGTCGATTCTCTGTGCACCAGGTTGTTCTTGGAAATAAATTACGGAGGTTCCACCGTGACTCCGCGATTCAAAATCCCGTAAAAGAGCTATGCTATTTAATGAATAAATACCGATCCAGAAAAACTCCTATACGGAAAATCATCTGTAGGGTGATAACGCATACACAATAAATGTACGAGAATGATATTATATAGCGCGTTGTAATTCCATTCTATTTTTTACCCGCTCTCTTAATTCACTTTGACTTCGGAACGTGCCTGACGTGTTGTGGCCACGTTTAATTTATAAAGTGAGAATACATTCCCAATCCCGCTAATACGTATTCTAAAATAGGGTAAATATTTTTTTACTCAGTTTTAAACTACACTCTTTCAAATACAACTCTTTGTTTTGAATTTTATTCATAATCGTATTTTTGAAAATTGTTTGGCAGCATTGACGCTGCTACCATTTGGAAGCATTGGTATTAATTACACCATATCAATAACCAATGAAATATTTAAATTAGATAAAATATATAAGAAGGACCTTGGTAAGGTATATTCCTTAATTAATTCAGTAAATACTTGTAAGCACGTTCCGTCACATGTACCGTTGCCAATGATAACAACATACTGCACTTTCTTAAGTAGTAACAGTAATAAAGGCTCTGCTTTTTTTCGAGCAAACATTTATTAATACCAATTAAACAAGTGTGGTAAGCGAGCACTTTTTTACAATGCTAAATTCTACATAAAATTGTGCATCTTATATTAGTTTTTCGTCAAAACAACATTTCTATTTACATTATAATCTGCAATTTTTACTGCAAGAGACATGCTCCGCCATATAGCCACGTATAAAGTATCTGACTTTCAAGGTCTTTTTTCTTCAAATATATGATAGAAAGGCCTCATTATTTTATTGCCAATCAATAGAAGGGCCAAAAAATGATGTGTCCTGAATTTTTCACAAAAATGACATCTACTTCATAATTCGGTGGAGCCTCCTTAAGTGGGTACGCAGAGAAACTACCCCTTATTTATGATGTGTGGAGGTAATACACCGTTGTGGTACAGCCTACGAGACTATGTATTTTGTATCCTTGCGTCCTTGCATAGAGGCCTGGTGTGGATAGAATTTTTGGGAATAGAGGAAGGGTAGAGACCAACTTGGCGTCGGATCTAGCCTATTCTTAGGTAGTATTTCATTGTTTCATGTGCCATCTGACTGAAATTTTAAGGTGCAAATGAAGTTTGATCTAATAAGCACAAATAACCACTGGTATTGCGGTAATTTATTCTGATAAAATGAAGCAGGAAGCCCTGGCAGCACTAGTTGATAACGGAATTGTCTCCTAGAATTCCATATTTTTCATTTAAATATTAAATTTTCGGAGATGAATGTACCATAATTGAAGAAGAAGAATTAGTGGCCTAAAATATTGTTTTCCTTACCTATAATCCATGTTCAAGTGAAAACATATCGTTAAGAAATAAATGAAATAAAAATAAATTTTCTTCGTTGCCATGTGTTTTTTAAGCTTTTGATCTGTAGATAATATTTCTAACTTCATGGGTTTCTCAATGCATTACTGTCCTGCTCTCTAGTTCAAATCGCTCATTTCCACCAATGCATACTACACCTTCCAGTTGTCATCCCCAATTCTAATCTCCACGACAATCAATGCCATATTATCCAGCATGCAATGTGATAGCTAGATGTGGGTCACAGTCTAAGCATGCCTACACGGTGTAGGAATGCTTCGACTGTGACTGAGACCCTCTGTAGGCTTCACCAAAAAATAAAGTTTTGTATCGGAAAGTGGAAGGGGGAACCTACGCATAGTGTAAAATATGGATCTATTAACATCCTACCAAGCAAGAGATGATATTTAAAGATTTATTCCGATGAAAATTTGTTATTTGATATTTAACAACAATATCATTAATGCTATAAACAATTTAACACTATCGATACGGCGTTTGTGCGAGCTTTCTTGACCGGATCAGTCACACCCTTTAAATTAGATCTCTGCTTCCATGTCTCCTCTTACTGTAAAATAAGAATAGATAAAAAAAGGATAAAAAGGTCATTTATGGGCACCGTTTATGTTTTTTCAATGGACAAAGAACCCTTGGACGTAAAAATAAATTAATGTAACTGAGCAGACTAATATCAAGAGGATTTGTCAGCTCAGATTCGGATATTTTTCATTGCTAACTTACTTTCCAGATCCACGCCATAAACCAGAAAATCAATTCATGCCTAGCAAAAGCGTTGTTCTAAATTTCACTAAAATGCATTCTAAAACAGACGATGGTATTTTGTGAAGGCTTAAAGTTTATTGTTGCTGATTACATTTTTTAGTCAACATCAGCCGCCCAAGCAAGAATTGATTTTACTGTTTCGCAACTTTTTACCGGGAGATTTTGGAGTTATTTTTTGCATGATGGGTAGAGAATAGTTATGATGATAGAAAACATATTAAAACACATAGCATTAATTAGAATGTCTACCCCATATATTGCCACCATTGAATATTTCCTTAGTGAATCACCAAAACTGACAGTAAATGTATAAGCAATTACATTTGTAGGATAGTTACCTAGATATTACCCTTTAAATTTGTCGACGTGCAATAAGTACATTTTCGTAATGTTAATCACAAAAGTTAACTTCAAAGAAATCCGCACCCTGAGTGAAAAGCTGCGCACGCCCGCAGGACATGGTATGTCTCTTTTGCACTTTTATTATGGGAAAAAAGGTGATTATTTTCGTCGGATATGCAAGGTAGGCGATTTGTAATAATAACTTAGTTTAAATAATCCCAAAATAATTAAAGAATGTTTGCGCTTAGCAGTCGGAGGAGCTAATTAATTTCCAGTTCTTACCGCAGACTACCTACCTTTTTCCTATGTTGCGCTATTTCCAAACAGTTCTTTAAGCCTCTCAAAGGTAGCGGGCAAGGTTTTTTCTGTTCAGCTGTTTCCTTTGCCAAGGCCACACGCACTTCAGCCGGACGCTTGAGATTGAATGGGCGCTTCCGTAGTCGGAGAGTGTCTCTGAAGTCTCAGGAAATGGAATCCATCCCCTCCTGTCCATCTCCCTCGTCTGTCTCTCGCATTCTGTTCCCGCCCCACACACCCGCACTCCTTGCTTGTTGTCCCTCGGCAAGCCACCCTCTTCGAAATCTGTGTGGTATAAAAGGGTTTACATCTTTTGTATCCCTTAAACTGTTATTAGGTTCTGACCTCTGTAAGTAATGAGTAGGTGCAGTGAATGATAGTATTTTTTATTGTTTTTACCACCATCTCTCACCCAATCGCGTATTATTTTAACTCAAATTCAGATCTAGGACGCATTTAACAAGGATAAAAATACTTGATAAAATTCCACGTAATTTTTTTACTTCGCTATCACCAAGGTTCCTCCCATTAGGTCATCATCAGGTACTTAATTGTACCCGACGATGCCGTAACGGCCTAAACCTGCGTTTTACCGTATTAAAAAAAACTGTGAGAAATCTTACAAAGTATTTTTATCCTTGTAACATGGATCGTTTCCACTAAGTATCGCAAACCACAGTTAAGTTAATCGGATCCATTGCCAAAGATCCGTTCGGCTTTTTTCACTCATTTTTTAATTTAAGTTGGAGAGCTTTGAAAACATTAGTAACTGAAATATATGCAGGAATCTATGCTGCGATGACTAATGGTACCCAATCTGGTCACAAAATATGCCAAGGCTTCAGAAATTCGTTGCTTCGTAAAGCTGCTCCATTTATTCATAATGTTATAATTTTTAACTTTTGTGGGTGCAATTTTCTGTTCTATTTATGTAAGTCTAGGATATTTTTTATAATTTCATCGCATTTTTCTCAAAATGCGTATACGCCTTCTTGATTTAAGTTGTGCTCATGTTAATTAGAATGTAAAAATAAGCTAAAGCTAATACTTTTTTGAAATAACCCACATCTGTAATTAAAGGTATAGCAGCCACATTTGATAAAATAGTAATAAAAGTTTGTATTTTTATTCTCATTTGTGACAAAACTAACCTCCACAGCCTAGTATATTTCCTGGAAGTACCTCGAATACCTAGGAATATTCTCATAACTATAATTTCATCTTTTATCTCAGCGATATTTGTATGAATGGGTGGCGATCATTTATAAAACTCTCTAAATCCTAGCGAGGATAGAACAGTAAAAAAATTAATAATCTGCCGGCAAGTCTCGCCTGCCAAGTGAGTAAGAGAGGTAGGACCTATTGTCTGCGACCGTTTGGAGAATGAGCAAGTATTCCAGGAGCTAACATCATCAGCTAACATTCAATGTTTTCAACGTATTTTTTCTCAGATGCAAGGATTGCTTTCGAATGTGAATAATTCGTTGAAAAATATTTTACCGATGATATAGTTAAAATCTGTACCAAATTGAATTGATACTACAATCACCTTATCGCTGTCTTCATAATTTTCCTTTTCCCGTTAAAAATATTATTTTTTGCCATTTGTTTTCAGATTAACTCCATTCTTTGAATCTTTCATTATTTTGTTGTTGCCATAGATCGCAGCCAATAACGGCTACCCACCCACACTAATAGACAAACCCATACGCAACAAAAGGAGAAAATAAACTGTAGCCAGTTTTTACAAAAAAAACAGATGCCCTCGGTTAAAAAGTGGTGCTCGATTACGTACATACTTTGGGTATAATTCCTCTCGAGTGGCGACACTTATACCAAGTTATCGTTGTAAAGTGGCATTCAAAACCCCATTCATTATGAAGAACCTTTTATCGAAATGTAAGGACCCCATTGACCCTCAGAAAAAACGTTGTGTATACTTAATCGAATGCAATGATTGCGGTGCACGGTATGCTAGACAGACGTGCAGAAATTGCATAACATGACAAAATGAGCACACAAGGGATTTTAAAAATTTTTATTTTAACGGAAGCAACTTCGCCAAACATCTTTTAACCCACGGACATAAAAGCGATTTTACTATGACACCTCTCCATTTTACTAGTGATAGACAATAGATAAATGCTTTAGAACAGCTGGAGATTTTTAAAAACCAATTTAACGGTGATAAATTCCTTGTTAATGAATGTATGTTCCCGGCCACTTCCCCAATCCTCAAAGTTTTAACCCCTTCCCCTTTGTCCTCTTAGTCCATCTCTCGCGTTCACCTTCTGTGTTCCTTTCCATCCTCTCCCTCCCCCTCACCTCACATTTTCCTGTATATAAGGCTTGCACTTCCCTCACTATTTACCTGAAGATGATGAGAAACCACATTGAAACCCGGGTCGAGTTTATAATAAATCTAGTAGCATCAGTAAAAGTTGCCTTTTCTTCCTCCTGTAAATTTGTAAATAAGACGTTGCTATATTGCAGCTTTTCATCGTTAGTTATCTAAATCCTGTTGATAAATTCAAACCGACAGTTAATTTCTTAAATATCCTTATGATGCACGATGGACCAGTTTCATCTCTGAGATACTCAATAGATTCGGCGTTAACCACTCCATTGAACTTCAATTTTGAAAATATAAAATTGAATGCAATGATAAATCGCTTTCATTTTCTCCATGGTTATAGGTATAAAGGTTAAATATTATATAATGCTTTATGACGATGAACTGCATAATTATGGAGGATATACCATTTTTAACAGTATGTATAGAAAAATAAACTAATATATACGTATAGTATTTTGCAACATATAGTAGACTGCCAATATAGCATATTGGCAGTCTTAATTTAGAAAAGTTGCGTAACCCTTACAATATCAACTCTAATATATGGTATACAGCCAAGAAATATACCGAGAATGAATATCCATCTTACCAATTTGAGGAAAGAATATTAATGATTATAATAAATTCTCTTTAATTCAGGCAACAGGGCACTTGACGTTTGCTGTCCTTGGCCGATTTGTGTCAAAATAGAATAATATCTAACGTCGCTTCATACTATTCTTGGGTATTTTTCACAAGATATGGTCCTAATAGACTTAAAGAAATACAACCGAGGTAACAAGGTCGTCCTACACACGAGTGGTCAGAAATATATTGGAGGCATTTCGTTTTACACGTTAACGCCCCAGATCACGTGCCCCAGATTAATTCTGAGCAGGTTACCTTAAACTTCTATCTGTAGGTATATATATTAATTTTGTAGCAAATCAGTCAGTCAGTCATTCTGTATCCGTTTCAATATGTTCTCTCCTAAGTTTTGAGCTAAAAGAGTGAGGTTTGGGGCATTGACTGTGGATTTATTTTTAAATTATTATTATTAAGCAGCACTCTGTATGATTTGGCTGTAGCGCTAGATTTTTAGCAATTTGTGGTGCAGAGAAAAATGCCATTGAAAAATGTTTTTCCTATATTTTACCATGTGAACCCAGTTGCTATGCAAATTTGTTTAATTTACCAAGTAAATGTGTTTGCGTTTTTGGTAAAGGGACAAAAATTGGAACGAAGAATATGAATAAAGTGGAATTAGTTTCATTTTGTAATTATGAAAGTAATAAATGACATTTTTGATGTGCAGATAGTAAAATAAAACAATTTTTGCCTACCGGCCCCGATCTTGCGTATGAAATGTGAATTTCAGTGCTAGGTGTTTTGATGTAGGTACTTTTCTAATAGTTTAAAGAAGGGAAAAAACGTTTATTATGCATTAGTGTTTGTTGCAAAATCGGCAGGTTAATTCGAATTTATATTAATTTTGTCAGTCAATCAGTCATTCTGTGTTCATTTGTTTTGTTCTCTCCCAAGTTTTGAGCTAAAACAGTAAGGTTGGTGCGTTGAGTTTGGATTCTCTGTCTGCATGATTTGGCAGTAGTATTATATTTTAAGCAGTTTGTGGCGCAGAAAAAAATGCAAAAAACGTGGTTTTTGAGAGAAAGTGGGACACATTTCTCTATTTATAAAATAGCCATTTCCTTCTCTCTGCATTCGAAATGCTTATGAAAAGTGCTTGCAAAGCAGGCAGCAGTTGTGCCAGTTTATATTTAAGAGAGAGAGACATATTTCCATAGGAGAAAATTTTTTATTGAAATTTTGTTCTTACAAGGAGACATCGCGAGACTGATGTTCGGGATCCAAATGACGAAACTATTTTCTGGAACCGTAGAGGGGATGCGTTAAAAGTGTCACGGCTTTCTCTCCCATAGACCCGGGTTCGCGAGAAAAACGCTGCTGAAGAATTGTCCTCCGTATAAATCCTTTATAATGCACTTTCTTTGTTCTAAACTTTAATCATTACAACAGTTACAACATTTACAACAGTTTCAAGTGATGAAAGGCTATGAAATTATACATACCTATGTAAGCCTTGTTATTCTCCAACGCTTAGTGAATTCATAGGGATGAAATTTAGCATGCACAAAATAAAATCATAATTGGAAATACGTAAATATGAAGAGATTAGCCGAAAGAAGAAGTCAATGGAGAGCTGCGTCAAACCAATCTGAAGATTGATGACTGATGATGATGGCGAAAATAAAATTACATCAATTGTAATTTTTTTTACTTTTTTCTCCGAGGTGTTGCAGCACAGCGAAAATGATGAAAAAAGATTTCTCATGGTAAATTTGCTGATAAAATTAATTTATTTTGTAGGAAAGTATGAAAAAAATAATTTGGCCGGATTGGACTCTTTGGCTCTTATTTTTGGCAATGTCGCTGATTACGGTGACCGTTCATATCAAATCTCCTGATTTTCTTTCTCAGCCTTGAATTCCTTGTACACCCTATCTATTCTAATATACCTGTCCTATCATTGGAGACTCAATTAACTCCGTGATCTGCAGATTTCCATTACTCTAACAAGGAGACATCGCGAGACTGATGTTCGGGATCCAAATTACGAAACTATTTTCTTGAACCGTAGAGGGGATGCGGTAAAAGTGTCACGGCTTTCTCTCCCATAGAATGTAGTGAATGATTGTAACACCATACCACATCATTAATACTTTACGAAAAACTTCAGGTTTTATACAAAATGCTATTGAACACCAATATATAGTAACTTGAATTCGTTAATCAATATATTCTAGTTACAATCATCCGCCGTTAATATAGTCATTGTCTTATTTTTACTATCGTTGTGACTACCTTATTATTCATATCACGCGAAGGTGACGAAGAGATGGTGGCTTTTAACACATGCAGAGGTCTACTAAAAAATTTCGTTGATTATTTAACTATTTCAAACGCAGACTATCGTTTCAAACGCATCAAACTCGAATACCTACGTACCGAAACATGTCGAATATGTTTCGGTAGGTTCTTTCAGTACCCATATAAAACAATGGAATCAAATAACTATCGAATAAAGTACTCAATAACTTCTTTACAAATATGGTTTTGGCCTACTTCTTAAAAAAAACTTGCCAAATTATGAATCCGAATGAAGGCTTTGATTTTTGTTTAACCCGTACCCTCCTGCTATTTTGTTGAAAAATTCTTTGCAACCGAAATTTAACGATTTTCATATTAACCGAAATTAGCAGAAAATCGACTAATTTCTGCCTTGAATGGAAATGAAATATTTTGTTCATTTTTATAATTTTTATTCAAGGAACATTTATTCCGAAACATTGTAATCGGTAAAAAAGTAAATTTCTCATTTGCAGTGTTTTTGCGATTCGCTAATTTTCGAGTTTTTTTTTGTTTTAAAAGCGCTCCAACTGCAAAATTATCCCATTTCCTTAATCCCCTTAATCCTTGGACAAACACGACAGTTTATACAGGGGCTGGCTTTGAACCCACAATCTTGCCGATTAACAGGCTGGTGTGTTATCGACACTTTTAGATGACAGGGAAAATGAGGCCACAGGCTTTAAGCTTAGAAGAAGACGGGATGCACTATTCCCAGGCGATCAGGAACTTCGACAATCCTTGGGGCAAGTCTTCTCCCGCAGACCTCTCCTCTATTTCGCCCTCCCCCACACACCCCAATCCCGAACCCTTTTTCGATCATCGTGGGTCACAAAACGTGGATAGATGGACTATTCCGCGGTGGATCTGAAATTTTAGTGCAGTTTCCTGTAAGCGAAGAGAGGGGAGAGTGTTGGGGAGGGGAAGTTCCCGCTCCCATCCACCCTCCTAGGAACCAAACCACGCCCATTCCCTCCCCAGGAGCAATCTCCCGGCCGAGCCGCCCTCCGTACCATGGTCTCACCTCCCGCACCTAATTGCTCCCGAGCCTTCATTAAGACGGTCCCTTCAAACCTTCCCCACTCCTCCCTCCACTGTCTTCGGCCTTCCATCTCCTCGCTCCCAAGACCCCGGCCCACCCACTCAACCCTCCTGCTACCTCCCCCCGTACAACGACGTCGCGTATTCAATTATGGAGGTTACGCACGAACCAGGATGAAGGGAGAGGAGGGAGGGTAACGTGGTACTTAAGCTGGAAGGGAGGCACCAAAGGTTGCCGCTCATAACCTTCCCCCCACATGAACAATTGTAATTGTTACGTGAGAGTGCATGCACGATTGTTCATTATAATGTTTGCATCCTTAACATGAATTTCGGCAATCATATACCTAATTAAAAATGGTTTAATTTTTTACAATTAATAGAAAATTGAATCTGTACCTACTAATCAATTTCTCATCATCATCATCACTGGTTCACATTAATTGCCATGCGAAAAAATTCACCTTGACCGGGAATCGAACCACGGACCTTTGGCTTTCCGGGCCACTGCGCAGACCACTACGATAATGAATTTTTTCGCATGGCAATTAATGTGAATTTCACCGCCATTCACGTGGCAGACTTGAAATTTCCTACATTCAGCACTGGTGTTGACCAGTGGCCTAGGATTGGTTAGGGATAGGAGTCGACCAGTTGATCCTAGGATTGGTTTGACGCAGCTCTCCACTCGATTCTTCTATCGGCCAACCTTTTCATTGTGACGTAATGCTTCTCTTTTACATCCTTCACAACCTGTTCCATGTATCTCATCCTGCCTTTTCCAATCTTCCCGTTCACTTTTCCCTCGACGATAGTCTTCATCAGGCCATCATGTCTCAAGATATGGCCGATTAATTTTCTACGAATTCCAAAACTATGTGTCAAAAGAAAATTTTTAGTTGGCATGGAAATGAATGCTTTTTGGTGATAAAAACATTCACATACGTCAAAAACCGTATAAAGGTACATATTATGCGGGGAACAGTTGTTCCAGGGACTCCTCTTGTCTATTTAATCTGCAATGCGTTATTCATAACATACCTATCATTCAAATAAAACGTAAATAATCACAACAACGCTGATATGCCATAATTAAGATGGATAATACATACAATTTTATTGCAAACTAGTTTTCTTTATTGTTTTCTTTTATTTTTTTTCTTTTGAATGTTCTGAATGTAAGTTCCAGTGGAGTAGATTGCATGCGGAACTAGAATACATGACCATTAATCTCATACATTGGAAATAAAGAAGTGGAGGGAAATACGCAACAACGGAGACTACGAGAAAAACAAGTGAATAAAGGATTTTAGCCAATGAATTAATAATGCGTGGGAAAATGTTGATTTTTTCCTATGTAAATGCAGCCAATTTCCTTACATGGCTATTTACTGACGCATAATTTAGTTTTATTTATTCCTATTTTTCTCCTCGAATACAAGGACCTTAATGGAGCGTTAGTCCCCCCATGGTACCTGGAGACTAGGAACTCCATCACCCACTAAATTCAGTTAATATTAAGCTTTTATTAGAGGAACCAATGTCAGTAGCGGTCATTTTACAACATTTTCTCAATTAAGAGACTATTTTGCAAGTGGTGGCAGTAAGCGGCACCTTACCGTATTCAGATGAAGATGTTACGTTCATATTTCCCATGAAAAAATCCAAAAGAACAGCCAATTTATTTTTCTCCAAAGAGAAAGAAATGGATTGCTTAAATGATAACTAGTTATTTATGATTGTGTTTTACACATTAAAAAACACTTAACCGTTTAAAAAATGGGCAAAGTAATTAAAAATGTCTTAAACTTGTAGGGAACATTTGGTCCCGGGGCGTCCTTTATCAGTATTTATTTATAATTATGGATTAATTCATGAATCTTCCTTTTCCCTTTAACCCACTTCCTCTCCTTTTCTCCTCCCATCCACTGCTTCCATTCACCCCACCATCTCATCCATTTCATCCACAGCCAACCCCACTCTTCCGAGGAGCTCCTACCCTTCTTTTGATCATTATGATTATTACTTCCTCGAGGAAATTAAAGCGGGCATAAATATACGCATTCCATGATCCGAGTTTAAACGTGGTGCCCGGAAAATGTCGTTCCAAACCTTTTCTTGGATCCACGCGGAATTTCAAGATCTTTCTTCTCCACTTATAGATCCTCCTTTCGCCTGCCCATTAAATTTTATCTCTCTCCCTCTATCCGTTCACTTCGTTTCCATTTTCTCCTTCGCTTCCTTTCTCCTTCCCACAGGCCGCTTTTCCGAAACTCCTCTTTCCCCTCCTCCCATCCCCCCCTCCTATTCCTAACTCGATTGAACACCTGATAACTATCCCCCACCCCTCCAACTCACCCCAACCAACTTCCCCTATTCCCTTGGCGAACGTATTTTTTCTCATTAACCGTTGCTTACTGCTAGGCATAAATTATCGCATCCGCCCGCACATTTCCCCCATAGATCTTCCTCGTTTTCTCTTCCCTTCTGTCGTATGTGCCCACTGCATATCCTTGGCAAAATACACGGTGGCGTTCTCTTGATTCTATTTTCTTTTTCACGATATCATTTTCACGTTTGGGCGTCGTAACTAATTACGTACCGTCAGCAGTGTGGGCTTTTCGCATTCTTCCCGGAAAAGGTTGGCCAATTTACTTTCTTATTTTTAGAAAGAATCTTTTTTGAGGTAATATGAAACTTTGAAGCCCTTACAAGATTAAATTCACGTTAAATATCCTGTTTTTTGCAAAGGGAAACATTGAAAGGTGGCAACAAAGTCATTTACTGCACAAATGTGCAGGATCCATGACATGGAACATAAAATATTTCATGAGGGTTCAACCAGATGGGACTGAGATCTGACGTATTATTCATGCTCATTCCAATGTCCGTCTTAAATTTCTTTATTGCAACGTAATACTATTAATATCATTAATACGGTAAAAAATGCCTATCAAATGTGAAAAATCGGTTGTAAAGGAGTCGTAAGATGAAAAAAATGCAGAGTAGTGTGGGTAAACACCATAAAAGCCTACATAAACCGATAAAACTTATCTGCTTTGAGAATTAATATGAACTCTCACGTCTACGTCTTGAATATTGAGAAATTAGAAAGGAATTCAAACTTGAGGTCATGGGATGAACCTTACTCAATCTTTATTTAAGCTGATCCCACAGTAAATATGGCACGTAATGAATTAAAAGTAGAAAGTATTTTACCCACGATAAGCATGGTTCGATACATTATAATACAGCATATTGAATGCATGGCATTGAAAGTTTAGTAACTCTAAAATAGATAAATTAACTCTAAGCATATATTCATGTGAGTGTTAGTTAAGCACGAATAAGCAAATGGCCAAGTAAATCAGGGCGCAGTGAAACGCAGTGGGTATTGCTTTTTTTCAGGTCCTCCTAATTTTTGTGGTTGAATATCTATGGTTGAATACTTGTGGTTGAATATTATTCTTCGCTGACTCCTGGAGTATTTAAAAATATTCTTCTCTCTTCTTTATTTTATTTTCTAGTCTGATTTTGAATTGTCTTTATATTTTACTGACTAATTTATGCATATTAAAAGAAAAATATAACTTCTTTATTTTTGATTCTATATTTGGACTTTTAATGTTATGACACAGAAACAAGTAAATGATCAAATTTAAGAATGATTAAAAAAATAAATGACGAGTGAGTTTCAGGTAATTAGTCGCCTTTAAGGGATTTCTAGTTAATAGAAATTTAATTAAAGTGGCTGGTAGCTTTTATTATTGTATTTTTTTAAATTTTAGATATTTGATGCTGTATTTTGTGTTGTATTCTGGTTCAAAAAATAGTAGCGTTTCATCGAATTAATTTGGACGTTTGGCAGATCAAATTACTTAATGGTGGACTAAGCATTACCATTTAGTTATCACTGAATATTTACGAGGCTTTGCTTAAGCAATGGCGTCAGAAATATACGCGGTTGAAAACAATAGACTGCTACGCATGGGGGACTTTAAAAAATGCTTATCGTTTTTCTCTTTTCCCCAACAGACCCTCCTATCGTGTCTCTCAGGCTTGGCAGCACCCTGAACGCGGATGATATCAAGGAAGGGGATGACGTGTACTTCGAGTGCCACGTGCAAGCCAATCCACCTTGGCGAAGGCTATCCTGGATCCATGATGTGAGTAAAAACATTCTACGTCCATTTTGAAATCGCCCTGAAATTACGTCAGCATCCCTTCCAGACCTCTTTCATTTGTCGGTGTGGATATAGTAAAGTTATTTAGTCTGGAGTAATTTACCAATAAAAAAACATGTTTTACCGATTCTCCCTCTCCGATTGCCGATACCGAACTCACCGATTATGTTGAGTTTTATAATAGATAATTTGTATCGAGATACTCTAAGGAATATATTCCTGGAAGATCATCTCACGAATTTTTTTCTCCTCCCACAACATGAATTCTTAGTTCTAGAAACACTGGACCTCAGCGTTATTTCTTTCCCAGCTGTTCTGCATTGTCCTGTTTCGAAAGGTATTGTTATTTCTAACACAATTTCGGCGTGGAAAATCTACGTGAGAAATCGTGATTCAAGAATAGTATGTGTACATAATCCAATTTTCCTCCTCGCTCAAAAGGACCGACAGTTGAGCGTTCATATTCCCAAGAAGAAACTTTTCGAGCATTGTGTCCAAAGTACTAATGGTAATCAATCCATAGCAACCTGTTTGAAATCCATTTTTGTGTAATAAAGACAAACTGTTCTTTTTAAATGTTTACGTGGGGTATATTTTTCAAGAAAGCACAGCAAAAGGCATCTATGAATGTTGCCCATTCATAATTTAATTGAATCAGAAACCTTAATCATCCCGTTGTATGAAATGCATCTATAAAATTGTAAAACAAATATCATGAGATTATCAGTGAATATACCATGCACTCAATTTTAATGCTTTCATCAATAATATTCTTCTTCCCATGGAATCATAAATAAGCCGATAAATTAGTACCATTCCGTTTGTGTTGTTCAGTGACGAGTGAACTGGCTTGAGTTTGAGACACATTAGATTGATGCTACAATTTGTATGGAAATTAAAGAGAGTGATGCAAAAATTGTTTATTTCCTGATTCACTTAGAATTATTTCAACATAAATATCTGCAACGTTTAATTCACGATGTAGCTTTAAAACGGTCCAATACGGTGATTGCATAGTTATAAAACACTAATTCAATTATTTAGGCATGTCACTTCCGACATATTCTAGATTTAAAATCCCAGATTACTCTTTTAATCTCTTTTCCTTTAAGATGTATTCAGCATCAGCTGTTTGCTAAATTAAGGTACGTTTACAGTGATTTACCGCTGAAAATCATTTTTCCCGAAAAATCTACCCATACCTGCATTCATATTAGCATCCAAAATAAATATCAGCCTTAAAAATGATCATGATAACACATGACTGGATGTCGCATTGTGTTGTGCATTTATGCACATGTTGTGATTTTTGGATGGCCAACAAATGTGAAATGCATCAGCAAAAAAAATATTTTCGAAACTCTATCCATGTTCATCTACGCCTTCAAACACAACTACGTACGCTTTCCTTCTGAATTACTGATCTGAAGACGTTCGAACACCTCTCAAAGAACTTGAAATAGTTGGGTGGGGTAGAGATCTTCAACTTGATGCCATAGTGTCTTATTACGGATGAATTAGCTTCTTGACTTACCCCAAGTACATGTCAAACACCTCTCTCTCTCTCTCTGTCTAGAGCGAACTTCTACACACCTCCACTTCCAATAGAGCGCAGCATGGGAGAGGACTTTCAACCAACCGCGGCTTCCTTAAACTGTCGGTAACACAATCCGCAAGTTGATCAACCAAAGGGTTGATACAAGGCGATAGGGAGAGAGAGAGAGAGACGGAGGTCGATTTAAGGACTGTCTCTGATGGTGTGAGAGCCAATAAACCTCGACAAAAACCTCGACCGCAGGCTGGTGGGAATGTAGGAGGTTAAGCGGGGAGGTAAAGGGGACGGATGAACTTCTGCCTCTGAATATCGAGGAACAGCGATCAAGTGCTCTCGATCGAATTCTGGATGGCATGAGGTTGAACGTGGACAGGGTGGGAGTAAGATGAACCTTGAGGAACTAACGACTTCCAATTAATATTGCAAGAGAATGTTTTTTCAATTAATGTCATAAACACTCCACCATACGGTTTCATTTTTACCAAAATTCTTGTTATTTAAATATATATTTTTCGACTGAAGTTCATGAAGACTGTGAGAAAATCAGTTTTGCAGTGCAATTAAGAGTAAAAGCTACTTTTCGTAATACTTTTAACCCTTTGTTATTCAAGGGCCGACATAAGCGCTTATTTCTAGTTATGAAAAATTGTATCATATAAAATCAAAGTAAATTTATATTATAGCAAACTCTTATTGTTGTGAAGGCTGGTTTATGTACGAGGTGAATTAATTTTTGGCAAAAATAAGCACAGCAAGAATGTCATTTATAAAAGAATTCAAAAATTCTTTAACTAGTTTCTTGCTTAATGTTTCTCATTTTCAAACGGGTTTCATATTCAAATGTGTTTAGTTAAACTCTATTGACTAAAATTGAATTCTTTTAATAGGCGAATGTGTAAAATAGATTCAATTTAATTTCAATAGAACAAATGTGCTATTCATGTAATCAAGTTTAAAAGATTAACTTCATATGGTATGTTCTTTATGGTTAACGTATGTTCCTTGTAATAGGAAATTCTGCCAGTTCGAGAGCGTTCTGTAGTCAACTCGGTCTAAGTTGAAGTCAATGTATTTGTATTTGTCAAAAAAAAACAATATGCACTGCAGAAGTATTTGATTTTTTACGAACAAATTAATGTTTACAACACAGTAAAGGAAATCAGTATTGTATGGCTAGTAAAGTACTTGGTTTTAGTTGAAAGGGTTTGTGATTGTATCTAGTAAGCCATAGATGTTTTCCATAGTATACTTTTCCATATAATCCTTACATGAGAGCATTATTAGGTTTAGCATTCTGCCCTTCGAATGGGACTTTAAATGGCTTGCCTTTGGTAGCATTGATTTAAACTTACACTATGGTGGCCCCTTAGCCATGTCGTTCACCACACATTAATCGATTTTAAAAAGCCCTTTTTAAAATACCCTCATAGCCTACACTAACTTCCAGCAAAGTGATCAATTGACCAAAACGGTCAGAAACCAATCCAGTGCATTAACTATTTTATCCCATGGGGGCATTTTGCAAATTAATTAGCAAAATATCGCGCATCAGCCATTGAATCCGAGGTAAGCATTTGGGAACTAGCGGCCTTCTGTCTCGCAGTCAGGTCCTGTGCTAATACTGTCACTCATGAAAGGTGGAAAATGCAAGCAGGTAACATGTGCCTTTGAGAAATCATATTTGGCCTTGTCATTGAGATAAATCGCTTCAATTTTAGTTTTTCCTCAAATAAAATCATATAGATAAACATTAAATACAAAGCGTAAAACTATTCTGAATGCATGGATCTGCATGTCTCACGGTGTAGAGGTCGGCCTGTTGACTTTTAGTAGGAAGGTAATTCCGTATTCTGGATTAGAGATAGAATTGTTTGTATGGAGTTGTTTGGTCATTTTTTTTGATTAACACAATTTCAGCCAACGTTTCGCCTCTTTTATTTAGGCTTCCTCTGGGCTATCAAAATACATAATGTAAGTTTTACGATACCAATTGCATTAATACATATCAATATTCATTTCCCTTTGCATACCTGTGGTGACAAAATTTTTAAATTACAACAACAACAATGTTCACCTTCTTAGATACACAAAATCATCAGCAAACTCTTTATATTAAAAAACCGAGCACCCAAAATTTATTTTTATCACATAAAATACTTGAACAAAATTTTTTTCACAAAAGTGAATTATCATCATTAAGGGTCAAAAATCCTATGATTGGTTTGACGCAGCCCTCCACTCGATTATTCTATCGGCCAACCTCTTCATATTAACGTAGCTCCTTTCTTTCACGTCCTTTACGACCTGTTCTATGTAAGTCATACAAGGCCTATTTTTTCCCGTACACTTTTCCTTCGAAGATTTTCTTCATCAGGTCATCGTGTCCTAATATATGGCCGATTAGGTTGTCCCGTCTTCTTTATATAGTTTTCAGCAGACTTCTCTTTTCTCCCACTCTTCTTAGGACTTCATTTGTCACTCGGTCGATCTATTTTATCTTCATCATTCATCGGTAGCACCATATTTCGAATGCTTCCACCCTTTTCTTCTCCGCTGCTGACATCGTCCATGCCTCACTGCCGTAAAGAAACATGCTCCAGACATACGTATTGATGAATTGCTTCCTAACAAAAGTGAATATTAAATGAATACTAATTTATAATAGACATATTTATGTTGTGGACGTAATGATAGTATTCCATATCATGCTTAATTTCTGTGTATATATTCTATTGTTACATGCAGTAGGATTTTTAATATTCTGGATAAAATTTCGATACATGCATATACGTTTTGATATTTTGCGGAGGCCATGAAATTTATGCTTGCAATATGAACCGCCCGAATCCGATGGTTCAAATAAAGTAACATACCAACTCAAAGTATTGTAAGTACTTCATTAGTTCAAAATTCCATTTACTTCACTAGTTATTTCGTAATTTTTCGTTAAATATATGTATTAGAGCGTATAGCAATGTGATCTTTATTGCTGGCGCAACCGGAAAACAATTCCTTCCTTTCCTGATTTATATTGGCTCTTCACCCCGTGTGTAGGAAATTTTCGGCTTTCATCTTCTTCGTAGAGGCGTGGTAAAATTTATCGCCGTCACTTGTTTCGCGCAACTTCAGGGCGTCCGTCTTATTTTTTTTTGCCTTTCATGATTAACCGAACACCTGCTGCGGCTGCTCCACACTCACGCTTCGGCAGCATTCCCGTGAAGCCAGTCCGATCTCGCTGTGCCACACACGAAAACATTCGAGCACCTCGACGATGATGTTCGCTGAAAGGTAACAAGACTCCGTCCGGGTCGGAATGCAAGCCCCGACTTGTTTACGCGTTATCATCAACCCTCACATATTAAACATGGCCGTGTTGCGGTTGGCACGGTGGGATTCAAGTGCGGACTAGACTTCGCAGATGCCGCTGGTGAGGCGTGGCGTTAAGTATGAGGGGGGACAGGGAGGGGAGGGGGGCAAGGAGGGAAGGCACTCTGCAATGTGAGACGATCATTTCCCGCTACACGGGCCTTCCACCCGCGCGCACGTGTTCACAATTATAGGAGTTAAATTGGACGCCAAAGAGCTGTCTAATTGGATCAATGTGGGGGGGAACGGGGGGGAGGAAGTGATCATCCTTGAGGTCGCCTTTGAGGAAAACTGAAATTATGCCAAGCGAGAGAGTTTGCGCACCGGAGATAAGCTTCTCACCCACTCGTACGTGAAAGCTTAATCCGTGATCCGGATATGTAGATTCCACACGCTCCTTTGACAAAAGATGGCTACCAGGTGAATTTTCTCGCTCCCATCCCTGATATGAGCTTTATCATCCATGTAATTGAGTGATACTTCCGTTAATGCTCTTCACTCGCTTCCTTCAACTCTCTGCACGCACGAAATAGACCCAAATTAGCTATTTTATTCTTCACCAAAGATTTTTCAGAAGAGGATTTAAGTAAGGTGATTATTATGCTTAGGGTTTTTCAGATGTGTTAGAGGAGAGGGAAGTACGTCGGGTGAGTGGAAAGGAAGATAGGCGATGAAGTTTTATAGAGATGGTGTGAGCAAAATCTTAGGAAGTGGATTAAACAGGTGGTACAGGTCGAGGGTGTTTTTGAAATAAAGTAAAATTGGTAAAAGGTAAAAAGGAGTTATATCCAGCATAAGATTTTTTATAACCAAGCTTTTTTATAAACAAGCATAATTATAGATCACTGTTAAAAGATAGTGGTTAACTCATATCCGGTACATTTCTGGTATAAATATTGTATATTCAAGCTCACTGCTACTAAAACCCTCTCATCTTCTGTATTGTTGGCCACCAACTCTAGCCACTTATAATTAGTGAGTAATTGATTCTATTATCATTGCAAAATAACTAAAACTAGAACATTGCTGAGGCTTGCCATCCACGTGCCTTCATAACCATAAAACCGCAAGCATAATACGTACGAACTCCTGCGAATCTGCGGGATATCTCAACCTATAGCGGGATATTTCACTTAACCGCAAGATATTTGCGGTGACGTCAGCATTAATACGAAGCCATGAATGCAAGTTAAGGGAAGGATCATTGTGACTCTCTCTGTCGTTCATTCATGCGCAGTGAGTTGGCCTTAGCATTAACAGCTATTAATTCAACAACTCTTACTTAGTGTCTTATCTGGTGTAGGTAGTATGATCACTGGCTAAGAAAGGATTAGCAGAACATTACTGAAGGGCAAGAAATGTTTTTCATGAGAACAATTTACCTCAATTTTTCTGTCAGTGGTTCTCTTCGTATAACCTACACTATGAATTATTTCCGACCCGATATATATCAATATTGTCCATTGTAAAAAACTATTTTATTAATTTTTTCTTTCCTCGCAAAATTCATTGAAGCAGAGCAGTTATGAAACCAATGTAATGTCGATAATATTTCAAGAAAGTTTTAGGGTAAAACCTCTATTAATCAGCTAAAAAGATTGTTCAATTCTGAAAGTGGAAATCGCTATAGTAGGAAAATTAGGATGATAAATACCATCTTTCAAGATTCGATACTGACCAATATGAAGTGCTTTCCATAAAAAAACAGGGCACAAATAGCAACGATTTTCCTTCAAAGATATGAATTCACGATCATCTAAAACTACTGTTCTTCATCAATTATAGAGTTTTATCACAAAGGAATTCAAGTATTCTAAAAGGAATACAGTGCACTACCTAAGCTGATCCTCATGACCCAGCTGAATCTCATGACCCTCATGACCTTTAGTTCACTAGGCATTCGCGTAACGCCCGTGCTACCGCGGTCAAATAGTTTTTAAACTTTAATCAAAACGTAATTAAAAATTCAAATTTAATATAATTTAGATTTTTAAGTTTATATTCAACTGCCGACCTGCTATTTTCAATTAAATTATACTTCAAAAAAGCTGTTGATAGAGGAAAATTCACGTTGTTGTGAGTTTAGTGCGAGAACACATAAAGCCGTAATGAGAGGAATTATGAAGTAAAGTTTCCTTATACTTCCAGCTTAGTAAAGAAACCAAAATGAACAGATGAAGTTGCACAGAGGAATTATATTATGAGTGCTTATAAATGGCCTGAGTTTTGGATCTAGATGAAGATGTACCTAATCTCTATTTTCAAGGATTTTATTGTACTTTAGTATTTTTAAAGATTTTACTCGCTTTTTTCCAATCACCTTGAAGACTAAACAAATGTTCGTTGAGCATCTAATGATTATTGTGTTTATTCTGTTTCTAACTAATTATTTATTTCGGTTAAAGAGTTGAAAAAGTACAGTTTAATACTCTCACATGAGATCATCATAAAAAGAGGTTGACGGCCTTGGAGTAGAATTTTGATAGCCCTAGCATTAAATCAAATATGTATTACTTGTTAAAACAAATGTCAAATGCACTTTGTAAACCTTATTTCCACCACGTAACGTCTTGTTTCTCCACGTAGAGTAACAGTACTGTAATTTTGCCTCATTTCTTTTGAAACATTTGAATTATAAGCATTTAAAAAGAGGGCTTGTTAACTGAATTATTTTAAATGTGAACATCAAAGCAACATATATATTCAAATCAATACTTCACCCACAATACCAACGTCCTACAGAGCGTATTCTAGTAGCGTTGTATGCCAAAGTAGATGAACCTGAAAAAGTATGTATCGAAATCCTTGCACGCACTTTAATGCTTTGGTACGTTCCGTTTTTTGAGAATGCCGCTAGTCATTTTGCTGACGTCTTTGACTTTATTATATTCAATAAATTATTTTGTCATTATGTAGCCATTTAAATTCAATTATAAGGAGCATTTTAATGTATCTACTGCCTGTGCTGAAAACGATGAAGGAAAATACTGATAAAAGTTGCAAAATAAAATCTAGTTTGGTACATAGCCAATAAGTGATGTCCAATAATTATACAATTGAATCATATAAATTGTTTCTAATATTATAACGTATCCGGTGACTAAGTCTTTGCCGATGTAGCAAAATTACATGTGTTGAAGACATTACTTGAATTAGGCTGGTATTTGGATAGTAGATTCGTCCTCGTACAGAAAAAATTTAATTCTGTTCCTTCATTCTGCAGTGTTTGCCACTGCTCATTCCTCATCCTTCATCTCATCCAAGTTTCATTTTGGTGTTTACCCCGGTCGTGCAGGAACTTAACTCATTTCGCTCCTCGAGCATAATGACTTTGGAATAGGGCTTCCAAACGAGTGGGCCGCGGTTTCCAGAGACAAAGAATCATCTTCATCTGCATCCGAAACCCTGCCATTTCTAAGCGCTCATGGTTTACTCTGCATCTCAAATAATGCCTTCACCGAATGATCATATTGGGTTCTGTACTAACTAAGACTTGTAGTATCCGTCAAGACAGTACGACTCGCAGTACCCTCAAGAGAATTGGTGTGTTTAGTTCCTTATTTTAAGTTTAGAGGGTTGACCACCGTTTCCTAAAAGGTAGGATGGGCTGGAGCCTACGAAAAGAACCGAACTGCATTAAGAATATTTTCTTCGAAATTTATCATCATTGGTCAACAATCCTAAGATTGGTTTGAAGCAGCTTTCAACTCGATTCTTCTATCGGCCAACCTTTTCATTGGGGCGTATTTCTTCTCTTTTACATCCTTCACAACCTGCTCCATGCATCTCATACGAGGCCTGCCTTTTACAATTTTCCCGTTCACTTTTCCCTCGACGATAGTCTTCATCAGGCCATCATGTCTCACAATATGGCCGATTAAGTTGTCCCTTCTTCTTTTTAGAGATTTCAGCTGACTTATCTTTTCTCCTACTCTTCTTAGGGCTTCCTCGTTACTTGCTCGGTCAATCCATTTAATCTTCTCTTTGACAATAATATTGTATTAACCAGATATTGAAGACACGTAAAGATTTTTGCTGAATTTTAATGTTAAGAAGTTTAACGTTAATAAGGCCATGGTTTTACGATTCTTTTCGCTACATTCTACTCTCTACGGGGGTAACTTTATGGAAGTTCATTTTAATAAATATCACCGGTTGTTGTACTTGTCCACTCTAATTAAAAAATATGAGTGGACAATATATAGAAAAACCTAGTGAAATCTAATGTATCCGTGGCGATTATCTTTGTTAATGACTTTCGTTTCTCCTCATTAGGGGTTAGGTAAAGTTTTACCAAGGTTTCAGCACTACATCTTTCTATTCAAGGATTCTTAATGGCTTAGATAACACTAGGAAATGACGCCAAAGCGTTGAGATCTTGGTCGGTTTTTACACAAATTCGGCGATGAAATACAAATGCACAAAGAAGGTTTAGCATTACTTAGATGCTCTTTGGGTTTACGTGTTCAACCTGTACTCTGAGGATTAAGTAATTAGCTGTAATAAGTTTTTCATGCTGCAATTGTTACTCTTAGGCTAGAGTATTACATAATTATACTCTGCCAATATATACCATGAAATAAATGCGAGTTATTTAGAATACCCTTTAGGTTTTTAACTGCTAAATAGAATACTGTCATATTGTATATTATTTTTCCTTGATTTATTTCTTATATCCAAACAATAAAATATTAGGGAGGCAAACGCTAATCAATACTGAGCTATGATTTACTGCTATATTGGACGTGCAGGTTAAATGTATTCGCAGCTGAATAATCGAAGAAATTTATCTTTAGGGACTTCATGTATGCCGTTCACAAAAGATCAATCCCTTGTGAGATTTTCCTCCTCGGATTTCGCTCGTTCGTTTTTCCCGACAAAATACAGTACCCTAAAGCTGGATGGAATTTAATTTGATGTAGGTAATTAAATTTATATTTTTGTTTACTGCCGTTATCGAATTTCATTGACTTCAAAGTTGACTGAAAAGACAGGTTATTCTCAAAAATGTTATTCTGCAGATGAACGCTTGAAAAACAAGGAAGCGGATGAGCAATTATGATATAAAGGAGAGGGCAGATTTTTAAAAGTGTTGATCTGAAGATAAAAGGCGGAATAACAGTAGATAGTTCGGGGAAAAATAATGCAATAGGTATATTCCATAAGCACCTGATCTACAAATTTATATAGTCGCCAAATTATACGGTTGGCAGTTAAATTTTCAAGATATATCGCATTAGAGACTAAAATGATTCATACTTGACGAAAAATATCTCTTAGGTTCACCTCGTGTCCTTGACCTCCGTAAGAACCTGCAATACGGATGTCTATAATTGTCAACTTGTGTGGTTTGCAGCTTAATTATTAACGTAAATAGACTTAGAGACTTAGAGATTGGGGAGGCAAACGCTAATCAAAACTGAGCTATGATTTACTACTATATTGTACGTGCATGTTAAATGTATTCGCAGCTGAATAATCGAAGAAATTTATCTTCCCGTCTTCCCAAACCCGCACGCCGCTGAAGATGAGTCTCTTAGGCAACAGTTTTTGTTTTAAATCGGTATGTCCACTTTTACAAAAGCATTCTAAGCGAAGTCAAGGTTTAAAATCGGTGGAAAATGTATTGGTGATAGGATATGCATTGCTATTTTCCCGCCGTTCCCTTGTCACTTTAACCTATACCATAGAAAACCTCGGTGAGGTGATGAATTTCACAAAGTATGACAATTAAATGCCTTAAATATTTATTTATATAAAAGTATTTCTGTGGGGGTATAGTAAAAACAGAATATTCAAACAAACGTATTGATGGAGAAGAATGGAAAAAAATATATTTTAGGCTCATCTTGAGCTCCATGTACGTGTTAGATACCGCTTACGCCCTGTAAAATAGTACTTCCTCCCCTTTGGTCAGGGATGCCTCGTCTTCCCGCGCGCCATCCACCCCCGCACCCTTCTGGGAAGCCGCCCCCACCGAATCTTCCTTCCCGCCTCCGCCATTTTTCCTTGCTGACCTGATCAATGCCCCTCCCGCCTTTGCCCGCATCGCGCGCCACCCCCTGTGGGACGGGGTGTCCGGGAGGGGCCGAGGCTGGCATTCATCTTAGGCGCCCCGTTCTCCGACAGACCCCTCGGAAAAAGGCTGGGGAGAATGATTGCCCCGTTCACTCTTTGTCTTCGGCCCCCAATGCCCATTATCGTCCGGCGGCTGCACCAACGGCGCACGGCGGTACCTGAGGAGGGGGAGGGAGGGGGATGTAGTGGACGATCCGGCCCCCCACTCCAATCTCTAGCGCCTCTATCACCACTCCCAGGAGAACGCTAGAGTTAATGCTCGAACCCCGTCTTCCCAAACCTTCAAACCCGCACGCCGCTGAAGATGAGTCTCTTAGGCAACAGTTTTTGTTTTAAATTGGTGTGTCCACTTTTTCAAAAGCATTCTAAGCGAAGTCAAGGTTTAAAATCAGTGGAAAATGCATTGGTGATGGGATATACATTGCTATTTTCCCGCCGTTCCCTTGTCACTTTAACTTATACCATAGAAAACCTCGGCGAGGTAATGGATTTCACAAAATATGACAATTAAGTGCATAAAAATTTAATTTAGATAAAAGTATTTATGTAGGGGTACATAGTAAAAACAGAATATTACAACATTGATGGAGAAGAATGGAACTGGTGAGCTGATTTTATGTGCATAACAGCAAGTGACTAAGTGTCAAATAAGGCATGAAAGGAATGTGGATACACGAAATCTTCCCAAAAATTGAATGATAATAATAAAACTCACGAAAAGGGATTTTGAGGTTACAGTTGGAGGTGATAAGTTAAGTTATTGAATAATTTAATAACTTTGGGGTTGGCAAGGGCAGGCCAGAGATTTCAAGATTTTTAAGTCTCTATATTTGGAACAATATATACTGAAAAATTAATGCCATAAACTTCATGCATAAATAGACAAAGCGGTATTGATTAATATTTTGTCTAATAATGTCATACCACCATGAAGTTTAACCCAATAATTTCCATGAATTACTCTAAAAAATTAATATTAGGCAGGGAAAATGGCCCCAATGTGTGCAGTTATTTGGTCCAATGTCTTAAGATAGTCAACATCAGGATTTAGATAGCCGGTATTTTCCCTTATGCTCACTTGAAATTCCCAACCTCGGCCTGGAAGATAAGCCGTCAACTACAACCATTCCAAAGCTCGTGGAAATTTATAGTGTACTGGTATCCAGCCTCTCAACTTTGCCTGAGGTGCAGCAAATACCGATACAAAAGTAGCTGCTTTTAACCATGTCAATTTAGCCAAGTATAGTTTATAGTTACCAATGGACAGTATTAATGAAAACTCTTACTGCATTTAACTTCAAAGTTCTGTTTTCACTTAAGTTCAGGTCAATTTATCGGTCACTCCGGCACGCGTCTCAAGGAGGAGTGGAGGATACAGGGCTTCCCTCCTTTTTATACGCTACTTGCAGCGTTTCATCAGTTAAAGCAACAATTGTTAAACCCCAACAATTTTCTTACATGCTCCTGAACACTATGGGACTTGATCTTTTGGCCATAAGGGGTTCCAGGCTAGCTATGCGAAGGCACCTTACTCTTTTATTCTAACTAGCAGAAATGGCATAAGGCTATTCTAAAGGCAGATCTACAATGGCTGTTTTTTTGCATATAGATATGGAATACCTTATTTCCTGAGGGACCTCCTTAATAATGCTACCTTGAGTATCCCTGAGGAAACGTGATTACTGTCTTTAAATATGGTAGACAGAGTTTAATTTAGAAGAATGAAGGGTCAAGTTAAAAGTGTTTGTTATTCCTGGGCAAGTTCCCCTATTTTTGTGCTAATTTTAGTTTCTTGCCTAAACAGCTATGGCCAAAAACTAGTTTCATTTATTTAGGAAAGTATCTAAGCAGGGTTATTTTCCCGTATAAATGCGTGAAAAAGTTGATTTATTTTTTTCAGTTTAGAAATTTTCTATTTATCTACGATTTCAACGTGAAGTCTTAAACGCTTTCTTTGCTCACTTTACTGACAACGCCGGTTATTTAGTAAACGTGTGAGGCCATCTAAGAACGAGGTGGTTCTTAATGAATTTTAAATCCCTTCAGTATCTCTTTTGAAAATCTGTGTGCATGAATCTGAAAATGCGAACCAGGACGGTTATTATACTAAAATAATCGTAGATTGTCATTTGAGGTTAAACTTCTCTAACTTGGCTACTAGACTCCCAATAGATCACGTGTCAACAGTACTTTATGTTGTTCAATCATGTAATGATGATCATTCTTCTAGTTAGAGAGGTACACCCAGCAAAACAGTTTCGTCCTCAGCGTGCAGACACAAGACAGACGTTGCGTTCGAGAGGCCCCCAAACTTATTCCATCTCTGTCCCAGCCCGCTCGCTGTATTCCCCCTTCACTTATTTCCAATATCTCGGGTGGAGATGGAGAGAGATTTTTTCCGAGGGCGTCTGTATTAAATTCCGCCCCATATTCTATCGATTGGCTTCACCAAGCCCCGTTATGTATGTCCGAGACGCGCCACCGCCTTCTCTCAAAGTCATCCACGCTCCCGAATGTCCTCTCTCATTCCACTCGCGTCCTTCACCACGGGGGAATCGCCCATCTGGGTCCCAACAACCAACCTTGAAGAACACATGCCTGAGTAAAACGTAAGGAACACCCTCCAGTAAGATTCACTCTGGTCTGTTGAATTGATCAAACAATTAATTCACTTCACAAATTACCCTATTTTAGTTTTTCCTAAGCTGCAGTAAAACTCATAATTTACCGCAATAATCATCTCGTTAAGGGGAAGTATATTCTACTCCACCACTTGTCTTTCAATAGGATGAGTCAATAAGTTATGCCGTGCATTTTATATCTAATTAAAATCAAGAGAAATGGTATTTTATTGTTACTGGTAAAATGCTATTATCTACGTTTATATGCTATCCTATGGGGCTCAACAAGGATGTAAGGCAGGGAATACCAGCCGTGGAAATTACATTTTGTTGCAAAAGAAAGTAGGAAAAAAGAGGAATAATTATGAAATGTATTTCGTCTTTATTTTTATTGTTTTAGAATTTGTTTGCGTTGCAGTCATGTGCTGTGCGTTTCTTGTACTTATCAGTCAATTTAATGCACTCAATTTTGAAGTCTAAATTGAGTGTCAATATCTCTCATTTGTCCGTTCCGCATGTCCGCAGGAGGAGGTAAACCTAATGAGCAGTGGAATAGAGAGCAATATAAAGTAATGGGCTTTAAATATTGCATTATTAATATAAAAAAGTAATTGATCCATTAATGCAATACCAAATGATGTATGAAACTGCTAATTTTTGTAATTATGATATGGATAACAGTTTATGGACACGCAAAACGATAATCCCCTCATCAACTTCATATTACCTTCTCGCAAGTAATACTAATGGTTAAATATTAGCGATAGGTTTAGCATAGTGATGAGCTATTAATTTATTAAACTTGTTGGAATTGCATGCCAAAAATTTTCAAGCTGTTATTAATGGAAAATACATCCGGATTGTCCCTTAAAGTTCTACATAATTTATGGGGAAATTCTAAAGCATTGAATGTATATGAACGAGAGAGTAAATTGCATATACCCTGTATTAAAATGGGTTAGTCTTGTTTTTGAAACTGAAATATATGCAGAAAATTAATGATAATTTAGCAAGCTATTCCCCCTAAATATTGCTTATCATTGTGGCCACATTTGTCAAAGAACTAATGGAATATCTTGCGTAAACTATATTGCGCCCATTTGATTGAGAAGTATCTTATTGAATATCATGGTTACACTGTGCCATTTTTTATGCTCAAAAGAAATTGATTCTGCTCGGTCAGTGACAGTGTCATAGATAGTAATTCATTTTTCTCCTTCCTGTCCCTTTTATTCTGAGATAAGGGTGATACTCTAGACTGGGGACACTGGTCCCGAGGAAATAGCAAATTGGGTCCGCTGCATATCCAAGTGACGTCCTCGGTTCGTTGCGTCATAGGTTTCTGTCGACTTCGCCTCTTCAATCACGCGAGAGACTCGCTTGACCTCACCGACGATAGTATTCTCGAGGAGACAAGGTCGCTACTAGGGATGGTGTCCGTTATGCCGAATTGAGTTAGACCCATGCGCGTGAAATTTAGTCTAGAAATACATAGCTCCTATCGTAATTTATCACTTATGAGCTGCCACGTGGTGCCGAATAAGTCAGTTTTGCAAAGTTTTTTGTCGCCGAAGGAATAGGCAATAATTCCCTACTGTCTATAACAGTTGTGTTTAAAGTGTCAATTGAAATAAGTAATAAACCCAAGGGCTCCTTCTAGTTGAATTATGGCAATACCCTTCTACTAAACTTATAGTAATAAGTTTAATATAGGACTTAAGGATAACTAATTCATATTCAAAGTTAAATATTCTGCAATTTAGTTGAAGTTTTTTTGGTTCAATAAAAACTTTAACCGGAAAACGGAAAGGAATATTTTTATTTAACTTTCTTGATTGAATCTAATCAAACAATTATGACTCCATTTGTTATTACCTTAGCTGGAATTAGGTCAGCAGGAAAGCTAAGGTATGTTTATTTTATAACTTACCAACAAATTAAGTGATACCTCGAAGAGAACTAGTGAAAAGAATTAGTTGCCAATGATCTGTTTAGTAAAAATGACAAATAATATCTATAAATTATCAGATTGTTTTTATGCCAAAAGATCAATTTCCAGTCATATCATTGCCATCGGAGTACTCCCATGAAAGGCATTATGTTGAAACTGATTTTGCTCAGGCGTTTTGATTTGTTTTTCAAAAGAGACTACATTATCTGCATGTTTTTAACCGATGTAAGAACTTAAAATACGAAAGCCAATCATGCTCTAACAATAAGATTTTTCTCCTGTTGCATGATATATTTTTTGAAGTAAATTGATTTGATGGTTATTTTCTCAATATTTGAGAAAGAAATAAGGCAGGCAAATATTTTAAATAATTTTTACAATATTTGAGACTAAAATTTAGTTCAGAAGAGGCAGGCATCCACTTGTAACTTCAATAGTAGTTATATCCTTTAATCTAATGAATAAGCATTCGAAATTGAATAAATATCATGTTAGATGACTCGTGTTTATGTACAATTAATGCTTACTTTTCCCCTTTCGTGCATGCGTATGAAACTTGAAAGTAATCACATTATGTTTTTATCTGTATAAAAGCCGGGACACATTCATCGATAACGGCTGACGTGAGACGTTTACGTAAAACTCACAATCAATCACGTACCCAATCAACGTTCGCAACTCACGAGTCCGGAACAATTGACTGACGAAATCTGGCTCAAAAGAAATCCGTAGCGAATGTAAAAAAAGCTAACAATTAATTTTCAAGACTTTAGAGGTACTTATTTATTCCATGCCGTTGATGAAGTTACCATATCGCTTAAGTTTCTTATAATGGGGGCGTTTACCATATTTTTTTTATTGCCGAATCTGATAGAGTTTGTAAAATAAAAAGACCCGTATTTTTCCGTTTTTTGATCCGACAATTATTTCCCGAGTTATAAGCGGCGAAAAACTGATGTTTTTAATCCTTTCCGAAAAGTGGGCGTGGTGCAATCTCTGACGTATATCGACTTCGTAGAATCAGAACTGAGCCCGCGAAGCTACTTTGCCTTATCGCAATGGGAGGACACGGCTGACTCGGCCAATGGGAATGATTGCGACAGCTTCTGTGCGAGCAGACCTTCCAAGAATCCCCCTCCACTCCCTTCCCCTGCCCAGAAAAGAAGTCAAGGATGAGAGGAAAATGACGTCAATGTTATCACAGCAGCTTTTTCGGTGGGCGTCACCTTTTGCTTAGTTTAATTTTTGATTTATGAGTGAATGGTTGTAGTTAGAAGATTAATTTTTTCACAAAAAATTCGTTTTTCGTTTCCATCTAACGATTTCGTGTACAAAATTGCGATTTTGGTTCCGAGTAAACGCCCCCATTCACAAAAAACTAATTCGTGAAAACCATGTGCAATCCTTCTTAGCGAAATATTCACTATCTCCAATGTCAACAATGGCAAACAAGTTTTTTCGTGTCATTAGTTACCATATAAAATCTCACTAAAACGCAATAGCTTCAAATAACTATACATTAATTGATTCCCTCTTTAGAAAAAAATTAGGGAATTCCCTATGCTAAATAAAAGGCAGAAATAAATTTACCATATTTAAGACTAAAAGTTAGTGCATAAGAAGCATGCATTCACTTGTAACTTCAAGAACTACCCACAGGTGGCTCCTTATCGCCAACTCCTGGGACGGTTTTCATTGGTTTTCTGTGTACGTGAAACGTGAGAGATGGGAGATGACCATCTCTCACGTACACGGCTCACGTTACGTGCTGCAGTTGTGTCCGTTTCCGTTCTCGCATCCATCTCTTCACGTTTTACGGTAAACGACTCACGTCAACGGTTCACGTTGATTGTGTCACGGAGGAGGATCCACCGAATTATGAAGTAGGTAGATGACATTTTTGGGAAAATTTCAGGAAACAATTTTTTTGGCCCTTCTGTCGATTAGCAATAAAATAATGAGGCCTTTCCATCATATATTTGAAGAAAAAAGACGTTGAATATTAGCTATTTTATACGTGGTTATACAGCAGAACATGGCTCTTGCAGTAAAATTTGCAGATTAATAATGTAAGGAGAAATGTCGTTTTGACGAAAAATTATTATAAGATGCGCAATTATATGCAGAATATAGCATTGTAAAAAATTGCTCGCCTTACCACACTTGTTAAATAGATATTAATAAGTGTTTGCTCGAAAAAAAACCAGAAAAGTCTTAAAGTTACATGAAACTGGTGCTACAGTGTGTTGTTATCATTGGCAACGGTACTTGTGACGGGACGTACTTGCAAGCCTATTTACCAACTTAATTAAGGAATATACCTTACCAAGGTCATTCTTAAATTTTTTATGTAATTTAAATATTTCATTGGTAATTGATATGGTGTGGTATAATACCAATGCTTCCAAACGGTAGCAGCGTCATTGTTGCCAAACAATTTTCAAAAATACGAGTATTAATAAAATTCAAAACAAAGAGTTGTATTTGAAAGAGAGTTGTTGCTGAGTAAAAAAATATTTAACCTATTTTAGAATGCGTAATAGCGGGAGTGAGTATGTATTCTCACTTTTTAAATTAAACGTGGCAACAAAACGTCAGCCACATTCCGAAGTCAAATGAGTTAAAAGAGCTTATAAACAATGGAATGCGACTACAACGCGCCATATAATAGCATACTCAACCAATTATTGTGTATGCGTTATCACCCTATAGATGATTTTCCGTAAAGGAGTTTTTCTGGATCGGTATTTATTCATTAAATACCATATATCTTTTACGAGATTTTGAATCGCAGAGTCACGATGGAACCTCCTTAATTTATTTCCAAGAACAACCTGATGCACAGAGAATCGACAAACGTTGAATTGTAGTGCACATATAGCCTTTTCTCAGAACTGCTATTCGCTATTAGTGGTCGAAATCTACGCTCTGTCTAAAGCAGCGCTTACACTTAGCAGTTGACTGCTACTACAGTCGCGAGATGCGCGATGTATTGATATCGCTACTGCTATGATGTGTCTGCGTTAACTTCTATGCAGCTTAAAGCCGCTATGTAAGCGTTGCCACAACAAATAAAAAGCGTTTCATTTCAATAGTGAATTAAATTTTTATTAAATTAAATTTTCATTAAATTCATCAAGAAATAAGTCCATTGACGATTATCTTTTGTGCCCATTCTTTAAAGAGTAGAATCTCCCCTTTTGGGGAGGGATATTGTTATATTATCCTAATTCCGTCGTGTATTGCTTTCCGTTGAGTCACGGTGGAACCTCCTAAAGCAAATATCCTTTCCTGTTACCTCTAGATTGAATATTTTCATGCATGCCAATACATCGATGAGGTAAGTAAATGGGTTGAACAACATTTTGTGAAACACAATGAAAGATTTTTAATACTTCTCCATCAACATCAGGGGTGGTTGTTAAAACGCAAGTAAGCTTCCTAACTATTTAAAGATCACTTTTGAAAGAGACGGAATAGGAATGATCTTTGTTAACGAGCTCGGCCGTTCATAAATAAGCACAGGGAAAGCAAACCTCACGTGCCGCAGTAAAAAAGCAGCTACTTTCTTGCCGTTCCTTATACTGCCAAATCGTTGGGATTAGCCATTTTGTTGTGCGGAAATGAAGGGTCCGGAATGGCTGCTTCTAATGACAGGGGTGCGCGATAACAGTTGAAAGAAGGTGGCGACAGGTGTTAATGGATTCGTAATTGCCGGAAGGGCACCGCAGTGGAAATCGTAAATAAGTCGTTACCAAGCGGCGCCAATGCAATTAAGGCAATCGGGTGGAATAAAAATTAAGGATTGAAAATAACTTCGCCCAAGCAGATTCCTTCGTTTTCCATGCCGGTAATTATCGTACTCTTCCCTGGCTTACCATTTTGTATCCAGTCGTTTTCCTTAACACTTGTATTCCTGGAGGAAAACTGTTCCTCCTCGTCCATTTCACCTCGAAATATCTACACGAGTCCCATCCTAATATTAGTCGCGATAGGCTTTTCAATGGAAACATTTGAAATAACACATGTACGTACGTATCTGGGTGTTATCGAGGCATTAGGGGCTTGAAGGGGATTCCACGGTGAATAAATGAAAGCAGCATTAAAAAAATATAAACGGTAATTATTTTGGATAATTTTAACTGCAATTATGTGATAAAATGATAAGTTAATTTAAGCGAGGGCAATAGATGAGATCTTTTATTTTAGAGACAAGCCGTTAGGATTGATAGGGGCTATTCAAGTTAAACCCAGTAGCTGTAAGGAAATAGGAAAATGGAACTCTACGGCAGTTACTTTATATGATTGGGAAAAACTTTGAATTATTATAAAGACATTGAGGAGTGTTTGCAATATTCTAAGCAATGTACGTAAGACATAAGAGCTGGAAAAGGGTAAACAATTGATTTTCCTCTGTAAATAACAAGCCATGGTTGAGAATTTGCATTCATTTATTTATATATGAATATTGTTTATTTTACAGCAAATTTATAATTTACATTGAGGGATATTTTATATCATAATTTTTTTCATAAGGCATATCGTAATGCACAGCAAAATATTGATAACTCTGGTATTGGATGAGAAGAATGATGCATATATTACGATGTCCATCATCTCATGAGTTTAAAATACAATAAAATATAATACAGTACAGTTTAAGACCAAAATAGAATAAAAAATATTTAAATGCAATTTAGGTCCTGCTAAGGCAGAGCGGCTTGCCAGCAGTTGCCTTTTGGTAACTTTCTCATTTTTTCAACCTGTGTAGCTTTTGGATAATTTATCTTAGCAGCCACTCTTTCAATGATTTGTTCAGTGCAAAATTCCGTTTAATATCATGCATTGACATAATTAAATCTGAAAAAATGCGATAATATCAGTGAAATTTTAAGCATTCTTTTCAGCCATGGTACATGAATAATCTAGATACTGATACCGCGTCATTGGGAAACGGCAAGTTGACATTATTTTTAGAATAAAACATATTTTAAAAAGTGAATTATCTTTTATATTTACTGCAATTCAAGAATTCCTCATGAAAAGAACCTGATAGGACTCAGAATCTCATTGTAATTTTAGAAACATTTTTCTAACCCTAATTTTCAAACTCCATTTTCCTAAATTTGAAAGTTTCTTAATGCCATTTTAAATAATAAAACTTTTACTTAAGTGTTTTGGCCTAAACTCCTAAAAATTACCAAAATACCACGCCATGTCTGTCATGTTTGAATTTTTATTTTAGTTATTTTACTAGTCGTGATGATATACAATAACCAAATAGTGGATCCAAACTTCAGATTTAAGGTTTAGCATAAACCTCATTAGATTCTAAACACCATTTGAAAATAATTGAAAAGTGTTCTCTGGTGTCTAGGAAGCAGGGACGATAAGACGCAATTATACCCCAGTGGTGTGTGGTTGATGCAAAATTTATGTTTAATTTTAAACTAATGTCCATTTTGCAACCATAAAAATCACCTTTGAACATAGAGACGTATTTCGTGTGTGAACGTGATAAAAATCCAATGAATCGTAAAATATATTTAGATCTACAACTCTAATTTCATACGTGAAGAAAATGCAATTTCATGGTCATAGAGAAATAAAGGTAGTTGTTTCAGGCTTGATTTGGTGGAATATCATAGCGAAAGAAAAAATGGCAATTTTCCACAAGAATAAAGATAATTTAATTTGACCGGTTTCGGTGTACAACACCATCTTCAGGTTGATGATGGTCACACCTGAAGATGGTGTTGTACACCGAAACCGGTCAAATTAAATTATCTTTATTCTTGTGGAAAATTGCCATTTTTTCTTTCGTTTCGTCATAGAGAAATTAATATACACCAATTAATTACACAATGTAATTCTTGTGAAATATTTGCGTGTATCACGTAGAGTACTTAGATCCACGCAAGATTATAGGCTAACTGCCTTCTCCTCATAGGGAATTTCCCTGACACGCTCCTACACTATACCGCGATAGGGGTGGCAAACAGCGAGAGACCCCTCTCCGCGGGGACTTACCCCAGGGCCGGATATCCCATTTGGTCCTTCGGTGCGGGCGTCTTTTCAGACCCTGCGGGCAGTGCCCAGCGAAGGTTCGAGGATGCGGGATCAACAATAGCCCGCGAGCCGCAATAATACGATTTCCGACCTCTGGAGCCTAGAGGACAGGGTTGGATGTCACAGGTGTCGGCAGAGAGAAGTGGACGGAAGAATGCCTCCTTCCTCTTTGTTATTTCTCCAAGGAAAACGAAAAGGAAGAGACATTCGACATCGGAAGGGCTGACTGAAAACAATTGCGCGTCGCACTCGCGTCTAATCCTGCTTCTTCGCAGTGAGGAGCAGTTGGGTTAATTAAGCGCGAGTAGAGTACCATTTCTTTAACCAACCCGCTTTCGAGTGATAAACTATAATGTGCGTCACTTAAGGAGATGCGGTGAGGTACTCACTGAAACAAGTACTGCAATGTACCCATGGGCATACGAATGCACGGAGAGGATGTGAACTTGCTTTTACATTCCGAATGCTTAAAAATTATAATCTGAACATGAAATAAATATTTCTAACTGATAAGTTCCAATTACAGTTAAATTAACTTTTGGGTTTTAGATAACATTTTCGATGAAATTTAAATCGTAATATTGGATATCTTAGCATTTACATGGCATCATTTCATTATTATTGTTTGATATTTCGTGGTTACTTCACTCCGATTCAATTAATTTCTTGGTCTTATAAATTTGTCGTTTTCACCACGTTTTTCTTTAGGTAATATCAAAAGGACTAATGTTTTAGTGTTTTGCAAATAATACTCTGATGGAAGACCTTTTTGTGAAAATAGACGTCTGAGGATTCCTTTTATTCCACTGAAGTATTCGGTTTATGTCAACTTTTCTTTCCATTGGCAAATACATTACTGTTTTCCGTCAAGCTAATTAATTTTTTCACTTAAATTTCAAATCTATTTTATATTGCTTACTTCTATATTAAATTGCATTTCATATATTTCGGTTGTTTCTAATAAGATCTTCAATGATGTCCCTTAAATATCAAAGTAAATATCTCAGTCGTGCAAGTAAAAATAACCCTTCTCTGGCAAATCTATCGTGAGAGAGTACACATTTTAAAGTCCTCTAGTTATTGACAGAGAGAAGATTCTTATTACGAAAGAGCTATTGTTAGGATATCACAGTATTCCATTACAAAGTGTTCTCTATTCAGTTTTGGACATTACGACCCCGCCAGGGTAGTCATTTTGCAACAACTCGGGGAATGAATATGTCACACACGTTTCACAGAGACGGACGCAGCTGCTCCTTTGGAAAAAAATTGACGAGCGAAGTCCGTTTTTGCCTCGCGTAATCGACCCTTGTAACATATGCCAAGGGAGTTCTGCGTACGGAAAATTCTTCGAGCGTCCTTTTTGCCCGCCTCCCTTTCTCCCCGTAAGAAGAGACAACGCCGGCGGTCAGACGGATCTGAGTCCAGGCGTGCAAGGGTCATACAGGCCCTGAGCCGTCCGTCTTCCCTTCGCAATCCTTTGTACCGGTGCCACCCACAGTCGCGGGGAGTTCACGTCGTTCGAAAATACGCGGCGCATTTCGTGGTGCACTTGAAAACGGGTCAGATTCCTGGGAACGGAGGCCTGTGTCGAGGGAAAATTGAATTGGGGATGAGGAAGCCTTGTAGGTTTTCCGAACACTGCGGCCTTGTTCTATGATCACCAGCATACTTATACAAACAATGGTGTGCCTCTGAAACTTTTCTGTATCATTATTTAAATTAATATATACTCGGCATAGCTTGCATTAGTCTCATGCTGTAAAATTGCTGTTCTTCCCTCTCAACTTCCTTTTTTCCATCTCCCACTGACTCCAAGAGTTACCATTAAGTACCTCGTAAAACAACTTATCGTGTTTCATTACTACTCTTCTAAGCAAATTTCCTTCTTTGCTGACATTATCTTATTATTAGCTGACATTATAACTTATTTGCCATCCACTCTATTCATATTTTTTCATTTCTCCACTTTTTTCAAATACGCCCCTGCCTTCTAACCTAGCTTAATCCCCCTTCCTTAGAAACATGCTTTGCATTGTTATGAAACCACAAGTCCTATCATAACTGCAACTTATTTTTTTCATTGCTATAATTTTCTCTTTGATAAATTGCCTAACATGTGCCTACATTATGAACTTGGAATGCTTGCATATGGATATACTTTTGGAAATACTTACTTATGAATGGGAAATAATGAAAATATCTTTTCCTAATATGACACGTGAAACTTCGTTGTTTCAGGTAGAAAGGAGACACATAAGAGAAAGAGGTACATAGAAGATGCGAGTTTTGAGAAAAATAGAAATAAAATAATTCAATAGCATTTTACTGAGATGAATAATGGATTCTAATTGCCAGATTTAGCTTATTTTCTCTGCAGATAATGCGCGCATTGCTTTTTACACTAACCCACCAATGGTTGATCCAAATAAAAAATGCTAGTGGTAGAATTTTACTGTAATATTTCTGGTAATTAATGTTTGGTAAGAAGGCCTGTGTTATTCCGAGTACTAGAATATTAACTCCAGGGGAGCGAGATAAAATACAAATACCCAGGTTTTACGGACTAAGGTTATAGCATTTTTCATTTTAAATTTTCCCATAGTTTATTTTTTTATTTAATACGTATTTATTCATATAATCATACTCATTACAATGAAATTAAAGTTAATTATCTGCGAAACACAGACCAAACACTATCCATGATGAAATCCATGACAATAGGAACGATAACATACATACAATTCACTATTACGACTTAATATCCGTTCAAGGAGGTGCTTTCTACTTTTTAAGTGATTCTGGAACTACTTTCACGTCAAAATTCCAATTTTTTTCATCAAGGGGATTTCTTAAATTTGGAAAGTGCGTTTGCCTGAAATCGACTTTAAAGCTGATTTCAAATTAATGCACTCACCCACTTTTCAACCAAAAAAAAAATACCGACGCAACATCCTACCTCATAATTCTAACAGTGATGTAACACATTAACTAACTCATTCGTAACTGTGTCGTATTCCATTTAAAGGTTTCTGGGATGTGTTACTTTTACTTATACTGCTTCTTTTTAAAAAAATAAAGCGACCCGGGTTTCGATGAATAATCATCATCATCAGTAAATGATGAATAATCATCATCATCTGATGATGATGATTATTCATTGAAACCCGGGTCGCTTTATTTTTTAAAAAAGAAGTGGTATAAGTAATACATGGATGGGATATACTGGGATGTAATACATCCCAGAAACCTTAGTGATGTAACAGTTGGAAATGCAATGCTAGAAAAATATCAGGGAAGTTGTGGTAGCCATATCACCCATGTTCACCATCGTAATTCTTTTATAATTTTACTTCAATGAGGAAAATGTCGTGGCTGTTTATTAATATCCTCCACTTGTTATTCGTTTTCAAGGGAGAAAACAAAAGGGTCATCAACAGTAAATTACAGGCAGACTTTTTGATTTTTCCGCACCCTCACCGTTGTAACAAAAGCAGGATTATCTCCCTTAAAATCCAATCGATTGAAAGAATTTTTGCATACATCGATGTATTGACACACGCTGACCAATTGAAACGGTGACCACGCCATCTAATGAAAGGGATAGGATTTAATGGGAACTGTGATTTCAGCGTCAAAAAGCGAAGGGAAGCACATTTGTAGAATGGAGAGAACCAATGGAAAAAGACAACCAAGGAAGCAACGAAGGGACTTTTACTGTCCACCGTTCTACTTTTATCCTCAACTGCCTCTGCGTGGTGGTACGATGAGTAGCATCCTGTAGTCGGAATTTCCTGTTAGTATCCTCAATGGGTAAAGGTAGGAACATGATCAGTTCAATGGGTTGTGTTAACGGCAATGACAACGCTATTCTAGATTTTTCAAAATCATTCAAGGATGACGATGTATTAGGACGGAAGAGGAAGCGCGCAGATGTAACAGTATAACTGCAAAACTGGAGTAAAGTGGACTGGAAGGAATAACTCCGCTATTTATCATATATATAGAAGCATAATCAATGGGTCTCGAAGTTTAACTAATTCTTAATTACGCTTCAGAAAATTAATGTTGGAATTTGGACCGTTTTGAGAATAATGTATATGTCTCAGAAAAGCAATTATGGCGCTTATTTCCAGCATACGTGTATATGATCGAAAATCGAAGCTCTGGGACATGAAGTTCATTTAATTTTACATCATTAATGTGTTATAGAGTACATATGTGCTCTCTAACTTTACTATATTATTTAAATCGATCGGAGTGAATTCCACTTGGAGCTTTAAAATTAATTCCAAAGGATATGCTAAAACCTGTAAATTAAAATATACACCTAATAATGGTCTTCACCAAATGCATCAATTCCAAATTATATATACCTGTACACTTGGAATAAAATGCTAAATAATAACATAAGTTCCGCCAATTTTCATCATTTTTTCCTTGTGTGAACTTTGACGAGGAGCTACGGCCATTTACGTTGGACAGATTGTGCTTAAAACAAGATTTAATCTCCGTAATATCTGAAACTTTGCTATTTTTCCACAAAAATACTTAAAAAATAATTGACAACCGCTTTTGTTACATTATCAGCCTCACCAAATTCACAGGTTTGACCCCCCCTGCTTGATATATATTCGTTCCACCCTGGGAATTAGTTATACCCGTAATACCTTGTGATGTTACGAAAATACATTACCAATAAATTGCTTGAAATTTTTGTGGAAAAATTTCAATTTAATTTTTTTTACCCAAGTGTAAGAATAGATGTCTGATTTGTGTTGTGACATTTGAATACAATTTAACTATTTTTTCTCCATATAAAACTGTTGATCACCTCATCAACATGGGTCGTATCAAAAAATTAACGCCATTTCAAATACCCCCCAGTCCCTTCAACGACTTTGTGCAGTGGACCAGAGCCCCATTACGTAGTGTGAACACTGAAGAGTAGACAATGTGGAAGAGAGGGAGCATAGGCCTCCCAAGCAGAGAGCACGAGTGAGGAGGGAAGACAATCGAGCTGCTAGTACTGCAGAACACGCAGCAAAGAGACTCGCGGGCCGCCGACAGCGGGCGACCCATAGCGCTGCCACCACCAGCCTTGGCGCTACTCCCGCCTGCAGCAAATCCAATAACGGGGTTGGGGGAGTGTGGGCAAGAAGGGGTTAAAAGGGGCGAAGAGGAGGGTAGAATGGAGCAGTAGGAATGGGGCGGTCAAATGGAAGGGGGCCTTAGGAGAGATGGGTAGGGGAGAGGGAGGAGGGACCCTGGCACAACAATAGGCTCCCGCGGAACAGGGAGTGGGTCGGACCACCCCCCTTCCCCCCCACTGGGTGGGGGTGGAATACGGGAGACAGCACGGACCCCTGTCCATTGTTGTAAGCTCCGGGTTGATTTTTGTGCGAGTGAGTCTGTGAATGCCAGCCCGTTTTGCGTGCCCCCCACCCCATCCTCCTCCCCCCTGCTTTCCTGTGTGTGGTGGGCTCAGACCGGGACGGAGCTTCTGGAGGTGGGGGATGTTACGGTCCCTACCCCCGCCCTCACCTCCCCGTGATGTTTTTAATGAGCGGGGAAATATATATCGCAGTCCCGTCCACGGAGACACGCATTCACACACACGCATGGCTCGTGAGTGAGGATCTCCCTTGCTCCATTGTCTCACGGCGGAGGTCCTTCAAGCACCTCCTCAGCCCACCCCTCGTATTTCGTGGCGAGAGGGAGAGGGGAGGAAGGGGACGGAAGTAAGTTTGGGAGGAATTAATTGTGTAATGCAGTAGGTGTGACTTTTAAATGGGGATCATTTCCTCTCCTGCCGAGGGAAATTACGCGTCGCCACCATCTCACGCTAGCTAGCGAGTAGCGCCTAAATTCCTTCCAATCAAAGCACGAAAAATAAATTCTACGAGTACCTACACAACAGAAATTAAATAGAAAACTATCATTTAAATAGAAAACTATCATTTCCAAGTATATGTGGTTCTGTATCTTTGGTAAAAAAAGTTTTTTTCATATTTCTCGTGGCACTCATTGACCTTATTATTTATGATGTACATTTATCCCGGGAAACATTTAAAACACCCGAGAAAAAACCTACGAAAAATACCTTCCACTTATCTGCACCGATAAAATACCGGTCAAAGTAAGCAGATAAAAGCGCCCGTTCGATAAATACGAGTATTTGCAACACACGTGGAAGATTTATTTGGAAATGGGTTAATTTATAGCTTGGGTTTTGCCATGCAATTCATAAAATGAACTGATTCATTGAGAAATTCATATGTATCTTTATATTTTAAGATGCTTGGGGGAAATAGGGAGCGTATTTAGATTAGTGCCTACAACGTTAGGTTAAATCTGTCGCTGATTTAAAAAAATCCATTTTTCCTCCAAGATAATGACATGGATAAACTCAAGAGGGTGCTTTAAAAATAGCTGTGCTCAGAAGAAGACCAAAGAATAGAGGCTAAGGGAAGGAAACTCTTTTTCCAACGAGGGCAAAAGGACGTTACTGTTTGCACAGCACCTGTCCTCACCTAACACTGGAACCGGCGTCTAGCTCACGTCTTTCCGAGCAAAGGCGATTTACCGTGTACTCTCCGGAGATTGAGAAAAAAAGTGAACCTAATGAATCTGATCTCACCTGAGCCCACTCCGTGCGGAGCATCCTTGAAATACTTTACCGTGAAAGAGGCGGACGGAGGAAATGAACCAGCGGCTTGAAATCGAAGAAGGTAAATGCTATACGAGAAGAGGAAGAAGAGACTGAAATAACGGAATTATCTCTGAAAATAAGACTTTTCATAAATTTGACTCGTTTGGCAGAGTCGCTATCACTTCCCCACACAGCCTCAAAACTCAGATACATGAAGTTAATATCCCTCGGACCGAATATCTCGGAATATATAGAATATATTTCGGAACCGAAATCGCAATTTTGTACACGAAATCGTTAAGATGGAAACGATAAATGAATTTTAGTGAAAAAATTGATCTTCCAAACCATTTACTCATAAATCAAAAATTAAAATATGCAAAAGGTGACGCCCACCTAAAAAGCTGCTTTGATAACATTGACGTCATTTATCTACCGTCCTTGACTGCTTTTCGAGGAAGGGAAGGGAGTGGAGGGGTGTTCTCGGATCTGTTCTGGTTCGCTCTGGGTCTGCTCAAACAGATGCTGTCGCTACTGCTCCTGTTGGCAGAGTCAGCTGTGTCCCCCCTTTGCGATAAGGCAAAGTAGCTTCGCGGGCTCAGCTGTGATTGGACGAACCCGATATACGTCAGAGGTTGCACCATACCCACTTTTCCGAAAGGGTTAAAAACGTCAGTTTTTCGCCGCTTATAACTCGAGAAGTAGTTGACGGATCAAAAACAGAAAAATACGTGTCTTTTTATTTTACAAACTCTATCAGATTCGGCAATAAAAATATGGTAAACGACCCCATTATGGATCATTCACCACATGCCAAACACCCTAAAACAAAAGTATCTATCCCTGACTTTAAACTGATGAATTTTGTAAAGACGTATCAGGAACAAGAAGATATCGAAATGAATAAACATAGCAATTCCACACTAGTATTACATGTAAATCTACGTAATACCCTGTGAGCCACCACGAGGGTGTGTTTTAAATGAGATCTGTTCTTAGGTCTGAGGATGAGATCTGAGGTTTTTATGCTAGGCCTCGTGATCAATAAATAATTTTACACAACAAAATAACTATGCTCTTTGCGTTGTTCTTGGTATTTTCCGCATGATGACAACGGTTGTACTGACTCTCCTGACATCAACCCAGCTAACGCGGAAGATATTCCGGAGTCATAAGAGCCGCCGTGGAAAATATATTTACCTTTAGGATTTTTTTAATGATTACTTAAATTCATGTAATAACTAACCTTATTCTGGGACTTTTTATTATATTAGCAGGTTTGAAGAATTTTAGTTCAAATAAAACTTTATTTCAACCAGCATTAAAGTTTTGATCCATCTTTGTTTCTTCATAGCATAAAACGAAACGGAACAACGAACAAACGCTTGTAAAACAAAACTACACACTCCGCTGGCAATTAATCACAGCATATGTCTAATTTTACCTTGCCGAATACAAGCTCATTAATCATTTGTAATAAAATATTTCAGGAAACTCTTACGCAGACATTAATGCTATTTTCATTTCAAATTCATTTCAATGCAATGTTTCGTTCAAGACTTTTTTTCGGTGAATTATTTTCATAACATTACGTAATACCGTTCCAAATATAAAAAACATTCACGGTTCTCATTTTTGCAGTGGACATCTGGTGAATTGGAGGAAACATTTTGTCTAAGATATTTGATTCCATTCACTTGCATTGCATGCATTGTTTTCAAAGAAAAAACATCGAAAGTTATTAAAATATTGTTGAAATGAAAGCAATAATATGCCTACCAATTGAAAATCTTTTCGTCACAATATCTAATATATCTTCTAAGATCAAATTATAAATATCACTAATGTAAAAAAAAACTGAGATTTAGCTATAACTCACCGTAGTGGCAATGGTGGGAACGTCAAGTTTACATAAAATATAACCTCGGTGGTGTTGAATGCGTGAAATATAGAACGGAGATGGAATATTTTGTTGGAAAAATAGAGAACGATGCCTTGATATATGTCATTTATATTCAATTACTTAGGGTAGTCTCATTCTTTGTTGATTTTGTGTGGAGTAATAAATGATCATATATGCTGAAGATTCTGGATTAGAATTCTGTGCATTCTACTCATTTTCTTTGAGTATCATACAGGACTAGAAGAATCGAAACGCCAGGAAATTGAATGGGTTTTAATACCATCAGGGAGAACAGATATAAAATTATATCCGTGTCATAATGCCTTGACCTAGTCACAAGCCGTTTCTCGTACACAAAATAGATGCCTAGATTGATATAACAAAGGCTCTTTAGTTAAAATGGATGAAATTTCAAGCAACACACTCGTGTTAATCATGAAAAAGCACTATAAACAGTTTAAGGGCTAATAGTTCCAACAGGTTTTTACCTTTTTCTTTCGTACTAAAATTTATTCTTTGCAACTATGCTTAACAAAAATGAATTTTAGGCTAAATTAATGATTGCTTTCTCATCGTTTTGTATTCTCTCTCATTTATTACATAAGTCTTCCTTACAGTTAATATTTAAATCACCCCTTAGCATCTTCAAAAAGCAGTAAGGCCTATAAGGCCGGTATTTCATTCGGAAGTTTGCATTGGATTTTTCAATATGCGATCGAATGTTGAAGTATATTCGGGTCATTAATCAATTCGCCGTGGTTATTCATACAAGAATTATTTTTTCTTTACTCTCGTTTCTTTCATAAAATTTTGACACACACCTCGTCATATCTTCCTGTTTGATCATTTATTGCAAATATGCCCCCCCACTTATTTATTACCATCACAATTGCAGGGTATCACCTTCCGCACTCATTCGCCCCTCCCCCTTGTGTTGCGGGCACACAGCGAGCAGAAATCGGGAGCTCAACAGCTCGTCAACAGCAACGAGCACACCTACATTAAAAGCCGATCCCAGCCCTTGAGTATGATTAATGGCCTCGACGCTGATGTACCCTCCTGCCAAATAGTGGAGCCCCGCCTCCCCTTTGGACCTTAAGAGGTCGCTGTGGGCATCGAGGCCTCCTTCGTGTCCACCGATGTCCAATGGACCGATATGGCAGGTCTATATAGCGGCAAGGCATCTCTCCATAGTCGTATTCATTGAGCTAGCACCGCAGTCAGTAGAAGTGCCGCCAGGCAAAGGAATTCGGAGTCTGTATGGTATAAAATTCCCCGCCCCCCCGTCCCTCCCGCCCGCCCCCCCCCCCCGGACCCTCCCCCAGTCCCCCCCCCCCCAAGGACTTGCCATCTCATTACTATCTTTAAAGTTTAAAATTCCTGGCTATGTTTTCTTCACATATTTCTTTCCATTGGCACTGTATTGCAGTGGTAATTTGTGATTAAACTCGGACGTTAAATGAGCTGTAAAAATCTCTCATCATCAACATCAGTCAAGGATACTAAGATTGGTATCAGGCAGTTCTCAATACGAGTTTCCTATCGGCAAGTCCCATCGTATTCACATAATTCGTCAGTTTCACACTATGAAAAATTTGTTCCATACATCTATTCGGAGGCCTTCCTTGTCCATTCTTCCCGTTCCCTTTTCCCTCGACAGGAGTCTTTCCCAGTAAGTACCTCAATTTAGAAGCTGGAAATCGTTTCTACGAGCAATTTAAATAAATCTTATCTTAGGAGCATAGTATAGTTATATCTTTTGGTCTATAGACTATAATCAACTTCATTTTTACAATTGAGTGTGTTACATTGAGATTTATAGGCATCGCAGTAATCAAAATCATAGAAATAGGGCCGTCACTAAAGCCGATCAAGCAAAACCTGGAACAGTAAAGTATATTTTGTCTATTTAAGCTAAGAATTTTCTGAGTTAACTGCTTGTATTTATAGTGAATACCTTTAAAAAGTAGTAAAAATGCATATTGTGTATATGTATACATATACCAAAATAGCATGCTGTTCTGGTAAAGGGAAACAGTTGGATTTTGGAGGTAAACAAAGACCCGGCCAAGGTTACTTTACCATGAGAATGGATCTGAAACATTTTAGTTAGGTACGATTGAGAATAACGTCAAACTATGGAAGTATGAGAAATTGGAAAACCAAATACCTTAGTTAATTGAATGAAATTCAGTTTCTGTCCAATTTCATATATTTAAAGCTTATTAACGGCCCAGTAATTTATTAATGTTGAATGGTAATGAACACTGAAACACAATACGATCATATTAAAAGATGGCATATTACGGATTTTATTTGCCTTTCTGTTTATTTTCTACCTGCATAGCAATTATTAATCGTAGCTAAGGCCAGGCTAGCAACATTAATCTTGCATGAAAATAATGCTGCAATTCGTTGTTAGAACTTTTGGAACACGAGTATGATAAATATTATAAAGTAGATGTAATATTGTTATATAATTTTAATTTACTAAATGTATGTATACATGGAAATGGTAACTATACAAAATAAGTGCCCTAGAAACCAGTTACGTTATCACCAAACTCTTCTTACATGAAAATTCAACAAGAACTTTCATCATAACTTCAGTTCAAATCACCGTAAGAGGAATAGTGTTAAAAAATATTCAACCTATAGCCTGGTAGACATAAATATAATTCGACCTTACAAAGTCAAGTATAAGTAATTCAAGTTGAAATTCAAGGTATTTGTTTTTTTTTATGCGTAAGAACGCGCCGTTCCAATTATGTATGATTTATTCACATATATTTAACCACAAGGTTTTAACATTTTTATTTTCTGCGGTAATTAAGAGAGCATTTTAAGCAGATGAATTTCCATTTGTTCCAAGTTCCCACTAATTCTTTTCCTCGTTCAAAAAATCTGAAAAATATCTTAGACTTTGTGTAATCCGGTGCTACTTACTTTTGGCTACGCAATGTTCGATGGGATCGCCCAGGCTTCGCTCGATCAGCTTTCCTTTTTCACTTGTTTACTCACCTACTGGAACGTGTCCGCGCATTTTTTTCTAGCTCCCTGATTATATTCGATGATGCATCGTCAGTCGAATGCAGCAAGAGTAAAGAGAGTAAACAAAATTAAATCTCCGTTCTCGTTTATCTCCGCGCAAAAAGCTAGTGAATGATGAGCGGGGAACTGGAGGAAAATGAAAATGTCACCTTTTTAAACGAAAAACAACCCCGTTGTCGTGAGACGAGACGACACTAGTCGAAGAACAAGAAAGGGGCTATTAATCACGCGACCGGGCAAGGCGCGGCGTCCAGGCAAGTAATGGATGCCGGCTCATGGGAGGGGAATGGCCGTGTTTGTGCAATCTCCTTCCCCTTTCCACCCCTTGGGTCCCACACCACCAAGCTCTTGATTGTAGGGTGGGAGAGGAAAAATCCTAGAAACGGAGTAGGTTGATCCCTATCCAGTATTTCTAAATTTAATCTCCTCTCTTCTAACTACAGCATCACACGTATCGTCAGTCCATATATAGACTAGTATCCTATTTTTTTATTTTGAAATAAAAAACAAAGGCAAGCACACTCCAACGGTGTCGCATAATTTTGCTCTTAAACGACCACCTCACACCTCATTAATTTGTAATTAGGTTACTGTTGAAATTAATACGGCGGTATTTCTTTGACATTTATCTATTTAATCAGTTAATCCAATAGAAACGGAGTAGGTTGATGACTATCCCTTAATTCTAAGCTAGAATTTTCCCTCTACTAACTTTACCGTCAATTATATGGCAATTAAAAACTAGTAGAAGCATTTATTTAGTGCTTTATAAAGAAAGGCAAGCACCACAGTTCATATAATGTCGTAAGGTTTTGGTTCTCATACACATTATGCAAGAAAACCCTGTAAGAGGTTTCATAGCGAAAAGAAGTTGGCGGCATTTGCATTTATCTATTTTTCCAGTTTTTTCGAATACGTAGAGCAGGTGCCAGAGTGAGCAACCCACTTTATTCTATGGCGACACTACAGATAATGCGTATGTGATATCTGAAGTACGAGACAACCTAGTACGCGCACCTCTCGGTATAATCCGCATGTGACTTCGGTAAGCTCTTCGCTCTTCCGTAGGTTTTGAGCTCTGGATGTCATTTTGTACTTTTTGAGCTGTTCTTTTAATCTGTTTACATTTCCAATGGTGCAATCAAATTTTAGAGTAATTTTTGGCTTTTGCGAGAATAAGTTGACTTAAAGTCACTTTCCACTGCACAATTTTCACATTTATACTTAGTTAAAAAACTCTACCAACTAAACAAAATTGCATACATCCTTGTTGTATTTAATTGAAGCACCCATTTACCACGATCTTTCGAAGAAAACTGAACGTACATCTTTTAAATTTCCAAGCAGATATCCGAAATATGACTCGTTTCCTCCCATCACCTCGCGACGCAAAGGAAATGTGGGAAAGAGGCTTGGAGGCGGCCTACCATTCTCGGCGGCATACCCCTCTACACATGGAAGGTTTCCAGGGGGATACGTTTATTTCTCTTGGAGTTACAGGTGTCGTAGACCCCTGACCAATTTCAAAGATGCATTCACATCAAAAAATATTTTCTGATCTCAGTGATCACGCCATTGCTAAGGCAGACTGGCAACCAGAAGTTGCGGGCTAAATTTCCGGCTTTAGTGTTGATGTCATGTTCGCAAGAGAATTAAGATCTTTTACTCGGTGTACTATTACATCAGCTGCTCCAATATGAAAAATGTATTTCTTTTTTGCAAAACATCATTTTACATTTGACTGAATGCTAAGAGACGCAGCATTTGTTTGAGACGAAGAAGAGTTGGGCAGTATCATTATGATAGATTTGCCTCAGATGCTACAGAGGTGCCAATGCTTAGCCCCAATGCTATAAAAATTTAAAATCCGGAAAAAGAATCGGAATAAAAAGCATAAAATTGCCCTTTTATTAAATATTTTTTCTCGCCTCTCTAGCATGATAATAATATTTAAATAAACTTCTTACTGCACATGCACTACAAGATACACGTGATTAAAATATGTTCTTCTGTGGAATAAATTTTCTTTATAGATAGTTTTCTCTTTTCTAGTTATCCCGCTATATGCACATTTTATTAATTTGTAAACTCATGTAGCAAACTTTTAACTTGGAAATTTTATGATGGTTTAGTAGATATTCAATCTGAAATTTGGAAGTACATCTAATGTGGAACGAAACATGCATCACGTATTATTTCCAATATGATCGCTTCTAAAGATCGGGATTTCATTTTACTAGTACATCTTTTTTAATATTTCTTTTTAGTGATACCACCCCTGCTAAATTTCGGAAAATGAGAAAAGAGCTGTAAATGTTAGTTTTAAATGTGCTACGGGAATTTTTCAACTCAATAAAATGAAAGGTTAAAATCCCCATATCGTTATTCCTAGGTATATGTTTACCTTTAGTGAAAAGCAAAAAGCATTCGTGGTTATCAAACAAACTCTGGAAAAACTTTCATTTTTCAGGTACACCAAAAAATTTTCACCCATTGGCAGAATGGTGATGAATATAGCAAACTGTAGAAATGGATCCATCGACAGAAAATGTTAATTGGTGTTTCAAGAATATTACTTTCAGTTCCATATAACATATTTATTTATGTACATACTCCTTCGTTTTGGAGACGGAGCTGACGTCACATCCTCTCTCCCCTTCAATCAAAAGATGTCCCTTGTCGAACGCCTTTGAGTGCCGACGAAATTCTCGATTCGCGCCGGGATGGATTCAAGGAATCCATATCGAGGGGCATCTACCGTCATTTGGGGGATGAAAGCCGAGAGGCCCTAGGAGGAGTTCGGTGGGGAGGGATTGGTCCGAGATGAAGGCTTTCCATTTGACGCCCAAAGAGAATCCCCTCGCTCCGAGATTACACAGGTGACCCATATTCCCAGCAAAAATGACGCCTCACAATATTTTGTTTAGTTGCTCGGGGGACGGGTGATCTTGGATCACCACTCCAGCATTTGCTCCTCTCTTGGACTTTGGAAATCTTAAAGAGAGAGCGCTCTGTGTTGATAGGAGTGTTCATGGAAACACTGGGTCCCTTACAGCGTTTGCCATTTGCAGCCTTGGCTCGTATTATTTTCCATAAGTGTACCTCATATGGTATCCAGTGCCATATCCTATTAAAACCAGCAGTAATGAAATAGCCGAAAAGATTCTCAATACCTGAAAATCCAAAGAGCATAACCATGATTTTTTTACACATTAATTTCTCAACCATTTTCCCGAACCTGGAGAATATTTCACGGATTTTAATGATGGATTCACCCACCCAAAATACGTTACAAAATGCAGGGTTAATTATGAAATCATATTTACCAAATGTATGCGACAGCATGAAACCAGTATTTACTTTTCAATATCCTAATAATGGTTAATTTTTTCTCCATGGTGGATTTTAGAGCATCCAAGCAATTAGTTACAGAAAAATAATTCAGTTACTACTGAGCACTCTGTTACACAGTACTTACAGTGCAGGCACGTAGCCAGGGGGGGGGGGGCTCGTGGGGTTTCAGCTCCCCCTCACCCGAAACTTTTCCCGAATAATTTTGTCGTTCTCATTTTAACTGGGAAAGATAATCCGGATTACACTGCGTATAATGCTGATGCCAAGTGTCTTGAAACGTGATCATTACGTTGATGCATGTGTGTTGTTAATAATTGTTTCTTTTCCAATCTAATGTGCGTTAAACTTCTCTTCTGGAGCCGGTCAAATTAACTGCATCATAACAAGGTAAGCAGTGAACTTGACCAGGAGAAGAGATAGGAATAGGAACTGTGAAACTAAATAGCAAGCAATGAAAATAAAGGGAAGAGATTTGCGAACGGGCAAGGCTTATACGTTACGCACTCTAGACTAACCCTCCCCCCCCCTCCCCGAAGCAAATAAGCAAATTTCTGGATACGTGCGTATTACAGTGGTGGAGATATCTGAAATGGGTGCTAAGTGCTGACTTGTGTACAATAAATTGACTGTTAATCCCTTTTGACTGGTATTTATCTTACAATCTTGCGATGTCTCCTTGTTATTTGAGTCATTTACGTACATTTCCTATTGTCAAATATATCGAACAATAATGAGGAAGTATCCCCGCCGGTTTTAAATCCTTATTTCCAGAGCGCATTGCAATTGATTTTACGGAGATAACGAAAAAAAACGATTTCGTATCAGATTTATGGGCCTTGGGTCGAATGGATATTAATTAATAAATATAGTTTATTCGTAACGATCGTTGCGCTTTAACTCTGGAAATATTGTAAGGAAACCATTTTTATACTAAAAGCTAATGTCGGTTGAACAGTCCCTAAGAGTGAAATTTTTTCGAGATTTCTCGAGCTAACACTTAGATTTATGAAAAATGTTATTTGTGTAAACTACAAAATTAAGAGAATTTACTTGTAGACAACAAACTTACTTTACGTACGTTTGTTGTAATTTAGGTAATAAAGGTTGTCAATTGACATTACCTTTTTTTGGAAAAATAAGTATTTAAAACTACTTATTTTAATGGTGAGCTTCTAGGATTTTGAAATGTGGAGGTTGGTTGGTTATTCAGGGGAGGCGACCGCTAAGGTCATTTGCGCCATATAGGATAGGTGGATAATTGGCTAATGGTAGGAGTTTTCAGGGAGCGGAGGAAGGGTGGAGAGAAACCCGGCGTCGACAGTAGCCTGCTCTTAAGGAAAGGCGCCAAGGGGACCACGGCTTAACGTTCAATCCGATGGACGGAGTACTGAACTTGAAATGCCTTCCACTAGGCACTCAAGTGGGGACCGGTTTTCCACTGAAAAATCCGCCAGTGCCTTGAAATGTGGATTAGGAATTATCTTCATGTGTCCAAATAAAGAGTTGAATGAATATATTTCTGCCTGTCAGAACCTATACGTAAATCACCAGCAGGTTATAAAATGGTTGGTAAGTAAACGGTAATTTCCATATGTTTTCAGGGACTTATTACGTTTTGCTTTTCATAGACATGCCAGATTGGGTCCAGCCACTTGAATCGTATAAAAGGTCAGGTGTTGATAAAGAATCCATGTACGAGTTGCAAAGTCTCGATTCTTCCTCGCCTTGAGCCCAATTTCTATTCTCTTCTCCGCAGGGTACAATACTGAGCCACAACATGTCGGCGCGCGTCATCCGAAGCAATCAGAGCTTGGTGCTGCAAAAGGTGACAAGAGCGAGCGCAGGGCAATACGCATGCGCGGCAGTCAACCCTGAAGGAGAAGGGGTCAGCAACGAGTTGGATTTCAGGGTCAAGTGTGAGTATCCTTTGCTCTATTGGGATTCACGTGGAGGATGCAATTCATTCTTAAAGGAATCTTTGCTGACAACGCGCCAGCCGAAAACCCATGGGTTGAGGATTTGAATCCTGTCTTGTTCATTATAATGCCCTAATAAATATCGTAAAACTTTTGTTTTCAAATAAAAATCTTTATTTTTTAATTGAATGTAATGAAATACTTTTTTCTAACAAAATTGATTTGACTCATTCATAAAGTATAATAATATCTATTACTCCTTTATTTAGCAATAGATATTCCCAATCTTCTATTTAAAGTAAGAAATGACAGATTTACTTAGATGGCAGATGAATTACAGGATTTAAGCGAAACTCCTTACCCTGTTTAAAAACTATTTTACAAAATAAATTTAGGATAAAATAAATTATAAATATTCCCGATAAAAAGCACTAAAATAATACCTTCTTTCTTTTAGGGGTGTGGAGATTAGGATTTATTCTTGTGAAGAAAATATAGTAACCTTAATTATTGGAAACCATCATTGCATAGAAATATTTCGGTAGTAAGTCACTCGTATATAAACGAAAGAATATTAAAACTTTGTACTCAAATACATGGTTGATATTTTTTCATCAAATTGTTAACTTTTTGTAAAATCAATTATCAGAAAATTGACTAGATTACTCTATATTTCTGAACCATTTGCTATTCTATTTACCATCCAAGTTTTTAAATCTAAATCTAATCTAACGAAATCTAATCTAAATCGGATCGTTTTGCTTGGATAGGAATTGGTGTGCAATCGAACTCATCATCCATGGATGCAATTTCATCGATCAATGTTAGTACAAGGCTGACGAGCCTTTACCAGTATTAGAGGCTAATATTTGCCTCTGTTATCTTCCTCTCTCTACGAAACTCAAGGCACTTAAGCACAAGTCTCACTTTATATTGCTTTACATGAAGCAGTAGTATCGTCCATCACCCGGATACCATGCCTATTCTTGCATACGTACATTAGTCGCTTGTCTGTACTTTGGTATTATAACACAATTTCCATGGGCACAGTAATGCGGCATAAGCTGTTTCGTCACTCGTCCCTCACATTTAGAGGTGGTCCGTTTCCCAATTCCGTGCTTGATTGACTGCCGTTGTTACTCGTATAATCAGAAAAGATACAGCAAATTAAAAAATAAATATCATCTTCAGATACAGACTGCTCATATTATGATTAGTATCCTGTTTCAAAAGGGTAGAATTCCCTTACATACCTATGTCCCAAAGGCCAGTAGATCATGGATTAAATATTACAGCTCAAAATAATGCTTCATACAGATGAAGTACGCTCGTCACTCGCTACACTTTTGAAATGATTAAGAATATCCTTGCACTCATTTAAAGTGGCATTTTCCTATTTATTATTTTTAATTCTAATTGATAAATTTATAAACCAGATAAACCATATACGTAACTGAATTTACAAAAGATTAAATGATATTCTTGGATTGAATATCAATGCTCATCGAATGGCTAGTCATTCCAATTTGAAATAATCCGTATTGAATGCCTCCATCTTTGTATGATCTCTACATGAATCGATATTAACTCGAGCTTTAATGCAAAATATCGTTTCCAAATCGCAAAATCGCATGCAATTATTATCTATTTTTTTATGCTAGAACACTACAGATACTGGTGAAATACCTAAATATTGAACGCAAAATCCGTTTTCTGAGAATAAAAATTAAATATTCTCTCAATAATATAATTCTCAAATTGTAAATGGGTTGTTAATAGAGATGTTCAAATACTACCCCGAATAGTCGTAAACCTGGATTACTAGAAAGTTTTCGATACTCGCGACTTATGATACTCGTATTCACTTATGCTAAAAGAATTCCATATTCGAATTCTCGAATAATTATGCTCAATGAGCTATATTTGGCGTATTGATGGATTAGATCATATTAATTTATAATCGGGAAAAATATGATACTCACGCTTTCTGCTCATTTATTAAGGATTATAAGTTTAAGTTTTAAAAGTTTGTGAATTCAACAGTTGATACAATGTAGAAAAATATGTTATTATATATTTATCATTTTAAAATCAAAATTATTTTTTAAAATTTCACTAGTAGCTTTTGACTTAAACAGGCAACGAATTTATTTTCAGAATGACTTTATAACAACATTTGTAATTCTAGTATTCGAGGTATTCGAAAATCTAGATATCCGAGTCATAACTTATTATTAGATCCATCTCTAGTACCTAACGTACGGAAACAAAAGGACTTGACGCTTATTTGGTAATGTTTCCCCCATGTCAGACACCCTCGTGGCAGGGTACTCCGTGCGTCTAGAGTGAGGTCTGCGGCGGTTGAATTTCTTTTGTTCCAACCTAAGTTATTCCTAGGTTTATTCCTAATTGTCTAATTGTTGCAGTCGCCCCGGTGTGTCGCCACGAGAAGATCCTGGTGGTGGGGGCGTCGAGGAGCGAGGAGGTGGACATCTGGTGTGAGGTGGAGGCGGACCCGCCGGCCACTTCCTTCCGCTGGAAGTTCAACAACTCCGGGGAGACGCTGGACGTGGCTCCGGGACGCTTCTCCAGCAACGGCACGGCGTCCCTGCTCCGGTACTCGCCCGCCTCCGACCTCGACTACGGCACACTCTCCTGCTGGGCCGAGAACGCCGTAGGACACCAGGGCGCGCCCTGCGTGTACCAAGTGGTCGCAGCCGGTGAGTTCCACCCCCAAACCACGCCCTTTCACCCTTTCAAGCTCTTCCAGAATTAGCGCCTTTCCTTACGAACATTTCTAATTTTTGTTTAATTTGTTTGCGTCGTTATTTTAAGGGTGTTGTGAAATAAACGGTATTCATCATCATCATTGGTCAACAATCCTAGGATTGGTTTGACGCAGCTTTCCACTCGATTCTTCTATCGCCCAACCATTTCATTGTGACGTAATTTTTCTCTTTTACATCCTTCACAACCTGTTCCATGTATCTCATACGAGGCCTGCCTTTGCCAATCTTCCTGTTCACTTTTCCCTCAACGATAGATTTCATCAGGCCATCATGTCTCAAGATATGGCCGATTAAGTTGTCCCTTCTTCTTTTCAGAGTTTTCAGCAGACTTCTCTTTTCTTTTACTCATCTCAGGACTTCCTCGTTACTTACTCGGTCGATTCATTTAATCTTCATCATTCTTTTGTAGCAGCACATTTCGAATGCTTCCACTCGTTTCTTCTCCGCTGCTCTCATCGTCCACACTTCACTGCCGTAAAGGAACATGCTCCAGATGCATGTTCTGATAAACTGTTTCCTTACTTCTTCGCTTGTATTTCCAGCTGTAAGTAGATTCTTCATATGATAGAATGCCCTCTTTGCCTGGGCTATTCTACTAACTATTTCTTTCTTGCTTCGTCCATCGTTGGTTACTCGGCTTCCTAGGTAACAGAAATCTTTCACCTCTTCAAGTTTTTGTTTGACATTGGTTTTGGCCTCTTCTTTCTTGCTGCACACCAATATCTTAGTCTTCTCCTTATTTATCTTCAGCTGATATCTGGCCATTGTCCTTTCCATGGTTACTAGAATCTTGTTCAGATCCCTCTCTGTCTCTGCTAATAGTGCTATGTCATCAGTGAATAGCAGCATGCTTATTTTTTCTCCGTGAATAGTGACTCCAGAAGACTCCTCCTAAACGGGATTATGGATATTAAAATTGTTATCGATAAATACCACTGATAAAATCAAATAAAAGACGTAATTATTACTCTCTGAAAATGTTAAATGTAAGAATAAGTTGATCAGGTTTGTCTAGAATCTTTAGTGTTGGCCTCCAACCCCGAGTAATCGGGTTCGGATCCTGACAGTGGCAGAGACTTTCCATTCGTAAACTAATCGCGGCTGGAGTGCTTTGTGGAGAACATTAGTGCGCAGTCAAGTTCCAGTTAACTTCAAGTCCGATGGATGGAACCTTAAGTCTTGTACCCCTTGTCGCATTTCGTTAAGAGCAGGCTAAGTGGATGTCTCTCAATCCTCTCCCTTCAATATTCGCCCTTCTATTATTTTCTCCCCATCGGAGCGCTTTGTGTGAGGACAGTTGAAACCAAAAATGATACTCTAAGAATTAAGTATGCTGTACATTTAAAGTTATGGCTCCAGAATTTTTAATAATATGCATTGTAGTTTCTTTTAAAAGTGGCATTTATTTCGTAAACTACCATGTACAGAGTGTCCCATTGATCGTGTATCATTTCTGACCTGTAATTTTAGACACTTTCTTTTAAGCCACATGGATGAAATTTGGTAACTTGCTAGAAAAAGGATATAAGTTTTGTTGAGTATAAACAAAATATTAAAAATATGACCTTTTGACCCCAGAAATACGGTCCAACCAAAAATCCAAATTTTGCCTTATGGGCTTTCAATGTTAAAATATCCGAAGCACAAAAAAGATACATATAATTATTTAGCGAAACTTTCGACTAATAGGTTTTTGGACACGAAGAACACGATGGAAGAACTATTAAGGTCGAAAATTGCAACCGTGACCCCTGAAAGGTCACAGTCAAGGTCACATGGGTTACAAAACATGAATCACCGCTTCAAACCTGTCGAATCATAGGTTTAAAAAGGTGCCAATGTCGATGGAAAGGTCATCAGATCCCTCTATTCACCCCTTGACCTTCAAGGGTTACTAAGGGGTCAAAGGTCACAAGGGTGACAAAAATTGAAATGAGGCTATAAACTTATCGAATCATAGGTTTAAAAAGGTGCCAAGGTTGATTTTAAGGTCTTCAGTATATATAGTTCAGTATATATATTCAGTACATAAGCTATAACGGCGAACTGTTTAACCAACATATTCCCCTGTAAACGGTAACCAGTCACGTAGTTTTTCATTAAAAAAATTTTTTCCTCGTTGTGGTACATTGGACTAGAATATAAGTCTTTATGAAATGTAGTTAGGTGATGAGAGGCAAATTATTATTAAATAATTACCTACCAGCGAATATTATTTTTAGAATATTATGTTACTGATTTATAAGAGTAGCGTATGATTAAGCTCCCGATGGTTTTTATTAATTGAAATTTCAAATGTTCACCTCAAAAATAAGACATTTTTAAATTCTATGGTTAGTAGAAGCAATTATGAGCAACAATATTTCTTTTCAAGTCTATAATCTGAAAATAACCGAGATACTTTTTACATAAATTCTATTTTTCACAAGTTACAGTATATATTGCGTCCATGATTCTCCTCTAGCCCATAATAATTTTTTTTAATGGCATGCTTCGCCAAGCTCATAAGGAGCATAGAAAAGTTAAAATCCGTGGCAGGCAGTTGACATGTGAAGTCAATTTTGGAAGTATGAAATTAAAAATTACACTTTGTTCTTAATGGGAAAGCCAAAGGAAAATGTTGACTTTTTTCTTCATATTTCCTCGTATCATTAGAGACACCTGAGTGTTTGCTGGTGATATTGGAGTGTGAGCTATTATTTTCAAGCATTTTTATCAATGCAATTACATTGATGGTACCAAAACTGCTCCTAGGTGATTGTTTATACCATCACTCTTGCATCGCAAACTTGTTATTACAAGACGTAAAACGATAATATAACTTTGAAGGCCTCCTTGACATTTTATCAGTTTATATTATCATTTTCGAGGATTTTCGTCTCGTTTTTGGCGTTTCTGACAACAGTTTCTTCCATCATTCTGGGAGCGACGTCAGATAAGAAAGACATTTTTACCATTGTAAACAGTAAAGATTCTTTTATAACTTAAAAAATACATATCCGTAGAAAACTATAATGGGCAGTTTATATACACAAATCCAGGAAGACAAGTTATTGAAATCATATGCCTTGCTTGATTCTAGGTGAAAACACTGCAAAAAATGAGGCTGTGCGGTAATAAAATACCAGAAATGTCATTTTAACTCCTCAACATTTGTTAATGCTTCTGATGCTCGAGAAAATGCAAAAACATATCTGGGGCTTCTTTATCGCAGCACTGTAAGTCGACTATCTCCCAACGAATGAGACGAGAATTTCTCGGTTTTATGTCAAATTTTATCCATTATTTCGTATTCATATTCCTCGTGGGAGCAAGAGCATCTAAAAACAAAAGCTCTTCATCAACGCCCAGTGCCTTGATTAGCAGTAATACCTAACGTTGAGTGCCATTCGCTTTAATATAGTCGGATTTGCGTGGGGGAACAACACGGGCGTGCTAACTGGCAAAATTCTCGTGTATGTGGTGATGTGGTGCAAGGTGCAGTGCACTCCCGTAACCGCCGAGTTATCACGCTTGCGAGCTGCCTAAAGCCGTGTTCAGAATATGACGAGGAATTATATCTGTACGCACACAGTGATATTTCGCATACACTTCATGAATGCTCTGCGTCCTCTTCCCTTCAATTAACTGCACTCCATGTTTTGAAAACTTCTCACGTTAATAGCCGAATTTCAGTTAGCTCAAGAATTTTAATGAAACATTTAGTTATTCCGTTCTTGTATAAGCCTTAGGGAATCTAGCTTTTGCTTGTATATATATAAAGCTTTACTATCATCGGTAATTCTATTCTTTTATATATAAACTATTTTTGTGAACGGTCTCTAAATTCTTGAGAGAATCATATACTGCCCACAATAATACTACGTTCATCTTCCTCAGAAAGGCGCCTTTTCCATCTATTTCAATGTATTGTATGCATAGTGGAATTCAAAAACTCTTCATTGCTTTTTTCCTGTTTTGGATCAATTAACTATTATATTATGTGATAAAATTAATACGAAAAACCTAATATTCCGTAAAGTGTATACGAACATGTCCGTGCAGTATATGCCTGTAGAGTGAGTAATTAATGTCAAATATGTAGCTCATATTACCTGCTAAAAATCTCGGTGTTTGTAGTGCATGAACATAAACAAACATTTTGCTCTTGCAATTTACCACCATTGTTGAATACCTAAATATTCATGACCCATTTAAAGAAAACTTTGATTTTCTGAATGTTTGATCGTTAAAGGACTCTTATTCCCCTTCCCCTTATGATTCTACTCCAGATGTTCTTTTGGAGGGGGGTTACGCTACTCAGTGCCCAGTATGCTGCTCAGTATCTCTTGAGGATATTATTTTAGCCAAGTATGGCCAGAGGAAGTGTATGCCGTGGACCGGGAATCCCTCTGAATTTCAAAGTAGCCACCTCTTCATTGAAGTTTTCGCTCCTCACTCATCCGTGACAACTCATGGGAAAATTTTTTATAATAAATAATTCCATAATATTGTTATGCTTACAATGAATCCTAGGTAGCATGTTGGGTCCCCCACGGACCCGAATGTCGTTAGACATTGGGCCTTTCTTGATTTCCGTCAAGAAAACTAAATATAGTATGATTTTCATCAATCTCAGCTACGGTTGACAAAATATGTGATAACTTATTGTATAGATTTTTCACTTTTTTCGAGGATGAACCATTAATTTTCTAACAATCAATCAATAACAGGGTTTTCACGTATATAACTAAATCGAACAGAACAGTTATGCTTCATATTTCATTCCTCCAAATCAGTGGGTCTCATGATGGCATCACAATTTTTCTCTGCCATCCACGATAGCATGTACTCAGATCAGCTGAGACAGTTGTATCAGCAACACTTTGAAAATATGATGTGTGAATTATATCTTAAAACCTTAATATCCTGTCCCATATAGATATCATGTCTTACCTAATCATCGCTTGGGTGGCCTTGCAGGTTATTCCTCCTGCAAGTCAAGCTTATAATTTCTTGGATTCCTTTCTTAGCCAATTAATCCTGGTTGTGGGAAATTCCACGGTTGTCTATAAACCTCCCAGAGATGTATGTTACTCTAGTAGCCTGAATTTGACTCCATTGTTCAGTTAGACGCAATTTGATTCAAAAACATTTCCGACCTCCATTTCCTTCCATTATGCGTGGTAAATAATTTATATACTTATACTTTTGGATCGAATCACTCATATTTCATGAAATAAACTAATATCAACGTAGAATTATGTGGTCGAGTTATTGTTACGTTTATCTATCGGTGTTTTTGATGAAAAGGTTTCGTTCCATGTAACTCGAAAGTCATATCACACAGTGAATGTATTATTTCATGAAGAAGGGTTGGACATTGAAAGATGTTCAAATTAAAACGTGCAGTCAGCCAAATTACTGGGGGAAAGGGTATCTTATGGAGTTGCGTACTCATTTGAATAGGCGATGTCCCGGGGTTTAATATTCATTTATCCTCCGTTTTTTTCCAACAGGCAAGCCATTCCCGGTTCGGAATTGCACGTTGTTCAACCAGACGAGCACTTCGGTGGAGGTCAGCTGCATCCCGGGCTTCGACGGCGGTCTCCCTCAGCGCTTCTTGCTGGAGCTGTACTCGACCGAAGGCGTGCCTCTGGACGAGGGCCTGGTCCCCCAGCAACCGGCCCCCGACGCCCCCGAGTCCGGCGACGACTCCGACGCGGGCGCGGCCTCCTTCTCGACGTCCTCGGCGGCGGCGGCGGGCCAGCACGGCGGCGGCCTCTACAACCAGCACCCGCAGCCGCAGCCGAGGCAGCCCAAGCCGGACGAGGGAAGCGGCAAGCGACCACTCATGAGCATCACGTCCGACCGGCCCTCGTTCACGCTCTCCGACCTCGAGCCCGACGTGTCCTTCCGCGTGGCCGTGTTCGCCGTCAACTCCAAGGGCCGCAGCAGCGCCGTCGTGCTCGACGAGGTCACCTTTCGCGACCCTGAAAAGAGAACCGGTGAGTCCAACTTGTCCTGGGTCCACCCAAAATATATTTTCGTCAGTGAAAGTGCTAATGTTTTCAGGATATCTTCAAGACCAAATTCGTACGTCAGTTGACATAATGATTAGAGGCAAAGAAGCAGGGACATAAATGATACATTGGGTGTGGATATAGTATCCTTTCGCGCAAGTAAATTTTTCTTGATTTTAGCAGGATTTTACTTGCTTATATACCCTAGAATGGCCGTTTAGGCCTAGTGTGTACAGTGCTGAGTTACTGACTCGGAATTGCGGCCTTAGCGTTTACTAAGCAAAGGATTTGGAAACGCTCACTTAAATTCTCACCAAAGGAGTTCAGTACCAAGAAACAGATGGTGCTCAATTTTGTTCAGCTCATCTCTTCAGTAAAAATATTTTTTTCTCCCCAGTCTGTTGAAATAAGGGCGGATGATATAGCCACAGATGATATAGTTGAAATAAATGGGAGATGGTATAGCTACGATATTTGTAATCTACATACTGCTGGAATAAGAAGAATGAAATTAAGTAAACTAATCATCAGAACTTACATCTGGATTATTTTTCAATATGGCAGTGAGGCAGGGTAGATGACAGCAGTAGAGAAATCAAGGGTGGAAGAAGAACTCAAATTTAGAGCTACAGTATAATGATGAAGATTTAATGGATCGACCGAGTAACGAGTAGGTCCTAAGGAGAGTGGGAGAAATGCGAAGAGCTCTGAACACCCTAAGAACTTAATCAGCCATCGGATTGATAACATAATAAAAATATTGTCAATGGACAACTCAATGCGAGTAATGGGAAGACTCGTTTTAGATACAGAGAACACGTGGTGAAAGCTGTGAAAGAGTCAAAAAACCTAAATATTAAGAGATCAACTAATATGAGAATCGAATGGATAGCTGTGACAAACCAATCTAAGAATTTTTTACCTATGATGATGACGACATTTCGATGATTCCTGTCCAAAACTCCACCCAAGGTCACGTTGTAGCCGAGAAGGGAACCAAATTACTACGGATTCCGATTATGCCGTGGATTTTTATTAAGATTGCCTGAAAGAATATTATTATGTTCGCAGCAGACAAAAGGTATTGTTTTCTCTTTTTGTCTTTCAAATTAATATGATAAATTTTCTACAGTGAAATTCGTGTTAGTGAAAAAGTATTTTCTAAAGGTGCAAAATCTGCTGAATTAGTTCTCAAAATGCTCCCGGAAAAGGATTGAGTGATAGAAAGGCATAAACTAATGCGATCATCTACATTTCCTTTTCTGCGCGAAAATTTTATTCCTGCGCATATTTATCGGTTAGTGCAACATGTGAAAGAGAGTTTAATCACGTGACGTTGAGAGACCATACGTGACGCGGCGGTAGATTGCTTTGCGGATCGCTAGTTTAATCATCCCATAAACTAGTCACGGATGCTTCAACATTTCCCAGTCTTGCATCCCGCGTTCGTTGATAATCACACCGAATTGAGTGGACATGTAGAGCCGGGAGAATGCGACCAGGAGAATATAGGTCAGAGTATGGACTCACTAGGGAAGTTGAATTTCCAGTTGCTTAAAATGTCCAGTTATTTTCGAAAAAATTTGGAATCAGGACGACATCAGATTTTATATCAAACGAAGTGAAATGAGAATTTACGGGATTGAATCAAAATGAATTCAAAGTTTATGGAATGACTAAAATAATTATATCGGATTATATATACGAAAACATTACTATTAACGGAAAAGGGGGGAAAGTGTGATTCATTATGATAACGATGATAACGGATTTCGTTCGTTTTAATTGAGGTGATTTTATTGGTTGGCAACAATTTTTCCAGCAATTCTGCTGGCCCGAAAGTCATTATTATCTATTGAGGCTAAAAGATTTGAGATTCGAAAGACATATGTATTTATCGGTAGTTTATATTATAGATCTAAAGGAGATAAGATTGGTATTACCGGAAACACATGAAAGTACGTTACGTTCATTACGACAAATGCAAAGTGAAATTTTAGTGCATGCAACTTCGAATGAAGATTACAGTCAATATGTATGTAACAATTAATTTAAAGCTGCAAAACATTAAACATTACTGTAGCAAAATTTCCTCAGAGAAGTAATCCACCTTGACCGACACTGGAAACGAGGACCCCTTATTAACAGTCAGGTCCTCTACTGATTGAGCTAGCAAAGCTTTATTTTCCTGTTTTTATATGGAACATTCCTATTTAGCATTTCAACGTGTGTCTCCGCTAAGGTAATCGCGGCTAGTTTGAAATCATTGAATATTAATTTATGTTTATAAAAGTACAGTTGATTGGTAAACCATGCTGAGTAACTGCGTCAAACAAATCGATGGATCAATGTCAGTAAATAAGGAAGTTTTAATAAAAAATATTTTAGTCCCATTTACATTATATGAGACTCTTCATTTATTAAGAGCATTTTTGGATAGGGATTCATTAAAAATTATAAGACTAATTTTAGTGTTTACTATGGCCTCATTTGGAGTGAGTTTACTACATAAATCGCAGTGCCATTCTGTAAAGATTTAACTTAGGTACAAAATAGGAACATAAAGAAGAAAAATTATTGTAAAAGGTACACATATAGTAAAATATCACATAGTAGGCTTGATTAGAAATATCTGGAGTTGGTTGCACGCTGTATTCCTACCCCACATTGCGTCACAGCGCAGACAGATGCGGTGAATGACTATTTAATCAAAACACCCAGATGTACCTTGAATAACCCTTGACAACAAAGCATGTAATGGCTAAAGTTTACATTGTAAAAAGAATAGCGTCTCTATTTTGATCTATTTTCTTTTCCTCAAGGTCATATTCGCCGAAAACTTGTGATAAACTAAAATGTTGTACCTAAGGTAACAGTTGTAAATCCCCTACCACGATTCATGGCAGTTATTCGAAGGGAAAATGTTTACATGTTACATATGAAATTCTATATGTTTTGTGAAACCAGTGCACATATATCTAATGGCTTTGATACCGGAGCTTTGATGTTATGGTTCAATAACACTTCTCTGCTTGCAATTCTTTTCCATTTCCTTGGGTGAATGTCTTTCGTACACCTGAGTAGTCGTATTTGCTTATTCCTAAGTTCATTCTGGACCAAGCGTAAACTCTTTCTCAACATATGTAAATTCTGAATTCCCCTTGAAGCTCAATAAATGAAGATAATGGCAAAATGTTAAGATTAAAACTGGCGAGCCATGTGCTCATCATAATGGTTTGAAATTTCAAGAAAGACAATTCCGGAGTAAACAAATGGCTTCTCCCGAATTTTAAGTATCCCTTCATTTCGTAACGATATGAAGAGAAAATTAGTGTGTCATTTTTGTTAATTGGCTTCTCTTCACCTCGCTTGATTTTCATCGCCGAGAGCATAGCACTTTCTGATAATTGTCTGTCTAAGCTAAAAGCCTGACATTTATTTCCCAATGAGCCCTTAGTAACAAGAGTGGGTCTCAATTTGCAAAGGACAAGGTTATTTTCAATCAGTACACATTTAAGTAGATGAAATGTGCACTGATTACTAAAATAAAGTATATTGATCTGCTAGAGTAGGAAAGAGAAAGCTAGTTACATTAGGAAAGATCAAAAATAGAATGGTTTTATTATATGAAGAAATACGATCTGTTCTCCGTCTCGTTGATACTGCCCCGCGGATTTTGTCATGGGCAATTTTTGATCATCCCTCTCCTGCTTGTATTGCTCCTCCTCGAGTAGCACCCCTTTTTCCCTTTCGGCGGACGCCACTTCAAGAGGAGATGATGTTTTCAAGAGATTGCGAGGCCACGGGGAAAAGAAGGCTTGTGCGCGAGAGGCGGAGGAATCTTTCTTTTTCGGGGGTGCAGAGGAAATGGTGGAGGGTTGAACAGGGAAAGGATGTGAATCCCTTTTAGAAAGAGAAAGGAGAAGGCTGGAAAAGAATACCCACTTTTACCTCCAAAAACCCTCGACCCCCGATTATAATATTATTTTCATCTTTGCCCTTCCTCGAGGAAAATAAACAGAGCGTATTTTTTTCGGAAATCTCTCTCCCTCCAACTGATCATGCTCGAGGATTCGTTCGTTCGGTCAATCGATAATGTTTTCGTAAGGGGTTCCTTCTCATGTCATTTTTTTTAACTTCTACCCCGCTATCATAACCCCGACATCTTCCGTCCCCCTCCTCACAGACTGATGCAGGCAAAACAAAAGATGATCAAAAGGGAGGGAAGATTCGGGGGATTCCGAGTCTGTGAGCGCCCGCCTGTGTCCTTCTCTGAGGCAGTATCTTTCGGAGGAAAACATCGGATCGGGCCCTTCCTCTTCCTCCTTCGGGCCTTTTCCTTTGGGCTTGTGTGTGTACGTACGATGCCCGCGGTCTGTTTGCTCGTATGTTTGTGGACCCCGGCAGGAGTATGCAGGAGTAAGGTTTCTTCTTCGCTTTTACCTATTTTCCACACGTGGAATATCTTCGTCAAGTGGCAAAGGGTGAATAATATATTCATCACATATCGGTAAAAAAAACGTCAGCCTCTTATTTTTTTCCATACGGCTTGTTGTCTCAAAGAGTTTACTCTCCAGGCATACCGCCCACACTTACTCCAAAGTAGAATTTCCATAAGCTCACCGCTTTTCTCCTCAACCGGTGAGAAATTCTGAAATTTCGTAATATTATCTACGAACAACCAAGGCTTGAGTGATATTGGCGTGAAAGGATGTAATTACTTCATTTGTTTGGGATTCAAATGCAGATGGAGACGACTTATTCATCATCATCTCGAAGTTTCTACCGTTTAAATAGGTGTTTCAACTTTGCTGTCTTTTAAAATGGCTCTCACCGCACAATATTTTATCATAACAGCATGTTTTGTTGCATGCAATCTGCTTCCATCTTGTTCATGCTCACAAAATTTGTCTCTTCCCTTTCATTCTCAGCTCAATTTATAAAAGAGTCATTTTTCAATCCTCCAATCTAATACCATTGCTCTTCATAGAAACAAGGGCTATCATATACTAACTGGGCCATTTGTACCATACTGCTACAGAAATAGTTCATTCTTGTAACCCCTTGCATTCCTTATATTCTCACCGTCTCAATTATAACTGCGCAGTTATAAAAATATTTACCTCAGTTCAGGCATTTGTTTCTCCTGTCATATTTCAACTTAAAATTAGTGCGAAAGAATCAATTCATTTTATTGTTTTCACCCGCAAAATTCGCGTTTGAAAATTTACTGATATCTTCAGCTCTATAGGAGGAATTTTAAGGGATTTTGGAGGTATTTTAAATGGGGTCTCATTCGTCCCAAAAAATAGCCCACGCTAAAGTTTTTTCCAAGGATCTAGAGCACTATAAATTCCGTATCAAATTCAACCTCAAGCAGTTTTAATTTGATTTTTTTAATTAATCTTAGTGAATATAGAGAGAATACGTACTATTATTATTAAGTAAATTGTTTTTTGTGCATTTTATTGCATAAGCTTAAATTATGTTTGTATCGGAGGATAATTTTCCCTTCTAATTGTTAATTTCCTTCCACAGCCTTCTACAGTCATCTTGTCTAATTATTTTTCTTACTTCAAACCATTTCAAACCAAACTTTTTATTTTACCTCTTTTGGCAGTGCATGTCTCCGATGCTTCCCACGCTTTGTTAACTTTATTTTATGAAGTTATGGAAAATATTTCAATTTTTATTTTATATAAATATGAAACATGAATGATGTGTTGTTTCTTTGTAGAAAACAAATGTTAAAAAAAAAAACGTCTGAGAAGGGTACACTTACTATTCCCGAAATGACGGCATCAAGAAGTACAAGAGAAGAGGGATGTTTATTCAAGTCGTCCAGTTGCAGTTATTTTACGAGAAATTCTTCCCTATTTGGCGAGATATTTAGCGAGAAAGTCGCTGAACTAAAGTGGGGGCCGCAGAAAAAATTGCTTGTGGTCACAAGCAGCCACGAAACCCGTATTAGATTAGTAGGCGGTTTAACTAAAGCCAAATAGACTTAATGCTGGTACAGATTTATTTCGGCTTACTTTGGCTAGCTGAGGAAACATCAAGCGAGTTTTGGTGATTTATAAACATAGTAATAATCAAATAAAAATATAAATTCCACAAAATATCACATAGGAAGTGGTTTAAGAGAGAGAGAAAGACAGAACAGGGGAGAGCGAAATAGGTATTCGTCGTACGGGAAGAGAAATGAAAGATGTCAGCATAAATTTATCGGAGTAGGAAAATATGGAAGTATTATAAAGTAATTTTATTTTGCGATCAAGAGCATTTTACGCGAGAAAGGGGAAAGTAGGCTAGTGAATAGAAATTATAAACATTATGAAGGAAGATGGATTATGTTAAGATTTTGGGGCTACGCTGCATGAGGCATTATTCTTATTGGGTGACAGAAATGACTACAGAGTAAAAAGTGGGGAGAGCAGGCGAAATATGTCCAAGAGCCTACCTTAAATTTTGGCACTTTGACTATAGGGCAGCTTGGGACAAACTCACATCGCTCCATGCCAGAGCAATTAAGAAACCAAATTGTATTATGTGAGCGAAGAGTTGCGCTCAGGTGGAGAGAATCGTAAAATTAACCTTGGCTCCCATTTGAATTCACCTACAAAGTTGAAAGGACTTGGAACGTTGTTGACCGCCACATATTTATTAAAAACCACAAGGAGCACCACGTCCCGTTGACAGCCGTTGCCAGAATGTTTTCCCTCGCCAAGCAGGGGTACCGTTTCTGTTTTGGCAGCGGGCCCCGGGCCCCCTATCCGTCCCATTCGAGCGGTTGGGGCCCCGCAAGTCGTAGGACGCGTCCCAAAACACATTCACCGCGCCGCGCAACGGGGGGAGGCGGCGTAAATCACAGAACGCTGGGCGCGATGCGCGAACTCTATTGTTTCGGGGTCGTCATGGAGTTAACATATCCTCCACGGACTTTCTGCCCTTTGTGAAAAACCAGCCGAACGTTGTATTCCGCCGCGCAGCCGAGTGCTTCATCCAATGCTCTTTCGCCAGCCTCGTCACGCGTGCTCTCCCCCCTCCCCCCTCCCTACATTTATCCTCCCTCCCTCCCTCCCCCACAATCGCTCATTCTTTCCCTCCCCTCCCGCCGCGCTAATTTCCAAAGCTTCCGGCGCGTCGGGGCATCGTTGTTTATTGCGCCGGCCAGATTGTCGTCTGTTTTCTCCCGCCATGACGGTCGCGAGCTTCGCGGAGCAAATGCCCTCACGGCTGGCCTGGTGCATTGTGCGCTCCAAATTATGAGCTGGCGGCTGTGAGAGGAGGTTTTGGATTCGTTCCCCGAGTAGACTCTGAAAGCGCCGGTGCTTTTTGTAACTCTGCACCCTTTCTCGACCGACGATATAAAAGAGTGCTGCTCGTGTCGTCTGGAGTTCCCTCTTAGCGCACGCGATAGAGCTCACCTCACATGTTGTCACAGTGAGAGAAGCGTTCATTGGTGGCCTGACCCTCTCCTTGGTGGTGAAATAGTATCCCTTTGCCTGTGATACGTCGTTGATAGAGAAATCAAAATATGCCACCCTCTCCGGCAGTTTCCTTCAAAATGTACAACTGTCACGTGGTCGCTTGAGTAAATAATATGCAAGCCTCCAGAGACTTGCAATCCGCTGTACGAACAAACACATTGAAGTCATTCTCAAGCATCGTAACTTGAATAAGTAGTCGAATAAGTCCAACGTTCTCCTACTAATCATATTATATCGCGTTGCCTTGCTAACTTTATCTCCGTTGCATCAGTCCAGAGAAGGCTGGAGTTACCTTTTGATGAACAAGCTCGAAATTATTTCACTTGTAATCGGAAGTTACAGTACTTTGCAGAGCTAGTTAACAATTCAGTGCTTATCAATTTATTCTGACACTTGCGAGTATCGAATCAATTTTTCAACCAAAGAATCATTAAGAAGTGTGTGACTACTTAAGGAAGTCACCAGCCACTAACGGGAGTACGGCGTGACATCTTAAGAAGTCATCAGCGCCAAATGTATAAAAAATCAGGAGTTACGCCAGGGCGAATAGCGAAGAAACTCACGAAATACTCATCATTTTCTTTCTTCTGCCCCTTTTTTATATTTCTAATAAATCGTTTCCTTCGTAACCTTCTCTTTTTATAACCTCCATCCAATTTGTTCCACTTCCTAAAGGTTTTCCGAAAAGATCTCATTCTTTCTTCTATCACTATGTTTTGTCATTTGCTTTTCTTTGCGCGTTACGTGTTTGTCGTCTCCTTTTCTCTCAAATCCCTATCGCCAGATTTTCGGATTCAATCTTATTTGCGATTTTTTAGAAACAGTACGACGATGAATTCTACGCTCCTACCTTCCTCAAAAGATTTCTAATATTTTTTGTAATTTTTGCTTAAAACTCCTATCCGTTTTTTCTTTTAGAGACGTCTATTTTGGAAGTGAAATTAATTTGTCATACAATTTATACGACACTCAATTTTTTTCAAGTGCTTCCCAGAATATTGAACTTTCTCTTTTCCCCAATTTTATTCCATATCATATTAATGCCTACGCGTTTCCTGCTACATGTTAAATTTTCTTGCTGTAAGTGTGTTCTGGAAATGAGATGGGATTTCTGGATGAAATGAGATTTGAAAGAAAATAAGTGGCATATTTGTAAAAATGATTTCATTAAACTAAATGTCGTATGAGGCTTACCTGAGATACCCAGCCAAATTGGCTTTCGCCCACAAAATATGGCGGTGTTCAATAGTATTACAACAAATGATTCCCTGGATGAAACTTCTATTTTTTTCCTAGTCATTCTTTTTAAGCAAGTTAAGTTAAGCGAACAAATCCCCTTTGTTTAGGGGATTGCCTAATATTAAGGCGAGCGGCTTGCATAGTCGGCGGAGTCGTACGTGTCGGTCCTACCAAATTTGATTTGAAATTGATTCTCATGTAAGTTCTAATAAATAATTTTTAGAAAAGGGGCCGATACTTTATATTAATAATAAATCCTATTTACTATCATCAAATTCCGCTTGGCTCCCGACTGGTGCTGATTTCTTTTGCCTTGCTCTCTCCGTTGATGATTGATTTGACAATCGAAAAACCGGTTTCGGAGATATCGTTTTCGATAATTAATTTGGAATTTGGATTTTATAGTCTTCGGACATTTTCAATTAAGCCAAATTAGAAGCTCTCATTATTTCAACTATCATCAAATCATGTGTTATGACTGTTTATTTGCGTAGGAAAATAATTAACTATCATAGATGTTATTTAAGAGGTAAATTGGAATATGCGAATGACCCTCGCTGTCGAAGCACACTTTTAACGTTAATTCTACTAATACATTATTATAGTTGTTTGGTTTTTGTTATTATGGTTTTTATTTCAATGTCAATCGTCACTTAAGTGATCGAAACTATCACGGTTAATAAGCCGTGTGAGTTAGTACATGCCGCAAACCGATTAGTTCAACGGGATGACAGAGGTCTCTGCCTTGAGTGAGCCATTCCGAGGCGTCATACGGGAGTGCCTCATCCACATCCAAGTCATCCATCTGTTCTGTCTCCCCGGATTCCATTCATCTATCCACCCAGCCCCCCCTGCCCCCTCCCCCCCTACGCACCTCTCGGCGACGTCTAACCCTCCCTTGATTGCTTGGAGGAATTGGGGAGGTCGGGTGAGCTAACTCCCTTTGCTTAGGGGATTGCCTAATCTTAAGGCGAGCGGCTTACATCTGCTTCGGGTTGCTGGATGAAACTGTGTTTGCGGGGAAGGCGGGAATATCGCTCCCGTGGAGAACAAATTGCGTCTCCCTTTCGAAAACCTATTCCGTCGTATGAGAAGTCTTCCTGTAGCACGCAACATGACGAGAGGGAGTCGTACGTGTCGTTCCTACCAACTTACAGATGCTTACCTCACCGACAAACCGTACGCTGTCTAGCTCTGAGTCCCATGTCGTCCTCCGACTAAGCCTCCTCGTAGCTACCCTTGATCGGACCCGTGACTCTCGTCGTCTGCTTTGAAAACGAAGGTGTAATGTCGAGGGCAATGTTATTAGTCAGGGAGCCACTTCGGTTTCATGCGGAAAGGTGACTGATATAAATGCGGTTGAAGAATTTTTGAAGACGACGTTTATAGCAAACAATTCTTAGACTAATACAGTGGAAAAGATTAATGAAAGGTTTTTGTAGTTAATAAGTAGTAAAACCACTTAACAAGATCTCTCTAAAATGTATTCATATACCGACCTAGTTTTCGATTGCAGTACGATCATATTCAAGGTGATTGAAGAAGATTGAAGTTGAAGATGATTGCAGTGCAATCAAAACCTAGGTCTGTGTCTGAATATACTTTTGTGGAATCTTACTAAATGGTTTTTCTCCTTGTTACTAGCGTTACAAGCTTGTGGTTCCACCAAGTAATGCCCGAGGACCTTCTTTTTATTGGGGTTTATAACTCTGATCTGAGAAATAATATTAGGAAAATAGGGTTTCTAAATGCGAGAAAGGAATGACAGATGGAATGATTAAAAATAAATGCTTCTAATGCTATGTGGCTTTTCAGTTGGCTAGTGTATTATATTATTCTCTCTTTAAGTACCTGAAAATTGCATTTCTTCAAGTACAAATGCAAGAGGCGACCGTGGTTAATATCTTCTGCATTATTCGCTACTTTCTCCTTGTAATTTAATTAGAGGCCTTCTTTTCCCATTTTTCACATACGTATGTCTCTCGTTATTCTCTCGAAATATGTGTTCCTTGGACAATAATGTCGATAGATACATCCTGTAAGTCTGTTCCATGCTCTTTTACAAAGCCCATTAGGCTTTCCCCACTCTTCTTAAAGCTTAATTGTATTTCGGTCTGCCAACTTAATTTTCATAGTTATTTCAAAAAATTTTATTTTAAATATTTCCAGTCTTGGCATTTCCTAACCCTGACGCTGGCTCTATACATGCTACACTGCCCCAATGAAACAGATTGCATATGTCATTTACAGTAAACTTTCTTCTCATTTACGTCCCTGTATTCCCAATACCAAACTTTCCACAGCAAAAAAAATAATTCGTCTTGACCCGGACTCGATCCCGATAAATACATAATTAAATGTATAACTACATCGGCTTCTTTATGTTAGAATGTGTGTAGAGGTTCGAGTACAACTTGCCCCTTCAAAAATGTCCTCAGGGAAAATGACGCCTCGGTAGCTTAAAGCACCTGACCGGAAATCAGGGAATCCTGGTTCGAGTCCCGGTCAAGGCGATTGATTTTTTTCTCTGTTTAATTCCAGCATATGTGCAACTTAAGCGGGAGGCGCGGTTAAGGTTCTCTCGGCAATTGCGTTATCCTTCAATTTCCTATATTATCAGTTTCTGGAAGACTCCTCTTCTTCTAGACGGCATTAGTGTAGCGTTAAGGAGGATGGCTCGCGACTGCTTAGGTCAAGTTGTCTAAGGAATCTTATTAATTTAAGTACGAGTATATGCCTGCTATGTGATCCTTACTTCACAAAGAAAATTACCTAAGCTATTGAAAGTCATAAGTATCACAAGAAATACAATGGAAAGTCGAAGGATTTATTTTTTATTATGATTTTAATCAGCTCGACGATGGAGTCAATTCAGCATTTACGTTATTCAATGAATTTACTAATTTATAACACCAGAAAATTACTATCAAACGTTATGTTATAATATTTTTATGAAATATCCTTTACTATCTCATTAGTAATGATATTATTCATACGCCATACATTTTTGCTAGAGCGACCGCAGCGCCACGTGAGGTCAACTAACGCATTTCGTCTGCTATAAGCGCATAAATTGGTGGATTTAGCGAGAAATACGGTGGGTTGATGCCTTTTTTTTCATGTCATTTTATTCCTTGTGAAATAACGCATAAAATATCAGTTTTGCAAAAATGACATGTCACTATGGTATTTTTTAACGTTATATTCCCATGTGATGACCATTCTCGCCGTTAATCGTATGCAATTTCAAATGCAATTTGTGCAAAAAGGAGTATGGGTTGATATAATTATCTTTAATTTATTAGATAGAGTGACTTTAGTTCTATAAGTGCTGAAAATATAAAAAAATGACATGACTTTATCTTTTCGGATCAACCTCCTTAACAATGGGCTACAAAGTATTCCCTTCTTGCTTCACCCGTCAATGTTTATTCTGCTTATAAAAACAGTAATAACTGATTATGCGTAAAACCAAGCCGCAAAACTGCGAAAGTGAGCTCTGTTGCTGCAGTAATAGGAATGTTAGGAGAGATTTCAAAAATTTCAAACTTTCGTAATAATAGTGAGCCATGGAAAAAGGTATCGCAACTTATTTCGCCAATTCAAGCATGCTCACAGAGAGCCTGGACAAGTGGTCAGGCGTTATTTACGACCCTGGCGCTTCTGACACCAGGGTCAACTGGTCTCCGGATGTCCCTCCCCTCGGATCGTGTTTGTGTGATGCATTGATACAGAGAGGTGGGTAGGGGTCCGAATGCGTGATCAAAGCCCCCGGCCCTGCCGCCCCTCGCCGCCGGCGGGAATCGAAATTGGGCCTTTCCCTCCCTAATCGCTGCCGAAACATCTCGGGCGGTGTAGTGGATGGATGGCTAGGACCATGTCGCTCGCGCTATATGACCGTGTCATTACGGCAAACGGGGTGGGAGGGGCGAGCGATTGAGTGGGTGATAACCTCTCGGTGGATGCTGCTCGCCGGTCGTGGTTGTGTTGGGAGAGGAGCCTACCGCTCGCTACCTCACCCCATCAGTGCCACCTGCGTACTGGCTGACCGACCGATCTCTCGCTGGGAAAGCAACGGTATATCGATTGACTGCTACTGGGGCTTCTGGTGGCCTGGTGCTGTGGGATTAGCCCATGGTCAATGGTGAGCTATCAAGACTCGATTCAGGGTATACAGAGATTGTTGCCTATTCTGTTGTTATTGTTGTCGTGGTTATATATGCAGATTGCCATCAGATGAAGTCATTTTAGACATCAAAAATATTTATGTTGTCAGGTTAAGGTTATAGTGTTCCTTGACGAGGGAATGGAGGAGGTAAACATATTATTCTTTACAAGTGGCCGACAGCTGTGGTCACTTGCAACATTAATAAATTTTATGTTGTTGGGCTTAGGTAGTATCGTCATGACTGGGGAATGGTGCAGGTAAACATTGCGTTGCTTTTTTCCTACTGCTAAATATAGCTGCAGTAATAAGAATGGTAGGAGATATTTCAAAAAGTTTCAAACTTTCGTATTAACATACGTTTACAATCAATAAACATGCTTATTCTCTTCCATAAGCAAGAGAACGATTGGAAAATTTTAAATTTGAAAGCCCTTGAAATTCTTCTGAGAAATGGGGAAAATTATTGATTTGTGTTAAATATGGCTCAATTTCTACAAATAAAATATTATGCTTAATAATTTCACTAACTTTTTTTTACTGAAGAATGCATAATTTAAAATAAATCTTATCCTATTCAAATCCTGATATTATAATCCTGGGAACTTCCACTTCTTAGACACCAAGCGAAGCTGAAATTCGCTGGATCATTCTGATGAATCTACCAAAGGAATTCTAGGTTTTGCGCTACAGGTATGGAATGTTCATGCACGGAATTGTAATGACATGCATGTTGAATGTCAATTGCTTTTATTATTACTGTCACATTCTAGTTTCGAACTTATACAACGAATTTTCGCAGATCTATACCGGCGCGCACAGAAGTAAAAATATAAAAGAAAGTAACTAAATTATATGGAATAAATATATACGCTTACTCATGAATATAAGGAGAATATAAACCGGTTGTGAGCATATAAATGTATCTTATTCGCTGTGTATTTTATAAATTTATCACAGTCTTCTATGTAACTCAAAAAATAAAACTATTTCTCATGAGCACTGAATCAATTAAATTTGAGAAAAAATTGTATACCTAGGTACACAATATTTAGGCCGGCGGCCTCTAATTGTGTGACTTGCTAAGAATCTCTTATTTTATCCTATTATCTTATTTTATTTTCCCAGACAAAGCAATGTCGACCAGAGGTTCATCCTAATAAAAAAAATCCAAGGTGTATCTCTGTAATTTTTATAATTCAGTCAAGAACCTTTCCTGTACGTACGTTTACGAGTCATATTTAAGTGAAATTGCTTACCGACGTATCGATGAAGAGGTATTTCGTGGTTCCACCTTCACTTCAGACCCATAAACCGCAAAACTACAGATTAAAACAACACAATTTGGAGACTTTAGACTTGAAGGACGACCCAATCTACCAAGAATTGACAGGATAAAGAGAGTTTAAGAAACCATGTTTCCCCAATCGCCTTGTCACTCAAGGTCAAACTATGAATGCCGGAGAGAACAGAGAGAGAATAGGAGACCTCTGATTCTGTAGAATGAGCATCCACTCTGGCTGAGGGCACTAGACACGTGGGGACAGCGACGAGGTTCGTGGGGGTAGTTTTCCCCACTGGAAACGAGAAAGGAAGTGACGAGTGGAGTTCAAGACGGAGAGGAGAGGGTGGGATCCAACCCCGTCGGTAGCAGAGGTGCCGTGGAGGGGGAGAGAACGGGGGTGGCCGGATAAAAAAGTAGAGGGGTGGGGTGGCTTTTTTTGTTGGGGTTGGAACGGTAGCCATGGGGAATGGGATGAGAGGGATGTAGGGCGTTCGTGGGGGAGAACGAGTCTTGGGTGTCGTTCCGAAGCGAATGCGTGGAAGTGTTCTCTAGGGTGTAGTTCAGCTGATGCCTAAGAGATGGCTCTACACGTCCGGGAGTGAGAGAGTGGTGAAGAAGGCGACTTTTCTTCCTTCTTCTTCACCTTCACATTCTTCTTCGAAAACGGAGACAGGGAAGAGGTGTTTGCAGCCTACTTCTTTTTACTCCGACTATCTCTTTACAATACCCGGCCGCATGCAATGCTTCGTAAAACCAATTTAACAACTACTTAATATATCGAAACCATATTTCAGAGAAGTATTCTATCCATTCCTTAATAAAAAAATTTTAACTGTACCGTACTTGCACGGACCCGAATCTAGAGTCATTTTGAAATTATACATGGGAAGGACATTAAATTCTTATAGTCATCAGGAAAGCAAACATTGTTTGAGTTGAGACGGTTGAGACTTATCGTATATACCTATACTTAACGCACATACCGATTTTATTGAAACCGATTTCATTCGAGGATTTTGCTACGGTTTTAACGTGAACCAGATATTTTTTGGAAGCCCGAAAGAGGAAAAACATACTTTTACAATCCTGTAATTATATTATTCAGTTCTTCATTTTCTAGTTTTTTATCTTAGTATAATTTTACCTCAAAGACTTTCATTGTAATGTATTTATACTGGATTATTATAGAGTTATATAAATTAATCATCGTAGTATTTCCTCCAAACGCCGGCCTCAGGATTTATAATCCTGTTATAGAATCGTTGAATGTATTTCAGTGATTGAAACTAAGGAATTCCAAATTCATTTGTCAGGTGGAAATTGTTTTATAGAATTGACTTTTAGATTTTCTGCGCCAAATGACTATTTAAAATGAGGACATGTTACTAATATAAATACCTATCGTGTAAAACTGAAAACAATGGTATGATAAAGACAATTCTTGAGGGAACAGTGAACGAGAATAAATTGCAAAACAAGCCTCGTATAAGATTTATAGAGCAAGTGGTGAAGGATGCGAAAGAGAAGTATAGCATGAATATGGAGAGATGTGATGAAGAGAAAATACAGTGGAGAGCTGCGTTAAACCAATGTAATAATAGATAACCGATAATGAAGATTCTCACTCCTCACTTAAATTATCTTTGAAGTAATAAACCTTTAAAATCACTGAATCAATGCTGTTTGTTTGGGCGACTGGAATTGAAAACTTGTTGACTTACTGCAAAGTTTATTGCTCTAGTTTCAAAGGTTTCAGCTTTTGTACAACTCCATCTTAACTACTTCTGTCATTATTTGCAAAATCTTTAAAGAAATGTGCCACTTGGCAGTTTATTTCTCTAATCAAATACTTACAGTTTAGAACTTTTTTGTAAAGGGTATTGCTTGAAGGGTTTTTTTAACGTAAAGAATAAACCATGGCTAAGTCTTGGCGTCCAATTTCTTGAGAACACATATTGTTTTTTATATATTTATTTATGCTTCGGTTACAATTTTTTTTACCAATCATCATTAATTCCATTTCAATACGATTTCATATCAGCCTTTTTCCAACCTCTTCTTCACTTATCTAGCATTCCACCCATCGCCCCTAATAACCTGTTCCATTCACGTACGCTGCCTACGCTTAATTTCCGCCAACCACCCTATTTCCTTTCCCACGGTGCTCAAACTTTATCTTTCACCTTGATTTCCGTCCACCGTACTTATCCCATTCTCATCCCCACCCACAACTGCGTATTCTTATTTCGTCTTTATGCAACATCTAACGATACACTTTCTTTAGCAAAGTAAGAATACAAGGTCGTCCTAAGTCACAATCATTCAAAAGTGCTACAAAACTGAGATATTGTGCATGAAAGCAAATTGCTGATACTCTTTTTTTTTCATTTGCATTGCTGTATCTGAGCAACATTCTACGTGCCTGCGGCGCAAAGCGTAGAATTTTCTCTCGCTACTATTTCTGATTTCTATCCGAAGCGTCTTTAATTCATGCCAACTTCTCATTATTAACACTTGTAGAGCACTTAACGCCTCATATTACCCTTATTATTATATATGGTACGTGATAAGTTCTTCAAGTATAACGAAATAATTAATTCGGAAACATAAATGCTGTAGTTTTATTCCAATACCATGATTCCTACCTTGGCCTTTCAAATGTATTAGAAATTTATTGTGAATGCGGGCAAAGCAGTATAATTAAAGAATTTTTTTAATATAAAATTAAAGAAATTTTTGTTTGAATATAGATGTTAAAAGCCAGTATAACGTTATGTGTTTTGTCGCTTTGGATCTATCATTATTGAGTTCTTATCATTTTAGAGTAATTCTATTACTTTAATTGAGTTGATATTTTATTAATTGTCGCGTTTTATTTATAAGTTATTACGAGCTTCTTTTAGGGGGATTTTTTCAGTGTGGGAGAAGGAGTTGAAAAATAATGTTTATCACCCGCGTAACAAAGTTTTCTTGGATTTAAAGAATTGGATAAATTGGTGAACAGAGAATAGTACAGATAATTTTAAAGCAGTATAACGTTACGCACTAATCTATAGTATAAAGCGATATAAAGGCCTCATGCTAGGATTAAAAGGCCTTCTCAAGGTTGGATTGCCAGCTTAGCTATTTTATCATTCACGCGGAGTTAGTTTATTGCTATTCTACCGGTTAGAGTTGCTTTGTGTCAATTACGCATACTTTTCCTTTTTATTGTTGACTTTGAATTATTTTTTGTCCGTTTCGTCATCTATTTCATTTTTTCTACCCTTTGGGTTGGTTTTCTCTCGTTCTGCATTGTTTCATAACACCCTTCAGCTCTACCTTGTTTCAAAGCTAACAAGCTCTTTTCAATCATCTGTTCAATCTCTTCCTAATATACTTTCAAAATACTCTTGACTTCCCATACCCTGTTTTTTTGCTTTCTCTATCCCTTCCACAAAGCGTACTTCTTTTGTTCCACTCCTGACTTATAACCTCAAACGCTATCGATTTATCTTCATCCTCTTTTCCAAAGTCTCAGGTAGCGTAATCATGTAAAGCAACACATGGAATCAGTACCCTCTAACTTTGCCTTAGTATCTTTACCAAGGGTTCTCTCCTCTCAGCAGAAGCCTCTTTAAAATGGCTTGACGTTATTTTCCCCTTTACTACATTTATTCCATGGTAACCTCCTTTCAAATGTCTTTACAACCCATTTGTGTGTTTCAGTTTGATCCCTTTTACATTAACATAACTATTCCTTGTTTCGTTCTAGTTAATTTGTTCTCATTACGTTTTTGTGAATAAGTTTGTTCATACGCATCAAGCATTTATCATGCATTTTACCATGCATGTTTGCATACTTCCATCTCAAAGTTTAAGGTAACTTCAGAATTTCACCAATTTTTTTATGTTAACAGGCTGTTCTGAGTGCCTTACATTTTTTTAATAAATTATTTTTTATTTATTTTTGGTGTTTAAAATGGTGATGAATTAGCTCTTCTTGTTATTTTTCCCATTAAATATGATTCAATGTGATATATACCAGCAATTTTAGTCGACCAAGAGTGATTTTGGCTAATCAAGCTGAAATGAACAACTTACATGAATTATGTTCTCCGAATATTCTCTACAACAAGTAGTTTCCAATCATTAAATGGTTACGTGCCATGAATACTAGTGACTGCAGAATTTTCAACGAGAGGAAAGTAGTGTAAGATTTCACAATTCAAAGGGATTTTGATGGCTTTCAACATAGCTGAAAGTAATCTAACATCTAGCATACGCTTCCTTAAGAAATGATAATCATTCTTATGCACGACTTGCTTTCCCACGAAAGACGCACGCGGTAATTGCTAGGCTGACGTAATAGCGGCCTAGATGCCGTACGTATTGCGGAGAGTTAATTTAAATGCAATTATTCTCCCATTAGCTTAGACTCATGCAGATTACTTAGGTAAGTCTCACATTCATACATCATCAACTGATGTTTTTTACGCAAACAAATCACATCAGAATTTAAAACATAGGTACGTCTATGATAGCCTAATTTTTTATTCATAGTAATCTTTAGCTTTTTGCAAATTCGATAGCATTATGGTCTCACACTTGTATCTGAATACTAAAATCCAGTTTTTTTTATTCAGTTCTATGGAATAGGTTCTCAATGAAATATCATTGCTGTGGATGTACCGTGGGCGTGGGGCGTGCAATAAACTCCAGTTTTCGGACTGCCGGAAGTTATTTTGTGCCGCGGTGAAATAAGAAGATCCTCGGCAGGGAGGGTTATCGGAAAACGATCAGGGGCGACGGTTTTTACGCCGGTTCCCGGGAATCTATATGTCTTCACCGAAATCCGCGATCGTCAATGGGCACGGAGGCCTCTATATTTTCCCGAAATGGCCGACTCTTCCTCCATTGCGTGCTACGCTGTTCCTGACGTGGTTGAAAATGCACCCGGAGATCCTTATTGAACCCATTGACGAAAGGAAAAAGAAAAGGCTTTTCTATCCTCCGGAATCATTTCAATAACCAAACACGATGATCAGTGAAGGTGCGCCTAGCGTTGTTCCCTAGTAAGCTACTTTTCTCGTGAATTCGTTTGGCGTCACTATTGATGCCGTGAAAGAAAACATTCAAAGAGGCAGTCTGAATGTGCTTGACTACCAAGATGTGGGTGAAAAATCCGTGGGAGATTTTGGATATAATTTTCTAATCAACTCATTCATTGAGAAAAACAGACTGATAGGCAATATGACTTTGATGAAAGGTCCGTATTTTATATCCATAAATATAAAACCTATATAAATGAAGTTTGACTGAAACACCGTTGTATATTTAAAAATATGCCTGCTTTCAAAGCATACACATAAATATACCAATAAGCAAGTATTGTAAATTTCGTCATTAAAAAATAACTTTTATATTCTTACCGCATCCAAACAATATAAACGTATTGCTTTTTTATCGCTAGTGTGGGGTAGTGAGCAACTTCTTTTGTATATATAATGCTTTTATTTTTAAACAACTATTTATATTCCATCTAAGGTCTTTGAATTATTAGTAGTGAATATATCCAATGGTAATGCGGTTAACGTGTAAGAGTGAAGATAAAGCTAAGCCAAACAAGTTTGGTACGTCATGTTTGAATAAAAAAATATATTTACGGAAACAGGTATAACATAAAACAAAGTATGTTTATGACTGACTTTCATTGATTAATAATAGACCGTTATTAGTAGGCCAGTAAATGTGTCTCGTAGGGTTTACCCAAATTTTGCGTTAGAATTTTGCGCAAATAAATTAAATATATATTGAAGCCTTATGTTGTTGCATAGTTGCAATATACCTGTCCCTATACAAACAATATCTTCGTAACAGCTTCATTTTTCCTTGCGTTTAAGACTCGTTTGTATTAATTAATTGATTAAACCAAATCAGGCACTAAATCACAAATCACTAAAGCACTAAATTGAAGGAACTGATTAGAAGAATTTGTGTAGAGATTCATTTTAGGAAAAAAAAACATTTAAACTTAGTGAAACTTTAGTTTGATTTGGTGTCGTTTTCCTCCAGCGCTATGCGAGAATATTGTTGACTTCCTTGACTGTCAATCACGTTTTTTGCGCATGGAACACCGGGCTTACAAATCAATTTGTCGGGCCACTTTATGAGGACGATAAAAGCTGGGATGCATGGCTTACGTTACTTCGATTGGAGCGCAAACCCCTCGTCATACACGTGATCGTAACGCCAGCATTGAACCTCTTCCTATGTTACTGAATTTATGGGAAGCAGTTGGAACTGGGATGGAAATACTGCTATTGTCACCCTTGGAAATCGTTCGCGAGCAGTAGAACAGTAAGAATTCTCCTCTTCGAAGCCCATGTTACAGCGAATAAAGGATTCTGATAGAAATGACTACTGGCTTCGCTCCAGTGAAGAGACGTCATGGGATGTAACCTTGATCAGGTCTACGCAGTTCCATTGATGGTTCTCAGGCGTCGGAATGTACAGTCATACTTCTAAAGGGGAATGGGTTCACTTTTTACGACTAGGTACCTGAACTCTTGACACATCAGATTGGAGGATTAAGACGAGTAATGGACGAGCAAAGGATCATGATAACACTGCTGATTAAGGTTTATTTAAATAGATGTAGTCAGAAGAGCAAGTAATACATGGATTACATTAATATTACACCGAATTTTCAGTTCAGAATTAGATAATATTTTCGATGATATTTTATGGCCACCATACATTTCAGAAGAAAGGCAAAATTCATCCATTTGATGATGGTGCAATATAAACGATTACAGCATTAAAAGTTCATATGTGAGTGGAAATCACCTAATTTGATTCGTTTTCTGCAACTAAATACTCCATTAAAGAGGTAAAGTACGTGAAGGAAGTAACCCTAATGTAACGGGTCTTCGACGCAGTAGGATAATTATGTTATAAGAGGAAAACGACTTAGCCAAAAAAGAAGAAAAAGATTAGGAACAAACTTAAGCAGAATTAAGAAAAGGTAAAACAAATCACAATCATGCTCCGTATAGTTTCAATGTTATCCATAACTAAAATCTAAGGCCGTGAAAGGACTTGTTACTGTCCTCATAATGTTAACTGAAATCCTCAAATTAGTTACGAATTTTTACTTCTTAGGGAAATTACGAGTTAGCTAAAATTTAAGGCCTTGAAGTTTTATTATATCTTTTTTTAATTTTTCCCAAAATTATCCGAAATATTGGTGTATTTTGAAGTGCTTAATGCTCTTATTTTCTTTTTCGTCATTCTTGCTTTTCATTGCTATTTGCTTTTCATTCAGTTATTCTTATTATCCATATCAAAAATTCTTGTCATTGAAGCCAATCTTCCCTTCTCTAGTTTCGAAATATGGTATCATAAGTTATATGATTCACCAACAATATGGGCCTTTACCTCCCGTAACTCAATACCGTTCATGGGTATGTTGGTAGGTTTAAAATTCGTAGTGACTTTTTAACTTGCCTTTTACTGATGGATTTTGGAAAAAAAGGACTTTAACTTTTTTTCTGTTTATCCCTTATGATCTTATCATAGTATATAACCAGCTTAAAGAGATTTGTTCCTTATAAATTTTTATTGGAAGCCACTTGCATTTTTATCATGCCACGATTGCTGCCATTGTCAGGCACGATCACAGATTAGGGTTTTGCGGAACCCAATCGTGGTATAATAAATATCCCTGAGGGGCAGCCAGTTTTTTTCTATTGAATTCTAATTAGCTAAAAATCACCTACAGATATTTTTCAATTACCATATTTAGTATACGGTCCATTTATGATAATGTCTTCATGGCTTTCGCTAGTCAATTCACGCTATTCCAGTTGTCTCTTCATTCATTATTTAATTCATTGTTTTTCGACCACCGCTTGGTTAATGATTTTTCGCTTCAGATTTCAAATTATATTTCTCGCCGGCCTCAAAATTTAACTAACTCTTCCAGTGGTACACAGTTCACCTGATCGTTCATCCCAAACCTTCATGGATCGCTTCTGCTCGGTCCACGAATTCCTAAACGCCCGGGACACCTCCCGCGTCGAAGGGCACGTACCTACGCCGCCGGTCTTTCTTCCTTGGACCCAGATCTATTTAGCAGGGTACCTTATCCGGGGGAACTCCTTTAAGGCCCCCTTTCCCGCCGGGCTCCCATCTCAAACACGCACGCACATAGGGGTACGGACGAGGACCACTCATCCGCCACCCTGAAGGGGGTGGGAAGAGGAAAAGGGGTGAGGAATCCCTCCCCCCCACCCCCCCTGTCTCTCTCCACACGTCCCTTTTTCTGATTCTGATTGCCTCCGCCCACTTCACTCCCATCTCCCACTTGCAGAGCACGCACGGCCTCGATCCGGGTTTATCGCCTGGCCTCGGGGGTGGCCCGGCGTCGAAGCGGTCGGGTCGGGACTAGCATTCTCTTGCTTGGAGAGCTTCCCCTCCCCCGCCAACCGTTTCACGAGGGAGAATGGCGGTCGTTAAAGGGAAATCTCTCCACTCAGACCTGCATCACTCGGGTAGATGTAATTCGCGAGAATTTTCCTATTGAAAGTTATTTCTAATAATGCATTAACACGTATTGCATTGGAGCTACACGATACTAGATAAATCATTCACCCATCGGAGTTGCAATTGATTAGAAAATACGGTGTTCAGCTCAACCATCAAACTATGCTAATGGCATTCACTTTACCTAGTGCTATTTGGCATATAGCATGTGCCTACTAGTCTTGCTAAAAGTCCCATGTATGCATTTCTCTGACATTTTCGTAGAAAAAAATGACATTAATAGAGTATCCAGCCACATTTGTGTATTGTTCAGTTGGTGCAGAATAGCTAATTGTATATTTCCATCATTCAGTCATTGTGTATTTATAATTTTTTGTTGTTCACACGAACCTATCTTTCACCCAGTTTTCCACTAGAAAAAGTTTTCAATGACAGAAACGCAACTTACATTCAACTTAAACCAACCCACATTAATAGAGTATCCAGTTAAATTTGTGTATTGATCAGTTGGTGCTGAATAGCTAATTGTATATTTCCATCATTCAGTCATTGTGTATTCATAATTTTTTGTTGTTCACACGAACCTATCTTTCACCCAGTTTTCCACTAGAAAAAGTTTTCCATAACAGAAACCCAACTTACACAGTTCCCTTCGTTTTACTCTAAATTTTCACTAAATAATTTAATTTCTCTAATAATTTTAGTATTTAAAGTAGTTTCCAAGAATTTTGAATGATACCTGTCGTTTTGGCCTTTCGACGAGCAGGCAAAAGAAGTATATAATTAAGGAAGAGTATAAACGTGAGTATTTTTATAATAATTGTAGCTTCTTTATTCCACGCTGTAGAAAAAAAATTCTTGTGCATTAGATCATCAAATACTCGCCAACATTAGCGTTAAACCTATTGCATATGTTTGGTATTCTAGTTTCTTGATTCTAAGTGCCTGGAAAAGTTTTCTTGCACATTCGATATTTGTTTAAACCTAATCCAGATTTTCATTCAAATTTTTTTTAATTTTGGAAAAAGTTATATTATTCAACACAATGCCTGTCACTCGGATTTTCATCCCATTTTCTCTGGGTGGTTGATGTATAGTCAGGAGTGTCATCAGTTTTTGTCACGTATCTTTTTAAATTGCCGTGAGAGTACTAGTCAAAATCCATATCTGTTGTGTCAAATGTTGTCTGCATGAACCTACGTGAATTATAAAATTCTCATCTACTTTCTCTACACATGAAGCCCAACGAGTTTCTTCATTAGATAGGAAGACGACGGAGCAGGTATGGGCGCGAGCACACAGACTGTTGTACACTTGAGGGGAAAGGAGTGAGAAGGCAATTTTCTTTCCTCCCCAAGATCCCCCCCCCCAGCTCTCGCCCGCAGAATGGATAAGGAAGGAACGCCAAAGGTACAGCGGGGAAGTTGGACAGGGGGCAGGTCGGTGGATGGGCGCCTTATCGTCGGGAGGCCCTTAACTGGGTCCGATAGCCACCGAGATGGTCCACTCGTTCAAGAAGCTCAACCCCAATCAATCTATTGATCGGAAGGAGGAAGACGTTTGGGGGGGGGGGGGGGGGCGTGGTGAAGGGAGAGGAAGCCGGAGAAACCTTTTCTGAGGAGTTCCGATGGACGGGTTTTGAGTCAAACTGCGATTGCTATTGGCGGGCATGAGGGAGGGGAGTCAGTAAGGGTTTATGGAAGGGGTTAGGCGAAGTAGGGATGTAGAGTGGGTGGGGGGCGTGCTCGCTCTTGGTGGAACGGGGACAAGGGGTGGCCTCTGATCTCGCTCGGTGCATTTAATTGGCGGCTTCGATTTCCTCCCCTTTTATTCCTCTCTCCTCTGTCTTTCATTCCCCCTCCCCCGTTTCTTTCCTTTCCGCCGACATCACTTCCTCCCTTCCTTATTCATTTCAAAAGAGAATTGAAATGCTAACGAAAGGATAAGCCTCCACTGTGATACACTCCACATAAGGTATGCTCCACCGTCACTGCTTCAACCCTTCTCGTTTTACATCTACATATTTAAGTTTCACGCTGCCGCAAAGGCGTATTGCAGAAGATTGAAGTTCTTCTACTGCATAACTGAGTAATCCACGATGAAATTATGGGGAAAAATGAAGCAAGTTTAAAGTATTTTAAAAATAAATTCTCCATCGTTTGCACTGCTGATGAGTATCCTTTACACCCACAGTTCATCCCTTCTAATTTGTAACTTTTCTCCACCTGACTAGTGGACTGACTAGTGGTAAGTGTATTTCTGCAGCGCAATGGTCAAACACCCGCCTAGACGATGGGTGGATATCAGCTGGCAAATGTTAATTAATGCAGCGCAAATGCGTTATTTATTCATTTAAATTTCCCTCATGTCACCTCGCGTATTCGTCATTTTTCATTCGCTAAAGACAATCTCTATTTGTTTTACCTTAGATATTTACCAGAAAAATTGCTTGCTGTCCCATTGCTGCCATCTTCTCTTTTCTGATACGTCATGCACGTAAAAGGAGTTTGATTAAGTATAAGTTTGATAAAGAAGTTATTTAAAGTAAAATATAGACTTTATAAACTCCGTAATTTTAATTTTGTTCCCAGCATGATTTTACGCATATCATTTGCTCGAGGACGCAATATCCTCATGGTTGGGAAATAAATAAAATAGTGGACCCCTAGTTTAGTTGGAAATGAAGTTCTAAGAATGACTAAATACTGTGACAAAACAAGAATGAAATGGAAATTATATTGGCAAATATGGAGTATTAAAGGAAGAATGAAATAACTTTCTGGTAATGGAGGCTAGAATCATTTTACTTCCCTACTGCGTACATCCAGTATGGTAATTAGACATAAAATACGACTGCACAAAAGGTATAGATGAAAGGTTAACTATGTTACTGGAGACGACAAGTTTGCCAAGTGACTAACGAGGAGATTCTACGCAGAATTTTGGAAAAACAATTCTATGGAAAACCTTTAATAGAAGAAGAACATAGCGTTTAAATATAAATACTTAATATCCTCATTAAAACAGTCATCAAAAGAGAATAGCCAAATTTTATTTTAGATTGCAAAAAAGCGCTGTAATTTATGGAGCAAATGGTCACGTAAATGGAATTTAATCGTGAGAAATTGTTAAAAATGTTTACAAATGATGCATTGAAATATTTTGACTTTTTTATAAAATACATAGAGGAAATCCAGGGTTCTTCGTAACCCATTGCTTAATATTTATAGTAGTTTGGGGTAGCAAAGGCAATTGAAATCATGTATGTCGTCAATTATAGGAGAGAACTTAAATTTTCAGGAATTGGATGGAGATTCGACAGCTACAGCATTCGGCTATTTGGCATCTTGTTATTCAAGGTCAAGAACTCCAGAAGACGTCTCCTATAATTTTTACCTCTGACGACTTTTTACTATTAACGTGTACTCAACAGAGCATTAAAGCAGGGGTAAAATGGTATTGAAATGTCTCTGCCATATTTAAGGATTCGTTCTTGGGCAATTCAAAAGAAATGTCACCCCACTTAATTGATCTTACGCAATCAGCGGACGCATACTTTACCTACATATTCGATACTTGATAGTAATAGTTCGATTTTTCGATGAATTTTCTTCCTGGATTTCCTTTCTCCTCATCCTAAAATTTTCATATTTTTCAAAGTATACACCTCTTCATATCTTTAGTAAAATTATGAGACGGTGGTGACTCGAAGTTAATGTCAGTTTGATGTAAGACTTTCGCTGAAATATACGCTGAGTGGCGACTGATTGTCTCTTGGGAATATTTCAAACTAGTGAAAAAACAATGGCCATTATTTGCCCATTTATTCCAATGAGTAGGTACAGTGTGTTTTAAGTTATAATATTCTATCCAGGTGATCGCATAAAATGCCTTTTTGCGTGAAATTGGCTGATATTTTTATATTCTTACGGAACACCTACCACTAATTTTTGAACTTATTCTGATTTAAATGACTCTAGTAAACAAATGAGTATCATATTATGCTATATTTTCGCCCACCAGCCTGTGAGGATAGCTCAAAAAAAGTTAAAATATCAATATAAGGGCAAAAATCTGAAAAAATGTTCATTGATCGAAAGCTGTCAACATTATTGCAACATATTAATTTATAAATGTTTCTCCTCATAAATAAGTTTAGTTTAGGTTTTATTTTAGTTGAGAATGCTTTTCATTTTTTTAAGTATTATCCAAGGAAGATTGCACGTGATAAGTATTTAAGGATTTACTAGTTACGACTAGCTCACACGAAAAGGTTCACCATTAGGGGAATTGAGGGGAGAACTGTGCCAAAACAATCTTTGAATTTAAGGCTGGTGATGATGGTGAATGTTTTGGTCTTGCAGTATTTACGCTAATTAGGAGCCACGTCTGCAGAGTTATTCTTTAGAGTTCAGATTATTAAATGTTAAATTCACCTTAATCGAAGAAATCTTAAGAATAATTGGAGGAATGAGAAGTCTGCTGAAAACTCTAAATAGAAGATGGGGCAGCTTAATCGCCCATATCTGAAGACAAAATTGCCTAATAAAGACAGTTGACGAGGGAAAAGTGAACGGGAAGAATGGAAAAGGCATGTCTCGCATGAAGCATATGGTACAGGGTTTGAAGGAAGTGAAATATAAGAATTTCATCAATATCTGATGAGGTTAGCTGACAGGAGAATCGAGTGAAGAACCGCGTAAAACCAATCTTAGGATTGTTGACTTATGACGATGAAATACACTTCCCTTTTCTCAAACAGCTCTACTCCCGTTTAACTAACTGTATAATACAAAATTAAACGTGAAGTAAACATAACAACTAAATATAGATCGGGTCAACTAAAGCGAAGAATCAATGCGAAGTCTACAGAGCATGATACAGCAATTTCTGAAGTTCATGGCTACTCCAATATCTTACGAAGATTTGAATAGCAGAACCGATTAAGAACAAGTTACTGTTTATAGTTCTTAGATGTTTTTAAGTCTGTTTCCGCACTAATAGGCGCATCAGACCGGGAGGAAAGGTATAAGGATTGGAATGGAAGGGGAAGATCTGATGTTCTTGTCTGTTTTTAGTTATTCAAGGTTGAAAAGGGTTTTTTTACCATTTCATATACAACAATCTGTGAATACCTATTATTTACTTATTCGATGTATATAATGTGAGGAAGATCACTCCACTTGTGAATATTTTTTGACTTGTGAATATTGTTTGTTTCGTCGCACCAAGAGAATCCACCGGAAATTTGCTTATCTCGCGTTGTTTGGTGGAAGATTGTTAATATTCCGCAAGCCAATACTTTTTCCACCAATACCTTCCCCTCTCACATGAATACAGAAACAACCAGATCAGGCAAATGATATCCTACTATTCCCCCATCAAAGAGAAATACATATTCTAAAATAGAATTTAATATGTCCGACCAGCAACCACATGATTTATGCTCTCCTTCTGATCTTAACTGAAGCTACTGATGTTAAATAAAATGATTACTTGGTAAGATTCCTCAAATTTATTTTTCACCGACCTAGGTTTCGATTGTTTGACAATCATTATCAAGGTATAAGGATTGGAATGGAAGGGAAAGATCTGATGTTATTGTCTGTTTATAGTTATTTAGGTTATAAATATATTATATATTAATAATATATATTACATAAAAATAACTAAATAACTAAAAAATACTATATCAAATTGCTTTGATTAACAATTGATTAACAATCAATTTTGCATTGATTGTGTGATATAAATTAATCATTTGTGGCTAATATTTCACGTGTCTCGCGCCTATGGGCTTAATAGTTTCCTTGGCATCGTATAATTGTAACACTTGGTTTCATATAAATACAATATATCTTAACTGAGTAGAATTTTTTTCCATATTTTCATGGTAATGAGTGTTCTGTCCAAGTTAAAATGGTGTTAATTCACCCCTTGCAGATAGAGTTTTTTTCCATTTCATATATATCAATATTTGTTCCTCAACCTTGATAATGATTGTCAAAAAATCGAAACCTAGGTCGGTGAAAAACAAATTTGTGGAATCGTACCAAGTAATCATTTTATTTACTATGCGGTTCCACCAAGTGAAGCCTGAGGATTTCCTCTTTATTTGAAGCTACTGATCTTAGATTTGCGTCATTTGCACCATTTTGCGAGTATTAAGTAAATCTGTGCTTACCTATTATTTACTGCTTCGATGTCTATTGTATGAGGGAAACAACATTTATATTAATTCGCTCCTGTTTCCTCTATTTCACCCACAGCATCCAACGGCGACTTGGCCCTTTCTCCTCTGCTGGGCGTGGCTCTGGGCGCGGCGCTTTCCCTCCTCTCCGTGTCGCTCATCATCGCCGTCAAGGTCCGCAGGGCCCAGAGGGAGGGCCGCCGGCGGAGGCAGGGGTCGACCGCGGCGGCCCCCACCGACCCCGCGCCCATAGCGTTGCGGGAGACTTCGTCGGGTGCGGTGGTCGGCGGGAAGTCGGCTTCGGCCGCCGCCGAGGCCAAGACACTGCTGCTGTCGGCGACGCTGCGGCAGGCCTACGGGGGCGGGGACGGGGGCGTGGACGGGCTCCGGGAGCCGGGAGGCGTGGTGTCCGGGGGGCAGTTCGCCCGTCGTCAGCAGGAGGGCGGCCCCGTGGGGCACACCCAGCTGCCCCCGGAGACGGCCGTGTCCCGGCAGCACCTCAACCGGAGGCCGCTGTCCGCCTCCGAAGAGACGATGGGCTGCCAGGAGCCGGTGCCCTATCCGCAGGGGTACGCGACCCTCTCGGCCGGCATGGGAAGGGCCGGCTGCGTAGGGGTCGAGGAGAGTGAGCCAGACGTCATCCCCGCCAACTTCGGTGAGCATCTCCGAGGGGGCAAGGGGGCGTGTTGGCAATTTCACACTGAAATATATTCCAAAGAAGACCCGATCATATATGAGGGACTGGATTAGTATTTTTGTTGTAAAAAATGAGCCATCAGACATTAATTACTTAGAATAGGTATTGTATCTTTTGGCATATGAACCAGATTTCAGTGATTCCTTTGTATGTACTAATAATAATACGTAGTGCATTTTTGATGACTACTGACTTATGAATGCCTAAGGTTCATAATTAAATTTACTCATAAAAATAACTATAAAATAAAATCACTTTGCTTTATTTAACAATTAATTAACAATCAATGCAAAGTGTGATATAAATTAATCATTTGCGGCTAATATTTCACGTGTTCATAGTTTCCTTGGCATCGTATTATCACTTGGTTTCATATAAATACAATACATACGAACAGAGTAGAATTATTTTCATGGTTTCATGGTAGTGAGTGTTCTGTCCGAGTTAAAATGGTGATAATTTACCCCCTGCTTATGGACTTTGCAGTGGTTTGCAGGGCATTATGTGGATGTAGATTGGGAACTTATTTGGATGGTTATTTAGGGGAGACGACCGACAGCTGAGGTCATTTGCGCCATTTAGGATAGGTGGATAATTGAGTAATGGTAGGGGTTTTCTGGAAACGGAGGAAGGGTGGAGAGGAACCCGGCGCGGCGTCGGCATTAGCCTACACTTAACGAAAGGCGTCAACGGGGAATACGGCTTAACATCCCATCCGACTGACGGAGTACTGAACTTGAAATGCACTCCACAAGTGAGGACCGGTTTTCCACTGAAAAATCCGCCACTGCCAGGAATCGAACCCGGCCCCTCGGGATGGGAGGCCAGTGCTCTAGCCACTACACCAACCCGATACCCCATTTAATTGGAGTATTTTCCCAATTTCCCTGACTGTTCCTAAACGTTCCACGATAAAACACGATGTTACAAGAGCATGAATTATTCCGTTGTAACTTCAACAACATAAAATTATATTTAACTATAAGGAGTGGAGGTGTAGGTTATAAGTTTAGATCCTTTCTCCCCAGCCCATCAATCTATCCAATAACGTAATATTACCACACTTGATAATTATTATTTAAATGCTCAAATCACAGTTGCGACCTTTTATTAAGTTTTACCCTCGGCCACTGTTGCATATTTCTCTGCCTCTTTGTTAAGTTACCGTATTGGATATTTCTCCTTTTCGTTCATGTAATGAAATATACCGATATGAGATTAAATTAAATCCATGTTCAACACTTGGAAAAATGAAGTACAACGTATGCTTTCATGGCGTTTTCCAAGCATTTTTCATGTATTTACTATTGCTTACAATTAAATGACTAGAAAAACCCTAAATTAAGGGAATCAGCTTAATTAACATAATTTATTAAAATACATAGGTATTGTTTATTTGTATGAAGAAAATTTCCTTATAGTACTATTAATGATTACTACTAAGGATGTCTCACTCTAATACCCAATGCTGATATGAATAAAAGCCAGCAACTCTAGAAATAATAGAATTATTCATCTTTTATAGAATTAATAGAATCATTTATAGAATTTTTGTTGTTGGACTACACTTCATGCACATTAAATGCCGCGAAATATTTAATAATTAGAATTGAAATATACATATTTCATTTTCCTCCCAGATACAGTTTACGATCTATATAATTTGGAGAAATGGGCAGAAGAAAATGGAATGCCCTCAAACGCAAGTAAGACAAAACTTATCCGATTTCGGAAAGGAAGGAGTGTTATCTTAAATGATTACTACTAAATTTCGATTTTCCTATTTCTGATTTCTATTAATGATAGTAATAATAAATCGATGTTAATAACAATTTTCAATTATATTAATAATCAATTTTAATAATTAATAATTCTTCACGTTAAATACACATTTTACTGCTGGCCATCGAGCATCCGCTACTTCAACTATTAGTGTGGTGATTTGTGCCTCGTTAATGTCAAGGAGACTCGAAATGTCAACTTCTATGAAACATGATTTAATTCCCATATTCCATAGCTTAAACCTTCTGAATACCTGTGATTCTGTGTTCTCCGGGGACGCGTAGACCCCTATTCGCAGGGCCGGTCCAACGTGCTCCTCAGGAACGGCTCCGCAGTCTTCCGTGAAGGGCCGAGCGCCGTGTCGGCCACGGTGTCTCCGCCGCCTCAGCCCCTGGGGCCCGCCAGGGCCCTGTTCGGATCGCACGTGGACATGGGGTCGTCGTACACGCTGCCGGCGGGCGGCGGGGCCCTGCCGTGGCTGGCCTCCTCCTCGCCCTCCAACACGCCCCCCTCCTCCTCCTCCTCGTCGGCGTGCACCATGAGGCCCGCACCCACGCCATCGCTCATCGCGGACTCAGCCGTCGGCAACGGTGGCGCAGCGGTGAGTACACAGCGCTCGCATGCATGCCAGGGACTGCAGGCGGGGAACTCGGGCGTTGAGAAGTTCCCGTGGACTGAGGTAAGCATTTTGGGGCCAAATTTTCAATGACGTACCTACGTATGATTAAGACACAGTGATGGCATTATCCACAACGCCATAAATATTCGAGGGGGACAATAAATTTGATAAACTCTCAATTATTAAAAACTGATAAATTCTCGTGGACTGAGGTAAGGATTTTCAGGCCAACATTTCGCGAAAATAGAAATTATCAAACACTAGGATGTTGTCAGTGGAAGAAATAGCCAAGGAAAACAAATATTGTACTTAAAAAAAACAATCATTGGGAGTTGAGTAATTCTCATGGACTGAGACATGCATCGAGGCCAAATTTCTCAAGAACCGATACGTAAGAATAAAACATAATTACAGGAGAAACAAGGGAAACAACATATGTTATAAAAAAACGCTATTGCTTTTGGAAGAAAAGTGACTCAATCATCTACCTCATTCCTTTTTTAAAATCAAATTAATTTAAGATTTATTTAATATGAGATAAGTTGATCATTGTCTTTGGACATAGCGCTGGGACAAACTGTAAATATTACTCGCGAATCTCTCCAATATGTACCAATATTCTGTTACGTAGTCTTCAGCATCCGGTGAAGGTTTAGGTAGTTTCTCACATCTTGTTTGGGCGGATATCTGTGGTTTTGTCGATAAGCAAGAGGATGGAAAGCATAAGGGCGCAGTGATGGTGGCTCTTTTGGGGGGAAAATGGGAAAGAGGAGGTTTTGATCGACTGATGTCGAATTTATCGGCGTTCGAAGTCAATATAATCGATTCCCAAGGCTTGGTTTCTTATTGGAAAAGGATAAAGGCGCAAGGAAAAGAATGGCCGATGTTTTCCCTCCAGATTTTTGTTCACAAGGCGGAAAATTTGCTGAAGCTTGTTTTCTATATAACTTTCTGCTCGGGGAGCGCGGTGAATGAAAAACATGTGGTGTAATAAATCAAAGCAAACTTCCTCTTGCATTCCCCCAATGCATATGACACTCATTACATGTGCCTCTGAAAAGTTTTATCAATTTTCTTTTGGCATTTTTTTATAAAATCTACAAGTTGAACAGGGGACAAGCTCCGCAGTGTAAATGTATGGGCTACATAGCAACTTTCCTCTGCAAAGTGAATTTATCTAAAAAAAAATGTGATCTAAAATATAAGTATGTGAGTGAGAGAAGCCAGAAATCATTTTTTTTTTGCTGGGCTATTTTTGTTCACCTTTTCAAATTTGAGAAATTTTGGAAGAGGGGTTAAATATGTTATAGTATAAGACATCCCTAAGAAATCGAATATGAAAGGCATGTAAGAAGTTCGATAAAGCATTACTTTCGTAGAGCCAGTTGAGTCCAGAATCAGAAGAGTAGAGGGAATGAATATTTTATTTTTGAATAAATCAACCTCAAACAGAAAACGGTGCATTTATCTATGTACGTTATCATCCTGTCTGCGTTAGTTTTGCATTCCGGTTACAGACTTAGCGTTCACTTGCCATACCTTTCTTGCTCACCGATGTATTTACTTGCTAATTGCATTGAGGTTTCCATAGTTTTTACCTGTAGTTTGTTTTTATGTATAACTTACTCCTCGCAGATTGCTGTCAATTAAGAGCATGCCGTGTATCTGAGCTTCCTCTATACAGGACTCTCTTTCACTACTCTCTTCCTCTATATTCCTATATTATCTCAATCTAAGCAAAGATTTAAATGCCTGCCTATGAAATGTGTTCTCATTTCACTTTGGACTTTTATTTAAATCATTAAATTGAAGAAAGTACCAGGTGCCCATTATTAATGTTACTTCTCAGTTATACATGCTCTCATTCATTGCTTACACAAATCGGTCGTGTACACATTTTCAAGATTATCAAATCGAAATGTTTACCAATATATTATTATATTTGTGATGAAATCCAGGATTGGGTTTCTGGAGGTGTTTTTATCCCATCTTTGAAAATTAGAAAAACATTGGAAAAAAGGGTTCATAGACTGTTCGTTCAACCACGAGTTGAACTTTCATCCGAAGTATTATCACAAATCATTTTTAGCATTTTGACGCCATAGCAAAATTTTATTCGCTTTCAAAGACGATACTAGCGTTTTGAAAATCATAAAATTAAGATATTCGAAAGCACTTATGTCTGTACATTACCAATATGTTAGTTCTACATCGATTTAGTATGAATCTGTAAACTTTTATGCTTTCCCCTAACCCTACTACCACTATGTCCGCTTTCTCTTAACCTTTGTTTTATTTGTAAAAGTCACATATCTTACGTAGCGTAACCTACAGTACTTGTACGATAAAGTATGCCTGACGATGTGGTACAAGTTTTCCCCCACCCTTATTAAGGACACTGTTTGGAATTAACTAGGTGGTTGATAATGTTGATACTCTAAAATTCGTTCTTCTTACCATTTGTCATTTCTTCTGCACACCCATAACCATAATATAACCAATTCTTCCTCATTATCTCTTCCAAGATATCCCATAGGTCTAAGGAAATTTTAGCGCCAAAGAGAGGTTAAAAAGCCAAAAATATTTTGTTTATTGTTATCAGTGCTAATCACTCACACAACATTTGCCAAGCAAGAAAAATTTAGTAAGGAAAAAATTAATTTTTTTCCGGTCAACCACTGCCTCAGGACGAGTCCCGTGGGAACGGAAGCATGAGACTCCTGGAAGCGATAGGGTGAGGATGGGAAGGGGGAGGGGGTTGTCGGTCCACGGGTGCGTCTTCGAGGTTGCAGGCAGGCAATCGAGCCACGGATCTCCCACTGAGCAAACAGGGCGAAAAATAAATAGCCGGCCTCGGCCCTTTTATTTGATGCGACATGAGTCGCAAACAAGTTGGGGAGGATTTTTGCCGCTGCCCTATTCCTTCAGGAGAGGAAGGGACGGTGGTAAAGGTAAACACTCTCCTCGGCTGAGATAAATGCGTTAGGGAATGAATTATATTAAACATACAGCTGCGGTGGTGAGGGAGCGTAGTGGGTGAAGAACTTCGCCCGCTAGGCTGCCCTGCCGAGTGCGAATCCAACGTGTTCCCTTGGGTGCTCCCTAGCTGGACCAGGAAAGTAGAATTTTATTTCATTGATTATAGCTAATTCCTTCACAACTAATTAATTATTACTTTTCGTACTGGACTGCATTGCTTGTGTTATTATTATGGACCAAGTGGTTAGTAGTAGTTTACTTTGTTAGTGCATGGACATCTTTAGGACAGCTATTTTTATAAAATATTCAAGTAAATAATTAGATACTGAGAAATGTTACTAATCGTGAAATGTGACTCCGAGTAAAAGCGATGAAGGAGGGAAGAAAAAATTTCAAAATAATAACCGGCATTGGTGGAGGTGTGTTCTTGCTTGTCAAATTCGATATTGTTTATAAATAAAAAGAGTCGTTTCAGGCGTTATATGACGGAATAACATAATTAAATACGATTGGCAATTTTCCACAAAGAAATCTTTACTTCGACCGGTTTCGATGTCATAAATCATCATCAGGTGATGATGTATCCTGACCTGATGATGATGTATCACATCGAAACCGGTCGAAGTAAAGATTTCTTTGTGGAAAATTGCCAATCGTATTTAATTTAATCGATATTGCTTGTTTGAATCCTGCCCGGGGCGAATTTTCTCCTCCCGGGGCATTGCTATATGTTCATTATTCGGTTAGTTATAAGAAAAGACTTTACAGCTCTTACAATCCTTTAGTCCTATGAAGACATGATTTTTGAAAAACTGAACCAAAATGACATTGATAATTCAGTTCTACGTCTGGTAGACGAAATTGATAGTGTAGATCGTATTGCGTTTAGTTTCCCTCACTTTATCTCCAACGATTACTGCCTAAATATTTCTGTAATAATAAAATGGCATAATTAAGGATACTTGGTTGTTCAGCTTCCCGAATAATTAATTCCGGTCCTGTGAATAATTTGTCAATTTCCTTGGCCATGATTTTGTTATTTTGTAATTAGTGCGCTATGTGGCCAAATGATTGCGGGATTCATGACAGCGCCATATTTAAATTGATTTCAAGTCAATTGTAGGTCCACATAATACAGTGCACGACAATGATTTGGTGAAAAATTAAGACATTTCATTTTGACGATAAAATATTGACAGTTCTCTTAATGACAAGCTAAGAATTTTTTCTCCGTAAAATCCAATTGATTATGTTTCAGAATGAAATGTGAAACCCTTGCGGTATCAATCCATCACTGATCTTCGGAGAAGAAAAATCTGTCATGGGATATGAAAGAACTTTACTGCACAACCACAGGCGTCAGATTGAAAGAGAAGTATACAGATCACAAATGCTTAAAAATTACCTGTTGCTAAACTGCAAATTAATTTAAGATCTCCATCCTTATTGGGCGGACGTTGCGTAAATTCATGCATCGTACTCCGGAGTACTTTTAAAGCCATTACGAAGTTATTTATCGGCTAAAATGAATGAAGTTATTGATGAACTGGAATAATCGGTCGGTATTAGCTAGATAACTAGTTGTATTTCCAAATATATGATGTCGTGAAAGAAACCGAAAATAAATTTACTAATAAAATACATATAATTAAAGAACATATTCCTCCATTCGAACACTTCAAATTATATTTTTTTCTTTCTCAGCTTCAGCGTGGATGAGAATGGCATCCATGTTCTTTATCAACAAGGATTTATCAATTTATTTTTTTGCTACAGCCAAATCTTTACGTACATATTTCCCCGAAGCTATAATGCTTATTGGATTGATTATTTTCAGTGAATAAGTGAATATGCATATTACCAAGGAATTGTAGCCCTTACTTGCTTATCTCATGACTCTCATGAGACTGTAGGCCGGTCTATACATGTGTATTTGTTTGTGTTTGATTGTCGATATAGATTTCGGTTTATGAAGAACGGGTGACTTTCTTTGCAGATCGATAGGCAACAGCCAGATCAGTCACCATCTCTTAGCAGCCCACCAGCAGCCATTGTCCAGGTGCCCACGTCGATGCCCTCATTGGCATGGGAACGACCCCATGACCTCAACCTCCGCACAAGGCTCAACGGAGGTGCCATCTTGCCGCCGGTCCAGAAGTCCGTGCTGCCACCTGGGGACGGCAACGCTATTCACCCGGCGACGGCAGCGCCGGTGAACCCAAGTTCGGACTTCGAATTGAATGGCGTCGTTATCAAGGAACGACTAATGCAAGCCAGGCGCCTGCCTGAGAGTTGTGTCTAATTCTGGAAACTGAAGAACACTGTGCCGGAAGTGTCGCGACCGTGGCAATAGTCAGTCTTCAAGCTAACACTATTCTGAGTGCTATTTTGCTATAAAATGTGGAATGCACCTGTATGAATTTGGGTATGAGAGGAAGGGAATGTGATTTTTTGTCAAATGACGCACGTGGAAAGCATGAGTGAGGATCGTGAAAAAATGGTTACGAACAGTGCATATCTGACGTATTTCTTCTGAGTGAATGTAAATCTAAGTACTAAGTTCATTCAAATCTGGTGACGTAGTACCGTCGAAGTGGAGAGAAAATGAGTGAGAGGATAAAAATATCATCGAAAAGTTGGTTGTCCGTTAATTTTTTTTTTATTTGTTAAGTGATTGACTCACATCTCTTGAGCATGGTGCACAAGGGATACAGAAACTTGGTAGAGTAAGAGATATCGGACCAGAGTGTGAAATGAATCGTTCTACATTTCCATAGTTTAAACGACAACGGATAATGTGGCTTCCGTTTGTGGTACAATTTTCGTGAAAGCAATGAAAAATGCTTGATAAGGTAAAAAGGATGGTAAAATTTCGTCCCTAATCCCGGGACTAAGTTAACTCAATAATGGCCATCGAATAATTTTTAGCCGTAGCCAGTGAAATATACATTTTTTAAAAGCATTGTGTCACCAATAATTGTGAAATGTTCCTCCAGTTTTATGTTGTATGACTCCGAGAAGGAGAATACTTAAATTCTGCTACCATACGTGACGTTGATAAGTATCTTGGTAATGAAACAAAAAGCCTCCCTCTTTATGTGATTTTTATATTTCAGCAATATAAGCATGTTTTATACGTCAGAGGCGAGTAAATGTTTTTAAAAAAATAGATATTTTAGGATATTTTCTTTCAAAAAATATTTTATTGCATAGAGGATTCAAGTAAGTGTCTTCTGATGTTACTTGTGAGTCAAGTTAAGAGTATTTAACCTTAACGATCCTCTTTAAATAAGTTTAAAAACTTGGCCTCGTTTCTACAGGAATGTTTGGTTTCTATCAAAAATAACTTTAACATACCTACTCAGATCATATCCAACTGTTTTCTCGCCGTACGTTGCTAATAAAATGAAAGGTGATCGCGTTCTTATTTTGTGCTACATGTTGGAACGAGTAGCCAGTGGACTTTATAGTCAGACGTTACCGACCTATTTTTGACGGCTCATGCGACTAACGCACTAACTTTGGCAAACGTATTCGTCGTCCTTGCTTAACGTTTTCCGTGCAGTCTTGCATAGTCTGTGTATGAGGAAGGAATCGGAAAAAATATAAAAAAAGGCATTTTTATTTTACTTCTGACTAATATTGTGTCGTGGCTCTTCTGACCAACTCCAGCCACCTACGTTATGCCTGGACCCTTTCCGAGTCATATCAAATGACATTTTTTTTAGCATTCGCGAGGTAATGAAACATTCCATATCAATCTTACCCCATATCAACCCCAAATAGCTATTTAAATGTTAAACATTGCCGGAAGAGGATACTTAATAAGTCGTTTTGTGTCAATAATCTGGGATCAACGGTCCAGATGCCTTAAAAAATGTTACAAAAACATAAGGCTAAAGTGTATACTTTCAAGTGCTGAAGTCCCCAAAAAGGTGTAATATTGTTGATTTGTAAAGCTGAAAGTTTGATGAATTATAAATGATGTCCGTATTGGTGTGCAAATAAAGTTGATGAATTTTTACAGTGCTTTTCTTTGTTGAAAATTTGGTTATGAGATTCTTGCCTACATATAAAAGTTAAAGTTTCAATTCCTAAAAAAAAACGCTTTTGTAAGTTTTTCATGCTAATTTAGGAATACTATTTCACAAAACCCTCTTCTGTTCCAAATTGTTAGAAGATTTGGAATCAATTTGGAAAAATCTGGCGTTCTCAAACGCTCTCAGGATGAAATTTATTTGCCCTTGCAGTGAATTCTTAAATGCTTGCTTCATCACTCTTTCTCACTCAATGGTTTGGGAGCAAGGAAGATTCTGGGCATAAAATATTTTTTATAAATAGAAAAAAAAAGGATACACAATTCCTATTCCAGAGAAAGCCGTTGAAAACTCTACGTTTAACCTCAATCTAATTAAATTAATATTAAATTAATGGGAAAAGAATTTTATCATATAAACAAAAAGCCAATTGACTGCCATATTTAGTGGGTGAGAGTAGTTTCGTGGGATAGAGAACTTACAAGGTGTTTTTATAATCAAGATAAAAACGACTTTAAATAATTTTTCCAAAAAAATGAGGAATTCGTTTTACTGAAAATGTATTTTCTTTGATTTTATTTGATCACGATCATAGGGCTAGTATAATACCATAGAGTACCATAACAGACCCTAATAATACACAGAAAGAGAGGATAGTTATGCAATTTTCCAAAAGTCAATGCAAACGAAATTTCTAATATGATTTTTTCCAACGTACTTTCATGTCAAGTCGTTAAAACTTTCGTGGTCCATATTATGACTTGTTATATGTTTTTTGGGTTGTCCGCGTCTTGTTAACTGGTTTGAGAGTGGCCGACGTTTCCTCTCCTTTGCCGGAGACTTCCTCAGGGCTACTGAGTGACCGGAGTGGTTATGCATCTATTTGGCCACGAAATCGAAACCGAGAAGCCGATCATCCTTGCCAAAGACCGGCATTTTAAAACAAGGCTAGTTAGAGAAGCCCTAGAAATAAAGAAACACCCCTGCAATTTTAACCGTGACCAAGGACAAGCTATCAGCAGTTCCTGGCTTCCAGTTTTAGCGAGAAATAAAACAACCCAGAATGTTCCACAACTCCCTTCCCCGCCTCCTCCTCCCTCCTCCCCCCTCTCCCCAAATTCATATAAATAGATGCATAACCACTCCGGTCACTCAGTAGCCCTGAGGAAGTCTCCGGCAAAGGAGAGGAAACGTCGGCCACCCTCAAACCAGTTAACAAGACGCGGACAACCCAAAACACATATAACAAGTCGTACTTTCAAGTATTTATTCAACCTATTTGCCAAAAGAAAAATTGAAATCCATAAAGTTTATTTATGTACGCAAACAAAAATGTTATATGATAAAATGTTAAGTATCATGCAAATTTTGTCCATAGGAGAGATCAGAATATAGATGGAAACTCTTCAAATAAAAAAAAAGAGCTTCAGTTATATAAAGTGTTGGAAAAATGATCCTAAATATTTATGTCTCCGAAATTACTGAAATAAAAACTAAAAGAGGCAAATATAAGAATAGATGTGAGACAAAGATCAATCTCCCATTCTAACCAATTGTGTTTTCATAGCTTTTCTATTTAATTTAGTCTTCGGTTAGCCACGAAAAGGATTAAAATTAAAATATTTAACAAGAAATTGAGGTAGACAAGTAAAAGCTCACCTAATATGTTTTGTTGATAATACTTATCTTTTAGCAGATAGTGGGAAAGAAAAGAGTTACGCTTTTAATTTAAAATGGAAATTATGACAGTTAAATTGAGAACTAACATTAAAAAAACATAAATGTGGATATTGTAAAAAAATTAAAAAGTCTAGAAATGCTAATATCAGGGTTAACATCTTATAAATTAACTTGTAAGATAATATTGGGATTTTGCAAGTCAAAATACCAATAAAAATGAAAGATTTATATGATTTTAAAAACAGAGGCAAAAGAAGATTCTATACAAAATAAAAACATAAATTTGAACAACATCGAACCTACATATGCAAAGAAAGTTTTGTGAAGAAACGTGTATGGAGCGTTTTTATTTATTGCTGTGATAAATTGGCGTTATGAAAAAATAAATAGAATAAAATACTAGAGTTAAATGTTGATCAAGAAAAGAACCACTATAAACCAGTTGGCCAGAAGGGAAAAGTAATAATGCAACCAGGCAGACGGAAGTAGATGGCAAACAGAGTCCTAATGGTTGTAATTATATCATGCTGCATTATATCAGAACTGTAGGTAAAATTGAAAATATCCGAGTGACATTGATTCATTTTAGTTTCCCTGTGACCATTATTTCGCTAGATATATGTTTCCATTTTAAATGAAAAATAAACTTTTATAAAATTACTTCGGTGAAGCGTTTCACCTTCATTTCTTGGAGGCTTTTTGATTTTTTGGCAATCATTTTCGTATAGCTTCCTAGTACGATAATTTTGTGAAAAGATTTAAAAGTCCATATCTTTTTAATGCTCCATGGTACCATACTGATCCGATACTACGAAACGAATTTAGACCTCTTTTCTGCGATTTGTGACTAAAAACATGGTATTTATATAATTACTCTATAAATGTAATTATGAAATGAAATTATTACTCCAGTTAAATAATATGTGGACATTATAATTATTTATGAATAATTACCAATTAAATTGTTCATATTGTTTTCTTGCTATCTCTTAAAACTATGAGATCCTCATTCAATTATATTTTATTAAAATTATAACACGGAAAAAATTCAAATCTCCTGAACATATTGTGGGCAAACTTACAACTAATTTCATAAGGAAATCTCGAAAACCAAATGTTAAAAAACAAAATTTAATTATAGATTCAGCGTCCTAATTTATCCCAATGTAGGATGCCCGAAGCGATCTCTAAGATCAAAAACTAATTTTTTCGGCCATTATTCCAATTAGTGCAAAGAAAATATTGTTTTTCCTCGAGTAATTTTACTTATTCTAAGCATAAGTAAGCAATTTACTTACTTATTCTTGCAGGTTTGAATTTAGCATGTAAAGTAAAATTAAAAGTTTATTTTTTTTAGTATAACCAAAATAAATATTCATTATAATGTTTTAAGGAGCAGGGAAATACTTAGATAAAAGAGAAAAATGCTTAATTGTGAGCATTGGCTGTCCTTATATTTCACAGGTTATTTTATTATGATATAACAATTAGTAATTTAATATATTCAATTACGGAAATTTCTCAATTTAAAAACTTTGAAAATAGATTTTTTTCTTTCAAATGATTCATTATCGATAAGCAAATTTTCGTTCTCTTTGTAGTGGTGCATCAATGTTTTTCTCAAATATTTTAAAATTGTCTTCTATTATTTTTGCATTTTAAATATGTATTTAATTTTAAAAGTCACTCAGCAATAATACATTAATTTTAAGCCAATAGTGACAGTATATATACGATTGTTAATTAACAATTGTCTCTTGCCCGACGAGGGAGGAAGAAGATCTAAACTCGCTCCTTATTAAATTACAAAAAATTATACCGAAAACAAAGCAATAAAAAGTTGTCATTTTTTGCCAATAGTTTGGTTGAATAACCTGATCACTCAAGAGACACAACGACGCGGAGTAATGCCTGCAGGTCTTTATCAGCAATGATTAATCTGCGGAAAACTTATATACCAGATAAATAAATATTTTAAATACATAGTAATACTTCAGCATCAACAAAAATTCCTTCGAGAAAGTCGATGAGATTGATTATTAATTGAACGTAGGAATTAAATATAAAATATATATTCGAATACAAAATTATATTGAGTTTATTTAATATCAAACTTTTTAATCATTATATATTCTGGAAATTATAGTACTTGAAATATCTTTTTGAAAATTATAGAAAAATGACAAGAGTGACGGAAAAGTTAATGTTTCTTTTAGAGTTGAATTTATGCACGCCACCAAATCGGTAATTTCGGCATGTATGACCTCGTTTCCCGCAATTAAAGTCGTTTATATCTTCATTCTCCGCCAAGCGGAGGCATCATCTCTTTGTCCCTCCTCAATGTAATCGCTCGCTATCGGCCTTTGTGGAGCGCCTCAGTTCTCCGCAGGAGACCCTCATTGGACCCACAGCAATTACACCTCCAGTTTACGAGCCCAGGCGGCTCTTCCCACTATCAACGAGCGACAGAACCGTGCCTCAGTCTTTTCTTCTTTGACCTCTTCCGGAGAAAGATTGTAGCTGAAGTCAGAAAAGCGTCGTTTTCTGACAAAGATTTTTGCGCGAGAAAAGAAACGTCATGGATGGTGCTTCGGGTGGAAATATTTTACTGTCTTGCCTTCAGGTAAAATAAGCTGTTTAGTTGAAGTATGAAGTTTAAGTTGAGTAATATCACCCGGAATTATTGCAAATTGGTTATGCTCTATTCCGGAGCATCTTTTTATTCAGCGTATAAAAAAGAAAAGAAATTTTTTTGCACCGCCACCTTCCCAACAAAGATTTTTCGTGCTTATCTTTAAATAAATACCGCGGTGTAAAATTTTCCATTGTTCGTAAGTGTCAAATGTGTAACTTTCTGATTGATAGTCATTGTTATATATCGGTCTACTGTTGCGGATCTAGTGCATCATCAATATTCTTCCAGGTTTTTAATCTCAAGGCATGAAGACGAAAACTCCCTTAATATATACTCAATACTCTATAAATACACGGACAAATCCTTAATGAATGACCAATAAATATATGGTAAATGATGTCCAAGCTATGTAACGAAAATAAACTTGCCGCTCTGTAATAATTTCATTTTGGCACACGATTCCTTGAACAACATGCAAAGTTAAAGCCTTCAATTCAGCAAAATCTTCGATCAATTTTGTCACTAACAACATTCTGCAAATAAGTTTTAATATATTCGCAGCAGTATAAAGAGATGAAATTCACTTGCTGTGAAGAAATTTGCGCTGAAACTTTGGTGTGATGAAAGCAGAACAAAGCATCCATCAGGCAAGAAAGAATTTTTGAGAGACACCAAAGGAAAGAGTTAATAAAAAAGAGATCAGAATGAGACTTTGAAATATAAATAATACATACAAAAGAATAAAGCCAGCGACATGTCCTGTCAGATACCTAAGTACCAAGATTCCAAAAATATTTTATATGGAATAGAAAATTCTATAAGGACTTCGCTCCACTTGAATAAAGGATATTTATTTGGTCACCCTTATCGACTTCTCCACTTTTCAGATACAGTATCACAAGTATTAAATTAGACAGAAAAATTAAGAAAAGGATAAGGGGGTGTGCCAGCCAAGATGTTGCCGGATGAGGAGGTGAGAATATTTGAGAAGGAGAACAGATAAACTAGAAACGCCTACTTCATCACAAATTATTTAATCACACTTTAGTGACCTACCTACAGTCCAAGTTAGGTTCTTATTTTTTGTATCAATCCAGCTAGATTATTATATCATCCAGTCTACTTCGTTTCATAACAGTCTTATATTTCTATAGTATTTTGCTCTATCCGTCTGTTCCTCTCCTTTTCAGTCCTTTCATCAGATTCCTTTATTCGAATGGATTACATTTTGTGACAAAACCATACATCGTGTTAGCACAGAGCTATTAGCAGTTCGTCATGTTTTAGACCCCATAGGGGAAAAGTTGTTAAGATGTGTGCATCAATATTATTCGAATAATTAGGATGGGAATCATTATCAGATCGTTGTTTAAATTAGCAATTAAATGTTCTGCAGACATTCATAACGGAAATGTTCACATAAGTTGTTCAAAATTGTTTCAACAGCAGGTTGTTTCAAGTGTATTACAGCAGGTTTCTAGGATACAATTAGAGAGTGAGAGAAAGAGAATAAAATAGAAACAGTAATATTTTGCAGCAAAGATTCACGAGGAAATCAGAATAGGTATTATAGATTTTGATACAGAAACTATACTGTAATAATTTTCTTGAACGTGTGCATACTTTAACTCTTCCTACTTCTAACTCCCGGTAATATTAGTTCATAAGTCAATTAATTTATATCAAATACTTACTAATGAGTACCTAAAATAGATTAATTAGTAATAACTAGCTATTTAATGTCACTTATAGCTAGCATTTCACGTGTCTCATAACTGTTGGCACAATGATTTCCTTGGGGCAGTAGAAATGAGTATCTTGGTTTAATTGAAGTTGTTTGTAGATAGAGTACAATTATTTACATACGTACATAGTAGTACGTATTTTTCCTGATTGATAATGCAAGCCTTTTCAATTTCCACTACCTACCACGCCCTTTTGTGCTGGCTTGTGGGGTATTACGTACGTGAGGATTTATTTAATTTCCTTAGGCCCACAGACTATCCATTCTATCTTAGCTTAGAGTTACGAACCAGGCGTTAGCAGTTACCGAGGTGGAAATCAAAACTAATCGGAATGTGACGTTGCATAAGTTTTGTTGCGGCTGAAGAAATAGATTTTAAAAATTCTCATGGAATTCAAGGAAAGAGCGACTGTGATCCTTAAAATTAATTCGTTTAATATGAAAAATTTCTTTTTCACAAAAATTTATGTTGTGCAGTACATTTCTAAAGGAGTAAAAATGCAAAACACACCGATTCCTGGTTCGTAACATCTGCTTTGCGATTAAATTTTGATCGAAAAGTAGGAACAAATGAGAATCTCATTAGAGTTGAAATAATTAACTGCTATTTGAACGAAACTGTGGAATTTATCCCTTAAGGAGTAAAGACGTGTCACAAATAATTGATAAGGATATGTCCACACCACAATTTGCTCATCATATAGAATGTCATAATTGGCAATATTCCTCGCAATAAAACATCGAGAGCATTATCATCGTTCGGAGTAATTAAATGACCAGATTTTTGAACAAAGTGATGAAAAGCCTGATCAGCAGCCTCTGCCTTATGGGACAACTTGTTTAATTGTCATCCGGTCCACTGAATCATTCCTCGCGCAGCGCATGAAATGACGAGCGGGTAGGTCCGACGGCACCGAAAAAGTAATTCAACGGACGCACAACGAGTCGACAAGACTTGCCAATTGGCGTTCATTAACCTCCCTTTTGCGGGCGCCAGAAAGCCTCGTGTCCCCAAATCCTTTCTATTTAATGCGGCCGAGGGCTAAAGTGGGCCCTTGATGGGAACGGTCGAATTGCCAATCAGCTGGAGAGCGGCTGAATACGCGGACGGCGCACAGTGGTCGATTTTCGAGTATTAGAGGGACAAAATTATTTTTTCAATGTAATCGATCGAATAGCCTTATTTTATTGGAAATTTCTGGAATTATAAACCTAAAAAGCAATAAAACATGAAAATATAGCATTAAAAAAGGGTTATGTGCATTGTTACCCAAGTTTCGTAGTTTGTGATATTTTCTAATAATTGGAGTAATGTAAGTTTCTGCATTGTTTTCAAATAAAAAAGAAATTATTTGCATTGCAATACACACTAAACAAATATTAATACAGGTGTTCCATTCAATATTTGTACCAGTACCATGTTTTATTTCAAATTATTTAGTGCATAAAATATTTTACTCAATTTTATCACATTATATTCATTCACTCTCCGTATCCGTTGAGTCATTTCCTACATGTTCCGGAGTTTTTAATAAACTTATGACGGCACTAGGCAGTTGACTATACTTTTTATTTGGTAATTTCCTTAGGGCCGAAATTAATGGGTCGGAACTAGTTAATAATAGGTTCATTAAGCCTTGATTAGTGTCCCCTCTTGACATTTTTCGAGTGTGATGTTCCCGGAAAGCTCTACATTCCTTGTGCCTTGCCTCTTGCACATCCTCTGATAATTGGCCAATTGGTAAAACCATGCTTTCAATCACGTCTGCTACATGGATCAACATTTTATGGACACTAGTGGGCATGTAAAACCACTGATAAAGGCTAACATATAGCAGAGCAGTGTCATGGGCATACTCTCTAAATGCTTCTACGTTGAGGCCATATCCACTTGATATGGCTTGCAAAATAACGGAGAACCGTTCAATCAACTTCTCATCAACTCCAGTAATTTCCGCCGCTTTCCTTGGGTTGTCAAAGAATCGGCGAGAGGTGTTTCCATCGTTGGTAGTTCCACACCCTTGTTTTACTACATCGACTAGGAGGCCCATTTCCGATCTAAACCTATTTGTTACTTCTGTTTTCCTTAACTGAGAAGCATCTTTTACTCTCTGACTTCCACGGACTTGCCATTTCTGAATTTTTAGCCTGTAAGATATATGCAAGACAAACTCGAAAAATCGAATACGAGCATGCAACGTAGATAAGCCAAAGTTAAATGCTGCAGTATTTACAGGTTGTTTTTTTAACAATTTCAAAATATTTCATTTCTTTTGGAGAAGCACCACAAATGTAGCACACTTGAGATGATAAATTATTCATCAAAGAGTTGCAGACTTTTCCATCTATCATTGTATTTAACAGCAAATACTTAATAACAATGATTTTATTTCCTATGGTTAATTTAGTAGGCGTCAAATTAGCTATTTTCTTCTCAATGTGGTAGATTTCTTCTCTAATTTTCTCAGGAGTTTCCTTCACAAATTGAAGTCGAATTGTATGCAAAATCTTATGGAGGACGTCCTTGGATTTTGCCACATAATTAATTTTTGATTTGTTTCTTTTTGCTCAAGTTGAAGCTGTAAAGGAACTATTGACGTCAAAAGAACATCGGAATCTGAGGAATGCTGATTTTCGGAAAATCTTTGCTTATAAAGAAAGTGCCCTGAACTGCCGTCGCATCCCCATTTATGACTCATTTGAAAGGATACTTTGTCATATCCGCGGCAAAACTGAGTAAATACGGCGTTTAGTACTTTCATCAGACGCATTGCTGTATGGTCTAATAAATTTTGTAATTTAACCTCCGCTAACGTTTCTGATACAGTGAACGATTCCTGTATAGGGTAGCACTCGATTTTTGCCTTTAAAACTGAGCAGTAGGAAGGATAAATTTCAAAATTTCTTTCTTTAGCTCCCTTCTGCATAGCAATATATTGATGTTTAGTTAATTTCAATTCTACCATTAATGCTAAAACTTCCTCAGGGGAATAGGGTTTCGAGGTGGAAGAATTAAATGGGTTTTCACATACTTTTTTAATTACTTTCACTGAACGAGGGCTTTTCGTTGTAGCACTTTTTATGATTTGTGTTACATTTCCTTTGCCAGTTGAAGTAAAGCTAGATTGCGCAGCTAAAGCAAGTTCTTCAGGGCTTCGAGATTGTACAAGAGTTTCAATCTTTCTTCTCTTAGATTTTGAGCTGCAAGAAGAGAAAAATTTCTTTGGGCGGCCTACCTTATCCCCTAAGCTTATTTCGAGAGGCAATGGTGACTGTTGTTGTGCACTTAAGTTCACATCAAGCCACTTTGAGTACTTTACCAGGAACTTTGCCGAACTCCTGCCACATGCCTTCTAGCGTAGTAGAAAATTATTCGAAAAATGTTTGATTCGTTCTTTCAGTAAGTAATTCTCTTCTATATCACAATTGTCAGATACTATCTTTTTAAATGCAAAATTGATTAACTGCGCTGTTGTCTGCGGTGATGTTGATGTTCCAGTGAGATTATTTTCTCTCTTAAATTCAAATATGTATCGGCGCCGAATTGTGCGCACAGCTCCTGAAAACAAGGGTAACGTTATTTGGTGGAAGTGGGCAGAATCATTGCTATTATCATTGAACAACTTACTAACGGTTACATTTGTAATATCAGTAAGTGTAGCGTGCTATCTCGAGAAGACTTGTTAGTGGGCCGAATTCTAACAGCATATTACACAACATAAGATCCTAGTTACACTCACGTAGCACGGTATTGTACCATACATTTCATTGGGAACTTTAACAACATTACTATTAAGTATTTACCTGAAACATCGCCTTCCATAATGACCGAACAGTCAACCAAAAATCACGCGTCACAGAAAATTATATGAAGACACTTCAAGATTACTTTACCTTCAAGTTTGTTGATATTTTATTTGCATTAGTAATTTCGTTGCTTGGTTTATTTTATTGTTGAAAAATTATGTTTCATTTCTTAAATTCAAGTAAATTTTACTTGGTTTGGAGATGCCTGTCCTTCAATCATAACTTTTTTTGCTTTAGGAATTATGAAATATTTCCTTGAATAACCCATTTGATAAATTTTGTTCTAATTGGCGTAAACTCCTGACTGTTAATATAAAAAAATAATGTATAATTAATGTATATATATACATACATACATAAAATAACTTTTTATGTATGTTTTATATGCCAGATACTACTCTCGAATTAGAAATCTCTTCGCAAGATGGCGTGCACGGCTCCTGGAAAATAAGAATAACTTCTTTCGGCGCAAGTAGGCGCAAATACCGCTATTACTGGTTCATAGATAACTGTTGAAGGATTGAAGTGCACCACTATTTTACGTGAAACCTCGTGAAACTTTTTTTGTACGTCAACTCTAAAAATCAATTGTGCAAAAATTAATAATTATTTGTAATGAATTGTTCAGCGATACTTATAACACCCAACCTTGCAAATTTTCTCGAATATTAATTTATGATTACCCACCAGAAACAATCCTCTCTGTTTAGTGTGAAGGTTTTCAAAATATCACTCAAACTCGAACCAATATACCCTCCGAAATTGATGGGTGCGCTGTGACCACGGAGTGTGACTAGAGGCTCAGAAATTAATTCTTCCACTTCAATGTATCGCTACCGTTGAAAAAACTAACATTTTCGGTGTAATTTCTTCTTCATAGCACTTGTTGGTTCATTAGCTACGTACTAAACACAATTACACATTAATACAAGGAACTTGCATTTTATACTTTTGTCCCGCTAAATCAGTGAAATCGACCACTGTGCGGCGGCGTCGGCGGGTGACGCGAGCACGCGTTTCATTCCGAAAACGCTGAAAATTTTTCGAAACCGCATAGAGTTTTGAGCCGTGGGACGGGTAGTGCGTCGAAAACGAGATGGTCGTACACTTAGCTCGCGATGCGCACGGAAATCCGCGACTCGTTCCGCGATTGGACTGCTAACACCCGCTGTTCCGAAAACATTACAATTCACTATGCGATGACACACATTCTTTCATCACTTCATTTTAGTGCTTTTCAGCATGTGAAAAAATGAGTGAGAAGCTGTTATTGCTTTCATACTTAAATCTACTGATCCATTTTTATGCTTGCAATTTTCTTGCGGGACGGATGCGGTAGCTAATTCAGTAGCTCACCAGTCTAGCAGATTATTAAGGCTCTGAATATTCAGTATAATTATAAGGAAGTTATCATAGGTTGCGTATCTTCTAATTCCGCCCTGTGTTACTAGGCAGTAATTATCCTCAAACTCAACTTGAGGGTGAATATTCCCGAACATAGCAGAAGATTCACAGAGAAAACAATCATTCTCCTTGACCGGGACTCGAACTCGGATCACCTCATTTCTCTGTAGAACTTCCACTTTTGCGCTATTTCAGTGGCTAACTCCATTAAGGTTCTCACGACCAGTTTATGGTCCCTCAAAGTTGTAATATAGTAAGCACCTAATTTTTTTTTTTTATTCGGTCCAAACCTTGTAGACAGTGGCGCCATGCGCAACGCTTCCACTGCTTTGTGGCATTATATGTCTAATAGCGAGTCTTATGTTCGAGTACATCTTCTTCCTTTGAGACCCCTAAAATTCCACGGAGAAAGATGAATCCTCGAAAGCTTAATTAGTTAAAGATCCTGGCCGGAAATCTGAATATCCGTGTTTGAGTCCCGGTCAAGGCAAAACATTTTTTTCTCTGTGAACCTGCTGAAATTGCATATAACTACGTTAACGCTCTCGCGGTCAGTTTACGGTCCCTCAATCCCGATCATGACTATGTACATACTTGAACGAATGGGATAATACTCTTTTGGAGTGAGTACTATAGTGTGCACTATTTATAGGTATCATACGGGACAGTAATAGGCTAGACTGTGAATTAAGCATTTGGAGTGGTTAAAACCTGACAGTGAAATTAGAGAAATAGATATACAAATAATATCAATAGAGAAATAGATATCAATATGGGCATGAGTAGAAGGTCTCGTGTTTATTTTCAAAAATGTATTTTATATTTTGCATTAGAGTAGTACAGAGGTTCCGAAATCCATTTTTTCCGCAAACAATCAGCGAGAGATATAGATTACAATGGAGACATTAGAGGCATTAGAACAGATACAGCTATTTTTTTAAGTAATTTTGCATGCCAGTATGATTGAAACTGTGCTGTTAGTTTTGTTTGTAATGATTGACAGATATGTGTATATGTTTTGGTACGATGTGCAACCCAGTAGGTGGTGTTATTTCAAGTGAAAACACTTCATAACTTAATAGAATATAATTTTTTTTCAAACGTTTTCGGCCAATATAAAAACGGAATTTTAGCGGCTAAGGATTTGATTCTTTGATTTGAATATATGGTGATGTTCATCTCCTGCTACTCACTGTCATGGTAGCTTTCTAGGTAATATTTAGACGTGAGTGTAGAATAAACTCTAATACCAAAAACACCTACGGATTTGACTGCTACCTCTATGATTATCACAAAATTATTAATTTAAAATGAGCATTGAATGTTTAGATATTTATAATAAAATCAGTCCCGACTTAACCGACCTACGGAACTTCAAATTCATTTTCTTTAAAATGATCCCATACACAACTTTAAAAGACAGCCGTCAATTTAAAACGTTCAATTCAAGACAAATCCAAAAAAACATATGTTCTTTGCATACACTAATGTTCCCAACAATGGTTGTAACACCAGAGCATACTCTGGTATTGTGACATTTAAGCACAGAAATCTTAGATCACAAGACAATTGATAAGAATGAATGACGCTCAAAATTTATTTATACCCCGCAAAATGGTAAACTGCCCACATAAATGATAAAAAGTACGAGATAATCATCAGGCATAATTAATTTTAAATCTCTTAAGACCCACAATTGAGTTATTTGAGCAACATCTAAGGAAATTGCCATGTATATGTACATTTAAAGGAAGTGTTTAAGGGATGTTAAATTTTCACACTTATCGACGTGTGGTTGGAAAACAAGCAAGCTTACTGGGCATGAATCACCGGAATGTTAAATTCGTAAAAATAACATCGGACACTTTTTGAGTGGTATGTACATAATACTGCTACATATTTCCTGTCCGAAAAGACGTTGAATTTTAGATCTCTTGGTGCCCCTATTTAGAACAATTCCAACTCACACACTATATCCTGAAAAATTTCTATCCCTTCATCAACTATATAATATCATTCCTAATCTCGTTCTTTTTCATCGTAATAAAAATAAATTCTCTTTAGGTTTCCATTGCTATTCATATGGTATTAGTTATTATACCTTGCCAAATAATTAAATTTCCTGAGCTATATACGGAAGATTTAATTATTTTTTCAAATTCCTTTTAGACCATAGCATAAATAATAAGCATAAATAATAGCTTAGTAAATATTTGTACCGACTAGTGTAATACACCCTTTCCAGTTCCTACAAAAAAAGTTGTAATAGTTGATCTACTTGGAACACATTCGTTGAAAATCTTCATTTTAATGCGTCGTAATACGCTACGACAAAAGCCATGAAATTGTGAGAAATACGCTATCTACACTCACATGACCGTTTTACTTCCATTCCAGTAAAGCCATTACGAGGGACCCTTACAGCTAGTGGTTTAGATTAGAAAACAGGAAATTTAGTTTGGCATCGAAAGATAAATCAGCGTTGGTTCGCATACGAAAATGTAAACAAATGTTATATTTTTATTAGAGGCCAAGTATGCCATTAAAGTTTATCATTTAACTTTTCTTAGCCAAAATGTCTCCGCATTGTTTCTATGGAATTTAAATACTGCACAGAACTGCGGTATAAACTATTGGTAGTGTGATTTGCCACTTTTATGATGTCAATAAATATAACAATGAGTTCATATTTTTCATACAATAAATAGCTTCAGTGATTGAAATTTGTTTACGATCAGTGGTAAACAGACTTCAGTTGTCTCGTAGTTAACAATATAGGCGTTATTTGTCGATGAAATCCTATGTATTTTGTACTTTTTACTTGAAAATGTGACATGCTATAAGAGCATGCAAATCCATGGGTAATGCCAAACTGTTTTTCATAAAAAACTGAAGAACACACTGAACCAACCATTTAAAATGGAATGAGTGCAATGAAGGTATTTCAAAAATTAAGTCGTTTATATGTATCATATCGTACTTTACGCTGTTTTTTTGTGGCAATGAGAAGGATAATGTCTCTTTTGCACGTTGCTGTTTTTGTTTTTAAAAGTCTGCTAATTTAACTCATCATAGCCACCAATTCCATTTAAATTAAATATTAGCTGTTTAAAAAAATATTGTTCGTATATGTATTCAAATAAACCTGGATTCATCAAATTATCAACCAGATCAAAATCGTCTCCACGTTCTATAATCCACGGATCCTTAACCTTATTGTTCATCTCGGCCTTCCTCCTTGCAAAGAATCTAATTAGTCGAGTTTACCCATGGCTAATCTGGATCGATTCAATGTGGCATCAAGTCAACGCAATTTAGCGAGGAACATCAAATTTCCTTTTATAACCGCGTAACGGCCAAGGCAATAAAAATCACGCGAATGGGACATGACCACTTTACACCGGTCATGCTTCAACGGGCGAATGAGGAGCTTTGTTGTCTACGGTCTCCATAGGCCCTTGAACAATCGCTTTAACTACGGCTACGGTGCTATTTTATCGACCAATGTGCACCAAATGCACGACTATCGTTTGGGGGTGGAAAAAGATGGAGAAATGCGCCAAATGCACGATCATAAAAGCACACAACGTCTTATCTCCCGCCCGTCCAGAAGAAGCCGGGTTATTTCTATCGCAAAAGTCCTTCCCATTTTTATTTTAAGTTCACCCACTGAAGAGTAAAAGCGCGTATTCCTTCCTCGTCCGACCACCCCCTGGCGAGGGCAGCACGAACTAGGAGGTGAGCAGGATAGCAAGATGGCCACCACACCTCCTCTCCCATCACGCCAACGAGAGCACTCGGACCGGGTCGAGTTAAACGCCTTAAGCGGGCATCGAACGACCATCCCCCCGCGAAAGGTGTGATGGGAAGGACCAAATTACGGAGGAGACACGACTATTTTCGCGCCCGGAGAGGGTTAGAAAGGGAGGAGAAAAGGGTTCCCTTCGCCAATAAAGAATTCCTTCTCTCGGAAAAACCAATTCGGCAGACTTTCTTTCGGCCCGAGCCGAATTCATTTTATTATTTTTTTCCCACCTGTCGTGTACGGGAATGGGAAGTAGGTGGGAGTGGTGGGGAGGAAGAAAGCGAAAAATAAAGTACTGGGTTTCTCACCCTCCGTCCGTTCACCCGGGAGCGCAGCAAGCTAATCCGAAACCCCGCCCCTACACTCCGCGACCCCCTTACCCAGATATAAACCTACGTTCCCACCTACGGAAGGTGTCGTAAGTGAGGTGGGAGTTAAAATGGGGGTCCCGCCACCCTGTGAGGCTGCTAAAAAATAAGAAAAAGCGCCCAGGGTGGGGGAAAGGAGGCAAGGGGGCAGATAGCCTCCCCACTGGCACCTCCTGCCACACACCTCCCGGGTGGGTGCGAGGTGGCAGTTGGAAGGCCCGTCCAATTTCCTCTCGTGTCCCCCGTTATTCCGAACACGTCCAAACTCAATCCACACTCTTAAGACGGTCTCCGAGCAACCCTTTCCGAGGGTTATAGCCGTCTGGAGCCTTGTGTTGCGCTCCTCGCCGGTTTTCAATCACCTTAGACCGAATAGGGTGGCTGAAGGGTGAGGGGGAAATATGTAAGGACTAACATATCCGCTGATTCCGATCATATTCTTCCATTCGATTGGTGCGTCGCCAATTCATTGGCTCATGGACGGTTTGCAGCGTCTATTTCGTCGTAAAAACATGGAGTTGTGCGATAAAGAATGGAAGCTTATATATTTAGTTAACCAAGCACAATCTATATACCAAGTCAAAAATTATCCTTAAATCACACACTCATTTAGACTAGTTACGACCGTTATTTGTGGGCAGGCACCTTTGACAGGAAATTATATGCCAGTCAACAAAAAATATATGGCCATTTTCTGGCCTAATTCACCGGCATAAAGGTCACCTGTGGCATGTTATGTAAAAACTTTCTCTACTATGGTCCAATTTCGGGTTGGATTCTGCTCGGCATAATTGTAATGGCAAAACTGATGCCAAAATTTTCAGAATGTAGAAGAATGGAAATAGAAGGGTAGGCAGGAAGGTTGGAAAGAAACCCGAAGTCGGCATTAGCCGGATATTAACGAAAGGCGTCAAGGGGCTCATGATTTAGCGTCCCACCCGAAGAGGAGGGAACCGTACTCAAACTACCACCCCAAAAACATCAAATGGCTGCTGGTTTACCTATGAAAATTATCTTCCACTACCGAAATTCAAAGCCAGGACCTCCAACTAAGAGGTCGCGGCTTTACTATCTCTAACCACTGCAAACATCAAGACTCATTCACCAATTAAAGCAGTTTATTTTTGTGAAAGTTGTTGAGGTGATTGAGATTTTTATGATAACATCTGATGGAAAAAATAACTGGTGAAGGTGTTTGAAAAAATAATTTTATATAGTAACCATACTCAAGTATGATAAAATGTAATAGCTAAATTACTGAGGAGTAAAATCATTTCCAATTTTTTAAATTTCTTTAAAAAACATGAGCGTTAATATTTACATATTTTAAATTACTTATATGGTCTTCTAACGGTGGGTAGGACAGTGTGTTACCGGTTATGTTAAAATGATAACGCTGGTGTGTTCCCCATGGTCTATAAGAAGTCGCTGTCCACTAATTCCGTGATTATATTCCTCGATATCAGATTTTTCCCGACTTTCTACATTTCCCGAACAAATGTTTCACCATGCCAATTTCTCTCTTTGAATTCCTTGTGAAATGTAAAATAACATTTTTACTTAACACTTTGCTAATAACAATCGGGTAGAGAGAAAAAATATCAAAAAATATAAATGGATCAAATCTTGGTGAAATTTATGATGATAAAAATTTAACATTTTTTGATATTTTCTCGTAGAATATGCAAAAATGCAATAAAAATTTCAGACACCAAAAAGTTTGTTTCGGATATCAAAATGATCATACATCTTTTCAAAAACCAACCATTATTGACCCAAAGAGGAATGGTTTGACTATGAATTCCAGCACAGTGTGTATCATGTAATGAATATGTTAATGATAATTGTGAGTCGTCGTAACTGATAGCGAAGGGTACAGCCCAAAGAAATTTTCCCAAGTAGGTTCAAGACCAATGAAAATACGTTATTTTTTTGCCGATGGCTGACTGACGAAAACGCAGATTTTCATGAAAACTAAATTAAAATAAAAATTTTAAAAACTGAAGAATAAGCGATAGCCGTTCAAGATCTGAATATCGTTTTGTTGGTAGAGTCTTTCTTCCATCGTAATCGAATACATCGAGTAATCGTAAGTAATCGAATACCTCAAATATCAAAATCAACGTCAATTAATCCTAGGATTTGGTTTGACTCAGCCTTCCACTCGATTCTTCTATCGGCCAACCTCTTCATATCAATGTAATTCCTCTCTTTCACGTCCTTCACGACCTGTTCCATATATCTCATACGACGCCTTCTTTTGTCGTTCTTCCTGTTCACTTTACCCTCGACGATTGTCTCCTTCAGGCCATCGTGTCTTAAATATGGCTTATTAGGTTGCATCGAATGTTAATGAACTGACTAATAAAGACTATTAACGTGTAACGTTATTTTAAATTGAAGTTGCTATGAAAAACTGGCCTAGATGTATGTTTACAAATATTTATTCTCTTATTGAATTTGAACAAAATCAAATAGATGGTTAAAGAGGATTTGAAAATTATCTGCACGTAGTTATTCGATGGTCCTCTTTACTGTGAGGCCGCAATTATTTACTAGAAATGAAAAACCAGCATTCAGCCCGATAATTATGATGAGATTAATGGAAACATATCAGATCCATGAGGAGTAAAGCAAACAAGATTTGACTTTTATTCATCCATGAAAAAGTTTCTTCCCTGTCGCTCGGAAATCCCATGGGCTATTCACAGTTCTTCAGGGAGATTCAAAGCATAAGCAGTTTCAGTTCATATGCATGAATATGACAAAGAGTGAGATGGAGGTGTTTCTCCAAATTGTCTACTGAAATATGAAATCTAACATTCCCCTGAATATTTTCCAACGATTGGAAAAACTACTTTCCTGCTTTGCTCTGTCTTAAAATATTTTATTTTTATTTCACGTTAATCTTGAAGTTATCATTTCATAAATTTTATCGAAAGGCAGGTAACTGAGAGATTTAACGAGGATTTTTGCTTCGGAAAAAATATAATTTATTTTTATTGAATGAGGACACTTTGCAGGACCTGTGGTTAGGTATCTCAATAAAAGGCTAGCAATATTTTATATCTTTATCGTGGCGTAATCTGACTACGAAATATGAGTTATGGAAAACAGAGTATGAATAGAAATGGAAATAGTTACAGCTGTTTGTATGAAGAGAAATGGAAATTTCATGAAAGGAAGGACATAATGGAATTAGGTGCTTGACATGCTGAGAAATTAGATAGTGAGGCTCAGTCACGTGATGTAAGGCGATGACTCATTGAAGGTCGTTGTAAAGTTTACACTGTGGGCAAGAGAGGACCCTTACCAAAATCCGGAGATCCACAGTAATACGATAATTAGTAAGCAAGGGTTAAAATGGCCATTGGTATTCCCGAATGTTGGTAAATTTTCTAGTAAAAGTTTAATTTGATAACCGAATAACGTTTAATGTTTTCAATGACAACAGCATTAATTCACAATTTAATTTTTTTAAAGACTAGTTAATTACATTTCCTTTGGAATAATTACATAGTCAGCCTTTTGATTAGGTATTAAGGTATTAACGTGTAGATTATTTACTTATTATTTGTGTTCTTAGACGTGACATTCACTACACAGAGAGGAAAATACTAATGTTTCAATAGAAAGATATAGCCCATGCCTACCATGACGAGATAAAAAAATTAATTTTTATGCATTAATCTTATCTCGATTTATGCTTAGCTAATCTCTATATGTGGATTATACATTAAGAAGGCATAGGAAGTGCCCTAAAAATTGTGGATTTCCTAAAAAAATGTCGATTTCTTTATAATAAGGACCACAAATAGAATGTAATTTACTTATCCCACACATCTAACATTTTTATCACTGGCAGAATCCATGAATAAATAATAATTTAATTCGTAAAGGACTTTATCTCTTGGATGAAGACATCGCAAACGGCTTCGTTAACTCCACGAATTCCGTACGCGGTGCGCGCTTTTCCATTGTTATTCCATCGGAACTCATCTGTATCAACCGGAGATGTTCCCGAGCATGGGGAGGCGACGATAAAGCACTCCGAATCGCTTGAATCAACTCGTCGATGTTGGATCGAGGAGGAAGAAACAAAAAAGCAGCGAGGCGCGAGGTAGTAGTCATGGAAACGTGGCGATGGAGTCCGACGACCGGTTCCTCCTTCGCACGGATGCATTCGAAGTGCAAATTGGAGCCAGAGTGAGATTTCAGTGCGGGAAGGAAGGAATCGAGAGTGATTCGAAGGAAGGGATTTCTAGAATAAGATAATAAAATTTTATCGCCACACACGAACAGAATTTTAATGCAAAAGACTTCCTTGTGGATACGAAAAAAAATGAAATTTGGAAAAAATATGAAGATTAACGGAAGAAAAAAATTACATTTATTAGAGCTTTTTGTGACTTTTTGTACCTAACCTTTTATTCACGGATGTTGGTGGTATTTTTAGTTGAGTGGTAGTCAGGATATGTTTTATATTTAAAGTGATAAATAATTAATAATGCTGACAAACTTTCATTGCTCAGTTGTGGAATTTGTAGACATTACTTCTCCCATGCTTAGAAAGTTATGATATTATAGCATGCGATTTACTTTTACTAACTGAATATCTATGAATAAAATATTGCCTATTTTTTAAGCAAATGAAGAATAATAAAATATATTTCAGTTAAAGACTAGAAAGGAAAAAAATCAATTTTCAATTTAATATGAGGATGATGCTGCTTAAAAAAGTTGTGGCCATCAAAGTCACGAGAATCTCAAAGGAAAATGGCGTAGTATAAATTCCATAGTATAAGGACCATGTTGTAGCTAAAAGTTCGAAAATAGTATATGCTAAAGTAGTATAGAGACCATGCTAAGTATTGAAATTTAACAACACGGATTAGAATAATTATTTCCTCTATCCTTTCTGAAATAGGGGCAAGATCTTATTGATATTTATGCTACATGTCTGGTTAGTTGGCGTGATTTTCATAAATCTTTATCTTTAAAGCCATAAATATTACATTAATTTTTATACTTCAACCATAAATGTTTGTTGAGACTTCAAGGTATACAAATCACCGTTCGCAGTTATTTGAAGACAATTTACAATTTATGCATTTATTTTCTAAATCCCTTTAATGAAACGAGAGATAATAAATACTGCTGATGTTAATATTAATGTAAGCATGAAGTGGTTAGCCAATTGTCATTGGTTGGTGATCTGCGTGATACCAATCATAAGATTGACGGCTGATGAGAATGATAAAGAAACTTTTTTACTATAAATGGCCAACATATGTGAAGAAAAATACTAATGGGGGCGTTTACTCGGAACCGAAATCGCAATATTGTACACGAAATCGTTAGATGGAAACAAAAAGAGGATTTTAGTGAAAAAATTAATCTTCTAACCACAACCATTTACTCATAAATCAAAAATTTAAATAAGCAAAAGGTGACGCCCACCGAAAATGCTGCTGTGATAACATTGACGTCATTTTCCTCCCGTCCTTGGCTGCTTTTAGGGAGGGGAAGAAGGGAGTGGAAGGGGATTCTCGGAAGGTCTGCTCGCACAGATGCTGTCGTAATCGCTCCCATTGGCCGAGCCAGCTGTGTCCCCCCCATTGAGATAAGGCAAAGTAGCTTCGCGGGCTCAGTTGTGATTGGACGACGTCGATACACGTCAGAGGTTGCACCACACCCACTTTTCCGAAAGGGTTAGAAACATCAGTTTTTCGCCCCTTTTAACTCGGGAAATAGTTGACGGATCAAAAAAACGGAAAAATATGGGTCTTTTTATTTTACAAACTCTATCAGATTCGGCAATTAAAAAATATGGTAAACGACTCCATTGGCGTTCAATTTCAAAGCAGGACTTACCGAATAATGAAAAACCACTTACAGGAACTAGGTTCGTTGCCAGTATACATATCACTTGAATATGCATTGCAAGTTGGAGATTATTCTAAATATAGTTATATCTGATGGATGGGAAGTGAAACTGTGACATACCTACTTAGATTCTCCCATCGGTCGTGGTAGCCAGGTTAGTAACGTACTGGTCTGGAAACAAAAAGATCACGGGTTCGTATCCTGCCTATGGCATAGATGTTGCATTTGCCCTAGGTTTAAGGCTCGGTCAAATAAAGTGGGCTGTTAGCTGCCCTATACCTATCTAAGTATAGGTTTATATCATCCTGGATAAACAGACCGTGGACACACGCAGCGAAGTAGTCTAGACCGCGGAGATCAGCGATTTTGTTGTACTTTTGTATAGAGTCCGCGGCGGGCAGATCATAAATATGACAGGCGGGACCGAACAAAAGAAATCTCGCACATATTTTCCCGTATATGATAGATTAATAAAATATCATTAACAAAGTTGAAATATGGAAGGAAATTGCTGGGATCCTCAATAATTTGACGATAAGAATTACAAGTTCTTCGTCAGAATTGATGCTGCTTATTATATTGGTAGTTCAGTAACTCCACAGGGTGAAACATATCAACTACCTTGGTAAAGTCCCTTCACGCCTCGAGCCAACTACCTTCAGCTGTCCGCTGCGAGCTGTTTGACATCCAAGACTGCTGTGGACCCGTTCTGTTTGACCGAGTCTTTAGCCTAGAAGCTGCAATTTAACCTTAGCCATTGGAGCACCTAAGTCCAAGGCGGACTTTAATGGATAAAAGGTCAGCTTCGGGATTCATGACCTAAATATTTCGTTCATAATGTAGGCCTTTACTCGGAATCGAAATCTCTATTTTGCACAAGAAATTTTTTGATGGAAACAGAAAAAGAATTTTAGAGGAAAAAATTTCTCTTCTAACGTGAAAATTTCAGGACACATCATTTTTTGGTCCCTGTATCGATTGGTAATAAAATTATGAGTCCTTTCCATGATATATTTGATGAAATACGACGCTGAATATCAGCTATTTTATACGTGGCTATACGGCAGACCATGGCTTTTGGAGTAAAATTTGCAGATTAATAATGCAAAGAGAAATGTAATTTTGACGAAAAACTAATATAAGATGAGCAATTTTATGTAGAATTTAGCATTGTAAAAAGGTGCTCGCCTTACCACACTTGTTTAATTGATAACTCGAAAAAATGCAGAAAAGCCTTAGTTACAAGAAAGTGGTTGTTATCTACAGTATGGCTACAGTATGTTGTTATCATTGGTGACGGTAACTTGGGACGGAACGTGCTTACAAGCCTATTTACTAAATTAATTAAGGAATATACCTTACCAAGGTCCTTCTTATATTTTTTTGTAATTGAAATATTTAATTGGTTATTTATATGGTGTAATTAATACAAATGTTTCCATATGGTCGCAGCGTCATTGTTCCCAAACTATTTTCAAAAATACGAATATTAATAAAACTCAAAACAAAGAGTTGTGTTTGATAGGGAACAGTTTAAAACTGAGCAAAAAATATTTAACTTATTTTAGAATACGAATTAGTGGGATTGAGCATGTATTCTCACTCTGTAAATTAAATGTGGCAACAACACGTCAGCCATGTCCCGAAGTCAAAATGAGTTAAGAGAGCTGGTAAAAATGAAATGCAATACAACGCGCAATATAATAGCATACTAATACAATTATTGTGCATGCGTTATCACCCTATAGATGATTTTCCATACAGGAGTTTTTCTGGATCGGTATTTATTCATTAAATAACAAGGCTCTTTTACAGGATTTTGAATCGAGGTTCTGAAAAGAACTTTTCCAAAAGACAAATTCAGAATCTCCTTTTACAACCCAGTGACGCTGAGCAACCTCTTATGCCACTCGAAGGACCGATTTCACCCCATTCTCCAGTCGGGAGTGTACAAGATTAAGTGCAGTGATTGTGCGAAGTGTTATATTGGGCAGACAGGTAGAAACTTCGTCACCCGTATGAGGGAACACCGCAAATGTTGGGAGAAAGAGGACCCATCTTCCCTCGTCGCCAAACACCTCTTGGACACAGCACACCACTGCCTATTCAACCCGGAGATACTCCACGTGGAGAGGAAAGGCCGGAGATTGGACGCGCTAGAACAATTTGAAATTGTTCAACAAGGAGAGGAGTTCCTCATGAACGACCAGCTTTTTAAATATCACTCCCCACTCCTAGCCATTCCTTTCCCTAAGTCAACCATTGACTCGCCACCAGTGTCCCCCCTCCCACCTCCTCCTCCCCATCTAATACCTCCCTCCCCTCGCCCAACACTTCCCTCCCCCACCCCCTCCTAGTTGGGTATATATACCGCTTTCTGGACTCACAATTTTTGTACCTGATGATGGCTTAACCGCTGAAACGCGTTGTACCTCTAATAAAACCTGTGGAATAAGTGCCATATCTTGTTGTTTATCAAATATGGGCGGGTTGAAGATAATTCGACATGGATAGATTTCCACTATCTCTTTCTATATAAAGAGAAAGTGGAAAATTTAGAATGCGTTCGATTGATTCGGAGGGGAAGAGTAATATTTGCATCGCGGCGATAATCTGACAATGAGTCTAGGGCGATATAACGCTCTCGATAGCCGACAATGCCGGTCATGGAGCGATTCGATGAGTCGAAAATCAAGACCGTGACGTGGAACGTGCGTGAGGACATGTTATTCGAATTTCAATCACGGTCGCGGGTGACAAGTGGCGAAAGAATCAGGCGCTGCCTGTCGGACGGGGCGGGCACCTTCAGTGATGGGAGCATCAGGCGAGACGCCGGAGATTCGGCAAGATGGAGGCGGGGCGCACGTCGACAAGCGTTGAAGAGCGAACGAAGCGGGAATGCATGATGAACGCACAGATACGTGCGCGGCACTCGTGATGGATTCGGAAGGGGTTGGAAAAATGAATATCATGATCTTGTTTACGCGCCGGACCGGATAGGATTATGGGAAGGGCGGTTGGGAAAAAGCGGTGCGTCGCATGGGATAAACGCATTTACGATTTCCGTACGAGAATTTCATGGGCCGAATAGAGTGATTCCATTGAGGTATATGGAGGGGGCATGACGTCACGAAGTTGAAGCCAGGAGCTCGGAACGTCCTCCATATTGGTTCTCCCCTTTCTTCCTTAGCTTGCCGTTGGATAGCAACGGAGTTGTGAACGAATTGGTGACAATCAAGCAAAAATAATTGTCTTCTCTCGGAAATCTTAGGTAATTAAGCCTTTTACTGTATTTGATTACAGTCTGAATTACTAGAGCTATCGTTTCCTCTCGATTTAATGAATTATTTTGCCGAGGATTAAAATTAGTATTAATTTGTTCTCAGATGGTGTGCTGTACTGCATTTGGGTGCAGTATTCACAGCGATCGCCTAAAACCTGGAGTCACAATTCAAAGGTTTGAGACATAATCAATTTATAGAGACTATAAATATTTACTAACTAATCAATCACTTGTACCTACAGACTACGACTGACCAAGTTAGAATGTTTTATTGAAACTCATCCATTTCTGGAATACTTTGCTTTAATTTAGGTGTTTTACATATTTTTCGATGGTATCAGCTTTCGATAATTGTTTCAGATTTCCGAAAAAAACCTCAAAGAAGAGGGTGGGTGAAACCCGTGAAAGGGAAAACTGATCTCCCAGTACAACGAGTGCAACGGGTATGTGATGATCTCATCATCTGGTCTTTTGACGATGATGTATCAACATTAAAGTTTTTTGAAATTAAAATTGAAGTAAAATTTTTATTATGTGGAAAATTGCAGGTAGGTATACTACTTCAGTATGTACAAATTCCATTTGATTTCACGAGAAACCCTCGAACGTTATGGTTCGGGAATACTTTTTCATGTTTAATGTAACCAATTTTCGATATGGAGCTGTCAATCAAGGCCGTAAACGTATATTTCGCAAAATGGAAGTAATAAAATAATTTTCGCCAAACCTTTTTTAATTTGTTTATTTTAATTGTACTTGTAAAACTTAGATATTTCTATCAGCATTTTAATCTGGAACTCTATAGTAATGTTTGAAAAATTTTAACATCTCATTTCTGTAATTTGAAGTAAACTAGTCAGAGGAAGTGATATTAAATTTAGGACGATTTTATAATTTTATTAAGCTAAGGTTATTTCAGTTATTCAGCTAAAGTTATTTCATCAGCTGAGGCATTTTTCCATTGAAAGAGGTTGGTTAGATTGTTTGAATTACAGGCCGAAAAATGATAAAATCTAGTTGCTAGTTCATCAGCATCGTATTAAATTACAAACTTCGCTCATTTTTTAAAAATCGTATTGAGTTAACTGGTAACCGGAATTCCATGAATAACTCATGTACGCTGCCAAACTAGGTGTATAAAAGTATTTTGACAACGGCCCTGGGACACAAAATGATTCATCCATTTGTTAAATTAACAATTTATAATTTAAAAATGAAATTATAATAATGCTATATTATAAAATATATCGAAGGTTTCTTTACAACGATGTTTCAAATAATTTATGTTTCACAGTCACAGACTTTTTGGATATTGCTTTCGTCATTCAATTAATGCTGACAGTATAAGATACTGCGAAGAATATTGAGAAGATGATCCCGTTCTGCCCTAGGACATATCATACTTGATTTTCGTTTTCATATTTCTATACTATACCGACATTTCACGATAACCTCCCTATTACGAAAACATCGCCCGGGACCTTCCAAAACACAATGCACAGCGAATTAACCATGCACGGAAATATTTTATAAGCATGTTTAGGGTGATAAGAATATTTAAAAAACGCCAAATAAATGATTGTTATGTGAAAGGCAGCATTTTCAAACGACGAAACACATAGTGTTTAAAAATTGTACGTTATTTGCAGCTTAAAAACACTACGTCATCGCATGATTCCATGGCATGTATTTTATCTGTTTTACTTAAAGGTAAGTTGTTCACAATCTTGTCAACCACTATAGCCAAAAAGGTAACACAATGTTAAGAAGAGACTTCAACTCATTCACATACAGGGTGACAGGATGATTTCAAATGCATCAACTTTATTTTTAATAAATTCCCACTTTCGCAGTGAACGTATGGGAATGATGAATTGAGCTAACAGACAATATTGATTTATTACATTTCTGTGTCCATCGGGTTCTTTTACTATATAAATATGTATCTGATATAAAAAATCAATTAATTCCCTTGAAAATTCAGAAGTATGGATTTGAAACTCAAGAAAAAGTCCTTTTCTTAAAAATTAAAATAATTTTTGGGTCTATGTATTTTTCATCATTTATCATTTATTTAACTTTTTATACTTTTATCATATTTCACCAAGTGGCACCCGCAGTTGATATTTTCCTATTTCTTAATAATATTAAGAAAAACAGTTTTTCTATTGCCTCGCCTTTAACCTCTTAGCAATATGCAGGGAAACCTCCTTTTAAAAAACCTTACTAAACCGAAATTTAACGAAAATATCCCTATTACGAAGACACCCCGAGACCTTCCAATACACGACGCACGCAGAAAAACCTCCCGTAACGAACCTCCATACTTAAGAAACTTCCGTATAAGGAAGTTCGCGTATGGGCCCAAACGTTCAGGTGACCTCTATTTAACTAATCGTTTGCATAAAAATTATTTTTCTCTGTATTTATAGGTTTTCAGTACTTTATCTTGATGTGCATTGCACGAAATAACCTTCTTCCATTCTTTCCGGTTTTTTCAGGATTTCTCGAATGATGTGAGAATATGCAGCAGCCAAAATGTTTTCTTCCTGTATTTGTTCTCTCGGAGTTATTTCATGAATTACACGGAAAGCAAGTATAATTTCAAAATAATAGCATAAATAGACAAATTTTGCAATAGTAATAAAATGAAATAACGTGTGTATGGAAGAGCAAAAAATTAATTCCAGCAGCATTTGCAGATAGCACAAAAATACGTTACCTAAAACGATTATTTCATAATCTATTTAGAATATTTTTTCTGGGTAATAAAATATTTCACTTTTCTGAAATGGGGACATGCACTACTTTGTAAAAAAAATTATAATAGGACTTTAATAGTTAACAAATAGCTGGCGAAAATATTTCTGAAGAATAAAGTTGCGCTGCTAATTGTATTATTATTATTGTGTTTTACTGTTTAAAAATTGTACGTTATCGGCAGCTTAAATCACTACGTCATCGCATGATTCCATGGCATAGTGTCTCTATGGATGTATTTTATCTGTTTTACTTAGAGGTAAGTTGTTCAACAAAATCTTGGGGAAATTCATGTATTTATATCAGTTGTTTAATTCAATAAACTAATTTATTTCGATATCTTATTTAGGAAGTATGAATCGTAATGAGCAGATCATCGATAAATTAATTGTATTGTGCCCTAGGTGTTTGCACTCCACGAATCTGTGCAGCGAAAAAGCAATCGCTGTTTTTTTTTAGAACGATTCCACCATAATGTAGTCGACCAAAGGCAAATCGTCGCATTTTGATTCTATAAATCCCTTTTGAGGGATTTTTTGAATTAAGTAAAGGCTGAAAACTGTAAAACGATATGTTCGCTGATTTTCTTCTAAAATAAACGTGTTTCTGTAGCAATATTGAACCTAGACTGTGCACTGAAAAACAAAATTGACTGAATTTATCATATCTTCATAAATTTTATGAAGAAGTTCAGTTCATAAGGAATATTAAAATTCGCAGTTATTTCTATCAAGAGTGCTCGGTAAAAAAAATTTAGTGAAGATTATCAACATGTACTATAAAAATTATCAAGAAAAAACTAGTCTTCTCGGTTCATTTTACCAAACTTGTTCGGTATTCCGGAGGGTATGATTAAATGTATCAAACAAAAATTAGCCTTTTTCGTATATTTTACGAAACTATACTCAAAAAAGGTTAAACTTATCGAACAGAATAGTCATCGTAATTTATCATACCTAATTGATAACTAATAAAATATATTTAATGTTCAAAAATTATCAAATTTGAAGCAGTGAATGGCAATTAAATTTCATGGCATTATTTTAAGATAAGATAATTAATAACCAACGAAAGATTCTTCCAACACCGGAGAACACCACGATTTCAGCAGGCTTCGCAGCTCTTCTCCCGTCGTTTACAACTTCGCAGACTCTGAACAAACACACAACACATGGAGGAAATTCACATGGTTCACAGAGTAGACTGCAAGGCTTGCACCTGATACATTGAACATAGATGAGGTGGATGAGGCAGTCAATTTTAATTGGATAAGAATAGTTGGCCGGAATATCAATTGTAATATACACGACAGCTGAGGTGGCTGGATGGACCCTCCAATTTAATTTCATGCTCTCGTAAAGAGTCTAGTTCCATCTAGATGGATTAGACAGCCACTAATACTGTCAACCAGTTCTGCAGAGCAGTATTTCCGAAGCGCGCAGCTCCGTTACTATAAAAAATGCAACATTAGACACATTTCTGTAAACAGCGCGACTATCGTGCAACATAGTAAAATCTATCGAACAGAATCTCGACGAGTCAGATGTTTTTAAGCAAACGCTAAGTCGGGTCTTGGAAATTACCGAAATCTTGGTGAAGATTATCCGACTCTTACGACTGTCCAGCCGATTCAGCAACTTTAACCGAAATGTTTCGTGTTTTCAAGTCAATTATAATTAAGTATCGAAATTTTTAAGAATCGAGTACCTAATCGTTCAGTAAATTTTATCTATCGCATGGTTATTTTCATTGAAAATGTAATAATTTTAATTAAAAATTGTTCTATCAAACATGTTTTTCCGTGTGCAGTGACATTAAAAGGCGTTTCAAGTGTGGTTGAAAGTCCCTACTCCGACTTTCGTTAATTTTCTGGAACATTTTAAGATGAGGCTTTACTGTTTGTATAGACGATATTGCTTTATATATTTATATTTGTGAGAAAATTTCTAATCAACTACGTTCAATATACGAGAAAAAATTTCATTCGGTTTCCCCATTTTGATTAACAATCACTTAGCCATATTTTTTTTCAAAATTTTAATATTCAATTTTGTGATCTGGGACCCTTACTGCGAAAGGTGAGGTTTAATCACGACAGGTAGCGAAAAATCAGAGACGATGCCCAGATAAAACGCTTGCTTAAAAGATTGTCTGCATAGCTCGTCAGCATGCGGGAGGCTGTTGCCAACTGTCTCCGATTTCCCCGAGAGCGGAGTCATTCCTAAGATTCGGTGCACCTTGGCTCGCCTTAAAGCGAACCGCTGCGTCTCGTCTCCTCCTTGGGCTGATCGTCTTTCATTCCATTTCCTTCAACTCCTTGTTTAATCAGTCAAATTACCTCTGACCCTCGGAAACCGGTCCTAAATCCCTATGGTAACCCTCGCCGCCGACACGCCCCCCTTCCCCTCCAGAAACCATATCGCCCCGGTCGCTCTTTTGAACCGAACCCTGGATCCTTGCAAGCCCGTTCACCCCCATTTGCCGCCATACCCCAGTCCTCCCCCCCCTTCCCTCCCATACCCTGCCTTACGCTCCCCACCCCCCCTGGTCGGGGAGGGGGGAGGATGAGGGGAAAGGTCCCTTCTTGGCTTGTGAATCTACACACAGAGACGCACACTAAATTACAATCCTTTGGTCTCGTGGAACCACAAATATTTGATCTCAAGAGCCATGGGCTTTCTAGATTTAAGGAGGTTGGAGCCTAGGGCAAATACGAGGCAAGGTGACAGCACCTTTGAACCGCCTGAAATATTAAACGTGAAAACGCGAGTGTTACTCCGTCAACATCAAGGGCAGAGAGCATTAATTATGCCTCCCCTCCCTCCCAGCCACGCCTCCCCCCTCTCCCCACACCCCCTGCTCTTCCCTCCGTGCTGATTCTAACCACAATTTTCAGACTTTCTTAATCGAGTTAATCTATCGCTTAAATATCTGCAAATCAACTTGCATATTGGGAAATTGATCCACGTGGCGAGTTTTTCGACTACAAAAGCTATCTGTTCTCAAGCTGATCTGGAGGATCACTTTTGCAGAAGAGTTTGGACAGAAAGCAAGTGATAATGGATGCAGTGTCTTCGATCGAGGAGACCTGGCAAAGGCTGCCAATTGTATTCATAAATGGAGTTAAATCTATCTTATTTCTCAATAAAATACGACTGTATTGAAAATAATTGTGTAACATAAAATATCATTGTTGATGCAAATTGCACTTCTGGAGTTAGAGCTATTTTGTTCAAATGTACTGTAATAGTTTTCTGCCATAATAGTTAATGCATATTGAAATTAAGGTTTTACCGCTCCGTGTAACCTAATTAGATATCAATTTTAATTTCAGAGACGAATACCACATCCATGCATGAGTTGAAATTTTAATCTTGACTCCCTTATAATGTCAAGTCAACCTGAATACCACGGCTGGCCATTTTTATTTTTCCCTTAAAATGTTAATATTTTCACAAGCTAGGCCCTGTAATAATAAGTTTTAAGCATATTGCCAAGTGGTTAAGCACGTTAACGCTCATTGGATTAGTGTCTGTAAATAAGAGACTACTTTATCTCTTTGGCATTCAAAAACATGACTGCATTACCATTTAGTGAATGCGTTAATATCATGGCTTTTCCACGCTACTTGTGCGATAAAATGAAAAAAAAATAAAAAAACTCCAATTTTGAGAAAATCTCATGCTTGGTAGTTAATTAAAGCTACCAAAAAAGCCTTTAAACTCAAATGCGAAATCTTTTAATGTTTGAATAGATCTAAGAAAAAAGCATGGACATTTTCTTCCTATAACACTTTTGATCACCATGCCTTGATGCCCCATGATTTGTCACAAGATTGTTAAATTATCTGGAACAATTCTAAGAGACACATTTGTTGGCGTCATGCTGACAGGACTGTATCCTATTTTTTAGGCAACTGAATCATTTAATGTTCAACAAAGGAGGAGAAAACGTCATTCAGGAACTGTGATCTGGCCACTACGACAAGTAATACAGTGTGTTTTGGTGAAATGCTTTTCCATGCCATTTCTGCAACGTAGCCTTTAGGCTCTAAACCGATTGCGACCTTTACCAAGATTGCGAACTTAGGTTTCTGAGAATAGGGAAAGCAAGTGAACTCGATACGTGGTGTAGGGCCGTGACCCTACAGGGACGCGGTATCTTTGGAACGAAGAGATTTCCCCCCCCAAAGTAGTTCGTTACCCTCGCCAAGGCGGCGTAAAGGGGGTGGAGATGGAATTATTTTGATCTCGTGCTCTGACCCTTTCCCCTGTCTAACAGAAGAAAGCCTGTTGGCCTAAAGACTTTAGAGGTCCTCTTTTGACCTCAAAATGGTGCCATCCCCAAAGGTTTGCCCAGTCGAGGGTGAAAGTAAACTTGCAGCGACGACTGACCAAACAGTTCCCATCGCCGGCATATGCCTGTGCAGTGGGAACTCGCTATGTATGAACTTGAACATGTGTGGAGTGACCAGATGTGGCGGACGAGTTCCACGAAAAGCGTCCGGGTCCTCTACTAACGCATTTGTAATGAAAAAGCAATATTTATGCCGACAAATATACTCCTCGTGGAAATAAAGGAAAACGCTTTCGGAAAATAATCCGGAAGCTCTGGAAGAGTATTTTCATTTCACTAAAACAAATATGGATTGAATACGCTACCCTGATTTCTGAAATTAGAATCGAGAGATACAGTACGTGGAGCGTTACATAGAGGCGTAACTTTCTAGTTTCGGGCATGGTAATGATAATCACAGAAAATATATTTCACATTTTTAATAAACCTACCAATTTACTGCAGTGGTTTCTAGAATGCCCAAAAAGAGGATTAGCATTCAATAAAAAAAAGAGATAAACAGAAATATAAACGATGATATTATTGGTGATGACTCCTTTTTAATATACTGGATTTTTTATTTTTTCATGAATATACGTATAAGCGTTTTAAATATTAAAATATTTTATTTATTGAGTTTCGATGAACTATTCTTTCAGAAATTAAATTACTCAGCTCAATATCAACTCATCATGTTTGAGAACAACGCAGAACTTATTCTAAACTGGCATCAAGAAGTACGTTTACCGTTTCCTTCACCATTCTGTTAAGATTTTATCAATTTTTATATTTCTTATTTTACATATCGTAAACTGTTTAAGAGTTTAATAATAAATTAAAATATGTAGCTGACTGCGAGCAATAAAATTGTAGTCGTAAGAATACAAAAAATATTGGTCACTTCATTTCATTTTATTCATTTCTTACCATATTTATGGTTCTTTTAGATTCATCAGAACACAATTCAGCGAAGTCAATTTGACTGTTTAATTCGAGTACTTGCTCGTGTGAGTAGACAGGGTGGAGAGATAAAGTAAAAAGACGGAAGGATTACTTCAAGGTTAAGGTCAGCCATCTAAATGCATGAATAAGTGCTATTCTATTCATTTGGGTAAATATATAATCAGGGGTAGGCAAACTAGAGAGGTGGAAGAGACAAACCAGTTCTTCAGGACATTATAAAAACAATTAGAGTAAGTAAACTGGAAGGCATGAACCTTCCAATCTGCAGTTTGCCAAACTGTGGATTTGATAACAAATATTCATGCGGGGGCAACATTCTTATCATTTGATTCAAATGCACATAGCCAGCAATAGTCCAATTTTAGATATTATTTAATAGACATGAGTTATTTAGAGTCAATAAATACCCCGTATACGTTTGAATTTGAAATGACTTAGTTGGTTCTATTTAAAAAAAATGATATTCCCCGTTATTTTTTCGTTATTATTTCTTTTGTACAAAATGAAGCATCCCAAACTCATCTATCAAAGATAGTCAACAAATTTGATTTTTAATAAAAGTTGATATATTAACTAACATTATTATTAACTAGCCGTCCAAGCATATGAGTTGTAGCTTGCCTAGTAATCTCTACACATAGCGTTATAGCTATAATTTTTCCTTCGTAGGAGTTCCTGAGTAAACTCCTTTGTTTCAGGCGTAACCTTATAGAATTTGCTTAGCATATGGAATGAGAAGCAGTAGCATTGTGATTCCTCATGTATTTATTGCAAGCGACCCAGGTTTCGACGTAGCACGTCATCATCATCACCTGATGATGACTTGCTACGTCGAAACCTAGGTCGTTTTCCATAAATACATGTGGAATTACAAAGTTACTGCTTCTCATTCAATAAGTTCCTGAGTAGGTTTAATTTAAATCAGTCACTTCATTTCATATGGCCTATGATTTCTCTCATAGTTAACATTTTCAATAGCACTTGCTGACACAGGAAAATTAGGTCAGCAGAGAAATCTTAACTTAAAGGGTTCAAAATATTGGAAATGACTTCAGGATTTATAATATGTTGAACCTCTCCATGATGAAATAGAGAATAAAATATTATTACACTTTCTAATGGTCCAATATAAATATTTCTTACTACGACCCGGGTTTCGTTCACTTATCGACATCTTCAGGCACAATAGTCATATTTCCAACCGTATATTTACAAAACCAGGTGTTTCCCACTCGCTTCCCCTCCTGCCCCTTAAATTCAATTCCTTTTCTCGTACAGAGAAAGGAAGAAAAATTAAACCCATTTTAATCTTTGTTTCCATTCAAATCATCCTTTCTCTAGTCAGGCATGAAGTTCTAGGATTATCTTTTCCTTTTCCACTAGGACGAAGTTCTCTTGGGGTTTTCTCAAAGTTTTGTTTTAGAGAGGAAATAAGTTAATAAGTTGTAGGCGATGAAATGTTTTGAGAGAAAACCTTTGCCTTATGGCTTGGTGGATTAGCTGTTTGTAGGGAAACATCTATATATATAAAAATGAATGTATGTGTGTGTGTGTGTATGTCCTTTATGCATTGCTACACCATTCATCGGATCGCCATGAAACTTTGGGAATTTGTTGAGTACATTCCTGAAAAGAGGACTACGAAATCGATATTTCAATATCGATACTTTATTGATATAATATCGCAAAAGTATCGATAAATCGATACATAATTGATACAAAATTGAGGTGAAATTATTTAGTTTTTTAAAAGGAATGTATCGTTGCAATATCGATACTGTATCGAATGTATATAATGTGTTTGTCCTTTATGCATTACTATTCATCGGATCGCCATGAAACTATGGAAAGTTATTGAGTACGCTCCGCGAAGGTTTCTACAAAATCGATAATTCAATGTCGATACTGTATCGATATAATATATATAAAATATGGATACATCGATACATTGTTGATACAAAATTGAGGTGAAATTATTTAGGTGTTTTTTATCAAAGTTTTATAAAGTATCATTACAATATCGATACTGTATCGATACAACATTGATAACTTCATGCATTACCACAACATTCATCCAATTTCCATGAAGCTTTGGTTAGTTGTTTTGTTCACTCCATGAAGGTTTGTACAATATCGAGAATACAATATCGACACTGGAGACGGGATGTGCATCCCATTGAACTTGCAATTCATTGAAACACTCACGTGCAACTTATTCAAATCATCCGGCATGGGACAAATATTTCAGAAATGCCAACTTATTGCTTGGGATGAATGAACAATGGTGCACAAAGCATCGCTCGAGGCTCTGGATCGATCATTGCAAGATTTCCGTTGAATCCTGAGACCATTTGAGAACGCATTAATATTGCTTGCACGACATTTCAGGCAAACATTACCTGTAATTCCTCGATTGACACTAGCGGGTGAAATAAATGCTTGCCTGAAATATTCTACTTTGTGACGACATGTAAAGACGTTAAAATTATATGCAAATATGCGTGTCCAGCTGCAAAACAATCGATCAGCTGAGATATATTGTATACCCATAAGAATTGTGAAATTAAACATACTATAAACGTGCGCTTTCCATTTAACCAGATTCAGCCACAGCAACGCGTGGCCGGGTCAGCTTGTTATCAATAAAAAATGAAGTTTTTGTGCGCATATCCTGCCAGGAGAGAAAAAGTCTAATGGTAAAATTTCTGCCACTGTGGGTAACCACAAAACGGTGTTATGCTTAAGGTGTTGGAAGAGAAAAATACCACCAGAGTTCAACTGATACACGGTGCTACATTGCTAGGTCTATGTATTGGAATTATCGTTACCCACATTATTTTAATATTAATTCCTGAATACAATTTAAAAACACAAAACCCCTTTGCACAAAATTAAATGCTATTCACATTTGAGCATAAGGCGATATATTTTTTCTTCAAAGACCCACAAATTGACATCTAAAGGGGGATTTGCCCACATACTAACCGGAGTAAAATTCAAAGGGGGATTTAAAATCCTGTTTACGCTAGAATTGGTACCTCAAAATATCGTTCAATGCTTTGAGTAATAAAGCTACCGAGGTGTTTGGGATTATTGTCTTTCGATATTCGTATGCACGAACGATTTTTTTCATATCTAAGAAGTCAAGTCTGCATTAAGAATTTGGCACTGAAAATTAAAGTTTTACGTTGACCTTAATTCCAATTATTCCTAAGTATTGAACTAAGTTATTGCTTAATCATAAACCGTCTGGCGTCAAACAATGCCTACCTACATCGCCACAGATTGCTAAAATCGTCGGGGCGTTGAAGTAATAATGCTAGTGTGGCAAACAATGCTTTTTTCATATTCAATAGCTGTATTAGAGACAGGCTACGTTAATAACAGTACCGTTTAAAACAAGAAAACAAAATGCAAATGAGGTTGCGCAAAAGACTAATTACCTAACGGACGTTTACGTGACAGGCAAAACTGATCGGCTGCATACTTCCGGTTCCTTCCACCAAGAAATTAACCGCGAAATAATTCGCAGCTACACTTACACGCGTAAATCAAGAGCACAGGAAAAGAAATCCATTCCCGCTTCTTTCGCTCCGCACGACCTCCGTCCAAGGAGTCATCAACCCCGGATCCTCCAAAATCGGTCCCTCACCACACCCTTAACCATAATAATTCCCAAAGCCCGCCCCACCCTCACCCCCTCATTATAATGAGAAACATAAGAATAACGGAAATCCTCGACGAGCTCTGAGAAGATTGTTGGTCAGAGAGGGAGGGAACGAGTTGAGTGTATGAGACTGGAGAGCTCGGGAGCGGAGAGGGAGGTGGAGGGGCGTTTTCCATTAAAAGAGCTCCCTCCACTCCCCGCTTGTACTTAGGTGGGCGAGGGTGGGGGAGAGAAAGAGAAGAGGAAAATAGGGGTGTGGAAGCGGAGGAAATTGGAGCCGAACAATAAATTTTCTCGTCTTTCGCGTTTACTCTCCTTCCACGCGCAAGCCAAGTGTATTTGCGTGCGTGTGTTGGTATTAGCGTCTTCTTATGGAGCCCCATCCCCCCGTATTCTTTTCCAAATGCCATTAACTAATACCCTACTCCACAAACCCTCACTCCACATCCCTAACAGTTTTGGTCCACAAGCGGAACAAAAAAAATAAAATAATGGTTTTAAAACGCAATCGCCTCTTTCCGGAATGAAAATTAAAATAAAAAAGAATAAACCGAGAACCTTTTGGTGAGCCGTATTTCTTACCGTCAGGCTCCTCCTTTGGAAGAAATCGCAGTCGCTCGTCGGGAAAATTTTCCTGGATTCGCGGCTTTGTTCCTCTCCGATCGAGAGTTTCCCTCGGGAGCGGTGGCTGTGGGAACCTGTATCGAGTGGTAAAGTTTCCCCGGGTCTTCAGCGGAGTTTTCCGAGTTTGCGAGTATGAGAACTCCTGGAAAGGAAAGAATAGAAGGGATGTGAGCGAGTATTTCCAAACTCTTTGCTTCAGTGTACGATAAAAATCTCTCAGAAACACAACCACGTACCTAGAGTAGGTACGCTACATACTCAGAGTGTTCGAAGGTTATTACTACGAGCATTGAGCACGTTTACTAAGAGTAGGTGTAAAATGACGGTTATAATCCTCAATCATGTTCATCAACATCCTCATTCTCTCAGCATTCTACCGGTATAACCCGTCAATACCCATTGCCTTTAATAGCCAGCTTTATCCCTTTACTCCGCCTTCTCATTTTCATCATCAATTTCATCAATAATCAGGTTTGTTTGTCGTAGCTACTGACTCTAAGCTTCCCTTAATTTCATCTTTCAACCTAATTTCTATCACCAAATAAAAATTCAAAGCACAAAAGACTATTACACCGTTTGCAAATGAAATAGGACATATAAAATAATGTTGAGGGCCATAGGTAAAACCACACCAAAGATGAACTCAACGAGAAAATCCAATCACACATCACACATAAATTCGATAATACGCACGAGAATTTTTATCCATTGACGCCTTAAAATTGAAAGAGCTCGTCACTCATTCAGTAACTTTCTGGTCTCATCACTCTTTCAAATACTTATATATGGATGAGTGACTTCTATTTGAACTCCACCGTCTATACTATGAACAAAGAAGTCTTAAGAAGAGTGGTAGAAAAGAGATGTCTACTGAAAACCCAAAAAAGAAGACGGGACAACTTAATCGACCATATCTTAAGACATGATGGCCTAATGAAGACAGTCGTCGAGGGAAGATTGATCGGGAATAATGGAAAAGGCAGGCCACACATGAGATATATGGAGCAAGTTGTGAAAGATGTAAAAGAGAAGGATCACGTTAATATGAAGAGGTTGGCTGATAGATAAATGGAGTGGAGAGCCGCGTCAAACCAATCCTAGGATTGTTGATCGATGATGATGACATCTTTACTATTACACCTTTTTAGGTTTGCTCTGTATATATCATATGAACTTTACCTTTGTATCTTTCTGTCAACTTAAAACAACAGGTTTCGAGATGTTCCCAAGTTAGTTATCCCACCTTCCTTCATAAAATATGAAAAAATATGGGTGTTTTCAAACCTGTTTCCGTACTAATAGGTGCTTCAGACCGGGAGTAAAGGTATTAGGATAGAAATGGATGAGAATATATTTTTCTTAGATGGAATGTTAAATAGTCGTGGAGGGAGTTTCTAGGGTCAACGAATTCTATCAAATTCATCACCAGGTCTCTGATTTTGTGGCCAACAGCAAATTTGGCTGATCAGTGGGGTCGATAGAGGTTTCCCTCTGCTTACAATTGGAGGTAATAGATGGTGTTAGAGAACTGTTTCAACCAGAGTCCTCTGGATTACCAATAATAAACTATATAGTCGAGTCGTCGCTTACACTTACACAATGGGAATTGTGAAATCGAATCATATGTTTCAAAAGTGTTCAATACGATGGTAAACTCCCTCCAGGACTTATCTGATCTTGAACGGTTGGGCAGGAGGCAAAGGCCACCAGGAGTACTCAGGAAAATATTTCCGTGCATCGAAGAACCGAAGAATGAAATTGAAAAGTGTGCAGAGTTCATATCCCCATATTTTCTGGAAGGCACATTCACCCACGCTTTTATAGAGCGAATTAAACTGTGCCTGGAACGGAATGGAGGGCACGTAGAGTGAATAAAAATTGATTTTCCGTTCTTACTGCTTCAATATTTTCAATTTAAATTTTTATATTGAGTACATTTTTGATAACACAGAAAGAAAAACACGAGCCAAATCCACAAAAATAAACTTTACTACGACCCGGGTTTCACTGTATTACAGCATCGTCAGGTGATTTTTGTGGATTTGGCTCGTGTTTTTCTTTATGTGTTATCATGTTTCGCTTCCACTCCATATCGCCTAAATCTTCAGAATTTGTTAATTTTTTGATATTTAAAATACTTTTTGAATATTCGTATAGTAAGTATTTTTAATAGAAAAATAAAGGAATTAATTTGAAATTACAATTAAATTTTTTTCATTGATTTGTAAACTCGAAGTCAACGACTACCGTATGACCCAAAGGGTTTAAGGGTTGACAGGTGGGATCTGAGTACCTTACCGTTGACTTTGGCAGCCTAAAAAACCTCAGATTCATTATTTGTTTCCCCGTCTTGCCATTTCTAACATCTGTAGCCATTGAACTCAGTGTAGTCCTTGGAGATCAGGACAAAAACAAACAGGACCAAGGTCCTTCCATCTTTGTGCCCAAAAATCTAATAGATTAAAGTTTCGCAAAATCACTTTGCCTTTTTTATATTTTGAATATTTTATTATTGAAAGCCCAATAAACGAAATGTTGATTTTAGGTTGGAACCTATTTATGAGCTCAAAAGGTAATATTTTTAAAATTTTGTTTAGACTCAACAATACTTGCAACCTTTTGCTACCAGGCACCAAATTTTTTTCATGAGGCATAAAAGAAAGTGCCTAAAATTACAAGTCAAAAATAACACGATCAATGAGACACTCTGTATTTCGAAACCTGTTGGATGGCAATGAAATGCAAGTTATGAAATTCGTCATGAAACCTGCAAAAATAAGTAGTAAACGTGTACTAACAAGGTCAACTCGCATTAGGTTTCCATAACATCATGAAATCAGCAGAAATAACTATAATGAGAGGGACTTCCCAGAAATTACCCGACAAAAATCTTGTATAAGGTCTCTGGGCAAATTTTTAAACTGTCTGGAAATGCTATTTTAAAAATTGTAAATGATACTAAAATAGCTTAACGATCAAAAACATTCTTTTATCTCACGTATTTTTCGAGAAACAAGGAAAACAAATGCCCAAAAAACACGCCCACTTTAATACGCATTGTGATTGGCCGGCTGAAAATGGTGCTTGGTCCTACAATGGTGAGGAAAACGCCGGCATGTATAGTACCTGCGGACGTTGTTTTCAACTTTTGTTGTCGGTTTGGCAGAGTTAAGGAAGGCTACGAACATTTGATTTATTTAGATGAATTGGAGCCTGAGTTTGTCAAATCTGACTCAAAATAATTTCCGAAAGTTGCAACATTAGCTGTTTACATACGCATCAACGCCATGTTTAAAAGCAGCTAAATGAAGTTTCTACTGAAGGCTTTCGCAGCGATATGATTGCAGATTTTAAGTTTCCGGGTTTCTCTGCTGCGTTATTCCAATATTCGGAAGATAACGTTTCGAACCCATTACGTTTTGTACGGATCACAGATTAATTGATGTATTCTGCAATGGGTACGAAACGTTATCTTCCGAATATTGGAATAACGCAGCAGAGAAACCTGGAAACTCAAAACCTACAGCTAAATGAAGCTAGTTGAATGGATAGGTGAATGAATCTCAATGTTTGAAAATGATTTTTCACATTTGAATTTTGTAATATTTATGATATGACGGCGATGAATGTTTTGGAGTTAGGGTCGTTCATGTGGAACACGGCGATGGTACCATTGGCTATGTGCAAGTTAAGCTAGATATAGGTAGATTTACGTCATGGCGATGCAGAATTTTTTAAAATATGAATGAATGTGTTATGGTCGTATTTAAAGCAACGCTTTGGCGTATTACAAAAAATATTTCTGAAAGACGATTCAATTTAAATATCCTGAACGCTTAAACTTTGCGTAGAAATATGCACACCGTGACCGCTGTTGCAGGACCTGACGTCATTCATGTTGGCTGCGATGCGAATTATGTTTTTGTGAGACCAACTCGTGGCGATTTCAGATGCTTATATATTAAAAATAAAATAATATTTGTTAAAACTACTTCAACAGCAAGTAATATTTTTATGTAATTTATTCGTAAAAGTCTTTAATGGAATAAGTGCCCAGAGGCCTATTTTCCCCGTTAGCTCTGACGGATGTGAGAAATTAATTGCTCAGTAAAACGCCTTATAGATAAGGATCGTTCACACAAAAAGTACCGGGAATTAATTTATTATGGTGAGCTCATAACTTTTTTATTTAAGCAGGAAATTTATTATGGAGGTACACAGCTCACTTAAAATGAGGATGATTAGGCATCATTTCCGGCTTAACAACATTTAATACTTGACCCTAACAGCAATACAGCCCAAAATTAAAGGAAATCATATATTCTCAAAAATTTTTAATCCAAGGCACAGAATATTAAGGGCACCCACATTAGATTCAGGTAAATAAAATTAGCAAGACATTATAATTCACAAACTGAAAAGGCAATATTTACGTGCAGTTACACCCAAAATTTACGTACGAATATCACTTAAAACCAAGATAAATACACAAACACCAGAGAAACAGGTCACTATGACGAAATAAGATAAGAAATAAGAATAAGGGCCTGGAACGATTTGGGACGAGACGAAAAATGGTTCCAAAGACGAAGAATTTGGTGGGATGGAACGAGACGAAAATTTTGAGACAAAAAAAAAGGTCTGGATGAGACGACCAAAAAATGGTGGGGCGAAGAAATTGTGCAAGATGAAAAGAGACGAAAATAATGTACGAAAGATATTGTAGAACGAAAGAAAAAGAAAATTTTAGTAGGAAGAAAAATTTAACGACAAAAAAAGCAACACATGTCCCTTTTAATTTTCTCACCTGAGAAAAAGAGAACCGGTTGGTTCATCTTTAGACAAAGAGCGGTGAAATCAACGACACCTGAAGAAAAGATGAATTTACTCTCATGTATGGAAAAGCTGGAATTGATTTAATTAGATCTTTAATAATTCAAGACTTTTACGCAATGATTCATGATATGTATATCTTTATATCCGAAAATAATTATTAATTAAAGTGTAGTTCAGGAAAAAGAATGAATGTTTTAATTAACTACCATCATGAGAAAACTTATTTCACTGATTGCGGAAATTTGATCGATTGTTTCTACCGAATTTCACAGAATGGAAGGAACAAACAGAATAATTTAAGAAAAGCGCGTAATCGAGCAAACCTCGATTATCAGTAGCTTGGGTGCTCATAAAATGAAATACGTCCCTAACGTGGAACATACATAACAGCTAAGGAAAGTGCTCCCACTAAAAGAGCGCGTTTAACTCAAAGATAAATCTCCCAAATATATACGTAGTTGACAACAACGTATATTTTAGAAACAATGGTCTTGCTGCATTTTTATTGTAAAATTTAAAAAATCAGTCCGAGTAAAAAAATAATGATTAATACCAAAATCAAGACCAGAAAAGTCTAATTCCAGAATGAAAAAATAGTTCCAGGACGGAAAAAATTGTGCTTTCCGTAAAGGAACAAATAAAACAGGAAACAAAAATTTTCGGCACCTGGGGAGGTGAATAACATTTTGGGATGAGAAAAGAATAATATTTCTAGCCGTCAAAATTTTCGGGATGAGACGAGACGAAATTCTTGGGACGAAGTCTGTTCACTTCAGTCCAAAGCCCTCACCTAAACTCCCAATTTCAATAAATGGATGTGACTATCGTCACGTAAGCCACGTAAGACGAGGGGTGATGAAAAGCATACTATATATTACTTTCCATCTAAAAATCGAACATGACACCCTGCGATTTGAGAAATAGTCATTAAATGCTATAGTAACAATCATAACAGTGTTAACTCATCTACACCATTTAACATCACGTATTTGATACCGTCACATTCTAAGCACTAGAAAAATAATCATTACTGTCTACAACCCCCCCATACCCCTTATAGAAGCAATGACATAGCTGGAACCTTAAGATGCAAGCAAAGTATGAACCTTCGGAAGCTGGACGTCAAAAACATCACGATAGAAATTTCAATGATAAAATCACGTAACCATACATGCGAACTTAGAAAAAACATTTTCAGAACAAGGACATGTTTCCAGTATGCTCCTAGCACATTGATCATGCTATACCACATTGTAGTGACTTGTAATGGCTAACAACTGGGAGGAAATTATCATTGACCGTTACAAACCTTTAAATATGAAATTGTGGTAATAAAAATGAAAACAAAGCATTGAAATAACCTTACTCACTTTGAAATTAATTTAACTCACGAAGATCAAAACACAACGTTTTCCCTATGGCACATTTTACTGGATATATTGCAACAATTGGGTGCACTGCAACAACCATTTCGCTTTTTTGTAAATGTAAATTCATGAAAAAAGTAAAACCCGTATCCTAGCGCCTATGCCACCACACAGGCAGCGAGATATTGTAGGAGTGAAAATGGCGGACAACGACGACTCCACTATGTAATTATTATTTGGAAATCCAAAGGACTTTAGTTTTCACCAGAGTCCTCTAGATGGCATTCTCAATACTACAGTCATTAATTGGCAATTCAGAGGACTCTGGTTTCAAAAAAAGTTGATGATGATGATGAGTGCTCTGCAATTTATCTGATTATAATTTGTTTTTGGACAGTTATCAACCGGTTCAGGTACATTGTGCTAGAGTGCAGTAAATTCCTGAACCACAAACCCTCTCCTTTGCCAATTATTGCCATCACCTAAAGGCTAGCCAACTTCTCGCTTTCCTTCGGATATTTCCTTTTCTTCTTTATAAACTCAATATGGGACGGGATCGGGTCCCAAGTCTTTGAAAGAATTTTTCCTTTCGAATATTCTGGGGAATCACTGTGAAATGCCCAATCGCATATATTTACGGCACTATCATATTTTTTTTAATTTTCAAACCAATTGCTGGATTTTCAGTCTATCCCCTTGGGAGTCTTTCGTAGAAAATTTAGGGATATTTGCCCGAAAGAGATTTCACCTGCCGAAAGGCCTAATATGTTTAGATTTTGAAAATACGAATATACTTCCGTGAATAGGATAGGCTTCGATTGGTCCTTGGACTTTCTCCACGGTTTGTTAGTTTTTAATATACAGCATGTGCGGCACAAACATTTGGGATGTGAATCGAAGGACCAAGTGATCACTTTTTGGACCAAGTGATCACTTTTTCAAGTGCGTAATTACAATAGATATGGGTAAAGTGATCACTAATTTAATGGGGTCGTTTACCATGTTTTTTTTTATTGCCGAATATGGTAGAGTTTGTAAAATAAAAAGACCCCTATTTTTCCGTTTTTTGATCCGTCAATTAGTTCTCGAGTTATAAGCGGCGAAAAACTGATGTTTTTAACCCTTTCGGAAAAGTGGGTGTGGTGCAACCTCTGACGTATATCAACTTCTTCCAATCACAACTGAGCCCGCGAAGCTACTTTGCCTTATCGCAAAGGGGGGGACACAGCTGACTCTGCCAATCGGAGGAGTTACGACAGCATCTGTGCGAGCAGACCTTCCGAGAATCCCCCTCCACTCCCTCCCCGTCCCATTCGAATAGTCAAGGACGGGAGGAAAGTGACGTCAATGTTATCAGATCTGCTTTTTCGGTGGGTGTCACCTTTTGCTCATTTTAATTTTTAATTTATGATTGAATGGTTGTGGTTAGAAGATTAATTTTTTCACTAAATTTCTTTTTTCGTTTCCATCTAACAATTTCGTGTACAAAACTGCGATTTCGGTTCCGAGTAAACGCCCACATTGTAGAAATGAGATATAAAAATACAAATAAGAACTCTTCTCACAACGATTATCAACTAAACTAAAGCAGTACTTAAGTCTCTCCATTCGATGAGGGCTACTGTGAGGGGAAGACTTGTGGGGGGGGGGAGGGAAGGGATGGGAGAGGGGGCGGGAGGGAACACTTCCATGGGCACACGTAACTAAGAAACCATTACGACCAAGTCATAACACTGTCTCACTGTCGACTGCTCAACCGAAGAAATCCTCAGAGGGTTTTGAATACCAAAAAAAAGCCCCCTCCTGTGGCAATCTAATCGCGAATGTGAAAAAAAACAAACGAAAGCAAAACAGAAAGAAAGGAAACACAGCGATGTTTGCCCTTAAAATTTCCCAGGAACTGCGCTCAAATAATGTCATTTGTAACTCAATTTTTCGTTCAATAGGGAACATGATATTGGCAGAAAAGAGAAAACATACACCGTTTCGGAGGTTATGTGGAATATATTTGCTATAACCTTTTTGTTGATATTGTAGAAAGCGTCCTACATAAATATGCTACAGTAGGGCAGAAAACAGGGTATGTTGTATTTGGAAATGCGCACAAACTAACACCCTCCTACCAGTCGCAGTATGCAATGACTGCGCCGGGAAAACTACTTCCGAAAGTACTTTTGTACATGCAGGAACCAGCGGGTGAATTTGGTTCACACGTGAGGGAGACTGTGAGGGCAATGGAGCACAATCCGTTGAGAAAGACCGTTAGAGTTTTAGACAAAGTTTTCAACGAATTAAGTACCTTGAGCCACTTAAGCCACCTAGAATAATGACATATGATGTAAAAACTATAAAAATGATGGCCAGGTTCGTCAGACTTCGCGTTTTCATGCGTCGAAGATTCTTTATCGTGAACGAGACCAAAGTTGGCTACGGAACTGCGGAGTCCGGGAGCTTGCCAACTTCCCGTTGTAGTTTTCGCAAAACTATGCATGTGTCAATAGTGGGTACAGCAGGATGAGGAGGAGGGCGGAAGAGAGGATGACGGGAAGGGCGCGTGTGTGGGGATGTTAGAGGCTGGGGGAGGGGGAAGTGATGTTTCCGAGGAAACAATACGAGTGTTAGACGACGGGCATTTTTCTTCCGAAAGTTGGATTGCTTCTCGGAGGAAGTGCGGGCCGTCGAAGATCTCTCGCTATTTTTTTTCACTCTTCCAACCCTTCCCGGGAAAGGCGAATGGATGAGGAGGTGGCTTTTTCAATCTCACGTCGAATTTTCTTCCCGAGAGAGAGAAGAAAGAGACTGTTGCGCGCGGCACGGAAGACAAGGCGACTCGTCCGCCCATCATAAATGTCCCGCGTACAACTTTTTTTCTATTTCCGCGTTCCCATCCATCTCTCAACCCACTCCGTGGGACAGGGAATATTGATTCGATTTGCGAATGAGGAGTATAGTTCTGGAAACGAAATGGAGTCGAATGGACGTCTGAGACACTCGAGGTTTGAGAGGCATGAAACATAATGCACACTACTGCCATTACATGAAATGTTCTCAATCATGCTGTAGGCATTGCCACTGATAAGGCGGAGAACAGCAGCATGATAAAGATAGTACTAGACCATGAAAATTGTCAAGAAAATGTATTAATTTAGAGGAATGGACGATGCAAATGAGGGGTTGAATGGATCTCCCTTTGGGACCTATCAAGATTTGTAGCAAGTTTCTTTTTAGGACATGAATTAATGATACTTTGCACTATTCCACGTAAAAACTTTTATTTCAAAGGAGTCAACATGTTTCACTGTATTGCAGCATCATCACGACTAACATAGAAGTTAAGCATGCCAGAATATATAGTCACGTTAGGAGGGTGGGGGTGGCGGGTGAATATTGTCCTATTCCTGGGTTAGAAGGGTGGGGGAGAGAGTTGAAGGTAGGGGTGAGGGGAGGTTTGGGAATTTCGAGTTGAGCGTTGGTCTGAGGTGAGGAAGGGGAGGGGGGACGGGTGACGGACTTCAGGTGCTGGGAGAGTTTGTTTTGGATTAACTGCGGGAGGTCAAGTGACGTGGGGAATGGAAGGGAAAAACGTGGCCATTAGTGATGTTTTCTTTCATATTAACGGCCGATAGAATGAACAATTGTTCCCAAATATCCACTTTGATCCCCTATTTCTCTCTGTGAAGCATTTCTGGGATAAAATCAACCTGGTGTCCTTCTGCCAAAAGTTTATTTTCTTAATTTCTTTCTGTCCTTTTCAAAGTTTCTTTTTGTTGGTCTCCAAGGAAACCGTGGAAATGTTTAAAATTCGGCAGGAGTCAAATATAATTCTCTTAAAATATTTGGCTGATTTTAAAACCTCATCTCATGCCTCTTGTCTAATCTCAACCTGACCGTCCTATTTGCCTAACTTGACCGTCCCCAAACTAGCAACACTTAACCAAATCACATTCCTTTCCTCAACAGAGAAATCTAAATGAGTCAACCCGCATTTCGTCCCATACGCTTTCCTTTTGACATGCATAAGTGTGCATGCTCAGAGATACCCGGAAAATGACGTGCAGGGATTGTAACTATGGTCGGAATAGGTGGTAAGTGTTATCTTAACTTATAAGTGAGGCAGTACAAAAACTTGGTATGTATTCTAGAATGGATTTCCACAATTACCTCAATATGCCCAATTAAGTAGATATTATGATGTCTCCCTTTTGAAATCAAGAGCACTAAAATATCTTGAGCAGTCATCTGATTTTAGAAGTTAAGTTAAATGCAACATAAAATTATTCCTATTTCTTAAACACAATGAATTTGATTTAATTACAATTTGAATATGATGTATACAAATTTGAATTCTTCCTGAATATACGATTTTGCCTTCCGCTTCACTATAAATGTCGATTTTTTGTCAAATTCTGCCACCTTTCCTGAAGATGTTATGCAAAGATATTTTTATCTTTTAACTTAAATCAGCTACGTTCTCACCAAATTCAACATTATTACGTATTTATGTTTCAAAAGTTTGGTCAAAAACTGATATTTCACACCCATGACTTACGGAAGCAAAAAAAAAAGAAATTAAAAAGACGACTAAGTTAGGAATGAAGTGCATACGACACGTGCAAGTGAAGAGCGAAAGAAAAATACTGGCAATTTTCCACAAGAATAATCTGAAACTTTTACTTCAATCTGAACCTCAGTAGTCTGAAAAAAGTTCACAGGAAGAGTAGATACCATTTTCTATTCACAGAAAGGTGTATTGCAGAGGAAAATTTTTGATATTATATCCTAGCCGTAGAGAATGTATTTAGAGAATGTTTTTGAGTACAAAAATATTTCATTATTTCCACCGGTAATATCTTCCCCAAAGCAGCTTCTGTAGCCCTACACCTGTGTCCTGAATCTCAGCTTCGCTAAAATACAGTAAATTTAAAATCTTCTTCCATCTCCTGGTATCTTTCATGCCAACTTTGGTTGTAGTTTTTCAGTGTCTTTGCCACCAATAACTTGTGTTGTGTGCTGATTTCTATAAGTTTTTCTCCTCTCTCTGGCCCTTATATATTTGGAATAATTCTCTCGTGACCAAGATGCCCTTCCAGTAATTGCTGATGATTCTGAGCTTCTCAGGTTACAATGGCGTACATACCGTTCATGTGGCAAAGGATTGAAGTATTGACCATAGAAATCAGCGAGATAAGCGCATGACGGCCTCATGTTACGACTGCAATCTTGCTCGGCTCATATTATTTTTCATTTAAAATTCAATACGGAAACAATCGAAAAGAAAAATTTTGGTTTTCCTGGTTAATTTTTTCTGGTTATCCATATCTTATTCGGCTGTTTCTTTACACCTGTGCGAATATAATGAACTTTTGAGAGGCTAATGACATCCGAAAGGAAATTGAGCATATTGCTCTTATTCATTAATAAGGAGTATCATGGTGGTTTTTGATCCAAGTTAACTAGATCTAACTTGAATGCCTATTGAAGAAATTTGAGCATTAAAACCTAATTATTTTATATTTAGTTTCTTATATACGCTGGGGGCTAACCCTATCGGTAGCTAAAGACCAACCCAGATAAATATTTATACATTTATGAAAATTGAGTATTTTTCCGGCACCAAAATTAAATAATATATACCATACAGCCCTGTCTGATATTCTTTGTGTACCAAGAATTATGTGGCGTCTGAATAAAATTTTCTATAATTTTTCCTAACAATTAAAATATTCTGTATTCAGTCAAAGTCAATTTCAAATTGATGTAGATTTTGATAGAATTTAACATAATTTGAAAAATAATTTTGACCACTGAAACGTTTAGAATTAAAATAGTACCACCTAACTGTTATCAATTGTTTCTTGTTTCTGGAAGTAAACGGATGCAAAAATACTCGCAAAGATTTAACAACTTGACTGAGACTTGAGAGACTCAAATCTCAAATATTTTGCAGGCTAACTTAAATTCTTTTTAGTCATGATTTGCCGCAAACATCCAAAGAAAACATCATCATCCATTATGGAAAATTTTATATTCTCGGTCAAACGAGTTCTTTTTAATGCTAATAAACATTCCAATTGAAGGAATAAGGCTTACGGTATCAGCAGGTGATGAAAGACAACAAAATAAAAGAAAATATGATGCATTTCATCCTTAGCATTGGCTTTCTATAATATACTGCCTGCTTCTAACTATACAAGTTAAATTGTGTGGAAGAAAATCAGTTTCATCAAAGTCCCCCTCCAAAGAATTAACAGTGTTGACACATTTTTATGGCTAACACATAGAAGTTTCCGTTTTTTTCTGTTTTCCCGAAAGTGGATAAATAACTGGTCATCTGGATTTAGGTAAAACAACTCAATAGTCCAACGCAATAATTTTTATAGATAAATATTTAATTAATCTCTATATTATCGTGGTGTGCAATATGGACTATTTATATTTTCTATGGATAAAATTGATAATAATAGCTTATTATGCACTCAAGGTATTTTAAAAAAATAAGTTACGCTAATTAAATACTCAACTTTGGCAAGAAAATTATTAAAAAACTTTTTGATTTCTATATGACAAAAATAAAAAAATTTTAATTAAATTTACGGTCACCTCATTTTCAAAATTCCTCCAGCATCCCATTTTATTTCTCACTTCCCAGTTTATTCCACCTATACTAAATGTTTTCACTCAAACACCATATTACTTAGCCACAGAAATCAACGCTACCGTTTAGCATTTAGAATTATGTTTACCATTCATTCCCTTCGGTCTCCAACTGCAGAGCTCATTTCATGAATTAATTGAATCTCACGGACAGTTTTCGTGGCCTTTAACTCAGAACCTTATTTGCTGTGAAGAATCAGAGAATTATATAATGACTCTTGCGTTGGACGTATCATTCTTTCAATGAATCCCCTTGCTCTACTCATCGTGAGCGGCCTAGGCTTCCGGAGCGGGTTCTTTGGAGGAAAAATCGAGGTAGTGGTAAACAGGGACACGAGGGAAAGCGTGGATTTTGGAGAAGGAAGCCAAGATAAGAGGAAGGGGAGAGAGCAGGAAATGGGCGTGCCCCTCCACGCCTTTGTCTTCATTCACAGCACGCGAATGAGGAGGGAGTGGAGGGGGCGTGGCGGGGGATAGGAGGTGGTGGGCACTCCCCGTCATCAACTCGTCTCCTCTCCCTCTTTCTTTCTCAAGCGAGCTTTTAATGAGCGATGGGCAGAAGCCAGACCCGAAGAACACACGGAGATAAGACGGGCCACTTGGGAGGTGAGTTATGGCCAATTGAATCCGACCGCAGCCTTGACTACCACATTCTTTTTTTCGCCTTTAAATTAAGCAAGTTGGAAGTATTTCTGCTTTGCTTCATCAATAGCATGAAAAGTATTAGTAGGATTTTAAGTGATCCAAATATTTAAGTTACATTTACCTGTCGCGGTGGACCGCCCGACTATTCATTTGAAGGTTCAGCCATATCATCATCAGTTACATTTCTGGCTCCAACATAGGTATCAAGGATTTGGTTTAGGATTAGGATATTAGGTAGTGAGATAAAATTTTATCACTTTATGCTTCAACACACATAATTCTACCATCGCTATGATCATAAGCCGATCGGTAAGGAGAGGATACTTATCACATATGCACCTAATTTCAACGAAAAGCTAATACTTTTTATACTGATCAACAAACATTTTCTTTAAGACTCACTGATATGGGGTCGATAAATAGAAGAATAGAAAAAGCAAAGATAAGACTTATGTTGAAAGTGCGTAAGTTGTTAGACTTGTTATTAGAATGTTCGCAAAAAATGGCATGCCTCTTCAAATTTCATCTACAGAAAAACTAATAGTAAAATATATTATCTCCTTATCTTTGCATAAATTTAGCTTGTAAAAATCCGTGAGTATTCTAATTTTTACACATAAATACCCACTTAAAGAGAAAAAACCCAATTATAAATCAAATGTGGAAATCATATATGATATTACACATCGAAGTAAAATTGAAAGTATTTGCATACGAGCATGTGAACATCAAAAAAATAGACGAAGGAAGTATTAAAGATGTTCTAATAAAAATAGCCGTTCTAACAAAAAAAAAACGTTTTTGTGGTCAGCAATGAATTCCTTTAAGATCCTGAAAAAAGTTCCCGAGCAGCTCTTTGCTTGAATAAAAAATAACCCAAATAATCGTGCCAAAGAGGTTCTGTTATCATTTGCTTTTCAGCTTGGCGACACACAGCAATTATACTGCGAAGATCATTAAGCCTAACAATTTTTAAGAAATGCTAATTAATCATCAATTTTTACAGCCGGAGGAGTTCAAAACCAGCAATTGATAGTCTTTCAAAGGGCACGCAGTGCTACATACCTAGCCTGTCCATTGGCATAAGACCACCAGTCTTAGCTTTTCGTAGCCCGAAGGACTTGACTTAAGCTTATTATTTCCATCATCCTAAAGTATCTAGCATGCACTGTGGTTTTTATCTATAACTAGATTTACTTCTACAAAGCCGATGTATTGAGAGTACTATGTATATGTTCTCTTGAATAACCAAAATATGATACAAAATACTTATGAAGTAATAAAAACGGAAATTCTCTGACTTGAAGAAAGAAATGGAAAACTGAAATAGTTCAATTTATGTTAACAGATGTTATTATATTGACTATTAATGTAACGTAGACATTCTGTGTAACTAAAGAACATTAAGTTATTAAATGAAAATTAGGGGTGGATTTAATGATCCTAAATATATCTTAACTGGTAGATCACAAGTGATAATAATCACTGATCTACATTAGACTCGCTTCAGTTCCGTGATGCAGTTACCCATCGGCCACCCGAATTTCATTAGTGCTCATGCTGGTCACAAATATTGCATGAACCTACGTATCATTTGTCGTAGGGTTATACAAAGTAGAATATGCGGTATTTTTATCATAAATTAAATCAATTTATTGACGGAATTGATGATATATACTGCTGCTTGAGATCTTGAAATTCTAATTACGGTTTTCAGATCAATCGGTCTTGGTTAAGGAAACAAATATCAATGAATTAGGGAAATATTAATGATTTTGGCGATAAAGATTGGCCATTGTTCTTTTCCGGTCAGACTATTAGTTTGAGGATAAGGTGGAAAATAACAGGCCTCAGAGAATCAAGCTATGGTTGGGCAAAATTTAATGGCGCGTAGTGGGACCAAATTAAGAGGAACAAAGGTGATGAACAAGGCCCGAGACCGCGAAAATCTTTTAACGAGGAATCGGAAAAGATTATTTTTCGGCACAAAAGTAATTGGGTCACTTTCAAAAAACACCACGCTCAGAAACTTTTCTGGGAACTAACAACTATCTGCTGAGGAGTCATGCAACCATGGAAGAATCCTTTGGGAATAAGCAGGGTGAGGAAGAAGGTGGTGACTATTGTAGGGCATTGGAGGGAGGGGAACCTTTGTTGTTGCCACCCCCGCTGGGGGACAACAATCCCCCTTAAGGCCTACCCACTTCGCCGACGACCGTTCATCAAACCGTGAACACGGGACAATGGAGACCCCTCGCGGGACGGGGACCGGGCAGGCGTGGCTGAGACGCCAGAGACTCCTTCGCCCTCTGCAACGCCACGGCCGCGTTCGACGGAGCGCCAAAGGTCGCACAATGAAGCAAGCCAGCTGGCGAGCCTATACCGAAAACTTCGCACTTTTGGGGTCGTCTGAACCGAGTGTATCTCCGAACTCTCCACTCGCGCTTTCTCCAACATTGAAACTGAAAAGCTTTCACCGTCCGTTTTAAGTCGAGTTTGAGAGAGAGAGAGAGGGAGAAGGGCCTATGGTCTTTGGAAACTGAGGCGATCAACTATTCTCCGGTCTTCTTGGTCCACAGGTTTGCCGCCTTTCTCCGGCGCCAATGCCGCTTTCCATACCTCTCTCTCTTTGCTAGACTTCCTTCCCCAGCAAATATTTCCTTCCTCCGGTTCGCGGATTGCGGGATACCATTCTCCCTTATTTCTCTCTCTCCCAACTACTTTGGCTGAAACTTTATTCCGCACTTAAGGTCGCAGAATGATTTTCGAAGAGGGAAACTCATCGAAGCGAGTCCGTTTGCGTGCGATGTAATCTAAGCTAGGTGGAACGAGTTTCCTTGCAGAGAGTGAGAGAGCTCTTGGATAATTCTTGGGTCTTGGTGGGCCCCTGGGAGTGCTCTGCTGTTGCCTCTCAAGCCAACATTACGCCTAGTTCCATTGAATGACGAACCACTTAAAAAAATGAGGAGAGTTTGATCAAATCACATAATGACAAACTATTCCAGATTGCAGGAATTCTGATGAGTAAATCAGACTAAAGGTTTGAGCAGCGCGATTTAATTTCCTTTTAGATTGTAGGATCACTAGCACAAGCATTTTTGGCCGTGTTTTCCACTAATCCTCTTCATTACAGCGTAACACTAGTGTTTAAATGTTCACGGAATTGGAACACACTATGGCATATGTTCAGAGGAAAATTTGCTGGAGTAAAGAAATTTTTTTCAGGCAGATTTTTCAGCAACATGGAATGTGTCTGTCAGTACTCTCCCCTTGAAAGTTCTTACTCTTACGGCTGTATTCTGTGTTTAATAAATTTTTCTGTAGGCATTACTCCGGTTCACCAACATTGCTGACATTTTGGCAGAAGTTTAAAATTACTAAAACATTGAACTTACCTATCACAGTTTATGATGAATAACTAAAGAAAGCCACTCAAATTCCGTCAGTTTTGAAGTCACAACACAAAACTTAACCAATATCATTAACTTTTTCTCCATCAAGTTCTGTGAAATCTTGTAACTATTGTTTTATTTAATTCATGAATACGTACAGAAGGCTTAAAAACATTCCCTACAGAGAGTAAATCAAAACGGTAGATTAACTTTCTTATGTTAAAATATGCTCCGAAATAAATTATGCATTTCTCGTTAAATATTTCATGTAAAGTTATTAAAGATATATATGAATATAAAAATAATATTGGCAGAACTGACACATGGGTTAAAAAAAAACTGGTGTTTTCTGTGATTTATGGCATGCCAATGGATGGGATGAATGCCAGGCTAGGAATGAAACCAGATGGCCATCTATTATTACTACCATAATTTTCGAAAGAAACATAGAGACCTGTAGGAAAATGATATGGGTCATTCCACCTCAATTCAACAAACGTTTGTCCCTTATGGTCTCAGATTTTGATAAAAATTGGTGCATGGGAACAAAATCAACTCAAACTGAACATTTATAGTTTATAATATATTTTTATCTCATATAGCCACGACCTTGAGCAATTAGGAAATTTTTAGGCTTGCATCGCGTGTCCGCTGCATGCATTCCAAGGGGGGGAGCCGACGGGCCGCGCGAGAGAAGATTGTAAATGTTTAAATATTTATAAAAAACGCATTTATGAATTTCCACTATATTTTATTTTTGGAATAGTTAGCTGGGTATGTTTAGATAACGGAAAAAAGTTTCGGCCGATTCTGAGATGGAGTATTTGAGAAAAGTTTACTAACAATTTTTTGAACATTAGTAATGAACAACAATAGGATTTAGAAGAAAATGATTTTTTCTTGATATATTTGCATTCAATAAAGATGTAGCTTTAAAAAGAGCTATTAATCATTGCTGCATGACAATTACAAGCGGAGATATAAGTGATAATATTATTTAAGGCTCGGATTTTCGCTAAAAATGCGAAAAAATTAAAACATGCATAATTCGCTCAAAAAATTTTTTTTAACGAAACTGTTTGAGGGTATTCAGTTTGAGTTGATTTTGTTCCCATGCACCAATTTTTATCAAAATCTGAGACCCTAAGGGACAAACGTTTGTTGAATTGAGGTGGAATGACCCATATGTGATAAAAACTTCTTCATCACACAGTTAAACTTTTATTGGAAGACTTTGCTTTTTGGCAGCCTTTAAAACAATCAAGTATTTGGGAAATTTTATTTCAAGAACTGAATCACAGCTTCTGATGAATTAAAAAAAAATTAATTTACTCTTATTTCCCTTGAGTGTGAAGTCTAAACCAATACCATCTTTCTCCAACGGCCTTTTGGGAATAATGAAATTCAGAAGAAATGTAAGCACATTGTGAAGTTGCTGCAGGAAATCGACCAAAGCGTGAATGATAAACAAAAAAAACGTCTGCAGAGTTTGTGCTGAATTTGCCAGTGAAAGGAATGAATGTCAAATTAGGACTGGCACCAGATGACTATTGCGGAGTCCAATGAAAATACAGCACGATCAATCCTATCGGTAAAAACGGTTGATATTCATCCTGAGCTTATCCAATTTTAACGTCAAGTGCTACGACTTATGCGCTTGCGGTACTTAGATATTTTTGACGAAATCAAATATACTAGTAAACATCACTACTAAGCATCACTAAAAATCATCAACTTCGGTTTGGAATTAAATTAAAACTATAATTATTAATTTTTATGTTTTAAAAAAGGATATTTTTTCGAAACAAAACTGATTAACGCTAGGGCTTGTTCGGAAAAAATCATGCGACGAGTAGAGAGAAAAAATAAAATTGTGACGATATTGTTTTGCTTAATTTTATCCTAGATAATTATTTCCTTCCACTCAACTAATAGGAAAAGAATTGTACGAATCCATATTAGCAGGATGAACTCATGAAGTCTTACTTAACCACGCAAAGCAAAGAGTTCAATCTAACAAAATTGTTTGCATCCTTTCGAGGAGAATCCCCAGATAATGTTACGGAGCCGACACTGTGAAGATTCCTGGTCCTCTGGGGAAGAAGAAAAATTTCATTTCCTTGTCGCACCCTACCTTTTGTGCACATATTCCCGCCATTACTTTCCGACACAATTATCCACGGAAAGGTGGGGAGAGGGAGCGAGGAGTGTTTTTTGAGGATATGGAAAGTGAGAGGTAGGGTAGGAGGCTATGAGGCTGACTGGCGAGATGGTCTTTGAAGCTTGGCGAAGGGGAGTATGGCGCAATTAAAAGGCGAGAGATGTGTCTGAGGCGATTGTTTAATGAAGACGTTCCACGTCGGTGGGGAAAGGGGGTGAGACGCTAAGGGGGGAGGATGAATATGGGTGAACAACCCCCTTTATCCTTACGAGGGTTGAGTCCCCGTCGAGAGGTGAAGGTGGTGTAGCAGGCGAATGAGCGAAATTTATGGGGATGAAGACGCAAAGTGCCAGAGTGGAACGAAGGGAGGAATAAGAAGATGTGAGGGAAAGGATTGGATTAGAAGAGAGAGGTGCCGATGCTCCGCGACGATGGCGCCACCACCCGCGAGGGGAAGTAAACGAAAACAATTCAGAGTCGCATACCGCACCCCACACTTAAGTGCTTAAGAATGTCACGTGCCATATCTCAATCGATTACTTAGGTGGAAAAGGGATGTTTTGACATCTCAATATGGTGATGACATTGATGGTAAAATTGTTGCTATCGGGCGTGAATATTAAGCACCCCGTATTCTCCTCCACTCCTTCGATTCTTCCCATCACACTAAATTACGACGTGAGTGAACCTGGATTACAGTCAGTTCGAAATCTTTGAGGGAATGGCTCAGTTACCCTAGATATAAAAGAAATTGTGCCATGGTCCCTATGCTGTCCGAATGTCGAATCCAATAACCTGCATTTCCTCAAAGCAAAAGACCCATAGAACGATTAAATCTTATTTCCCTGGTAATACTTGCTGCATTTTACGAATAATCCACTCTATACCATCGTTAAAATATCTAAAACTTGAAGGACGAAGTAGGATTATTCGTCATCACAACCTTCTGAGAAACAATTATGATTGCATAAATTGGCATAATGTGCAGTGGAATCTATATCTTATCACTACTAGGGGAGAGAAAAAGGAGTTCAAACGGTCAACTTGTAACTCGCAAACATGATCAAGAGGGAATTGATGCCAACTTTTCTCAGAGAATAGGTACTAACGATAGGCCAAACCTAGCTAAATTATCAACATAAGACTTGGAGGGAGTGAAATGGTTCAGATCTCAGTAGCTCGGGGAAATTAAATCTACCGATATATCACATAAGAATATTAAATCTACAAATATATCATAAGTTATTTCGTATTTTGTACCGGATTATACTTGTCAGTATAATCCAATGCGGTAAATCAAAATTCCGTTTGAAATGAAAAATCTAGAAATAAATAAACTATTAGGAGTATCTATGCAAATTTATCAATCGCCAAAATGTACTATGGTAATTAAAAATCAATTTTAATAAATGTCGTTGGTAAGTTAGTATTAATTAGTGTTTCAATGCCAATGATCACTCCACACATAACAAACTCCCGCATCTACTACGAGCAATTTATATTTAAAACGTATAAAGTAAAATCATTCGGGAGATCTCTGGCACTAATACCATTATTCACAGAAGTCGCTTAATTAAATATAGAAATTTTTCTAACACATATTTGTGTACCATGCAAATTCAATGTATTTGCTATGAGGATTTTCATCTCATTTAACTCAAACGCGTCGTAGGATAAATTTTTATTCCCATAGTACGGCATAATTTACATACAAACAATTGATTATATTTAATTTATAACCCTTCAGTTTAAACTAAGATCCACTAATGCCTATACCACACAAGCATGCATAACCATCTGCAGACCAAGTTCAAGGTATTTACTGCGATTTCCACTAAAAGTTCTTAGAGGAAGAAAATTCAGTTCGGGTATGCCTTCGTCATCAAGTGGATTTGAATCAAGCCTTCGTCATCTTGATGCAAACTGACGACGATTAAAAAGTTTCATTACTGTTGCAGTTAATAAATATAATGGTTAATACATAATATGTATAAATTTCAATGTTACGCTATTGTGTGGTACCTTCTTAAATCGCTCTCTATCCTCAAATCTAGGTACACTCCTGGACAAGTACGTTAATTAAATTCTCAAAGTAACCTACCTTTTGCCAACAACAAATATTAGGGAGAGTAGTACATGAATCAAGGCATATTCCACTTCTCAGTTTCACTAAAATTGATCATTTAGCTCTCCACTCAGTAAGAGTAAGGGTCTTCAGAATGAGGTCTCTCGGTACTTAAACCTATAACTACAGCAGCATTTCGGATGCTCATTGTTTGTCTAGCTAGCAATATACTCGAGTTCTGATTGCAAACGATGTGGACCCAGTGCCTTGGAGCAAGCAAGCAAACGAACAAACAGACCACAAAACATCTCGGGATGAGAGGACGTAGGAACGGGAACTTTGATATCGTTTGCGCCGATATATTTAAGTGCCCTTGACAGACCTGGAAGAGCTTATTTGCTTCCGGGAATCCATTGCAAGTTGCCCTTTGCCATTTTGACCAAATCACAGTACAGATTCAATATAACACGCAGGAAATAAGATCCCATTGTTACAGCAGTCATTTAGAACGTTCAATTACAAAAATGTTGTCAGCATTTTGTTATCCAACACCTTATTTTTAATTCACATAATACTCCATCCGGGAAGCATGTTTATGTTTCATGCGTGGAAATAAAATGAACAGCACTTTGAACTTATGCCATAAAGCTCAGTTGCTTTATCTAATGAAGTATTTTTTTCCTAAAGCCCTTAAAGTATTACAATGAAAAATTTTCTTCTCAGTAAATTCGTTCAAACAAAATTATTTCACTTCGCCTCTTGGCACTGTAACTGACGGAATGGCAAATATGAAACATAACGCATCTTGGTATTACAAAAAAATAGTGAAGCAGTAATAATTACGGGCTCTTCTTGGTGTGAAATTGAGAGAGATCTCTTCCACAATTTCACTCTTTCTTTAACTTTTTCCGCTACCTAATAATAATGATATCACTCTTAAAACAGCACTAAATTCCATGTTTAACATAATCAATTATTTAAATATCCTTATCACCATTAGACACAATTACAAGCTATACGGCTTTTAATTAAAGGAATGCTTATCAATTAGGATATTAGTACAATGGAGCGCGTCAAGATAAATAAAAAATAGGGCAGAAGGGAGCAAGAAACGAATTGTTTAGATCTAAAGAGAACGGCATTGTAGAAGCATGTATGTCATGTGAAAATAAATTATTTCGTGGCTTTTATTTATCCCTGCAAAGACTTCCATGCCTTTGTCACCCAAGGAAGGCCATTCATAAATTAGTATACTCCCCACAGTTGGCATGAATTAATAGACACCTTATTAAGATTAATGAAACACATGTTTCACAATCGATAAAAAAGCATAGGACAAGTACATTTGTAACTGAGGGAAAAATTAAACTTATAGTATTTATATAGAGTGGCTTTTCTAGGGGTTGAATACAATGGCATAGGAAGTACAGCAAATGCAAGGCAAAAACATTTTATGTTTCAGTACTCCGTTCACTGTTAACACTTCAAATTTCACATATTAACACACTGGAAAATTACTTAAGGTAAAAGAAATTATTTACTAATTCTGAAACTTCTGGCGATATGGAGTGGAAGCGAAAGAAATATAATATAGAAAGAAAACACGAGACAAATCCACAAAAATAATAAACTTACCACTACCAGGGCTTTTCACTGTATTACAGCATCATCAGGTAGCGCATATACTTTTATTTTTTTACGCTTTTATATTTGCCACTTTTGTGAGATAGACATTAAGCCATTTGTGCATACTATGAATAGAACGAGAGCTAACAATAAATAGGGCCGAAAGAAATTTTCCGTATGTTTTAAGTGCTCCAGTTTTCATTTTTAGTCTCCGCAAGATGAATTTCTATTCAGTACAAAGATTGATTTAAAAAGACAAGAAGAGGTGACGTGAAAGTTTTTCTCAAAACAAACGTAAGCACAGTATGTAATTGGCTCAGGAATTTTTCGCATATTTTATAATTAAATATTTTAATTAAGTATTTTTAATTAAAACAGGGAAGTGAAATATTTAGCCAGAGCACAAGAAGTATACAGCGAACGTTGCGGATTACAAAAAAATTTATTTTTCCTGGAGGGAAAAATTTAAAAAGCCAAAATACCATTCGTTACATTTGACTTCTGCTGAAATTGAAATAAATGACTTTTTTCAGCAATGCGCTTCATGAAATGAACTTGGTTAATTGCTATGAGCAAGCATAAAGTAAGGAGTGAGGCAAGGCTGTACACTGTCTCCCGTATTATTCAATGTCTATATCGAGAAAGCCATCCAAGGAGTCCTCCGGGAGTGAATATCCACGGGGAGAAAATACATGATACGACTCGCCAATGACGTAGCAGTCATGGCAGGAAATGAAATAGAATTAAAGAAAGCACAGAAAAAATGGAAATAACAATGATCAGATATCATCTGAATATCAATAAAAAGAAAACTAAGGTAATGGAATGGAGTAGGAGAAAGGAATCCAGGACCAATGTTAAACTAGTGAAACAAAAAATCGAGGGGGTAGAAGAGTTCTGTTACCTGGGAAGCCGAGTAACCAGAAATGGACGAAGCAAAAAAGAAATTTTCAGAAGAATTTCCCAAGCGAGTGTGCATTTTTCCGGAAAAAGATTCTGCTTGCAGCTGCAAATACAAGCGTAAAAGTGAGGAAACATTTCATTAGAACATACATCTGGAGCATTCTACTATACTGCAACGAAGCATGAAAAATAATGGCCGCGGAGAAGTCCAGGCTGAAGAATTTGAAATGTGGTGCTACCGAAGAATGATGAAGATGAAATGGATCGATCGAGTGACAAACGAAATCTTAATAAGAGATTTATCGAGAGAACGAAATCTTAATTAAGATATTTCTAGCCTGCCTCTGGCGTTGAAATTCACATTAATTGCCATGAGAATCGAACCACGGACCTTCGGCTTTCCGGGCCACTGCGCAGACCACTAGGCTACCCAGGATCCTTAATTCCCATAGCAATTTTACCGAGGTTCATGGTACTAGATTTTGAGCCCTCGCGGTCCATCAAGGATGGCAACTCAAGGGAGAAAGGGCTTCAATGGTCGGAAAGCCAAAGGTCCGTGGATCGATTCCCGGTCCAGGAGAATTTTTTCTCATGGCAATTAATGTGAACACGATTGCCTGATGAAGACAATCATCGAGGGAAAAGTTAACGGGAAGAATGGAAAAGGCAGGCCTCGTATGAGGTATATGGAGCAAACTGTAAAGGATGCGAAAGAGAGGAGCTCCGTCAATAGGAAGAGGTTGGGCGATTGAGGATAAGAGTGGAGGGCTGCGTCAAACCAATCCTAGGATTGTTAACCGATGATGATGAAATTGGTATAAATGACATGGGCTAAATAATGTGCAGGACCATCGAATTGGGTTAGATAAAACTTTGAGGGGACTGGTATGCTGAAAGGCGATTGTGCTTCATAGTGCAAGATTGCCAAAGAAGAGAAATCTTGCCAATAGAGTGATAATAATGACCATCGAATTCCCACCGTTTGAGGAAGCATTTAAGGTAGGCTCCGTACGAGTAAAAAACCGTACAGAAATTCATCTTCACCTGGGATATACCTGTATGCTGGTAATAAAACATATGTATTACAAATGACTGAGCTAACGAAAACATACAACGCAGTGCAGATTCAGAGTAGTCATTTAAAATGGTTTTGCATATTTTTCTCAGCCTAAAATGGACTCAAAAATAGTTCATATGCTTAGTACCGTTAGTAATTACCTACATTATTTAACTATGGTAGATTATAATATTCCCACTAATCTACTTTGAAGCCATCTTTTATTATGAATTTTGCCATTATTAAAGCAATTTCACAACGCTGGTTTCGTCTGATTCCAATCTCACTAATGCATTTCGCTTGCAGTAACTGAATAAAAACTATCTCGAAATCTAAAACTGGTACTTTCATATGACTACCATTTTGTTTTTCATAAAAGTGCACATTAAATTTCAATTATATGGGAAAATGACGTGTATTGGCAGAGAGAAAACTGCATTTTTCTTGATGACTTTCATTCCCTTCATTAAGCTCATGCAATTTCAACTATTCATGGAAAAAATATGGCGGTATGCTTTTCGGTAATATAGAAGAAAGATTTTTTTCTATAAATACGAAAATAGTAATAAATTGTGTATTATGTTATTGTGTAACTACAGTTAAAATACCTTAAGACAAATCCCATACACAACTTGTCACATTATTTGCCATTTTATACTAGTAATTCTTAATTGAAGAAAGACTATTGTTATTTTATTACAATAGGCTACATGTTTTTTTCTATTTTAGGATAAATGCACGTTTTAGTGCTATAACCTGGTGGCTTTAGTTACACCTAATTAAATCGATAGTTGTATAAACTTTAAAGAAATTATACGAAAAAGTAGCGGTGAAACGTATGATGCAAATTAATGTTTGTATCATTGTAATTGAATCGATTTCGTAAATAATGCGGGATTATTTTCTCCACAGGCACCAGGAATATGAAAAAATTACATATCGTACATTTTATGGTACCACAACATGCCAGCATCCAAGAGAAAAAATTATGCATCGATACTTCAAATAACTAACGCACTGGGTGCGATATCGCAGGATCTACGTGTTCTTGTCCCGAATAAGATAAATAATTTTGTTTGCTTTCGAATCCTTATCGTCAACGCTGGAGTTATTCACGTTTTAATCCCAGTACCTATATATCTCTCTCTTGCTTTTCATCTGCCAGCTGAAAGGGGATCAATAGTCACGAGGGAAATGAACAGCACGTAGGCTACCGCTTGGGTACTCACTCTACTCACCATCCTTCCAGCTTCCCTTGACAAAACCGTGGGCGCTGCTGAATAAACACCAAAATATTCCCTCCAATCCTTCGCAGCGAGGGTGGTCCAGCTGCGGTTGTTTGGCCGGGGCACAGTGGGGGAAAGTGACCACCACTTGCGGCAGGATCCTGCGCGCGTTTCCGGGTGGGAAACTCCTGGGGGAATGGGATATGGGGGAGCAGTCCCCTCCCATGGGCCCTGCCGAAGAAAAGCGGTGGTTAGATATCGTGAGGCAGAAAAAGGAAATGCTAAAAAAATATACTATCACCAAAGAAATAACAAATCCTTTTCAAATATATTAGTTCAATGGACCATAAGCTCGCACAAATACCCTGGTTATTTCTTCTGCATAAATTAATACCATCAACCTGCATGTCTCCATTAAATATCCTAATTGCATGTGAATAGTGCCAGTTTGGTGATCTTCACCTCCTTCACACACTCTCGTGGTGGCTCGCAGGGTATTACGTTGATGTAGATGTAATGCGCAGCTTTTAAACTTGTGGTAGTGTAGCAAACATAACTGTACCTATCTGTTTGTCAACTGAAATTGATAAAAATATGAGGCTATTACAGACGTTGTGTTACATTGTTACGTTGTTAAATGTTACATTGTGACAACACAAGAAATATGGTATCCAAGATGACCTAATACTTATTAATGATGTAGATGTACTCTTACTTCTCTCATCATCATCATTGTTCATCAATCCTCAGATTGGTTTGACGCAGCTCTCCACTGAGTCCTATCGGCTAATCTCTTCCTTACTTCTCTACTCCATGTGTATCGCAGTATTTCCCTTTATTTGTGTCTATTTTTGGCCAGCAGGCCAGTATCAAAAAGTATTCAGTAGTTTTAAGAATAATGACAATAGCTGAATTATCTCTCTAATGTCCCAATTGAAATTATCTTGACCTCTCAAGTGTGAGAAATAAATTACGTGGAAATTAAAATGGCATGAAAGATGTTCACGTTGAATCATAAATAATTAGGAAATTAAAAAAATACTCTTAAATCAACCGTGGGTCTTTTCAGCAATGGAAGATATCGGGTTATAAGTAGAGCATGGAAAAAGTCTTTTGATTTTTTTTGTAAACGTGGGACTTCAGTAGTTTTAAATACAAATCTTCACCAATCTCATTAAATAAAATAGTTCTTAATTACTTGATTAGAGACTTTTTGGTCCTTTTTAGGCGTGGCGGAACCTATTATGATAAAACAGACTTTTCTGGGCCTTTTTATTTCATCTTCTTGCCTAAGTTAATAATTTGGTTTTTCTGATCATGTTTGTTCAATTGGGTATTGGACACATCTGTGTTTTTTATGCGGTACTCCACGGAGCAAAGATGTTCTGCAAAAATGTTAGCTCCTGACAGTTTTTAATGCTGACTGGGTTCCTGTCCCTCCCCCAAGAGAATTTTAGGTCGTTACTCAGCCAAATATTCCAATATTTGCTCCATAGTCTCATTAACTTAGTCATCATTCCCACTACTAACCCCCATTCCAATCCAAATCCTCACCCCTCCCCCTGGATGCACTGTACACTGTAAAAAGTAGATCTGATTTTAAGGTACAAAAGTGATCTGAATTTCAGATGCAACAATTTTAAGACAGGGTATGTTGAATTTCAGCAGTAATATCTTGTCTAAAAATAAGGCAGGTGAACGACTGAAAATCAGACCAAGTGGACTTATTTTCAGATAGGCCTATGCTGAATTTAAGACAGCCCTGGTCTGGTAATAATGCGGGTTGCTATTGAAATTCAAGCCTACTCTGAGAGGATGTCTTATTTTAAGGCAGGTGTAGGACTGAAAATCACACCAGGTGGGACTTATTTTAAGATAGTCTCATGCTGAATTTAAGACCAGGGCTGTCTTAAATTCAGCATGGGCCTATCTGAAAATAAGTACCACGTAACAATGCGGGTTGCTATTGAAATCAAAGCCTACTTTTATGCGATGTCTAATTATAAATACTAGATATTTAAACACTTCACACGAACACAAACCAAAACCCTAACGTTTCATATTTTTATTCGATGATACTGTTTCACTGACTAAATTCTTCAATAGAGCAAACGTAAGTCATAGAGTTTCCATTGAAAAAGATTCCACGACTGAAATGGGAACACATGGACAATAACTTCAAAGATAATATGAAAATGTGTACTTTTATTGGAAACAAAGTAATCCATACAAAGTCTTCGATACCACAGATGTGTGCCAGTATCTTCAAACCGAAGCAGGAACTGTCACTTGATGAGGGCGACTATTTTTTAGTTCTTACAACCCTGCCGCGTAGACAAAATAAAGAAGTTTACTCTCAGGATACGTCACTCAGACACAACTGGCTCCCTTCTGCAAATAAACTAAGTATCATTGCCACATTCTCACACCATTAACTCATCGCACGAAACTTATTTCACCTACTTACGATGAAATTTGACTAGACTTCGAATTTTACTTCCTTACTCTTCGTAATTCTTGTTGACATCCTGCTCCCTGAGGTTGAATGAAAAACACTGCGTTTTGTTTATCCTGCTCCCTGGTTACGCTCCGCCCATCAGTATCTGCTATTGGCTGGTTAGCTCCAATTGCGGAGCCAACCAAGGCGTGCTTATTTTCAGCCCGGGTGATCTGAATTTCAGATCACAACCATCTTATTTTCAACATGCAGTGGTTATGGTCTTAAAATAAGACGGATGTGTGTCTGATTTTCACGCATCGTGAGTCTTAAATTCAGACCACTACCTTAAAATCAGACAGCGCTTAAATTCAGATCGCACTGAAAATCAGATCAACTTTTTACAGTGTAAATAAGAACCGCCACAGAAAAGCTTCGCATTGTCCCTTGAGAACGACACGGAAGTGTTAATACCAGTCGGCCTGTTCCCAATGAATATTGCGTAAGAACAAAATTTACTTGATTTTACTCTCGTCTGAATCCTTTGGGTTTACGCTGTAACCCTCTCACCCTACTCTCTTTTTCTTCCGCCGGTTATCTCAACTCTCCTTATCTTACACACACACAATGCATGCACATAAAATACAGGCAACAAGATTTTCAATTGATTAAAGAATACCACTCATATTACTCATGCACTCAATTGATACATTTAATTCCTTTGAAATTAAGAATTGGGCCCAATTTACATATTTGATACAAAACACATTTATATTAACCAATTAGCAATTTCTCAGCAATGAAATGGGAGTAAGCTCTTTGAATGAAATGTTAATTGTTCCGATCCCTTTTGCACTTATCGTGATTGGTGGGTCTGGACCTCCCTCTGTGAGATCGGGCCGGAGTGCCGTGTCAAATTCCCGCCGACACCTTCCCCGTGATACTGCGCCTGCACCTCTCCGTCGTTCACCTTTCCTCGCCTCTGCTCCTTAATCTTCCCGATGTGTCCTACTCTCGAGCGTCCCGTCTTTTTAGTCCCGATCTTATACGCCGACGCGTCCTTCTTTCTCGTGGGTTCTCGGGCCTACCGCTCTCCGACGCGTCTGTCTCGCTCGCGTGCTTGCTCTTAACTCCCTTGTTTATTTACAGCATTGTTAATCCGCCGACGCGAGCCGTAACCACCGAGAGTTCTCGGTGGTTACGCGCGAGCTCACATGGGAGCCTAATTGTTACGTTACAACGCTTGAAAAAATCAAACACTTGAACTTTGCATCGAAAAGCACCGAGAGCGCGAAATACCCAGATTCATCACCGCTAGAAAAAAATCAATACTCGTCAATGCCAGCTTTCCATACAGTCGAGGAGAGAAGGGAGAGGGGGTGAGGGAGACGCGTGGCAAGGACGATACGCTTCGGCGGAAAGAAGCTCATTCATTTGCCGTCTCAAGAAAGGAGACGACCACAGGTACGAACCGAGTCAACTGGCGGGACGAGGATCAAGCGGCATCCATTCAAGGAGGCAAACCAGCTATGCCGGTCAAACGGGGGAAGAAACAAATCATCGTCTCGTATAAGAAATGACCAGGCTGCTAACGAACTTGTTTTCAAAACGAAACATATTATACCAGATGATAGGGGGCCAACGAAGAAAACGGGGATTATGTTTAAAGCATTAAAAAATGTACATCTCGCAAAATATATAATAGCAGAAGCAGATAAAATAGGTGGCGGCGAAATCATGCCAAAACTTAGGCAAAACATCGCTTCCGAGCCCGCACCCTGGCCGCCTAAATGGCGGTCCGTGGCATATCAGGCGGGTACGGCCCGTTAGGGCGCGTCTGCCAGGTTGGCGGCGGATGGTACGTAGGACCATGTCATGCTGTGTGACTGTTGTTATTTAATGTAAGTACTCGTATACAATTCATAATTCGATGGATTTAAAACCTTCCTTGCCCTGCCTTGAGGAGGCATCGTAAATACTTGGTCATTAGTTCTGATTGAGGAGTAACTATGGAAGTGAAGGGGGTCTCTGTGGGTTTGGGCCGGTGGGCTTCCGTTCGGGAGAGGACTGTGTTCACTTGCCTATGGTACTCTCTCGGATGGATGGGCAGTACTGCGGGGATGTCCTCCTCTGCTAGTTCCGCTTTCATGATCTCTTCCTCCGCGGGGAGGTCGTCCTCATGTGGTAGGATGATCTCTCCTGCTGGCGGCTGCGTTCACCATCGCCAAGCGTCGCTTTCCTGGTCCTCGTCCAAGAGCTCCCGATCGCCATCGAGACCACAGTCTGAGTGGTAGTCCTCGTCGTCATCTTCACTGCTTTCGCTGGACCAGGACTCGGCGGACACGGGCTCTGCCGAGTCGCACCACTGCTGACGGGAAGCCAGCTCCCTCTCTGGTAAGTGAATGAGGGTGCCGCTAATAGGAGCCGTGTCCTCTCCCCCGCCGTGAGCTCCTTCCACGGCTTGGCTAGTGTCAAAAGGGCTGGCGCAATTGGACGGTAGCCGCCGAAGGTGGCGGGGCTGTTTGCGAAGGCTGGAAGCCCTGAGGCAGGTGCAAAATCTCGGCTGAGACGACTGGTGCTAGGCGCAGAGCGACCGGCCAGCCGTAAGATGCCACCGTCAACTGGAGTCTCGCTCGGTTGTATCATAGTACGATACAACCGGGCGAGCCGTAACATATTATACCGAATGATATGGGGCCCAATGAGAAAACGGGGATTATTTTTAAAGCATTAAAAAATGTACCTCTCGCAAAATATGTAATAACAGTAGCAGATTAAATAGGTGGCGACGAAATCACCCATGCTACGAAATTAATAGGAGAGAGAATATCCATTTATTTTAAATCTGAAAAGGTTCTAAACGAATTCATGCTCGAAAATGGTGGAATCAGTGTAAAAGACCAATTCGTAGTGGCATTCAGGATGGCAATAGCTGAGGAAAGACGGGTGGTATCGAACGTCCCATGTGAATTCCCAGAGCCAGACTTACTAGACATCGTAAGCCAGATCGGACGCGTAGTCAGTCCCATCACAGTATTACTGGTAGGATGTAAAAGAGCTGACCTAAATCACAACAAATCATGCCGTAAGCAAGATAAAGGCAAAGATTCATCATAAGAGAAAATTCATCATTCCTAGAGTCATATTACTTTTAGATTTTGGGACGGGTAAGCAGTATATTTTTCAATTTCGACGACCCGAAGGGCTTCCACTGCTACCAAGAGGATCACATGGCGGCGGTATGTAGGGCTATGCAGGTAGAGGAAAAGGAGCAGACATTACAGCAAGCAGATGCTACAAGTAGCGGCGACAAAAGAGATGACACCGAATCCACGGACCCACTAAAGGAGAGAGAAAAAGAAAATACCGTCCCCTCCCCTCCCCCCTTCCCCACCCTCCCCCGCCTCCCTCCGAATCTAGCGCATCAATGACCCCCCCCCCCCCACCTCTCTCTCCCACCCTCCTCCCCTTCCTTACTCACGACCGCACAACGGAACAAACGAAGGCCACGGAAAATCCCGAAGAAAGCGAAATTAGAGGAGAGAGGGGATTCCTTTCCATCGCACTCCCTCCTCCCCCTTCCCCCGCAATGCCACTACAAGCGTAAGAGTGTACTCGCCACCACCCCACCGACCCGAGCGGTTGCGTCAAATGGAATGTCAACGAGCTGCAAAACCCTGACAGGGGAACGAGGAAAATGATGACCAAATATCGTAGTCTTCATCCGAAGTCTTCCGTCGCCAGACTGTATCTCCCGAGAAAGCTAGGTGGTAGAGGGCTGATAAGCCTGGAGTACCTTCATGACAGAGTAGTCATCACTGCAGAGTGGGCGTGCCGCGTGTTCCACAGCACGGACCCTCTGATATTGCTCGTAAAGAAACACGACTCCTACTTCATCCGGCGAAAAGGGCAGCAGACTGCCTCGGTTTGGAACTGGACCTTACTTCCAGCGTATAAGCGTGCGACAAATCAATCTTGTCACTGAAGGCGGACGTGTTGTCTCGAAATAAAGATAGCGGAGCAAAAGACCCTGCTCCGCAGGCATACCGAGAATCTCATGCATGGAAGTTTCTATATAAACTTGGAAACGCATGGGCTTTCGAATGAGCTCACGTTCGCCTTCCTGCGCTCCGCAGGTCTGAAGTCCGAAACCGAGGGATTCGTGCTCACGTGCCAAGGTGGTGTCATCAACACCCTCGTGTACCGTCTGGTATGATTTTCCTGAATACTAGGAAATCAGGAAAATGATATCAGAATTTCGGTGTGATATGAAATTTATGATTTTAATGCGATTCCAAGCTCTGAAGACGGAATAAGTAAATTTCCGAAACGTTGGTGAAGAATTGCCGTTTTTATTAAATTTACGATATTATCTCGAGAGAACCATTCCATATTACTATTCCATACCATCCATATTACCATCCATTACCATTCCATATTACATAAGTTTACTTTTTACTCCGTGAAAAGTAAATAAAATTTACAAATAACGTTTCGTGTCCATTGAAGTGCAATTATTGGCTAGAAAATTTGGTAAAATGAAATTAAAACTTCCTTCTATTTATCTCAAATCATTCAAAAAATACGTACTACAGAACAAACTTAATGTAATTTTTTTCAGTATATCTTCCTCACCTGGGAATCAACAGAAATGATATATGGCGTGATTACAAAAGTGCATAGTGAATTTGAAATGTTAGCAATTTGTGGACCAAAATAGAAAATAGAGTGCCATTATTTTAGACTAATATCAATTTCTATGGGGGTCGTGGTGACCTAGTGTGTATAGTCCTGAACTACTGACCGGAGAGTCCCGGTTTCAAATCCCGGGCAAGGGCCCTTCTAGATACTCTCATCTAAATAAAATCCTCGCTTCAATTTTCTGCATGTCAGAACTTCGTAGGAAATCGCAGGTGGACCCCTACCCTGAATGTGTGAATTTCACACGCCGCTGGCTTAGTACGGGGTGAGCTCTACTCTCACCTATCAAAGATCAACCTTCGGGTTGAATCACTGATTGAGTGATCAACTTCTACATTTACGCATACTTTGATCATGGCTAAGTCGCTGAAATTAACTAAGATACATAATGTACTACAATTTAGGGCAGAAAGATCCCAGCAGACGCCCAAAATTGGGCAAAAAGTACCATGGAATTTCAATCAATGTTTCAGTGTACATATATCTACCACTGGAAATGGGTATTTTGTAGTAGAACGTAGGAGTTAAGAGGCGTAGAAAGCGTAGAAAGTCCAGGGTAAGGTCCCATATAGTGGCTCACGCTCAATTCGTTCCCCTCACCCAGCTGACCATTTCCACTCCCTCCCTTTCGCTAAATACTCTCTCCATTTCAAATCTACCTCCACATTAGTTTCAATGCTCATTCACATGTCCCCACCCAATAACAAGTTCCACTAAGCTTCTCTCGCGCAAAAAAGGTCGTTATCCACTTTAGTACTTCCGTGCAAGATTTCTCAGATCAGATCAGATCAGAAGATCAGATTTCAACACTAACGATTGGAGTGTTTTTATTTTTCACCAAGGGTAAAATGTATTACTGAAAATCCAATTCAGCTCAAATTAGGGTGAGAAATATTATCAGATCTTAGGTTAAAATACAGATTAAATTTCTTACAGAATTTTAAATCGGATAGCTTTACTAAAGATATTAGGCATATATTAAAAGCAAAGGCGCGTGTTGCTAGATCCACCAGATAAATAAGATTAGAGAGATTGATTGTCGTACTGATAGACTAAAAATATCATTTTTTGCCCGCACTACAAGAGAACGAAATAGGAAGCATAGCAAAAGGATAGGTAGGGGAAATATTTTAGAGTAGTCTGTAGTGCATTATGCATGTATTAACAACCAATCATTTAATTACAATAAGTAACAATATAGTTACCTGAGACCCTATATTAGCACGTTTTCATGTCTATATTGCATGCTTGGCGATCATCTTCCCCTTCCACACACCCTCGCGGTGGCTTGCAGTGTATCGCGTAGATGCAGATGTAGATGAACTTCCCTGTAACTATTTTCGAAGTGCTATCTACGATTGTATCCATAATCAGCCCATATAGTTAATTTAAGCTTTACAGTTATTGATGGATATTGGATAATATAATAAGATCCTGATCACTATAAGTGTAGAAAAGAGGAGAAAATTTTTCGTAGTATGCATGAAGAGTCCAGCAAAAGGACTTCGTAGGAAACAAGTTGACTTGTTTCCCTCAAATATACGAAAGGCAATGCTTGAGATGACTAAAGAACGATAAGCCAGACATTTCATTTAAAAAAGTATTCTTAAATTAATAATTACGAGAGTGTAGAAGAGAGCAAATGAGCCCTTAAGGGAGAATCAGTTTGGCCTTGTATAGCAGCAATGACAACGTAAGTTGACAGAAATGTTGAAAATAATCAGGATTTTGTTGCTTATACTTTTAACTTTGAAAAAGAGATGCTTTAAAATAGGCACCATATTAGACCCCGATGTAACATCATGGACAAAAAAGCTTACTGCTACTTAACCGAACACTGATTGACTCAGCATACTACAGCTATTCCATAGATCAGTTGTGAATTTTCATTTTAAAGGATAGTATAAGTATTATAAGTAGCAACCGCACTGACTACAAAAAAAATGGAATTTTTAGATTAGTGATTTCAGGATGTTGAATTAAATCACCAACTCCCTACACAATTTACAGTAAATCGAGAAAATCAATAACATCACTTCGAAGCAAGGCAATCAGAGCATCCGTATAAGTCAGGCGTATTGTTCTCTTTCACTTGTGTTAACCCCCATATCCCATCCCACTTAGCATTTGAGCCGTACCCTAAACGCCAGCTACCACACCCACCCGCGTATTGTGTGTGGTTCCCAGGGCATTCATGTTGACGCCAAACCCTCAAAGCCCCACCCGTGTGCGTTCCCGTCGTAATCCTTGCACCAATCCTCAGCATCTGCTAACGCAATGAACACCCGCGAAGCCCCCCGTGGAGGGCCTCTGCAGCGTCCGGACCACACAAATCCAAACAGGGCTTGCCCCCGCCGCCGGCGCTTACTCACTTACGCCCCTTCCTGATATCGCCCGCATCGACCCTGGAGCAAAGGGACGATGGAGGCGGTCGGGGAAGAGATAATAAGTACACACAAGCGAGGGCCATTCTCGCCTAATCCCCTCCCCACTTTGACTTATTACCGGGGTTCGCCAAGGCCACATCTTGGGTCCCGTCCTCTTTCTACTTCACAAAAAGCCCCCATTTACTCGCAAATCCCTCTCCGGACATCGGACCACCTTCCACACACTGATTCTTCCCAAATGCAATGGTTAATTTCATTTCGTTTCACTAACCATGATTTCTAACTAAGCATGATTTCTAACTTATCATTATTTCCATTCCACTAATGCATCAAAATCAATCTCGCCTACAACACTTAAAAAAAAAGTTATAAACTTAATTTTACTTGTGTTCTTGAAATTCAGCCATTTGTTCAGAGACATATTCATGTCATACTGGTCTGACGCTTGGGAATACGAGATCTTAGTCAATATTTTCAACAAATGTTAACAATATTTATCCATATATTGAGTTTGAAATAATGCCCGTGTAGAGTCTGAAATTTGTATTTTCTCTACAAGCTAAGGTATGACTTAAGAAGTTAAGAGTAATCTAAAACGTCGAGGGAATAAATTTTAGGCATATTTTATTGTTTATCTACGCTAATTTTCATGCTAGCAAAATTTGCTGCACAGCGTTATTCGAAGTCTCATTCATCTTCTATATTCCTTTGTTTTTATTACCAAATCCTTTCCCGCCTTCCCGTTTCAATTCCATGCGTTCCAACAAACCTGATATTAGAAATATTTGTTAGGAGGATTCGGATATTAGGAATCTATACCTCTATCGATCGAGAGTTCAAAACATTTTTTTTATGCTTGGACACATCTAGCAAAAATTAATTTCAAGCATACTAATATAACAACATTGCAATCATAAAGATCATATTTAACTTACATTTTCACAATAGAAGTGAACAACAAAGCACGTAAAGAAATGTGGAGAGCAAAGAAATTTAGCAAATTTAATGCAATAATATATGAACCAAAGTCAAACATTAAACTTATCGTTTTCGTATACCAGTGCTAGTTCACAGTATTTATAGGTAAGGCCGCATTTAAAGAAAAATGAAATAATAATAATATAAAAATTGCACGAAAATATGGTTTTGCAATATCAGTGCAAAATTAATACTAGTAAGATCACATGAGTCGATGGGTTTCAAATGCTGTATTAACGTAGAATACGTCCAACATTTAACACTGACAGAAAGTTGAGCGCAAAAAAATAGAAAGTTGAGCGCATCGTATAAATGAAACGTTCGAAATTGCAATTTCATCTAAATGTCATTAAACAATACACCATTTGACAATGAAATTAACAAATATTATTAAACCTACAGTATAATCTCAACACTACACCAGCCATTACGCGGTGAATGGGAGGAGTTTGGTAGCGCTCGGTCCGTACAGAATTAATACCTACTTTACTAATTCTGTACGGACAAGTCTCTGGACTCCGTTAGTTTTTCATAACGTTGAGTGAGATTTTGTTGAATTTGTTTCATCGTATACTCTCTCTTTCGTGTCTGACTTCTACAATAGTACTAGCAAATACATTAAAACCCACCGTAATTAAGTCTGGAAAAATTTTATGTCAACAGTACATGGGTGCAAAAACGTGTTAAAATGAAACGAAACCTCATACGGGTCAGTAAAACAACTAATGCCAAATCCAAAAACTAAATTTTTTACGTATTACAATTGGCCACTATAAAATGGCATCTTTGCTCTATGTGATTTTATTTCTTTGAAATAAAATAAAAATAATAAAATACGTGTCTTTGGATGTTACCATGATCGAAGTGCTGACTTTGATTTCCGAGTTTTCACCGACTGTATTAAATCCTTCCTCCTCTCTTCTGCCTTTATTGCCACGTAGTTTTCGCACAGATTTCTCTTTTCTTTCCACCCTTTAAGGTTACCGTTTTGGCCAATTCGTCTTCCATCACAGCATAATTTGTTTTCGCTCATTTTCTTTCATGATACATTAAAACATACCAACCTTAACACGTGAGTGACGATTTGTGGGTATTTCTCCGCAACAACGCCACCGCCTTTTTAATAATTTCCCCTCGGCAAATATAAAGCATAAAAAGACATGTTTTCATATACTTCACTAATGGAAAATGTAACAAATTACAGTTTATTGGTTCTTAAATGTGGCTGCCACTTTTTCGCGAGTATTTCTTAGTCAAATCTTTATTAAGTTTAAGGTTTTTATTGAAGGTAACTTTATAACTTCCGCAATTGGTAATGTTGTTATTATGAATTTTGTTATGCTTTTGAATGCATGTTGTTGTTATGAATGAATGTTGTTATGCTTTTGAATGCATCAAAACAATGTTGCTGTCTTGATGCATTCAAAATACCCTTTATCGTTCATCAAAAGAATGTTTAACATATGTTATATTACACGTACGCCCTACCAAATGTACGAAGGCTAAATTGGAAGTTGGATTTAGTGAGCATTGAGTGGTTGGGTGTACTCAGTAAATCACAATGTAAAAATGTGTAATAAATTTATTTATCAGAGATATCGTAGAGAATGCAAATAGACTTTCAGACTATAAAAAACTTTTAGACTTTAAAAGTGTGGATATTCATGTGGCTGGGGGTTTATATTTTACTAACTTAAATCACAACTGTCATAAACACCATATCAAGTTGGCTTTTCTTTTGACTTTCAATTCGTCTGAGACACCATAATGGCCATAATTCCCATTAATTTTTAAATTAACTCTTTGAAAATCAACTCTTTTACAGGTCTCGTAGACAGAAACAACAAATTGTCCCAGATCATTCAACTTAGAATACTCAAAATGGTGTATTTTTTTATCTCTATGGCTTTTATTCTTGATTTTGTTGGAATAAATTCGAGCATGATAAAAATCACAATTTACTATCCATCCCTTAATCGATGTATTTTGGTGTCCTCTTTTCTAGGCTTGATTATCTTTATTTGTAGCTGAAAGAAGATTTGAAGGTTCTTTGTAGATTTTCAATTTTTTTGTGTTTTGCCAATCATGCACGGTTCCTTGATTAACTCTTATGACTGAATATTGAATACGAAAAAGTCTACATCGAAACATTGATACACTTGAAATTGCCTAGACACAACACTTCGGAGTAATTCCCAGGGATTTTGGATACAACTTAGTACTCTTTTCGCCAAGGTTTAAGAGATTCCTGCGCCTGGTTTCTGACCACTCTTCCTTTACTCCTTAACTTAAAATTTTCTAAGTTCACTTTTATACTCAATGCAGTTTTCGGACGTTTTCGACAACCAATGAAATAACCAAATTGAAAAATATTTGTTTTCATTAATCCACTTGCTGCTGCGAACCCTGCTACATTTAACAGCCATATGCATAAAAACCAGTAGCCACAGAGGTGCGTCATAATGCAAGCCAAGGGTAGGAGGAGGAGACGAAACATCAATATCCATGCATTACTGTTATGAAGTTGAGAGTACCTATTATTTTATGGGTACCAGTTAGAACTAGCTTCACGGGACACGCTCAAACTAATTGATTAGTATCCATATTAACCATAGTATGGATTAGTATCCATATCCGTAACCTACTAATGCGATGACTATCAGTTGATTATGCATTTTAAAAACTTTTCAATTCCTATTTACAAAGGCAAGCATCAGTTATAAGTGTTAAGAACATATTCCGGCCTAGAGAAACCGTGATTGTGCCTAATCATTCATTATATAGGTAGTACTTTATAATTTCCTCTAATTTCCAGGAAAAAAGAAATGCATATCTATTGGTGTGGAGGTTAAGCTTTCTAATTCTGTTTCTATAACGAAATCTGGTATAATTTACGGACATTAGCAAATATGCAGTATTTTCTACATCATCATCAAGCTTCTTTTAATTTATGCAAGATATTTAAACAATATTTAACGTGCGTTCTGATGGAAATTTCCATTGCAGTTATTCCATTACTCCCCAAACTAGTAAAATTATCATTGCTACATTTTACTAATCTTGCCATTCTCCTTTGTACTCGCTCTAAATCCTAACTACAGATTAATTTATCCCAGAATTTTTCAACTTTAACATATTCCTTCACATTTCCATAGTCATTACATGATCCCCAACAGTGACACCCAAACACTCTTAATATATCTCCTTCTTCCTATTCCATCGTCACCATTGATTCAATGGACAAGATACACATTGCAGAGTCGTAAATTTTCAAACCCTATTTTCCTAACCTGGCGTATATTTATCGTCTTTGCCGTCACCTGTAATTAGGCACCTCTTGGTTCTGAGAGGAAAGAAAAAGCACTTGAGATTCATTTTGTTCCAAGTGCGTTTGCAAATTGCCGAATGATAATGTCAAAGAAAGCCGGTGCATCTAAATATGTGATCAGCGCAGTGGCTATTATTATATTCGTATTATTGTGAGCATTGCAATTAATAAGGCATCTTTTGAAAAGTAAGTAAGTGAATAATTCAAGGGCCAAAGTAAAATGTTTCTCATCTGAGTGGTAATTAAAATCTCATACTGATGATTGTAATTTTCAAAGAAAATTAGTAGATAATTGATACGAGCCCCAAGAAATTTACGGTCGCAGATTAAAATGCCAGCCACCACGAGGGTGAGAAGAAACAGCATCGAGCAGAAGTATGAACTGTTTAAGTTTTGGGGTCTGTGCAAAACATATCGTAGTAAATTGGTTACACATTCATTTACATCCGTGGTGGAATTTCACCAAATCAGCGAAGCAAGACTTGCTTGAGTTTATGATAATTGTCTTCTGTTTTAATTTAATTCAAAAGTTGAAGTTAAGTGAAAATATCCGTTGAGCTCTCATAATTACTTTCACAAGTATACTCGTCGGGGTCGTGCACAATAGGCCGTCAACGACCCTCCCAAAAATTATATTAATATTGGTGAAAGATTTTTTCCAATATTTTTTCCTATAAGCTGGGCGAGGTAAAAATGAAAGAGAAACGTAAAATATGTATCTGAAAGGAAAAAATATCTGGACTTTAATGTGCTAAGATCAATCTGACTAGCCGTTTCATGTGTTTTGCTGAATAAAAGTTTAATTATGATTGTAATCACGAGTTATGTTAAATGTGTCGTTGGTGGGAAGAATGGGGAGTAAGAGTAAGCAATTTAAAGCATCTTTTAAAATATCAACTAAACAATGAAAAAACCCTCGACTCATAAATAAGAAGCATAAGGGCTTTTAGTTCTGACAGTCAAATTGCGATAATTAGCGATAGTTTTGGTACAAAATCTAGAACTATTTGAATTATTCAGAATAGAAGTGAATTGGCGAGCATATGACGAGGTTGCCACGTGAGGGTTTTCGTCAGGGCTCAACATCACCACAAGTCAGCCTGCTGTCGTTCGCCAATAAGGAGCATGGCCGTGCATATGTTCTCAAGGCTAGCAAGCAAAAGCAGGCTGTTAATGAGCAAAGACAAAGCTGTGTATGACATCCTTTTGTAATGGAGGTCTGGATGTATCACGCCTCTTTGCAGCTCCTCATGGTAACGTCTTCCTGCCGGTGGCAACGGACAATTAAAATTAAGTGGGAACTCTGGGTAGGGATAGTTGAGCATTCAGAGGCCAAGGAGAAAACGGGAAGCCCGCTACAGAAATGAATTTATTATTCACTAAATAACTGTAGTCATGTTAATAGCGCATATAAATGTATCAAGATTAAAACATCGCTCGTAAGAGTGCACATACTCGAGGGTTAGTGGCATAAAGACTTAATGTTTTCGCCGAAAATCATTACATGAGATGATTCTCAGTGGAAGACTCAGCGATGCTCGTCACCTTCCATTGTCAGATTTCGAAGGCAAGGTATATGTAAATACAAGCGAGAGATGCAGGCACGATTGAGGATGTCACAGCCATTATAAAAAGGCCTTTAGCTTTATAAAAAACGTTATTTACAGCTACATTGAAGAAGCTACCTGGAATTACTCAATTCATGAAGAACTGTTGCTGCAGATGCATTTTTTTGGGGTGACAAAGTATAGGACTACGTAAAAACTGGGAAAAGACAGGCTTACTGTACGTATGCGATATATTGCTGGACTCACCAGAGGGAGGATAGGGAGGTTGGGAAATGATGAGAGCGTTGTGAACGGATGGCTGTGTGGGAATTATTGGGCATTATTTGCAGCACACTCTCTAAAAGGAGAGTGCATGAGTCTAGGGTCAAAATGGGGTATATTTTAGCTTAAGGGTTGGTTGGTCTGATAGTTACCGGAACGTTTATAAGAGAGAGAGAAAATTACATATCTTGTTACATGTAATTATCATATGCGTATCTTTAGGCTGAGTTTTACCATTATTATTGAGAAAAGGGAATACATCGATATGGATGGACTTCAGGATTGTATTCTTAACAAGTAAAAGAGGTGTCTATGAAAAGGGTGTCATTGATGGAGAAGGTTTGGGTGTAAAATATTTACATCTAAAGCATTGAAGCACTTGGAAAAGAAAATTTATTCTTTCACTTCAATGTAACATCTACTGAGTTACAGATAGGTGTGATGGTTATGGCTAATACTGTGAAAGGGAAGGACAGTTACGAATAATCATTTAAGAAGTGTTAACTGATGATGAACACTCTGACAAGATTCCGAAAACCAACCTTTTAAGATAAACTAATCCGTATTTTAGTGGATTTTAGACCTGTTAGAATCTACTCTTACATTTAGATTCATAGCTTTCCTGTCGTTCCGTTGCGATATTTATACTTGTTTCAGCTTCTGCAAATTAACAATGTTCCCCCAATCTTGGTTTTCATGTTTTTTTCTCTTTCATTTAATTCACTTTTTTTCATAATCTTAACGCCGTCATCGTACACTGATAATCAATATTTCAACAAATTCCTTTTATATTCCACAAAGTGTTATTATTTAAAATCTTTATGTATGCACTGTTTTCCTTTGTCCTACGGAGGTTTTTTATGGTAATGTAGGTTTCGTTGAAATTGTATCGTTACATGTTATCCAATAAGGGAATTTTACACTTGTGACTCTACTAACAATTTCACCAATAAGTAAGAAACAGTGAGACCCTATCCAGGATTAAATAGATTTTTTACAACATTTTCACTCATCTTCATTATGAAACTAATGACAGTATCCAATTTTTAAGAAGTAAATTTCACCAAAACTGATGCCGATGCATCGTAATACTTCAAACTAATATTGGCATGACTTTTTTATTTTACTACAGAAGCTTTCATTGTTTTATTATTTATGGATGTTTCAGTTATGTCTTCATAATTTATCATGACATAAATTGAAAATAAATAATAACTCTGAAATTTCGTATTTTTACCCCTGAAATAATCAATTTATACCTATGCTATTTATTCCAGCATGTATTTTTGTAACTGGATATCGATTTTAGGCTCGGTTCTGTAATCTTTAAATGGGTTAAAATTAGATTCTGAAGTCTTCAGGATAAATTTGCATTTAAAAAAAGGCGGTAATATCGCTCATACTCAGTGAGAAATTCCACTTCGTGGTCTATTGGTACACGCCAAAGGTACAACAATAATGTCTGAAGGCCTTCACCATTGCTATTTCTACGGCTAGTGAAGGTTAAAACGTTAAATCTGCTTCACCTTATTTGCTCAACCCTTGCCATGCTTTTCTCACAAACTCATCCGAGTATAGTAAATTGATTCCAATTTAATTGAATCTAAACAACACTATTGTGCTTGAAAATTTATAGAATATTGATAGGGAATTAAATAAAACATAAAGGCATAAAATAAGGCGAGAAAAGGTTGTCGTGTATTAAAAAAGTGGCTGATGTCTACATCACCGCTGAATTCAATTTCTTCAGACCTAATTGCGCAGTATTAATGTTGTCTAATCGCTATTATTGACGCTGACGAAACTGCGTTCGTGTCATTACAGGCTTGGGGAGAAAGATTCCATCACGTGGTTCGCGAGCGAAATCATAGTTGGTCCTGCGTGCAAAAGACAGAAAGCATTATGACGAATATCCGTACTGCCGTCTGAAATCCATGGTGCGAAGAAATCAAACAGAACGGATTGGCATCAGAAAATCGGCATTTTCGGCATTTCGCACGCCTACGTGACCTACTGCGGAGTTGTCCATCAGGACTGGCCTTTATTCCACGCGCCTCGATCTCACGGACCTCCCAACAGCCTATTCTCGCTCCCCGTGACCCCTTTTCTCACGGCATTCCCTTTGATGTGGGCACCGTTGGGTCACTCGCCAATGTCTATAGAGTTTGGCAAAGGGATTCCGATTATTTACTCGTCATAATCGGCGCCATGCGCTGCGCCCACTGAGATAGGCCAAGGCCCCATTCAGGCCCTTTGAGGACGGACCTCATTATAGTGTACCCCATTATGCACCGGGCCGTGATATTCTTTTATTTTTTTCAGCAAACTTCTCCCACGCTCCCCCACGCCACCCGTCCCTATCCAATGTGCCGATGTGGAAGTTGGAAATGACGTATCCGCGTCGATAAGACTCGGAGACGGACGGGAAATGTTTCCTGAGACGATATCGGATATTTTTTCTGGGTCGCGCGAATCACAGTGGCCGACGGTCAGTATGTCCGTGACCTGAGACTAAAACGCAGACTTCAGCACTTCTCCATCCACACCAATTCTAATTCAATGGCGCGACCTTCCAATGCTTGGGCATAACCCACAGGGCAAAGTCAGCGCGGTGCTTGTTCACTTCTCCGTTACGCTGCCTTACGCCAGCCGCAATCGCAGCTTTGGCGGGTGAAAAGTCACCTGCCGTAAAAAAATAGGTTTCATGAAAGAAACTTTGAAATAATGGAATAAAGGGGCGCGTTTTCATGCAAGATAAGAGCTTTTCCAGTTATAGATACGCATTTTACCTTCATCTGTGGTCGCAGAATATGTTCTGGGGAAATATATTCTTTAATCATTTGTGTACACTACAATCCCTTTTTGCCTCTAATAGGTAGCTATATAATGTGGAGATAGAAACACATGAGCTGTACCAATTTAAGATTGATGGGGTTTGAAAAAATCACGGAATTTTAAAATGTTCTGCAATCTCTTAATTTCCTACGCATTCAAACTAAACTCTTTAGGGACTCAAGGATACCTTCGGGATTCCAACGGATAATTGTTGAAGAAACAAACAGATATTCATTGTATGATACATAATTTCCCAAATAAAATCTATATTTTCTGGATACCAATTGCTAAATTATTGCTCAAAAGTCTCATTTGAGCTATATAACATTTATTCTTTGATTTTACTCCAGAAAATCTTCGCACTAGATAAAAGTTTCAGCCTCTGGTCAGGTCCACTCGTAGCACAGGTGTGTCAATTTTCTTCTCTCTTCCCACTATCTCCCAGTCAGCTTAGATTCATTCCTCTTCTTCCTGGCGAATCACAGTACTCTTACACTTTTTTTTGCACCCATTCCACCGTCTTCCTCTAAGTCTTTTGCCCATCAACTATTTTTATTTGCTCTTCTTGGTGTATTCTCCTTCTCATTCTTTTCACATGCTCCAAATAATGGAGCAATCGCGTGTATTCCTTTCCTTAAACAGTTCTTTGTGCACGATCACTCGAATGATCACATTTATTATCCTAACTGTTAAAGTTTTCTTAATTCTTCATATGAGATATCGCACTGAGTATCTCAAAAACTTCGCAGAAATACTTTTAATAAAATGATTTTGGAAATATTAAGTAAATACCGTGATGTACAAATGAGCATCCTTTACCCTCAATCTTTATCGTCAAGCTTTGAGTATTCAACTATAACTGTTTCCATGTCACTATTTTTAAACTCAAGGCCTATGTATATTCACATATCAAAAAAAGGGATAAAATGATAGCTACGCATGACGTGAGTTAAAACTATTTTATGCTAATGTATCAAACAGCATTATGAAACGCGTCTTGCTTTGCAGATAAAGCAGATAATAGCTATCACAAAAAATGACAAGTCTGACAGTCAGTAAGAAGAATATCCTAAATAAATTATCAATGGTGGTACACCCTTTGCCACCTGTGGTATTCCAAAATGATTTGTTGGCCGGCAAATCACTTTGGTTGGGTTAAAATGGATGTTTAAGGAGGACATGAGTTGACCATCCAAACCTTGCTCTAGCAACTGGGCAACCAAACCGTCTAGACCGAGAGAAATGCAAATGGCAAATGTTTGCGAGATTGGCCGGATAGAAGTAGGAGAGGAAGAGAACTAGTAAGTAGAACTGGGTATCACGCACAATAATTTATTGAAGGCTTAATTAAACCTGACAACACCGAAGAGTAATAATTTTGAGTAATGGTCAGCTTATCTCGATCTAACACTTGATTAAAAAATACAATAGTTACCCACGCAAGTAAAAGAAAAATTCACTGCCAATTTGGTTGCCTGAATAATAAAATTAACATTAGCGATTACTTAAGTGATCAACAAACTACATTTGTTATTGTTTTACCAACATATGGAATTATCTCTTGAAGGGGAGCGCAAAACTATGTAATCAATAGTATGGTTGCGATTGGATTATCCATTGTACATGTATTTATAAATTATCTAGTCAACACGCGTGGCTTTATTATTCGATCTCTACCAATCCGGCAAACTTTAGTGGAACACGAAAAACGCTCTTTCCAGAGGATGCGCTCGAAATAAGGCTCGTAGTTTTGAATCCAAAGTGTGCGCTACGAAAAACGGGGCCTTAGTCGCTGGAAGGTTTCCATGAAGCATTCGGACACCTTTATCTCCATCTCTCGTCCAATGCAAACACAGGAGCGATCCGCAGGATGAAAGCCCACGTGAGCAAAACAGTTGAGAATTCCACACGAAATCCGGGCAATCCGTTGCGATTCCTAGAAAATTGGATGGGAGGAAGGTTTTCCGAATCAGTTTTTTTTCCACTCACTCCAAAATCAAATGTTCGAATGGTGGGAATTATTACTATTCAAGGTCGGATGATTTGAATTTTAAATACATGCTTAATGAAAACCTCCATGTTGGAAATTTCCTTACAAAATTTCCTCAGAAAAGTGTAAGGCTGTCCCTAAAAAATTTAACCCCCATTTTCCCTAGAAAATATATCTGAGGAATAATTTTCCCAAAAAGTATATTTCTAGGGAAATTTATTTCCTATAAATTAGATACCGTTTAACATTTTCCTTAGGTTTTTTTTGGTAGTTTGTCCGACATTCCACTCAATAAACAATAATGCACATGGTTATCCAAAAAAACATAAAACTTAAGTATAAATATATGGAAAACTTGATAAAAATCAATGGAAAAGTGGGCGCAAGCTTTGTCTTACAATTAGATCTATGCAGGCGTTACTACCATAGTTGGAATTAACGAATAAAAAAATTAAAATTAAAATTAATCGTTAAAAATGTAGTTAACAATTTAATTTAATCGTTACTTTTTAGAAGGGTTAACTTTTTAACTTTCACTTTAGTTTTAGCTTTTAACTTTAGCTTTACTTTAACTTTAACTTTTAACTTTAGGCCAGACGGGCCAGACGAATGCATCCAAACAAAAGCGGGTGGAGTGGAGTGACCGCCAAAGTTAAGGAACGCACCCTCGAACAAGAAAATACGAATCCACACGAAGACAATATCCTGGAGGACTCGTTCTGGTGGTTCACTTTATGAGATATGAAAATCTGATTCTTTTTTTTCGTCCGCCCTTTTATCTCCAATTTTCAACCTTGTTTTCGATGGTATAGCATCTTGAAGATTTAAATGTAACTACACTACTAAACAGAGCACAGTTGAAGTCCCTTAATTTCAGTATACCATGCAGGTATTTGTTAACCACGCTTACAATGTATCTCCGGAAGAAGTAGCAATTTTTCACTAAATAAACATTAACTCAACACCCAGGTTTCGATGTACTAATTCATAATCAGTAGGTAATCGAAATATTTAATTTCCTCATATTCTTGAGTGATGGGAACTTGTTAATTCAAGCTTACAGCCATCTTTTATTCCTGTAATTTCTCAAGTCCCCTTATTTTCATGTGTTTTGAAGTCTGCACCAACACTTACATGAACTTCGGACCGGGAGGAATAGTATATGGATGAGAATGGAAGAGAAAGGAGGAAGGGTGGAGAGAAACCCGGCGTCGGCCTTAACCTACTTTTAACGGAGAGCGTCAAGGGGAATAAAGCTTAACGCTCCATCTGACGAACGGAGTACTGGACTCAGATTATCCTCAAAACATTCAAATTGGGGCAATTTTCCGATGAAAAACATATTATACTGTCGGGATTTGAACCTGAGCCCTCTAGATGGTACGTCAGCATTCTAAAAACTGCACCAACCCTACCCATTGTTCTGTATTTTTTCAGGAGATTCGATATTTTATGGAGCACTAAGGTTTAATAAATTGCAGAAACGTGCATAAGTAGTAAACAATTCCATCCTCAATTCCTAATTTGTCATTTTCCTTCAGGATTCTGTGAAACCACACCAGTCTTCGATGGCAGCAATACTGATCGCCGGTCTCCAAGCGTCCGATTTGACGCCGACGCGTAGAAAGCGGTTCTCGGAGGCTGCAAGGACCCACCTGCTCCACCTAGCGGAAGCGCAGGGCACTGCAAGGAGCAACGGGTTTGCCGGAAGGGCAGCGAATCGGGTGATTGACTCGCGAACAACCGCTGAGCACATCAATCGAAACTGTCATAATAAAAGAACCTCATTTGCGTGAGAGACGCTCATTATATTGGTAAAATAATATGTAGACTTTTATTCTCACACTATGAATCATTAGTGTATTATTTTGGATGCGATTTTTCCAATGACTCGCGTGGCTTTCTCTGATGAATATACTAGCCGCATCAGCGTGTTGAACGTTAAATTTACCTAATATTCCCACAAAAATATAAATTTACATTTTTAACATTAAAACATGTTAAACAGACAACCCCTCGAGAAATACAAGGCTTGAGAATTTCTTTGCATTTTCTTGGTATCATGAAAAAAACATTCATACCTGACTCCTGCCTATCTCTTACTCTTAAGACTGGAGTAGCTAATAGTACTCTGAGCATTTACTGTTCAATGTATGCGTGTAGTGCCATTGAATATACGATCAAATCTTTCACCGAATAAAAACATAAGCCTTCCCAGTAGAAAAGTGATAATTAGGGTTAAAAAACCACAATAAAAATGAGGTTGACTCTTCTTAACTTGAGCGAAAAATAATTGCCAATAATGGAGCTAAGAGAGTAGAGGGTACTTAATGGAAAACATGCTTTTTCCTGCAGTTTATCTATATGAGATAAAGCTTTCCATTTCCATGATTAAAAGTTGTCTCGAATTAGTTCAAATTTCTGTGCATTATGAAATTTATTATAAATGGAAGCAAAATGAAAATTTGCAGCACCTTCCAGCTGGGTACATTACCTAAAAAAACATTAACTATTTGGATTATAAACCTCGGAATTGGTCTACATATATTCCCGTTTGACTCCACTGAAAAATTCAAATGAAAATCGATTTTCACCATCTGCGATGCAATTGAGATATTTGCATACGAAATATGCATTACGCACATTCTATTTGAAAGTATATTCATTTCTTGTTTCAAGTATTTTCCTGCACCTAATGGAACTTAATACCAGGAGGGGATGGTGATGGGGATGGAAGAGGAAGGAGGAAATCCAGTCATTAACAAAATACGTAAAGGATACCGCAGCTTAATGTCCCATCCGACACGTGGATTGCTGAACTTAAAATTGCATCCTCTCCTCATGTTACTTGTGGAAGGGGACGGTTTGAAATTAAAATATATCTTCCTTTTCTGGGATTCGAAGGGCCATTGGGATGGGAGACCAGTCCTGTAAAGTTTGTAGATTCATATGGGCCAACATATTTTTCTTGCATTACAGAGAAATTGATCGATCAAGGATTCTACATTTTAGTTAATTCGGTCTAAAAATTCCATTGCTATAATTCAACTTTTTCTTCACAAAAGACGACGAATGACAGCACGAGTAAATCCCTCAATTTCTCATTCCTGAAAAGTGGTTACTCTCCTCATCGCAATATAAAATGCCTCCAACCCAAACATGAACCTAACTATCTATATATTTCAGAATATAATATAATTATAATCCAAATCCTTTTAAATTGTGTATTAAAAATGTTTTTATCTTACGTTAATTAAATACATAACTTAAACTTATATAACTTAAGACTTTAAGAACTTACGAGCCTTGTAACCATTTGCAAATTGCCTCGTTAAGTAAAGGAAGATTTTATCTCTGCCTTCCGTATTAATAATTCAACTCGGTGGCTACCTAGCCCCATTTTAGCATTACATGATGTATGGATTTATCGTATAGGGCTAGAATGTTTTTGATTTATTGAAAGTAGAAACCAATAGAATATTGGGCAAGAAAATTCTTATACTGGGATGAAATGACAGCAGTTACAGCCTACACTTCTCCTTAAAACCGTAAAAGACATGTTTTACGGTGAATGAGAACAATTAGAAGTATTTTATGCCAATCTAAACAATCTTGACTATAAATATGCATATTTAACGTACTATAAAGTTAAAAAAACCTATAAATTCTTCTGTGAGGAAAGCACTCATAGTCAGAAATATTTCATGTGTGTTCCTTTAAAAATTACGTTACTTCTTCAGGTACATATGCTATGTAATAATGATTGATCATCAATAACCTCGGGGAAGTTATACAGTCATAATATTGCCCAGTATAGAAGAGCTTATGGGTCAGATAAACATTCAGTTACAATGCCATGATCACCATTACCACCGTCTCTCAAGTAATTCATACACGTACGTTGGATGTTGGTATAAAATTGGTTCCATGGAGAACATTGAAGGCTCACTGGGGGTGAGGAGGCTGCGAGAGAGAGGGGAAGGGGCGTCAGGGCCGGCCGGCCAGCCGGGCGAGGGCGGCGACGTGTGAAGTAATTCAGAGGGCCATAACTCCCGCGCTCCCTCGGACGTGTGGTCCAATGCCCGGGGATATAAATATAAAAACTCGCTGACTTGGCCCCGGAGATGGGTTTATGGGATGGAGGGTAGATGGAAAGAGAGAGGAGAGGGAAAAAGAGATATCCACGATGGTCCGGTATGGTGGGGAGACTCGCAAAGTGCATATGTGTGGCACGAGGGTGGTTTTGACGGGGTATGGCGGTGCAGACTAGGGAGGAAAGAGATAAAAGCCCATCCCTGCATACAGACTTCAACGATAAGGGGTCAAGTCTTCCCTTCTTGAATCTTTCAACCTATTTTTAATGCTGGCTCGCATAGTGACACAGGAGTAGAGTGGGCCAAGAAAGATACTTCTTCTGCACCTAAACTTCTTTCTCGCAAACATACTCTCAAGAGCGGTGGCTCCCAAACGTTTTGTCTCAGCACTTCAGGGTGCCGTGAAATTACTGCAAGAAAACTACTAATATTTAACCTGACAAACTTCTAAATTGGTCACTCTAATGGTTGTTGGTTATTTCTTCAAACCCGAGGACTAATTGCTGAAAAGCGCTGATTATCCTTTGTAAAGGACATGGAAGCCGATTCGGACTTACAACAAATTTTAAGAAGGGTTCCCTAATATAACAACCTCAGTATGAAGGGTGCCATTAGCGTAGAAAGGTTGGGAATCACTGCTTATGTGCTCTTCCTGCTGGGCTTCTTACACAACGATGCACTCTTACCACTCTTTAAATTGCATAGTTGACGTGATTGAAAAAATGTGATCTGAGATCGGGTTGGTGTGGAGGATAGAGTACTAGATTCCCATGCCAAGAGTTAGGGTTTGAGTCCCCGAAGCATCACATTCCTCAGCAGAATAGAGTCCTTTTTACACTATGTGGAGCACTTCAAGTTCAGTACTCGTTAGTTGGATGCAATATTAAACCATGGACCATTTGAGCCTAAGCCTATTGTGATATGCATGGCATATAGGCCCCAATTCGACAGTTATTCTTTAAAAAAACCTACATAAAATTAGCTATAATATAATTAACTTTGTAAAAACGATGACAGCATGTGTAACCACCACAATTCTCTGCAATATTCTCTATCATGTTGCAAGAGGCGTAGCACAGGGCTCGATAATTCAACCAGTTGCATCTCAATCGCTTTTTATTTAAAACAAAATCAAGACATCTGGGAACACAGCATCACCTCTGGATGATTCTATGCTCCACGGGCTTAATTTAATCGTTTTCTCGGCAATCAGTTGCAACCCTTGCATGTCCCTCATTGGTTCTGTCCTTCAAGTGATGTCTTTCCGTTCCTTCCTTCCACACCCAGGAACGTTAAAAAGGCGCCTCACTTAAAAGAGTTACGAATGGGTGAAAAAAAACCATCCCTCTCCGCAAATCGTAAACATTTTAAGTAGCGGTGCACTTTAGTAGTGGGGAGGGAAAAGCAAAAAGCAGACACAGCGGGGGAGTTTACGGTTGATTACTGCATTCTTTATCGCTCAGAGGATAAAAAACGAGGTCAAAGTGAAAATAAAAAATATCTCCCGCAAAACTCTGGCCAACGTATTTTGAACAAAAACGTTGATTTAAGATTTTTAAAAAATCTCCTACCCTTTCCCCTTTTGCGTTTTTTATGTCGCTAACATTCAGTGACATCATTCAGTGAGATCAGCGCACCAAAATAATTACGGGAAACATGAATCATATATCATTAAAATAGAATAATTGCTATTAGTGTGGTAAAAATACACTATTCATTTTAGTTTTTCAACAAGGAGAGATTAGGAAACTATTTCAATTTATGACGATATCTAGATGAATAATACTCCTTAAAATGGAAATTACAAAATATATACTTCTGCTTCTACCTAAACATATTCCACACTCTACGCTATGGTACGTTTAAAAAACGGTTCGAATAATATCCACGAGTGATCCAAATGTATCTATTTCAAATATATCTAAAACTAAGTTTCACGTGTATCTACTTCAAAGTAAACACTGCAGTACCATACGCAAAATAAAAAAAAACAAATTTAATCTAAAAACCTAAACCTAAATTCTATTTCCGTACTAGAGCACATTCGCCCCTCTTCAAGTGCAAATTGTCAATTTTTTTATACAAAGAAAATGGTGAAAGATTTTTATTCCCAAAAGAAACCAACAATTTTAATACTGAATTTACTATACTGAAAAGTCGATTTATAATTCATGCTAAGCATGATGTGTTCGATTATGTATTCCCTCAATAGGAATTAAAACAATTATCATATGCAACCATACAATTATCTACTTTCATCTTCAATTGCTGCAGGTATATTTCATCAACCACAATCAAAGTAAATGGTAATGAACATGCACTGGAATATATTTTTATGGCTATAATATTCTCTGCGTATTTCATTTTCTGCACGGGAAATCCGAAAACAAATTCAAATAATCATTAGAACGGGAAATACTTTAAATTAAAGTAAAATATAACGTATCAATATTCAAATATCGAGAGCAAAAGATAAGTTGTTGCATACGAGTTTCCAGTTCCATATTTTACCTAATGTTAACTTCAGGACGTATAATAATTAACCTTCCATACCTCTGGATTAATCGGTATCATTTGCATCGGTAGTTGCTTTACATCTCACAGCCTAGGATTCAGCGATTCCATGCAGAAGAAAACACTTTGGCGTGACGGAAAATCCTTGCCCGTGACTTGGAGCTCACCAAAATTTAACTATTTACACAGCTGCCTGAGTCAGAAAAATCGGTGAAATAGCGCATATGTATTAAATGCATTCATTCTTTGGCTACCCTTGACTAACACATTGGGTGTATTAGGAAATGTGTATTTTATTTTCAGCACAAAGTCACATCGAGTCCTCTCTAGCTTTGCTTGGAGCGCATTAAAAACAAAATAAGCTCGATGAAGGGCAAAATGCAGAATGTCAGCTAACTCACTGCAAGGAAAACATTCTTGCCTGTCCCCATTGCATTGTGAGAATGGCCTTTATTATCTAAGCACCCATAAAAAATGTAATTCTAAATAAAATCCGGATCTATTTATAGGACACCAAGCGCCGCTATGCTGGGTCAATGCAAATATTTACGTACATATTTCATCACCACTTTTAAATTCTACTACATAAAGAGTAAACTTATAATATGTCACCATATTCTCCTATTCAAAATAATTCAATCAACATTTATTATCGGAGAAGAGAAAAACTAGCAATGAATTCCACAAAACTTTTATTTCGGCTCGACCATGGTTTCGCTGCGGCACAGCATCTTCAGGTGGGCATAAAAAATACTGCATCGCCCACCCACCTTTTGTATACCCATGTATACCTGTTTAGTGGAGTTGCATTGTTAGATTTTCTCTTCTCCATTATGAAAAAATTACACCAAGATTCCCCGGAAACAGTCTAAAACTTCTTATCCTTAATTCACTGAGATTATAAATCTTTTATCATTTAGTTGGAAAAGTGGTATGATAAAATAAGAAAAAATATTATATAGGCTTCGAGAATTTTTATAAGTAAATGAAGAGATCATTGGTGATACGTAAAAATATTACCAATGGACTTCATGAATGAAATAAGGAAAAAACGCTGCATTTAAATGGCAATAATCGGATTTAGATATATGTGATCAATCCAAATCCTGAAGGCCAAATATGACTGAGAGCTGTAGATTTTTTTTAACTTCTAAAAAAAGAGATAAGCAAACTTAATTTTCGCGCAGCTGTCGACAAAACATTATATTATGCACCTCAATTATCATTCATTTCATCGTTTTTGTGCCCAATTTTCACCCCATTCGGTGTAATACTCAACATTTATAATTATTATCTGATATGTAGGTATATATTTTAATTTTGTAGCATGTCAGTCAGTCCGTCATTCTGTATCCGTTTTGTTTCGTTCTCTCTTAAGTTTAGAGCTAAAAGAGTGAGGTTTGGAGCGTTGAGTGTGGATTCTCTGTCTGCATGTTTGTGTAGTAGTTTTGGTTTTTTTACCAGTTTGTGTTGTAGAGAAAAATGGTTTTTTCCCATTTTTTAACATGGGAAATCAGTTGCTATGCAAATTTATTTTCGTTGCTAAGTAAATGTGTTAACTTTTTTAGTAAAGGGGCTAAAATTGGATTTAATTAGTTGAAGAAAGTGGAGTTAGTTTCATTAATCAATTTTGTAAGCACGTAAATATTAATTGACGTTTTCGGTGTGCAGATAGTGATGAAAAACAATTTTTGCCTTCCGGCCCCGATCTTGTGAATGCATTGTGAATTTCAAAGCTAGGTGTTTTGAAGTACTTTTGTAATAGTTGAAAGAAGTCTATAAAATGGTAGTGAAGGCTGCTCGGGTGCTCCACCGGGTCATCTCCTCCATGGCTGCCGACGTTTCGGCGTATGAGTCGTACTCCATCCTGAGGGCTGAATCTTCAGCCCTGACGATGGAGTACGACTCGTACGCCGAAATGTCGGCAGCCATGGAGGAGATTACCCGGTGGAGCACCCGAGCAGCCTTCACTACCAGCATAAGCCGGGAAAGCATCAGATCTTTTTTCAAGTCTATAAAATGTTTATTATGTAATGTTTGTTGCTAAATCAGTAGGTTAAGTCGAATATATATTAATTTTGTAGCGTGTCAGTCAGTCCGTCATTCTGCATCCGTTTTGTTTTGTTCTCTCCCAAGTTTTGAGCTAAAAGAGCGAGGCTTGGTGCGTTGAGTGTGGATTCTCTGTCTGTATGATTTGGTAGTAGTTTTGGATTTTTAGCAATTTGTGGTGCAGAGAAAAATGCAAAAAACGTGGTATTTGAGAGTGGGACACAACATATAATAAAAATATGGTGTAGAAAAAAGTACAAAAACAAATAGGGTAATTAGAGGTGGATAAATTTTTCTACTTATAAAATAGCCATTTCCTTCTCTCTGCATACGTAAGTGCTTATGAAAAGTGCCTGCAAAACAGACGGCAGGCCTGCTCATCTACATTTAATCTGATATTTTCTTGCACACATTGTGGTCCATGGGTATAAGATAATCAAATGTTGCTTACACTTCCACTAATTTCCCATGAACATAGGACCTTTGGTCTCGCACATGTATTCCATGAAAACATAGTGGATAACTCACTATTTTTAATAATTGCATTGTTGCAGGTATTTTTTCACAATTTTGGCTTGATAAATTGTCCCTCGTGACATGTCGCATGCGCTTTTCAGCTTTTTCCTTAAAATAGTGCATGTCAATTTATGAGAATTGATTTTTTTTATTCTTAGGAGTAAAAACGATGTGTACAAGGTTATTTAAATTTGTCATTCGGCACTTACTTTCTTTAAAATCAATCAATGTTTAAAATTATACATTGCTGGTTTCCAATTACTTCCTCTGAAATTAAATTATGAAATTAAAAGTAGAATTCAAATGATTTTTTTTCTTAAAAAACCGCACATGATTTAAATCAAGTGATATAAATTAATTTTATTTGAACGGTGAAACCCTGGATAGAATAGTTATTGAGATAAGTATTTTTACACTCCGTCGGTTTTCCTATTATGCATCACGAATTCCCATCACATAAAATGACAAGATAATTATTCATTGTTTCAAGAAAACCCCTTTGGAGCTCTACAAGCATTACGAAAACTGGGGAAGCTTTCCTATTTTAAGGAAATAATTGCACATTCAATTTTGGCCCTTTTTTACCGAGCGGACAAATATGGAGGAAAAAGTTTTTTCACTCTAATTTTCCCCAACGGACAGTTAGTTTTTTTCTGTCAAATCCCTTTATAAAAGGTAATAATCTCCTCCTTCTGCGGGTGTAAAGTGGTGGAATTGTGTCGTTTTTGTTGCAGAGAAAGGCCATTATTTCGAAATCTTCCGCGCGCAAAAAATGAATATCATCTCCTGTGGATCTAAAGGTCGACGTTAATTAGCTGAGGAAAAATAACTCTGTCCCAGTCTTAATAACCAGACACTGTCAACGCAAGAAGACCATGATGATGACCTCTCCAAAGGACAGATGGGAGTTGGGGCCGTATTCGGAAAAGATATTTCCAGCATAAGAGACCGCCAATCCAGTCCTCTTCCCTGCCCCTCATTGGCCGTTGCACAGGGCGTTAATTAGCGTGCACAATCAGGGCGGGAGTACTAGGATGAAAAAATTGTTCGGGACGCTCTTAATTATGTTAAATCTTTGGGGACAGACTGGGTCCTACAACGAGTTAAACAAGTGCGCTTGTCAAGCCTGGCTTCCTGGCTTGCGGGGGATTTTGAGGGAATCTGTACAGCCCACCGAAAAAAATGACCATCAAGTTATTTTTTATTTAGCCTTCCGCTCCACTCCTGCTCTCTCGTATAGTAACAAAAAATGTTTTTGCAGCGGGATTGGATGATTCCCAAGGGCTATTTTTAGTACACGGGGTTGTTCGTCGAAGACAAAGAACCCATTTGGAGCAATGGAGTTTGTTCTCACTCCAAAGAGTGGAAATGCCTAGTCAGGTGTATCGTGATTATCGTTCAGCACAATAAAGACTGTAGTTGTGAGTCTCCAAACAATTAAAAACATGAATAAAAAATCTTGATAGCCAATATACGTATGGTATTATTTACTTACACCCAAATACTGATCACCTAGGCTCACTTCCAAGATAATTAATAAAGCTTCTTTCAACCAAATACTTGCTAAATCAAAGATTACCTGTCAATCAACCCCTTGTAATGTATTCCATTTATATAACTTCTGGTACCACTGGTAGCTTAGTTCGTGGAATAGACTTAAATGATTCATAACTACTAATGCACACCATCTACACAATTGTAAGTCTCTAGCTATGTACCTGCTAACTTGAACGCAAGTCATTGTTAAAATTGTCAATAAAGTCCGTATCACAGAAATAGAAATAAATTTACTGTCCTTGGACGTCTTCGTCCACTAAGAACATACAACAAAATACATATAGGTTTGAGCTCGATAACACATTGATTTTCAAAGCAGTTATATTGTTAAGTACAAAAATAAAGCAGTTCCTTCAATGACGTTTTGCATACATATTAAATTAATCCCTTCTTGGTTGAATAGATACGAAAAAATCTTTTTTTAAAAACAAATACTGATCTGGATTTTTTTAAGTCGGTAGGAATACTATTCCACAATCTGGCCCCAGCAACACAAATATTTTTGGTAAGTGGTAGTCCTGTGTAGAGGAGGAATCAAATAATCAGGAGTCATTAGGGTGGAAACATTAGCCATGTTTTCTCTACGAGGAAAAATTGCGTCGAATAACCTGGTTGCTAATTTTGAAAAGGACAATACATGAATGTACCAAGCAAGTATCTTCTTCTGGTTTTGGCCGTCAGCCATGTAAGCCTGGTAAAATAGGGGAAAATATGATCATGTTTCTTGAGGTTAAAGATAAAACTAACACACATATTTAGTAGACGTTCTAGCTTAACATTGAGCTCTTCAGTAGTATCATGGTACAGAAGACAGCAATAGTCAAAGTGGGGGAAAATAATTGAGGAGATAATTTACTTACGTGTATGAAGGGGTAGGAGATTTTTATGAATTTTAAGCTGATGGAGGATCATATTAACTATATTGCTTATGGCTAGCACATGATTTTGCCAAGACAAGTTGCATACCTTTGTGACCCCAAGGTTTTTAACATTATTTGAATATAATATTTCCGCATCACCAACTGATATCATAGGCATTTCATTTCACTAATTGCTCTATAATAAATGCTGTAAAGTAAAATTTACAATGGAAATCTGTCATTAAAGATTTAAAAATCATCAATTTGGCGTCTACATACCTTTAAATTAACTAACTCTGTTTTCGAGTTATTACATCCTATTACCCAATTTTCTTTTAGACCATTCACGTAAAAAGAGTCAATCAATTTTCCTTCCCCTCATACTACTTTATCAAGTCTCCTCCAAACCCACATCGTATGAGCCATCCGTCTGAACTCACTACCGATCCTGCGAGTCCAATATCCCGTATTTATAATGTAACGGGAGTGTCTATCAAAATGATCACTCAAAAGAGAATTCCGTTGAAAACTTATAGGGATGGCGAGAAATCTTAATCGGCCAATCTTGAGGCCACTTTATTTTAAGATATGATGGTCTGATAAAGGTAAAGGAAATTCTTGCATGAAATGTATAGTAGAGCAATTAGTGAAGGATATTAAAAAAATGGCTCTGGTATAAATGAAGATATTAGCTGATACTGAGCGTAGATCTGCGTTAAACCAATCTTAGGAATTGGTAACTAGTATTGATGAGTATGAGAGCAGAGAATTTTATGCCAACGATCACTAATTGCGCATTATCCGACGCTAAAAATTGGTTCATATAGCCATAAGTTTTCATTTTCATTGCATCTCGGGAATTTTACGCACTAATGGGATCAATACTTTCGCGCCTCTACCCTCAACGACTTAACCCGCTTACGAAATGTACTCCGAGCTTATTTCATTTTATCCGCCACTGACCCAGAAAGTAGATACTAATTGCCTCAACGTTCAACATTAGATTAAGCGCGTTTCGTTATCACAGAATAAATTAGAACTTCTGTGAGTTTTATAGTCTACTTCTAGGTATATTAATGCCTATGTCTTTAATGCATTTTTTTAAGAGATCAGAACATTTCGTACCACTTGTCAATATTTCAGCTGCGGCACTACAATTATCGTTGATCACGTAATTCTTCTCAAGCCTGTAAGCAAGAACGGGACAATAAGTGAATATGTTTGCGTATCACTTCGATAATCAGGGGAAATATCAGCTCAGAAATATGATAGTTAGTCATTACTTTAAATTCACGAAATAATAAACCGACAAAATCTTCCCTCAAAGCAGGGTAATAATTTAGTCGCATATTGTAAAACTCTGAGGAAACTGCCCTTCGTGGTCCAGAAGTATATCTATGGCATTCGTGGTTCCTGATCTGTGCTACGTAATTACTATCCTGGTTCAAGCATTGATGCTTAGTAATCAAGCCCAAATTAAACTATATACCTGAAATTATTCAGCCATCCAAAAAACAGCCTAGATGAGTCAACACTTGATCTTCCTATTTCCTCACCTTTTTATAAAGTTTTCTTGGTGCGCAGCGTGATGTAACAGCCATGGCGTCAAATAAATAATACTAAAATGAATGTTTACATGTGGCCAATCTTTAAGAGGAGGAGATGCATAATTTGGTATCCAGTTATGTTTTATGTCTCAATAACGAAGGAAACCGCAGAAATATATTTTTACGTTTACTGCAAAAAATATTATTTGTATTCAAGAAATACTTTGACTTGTTATATGTTTTTTTGGGTTGTCCGCGTCTTGTTAACTGGTTTGCGGGTGGCCGACGTTTCCTCTCCTTTGCCGGAGACTTCCTCAGGGCTACTGAGTGACCGGAGTGGTTATGCATCTATTTATATGAATTTGGGGAGAGGGGGGAGGAGGGAGGAGGAGGAGGGGAAGGGAGTTGTGGAAAATTCTGGGTTGTTTTATTTCTCGCTAAAACTGGAAGCCAGGAACTGCTGATAGCTTGTCCTTGGTCACGGTTGAAATTGCAGGGGTGTTTATTTATTTCTAGGGCTTCTCTAACTAGCCTTGTTTGTAGCCGCGAAAATTCTAACGACTTGAAGAAATACTTTGTTTTCCCCATTTTCAAACATAACAGTCTAAATACTGTCTATATATCCATGTTCTTTAAACGTAGCATTGCTTGCAGGCCTGCAATCTTAATTTCGTACACATGTCCTCCTCCACAGGAGATTGCGGGTGGCAGAATCTCAATTGCGCCCTAAAGCGATAGGGCTACCACGCGCTAAAATGCCATTCGAAACTAAGCCAAAGGTTTAGAGAGCCAGCCAAAGCAGCAATTACAGCCAATATTCCAGCCAAAGCAGCAATTTCGTTCTCAGGAACTATAGAGCTCTTTCGGAAATGGTACTGAACTAAATTCCGGGAACACATCGAAATTCGTTCCGACATATAATACTGTGCTAAATATTTTCTCTCCTTGCAATTTTTTCAGGCTATATTCTGAAAATATAAATGCTGCTTTTATTTGATTTCATTCATGACACATTTGATATCGTAGCAACTAGGCTAAACTTTTTGCCCATATTTCTGAGTGACTCAGTTATTTGTCCCTGTGTATTGTTCCAACTATTTGCTGGCGAGGAAAATAGCTGAACACTGGAGAGTAACGGGGATGCACGGAACTACCTTCGAATGAACGTAGTTGGTGCGGTGGCTAGTTACCTCACCCCAAAACGATTAGGATGGACAAAAGATTGACCACTTAATTCGCAGGAAGACCTTCCACATTTCGTTTTGTCCTCCACATCCCACTAAAACCAATTGCAAGAGTGGCAACTGACGCGAGAGCGAGTTTTTAAGGCGATGCTCATTACGGTCCCATCGTCCAATTTATGCTCCGACCCTGAATCGTCATCTCATCCATTGGTCCGCTAAAATTTTCCGCGAACACAATGACCCACTCAGAAGGCCAACTTTCCAGATAGCTTTGCTTGCAGACCAGACGCACCACTCTGATTATTCCGCGATTGCAATAGGAGAGAGTAAGTGTAGTGAGGGAGGGGGGAGAGTTTGTGGGGATTAAATCGGTTTGATTTGTAATAAGCATTTTGGTCGAGTGGAAATAAGCAAGAGCAGGAGAGAGATGACGTGCGTCATGGGGACGGAAAAAAGTGAGTGGATGACGTAGTGGAGAGAGTAGATCAGCAGCGCTTATGACCGTCAGGTGCGGGCGATTGGATGTATCCAATGCATTTCAACGCGTGCGTTTTGCGGGGATTGGAGTGAATGACTTAATCATCTCCGGCTCCCGATGTGGTTGGTATTGTTTTGCGAGCACAAACTATCTCTTCGTGAGATTGAAAGAGGGTGGGAGGGCTGGTAGCGCATCAAATCCTCGAAATTGAACTTCCAAAATCGCAACTCGAGCGTGTGGTGACGAGGCTGTGTCGACCACTCGATGGGAAGTGGGGCTTTTGCTCCGAAAGCAGGGAAAATCTGCTGCGAAATTAGAATAGTCCCGACTTGATGAGTCCGTCCGTCGAGTGTAAACAAGGCGAGTGGTTTCCAGGATGTGCAACGCCGCATCAACTTCGAAGTGGTGAGAGCTTCCTCCTGTTTTCCTCAAAATATGACGACCAAAGAGCAAATGGGATCGGATTGTGCAACACGAAAGCCGATTATTGATCATCAAGGAAAACATGCAATAATAAGTGGATTTTAGGATTTAAGAAATGAAATATTAATCATCTCAAAATCACTAGTTTCCACGGTTGTGAATAAATTATTTCCGAATAATTATCTATTCAATTAACCCCGATAAATTACTGATTTAGTCACGAAGTTAACAGCCATTGGAGCTAAATTTGTGTTCCCTGCTTCGCATCATAAACTGTTATGCATATAAAATCATCGTGATATTTCCATTTGTAACATTTGTCATTTGAAGCAAACATTTAAAACTAGACAGTTCCTATTATCAATATTTAAAAATTTTTTAGCATTATAGAATGAATTGTTTTTAATGAATTCCTTCTAAAATATATGTAGATGTTCCGACTATTTGCTGGCGTGGAGAAGAGCTGAACACTGGAGAGCAACTGGGATGCACGGAAGTACCTTCGAATGAACGTAGTTGGTTAGGGGTAAGGCTAGCTACCTCACCCCAAAATGATTAAGATGGACAAAACATTGACCACTTAATTCGCAAGAAGGCCTTCCTCATTTCGTTTTGTCCTCCACATCCCACTAAAACCAATTGCAAGAGTGGCAACTCTTTCATTCATAACGACGGAATATATAATTAAAATTCATTACAAAACTAAAAATCACTGATAACGCATTCATGGTCTTTAAAAAATATGTCATTAACAATCATATTTGTCTCCAGCGCTAATTTACAATAGTGGAATAATTATTTCTAGAGCATTCATACTTATATATATGATACGTTATTCATGTTAAATATAAATGGGTAGGCATATCATATTTGATTCATATCAATAAAACTGAACTTGATTCGATGGTAAAACTATAGGTGCGATTAAAGATATATCATTTTAATTTTAAGATAATAAATCCTAAAGTTTAGCGGGGATGACTTTATATAGGAGAAAAAGTTATTTCATAAGAGAAGAAAAATTATGGCTTGATACCTTCACTTTTTCCTTTGAGGAAACATTCTAACAAGAGAATGTATTTTTTACTCAGATATGTATTTTTTACTCACAGTTCTACTACATCTTCCCTAGAAAATCTTTCCCGAGGAAACGTCCCGTTATGACCAGCTATTTGAATAGCAAATGAACCAAGGTCACCTTCCAACGCGTAAATTATTTGGCTATTTGCAAGATCTTTAGAACATCGCTCTTACTTCCAGTCTTTCTTACTGATAGATTATGCATTAAATACCGGGTAAACAAAAACTAAAGTACACTTTCTAGCTGTACAAACTCTGATAACAGAACGTTATCAAATATTGGGATTAAACAGTGGAGTAAACATATTTTTGTCTTGGTATTATCTAGCGTGTAGTCTTAGCTCAATACTCTCTTCCTGTAACAAGCAAGAGACATAAGCTAAGTCGCTAGGCGTCATCGGGAAGAACTTTCTGTAGAGTCAACATCCTTCCATCCTTGCCATATTTCTTACAAACATTGTACATTTATATATGTGCTTTGTTTAGTTGCAACTGAAGTAAAATCTTAGCATGAGAGTAGAATATTTTAAAACATAGTAATTTATGTTAAAGCCTTGGAGTTTTGATGCTGATATTCGAAGGGAAAAATACTACAGGCTTTGTATGCCTTCCGTCAGGCACGATACAATGTGTCTTGTTTTTATTCCGCTGGAGATCCCAGAACTTACAACAATCCTATGCAAGCAGAGCATTATTTACGGAGGTTAAACTTTAGCCTTTCGAGAATCAGTCTTCCGCGTCTCCCTCCCTCCCTGTGTCTGATTCCGGAAAGTCAAACCAATAATCTCAACCAGAACTGGGGTTATCAAACTTATGTCCCGAGTAGGACGAAAACTCGGAATTAAATGAATGTCATAAAACCTTTTTCGGGTTACTCTTTGAAATAAGATGGTGATGCTTCGTTATAAATGTAATTATGCCCATAAATCTTAGTTCCATTTCAGACTTAATACATAAGCACATGTAAATCACACCGGTATGATTAAAAAGGACTTAAAATACGGAATTTTTATCTATCAGGACATTTATGGCTCATTAATATAATCTTACTGTAAATTGTTTAGTAAATGTAATCAGAAAAATATTAATAAAAATCAATAAAAATATGTTTGATAAAGAATTATCTATCAATGGAATACATTTTTTCCATGGAAAATAGCATTCAAAACTGAAAAAGGAGGATTGCCTTAGTGAATTAAATGCATTCAACTAAAGGGAAAGGAAACTGAGCTTTTTCACGATGGTATTTAGAGGATTAAGTCATAAGAATCAATGGATTACCATTAAGGGAAAGTCTGCCCTGCACTCAACTTTAAAATTGTAATAATAATAATAATAAGTTTATTGTCGTAGACCAATTTCAATTCAATATTATGCTAATACAATACCTGCAATGATGATAATTATAACATCATAATGATATCATAATAATAAAGCAATTATAACACTCTGCTTTAAGTTCACGAATTTTGGCGCTATCAATTTAAAACAAAGGTAAGCTTGTGAACTTGTGGAACTGAACTTAAATTATAATGCTTCACATATATAAATATTCATATTTTCAACTCTTAATGATAACAATAACAGTAGGGAATAGGGATAATCATTTTGGTTTGTGACTTTATGGTGGCTTGCAGGATGTTATGTAGAAGTAGATGTTAAAAACAAACATCAATGTAAGCTAGTGTTATTCCCAGTGCCACCTAAAGATTCCTATATGGCATATATGTATATTTTTATTTATGAATTATAGATATATTTTTGGCTCCTATATAATATGTATAAAAACATGCATACGCTTGGGCTTAAAATTTAGCAATACTGACGATTATTATTATTACCTCATAGTTTTTAATTTAAGCACGGAGAGATTCCGCGTAGTTACGCGGAATCATTGAAATATTCAAATTCGGTAGTCATATTGAGTAAATTAGTTTGCAAGCTTTACATAAAATTTGCATCATACGCGTGAAGTAGGTATTTTTGAAAAATATTGAACTGCTTTCTTCATTTAATGTACACTCAAAAGCAATGAAATTATACTTTTTTAACATTAATTTTATCCACACATGCTTCTATTTGTTAAAGTAATGTTATAATAGTTTGTTGAATTATAATTAAAATAATTTTATTTTTTTAATTACTTTTTTTAACCTAATAGGGTGGCTGCTCATCTGAGATGGTATAACAACTGGGATTTACAGATTTTCAACGAATTTATGGGTTGGTCAAGATTATGAATTTATTTCTAATGTGCAAATGTGCATGTGCCGGACGCATTCTGGACCGTGGGTGAATTTTTCTCCTTCAGGATGCAGCGGTCAGTTCAAGCAATTAATTACGGAATTTGCCTATTTTTATTATTTTATTAATGTTATACGCTTTTTGTTACTTGAGTAAAAATGGTCCGAGCGCAAGGCCTCATGTGCGATTGCCTGCCTATGATCTAATGAAGCTTTTCGATGAGTAATTGCACAAGGGAAGGCATGTATAATGAGAAAATTTCTTTAAATCTATGTTTATGGCTAAAAAGGTCGAATAAAATGAAACTAGTGCTCTTGGGACTCTGATCAACGTGAAACGAGTGGTGCAAACTCATGCACCAATATAGCATGTTATTGTACCACGTTCTCAAACATAACTACACATAAGACTCTTCTTTGTTTTAAGTGAAGCAGCATAAGAATGATGTTATAAGTTTTAAGAATGCATCCTAATTATGAAACATAAATTGGTGAAATAGAAATAACCTGAAACTGTTATCCTCAATTATTCTCAATAGATTCAGTGTTTTACAATTGTCTCGTTGCATATACCTTTTTTTACACTGTCATACGTCGTTTGAATTATGCCTTATAGAATATAAACAGATATATCTAAGCATCTACTGGGTCATTACGAGTAACCTTTGCTCCTAATAAAGCTACATGTGGGAAAAGCTTTGTAACCACTGATCTTACCAATTAAAGGAGCTATTATTATTGTGCCGTTACAGGTGGATATCTTTGGGAAAAATATCTAACTTACATTTTTTTCAATACACTAAAGATGTATTTTAAAATAATATCAGACAGTCTAGTTCTCCTAATAGCTTGAACACATAACGTTATCGATACAACAATTGTATAAAATGGAAATCCTAATTTACAGTGGAGAGATGGTATCCACGGTGACTTTCTCAAGCCCTGCTCCTGACCCGAAACTGTGAGGGAAGATGCTGAGAGGAGAGGAGCCATCCACACACTTGTTCTCTTCCCAACTCCCCTCCCGCCCCCCCTACCCATCTCCCGATCCCACGTTCCCACGATGACAGAAGAAGCGATATATGTGTCGAGGCGAATGGGACGAGGGGTGAAGAGGGAAATAGAGTCTGGATTCGGTGGAATTGAGTGGCGCGGCGAGCTGCAGGAGTCCGGGGTGGGGTTTAAGAGGGGTGGAGGGTGGGAAGGGGGGTTCGGAGGGTGAAGTTTTGGTGGCAGCGAGAGGTAAGGGAGGAGGTTCTGAGATGGGACCGGCTATAGGGGCGGGAATAAGTTGTGAGAGATGAAGGTCGGAATGTGAGATGGGGCCAACGTTAAAAAATATCGCGCGGGCTCAAAAAGTATGAGGAGGTCGAGGCGAAGGTATGAGGTGGCATAACGGAGTGAGATATGTGGGCATGTGTACATATATATGAGGGAGGATTGAGTCGAGTGGGTGTGTGGTAGGTGGAGCGGGGAGGTTTTCCCACCGACTGCAGCAAGTGGGATGAGGAACAGACGGTGGCAGACGACGATTCCTTCGAATAAAATAAAAAAAAAGGAAAGCGGGGGTGAGAAAGAGGGGGGGGGGTGGACGGGAGTTGGGGGAGGAGGAAAGGTGGCATACGTCAGGAAGAAGTTTTTCAATTTCACGGTTTGCCTCGGGGGTCGAATCTATATGTGTGTGTGTGTGTGTGTGTGCGTGAGAATTTCTTGTCTGTCTGTGTGTTTGTAACAGAATGGAGGGGTATCGGGGTTCGGTGCGGGGTGGGGAAGGAGTGAGAATGAGTTACTGCACGGTAGGAAGAATGAAAGCAGGGAAGAAGAATGAGAATAAGGATGAGGATCGCTATGGAGTTGCGAGAAAGAGAGAGAGAGAAAGATGGTAAGAGGATCAGCTCATTTAGATCTTGAGCAAGAATATTCTAAACGTGCTTGGAGAAATTGAAGATTCAGATTCAATGGAGTATATTACAAATTTATTTTTGGAGAAAAACATTACAATTTTTCCGAAATCTATGAATTTACCATTTGAAATACTCAAGGTTTTATTGGAGTGCGAGTCAGATCTTGGGAAGATCAAAACTGGAGGTGATTTCGTTCAGAAGAGTTATTGAGTTATTGTTATCTGACTAATAGTTGCATAGTTGATTATTTGGCTAGTTACTGGGACACATATCTAAGGGTTATAGGTTTCACTCCTTGGTAGGCTTTATTGAATTTCACTCTATAAAGTTCGGGATGTCATTTCATGTGCATCTGGTTGGAATGTAGAAGACTTTGTGGGCTTAATATAAGTGATGCCGAGTTGGTTGGTGGATTTAATGATGAATTCCCATGCAAAACGCCTGTTTTTGAATCCATGCAGGGACAGAACTATGCCAGTAAAATCTGGATCCTTATGTGATTGGCACAAGAATAAAAATTCATGATTTGCACTTTGTTCTTCGGCGGAGGCCTTAAGTCGTCGACCTTATGGCGCTTTTAAGAGCAGACAAACGCTAACATTGGGTCTCTGTCCCTTTACTTCCCTCTAAAATATTCTACTTTTGCTCAAGCATCAACAAACTGTTTATGGATTAAATAACCTTAGATATCTCTCATATCAACAAAATAATTACCTCATACTTTGGTTTTGCAACAAGGAATTAGCATGGAAATAGTTAAAGATTACACTAGTAAAAAATCTTGTTCACTCGTCATAACATGTTTTTGATAATGTATAAATTAAATCTTTTTTCTGACACACTTTCACATCATTTGGCTCCAGACTTCTGTGCCGCAATTCTTTCCAATTTTAATTATGCCAAACCCTAGTCATTTGTTGCAAAGAATTATCAAATGAAATGGAATTTCATCTTCGATGTAAAATTATTGGGTGCAAACTTCACCTACTCAAAGATATTTATATAGTGACCTGCGTCTTTTAAGGCTTGGATCATAATCCCTAATGACTGTGAAATTAAGTAACATTTGGATTATCACTCGACGACCACACGGAAACAGAGTTCACTTCAATTTACTGCATTGAAAGTTTCAAAAAATAATTGAAATATACTTTGTTTAATCATGGAAAACATTTAATACTTTCTAAAATTATCTTTGAGTCTATTAACAGCACTGCATTTCACGAAGAGTTAAAACAAAATAAATTCAAGGGCCAAAGAAGCTTTTTATTTAATCAGTATCAGATGTAGTTATCGTTTCCAGAATAGATAATCCCAAAAAGATACTGGAAAAAAGCAAAACCTTTCAATGATTTCCCAAACATTCACGTGAATTGTCGAGTACTTAAATAACCCTGAATAACACGAATTAATATTTTTAAAAGCATCTTGCACCGAGCATAAAGTGGTTAAAACCCTAAAACAAAAGGGAAGGATGTGAAAACGCGCAGGTCTGAACAGAGAATAAAGCATATGGATATGGCTGGATTTGAACTCTCATACTCTATACGTTGGCATGCAGGCAGCCAGAAATATGCTTCGTGGTGGAGGAGGAGGGGGGCCGAGTCTAGTGAGGAGTAACTTGAATCAAATCAGCCTTGCCCGTTTTCGGTGTTACTAATCTCTTCCCTTAATTTTCATTACTTAGTATTTACTTTAACAGTGTCCATTTCTATCTCTTCTCACTGGTAAAAGTGCACTGCTTACCTTGTTATGAAGCACTTCATTTCACTGGCTCCAGAACACAGACACCTACATTCAACTCACACATGCAACATCAGATTGAAAAGAACAACCTATTAACCACACACATGCATCAGACTAGAGATCACGTTTCAAAACACTTAACACTTTAATTATGCTAATAATACTATTAATAAATATTAATGTATTCCGGATTATCATGCCCAGTAAAAATCATAACAACCAAATTATTGGGACAAAATTTCGGGGGGACTGAATCCCCAGAAGCTATGACTACGTGCCTGTACCTTTGCGTGAATATTTGGCAGTCATTTTGTTTTTCGTTTTTAGTGAAAGCGAAAACGTTTCAAATAGACAAATAATCTATGTGCTAAGAATAATTTATTAATATTGATTAGAAAACCTTATATTGACTAAAGTAGTAGAGATAAAATCAACTGCATCCAGCAGAAAGTGGTTTAACAGCATTTCAAGGATTCAAATTTAATTTTAAAGCAGTAGGGGTTCATCATCATCATCGGTCAAATATCCTAAGATTGATTTGACGCAGCCCTCAACACCATTCTTCTATCGGCCAACCTCTTTATATAAACGTGATTCTTCTCTTTTACATCCTTCGTAACCTGCTGCATATATATCATAAAAGGCCTCCCATTTTTCCTTCTTCCTGTTTACTTTTCTCTCGACAATTATCTTAATCAGGCTATCGTGACCTAGTAAATGGGCGATTAAGCTGTTCCGATATCTTTTTCGGGTTCAGAGTACACATCTATTTTCTTACACTCTTTGTAAGACGTATTCATTTTCCACTCGATCAATCCATTTTATCATCGTTATTATTTGGTAGCACCACATTTCAAATACTTCCAGCAAGTAGGGGTTACTTAATTAAATACATTGACAATTTATTTTATTTAAGTCATATTTATGTCATCTAATCACCCAAATCAGTTATACTCTTAATTCTAGGGTTTTTTTAAAAGATGACACTATCGTATCTTACATTTAACTATTACAACAATTCCACGATAGCATGTAATGAATCTTCACGGTCATAATGCTCCCTTAGTTGGGCACTTTTTTGAATACAAAGAGATGAATTGTATCTTTGTGGCACATAACATCCGTAGGAAAAAAATATAAAAAGGAATCGCGTCACTTTTTGACAATGCCAACATTTCTACGAAGAACAGCGATAGCCATAATCCGGCAGGTAACGTTCTCTCTAAAGGACAAGAGATGGCATTTTCTACGAAGCCTTCCTTTTTTCTTTCTTCCATCAAAAAAACGTCAGCGTGGATTTATTGGAAAACGTCTGCAGTGAATAAAGTTCAAAGGAATACTTGAAGAGCAGTGTACACGGGTCAAGCTGGTAGTAATTTCAAAAGTGAAAAATGTTTAATATTAGCAACAAAAATCTTATTTTACATGGGTCTGACAAAATTCAAATTATGCGCCTCATCATTTCAAATTTAGGGTGTTTATTTTCCATTTTTAGCGCAAGGCAGTATGCTGGGATATATTTGACTTGATGGATAGAAAAACTAGAAAGCAAACGAAAATCCCAATTCAACTATAAAGTGATTTTTATGTTCCTTTCCCATTCCATCGTTCTCCCACTCTGCAAGCTAATAAAGAAGTACCTTGCTGTCTTCATCCCCTTCATCGTAAGTTCCCTCCTATATTTTATCCTCATGTAAAAGAAAACAAGAGAGATTGAGACTATGACAGGTTAGGATAACATTCCTACCAATGGATGATGAGTAAATAGCAAGTACTTACTAACATAGTCTACCAGGCATCGACAATAAAGTCATCAGCAATGTTGAGTAGGAAAACGGAAGAAAGAAATAAAGTGAATAAGTGATTTTTTTGCAAAAATATTTGCACTACGCCTGACTTTAGCAAATCAATCTTTATTTTTCTCTCCGTAGCTTATCTCTATTTTTTATTAGATTTTATTTTATTGATGCAAATAAAAGATAAACCTGATGACAAACAGTCGTGTTCGTCATTTAAGGGAATACGTGACAGCCTAATCGGCCATATCCTGAGACAATAAGGTACAATGAATACAATTGCCGAGGGAAAAGTGGAAAAAATGGGAAATAAAGACATCATGCAATATACATGGAAGGATTTGAGAATGTAGAGAGAGAAAAGGCGTAAAAATCAAGATGTCAGCCTATAGGAGAATTAGGTGGATAGTTACCTCAAACTAATGTTAAAAGTGACGACGGATGATGATTATATCAACGCCCTTCATTGTATGTCAATTTAACATTGCATTATGCAGTCTAGACGCTGAAAAGCGTACTGCTTTTTAAACAAGAGGAGAGTACAAACTACGTCCATGACAATTCAAAAGGAAAAACTGAATTTTCAATAGACATGGTTACTGTCTTGAAAATGAAAAATATAATCGGAAGGATGACGTAGTTTTTGGCATAGTAAAGTCGTAATAAGCATATTATTTGTGGAGTAAAACGCACTGGGACTTGGATTTAAGCGAGAGAGCGTGAAAGTAGGTTCGATGAATTATAGTTGAGAGTTGGGCTAGAAAAGGGAAAAAGAGCTGAAAAGTGGGGCAAGCAATAACACATGTATTATTCCACATATTACTGTGAAATGTTCCTTTTTGGGTTATGATTGCAGATGTCAGGACTTAACCAAGAGAGAAAAATGAATAATTACCACTGATAATTAATGAGTAGAAAACAGGTTCCATAGTGAATCCAATTATCCAAAGCTCACAAGAACAATATGAATACGAAAGTGACTTAGCTATGAAATGAGTTTTAACGCAAATGGATTTAAGCACAAAAATTTGATTGAATTCTTTAAGGTTTGAGTTAAACCAGTGCTGAGCCCTGAGGCATGAGAAATACGCACTCACCATGTATGAGAATGCTTCTGTTCCAAATGCGTTTTCCCACGGATTTCCATGCCCATAAAATCTCGCTGCGAGGAGATTTCAATTATCATCTGCCGACATCTTAGTGACTCCATTCTTGTACTCTACGGTCCGAGGTGTTTTACCATTTCTTGACTCTGAAAACGAGCAATGCATACGTAAATCATTACATAGTAGTTTATTTTAACTATTTTATTTACATGTTCATTAAATTAACCACTGTAAAAAACATTTTTTATTTCAATAGGTTATTTGCTTAAAAAAGGATTAACGTATGTGTAAGACTATTGGGATAAGGAATAGTTTTCTGAGCGTTAATTAATTGCTTGTATCTAACTACAAACTTTCAGAAATTTCTTTAGTCCATCATGAATCCTAAATATAGTTTACGCAGCTCTCTACTCGAATTTTTACTGCTATCCCCTTCGTAAAAATATTATTTTTTTGTTTTTCACATCCTTAAACTATTTTCAACTTATATCGCATACATAGACTTTTGTTACCTTTGCTCCCATTCGCTTTTCGCCCGATAGCCACTTTTAGGAAAATTATTGAGTTCTATATGTCATTATTTCATAAATTTCAGCATCCTGATATCACCTAGATATTTAATTAACATCCTGGTACAATCAGAGGTTAGTCAAATTCTAATAGTGACCACACCACTGCAATTTGATGCAAAAGTTATTCGCATAAAATTGTTGTGTGGGGATTCAAAATATCGCCTTTGCGTTTCGCCAAGTAAAATGGTTTAAGTAAGTTTTTCGTCTGAATATAAAAAAAAACTAGAGAGTTTCAGAGAAAAGTTTCATATCTAGAGCTACACTTACATAAAACCCTGTAAGCTAGTTCGAGGGTCTGTGGCAGGGAGAGAGAATTTGATAGGGTGCCCAGAGAAGTGAACCTTCAATTAAGCTAATGAGAAAAAGGATATTTCTAAAAAAGTAATCATGTAAAGCGAAGTGAAGCGTTCTCATCTAATTGTTAAATACACATGGTAAGATATGATAATCTGGTGTAGACAGTTTTCTGAGGGAAAGGACATGGAAAGGATGGCAATGGTAGACAGCAATAAAACTCTGTGGCGGTGATTCATAAGCGATCATGCACTAAGTGCACGTAACGAGAGATCTTCAAAAAGGATTTTAAATGCAGCCTCACACCCTATGGGAATGCACGCCATGCTCTAATAAAGCAATCCTTCTACGAACGTCACTGTTTCAATACTTCCCTCTTACCCCAGGCAGGTACTCCACTTCAGCCATGCTTGCTTGTAGAGCAATGAAAACGGCTCAAGACAATATCTTCAACATCCCAAGAAGTCTCACGTGAACTCATCTTAGCCCTCTGCTCTCCCTACCTTCCCCTTTTTATCTGTTTTTCTAGTTGCTGAGAACTCTGACTGTGCCCCCAAAATATCAAAAAATTATATAATGCTTGTGAAGCCGCGTCAAACAACCTTTGTCCTGGAATTTAATTCGTTGTCATCCAAAATAAGATCAATCCTAAATAAAACTAGACTTATTAAACACTTTCTAGGGACCTGCCGAGTATGATCCGTTGATCTTCCACAACACCCCCAGTTTCTCTATCCCGATGCACAGTTTTAAATATCCATCCAGCAATTGCTTCTGGTAAGTCACCTCATCCTATTACTATCCATTCTTTCTTTATCCTGCATTTTGTCTTATTTGATTTTTATCACATTTATGTTTTACTGTCTATGCTCATTTTTTTATTCTGCCTTTTGCATAGCAGTCGTAAAAATTTTTTCTACTTTTTATACTTTTTTATATTTTGCTGCGATCATTAATTTATTTGTAATCTTGTATCTAATCTAAACCGCTTACGATTTACTTTTACGAGTTTTTTACTAGGGGTAAAGGGGGCCATCGAGCCTCATCTAGCCAGGTTAAATAAAACAAAAGTTAAAGTCAAGCACCTCCTCCTCATACATCATCACATTAGAGTGTTTTATACTTTTTTGTATTTTTTGCTTAGTATGTTAACAGACAGAACCCAGCGTGGCACAGGAAAGTAATTGATGGATAGGTGGCTAATACTAGGCTCTCATTTTGTTCTAGATCATTAAAAATGTTTAGGGCATGCATTGACAAGTAACTGTCTACTTCAAATATGCTAAATGAGATAATTAATCAAAATATTGGCATTAAATCAAAAAATATTACAATATAGCAGAATATCTCATCAAATTCAGCCTGAGAAATATGCCTTTTGTTCAAATATTATTTTATATGAACGTAAATGTTAACTTAGTATCCCGATCATTGAAATGTGTTATTTTCTGTACAAATGTCAGTGTATAAAGCGGTATTCTATTTCAATAGCTGTTAATAACAGAAATTAGTGGTGGTAAAACAATATTCTTTGTCGGATAAAAGACAGTTTTAATCCACTGGAGAATATGGTTGCATGGGTGAAGTATAAACAAATATTATCCGTGAATGAATCTTTAGCCATTTTGCCCCAGGCAGGGCTAAATGGTGTAAGGATATAATAATTGTGTGAAAGAATGAAACGGAGTAAGATTAGAGTGGAGGAGACTACGTTTTGTTTGATGTGAAATCAGACAAATTTTCATGAGCTATGCGCAGAATCTGTCCAGGGAAAGGAAAATTTAAGATAGCAGTCCGGTTTCATCGTAGTCACCATTTTGCCTTGGAAACAAAACAATTATTTTTCAGCAGTGACATCGAATGTCTTATCACTAATAACGAGTTTATTTAGTCTTCGATAATGGCGTGGAATTATCCTCAACCCCACAAAATTATAATGACTTGCAAGGAATGGGGCCTAGGTGGAGTAGTGGCTAGAGTATTAGCCTCTCATCCAGAGGGACCAAGTTCGGGTACCGGCAGTGGTTGATATATTTCATGAGTAAATTATTCCATTTTTGAGTGCTTTTGGGAAAGCAATCGAGTTCAATACTCCGTGCATCGGAGAGGATGCTACGCCAAGTCCCTATGGTGCTTTTATTAAGAGCAGCCGACGCGAAGTTTCTTTCTAATCTGATTCCTTGCCCATCCATTCTCATCCTTGTACATTTCCTCCCGGTGTGATACAATAATATGATCTGGTACCGACTTGTAAACTACAGTCTAATAGATCACTTGCAGGGTGCAATGCAGGTGTACTTTCACACGCACATGTACGCAATAGAACAAGGAAGAAGACGGAAAAAGTGAAAGGCGGATGGTATAAGGAGGGATGAATTCTCTCCACCGTGGATTGGGGCGGGGGAAGAAGGATTGTGGTGAGGGGGTGAGGCTGGCTGGTCCACAACTGACTTCGTTCCCATGACCTCTTCCAGTGCCTCCCCTCCCTCACTTCGACCCCTGAGAAACCTCCCCCAATACTCCCTCTTCCCCCCCCCCTGTCCCTCCCAAACATTTTGATCCGTCCTTTTCGGAGAAAAGATGAATCATGAGCCCTCTGTCCTTCCACCGGGAGACTGGTGGAGACTCATACTCCAGCTCCGCCTTCCCAAACTCCCGCCCCACCTCCATATTAAACGGACCTACATAATTCTCCTCCCTCGCAAAGTACGCCCCCCGTTCATTTTTTATGCCTTTTCTTCCTCGGAGAAACTCCTCTTCCCAAGCCGATGCCTCTCCGCCCTCCTCTCCCTCCCCCACCCACCCTCTCATAGCCCTCCCACCCTCCTCTCACCCCCTTCACCCCGAATCCCCCACCTCCATCCGTCCACCGCACCACCACTCCCAAATTTCCCGTGAAATAAATTTGTGACACATTAATGGTATGAATTTTCATGGGGGATGACTCTTCACCTTGTTCCCTGGAGGTAGGGCAATCGATCAAAGTGGAATGTATAAGAAGAATTCCCCTCTTCTCTTTTAGGGGTGGAGATATCGGGAAGGGGGGGGGGGTTTCGAGGAGTTTGGAGGGTAGGACTCTTCTCTCCGACCGATTTCGCAAGGGGGCCGGGAAGTTCTCAGATCGCTGAAGGTGGTGGGAATTTCCGGGAGCTCTTGAGCGGATACGAGGAGCTAGAAGGAGTTTCTCAGCCGAGAGACAAGAGAATTCGAATGCCTTCAGGGGTTGTGTGATACAGAAATGTGTACTGAAAACAATGGTGCTCTTAGCTCATATGATCAAAAAGTCATCTGTAGCACAATTAAAAGCTAAAATCGAACTGCAATGCGGCATGTTCTAGTACACTAAAAAGTTTGGGCACATTTAAAATGTTCATTGATCTTAGATGAAGACTACCTAACGGTAAAAAAAATCTTAAGAAGTGAATGTACTTTAAACATAGTGAAGAGCTTTTAGAATCACAGATAATTATTTAATTAATTATTATATTCTTATGTGATTATAAATGTTGTTAAAAAGAAGAACTATGTTAACACTGAAGGTAAATATGAGCAAAGCAAAGACTTGCGTTGATAATACACTTGAGTTGATATTCCTATTAATATGGATAAATATGTAGCTCGTTCGGATCTGGTCAGTGGCAAATGCTCAAATAATTTTTGCTGATAAAAAAATCCATGGATTAGAAATAAGGCCAGAACAAAAAAACGAATCCATTTCCCCTTATCACTGTACAATTAGCACCATATGGATAAGAGTATATCACGCAAATGTTTTACTCGTGTAGTACCATGGGCAATTAACAATAGGTTAAAAAATCATACCTGAATACCTCGGGGTGCTCACTTACGAGAGAGGGAAGGGCTACAGAGGATAGTGGTCATATTTAGCATAGAAAAAATAAAGATAATGGGATAAATATGGATCCTTAGGCTGTTTTGTCCTCAGATTTTGCAAATAGAGGAGAGGATAAATATGTATTGGAGTTTAAAATGCGTATTTTTTTAAACTTGCAGGGAATACAATTTTTTAAGTGATGTATAATTATAATAATGATAACAATATATAGGCACTAGCAATGTATTACAAAGGGAATGTAAGGATGTAAATAACAATCATTTGAGGAAATCAGAAGAAAGATTAGTTCAACATAGTAGGTAAAATGTGTTTATTGAATTCCACGAGAAAGGAACAATAAAATGAATGGTGGAGAATGGATAATGCTTTTTCCTTAATGCACTTAAATAGATGGTGAGGTAAGGTTAAAAACTATATCATATGATTAAGAACTATAACCATATATGCGTTTTAGCTACTCTGGAATGAGTTTTTTTCGGATGGGTTTGAATGGAACATTCCTTTACTGTTATATATCACTCCTTAACACCCCTTTTCCTTCACGTTACTCTTTTCTAATGCTGATGAAGAGGGATAAGATGTATTCACTGTCTTAACAATTCAGAATGCCAGTTCTCGCTCTCATTCTCCAATGAGTATCTGTCTTTCGTACTTCGGTACATTCCATCAGCTCCACAATATCCTTTAATTACTTTCCATTCCACCAACCAAGCTCCATTCTTTTTATTCCCACAATACCGATCATTTTATCATACACTTACCTTACAGAAAATAAACTAAAGAGGAATTATCCATTCTCTTCCGCGTAAGAAAGAGTACACTGTATTCAAACTACCGTTCAAAAACTCTTAACGCAGTATTACATGTGAATGAGGAAAGTGCAAATGAAGGAAGCTGTTACGTGGAGAGCATTTAGCAAGCAATTTTCTATGCCGTGAGATAAGGAGTTGTAAAAATCTATCATGAAATGTGTAGTAGTCACGTAGCCACGTAGATAGAAGGAATTGGTGTGCAAGAGAAATGAAAAAAGACTACACTCCGTAAAAATAATGAGTTGGACTTAAATAATGGCTACAGAATTACATAAAAATATACAAGAAACCCAATGGTGGACCCAGTTAAAGATGAACTATTAATGAAAGGTAAGATATCAAAGTAGCAAATTTAGAAAAAAAAAACCAATGAAAAAGACCACATAGAAAATAACACTTGAGAGAGGTATTAAATTTTAATTATGCATGCAAAAAGAAAATGCTAGTTCTTGTAATAGACTTCTGGTGGAGTTGTCCGTTTTTAAGATTGAGCCTCATCAGAAAATAAACGATACTCAAATGGGGTAATGTACAGGATGACATCCTAGACACAGTGAAGACAAAGAAATTAGAGTGGTATCGCCAAATTTGTAGAATGAACGAAAAACGATTGATCTAAATTTTACTCAAGAGGGCACCGCCGAATTGAAGATAACGTGATAGATTCAGACGACGATGGACACAAGACATCGAAATTTAAATCAATGGCTGCGATAAGCATCGCGGATGAAGACCGGGACGATAGAATGGAAATTGAGAAGCGAGAAATAGTGGGAGCTGTAAAACTGACCCATTGCGATAAAAAATGGATATTAAATAGAAATATTTTAGCCACATAATATAAAATATGTGATAAAACACACGAAAACATTGGATTACAAACAAAAAAAAGAAAATTTTCCAGCCAGCTCTTGAAAGATTATAAAGGATAATGAGGAAACAAGGCGTCATTCGGCTCGATTGGTGCCACATGAGGAATAAAAATATCACTTGCATAACTCAACACCAAGTAGAATATGCGCAATTTTAAACGGTTGCATGGTAATGTCACCTGTATTTCCATATTTCATTGGTTGCTCCACAGCATTATAAAATTACAATAGGTGGGGAACGTCTTTAAAACATTAATATTTTCGCATTGCACGTCATAAAATTAAATATTTAGGCAGTGCTATGCCTGTAATAAAGACTCTTCACTTTTAACTATTCGTCACAACTTCTTCCATTCAATAGTCCCTTAAACCTACGGTTTTGCATGACCTCAGGTGCGGATCAATTACAACTATTATAAACAACTACAACTGGTTTGGTTGATTACCGGGCAGACGCCATAACATCATAATCCGCTGCAGCGGCACCGTTTTTGTCCACAAATTTAAGATATAGACTCCTTATTCTACGCAGAATTGATCGAACTTACAATATTTACCACCAAGTGCATATCAAGGATAAAAGGAACTGCGTGTTTCATTACTTCCGCTCTCAATAACTTCACGCGGCTGTCAACCGAGCAGCAGCTGCCAACCAACCCTAACACGTATTGCCTGAATTATATGTAAATAGAGATGGATTGATAGAATCCTTGAGTTCCCTCCAACAGGGAGAGCGAATCCAGTCTACCTTCCGCTGCAAGGTATGCAGATATCATTCCCTCATCCCACCCTTCCCTACCACCACCACTTTTCCACCCCCGCGAAATATTTTTCAAGGAATAGGACGCGCTAGGCTTGAGAAGGGGATGAAAGAGAGGAAGGGGAGCTGGAAATAACGCGCTTATTCTTCGAAGCGCTTTGTCCTTTCCAGCAGGGGGGGGTGGAAGCAGGGATGGGGGTGGAAAAATAAAAAAAAATATTTTAAATAAAACCCCATCCCTTTTATAGCGTTGGGGTAGGGAGGAATCAATATGTGGAGAAGGAGCCGAAAGATGGAAGAAGTTGTACCGTACGAACGCCCCCACCTCCAACCTCCTTTCCATAAATAGGGAAAGGGGTGTAGAGTTGGTGGGGGAGGAGGGTTTCGTCGGCAGAGCGAGAAGAGACAAGCGTGGAGGGCGGGAGAAGGAATGGCCCCTCAGGGGGCTAGGAAAGGGATAGCCGCGGAAGGCAGGATCCAGAGGTGGGGAAAGGGTCCGAGGAGAACACATTCATTCATATCGCGCCGGGAGTATTTATGGGAAGACATGCTGAGGAAGGGCAAGGCAGGGGAAGAGTGAGGAGAAGGCATTGGTTGTGGGGGGAGCAGGGGGCTGGTCCCTGAATGCAAAATACCTGCCGCGGTGATTCAAAATACTTCTCCTCCTTAAATCCCGCACGGAATCCCTTCCACACCCCGACCCTGCCTGGCTACTCCTCCAACCAAACTCCTCCCAGGTACTCGCGCTTCCTATTCTCAAAATCCTGGAAATGGTGCTCAGAAGAAAGGGAGTGGGGAGTACAAAGAAGTCTTCTCCAGTTTTCGTGGGGCGTGGCATCGTCTTCCGATGAGTCCCCCAATTCTACTTTTATTCCCGAACTCCATCGTGGGATGGGGATGAGGTCAGTGTGGTGACTGAAGTATACGTCTTCCATCCAGAGGGATCTGGTTCGAATCAAAGAAGTGGGAGATAATTTTGATTGGCATAAAGGTTCCTATTTGTGTACCGTGTGTCAATATTTTCAAGTTCAGTACACCTTGAGTCAGGTTGTACGTTAAGTGGTGGACTCAATGATGCCATTTATAAAGAGCAAGCTACTGGAGCCGGGTTTCTCTCAACTCTTCTCAGATTCCCTTAAAAATAACTCCCAAATTCCAATTGTCCAGGAGCGTGGTAGCCAATAATTGAAACAATGAATGAAACGTTTCAAATGCCATTGAGCTAGTATGAGCTATTCCACTTATCACAGCTCAGTGGTCTATTTATGATTTTTATTTTTTTTTCTGAGAGGCAAAATCAAAATACTCTCAGATTTCGGCCATTTCCTGATTATAACCCGATTCCATGCATTTGCTGTTTTTTTCTCTGATGGCATCCATTTCCTTGAAAAAACAGTGTGTCGCCTTTCTCATTAATGGGCATTTATTTAAGTTCTATTTACGATTTTTAACTTATAAATTCTCTTTCAGCAATAGTCAAATTTACATCGGTCCACAATCAGTATCTCATAGTCTCATAGTCCTATTACACTCCATGGTCAGGGTCATTTATCACTTATTTTCACGTTAGCTTCACATTATCTTCTAGAACACAGTATTTCATTTCATCTAATTAATAGGGCTTTATTTTCTTCTTTGGCACTCAATCCTCATTCTTATACGTTAGTGATAATTAGAAAGGAAAAGTTTAAAGAATAGTCGGGAGAACTGAGAGTCAGACTGATTTGGTAATTATAATATTACCTTGAAGTTTTTACGATATTTGTTCGTATTCCAACAGTAGGAATTTTTGTTGGAGTCCTGATCCATCTTGAATCACATTATCAGAGCCCATAGAACACGTCCCACCAGTTTTTTTAAACGTTTCACGATGGAGTTTTGTCTCCTTTTGTTAAGAAAGGGAATTAGTATTCAATCTTATGACAATGCTGAAAGAAGCAGAGTTACGCCCATAGGCACCCCTCACATAACTTACAGGGAATTCTATGCCCAAATGATAAAGAATATTTGAATGATAACCTACAAACAATTTAAAAATGGTGTGATACATGGCGGTTAGAATTAAAGTTTAAAAAATATGTAGTAATGAATTTTTGGAAAAAGACTTGTTCTCCACTTACAAAAGCTTTAGCACTTACAAAATAAGTAATAATGCATTAGTAAACGTGGAATCCATATATCTTGGAATAAGACTGACACAAGATCCATCCTGGGGTAAGCACATACGTGAAATAATGAGTCAAGCTAATCGTAAACTGGGATTCATTAAAAGAGTACTGAGAAAATATGACGATAATGTTAGAGAAATTAACTACTTTTCCCTTGTTAGACCTCATTTGGAATATGCTGCCAATGTATGGGATACCTACGAAGTCGGTCTAAATAATGAACTTGAACGTGTGCAGCGAAGATTGGTAAGATGTGTAAAGGGACGGTACTATAACTATATTAGCATATCTAGTCTATTAAATGAATTAAAAAGGGAATCATTGTCAGATCAGAAGCGAAATTTAGACAATCTCCTAAAATAATTCCAAGATAATATTTTCAGTGATGATGTAAATAATATTTTGCGAACCTCAACTTACTATGGTACACTGGACCATTATCACAAACTTATAGAAATTGGTTACCAAACAGATTCAAAATGTGCTTTTTTCTTCGTACAATTACAGATGTGAATGGCGTTGAATTTTTCCAATACGAGAGAATCAATGTATAGCATAGGTAGTTGCATGTTGATATAAAGAATTGAAGGTAATCCAACTAACAGCATGTTTTTGCATGCTTACTTTGCTATTTTTTTAATAGTGAAGTTTAGACTAGTTTGTTTATACTAACCCTTTTCATGCATGATATGTAGTGCACGTTTGGTGAGAATTCACCCCCGGCCACACACCTTTATGGGGATTGCAGGGTATTATCACTCACTCAGTGATTCAACCCGAAGGTTGGTTTGGATGGATGATGGTAGACCTCACCCCGGACAAAGCCACAGGCTTGCGAATTTCACACATTCAGGGTAAGGGGGCCAATTCCTTTCCCTGGGGCACCTCGCACTCCGAGGATTTTTCGCCCGGGGTCGTCCAAAGGCTTCACCCGGATTTGAACCCAGGACCCTTCGATCAGTGGCCGAGCGCTCTACCCACTATGCCACCACGCTCCCCCATGCAGGGTATTATGTAGATGCATAATGTATCTTATTTGCGCTTTCAACTCTGTCCGCTGTTGGTTGTCCCCGACCGCAGAGAAAGGTACAAAGATGAGAATAAAAAGGAAAAGAGGAAAGATGATACAAAATTCAGCGTCGGCATTAGCATGCTATATACAAATGTTACCAATGAGGCCAAACCCCCATATCCAAAGGTCGGAGTATCTGAACTCGAGGTAGTTCTCTCACGTAGAACTTAAGAAGGGGCCTATGAATAATATCTTCTCTTACCGGGATGAGAACCTATGCCCTCAAAACGGGAGGCCAGTAAACTAGTCAGTACAGAAATCCAAATCACATACATGATATTGTATCTCATCTACATAATACCCTGCAATTCTCCACAAAAATGTGGGGCAGGGGGTGATCTCACACCAAACATGAATTACATATCATGCATAAAAAAGGGATTAGTAATAATATACTAGTGTAAACTTCAATTTTTAAAAAAGATAAATATAGTAAAGTAAGTATGCAATATCATACTGTGAGGTGGGTTAGCTTAAATTTCTTATAGCAACATGCAACTACCTATTCTATCGATTGATACACTCGTATTCGATATATTTACAACTTATCATATCCCTAACTCTATGAAGAAAAAAGGACCATTTGAGTTTGTCTGTTCGGCAATCAATTTCTCTAATTTTATGATCATTGCCCAGTCTACCATAGTAAGTTGAGGTTCGCAAAATATTTTTAACGTCGTGAGTGAAAAATTAATCATGTAATTTTTTTAAGGGAATAAGTATAAATTTCAACCTACGATCTGACAATGATTCCCATTTTAAATCATTTATTAGACTGGTTACGCTAATTTTAGTTATCGTAACGTCCCTTTACAAATCTCATCTGTGTTTGCAAGTTTGTACCCGGGCTCAGCTTTGGCCGAGAGGAAAGGTACAGCAATGGGAGTGGATGGTAAGATGAAATGGTGGAGAGAAACCACGCGTCGGCAAAATCCTACTCTTCATGAAAGACGCCTAGGGGATCACGGCTTAAAGTCCCATTAAATGGACGGAATACTTCACTCAAAAGCTCTCCAAAAGCACTTAAATATGAAACTATGAAAAAAAATTCCAATGCTGGTATTTAAACCCGGACCATTCAAATGAAAGGCCACTGTTCTAAACCACTACAGCAACCAAACCCCCTAATTTTGTAAATATCTCACATGATGAAGGGGGATAAAAAAATGTCTTAATATGAATCGTGCTTTGATCTGAGTCGTAATGTTCTTGCCAGTGATGACCATGTGCACCACAAAAATGTACTACCTTTACTGTTACCAAATGATAAAGTAGGTAAACTTGACTCGCAAGAGGGTAGGTCTCTTAGCACGATGGTAGAGGAAGCTTGAAATTCGGCTCACCTACGACCGTCGCACCATCTGTTGGGGTTGGATGCAGGGTAGCAGATGAAAGAAGTTAGGGCTGCAGCGGGCGGGAAAAAGAAAAATATCGATATTATTCCCCCATACATTTCTCCCCTTGTTCTCGAAGGAATGAAAACGATGACTCTCCTTAAGAAAGCATTGTTCGACGAATCATAAATAAAGCTCTCATAAAGAGCTACTTTACGGTCGAAGGCGCAATCGTAAACATCGATCCTGAATTCTTTCAATGATTGAACTACGAGGGTGTGGGAATCGGAAATGAAAGATAACATGTGGAATCGAAGGCTTTTATAAACAATACTATCCCCATGTGATACTGGACCCAATCGTCAATGTCTTACTCCCATACGCCCTTCCTCCCTCATAAGAATTTCCCCACCCTCGCCCAATATCCTTATTCCTCCTATACTCTTCGCTCATCCCCATCCAAACTCATGTTGCAGATTCGGGGAAAAACTTTCCCAGGCGAAAAATTCCCTCCCCAGTGGGTTCCTTATTTAATTCATTCGCATGGAATCCGAAGGAGGATGGTCTTACCGAATTCTTCCACCCCCTTTTGCCGCTGAAATACGGGGAGCTGAATGGAAATGAAGAACTCGGAAATGGTTGGGGATGACTCCTCGTGGTGGGTGGGAGGAATTTTCGTGCCGCTCCATGACGCGAGTTCTTTACGGGGAAAGAAAGGAAAGGGGTAAAAAAAAGAGAGTGGGGTTTAAGGGGTGGTTTAAATGAAGCAATACGTTCCGTTTCCACCTCAGGACTCCGCTCTGAAACTTTCACAACGGACGATCTCACCAAGGATTTCTTCCCTCTATATCTTTCACGTGCTAAACCCTTGCCATCCTCTGCAACACTTCCCAAGACTCAGTGTCCTTCCTCTCAACCCTTCTTTCTCACCCTAAAGGGTGGGAGGTAGGAGTCTCGCAAGGACCGCGGTCGACAAGCCCCCTCGACCCTCATTCAAGTGCGAGACAGTGCGGTCGCAATTTTCCGCTGAAAATAAACTCGCGCTGGATCGCTGAAAATAACCGTATGAGCCAAAATGAGAGAATCGAAGGCGGGTGTTTAAAAAAGTGAATAGATCTTTCTGAGATATTCCTTTCATCATACCATCATTTTGAATTCATTATTAGTTTGCAGGTGAGATTAGATTTTTTTAGCATATTAAATTACTGCGATGTGCACAGGGTGAAGAGAAATATAAGTTAAGCTGATAACCCAAAGGTTGATTTTTGTGTGGGAGCAGAGCTTACCCCGTAACCCTTAGCCATTGGCGTGTAGAATTCTCGCATTTAGAGTAGGAGCCTTTCCCAGGGGCTCCTACGATTTTATAAGAGGTTCTGACACACAGAAAATAGAATCACGGGTTTTTAGGTGGGGGCGTCCAGAAAGGTTATTGCCTGGGATTTGAACCCGGAACCTCCCGGTTGATAGCTCAGTGCTCAACCCTCTAGGTAACTACGATCTTAAGCAATGGATGGAGTTAAGCTATGAATACAAAGTGAAAAGGACTGACCTCAACGATACTGAATGAAAGTAGAAGCGTAAAGTTAATCAAATTACATTGTTCTGTGGGGTACCAGACACAAGTTTACGTACTGAGGGTTGGAGAATTACTACTTCAAATGAATGCTTTGAAGGATACAAAGTATTGGTGCTCGATATTAATCTTAGATGTATTCAAAATACTTTCATTGCGTTAATTCCATTCATCTGTGCTTTCAAGACTCTACCCGCACTTATAGATGACTCAGATCAGAAGGAAAGATGAATGGATGGGAATGAAAACGAAAGCAGGAACAGTGGAGACACACCTGGTGTCAGCACAAGCCTGCTCTTAACGCAAGCGTCAAAGCGACCACGGTTTTACGTCCTATCCGAGGGATATGCTGAACTCGACTACCCTCCACATAGCACTCAAATAAGGGTCAGATTACCATTGAAAAAAAACTTCCACTTCCGAAAATAGAATCTGGGCCTTCCAGATGCAACCGATTTCCCAGAATATAGTAAATAAATGTTTATTGTAGATGTATCTAAATGGTACATACAGTACCTATTGGTGTGTTTTACTCCCATCAAACCAAGGTATGGAGATCTCAAATGACTACTTGTATAAATTATCTAATTAAATTTACAAGTCTGAAACTTTGAACATGTTTGGGTATTTCCACGAAATATAATTAGTACTAGGATTAAGCAATCATTTACAGCAGTTATGCCATCATAAAGTACAATGAAAATTTGTATTTTTATTTCTTACTATTGACAATTATGTAGTTTATCAGGCAACGTATAGTTGAGTTTCTGAATAAAGATTTTGGGCTAGAGTGGGAGAGAGATATTAGGTCATGGCCATCGAATAAACTCCATTTGAAAATGAATTATTAAAATAAAATTGTTGATTTTTTTATCGTGCATTTATTATAAAAATATTTTCAAACTCAAATTCAATTAAGGTAATTCGTATCTCGGTGCTTTCCTTATCAATTGCGCATTTTATGTCACCATGAAACGTCAATATTATTAAGCGAGTGAAAATGGAATTAATAAATGCATGTACACACTCATTTTTTTTAGGAAAACCGCCCAAAATAACTATAAATGCTTAATTATTTTAAATAAAAAAATTTACTTTAATCTTCCTTTTCTATCTGGAAAATGAAATGATTTAATTTCATTTCAAATGCACTAAAGTGCTTTATTAGCTAGGAAGCAATTTTTTCAATCTATGCAGTTTTAAATTTAAATTTGTGCCACTTTTAGTGCATTCACCATGCACAGGCCATACGCTAGCCTTCCTTATTCTATAAGTAGTAAATAAAATATTCTGGATTTCTAAAAAAGGCCCTTATTCTTTATGAGCCTAGTTTGTATTCAATAAGCCGATTGCACAGTGAAATTAAATAAGAGTTATAATCTGTTATTTATTCATGTTTTTGGACATCATTTATGCATTATGTACCCATAACTATATCCCAAAGAAGTTGCTGTTAACCTGATAATCATCGTATACGTTACATATTTATTATTTTTTACGTGAGATTTCTTCCATAAAGCTGATAAAAACCAAAATAACTAATGATATTTATCTACATGAATAATTGAAGTTGAATGAAATCGTCAATTTGCAAACAAAATCAATTTCCTCTTCTAAATATTAATTAAAAATGTCACTATTTAAGTGAAAGGCAGAGTACATTTATCGAAATGGATAATATGCTTTATTTTTATTCATGCTATACAAGTCCTAATCAGTCTGCTTCTAATATGATACTCGTAAGTTATTGGCCTTCCTTTTAAGCAAGGTAACTTCCACAGTTTTAGGAAAATAGGTATTATTATTACTGTTGGTGAAACTTTACAGAAAACATCATAAAATATAATGAAATAAATATTATTTTTAATTTCCTAAAGCAAGTTCATTTTACCTGGGGAAAAAATTAATGCCACTCAAGCACTCTTTCGACATTTTGTCTTAAATATGAATTTCGATACTCATCTTTCTGGCTGGACAGACTTGTCTTTTCTGCTATGCCACATAAGTCTCGCACTGGGCATTAAAGGTCTCAATGGAAACACCGTTCAGTTTATGAAAGAATCAATATTCTAGGATATTTATGCTATTGTTAACATTATCGTCGTTTTCCGTGTCATTGGTTGTTAACTGAGTCAAAATGCTGAAATTCCAAATTTTCCTCGTTCTCGCAAATATGATGAATTTCTTGTCTTTAACTACTAAACATTTGCTAAGTTAATTTAACAACAGTTTTTATGTATAGTAGAATGGGTTTATCTTTAAGTATTTGCATGAAATAAAGCGCGATAATAAATAAAAAATGGCTTTTAGTAACAAAGACATCTTGTTAGCATGCACGAGTCTTCACATGTACTTTCCTTTGAAGGAAATTGGCACAAAATTTATGGCTTAAGTTTAAACATTACAAATTTGATTATTGGCACCAGGTTTGCGCTGTCATTCATACTCAGTTTTATGCAATCTATGAATGCAGTAAGCAACCTTCCAAAACTGTGAGTAGCCAGTCACAAAATGATATTGTACTCATCTTTGATATTTCCTAAGGTTACTTCAACTCTCAATGGCGCAGTAATACGTTAAGTAAATGTCATGCATCAACGAATTTGTATCTTTACCAATTTTTTTAATGTCGCTACCAAGCATCTGTACCACTCTAAAAGACTCCTCTCCGCATAATCCCGGGGATTATCTCTTGCTGCTCCGTCTTCGCTTTGAGTGCATCTTCACATCCACTGCACATTTTAATGCACCTGTCCTCAAATCTCTAATACTTTTCCCTCGACTCCTCATATTTCGTATGAAGCTACCATCCTCCGCCATTAAGTCCAGCCTTGCATTTACCCCCAATCCATTTCAGTCCCCCACCATACCTCACTCAACCACCTCCATTTCAACTCCGCTACCTTTTACAACAATATCATTATTGTAGTTGCATGAAGGACTCCAAAATTTCGCGGGAGCATTTTCAGCTCTCGTATTTTATTCTCCAATCACTGCAAAAAGCGCAACCTAATGCATGTGGCAGAAGTTGGCCACGAGTCATGAGGAGCGCATATTCCAAGATATTAATGAATTGGAGGGATTTCAAAAGAAAGGCAAACATAATAGCTGTGGAAAGTCCAAGATATTAATGGAAATGAAATGGCGGGTTCGATTTCTGATACAATGGTGACGTTTTAAATCTTCAAAAGACGTTGATCTAAGCATGCGCTAAGATTTAGCTTTGGTTAGTTGATGCTCTAGAATCTTATTTGTTGGCGCGAAAAAAAAACGATATTTTTTGTGCCATTCACAAATAAATTTCATTCTAGAAGATATCCGAGCAAACTGCAATGAGAACGCCAAAACATATGGGTATGTAAGAAAGTTCTTTATAGATTTTACGAAACGTTATACGATGATCACTTCTGTAAGGTAATATCTGGTTAATGTTTCAATAAATATTAAACTGAGGGAGGTTTGAAAAATTATTAAATGGTGCTACGAAGTGGCTGTATGCACAGCACAGTTTATAATTTGTAACGATTGAACTTGTCCAAAGTCGACCAATGATATATATTATTGACCGACTTTATCCAATGCCTTTGGACAAAGTCGACTTTCCTACAAATTGACCGTATTCGAACCATATGATTCTGAAGACCAAATTAAAAACATTTGAAATCCCGAAAACAACGGAACTGTTTTTTCAAGTGATGCGGTCTGCCATGGTAGCGGTAGCTTGTTAAAATACTACATATTGCAATATGATACTCATGATTATGAGGAAATGAAGTGTTCTTTGACCCATTAAAAGTAAAATGTTAGTCCATAATTACTTTTAATAGGGTCTTATGACGCCTGGTGATGATAGTAAATGTCATAACGCATGAATTTTCGCAGCACTTTAAATATTTACATATGCATTATTAGTGCTAAAGACTAGATTACACATTTCACTCTAACGATAAGAAATAAACTCTAAAATATGGATATAAGGCATTACATTTTAGAGAATAGAATGTGTTTTTGGCAATTATCCGGTAAGGAATGGACCATGAATATGACCGAAGGCAATAGGACATCAATTTCCAAACAAAGGATTGACTAAGGCCTAAATTAAGATTTACTAACTATAATTGGAAAGTAAAAAACACTTCATAAATTCTGCTGTAATTCAAAAAAAGTAGGTACTTTATGAATTTAAATTCTTTTTCTCTTCTTTGATATGGATCCTTTTATCACAAGGTAAATTGAGAATTTGAATCCTATCACAATCTCTGTAGCATGATCATTAGTTTTAGATTAATTTTTCATCCCCAACCTTAAAAAATGTGCTCGGATTTATAGTATCATATTGACTATTTCACACTAAAATGTTAGTCAAATTGATACTCCTGAAATAATTCCTGGTCACAATCCAATCTTATTTCCCACAGCATAGCGACATTAACATTGGTGTTCCACCAGCCAAAAAGTTGAACAAAACTTAAATCTAGTAACATATGCAGTGTTAAGCTAAAAATCTCTATCATACTTCGTTATAATGCAGTATTCTATAATAAATTTTATAAACTTTTCATCAATATTAGAGGAGCCATTAGAAGATGTGGCCTGCTTCGCCTGGCCACAGCTGTTTGGCAAGTTACTGGCCTTAATGAAAATCTGCCACCTCGGGATTTATAAGAAGTAAAAGAAATACAAACATGTAACGGTAAGAGAAAAGGTATCAACTTTTCAGTTTCCCCAGTGACGTTTATTAATCACTTTTTCATTAATCAATTTCATCGTTTTATTAATTAGTGATTAAAATTGTCCTAAGTGATGCAAACAGTCTTTTGTTGCATTCTACTATAGAGTATTCTTCAATGGTATGATTGGTAATGCCACTGTATGAAATGTGGCAAGTTATTGTGAAAATATTTTATCAAAATCGACAAAATCGATTTGTGGCGTCTACTGACAGACCAACCAACAGATTTGTAGTATCCCTTAATGTTTCTCGGATAGAACGAGTATCACTCCAGAGGTTCATATGCGATGAATATGTCAGAGAAAAAAAAGGCTTCCTGGACTGTCAACCGAGTTACAGGCCTTTCGATGGCAGGCCAATACCCAGCCCATATAGCTTGCTAAGAATTCTACTTATAGATTAATTCTAAAGCTAAATCTATATTGACTAATTTTCATTCACCATTACGGTCCAACAGAAGTGGTACCGCAAGGCGAACTTGGACTTCGAAGAAACTGCTTTTCACGGGAAGGGGTATTATTATCTATCGCCAAGCGTGCAACACGGTAGGTTGCCGTCCAGAAGAGTAAAGACATCACCTTACTCAGGAAATTGAATGCCTCCGAGATGCGTTAGTAGGACAGGCACGCCGCGAACCAAATCCTATTTTTAGCTTAGAGCTCGGTCAGTGTCCGAGGGAACATCACCTGATACCCCTTCGTCAATCCCCGATATCCAAATGGGATGGAGGTCTCAGACTCGGGAAGATCCTTCCGAGTGACTGAAACAGGGACTGACGGAGAGGGATATTAGCCAATTAAGGTCCCCCAAGGGGTCGGAGGTCACGGGTGTGACTGTGATCAGTTGCCCGCATTGATCACTACGGAGGTCATCTCGGATGAGTGGCTGTCTCTCGGTGACCTTAGCTACCACTGATCCACGATCGGATAATGCGGAACTAAGAAGAGCATAGAACTACAGAGTGCTAGCGGAACTTGAATCATAATTTGAACTAAAAATCGCATCAGCAGATTAATTCATTCTTCGTTGCAGTTTAATCAGGATGGAAAACATGTGCTCAAACGTTGTCGCACCTGATTACAGGTACATAAGTAGAAATAGACTTACATTTTGAGGTGCTTCGGCTTTTGAAGCATTCATAGCGTCCACGTCTGCCACAGGATTCGAGTCCACAACCTTAACGTTGGCATGCAAACCCACTTCTAACCTGATTACCATATAGAAGTTACCATAAAATTTTATGGATGAAATATTACGTTTTAATCATACACATGATTTAAAAAAGTAAGAAATAATTTTCAATATTTCATGATATCATTACATTTCAAGGCAATTATTACAGTTTATTGGTTTTCGAGAGCTTCATCAACGCCAAGCCGATCAAAAACTTATTCGAATTTCGATTGATGAATCTGGCGTATCCGCAGTTGTGAATTTGATTGAATTAATGCCAATCTAATTATGAAAATATGATTATAAATATGAATTACCCTTCTGAAAGTTTCACCAATGTATTTTTTCCCTAAAGCGTAAGGATTATAATTCAGGTGGCCAATGTTGTTTCGTATCAAGCATTTTTTAAAAAACTCAATTAATTTTGCAGAACATTTTTAATAACACCATTCAAATGAAACATTGTATTTAACGTGCAACTTACCGTAGCGAATGAAAATTATATAACACCCAGTGAGGTTTATCATAATGTCTTCATTGTTACTTCTTGAAAGCACGTAGTTACTAGTGAATATTCAGTCACTGCTACGTGAGCTAGAAGAATCAAAATCGACATAAGCTGACGGACCAACCAACGTATACATTTCAAAAACGGGCATTGGTATGGCTAGAGAGCGGTGAAGATAAAGATATATCACATCGTTTATAGTCATCGCCAGTCATTGATCATATGTTTGGCTTTTCTGTACGCCAAATATTTACCATCTAATAATATCAAATATCCATTGTTCATTTTGTTAATTACGTTTCCCATGACCTCTGCATTCAAGACATTAATGGGCATCCATACTTAGTGAAACCTTAATTTTCCATTATTTCCCCTAAAATGGCTTAGCTCTATCAATAAACTATCTATTTCTTTGAGTATAGGCATTTACATCAATAACCTATTAATAACTCAACATTATAAGTTATCTAAATGTAATAACGTGTATTATAATTATTATTATACCAAGGAATGTATGCATTTTTCATTTTTCTCGTAGCGGAATCAATAGACTCCCATTCCTATCGATAGCGCATCGTTACAGTTAGATCGACCCCACCTTCTCCCACAGTTAAGGTCACGCGATACATTTCCAGCCCAATGTAAACTTCCCCTTATTGGTATACTGATGGAAAGAATATCCTAACTATGCACTTCCAATTAATTTTCACTCCTCACTAGCATATCACGTAAATTACCAGCTAAATAATAATAATAATCACCTCTACTTATCCAATCAGTCTTTAAACTAGCCGCATTATGCATGCCCTTCGAGTCCAATAATCTGTCCAATATCATTGTATAATATACGCCCAACTTTCCTCCCTTCGAATTTCTTTTTGCTCTCGGCTTCAGGTTCATTTTCATACATTAAAATTTTTCAATAAATTTAGGACTTTTTTAACTCAAGTTCTTCCGAAACTTTTATTTTTAGCTTTAGAGAAAGTTCTGGAAAACCCTAGGCTGATCATTTAATCGCCTATAGTTCGAACTACGGAATATATTTCCCTTCTCATGAATTTTGAGATGAGAGTATGGAATGAAATTTGAAGCTTTCACAACGATTATACTGGCTGGAGTACTGGCTATAGTGTATGAGTACTTTAATCGGGATAAATTTATACAAACTGTCAGTAACAGAATTAACTCCCAGTTGAATAAAACGCATATATGCTGCTCTAAAATAACCTTATGAAGATTACTGCGACTGCTGCAATTGATTTCGGGCACGAACTTATTTTTGATATCAAACGTAATCAATCATGGGGGAAGACCAAATGCTGTGGTGATTTGTGTTATTTAGAATGGGTGGGACGTAAGAGGTAGAGGTAGGAATTCGGGTGGGTTGAGGAAGAGTGGAGAGAAACCTAGCGTAGGGGTCAAATTGCACTTAAAGTAAGGTGTCTGGTTTAGCGTATCATCCAAATAGCGGAACCCAAATACTAAAGATCTTTCTACGCAGCACTAAGAAGGAATCAATTAACAGCTGAAAATAGTAGGGATTAGAAAACGCAAAGCTTATGGTGGGGCTAAATCTTTCCTGAGCACCCAATTTTCTGGCTTCGTTGCCACACGTGGGCTATGGTGCATATGACCCTCTTCTACCTTCTAACATCCTTAGGCTTATAAGAAATTACTGCGAAAAACGTGTCGGCAAACCACTAAAAAAAAATTGATGGTTATCACTGACTAATAATAGCAGAGCAAGGGAAAGGGGAAGGGGAGATGGTTCCAATTTATCCTCTTTGGTCCCGTTGTTCACATACGTTGACAACCGGTTATACGTCCCTCAAAAGGTAGCTTTTTACAGTAAAATATTGTACTTATTGCACCCATCTGTCAACGAACCTGATTTTGAATGATTTTGAAAGCTACGCCTAGACAGCGCCAATTTCATACACTAGAATCTCTCTTTTAGCTTTCGTTTTTCAGCGATCAATATGGCGGCCACAAATAAAGTAAACTATATTTCATCTTTTTAACTCTTTCCTATTTTGGATTTTTATCTGGTCATGTTCAGAATATTAATACTTAAGGTGGCACCTCCTTATTATTAGGGGATCGGGTTGTTGTGGTGGTTAGAGTACTGGCCACCCATCTCGAGGGCCCGGGTTTGATTCCCCGCAGTGGGGTATTTTTCGTTGGCAAACCGGTCCCTACTTGGATGGGCTTTTCCGGTTCAGTACTCCATCCGTCGGATGGAATGTTAGGCCGTGATCCCATTGGCGTCTGTCATTAAGAGTAGGCTAATTACGACGCCGGGTTTCTCTCCACTCTTCCTCTATCACCTGAAAACTCCTACCATCACCCAGTTACCCACCTATTCTAAAATGGCGCAAATGACCTTAGCTCTCGTCCACCTCCCCTGAATAACCAACCAACCTCATTACTGTTCATGCGATAATCAATTATTTTTCTATCTCTCTAATAGAAACTATGCACGCATGTGGACAATAAATATTCCAACAAATAAAATAATAGTACACATTTTTTTAACATATATTTTCTGTAGGCCCATTAGTGCTTGAAATTGGAGATAAAAACACTTTTCGCGGGCCAGGTATTTTTCAGGACCGAAGAGGACAGGGCGTAGTGATTTCAGTCATTGTAGTCAGCAGACCCGAGTCATTTCATTAATAATGATACCTATTTCCATTTCATACATTCGTGCCAAACCTTCTACCAGCCTGCGTGAGAATATGTGCATTGTCACGTCCAAGTAGAATGGGAAAGAAGAATCTTAGTATCGCTCTCCAAAAATGTTCCTCTGGCCATATCCTTTCTGTGGCTGAGGAAGTTATTTACGAGTCCATTTTTTGTAACCCAAAGGAAGTATGCCCACTGAATTCTCCGAGAATTAAATTAGCGTGTATTTGAATTAACTAAGACCTGGTTATCTTTAGAAACTCAACGGAAATTGAGGTCAGAGAAGAAATTGTATAGTGTCCCGTATGAATGCGTTGAGTTTGTTTTGGACCTGTGAGGGTAATTGAGCGAAAGGTTCCATTGCCTCAGCCAAAAGCACAATACCGAAACCTATTTCCAGCTATTTAATAAGGTTTCCAGCCAAAACATAACTGACACCTGCCGGTAAGGGCAAAATCCAACTTTCGAGTTCATAGACCAAATTGCATTCATATTAAGTGAATTCATGTATGTATTACCCATGTAGTACTCTCCAAAATAAACGTTTTAGAAAATCAAGTTACTCTGCAACAATGTATGTACAACTTTACATATTTCAAACATTTAGACATGGCGTATTGGCTGGGTGAGTTAATGAAGCTAACGGAATATGAAATAGTTGTATAGCTAATATAATTAATAAAGGTTTAACAGACTTAAACGGTTAATAAAATTATACGATTCTGGCTGAGTAGGTATTCATACAAAGAGTAGCTCTATGTGTTGATTAGTTCTTTCCTCCAAAATCATTCACATATATATGTTTATGCCCTTAGGTAATTTACGAAGCTGCAATACATTTATGACTCATTTTAATTCTCCTATATTTTATATAGATGAACCATTAAGTAAGTTATAGCTCAATTGATTACATTTTTCATTAATTTTCTCAATACTTCTACCCACATATTACTAGGAAAAACTAGTTGGATGAACATCTCTTTTACTTCATTATGTTTCCACATCATTATCTTTCTCCAGATAAATAGAATTTCTATTTAAACTTGGCAATAGTAAGTGTAATTAACTACAGGCTGAATTACAAATCAATTAATCAGGAATCATTAACAAATATGTCATGTGTGTTTTCGAGAATAATTAACAGCATAACATGGCTCTGCAAATGACTACTATTCTATGCACAAAACTAGCTCTCAGATATATTCTACCGTAAAAATATGATTGCGCAGCCAGCTGATAAGCTGAGTCATAAAAAATAGTTTGATTGGGTAATCCTTTCATCAAAATGAGTTGTAATAGGAATCGCTTCATTCAATTAAAGATCTTTTGATTACATCAGCTATGAATGAACAATAAATATCCAATTTATTTAATACGCAATCTTTCAAGGATTATCGCTTTCATTAATCAATGTAATTTCAATTGGATAATTTTGTTTTCGATTACAATTCAATGCAAAGTTTACACAGTGACATAAAAATTTTAAAATAATCCCACCACTGGCAGGAATTTTGCGTGTGGAGGGGTGAATGAAGGATGAATTATGAAGAATATTACGTCAATCACGTAAATTATTCTTATACACGATTGAGCGGAACCAGAATTTTTATTTACCCTTTCTTAAAAATGAATATTCATGTATAAGATTAATAACTAGGCTTACCAAAATGTTTTTTAAATCAAATAAATTACTACATGTAATTTTCTTACCATTTTACCAACATTTCTGGCTGTTGTAAGGCGTGAAACATGATAGGAGATTTGAATGAGGTATCATTTAAGGTACACAAAAAACACACTAATAATAGTACGTAAAGAGCAAAACGGTAAAATTAAACTGAGAGAACGTAAGTGGGAAAAAAAGAGAATAGTTTTATTTTGATCGTATTATGCTATAACTGTTATAATGAAACAGGATATCATAAGTAAAAAAGCCATCATGAACAAGTGAACGAAAATATAGTAACATATGGATAAATGAAAGGAATACAGCGTAAAAAAACTCCTTCAGACCGCTTTTTTTAGAAGCTTATGGATTATCAAAAACTTAGTATGAAACAGGGAGCGTTTGGGCATAGGCAAAACTATAAAATGGCTTAAAAGTGTTTAATGGCCTAAGAAATTAATTTCAAGAAAAAAATTGGGAAAAGTGCAAAGAAAGGAGTATGAAGGAGTTTAAAGTCAGCAGAATAATATAGCTGGTAAAATGACGGAGAATATGTCAAATCCTCCTCCTAAATAAAAAAATAATTGCAAAAGGTGACAGATAATCTTGTGCCCATTGACACGTGAAATCGAATATGAAGAGGAATTTTTCAGGAAGCAGTATAGTGGTGGAGAGAAACCCCATGCATGTAAAAATCTACTCTTAACTAAAAGCATCAATGGGTCCATGGTTTATCGCGTCATCTAACAGACGTAAAACTGAACTTGTAGTGTAAACTCATCGCTGCAGTAAATCACTGAAATATCTCGCCCAAGACGGGATTTGAACCTACACCCTCGGGATGGCAACACAGTAACCTAGCAACCCACACGACCTCATCCCCCAAAAATAAGCTGTAAGACTGGTGACCAGATATGACAATGATATTTATGAGATATCCTCAATTGCTGGAGAATTAATTAGTGAATGTCATAATTGAAAATTATTTTTTTACAATTTACGGGTATTTGTGCATCCAAATCAATTAACTGCGGGGCGCAAAAAGAATTTTTAACGAACTCCTGTGCCTAAAATTACCAAAATTTCATTCCGATCTACAGGAATAATACCATATTCACCTGGAAAACTAGGAAAATAAGGAAAAAGCTTTCTCGTACCTAGAAAATGGAGAACCTACCGATGACCACCACTCTTATCAGAGCCGGTTCAAAGTGCCGGGGAAGGGAGCTTCTGTTTGCAATCACAATATTGCGTCCCGGGGTCCACCCTCACAATCGCACGCAAGCACACACACATACGCGGGGCACTCTCGCAAAATTGGACTGCAATTCCCCCCCTGGTCATGACAATCACAATGAGAGGAACAAAAAATGCATGCCACGAGAGGCGAAAGAAAACGGTGACAAATGCAAACTAAATAATTGGGGGCTGCTGAAAAAAACAGTACGAGAAGGGTGGAAAAAAGTGCAGCACTCCGATATCAGCATTGGTATGGTATGCAGCGGTGGAAAGTTGAGATTCCGCAGGCGCCGGGCGCAAGTGATTACTAAGAGGAAGTTTAGAATTCGCCCCGTGGTACTCTCTCAGTAATGCGTCCGGCAGCAGTTAGGAAGTTTCCACTCGCTGGAGAGTCTTCTCGGCCGCCGCAGAGACTCATGGGTATTTTTCCCCACTTGCCTTCGAACAACAAGACCACCTGCGCCATCCAGCTGTGGTAGGTGCATAATATTAATTGCGTGGGCGTCCAATGGATTGCTAATTTTACGCTTAGAGTTGAAAGCGGTCGAACGATCCATATGGATGTGATAAGTAATGTATTGGGGCCGCTATATTAATGCACCAGCAACATTTTTGCATAGCAGCTTTAAGTTTCATTTTCTCAAGCATATCGGATCCAATCAGATAAGCATATTTATAATCCTTTTATTTACTATACACTGCAGTGCCCTTTCAGGAGTAGGTATGGATTTTAGACCAGAAGTATCAATTTTGAAGGCTTGGGAGGCAATGAAATATTTCTGTAATAACATAATCATTAGCATGCCTTGGTATACATGCTTTACTTTACAAGAAAAAAATATTCATTATTCATATTCTCCAATAAATTATATCAGGAACTTGAGTAAAAGAAATAAAATTTACCTAGAATCACGGATAACTATAGGTTTGGTTATTCATTAGTTAGTTAACCTTTTAGTCAAAATAGCACGTCAAGGGTGAACGATTTTTAAATCACCGGAAGACAAAGAGAATGAGATTATCTGAGTTTTGAGTGTATAAATATCAATTTGAGGGTATAAATATCAATTTGACTTGGGAGGAAATGAAATACTTCTGTAATTACTTAATCATTAGCATGACTTGGTACAAATTATTTACTTTACAAGGAAAAAATATTCATTATTCATATTCTCCAACAAATTATATCAGCAGCTATGATAAAAAAGAAATAAAATTTACCTAGAATCACGGATAACTATGGTTTTGGTTATTCATTAGTCAGTTAACCTTTTAGTCAAAATAGACCGTCAAGGGTGAACGTTTTTTAAATCACAGATAGACAAAGAGATATGAGATTATCTGAGTTTGGAGTGAATAAAATAAACTTAAATATCATTTATTTATAAATTACTCAGTTGTATCCATAAATGGACTTTGGTCTTTGGATTGTACTTGAAATGAATACCGGCCTGGGATATCTGGAAAAAGGAATGTTGCACGAAAGAAATTGGTCTTTCAATTTTCTAGTCAATACTTCAATCTTAAAATAATCTATCACCCAATGGAAAATTAAACATACAGAATCCATTATCGTGCGTCAGAGAAAAATTTTCTTAAAATTTCGTACTGGGCGAAAACGCAGTCGAATATATTCGTTGTAAGAATATCTGCAGACTAATTTCAATGATAAAAATGGAAATAATGTAATGCCGTTTCTGCCTTGGTTGACTTTATTTGTTATGACTTGGGTGGAGAAGGATGTTTTGATTCGCACGTATGGCTTTAGATCAAGATATACTGATCTAAAGCTGTACATTGTTAGCTACTTTTCTGTGCAGTTAATTTAAGTGGTTAATAACAGGTCTGCAGAAAATCTAGGAATGGTTTTTAATCATAAAAACCTATTTAAGAGAGCCCAGAGCTATTCTTGGAATGTAAAACAAGTAATATCTGAGGCATGGTTTGCAAATTATTCGCGCCTGGCGGTTTTCTAATGAAGACTAATATAACGTTATGTTAAAAAGATTACATACCCAAAGTTTAAACGAGATGGTCACTACCTTTTCCTCACTCGTCATATTTTTTTCGGTATCCCTTTGCTCACACGGAAATAATGAATCGTTTGTCCCTGGCTCCGAGACAGGTCACAACGGCTCACAATCTCGGAAACTCGCCAAATTTGTTCCCTTGTAAATAATTTCATTTTCCAAACGATTAAAGCTGAGGCGTGCAAAGCTCAACGCTACTAAAGAAATGTTTAATGCAGTGACCGGCCTGATGAAAATGATTGCCGAAAAAGACTTTTTTAACGCCACAAAGAAGTTTTGAACACATTATAACCAGTGCTTTGCCTCAAATGGGTCTTGTAGCGAAATTGTAAACAAGGAAGCATTAGCTGCAACTTTTGTAATTTCTATTGTCTCAAATGTCTGTGCTATACATATCAGCACCATACTATATCAACTCAATTCTTTGAGTAAAGTCGAAGAGAGAGATTTTAACAAATCTTACCTTAATAAATATTAATAATAATTATCGACAGATACATTAAGAAATATTAATATAAGAAATTGTAAATATTTTAAAAACTGAGTCAGACTTCACAGTCTTACTTAGCAAATCAATCATAACTTATTATTTTTCCCAATCCTTATGATTGGGAAACCTTAGGATGGCAATAAACAAGCATGGAGAAATGCTTTTTAAATTTGCTTCAACTGCACAAATAAGCTTTTTACTACGAAGGTATCAGATTACATAAATGACTTATTAAATGTTCATATATTGGATGCTAAATATGCAGTAGTCAATTTCACAAACGTGAAGTTTATTTTGAATGGTTAGCATATAGTTCACCAAACACTAATTCTTTTCTTAAAGTTCTGAGACTATTATCTCGATCTTCTTAGGATCTAATAATTAAACGTTCATTGAGTACGTATAGCTTTGGCAAAAAGACATAACAAATTGAAAAGTAGTACAAGGACAATTCAAAGTAACATTATTTTTGGTGCCGATATAAAAGCTCTCTTGAGTTTAACCCCTACAACGCCAGTAAGACAATTTGAAGTGTTAGTAGTTTCGTCAAGGCGAGGCGAGATCTAGTCTCACTCATGGATTTAAATTAGCAGTCTCTTTTTTCGAAGGTATTAGAATATTTATAGATGTAGCTGCTCTTTTCCGGAAATGCTGCATGCGATTTATTTCTGGCTCAACTTGTCACTCCTACTGGGAGCGTTATCAAGAGACTGTGTGTAAATCGGCTTCGTCTCATTCTTATGTAGTAGCATCCGTGTCCGTTGCTCCATTGTTGGGCCGATTTGAATTTCGGACGGAGGACGTTAGCAGTTGGGCATTTGAAGGGGCCAGGAAACCTTTCCAAACACGGCTCAGGTTATAACCATCCTCTCTTTTAAAATTATTTAGGCTTTTAGCTATTTCTACTGCTTCTCGTATTAGGCTTGGATAATAAACCTCCGTATCAGCCAAAATCGTGTTTCTTCGAACGTTATCTGATGCCCAGGGCTCGAGGCATAATGTTCGGCGACCGCTGACTCGTTCCATTTATGAAGCCTCTGGGAGATGGCTCGCTTGGTCTGTCCCACGTAGCTTCTGCCGCAGCGGCAGGGGACCTCACATACACCCATGGATTGGAGGGGAGGATGTCTATCCTTCGGCGATGGCAGGATGTTTTTGATTTTTTCCACCGTACAGAAGCGAGTGGTGATGTTAGTTCTCTGAAGGATTTTTGCGATCCTGTTGGTAACTCCCGAGATATACGGAGGTTTCACGAAGGCCAAAGGCTTCTTCTTATGAACTTCGTCATTTGGATGCCGCTTCCTCTTTTTCATCGCTCTTTTTATGAAGGAGTCACTGTAACCATTTCCCTTTAAGAGCCCACATTAGAGTCAAAATTAATCGCACGCAGCATTTCCCAAAAGGAACAGCTACAACTATAGATAAAAGAAGCTGCGAAAACCTTCAAGCAAAAAAAGTATTGGAATATTAATCACCAGAGTGGATTAAAGTATTCATGAATGTAGTAAATATGTTGATTGAATGGTTTAATCTTCACTTTAATCCTGCCATGAGCATCACAACTGCGTCATATGAGAGTGTGCTATCACATTAAATCTCGACGATTTGGGTAGGGCTATTTGCAACTTTGCTCAATCTGGTGATGTTCACGACTTTCTAGCCCACAGAGTGCTTTATCAAAATGCAGATGATATTTGCCTAGCGCGCATCCGTGGCTTGCATTATTCTTCTCACGGAGCATTCTCAAGGACTCCTCATCAGAGAAAGGTTGTCGCAATTCACTCCTTCGCCCACGATTCTTTCGCCCAATAATCACTCTTCCGCGAATAAACTCGAGAATCCGTGAAACGCTTCTTTGGCGTCGGTCTCTCGAAATCGACTGCGCATCGCATATGAGCGATGGTGGACGTCAAGATGATACGGAAATATGCGCTTCCAAAGCGGCAGATGAAAAGGATTAAGGGAAGGGCGTTGTATTTGTGTTAGGAAGGAAAGCCTAAACCCTTCCAAGAATGCCTGCCTCAATACCAAGTATCTCTTTTCTTTCAGCAAGTAATCCAAATAAGTAATCCGAAAGACAACGGCTCTCAAGTGTTCCTCCTCAAAAATAGACAGCCTGTCTTTTTTTCTCTCTTCACAACCGATGCGTCTATCGTTAGTGTGACCGTTGCCACAAAAAGTGGGAGAATGGTGATGGGAATAGTTAAAGAAAAGCACGTCTTAGCCAATATATATCTGGATTCCGAATAAGAATGCAAAAAAGGATAATTTCATCAGTAACGATTCAAGTTTCCCTCATTTGGGTAACGATTAAAACCCGCATTATTTTTGTGATATTTTTTGTGGTCACCATAAATGTTTTGGTACGTGAAATTAATAGGATGAGTCGACCAACAGCAAAGACCTTGGTGACATTTATTATATGAGGGAAGTCGCTTGAAGATGAGATTTTTCGGATAAGAGGAAAAACAGAATCCCGGTGCTAGTTTTATCTGCTCTCGGTGAAAGGCACAAACGGGTCCATTGCGTGCCATCTAACTGGCGGGGTACTGCTCTGAAGAGGTGCTTCATATGGCTCTTGAGTAAGTTTCAATTGAAATATATTTACCCTTCTGGAACCCAGCAATTCTGAATGAAAAGGCAGTTCTTCGGCCAAAAAACCTAACTGGTTACCTATTAATGCAGTATTTTTTTGGCAATGAAATTTGATTGCCTTTAATACCGTGTCACCGCACAAGGATCACCTATGAATGAACTCTCTCCCGCTATATTAGGACCCTTGCAAATGTCCGGTACACAACAGTTTTTTGCACTTATTCCAATCACTATTAAATAACAATGTATTAGATAGTCACAAGTACTGTATGCTCCCCCCCAAATAAAGTACAAGGCTGTGGGAGACCTTTCTTTTTATCAAAACAAAAATAATTAACATCTTTTATATTTCTCCATACGATTAATTATGCACTTGTCATGTGTAGAAACATTTTATACCCAATACGTGAATGTATAATGTAGCTATCTTTCAACGTAACGAAGGATTGGGCCACCACGCTCTTCTGTCGATAGTGCATCGCTGCAATTGGCCCGATACACGCTCCTTTCAATTTTACGTAATTTGTGGACTGCACTTTACGATTTTTGAAACATCAAGAGGAAATTATTTCTGCTAAAAAGAAGAAGGGGTTTCCGGCAAATGTCAACAAAGAGAACTTCTTATTTTACGCCCCTCACGCAATTCAGGATAAATTTCAACACATATAACGATGTCGCGGTTGTTTTGATAGGTAGTTAAACACTACACTCTTGAAGACATACAGACACGCCAGCAATTAAATTTACAATTTTTAATACAAAATTAACATTGATTCAGGAAAATATTTTCAAAGTATATATTTTTATCATTCTCATTTTTGGCCATTAAAAAGTACTTGACGCACCTTGGTATAGCCGTATAAGTGAAGCAAGAATATCAACAACAGCATATTGCAGACTCATTTTAACTGTCCCGTTCATAGAAGATAAATGCAAAGATTAACAATAGCCAATCAGTATCAGCTTCCTTGATAGGAAAAATTCATTATCTTCATTTCCTCATAATTAAAGCAAACTTTCTTTCAGATTTTCTTGCGTAATCTTTTAGGTTCAAAGCTTTTAGACAAGAAAATGTAGATAGCATGCTCTTAGAGGAATTTGAAATGTGCACAAGACTACTTCTTATGTTTTCCTATTCCTTAAAGATCTCCTGAACCGAAGAATAAAACCAGATACATGACAAAACATAAGGAAAACTAGACGAGCAACAGAAAATCGTCACTTTTACTTAGTAACACTAATTGCAAACTAGGGAATATTCGGGAAATTCTGTCATGTGTGCCAAATGCACGCGTTCTAAGAAACATTGCTGAGCTAAGAGGAGTGGCTTTGAGTAAGCAGTTCAGCCAAAGGATGACGCCGTAATAAGACACCATCTCTAGGCCAGGGTACAACACATTCGCCCTCCCTCCCTCTATATCCTACACTCCCACCCCAAACGAATTCCACCCCGAGAAAAAAACACCCTTATTGGCTCCCCGCCGTCAATTCTGCCATGATACATATTTTATCCGCATCCCTATTTTTTTATTCAGCAATTTTTGCTCCTTCTTCCCCCTTCACCCGATCGCGCGTATTTTTTTGCGAACGTTAGGTTCGAAATATGAGGATAGAGAGAGAAGGTAAGGAGAGACGAGGGAATATTTCCGGGCAGAAGGCAGAAGAAAGGGCGAGGAACAGTCTGCGCGGAGGCGCTAAGGGGTTCTCCGAGGAGATATAGAAGCAAAAGAGAGAAAGAGATATCCCAGGAAATATTTGATGTTGACGTGATGAAAAATTCACCGCCCCACGAGTTTCTTTGATTCCGGGACAGAGGCGTTCGAGAGGAAGGGAAAGATGAAGGAATCCACACCCCCCTTACCACTGGGATCTTTCCCTTTTTACCCCCTCCCCCTCGCGATTAGTGACGCGTGTACTAACGTGGAAAGAAAGGTCAAATATGTCAAGCGATCACGATGGCGCACTTGACGTATGCTGAGTGTAAAGACAGCGGAATGTGTCCGAATATTCACGCATACCTCGGTACCGATCGGTGGCCTTAGATAGAAAAAGTCTGGAGTCTACGAGAGAACATTGAGAAGAGGAAAAGACTCACAAATTCCTTATGACGACAGGGGTGTCGAGGGTGGTAACCAGAGTATTATATTTCCATTCTGCTGACTTATGTTCTAATCACCACCGTGTTTTAATGTTACCTATACACTCCTTCAGCTTAACTTAATGAATAACTATAACTTTATCTATAACTTAATGGAAAATTCATGAAAGCATAAACGTGACCTAGATACGTTTCTGCAAACATATATTATGTGCACAAATCGAGGTTTACACCACGTTATTTTAAGATGTATCTGTCTATTTGCAATACAAGTTGCTTCTGGCTCAATTAAAAAAAATGGTAGAATTAAACTCAATCGCTCAGTTTCCTCAATATCCCTACAAGTAAATCCAACATTTAAAGAAAACTTGTAATTATGGTACAAATACCAGAACCGAGACAAGTTACAACAAAACCATTTATGGCTCTTTCGTCGGTGAGCGATACAGCTAAATGGATTACATTAATCTTCTTCTGAAATTTTTCAAACCAATGATCATGCGGATAAGGTTGAGATGACAGAATGAATGAGCATTTCAATATTTTTGCTTCTTTCATCCTTAAGCCTTCACAGTGCTTTTAAATAAAGTGTGATATTATGCTGGTTATAATACGAAAATGTTCATCAATGTGACATACAAGCAAGGTAGGCTGCGCCGGAGTTAATAGTACCCGCTTCATTTTTCTCATTTTTAAAGGTGTCTTAAGAATTAAAAACGTTTTACAATCGTGATCGGGTTTTGAAAGATCACGATCCCGTTTGCTCTGTCAATTATGTTGATAGACTGTAAAATATAATGACAACATCTTCCTATATGGTATTGTGCTCCAGGATGGGAAAGGGTTCGTTCCACAGGATATCGGCGCAAATGATGTATTTCGGTGATCCGGTAGTTTGTTCAGCAATTTTCTATCCGACGTATTTCATATTGATTATCCCCTAGCGACGTGTTTTATATTAATTGTCTAGGTCCTCATATCCAATACAGCAATACATGTTTAACGTGCCGAGGTCAAATTAAATCATATTTGTCTGTCCATATTTTCAATACGTTAAATTAAAGGATTTCTCCCGATTTTTCTACAGGTAAGTTTCGCTGGTAACTGTCAGTAAATTAGCGATCTCTTCTGAATAAATCTTCGAAGATTTTGCCAGCTCGTTGAGGATCACATGCAATGACTTCAGTTTACTTACGAATTCAGCGCGTTTAAAAATTTATGAGCTTTGTATGGGGAGAGAGAAAAAGCTGAGGTAGTGAAAAGTAAAATCTCAAAAATGCGTGCTCTTAGCTGAGCATTGAGATAGGGATTCAAAACTGGCAGCTGGCCCACTACCAAAATTATTGCGGGCAACAATAGAGTGAGGAGAAAGAGGTAAGCTAGATTACTTCATTATATAAAGACTCAAAGTACGTAGAACACCACTATGATAACTAATCTAACTAATCTAATTTCATGGCTAAAAAAAGAATATTACAGCTGGTAATGTTTTGGGCCTATTAGAATGGGTGAGCAAGAGTTTGCAAATTAAAGTCACACTTAGAGGTTACAGACACTTTTATGTTCCTAAGAAAATCTGCAAAAATAGAGTTCTTTTTATATAGAAGGAGGAAGAGAAAAGGCAATGCAGAAGATACCTGGAATTAATAGCTATGGAAATTAGTGAAAGGAGGAAAGGTTGACTTACTTGACTTTACTACTGCATATAAATATAAGGTGATAAAGCAAAAGAATTAATCCATTTTGGCGATTTAGAAGTAATAATTATATTTTCTGCCGAGAGAAAGCAAGAATGACCGCCAAAAGAGCCTTTAACTATGAGAATAAAAAATAAGCCTTTAATTATAAATTATTGATTAGTAAATGGCAAGTAGTCACCCACAAAGTTAATTTTTTTTATCATGTCTTAGTCATAAAAGCATAAGGTCTTTTCATTCAAAGGTATAGTTGCATAAAATCTACAAACTACCTGCAAGCAACGGAGGAATTCGGCTTCGTTTAACGGTTCAGGAGTACCGGCAGAGATTTTCCACCGGTACAAAAGTCTCTACTTAAGTACTGTGTGGAAAGCGTTCTATGTTCACCACTCCTTCTGGCACATGGGATGTTAAACTATTTAACTTTTCATTGACTTCAAGTTATTGCTGACTCAGAGATACCCTCAACGCTTTCTCCGTTTTCTGATAAATTACTCTCTACCAAATTACCCCCATTCAAATGATGCAAATTGCTTAGCTACCGGTCGCTTCCCACAAAGAAGCAGTTGCAGTTAAAGGTAAAACTATTACATTGCAATAATAAGTTTTTGAGTATTAAACTTTTTTGTGGGCAAACAATTTGAATAAATTGGTGCTGGAAAGACCTTTTCGTGCCCAAGAGATATGCACAACTCAGTCGGTAAATGAAGATAAGGTACACGCATCAGTGATTTAAATGCAGAATATACCAAACGAAGACGATCCTCAAAAATTAGAAATTATTAATGAAAATGGTCCGTAGAAATTATTAATGAAAAAACTTATTTACCACGATACACAATCCCAAAAATAGTTTAAGGAACTGTTTCATTTTGAATTCGTGGAGCTTTTAGTTTCAGACTTCACACACACTGATTTAATTAGAAAGTCCATGTTAATGATCAATGTTAGAATTTCTGTTGCTAGGAGTTTACGATTATCCTGCCACTTAGCTTTCTTATCACCAAAAAAATGCTTTCCCTACCCACATTGCTGTTAAGGTTCACAGCTAGGTGACCACTGGACTTTATCTTCCCATGCTTTTAAGGGTACCATCGTTGAGGGGAAATTTTCCTCACATTACTCTGTTCGTTGGCTGGAATACTCTCAGCCAAATGCACAGTACTAAGAGGAAAGTAGTCCCTCTTTCCAAGGAGAAGCAAACCGTCACGCCCCACGCTTTCCAATTTCAAGTGGCAACCGTTTCCTCTCTAACCCGACTTTATATGCTATGATCACGCGAATTCCGAGCTATTGGAGACCGTATTCGATGGAAAAGGAAAAAAATTAAGGGTCTTGTTAATTTCGACCGCATCTGTATGCGAAGGACAAACTCTCAACCAGGCGTGAACTATGGTGTTTCTATCTTTCCCACGTTACTCCGTCATGAGCCGCCTGTTTTATTGGCAGTCGTTAAATCCTGCGCCCGTGCAACCGCGACATGTAGGTGAAGGGTAAATGAGCTAGCACACGAACCTAGAAGAATACGTTTTCAACGTCGTACTCCAATAGAGAGAACATTTTCACGAAAATTTATTTTCAAAGTGTGCTCACACATGCTATGCCGTAGTAGCAATGCATTACTGGAAAAAACCTTGTTCCACACCATTAAAAATTATTATTTCTCACTGAAAAGGAGTGATTCTTGATTGTTTCTACTGCAAACCGTGATGAGATTAACATTAAGAGTCGGTATACTTTTGCTATACAAATCTCCTCCGAACGTTGAACCACATAGCCAACGGAAGGGTTCATTACCTCTGCACATAACTTGGAATTTTGCGAATCGTATCTTTCTAGAATAGTTTTACTGGTCGTATTTGTCGAAGAAGTGGTCTTTTGGGGGAGCGACCGACATTTATGATGACTAAAGGCATTTAGGCTAGGTAGGTGATTTGGAAGAGGCAGCAATATTTCAGTGAACTGAGGAAGGGAGGAGAGAAAAGGAGGAGAGAAACCCAGCGATGGCTCTATCCCATTCTCAACGAAAGACGCCAAGGGGTTCCCGGTTAAACATCTCATCCGACGGATAGAGTACTGCGCTAGAAGCGCTCTCCACAAATAATACTAGTGAAAACCAATGTGTCAATGGAAAATTTCTGCCAATACCGAGATCAGTACCAAAGAGGTCAGTGCTCTTTTCACCATGCCAAACTTTATATTCTCCGCAGGAGAATATGACAAATAATGTACCTATATTTCAATTACATTTAAGATGTATTCTACATAAATACATTGCAGAGAAAATAAGAAGTGATGCCCCTTAAAAGATGCATTCAATATTTCATTGGTCTCACATATCTGTGACCACGCCCGTTTTAGCACGGTTCAATTTCAGCACAAATTTTCCTGCTTACTCATGTTTTTTTTCCTTTATCCCCATATCAATCCTATTCACTTCTTGGGACTAAATTATTCCACCACAAATCTGTGCAGAGAGCCAAACGACAGTTTGCATAAATGCATATTTTCGGGAAAGTGGAAAGATAGAGCAGAAAACAGTGTTTCTAATGACCGCAGCTTATCTTTGTGATATTCTTGTGGCCAATTCACCTACCACTTAGGGAGAGTTCTTCGTATTTACAAGTGAAATCGTCCCTTAGTGGGAAATACAGCGTGATATACACTGATAACACCTTCCAAACACTCGAAGAAGGAAAGCCGTTGCCATGGAGGAGAAAACAAATCATTTGGGGTGTCCCTAATGCCATCCGCCTCACTGGTCAATTTCGCAAGTCGAGGTGTTGCAATTGCTGCTAATAAAGTTGCAAAACCTTTTCGTGCGCCAGCGATATGCACAACTCTGTCGGTAAAGGACGATAAGGTACACGCGTCAGTGATTCAAAAGCAGAATATATCAAACGAAGATGATGTTCAAAACTCCAAGTAAAAGCTTTCATTTCTTCGCTCCCCCAACCGTTTTAGTATGAGACTGCCACTCTCCCATATTTCGTATTTTACTATCCGATTGCTCCTGCAGCTGAGGTATCCGTTTTTAAGCCAAGGATAGCCATAACTAATAATGTGATGTGTGCAAAACTGTTGGGAGAATATTTTGAATATTTTCCATTCACACATACTGCAGGGGATTAAAAATATAGAAGAATAATTACGAAAATGAATAAATGAAAATTTATAAAACTAATGTTTGCGAGACTGTTGGAACGTACGAGTTTTTAATTAACATCAAAGTAAAAAAATTATATTCAATATGAATCTACCGTTTATAATCACCTGCCTTCCCACCATGTTGTGGTCCTACGACACTTTGACCTACGACCTCTGAGGTGTAAGAACGGCTGCTGCTCAAAAAAATCTTTCACCAGTAACCATTTACCAATGTTGCTATCAGTATTAAACAGACAAGCCTACTCGTGAATCCGCAGTAATGGCAATATTCTAGCTGTGCACTAGGCAAGACCATAACGCTGTAGGCTAAAATCCAGGTGAGGCCTCTTTGGGTATCTCGTCCTTAAATCCCCATTGTACGTTTTAATGAATATCAAAGCATCATTTGAGATCAGAAGATGCTCAAGTACAGAAAGCGATCCTTCAAATCTGAATCCACGAATTTCATATGTATTTGAGATGGAAAAGGGCTGTGATCTCCTCTCAACTTTTAGGCATACATAAAGTGCTGAAAAGTTGCAGAGCGAGTAGCTTTGCATACTGATTGAACAACAAATTCTATGACCTATGTAATCAAAAATTATTTATTTATTATTAGTATTCTACCGGTGAAGGTAGGTTTAAATGGACATTTAATTCTTCCCACCCCATAAATTTCATACGATTTCCCTCTTCAGCCCGTCATACCTCCTGCCACCCATCATTCTATCAGAGCTACCCGTTCTCCTCCCTCTTCCCCGCTAACCCAACGCTCTTCCCTCAATCACCTCCTTCAAAACACCGCCTTCTTTTAATACCTTCTCCATCCACACCTTCTGCCTTCTCCTAATTTCATCTATCAAATTTCTATCCTCTCCTACCAATTCTAGCACTTAATCTTTCGTCTTCCTTTCGACCGAATTTACTTTCTCCATCCTTCTCCACACCCACATCTCAAAAGCCCTAAGTCTATTTTCATCTTCTTTTCGCAAAGCCCACGTTTCCGCCCTATTGTGTGCAGCGCTCCATATTAAACTTTTCACTTGTCTTTTCTTCACTTCCTTACTCAACACCCCTGTCATTAGTTCACGCGCATGAGTAAAAGCTTCTTTTGCCAATGCAATTCTCCTTCTCACTTCAATGCTGCTTACCCTTTTTCTTCCAACACACTACCTAGATAGCTAAATTGCTCTACCTGCTCTAGCTTCTGACCTCCTACTTTTATCGCTATACTGGCCCTTTTTGTTCTTGAAAATCGCATTACTTTCGTTTTCTCCTGGTTTATCTTCATCCTATATCTTTCGCACTGCCCCTTCAACGCTTCCAGCATTTTTCGCAAGCCACGACCTGACTGGCTGACTAGCGCTTGGTCATCCGCAAACGTCACTGATTTTATCAATTTCCCCCAACCTTTACTCCAGCTCATCCCAAGCCTCTCCCACCATTTGCTTCGAGTATAGTACTCAGAAATAATTATAGTAAACTTTAAAAAGAGGAAAAATCTCCAATTGAAGAGGGAATGAATGTAAAGTGAATTATGAATATATGGTTTCTCGTGTAGCTTTGAGGAACCGATTCCAGGTAAAATCATTTGAAAGTAATGTGTAGCATTGTGTCCCCGTCATGATTTATTCACAATTAATACCAGGGTTGTAGAGTTTAAATGTCATCTATAGGTGAGGACTCTACTATTAAACCAATAAAATATATTTAGATAAAATAAGGCAGAAGGGGAAGCGAGGATACTACCGAATGGCCAAGAATGATGGTAGCAAATGTTACAAATGTCAAATTGGGGCTTTCAAATTGGGACCATTCTTCCAGACAGCGAATTATTCCACTTAAAGTCAAATAGACAACCTTGTAAAGAAAAAAAAATAATACAAGATCTACAGCTTTCATATTCACGGCTTTGAGGAATTGACAGTAACCAGGTTATACGCAATAACAGGAAAGGATTAACTGGACTACTTTGAAGTATGCTTTTATGGAAGGCGAATGAGGACTCAATAAATAGATCGAATACCAGCCAAAGACAGTCTTTGGGGAGTCAAAATACAACAAAGCACCCACAAGGGTTGCCATTGAAAGCCAGTTTATGGCTAAATATAAATCATAGACTTAAGTGGAAGTAAGAAAAGGAGTTTCATGCGAAAAATGAATTTTTGGAAAATGCGAAAGGCATTGAAAAATCAAACCATTGATGGGAAAAATATACTGTTTGAAAATCTCAAGGCCAACATTTTAGTGAAAGTTTATCAAAAACTGATAATAATAAAGTTACTTTTAAATTGCAATACTTTTATATGAGCTCTGAATATAAGGGTAGTGAAAACAACAGAATGATGACTTTTTTAACATTGTAAGTTATGTTTGAGGCTGACCGACTTGTTTTACGATTGAAACTACAGAACCTAAACTGTAAGCAACGGTATCTTGTTTGAGGATCAAGTAGACTTTATAAGTAGGAAACTCGTATTACAGTAACCAAACCGGCCAGGGGTTTCAAAGAGGAATCAGACATCTAAACTGGCGAAAAGAAAAAAAATGATCAACTGCACCGAGATTGTATGGAAAAATGGTTAATTAATTTCAATCCGTTGAAGAAAATAGCCTAATTTCCTTTCGATTTTGTTGTTTACCAAGGCCATAAGAAGCACATTCTGTATCGAGTTCAAGAGAATCTGGAACGCTAGAGGAAAAAAAATCTTAGGTAAACCAGAATTAAACCGGATATCTCTTTTCTTCAAATTAGCAAGAGGAATACTGACTGTGGAAGCATTTACGTGCAACGAACCGCACATTTTTACCCTTGTAAATCGGAATGCATCCCATAAATATGAGAATATGAAAGAATATTTCAATTCATAAGCAATTTACGGTGCATAAACAATGAATATTAACATAATTTCCCAATAAAAACTATTCTTTTCTCTTATAATTCTCGAAATAATCATAACGGTCTAATGGAAGAAACAAAGTTTACGAGACTATGTGTTAAATTTTAACAATTTTCAAGACTGCTTTGCTTCAAATGAGACCGAATTTTTTATGGCACACACTTCACATCGCAAACAATTGATTTACGGTCTTAAATCATAACATGGTCATGAATGTAAAGTAATATGCCTCAATTATTCAACTGCTATTGAGTAAATAAAGTTCTCTTGGGATTAAAATTGCGGTATTCCATAAGAATTTTACACCCCTGGAAGAAAAACATTTACTACACCACAGTAAATAGATATTTTTTGAATTGTGAATATATTTTTTTATTGTTGGTGAGTAAAATGTTTTACTTTCACACGTTTTACATGAAGATTTTGAAATACTTCTCATAGGAAACAAATTTTCTGCACCCAATCTTTCTACCGCAATCTGTTACCCCAGCATAAAAGCACCATGCTCTGCCACTAAGCACTTATATCACCACTGGTATAGGAGCCCACGTGCTAGACAACGATTGAATCAACTCGCCCCACCAAACATTCGGGATTATAGACTGGCTCCTACACGTACTACCTGAATAGCGACGACGAAATCCACAATTTGACACCGGGCGAGACATTAGGATTCCGACCCGCGTCCCAAAATTGCGGACAAGGCTCCCAATTGCATAATCTCGGTCCGCGTCCCATCCAAGCGTCTCTTCGCGCATGACCGGGCGAAAGAGATGCCGTCCTGAACGCTTCGCTTGAGGGCGCCAACCGAAAGATCCCTGCAACACGGAGAATGGGTGGAGAGAGGGTTAGGCGGGAGTTCTAGCAACACGCCTTATGGGGAGGGTTCGGGAGGGGCCTGGAGGAAGAACCGCTCTTGGCAGAAGTTTTCGTGGAAGAGAAGAGTCGAGTTTCGGGAGTGAGGGGCCTTCTCGCTCAAGAATATGAAATGAAGCCGCGGCAGGAAGGGGGGAAGGAATTCGGGAAAAAATGTGCGTATATCAAATGAAGGATTTGAGAGGGAAATCGTGTGTAGTTGATAAAGTCAGGAGGATGATAGAAGACTGGGTGCCGATGGGTTGAAGTGGTGCTGAAATGGACTTGTTTAAAGATTTGCAATTTTTCACTGGTTAATGAGAGTATTCGTAACTACATCAGTTGCAACGCCACGTTTCCGAGGCTCTCCAGGCATGTCATTGCCCAGTCATTAAATTCATCATCCAAAGCAGTTTTCGTTTCGTTTCGCAGTGATTCGTCAGGGCAGACATTTTGTTTATAGGTCATCTCGTAATGCTGCAATGCAGCAAAACTCTTGCTAAAAATGTGCATTGCCCGGTAAAAATATTTAACAAATTCCGAATCCTACATCTACTCATCCTTATCCGCCCATGATCTAAATTAACGCGTTATATTGTATTTTAAATTGGATACGTACGGCTCCTATGGGAATATTGAGGTCTAGACTTGTATAATGGTTGTTTTTAAGCCTAGCTTCCCATGTAAAATGTTAGGGTTTTAGTGCCAGTGATTGCAAATTTTTAATGGAATATTAGCAACTATACCCAGTTATCATTGGAGCGCACTTCTATATAATGTTGAGCGTTGTATGTACTTTTTGTCACTTACCATTAATAATTAGCAAATAGTTGCACTGGATTGCGCTCCACTTTTCACCTGTCTCATTAAAAAACATAATTGCCTTTACCCAACTTCTCTGCTTCCCTTTATAATGTAAATGACCTCGCACTCTCTTCGTTGACAAAAAAGACTAAAGTACAGATAGGTAACTATTTCAAAACGAATTTTATCTACTTTCTCTCTCTCCTAGACCTGCTTTATTAGCCGTACTTTCATTTGGAAATTTAAATATTATAGTGTTGAAACTTGTGGAATATATATTGACATTTTTTACTTTCTTGTTGTAGACATAAAAATACGGTGACGATGCACAACCTATCTTACTCCTGTTTTAGTCTCGCTTCTTTACTTAAACACCGACATTTAATGACGGCCATTTAGTTTTTATAAAACTATGAATGAAACTTCAGTGACTGCAAGATCCTCAAATTTCCTTTAGATTTTTAGTATTCCTTTTAACTTTGCCAAAACGTTTCTCTAAATCTCTCAAAAAACGTAGCTTCGTTCTTATTCATTCTTTTCCTTCAGAGTAGCATAAGAGCCAAAATTACTTCTGTATCCTTACTACCAACAAACCGAAATTGATTTCCATTCAAGGATTATTTTGCTTTTTGCTCTATTTTTCTACAGACGGTCCTTTTCGGTAGCTTTGATGCATGTGTTATCAGGCATAACATGCTAATATGCCCACATTTTTATGCCTCCTTCTTTTTTTAATCCAGGACTTCCACTTCTTCATCTATATAGTCCGTCGTAGCTATGCAAATATAAACAACAACGATATCCGTCTCTATTTTCATTCTCACCATTTCGGCACTCTTCCCAATTATTATGCCAATATTACCATTTGAATATCACGTGTATACTTCTGTAGCTTCCACTTCAAAAGCCTCCTTCATCAGGACACTTCATTTCACTGATTTAGAATACTTAGAGACCCTTTCTTAGAATTTTCACCAATCATCTGAAGGTGGTAAAGCGAATTCACATCCCTTATCCCTACTCTATTGCTTAGAACACTTAAATTAGGAGGTCTGTCAAAAGTGCCCTCCCGAGGTGTTATTGGCGTACTATTTAAATCCAGAATATTTTACTTGACAGGTTTCCATCATATCTTTGATTAAATAGGATGAGGTGATAAATTGTGGCTTCTTGGGATAAAAATGTTGTGGGTACATTCTACACTTTGCACTTCAGCCTCGAGGTAATTTTTTACCACGTCTGTAGTGAAGTGAGTGTTTCTCTACAAACCGCTGTTGTCTTCATATGAAGAAGATCTACTGCCTTCTCCTGTGGTGATGGAGTTCATAAAATGTGGATGCCTCCTTTCTCCATGTCGCGGAATCTACATAGGTTTCTGCATCATATAAAACCCTAAATCACCATAAAATAGACTAATACAATCTACAATTTTGACCGCTAGTTGTCCACGACTGCTAATATGACATATTTTGAATGCAAATTACATGCCTATATCTATCAATCTACTAACCTCGACCTAGTGGATGATTAAATAGGTTTAAATTTTATAATATTCCTTGAGCTATAGGCTCGTGGCATATTAAATTTCCTATTAGGTACTAAAGCCGAAAATATCATTTCCTTGTACTCTTTTCGTACGCATTCATGGACACGCTCATGATATTACACGAATCACATATCTTTTATTACACCTTCACTTTAAGTCAAAGGAAAGTTCCCTCCCCTTTGTAAATAGTCTTTTTGTCACGTAAAGGGTGAAATTGGGTGACACAATTTAATAACTTTTTTTAGAAAGGTACAAAGTTTAATGTTTTTAGTGCGGGTTTTCGTGTAAAAATATTTGATAAATGTACCTACTCATTTCACATATTAACTGTGCTCATGAAATTATTCTACCCTGAAAATGCTAAAATATTACCTCCGTAATAATTGTTAGAGTGGAGAATTTTTAAAATATAGAGTATTACCACCACTTACAGATTAGTACTTCCACAATTCCAAAGAACTCGTTGTAAACGAATCCGATGATTAATCTTACATTTCAAAATATTTTTATCAAAAAGTTATGCTTTAAATGTGTTCTTCCATGGTAAAATATACATCATACGGTACCTACTTATAGCTGTTCATTTCATAAAATGGGTATAGGTGAAAAAAATAAAAAAAGAATTAAATGCATCTCGCCAATATGTACTTTTCCCTAAAGAGAGACATTTAAATTATATCTAAAATGGACTCACATTGAGGAGCAATCCGAATCAAGCTCTTCTTCATGCCGTGGAATAAATTACGCAACTTTCTTTCCTTCCCTTTCCTTAAAACGAATTTTATATTCCCAAAATCATGCAGGAGAAAAAGAGATTTATCATTTCTTTTTCCCCCTCTCCGTTCGACGGGATAGTTGATAAAAGTTTATCCTCCTCGCCCCCTCCACGGCGTCTCCGCTCCAAGAAGTTCCCAATCCCCTCCCCTGCCTTTCATAAAAAGAGCCTCGCCAACAATTATAAAGCCGATGGAATTCTGATATCGCTTTTCAACCCCGCCCACCTCAAGGCTACCCGATGGCATCCCATCAGAACTACCAATCTGAGGATTCAATCCTTTTCCGATTCATAAGTCGTCGGGATTCAATCTGTTTTTACAGTCGTCCCTGAAGTCGGAGGGAAGTTTGGTGAAAACACCGAGGCATCTCGCTCATTTGCAGTAGCCCTCTGTTTCCTGATTCTTTTGCGGTAAAATTATATCCCCTCCGACAATCCAAATATATCCCGAGCAATAACGACTTATGATTCTCCTCGACATTGGCAATTTCATGCCTTAAGCTATTATTCCACATTAAGGCACCGATATTCTCCGAGTCTGATGATAAACTAGCATACACTTAAAATTTCCTTTTCCAAAGTAAACTCCCGTTTACCGTGCGCAAGTTATCCGGGCTGCCGATTATCAGTGCGTCGCCTATTTAGTTTATCAGCAGTAGCCTAAGAGGTAAGGAAACTTTTGTCATTTTCCTTCAATAGTGACTTTCACTGCGGTGTTACCGACTGGTCCGATGTCTTGCGCTATACGTCGTGCCGCTACCCGAGGCTTGTGAACATTCAATTCACATTGATTACCGGGACTGAATTCCTGGCGGGACTCTGCTGGATTCTTTTTGTAATAAAATGCTAATATTGAGAGCATGGATGTTTTTAATGGTAGATTGTGTTATTTCCTTAGGGATTTATTATTTTTGTGGCGAATTGTACAGAAATAAATCCGGAAAGAACCAAACAGCAGTTTATCCGAGTTTCCCGATTGTCTGTTAACCTTTTACTAGTCATTAGCACCGAAAATCGGGAGTTTGCTGCATATCTATTCACCCGCAAACATATACCACACAGCTTCATAGAATTTCCTATCCGGGCAACTAAGTGTGGTGGGTAGAGTAATTGTCTCCTTTCGCGAGGTCCTGGGTTTGAAATCTGGAGAAGCAAGATATTTTTCCATGGTAAAGGGTGAGTGTTCAATTATGAGAATCTGCTCCAAATTCGTATTTCCCATGTTATTTTTTTGTTTCCCATCCCTTTTTCATCCCATTTTTCTCCGTTTCTCAATCATCCCTCTCTCTCCTAAAAATTCCCATCCAATTCTCATACGTGTTTCCCTGAAAATATATTTACAATAATTCATATGCTACACTCTTTGTCACCAATAAATACTAGAAAAAGGGGGACAAATGCACATATATTTATACATATTTATATCTCAGGCAGTTCAGCATAATTATAATTTCTTTTTAAAACTGACACAGTAATAAAGTTCACAAGGGACTTTTTAAGGAAACTTGTGACAACGTCTTATGAACATAATGTCCATGGATTTTCCATCAAGGATACTTTTCTGATTGTTCTAAAAACAAAGAGTCCATGTCTCGTTATAATTGACAACATGACCACCACGCAAAAAAGTATAATTATTTCAAACACATTGCTCAGCATAACGGCATTCTTGGTAATTAATTACGGCTGTTGTTAGAGAATTTAACACAGCTTTTGGCCGTCTCAAGCATCTTCATCTACACGCCTCTGTCTTTTCAATATTTATTTCCCACCCAACTATTCTGCATGTGCAGGGTAAAGTGCTTCATCCAGTATTTTGGGGGCTGGCTTCTTATTCTTCTCTCAGGTGGTTGCCATCTTTTAAGGTCAACGCTGGTCCTCCTTTCTTAATACATGCCCATACCATTGGAAGGTTCTTTATTCTGTTTCTTCATTATTTTTGTCTATCTACATCATTATCCGTATGTTTCCATTGATTAATCTTTCTTATCTTGATATTATATAGCTTCCCTCAGAAAATCCATGTCTATTACCTCCAGTTTGTCGATTTATTTGGTTTACTCCCAAGATTTCTGCTCCATATTAAGTATGCTCTGAATGTTTCTCTGATATATTCAGAATATTGCCTTCCTTGTATTGCCTTTGGATCACAATACTTATTATTTGTTCACACTTGTTTTTGGATCACAATACTTGTTATTCCCTTTATCATTCCTTCCTTACGTGTCATCACTTTTCTAAAGATAACTTCTAAGTATTTGTACTGATTGCACACTTCAATGACCTTTTCTCAGCATCTACGTTTGTTACATTCCTCATTGATTTCTCAGAGCCTCAATGTACTCAATGTGATTTCGTAAAATGTATAATTAATGTAGTTCATTTCCAGCTAAACTAAACCTATAAACACTGATAAAATGATTCTATTAGTGACGTAGGTACTATTTATTCCTTTTGGAAAATCCAATACATATGTGTCCAGATTGAATGAAATGTTTGATACTCGGTGAAACATGATGCAAGTTGAGCTCCTAGTAACGCAACCGAATTCTAAACAAGAACCCCAAATGCTGACTGAAAAATTTCGGACTACAGCCCAATCCCTGATGGGGAATCGGGGCGAATATATGTTACCAAAGTGAGAATGGGACGCAATCCGGGACCACTCCGAGGCAATTGGGGGAGAGGGAGATGCCGTGGTACTAATGGCATTACACTTCCACCTCGCAAGCCATTCCCAGCCACCATCCCTCGTCATCACTTGAGGATCGGATGCATTCGATCCGGAGAGATAGTACTTTTAATCGCCCCCCCAACATCCACCGTCCCCTTTTTTCCCCCGCTAAGGGAAAACGGGAGGGTTTGATAAGCACCCCTTCTCCCCACCCTGGTTCCTCAGATCGTTCCGCTAGGTACACGCGAGGGAGCTTCTGGTTTGGTCCCGGAGCATCTCTCGATTAACGGAGTTTTGGGAGCCGCCCAATCACGCCGAATGCTTTCTCGGGGCGGTTGGAATTTAGGAAAAAATAAGGCGAAAATAAAATAGGCTGGAATAAAAACTTTCGCAACTCTCCTAAATCGATCCCACTTTCAACCACCTCACTTTCCTTCTTCTCCGAGCCAATATATCGCTTCGACAGGACTCGAGATTGGCCCGAGAGGGAAGGGGATGAATGAAAGAGCGAATGGGGAGGAAGAATATGGGAGAGAAGAGAGGACAACACACCCCATTCCCCAAGATAGAGCTTCTTCCCTTAATCCCCTATCCTCCCACACCTTCCCGCGTGCACGGTGGCGCCGTCCCGAGCGCGTGTGGCAGATCCGGGCGATTAATCATGAGTCAGTGGACAAGGAAGAGCGGGAGAACGTTTCTCTCCGTGGCTGGATTCTCTCAATGCGGAGAAATGCCATCAATTGTTTGCTTTCACGAGGAGTGAGAGAGGATGAGGCCCTAATCACAAAACCGGAGTGCCAGAGGAGGTTTTTTTTTATTTTTTAAGTTTTCTCCGCGCACGAAATCAATAGTCGTAAAGACGTCCTGCTTTGGGAAGCCGACAGAAGCATCGTCCGATTGGCCGGCTGGCGCATAACTCGAGGCGGAAGTGATGTCGTACAAAATGGCCGCGAGCGGGACTTTAATCTCGCACGTTAATTGGCGGGACGAGATAGCCGGTCGGATTAAACGCATCCACGGAGAGGTAGTTGGGCCTGCCAGAAACGGGACGAATGGGTGGAGGGACGAATCGGCAATTAACCCAAATACTATATTGTCATCCACTCGCGTTCTTTGGAAGTGACTCAATTTCTTGACAATATTGTCAGCGCATTAACTTGAAACTTTTGCATAATTCTCTCTTCTTTTTAGATAGTTTGGATGTCATTCCTTTTGTATTATGACGTTTGAGACTCAGAATAAGTGGTTTGTGTCTTATTCTTACTGTTTTTCGTACCAATGTTTTTTACTCCGAGTTCTTTTCGTTTGCTGATTGCTGAAATTATGCTTATAAAGTTGATTTCTAGATTGGCAGTGAGAAGATGATTGTTAATGGACTGGGAGGAGAATTAAATTCGGTCTTCGGTCAGGTGTGTTTGTTTGCTCTCGTGGATGGCAGAAGTTAACCGAAGAAGAAGAAGTAGTAGGTGTGATTTCCTCAAATCACACCTACTAGAAGTTAACTAAAACCGGTCCATCTTTGCAGCATTATGCATGTCCAGTAAGCAATATCATAATTTTCACAAGAATAGTAATCAGCGTATGGGTTATTTCCATCATAACCAAACTTTTTTATTTGAACTGACTGGGACTCTCCTAATAATCAGTTCCAATCAACTTCTGGTAATTTCTTCTGCTTGTAACCAGAAGTTATTGCTGTGGAACCTGATTTGATCACGTCTTATATATGTTAAACATTAGCAATATATTCTGTCAAGCAAATCCCCACCAGGGTGAAGATAAATAAATAAGCAAAAACATGGATGAAATGAATACTAGATTTTGAATGAAATTGGACCTCCTCCCTTTCTATTGTATTGTTAATGGCTAGTGACTGACATAACAAAACATATGCATCATAATTTACATCCCTTATTAATTTTTTTTTTCATTTTTCTGTAAGCACAAACATTTTTGGTCTCTTTTAACAGAATTTCCCTTATTCCATTTGACAGTACATATTTTTGTTTGCCTGGCATCTATCTCCTCTTAAAATTCCATTATATATTATAAACTGTATGATTATAATTTCCTTAGTTTATTTATGATCCTAATTTCTGGTATTTTCATCTTTGAGTGATGGTTTTTTCAATTTGAACCACTTACAGATGCCCCAAAAAGTTATACGTATGACGTTTGTTGACGTTTTAAGTGCTTAATTTTCAACTGGTTATCGGAAAAGCAAAGGAAATGAGACTTTTATCATTTTATGCTTGCTAGGTTAGCTATGTTCCAGAGAACCTTTCGTTGCAATAAAAAATAAGTACCAAACAACATAAATGAATAATATCAGTGAAAAACTATCCAGTGTTTCTAGACTGATGGCTGGTAACGCCGCGGCTGGACAACCCATGCTTCGTGGGTTTCAATCCCGCCTCTCATGAACTTCGCGTTCATTTTAGCACTATGATTTTTAAATAGCCGGTAGGATAGTCGGTAATTGGAGTTGTTGAAGAGCCTAAAACCTAAATCTACTACTATAAGACCATATAGAGGTTACTTTCTTTTTTCCTTCCGGTGGTTTCGCAGTAACTTTCGAAGTGGATGAATATCAAACGAGTTCTCGTTTGTTCCGGTTCGGACGTACGAAGCCGAGCTCCTCAATGCTTGAGGTCCTACCCGTTTACCTCTCTTCCTCCATCTCCCTCAGTTCTCCCTTCCCCCATGTCCCTCCGTTTAATCCACCGACGTGGGCGTTGAGCCACTCGACCCAAAATCTCCTCCCCCCCCCCTCTCCACTCAACGAGCTCCTCATTATACGGAGTGGACACCTAGAGCTGCCGAGGAGTGGGTGGTCTCGTCTTCCCCACCCTCCGCGCGGAACCAACTCCTCCACAAACAACCCCACCTCTTCTCGCCTTTCGTGCGATGGAACAGAAGACACCGAGTGGCTGAGAATAGAGCGGGACTTCCCTTTTGATGGCCAGTGTTCGAAATTCGAGAGCCACGACCACAGCTCCCGCACAATGTTCCGCACCTGGTTTTTACGATCCCTGCTTTTTCACAACATGAAAAGTAATTCATCAACATCAAGCGACACCCACGTCGAAGGTGTGTGGCATGGGGAGGGCTATAATCAAGATTACTACAGCAGCACAACACGTTCACGCATGAAAGATAACATACAACGAAATGAGAGATTAATACAGATATTGATGGTTTGAGGCGTAACTTGGCGAAAGCGATTCAATATGAAAAATGGAGAAATTTAAACTTTGTGCTTTCACATGAAATATTTATTTCACACGACCATGGTTTGGACGTTAGACGCCATCATCAGGTGATCTGATGATGACGTTTTACGTCGAAACCATGGTCGTGTTACATAAATATTTCATGTGAAAGCACAAAGTTTAAATTTCTTCAGTTTTCATAATACAGATATTATTAGGATAAAATTTTTAGCTTATTTGTCAACCATGAAAGGAAGCTTATCAAACACCGCACATATATTTAATTTCTTAATGGCTGATGCAACGGCTATCTTCAGCATATATAAAGTGAATGTAGTAA